>CP088207.1:1200000-2400000 GCA_021117315.1 Immersiporthe knoxdaviesiana
AGAGGGGTTGTATTTGGTTCCAAAGAGCCTGTGCCTCGGGTCGAGTGGTATGGCGCAAGGGCTGCCCATGAAGACATCACCCAGGCCGAGCACCAGAAACTCGGCCTCGTGCAGCGTCTCCTCGACCTTTCCTCGTGCCAGCCCGTTCAGCTTCTCCAGGAACTCGGAATTGCTCGGCAGCCATGGAGCATGCGAGCGGATTGTGGCAGCGTAGCGCTCTACCGCAAGCCTGCACGAGGTGTCGTCGAACGCCAGCGGCAGGCGGACCCTGCGTGAGGATACCCTAGAGGGGATTGTGTAGCTGTGTCTGCTCAGCGACGGCAGCATATCCTGGGGCGGGGTGCCGCGGGCAAACAGGACGTGGAGGGTGCGCACGCCTGGGGAGAGCTCCTCCACCCCCGGTATCGGCTGTGCCTTGTGCTGCTCAACAAAGGCAAATATCGCGAGGCTGTGGTGGAGATCGAACACTTCCTCCTCGCCAAACTCTAGCAGAACTGCGCGTTCGCCGGTCCTTCGTACCCGGATGAGCTGTCCGTCCCTTTCCAGCCTTCCAACCACCGCCGCAGGCACCGTCGTGGCTGCTCCTCTGCTCAGGCTGGCCACTCCACCATCGCCTGCTTCTCTTCCGCAGTCGTATTCGAGAGGCATCAGCGCCTCCAGTGCCTCATCCTGCCTCGCCGCTGCAGAGATGGCCTCCTCTGCGCTCACCACCCGAAACCTGATCCGATCCCCAGGCCTCACCTGGCCCAGCTTCCACATCTCCGACTCGGCAACAACGCACCACACCACAAAGCCGCCCAGGCTGGGGCCGTCGCAGGTGAGCACCACGGCCTCATCTCCCGTGAAGCTCACACTGCCCACCGAGTAGGGGCTGTCATGGATATTGGACGGGTGCAGCCCAGCCTCGCCTCCAGTGGGCCTCGTCCAGCGCGGCTTGGGGCCGGACAGGCGGATGCCCATCCTGTTGCTGTTGTAGTGAACCGTCCACTCCTCCTCGAAGAACGAGGCAAGGCTCTCTTGGGTGAGGAAGTCAGGCGCACCATGGGGCCCAGGGATGGCACCAATAGTCCACAGCGGGCTCGGCTGCCTTGGGATCGGCGTGCTGGGGCCGGCCGACAAGACATCTTGCGAAGCCAAAGCAGCAACAGCAGCAGCGCTTCCGATCCGAAGCAGGTCGCCGATCTGTAGCTTGCGACCATTGTGCCCTCCGAACTTCCCGAGCTCAAAGGTAGCACGGCTTCCCAGCACCGAAGGCACGTCCACGCCGCCGTGGACAGCAACATACGTGCGACATCCGTGTTCCGCGGTTCCTAAGGAGACTGTCTGACCGGCGCGGACACGCAGGGCACGGTTTTGGGGGACAGGCTCGAGGTCGAGCTTCACGGTTGCCGGTGCACCGGTTACAGCCACGACTGCATCGCAGTAGAACAAGAGCTCAGGACCCCGCAGGGAGCACTCCAGCGCTGCAGCATGCTGCTGGTTGCCCACCAGGCGGTTCGCCAGCCGGAAGGACCAATCGTCCATGGGACCTGAAGGGGGTATTCCCACATGCCAGAACCCCCTCCTCCCGTGAAGGTCCTGCACTAACACGCCGGTGCCTGGGTCGCGCACCTCAAAGGCTGCAGAGCAAAATTTGAACGAGTCTAAGAATCTCGTGGTGAACTGGCCGCGCTGGAACGACTCAGAAGCAGCAATGTGCTGGAGGTAGTCCAGGTTGCTGCTGATACCGGTGATCCTTGTGGCCAGCAGCGCCTTCTCGAGGCGCTCCACTGCCTCATGCCTGTTCTTGCCCGTCGCGATGATCTTGGCGATGAGCAGGTCGTAGGACGAGCTCATCTCTGCTCCTCTCTCCACCCACGTGTCGACGCGGACGCCAGGAGGGAACTTGACGTCAAGAATCCGCCCCAGGCTGGGCCTGAACCCCTGCAGAGGGCTCTCGGCATACACGCGAGCCTCCACGGCCGCGCCACAGTGAGGAAGATCATTGTGATGTTGAGAGAACAGGCCGTCATCGTAGTCACCGCTGGCGATCCGGACCATACACTCCACCAGGTCTAGGCCGGTCACGGACTCGGTCACAGGATGCTCGACCTGGAGCCGTGTGTTGACCTCGAGGAAGTAGAACTGCTCTGTATCAATATCGTAAAGAAACTCGACGGTGCCGACGTTGCGATACCTGACCGCAGAGGCGAGCTTGACCGCGGCGCTGCTCATCTGCTCTCGGACGCCTGGCGGCAGGCCAGGTGCAGGCGCCTCCTCGATGACCTTCTGATGCCGTCTCTGCAGCGAACAGTCGCGCTCCCCAGAGGCCTGGACTCGACCCGTGCCGTCCCCAAGGATCTGGACTTCGATGTGCCGAGAGTTCTCGACAAAATGCTCAAGGAACACGCCTCCGTCCCCAAAGTTCGCCTTGGCTAGACGCTGCACGCCTGCCAAGGCCTCCGTCAGGTCGTGCTCGTCGCTGCATCGCCTGAGCCCGATGCCTCCTCCGCCGGCGGTGCTCTTCAGCATGACGGGGTATCCGACTCTCGCCGCCGCCTCCCTTGCATCCTCGATCGACGAGATGAGCCGGTTGCTACCAGGGACCACCGGGATCCCTGCGGCAATGGCAATCGCACGGGCTCTGTGCTTGAGCCCAAGCTCACGGATCTGGTGCGCAGTCGGGCCAATCCAGACCAGCCCGGCGCTCTCGACGGCGGCGGCAAAGTCTGCATTCTCCGCCAGAAAGCCGTAGCCGGGAATGATGGCGTCGGCAGAGGTCGACGCCGCGATCTCGAGGATGCGAGCAGTGTTCAGGTAGGTGTCGGCTACGTCAGCACCCGCGAGATGGCCGGCCACGTCTGCGTCCCGCACATGTGGTGAGCGGGCATCATGGTCAGAATAGATAGCGACGGCCTTGATGCCCATGGAGCGGAGGGTTCTGATGATCCTGACCGCAATCTCGCCACGATTCGCAACCAGGACGGTCTTGATGGGCCGCTTTCTGGCGCCATCGTCGTCGTCTGGAGGAGGAGCTGCCTGGCCTAGACTCGCTGTGTATGCTCTCCAGCCGCCGAAAGAGGTGATGTCGGTGGCGCCCACCAGGCCTACAGGCTCACATATGAAACCAAGCCTCCATGTCTGGTCCTTGAGCTCGACGGACCCGAGGCCCAAGGGGTGAGGAATGGTGGACATGAAGTTCCAGACCTGCTGCTCCGGAAGGCTCCACACCTCGACGTCGATCTCGGCACCTTGTTCGCCTGGGCCGACACGCTTCAGACCAGGTTTCATGACGCGGCCGCCGGGCTCTAGTGAGAAGAGGCGGTACTCGGGCGACGTGGCAGTAGAAAGCTCCAATGTGGCCCCTCGAGAGACGAGATCCCGATTGAGCGGAAAGCCGGACATGTGAGCTCCCACCACGACCAGGGAGACCGATGCCGGGTGGTTGGAATTGGTTGAGATGCTCCTGACCGGGCCGGGCTCCACGTATCTGCGACCAGTCGCCCCCAGCAGCCGCGTCTCTCCGACAGACCAGCGGCGTCCGAGCTCAAGCAGCCAGGCCTCCTGCCACCGGTGGGCTATCAGCGTTACGCCAAAAGGCAGGCCGTCAGCCCGGAAGCCTGCTGGTATGGAGAGCGCAGACCAGTCCATGAAGTTGACAAAGTTTGTGTAGGTCCCCAGGCGGGAGTTGGCGAGGACGGGCTCGCGGCGCACCTCCTCCATGGTCGGGAAGGTGGGAGTCGTCGGCACCAAGATGGCCTCGTACCCGGCGAAGGCCTCCTCAACCTCCCTAGTCAGCGCTCTACGGCGGTACTCGCCTGCGAAGGCATCCGCTGCCGAGAGGGCCGGCGCCTTGAGGATGATGCTGCGCACCACGGGGTCCATATCTTGTAGCTGACCCCTCTCGATAAACTCACGGATGGCTTCATAGCGCTCCGCCACCCACGGCCCCTCGTACAGGAGATGGGCTAGAGAGAAGAGAGGGGTGAAGTCGCACTCGACCAGCCTCCAGCCAAGACCGCGGGCCCTGTCCAGGGCGACCTTATACGCCTGCTCCTGCTCTGCCTCGCCGCCAAACCACGGCGGATCGCGGCAGATAGCAACCGAGAGCATGCGCCCCGACGGCGGTGACAATAATGAGTCGCCAGATGGTGGTGGGGGCGCCTCCTGGAGTAGGCGTCCTGCTGATCGTGAGACTCGGCAGCCTGGAGAACCGTCTCGGCATCGTCGATGGTCATGGCGAAAATCGATACACAGTCCAGCGTCCTGCATGCCGGGACCACGCCTCTGGTGCTGAGTGCGCCTCGTGTCGGCTTCAGACCGACAATGTTGTTCAGCCCGGCCGGGACCCGTCCAGAGCCGGCCGTGTCCGTGCCTAGTGAGAAGGGAACAATGCCCCGACTGACGACGACGGCACTGCCCGAGCTTGAGCCGCCGCTCACGCGAAGCGAGTCGAAGGCATTGGGCACGGCTCCAAAGGGCGACCGTGTGCCGACGAGGCCCGTCGCAAACTGGTCGAGGTTCGTCTTGCCGATGAGCACGGCCCCGGCGTTCTTGAGTCTCGCCACTACAGGAGCGTCCTCAGCGGCAGGGCCATGTGCAAACGAGGGGCATCCAGCCGTGGTCAGGAAGCCTGCTGCGTCGATGTTGTCCTTGACGGCGAAGGGAACACCCCAGAGGGGCAGCTCGGCGGCCTCATGCCGGCGGGCCTCGAGGGCAACCCACTGCGCCTCGAGCATCTCGGGCGGGGCGAGGGCGACCCAGACAGAGCTTTGGTCTCGAGCCTCCCGCTCGACGAGCGACAGGAGAAGATCTGGCTGGTCAGCGCAGAGCTGAGCGGCCCTCCACTCTGCGATTGTGGTCGGCAGGCCAGGCGCGTCTTCAGGGCCCGACTCCCCGGCCCCGGGTCAGTTGCGCGTGCCAGCATGTCCCACGAATCCCTCGTCCTGCTTTGAAGAAAATTAGTTTTGTGAAGTGCATTAGTATGTGGATGAATATGCGAATGACTACTTACAAAAGCTTTGAACAGTCGTCGCTTGGCAGGGGTAGGATAGTAGGGATTGGGAAGAGAGGGCCAGATCGATTTGAGTGAACTTATTCAATTGATCGTTCTTCTTAACTTTTTCATCCCTCCATCCTCCTCCGCTCCTTTATATTATCGGTCTGGACTGCATTCCTGCCGACACTCAATAAACATTACTCAAAGATGGACCAATTGGTGTTTTTGGGCGGTGGCAGGTGGCCGCCGGCACTCCACGGCCGGATGTGCTAATGTGCGGTATGGAAATTTCTCAAGTACGGATTGCTGTATACACGATTTCGGCGAGCACTCAGCTGAGGCTTGTGCATTGGATGATTGGCTCCACAATTGACAGCCCGCCAGCCCGCCGCCGGGCGCCCGTTCCAGCGCGACTCGCCGCCGGCTGCCCTGCGCGGGGATGCTTGCACATAAGCATTACGTCCCTATTGACTAAACTTATCGGACCAGCATCCTCCTTTAGTAATTAGATAGAAACCGTAGTACGAAATTTCTCAAACCTCCTTGCCCTGGTCCCGCTCTCCTCGTTCCGCGTGCTGCGATCTGATAAACATTGTTCAAGACAGCTACTCTTTCATGAGCCTATAAAAGAGCACTGCCTGCTCCTGTCTCTTTTTCTTTTGTCCGATCTCGTCCTTGAGCAAGTGTACTCAAGTATATAAAACGGTCGCTACAGGAGAGCAGCTCGTTCTTGAATATATATATATATATATATTATAAAAAAATAATAATAAAAATATATAAAAAAACTGCTGAAAATCTGACAAGTTGATAGGCAAAGTGATTACAGTCATGATGGGCACAGTAATTCCTCAATATTCTATTCAACTTTAAAATACAAGAAAGACCTCCTATGCAACGGTCGGGCAGACTCACACAGCAGATTGGCTCAATCAGTCCTTTAACCCCAACATCAGTCACCATATTGTTTATTAGAACTTCAGCCTCATATCCTGTAACAAAATGCCGTCTGAGCTCTGAACTATTATCAAATAATCAAGCCAAGAGATGTTGAAATGCAATTCTGCCAAAAAGATGGTCGGTGTAGATGCTAGCGACAGTCCGCACCTGGGCAGCTTACGACCCCGCTTCGACAGGAAATTAGGTCTGGAAATCGAACTTGGTTATAATGTCGCTTTGTGCTTACCTGCATATGACGACAGTGGAAGAAATCTTGTTTCGGGCGCAAAAATGGTTCAAGATAAAGACACTCATATCTTCATCCTGATTTGTCGATCATCAGCGTAAGGGAGGGCTCTGATGACTTTATCGACTTCCTCGAGCACGCCCTGCGGCCCTTTGTGAGGTCCGAGTTCCCCCAGGTGGTCTTTGGGCCCGAGGCCCTCTACGGCCACTCCTTTGGGGGCTCTTTGTCGTCTACACCCTCCTGGAGAGCTATGGGGTGACTTATACCATGGGGGATGACTGTAATACCCTGTTTCAGTACCTGGGCTCCAGCACTGCGCTGAGAGGTGCAGAGCTGAAGGAGTATGTGGGTAGTGATCATGCGTCTGTGGCTGCTGTGGCCCTGGCTGATGGGATTGACTACTTTGTGGACTGGTAGTGATTGTGATTGGTGATCAAGTGTATGCTCAAACCAGCAGCGCAAACTTATCAACACTGATGTCCATAGACCCGAAGAAAGTACTTGAGAATGGAACCGCCAGCCTTTGCTAAAGTGAATTCAACAATGAGAGACATACAGCAATGCAGTTGTAGATACAATCACCGCACTCTAATTACATCTACCTTTATTGTAGTAATTATTAGAGGAATGGTTCCAGTATATAATTTACACTTAATGTCTATGTGTTGTATCTATAGGACTTTAGCATATATCAGCATTTTCCAGACCGCGCCCTGGGGGATTTGAGACCAATTACTAGGATAACTACTTCTTATATAATAAATGGATTCAAACATGTAAAAGTTTCTTTCCTAGCGCAGATTAATAAGAGTGGTAATGTTTTATTAAAGGAGTCTTGGATGATGAAATAATCTTTGAATACAAGATAGCTTCTAGACTATTAGTCTTTATATTCTGCCTGAGCGCGATATGGCCGTCATATTATGCGGAGATGCTGACCAAAAGTGTATAGAGCTACAGGAAGCTTCACAAATGTTGTCAACTTCATCGAGTCCGTCTCCGAGAGATTGGCATTTCCTTATTCTGGGCCGGCCAAGGATCTTGTTCTCCTCTTCAGCACCGGCCTGCCTCCTAACCTCCTTCTTGACCAACGCGCTGGCCATAGCCGTTCTGTCCTCTTCCCTTCCACGCCTCTTGGACCTTGAGCCCTCGGCAGAGCCACGGGGCATTATTCCAACGTGTCTTTTTTGTCTTCCCTTCTTGCAGAGTCAACAAGGTTATGCCGGTGCTGCCTCTTCTCCATGGCTTTCACTAGTGTTATGTCGAACAGTGGCGTCGGGTACTCCATCATCCCAACAGCCCCTCGGCCACCAGCTCGCTTCTCGAACTCCAGGGCTCATCTAGGAGGAAACGGCAATGCTTCAGCTTGTTTGCGGTCTTCCACGAGTTGTACCTGGAAGAACGGCCTCTCCATTGTACTAGGTATTTGATTATTATGCTGTGGCAGCCTCCGTCTCGTCGGTCGAAACAGCCTTTTCAACGATCCGTTCCCCGGTCCGTCCCAGAGCGCTTCTTCTGTCAACATCGACGTCGCTGGTGCTAGTTTCTCGCCTGTGATATCTGACCCTTGCCAAAGGGGACGTTATCATCGTAGTCATCTCGAGCGGCGTGGTGTTGGGTGCTTACGACGACGGGTTGCATGCGAGAATCGGTAGTGGAATCGAGGTCGTGGTATTATTCGAGGGGATCGGTCTTGCTGGCCATAGTGTAGGGCCGCCTTTGTCGAAGGACGTGTTCCATCTTCTTATGCCTGCCTCGCATCGTAATGGCCGCATTTGATGTTCTCGGCGTTGGCGATCTTTTGGCATGCTTGCTGGATCTCTTTGGATGGGATCAAACACTTAGACCATTGGAAGTTTGGAGGGAAGATGATTTTGATATCGTGCTCCGGTATTATATGAAAGCAATTATTTCAACCGGTTTGCTTTCTTTTCCTTTTTTTTTTTTTTTTTTTTTCCTTTTCTCCCCAAGTAGAGGTGAATCTGAACTCGGGCACAGTCCAACAAGAAAGCAAGCACAGTGAGTTCGCTGGGCAGGGGCTTTGTCGACCCTAGTGTGGTAGTTTTAGAGATGATGACAGCAAAAGAAGGTCAAAAAGGCAGAAGATTAGAGTTGGAAAAAAAGAAAACACCTATCTGGAAACCTTGCCAGAGAAACTCGCAATCCATAGCAAAGAAGCAAAAGTCTGTGACTATTGTCTGAAGAATTCAAGAAGGGGGTGGCCGAGCAGTGCTTCTATAAGGTAAGGCAATGCAGGTGAGGGCCCACTTTTGTCTGTTATAATGTACATAGCAGTAGCAAGCTTCTATGTCAACTGCTATACTGCGAGAGAAAATGAATCTTGTCAAAATAGAAGCTTGTCAAAATGGGGGATCGGGTTCCGAAAATTGAATCTACCTTGCCGGTAATTGAACTAGCAGATACTCTTTTGATATATAATTGCGTATTGCAGATTCTATCTCAACGATTAGCAGACCCGCTACTCTCGGCGCAAACGTCGAGTTGTTTCGTAAAGGAAACAAAAGATACATCTTTCGTAGTATAGTGGTTAGTATGCAAGCTTGTCACTGCTTACTCAGCAGCCGAACTCGCTTGAGACCCGGGTTCAATTCCCGGCGAGAGAGCATTTTTTGCATTTTTTGAATATTTAGTTTACCGACATTCGACTTTATAACTGTTGTTTCCCTATGTTTGGATTTTTATAAGCCCATCTAGAGGTGGTTGAGTGTGTTATATAATCAGGGTTGGGGTTGAAATCCCTGTCTCTTCTTGTAGTATAGCTTGTCACTACACATGCGTGCTTATCAACATCTTCTCTTGTAGTATAGTTGTTGATACACCATACTACAAGAGATGATAATTCTATCAGCTTGATTACTCTTTTATCTTCACTCGGTGGCTATCTCCACTCGGCCTCTTTTTTCCTTTCTTTCTTAGTTGCTGTTGGCAATTTGGGAAGGCACGCAGGCCGGGGTGCTGGCCCTCAGTGCAGCCTGGGAAGGCACACAGACCGAATTTGGCAGTATTCCCTCCTTCCTACATCGAGCAGCAGCATCTCGAAACGGTCCCAGGTTTCTGCCCTCTTCTTCATTTTCGCTGGCCCTACTGTAACACCCAAAGAACTTGCAGACGGGTATTCTTGCATGTGGTCAGTAATAAATATTTCGTTTATAACATAAATACTCGTATGTCCTAATTAGTACGAGGAGCGAGGAGAACAGTCCTGTGCAAAGCCGGGCCCCCTTTTCTCCCGGACAGCCACGATATCGAGGCACAACTCTCCACCTCTGAACATTGAGTCATTATCCAGCATGCATCAAGTTGCCCTGTCACTTCCCCTACTCTGGCTTTGTTCTTTGTTTATTTCTTTTCTTATTTCTCCCCTTCAGCTTTTGGGACGGTAATTACAATATGAGTTAGGAATAGCGCTTAGCACCTCAACGAATTTCAGGCCTAGAGACTCCGAGTGACTCACCCACTTTACTCGGTTCTCGATCCTTCAGTCTGCCGCTTGGCTTTTCACGACTACAACCTTGCGGAAGCAGAGATTCAGACTGTGTATGCACAACGCCTTCAGACCAAAAGGGGTGTGTTTGCGTCCGTATTAATTACTTGAATCAGACAAGTCATTGACAGTGACTTGGCCCACCCGGTCCGACAGCTTTCACATCCCATCGACAATGGCAACACAGACAGCCATCGAGTTGCAGGCGTTCGAGCCCACCGTGTCGATGTTAGGTCCTCCTTCACGGAAAAGCCATGAGACACCGGCGGCAGAGCCAGAAGCGTCCCCTGCCGGCTCCACGACGCCTGAGAAAGCCGTCCGCCTCCTCCCCAGGGGCCGAGCCACCATAGTTATCACCCAGGTTTGCGGCCTGGCCTTCTTCAGCAGCTTCTGCAATGGCATCGTGGTCGTCGCCCTGCCCGCCATGCAGTCCGCCCTGGGCCTGCAGGGAGGGCCTTCTCGTGTGGCCCACCTCCAGCTACTACCTCACCGCCGGGTCGTGTCTCCTGCTAGCCGGCTCCGTGGCCGACGTCGCCGGCGCCAAGCGGGTGAACCTCATCGGATCCTTCCTCAGCGCCGTGTTTGCTCTGGCCTGCGGCCTGTCCCGGACCGGAGGCGAGCTCATTGCCTTCCGAGCCCTCCAGGGCGTCACCAACGCCATCATCACGCCTTCGTCTATCTCCATCATCTCCAACAGCGTCGAGGAGGGGCGGCCGCGCAATATGGGTTTCGCGTGCATGGGGTTCGGCCAGCCCCTCGGCTTCTCCTTGGGTCTCGTGCTGGCTGGTGTGTTTACAGACACCGTCGGCTGGCGGCCGGCCTTTTACCTTCCTGCCGCTACCAGCTTCGCCTTGTTCCTCATTGGCATATGGGCCCTGCCCCAGGATGCCAGGCCGGCGGCCGGCGAGTCCGTCTGGAGGCGAGTTGCTTCCGAGGTTGACTGGGTCGGGGTGCTCCTGGCGAGCGCGGGACTGGCATCGCTGTCGTATGTTTTGGCGTAAGTATAGTTTTTTTTTTTTTTTAAAAAAAAGTTATTCTAAGTAACCAGGGCCCCCTTATATGCACACAAAAACGACTGACCACATCCCAGATCGTTGTCAGCCGACATCAACACCATCCACAAGGCGTCGAGCATTGTCCTGCTGGTCATCAGCGGCCTCTCGATCCCCTTATTTGCCGGATGGATGCACCACCAGGTGAAGAGCAACCGCACGGCACTGATTCCAAACTCTCTCTGGCGCAGCCACGTCTTCACCAGCTGCTGCATCATGGTCCTTCTCACCAACGCCCTTACCAACTGTATGGAGCTGTACAGCAGTCTGTTGTGAGCCTGTCACCTTCTCCCTCCACTTCTCGTCCGGATAATAGAACGCCCTTGGCTGACTGGCAACCCGCTCCCCAAGCTTCCAACAGGTGCAGGGCACCTCAGCCCTCGGCGCGTCACTGCGAGTTCTTCCGTCTCTGATAGCTGGTGCCCTTACGAACATCTCCACAGGTATCTTCGTGAACCGCATGCCCGTCCTGTGGACCGTGTTGATATCCTCAGTCATGAGCACCACTGCGCCGCTTCTGATGGCCCTCACCCGGGCTGACCAGTTGTACTGGGAAAATGCCTTCTTCGCACAGGTAAGCAAGAAGAAAAGAAGAACAAAAAGAGAGAAGAAAGAAAAAGGGAAAATAAAAGAGCTTCTCACCCTACTGTCATGCTGCAATTTCATGTCCTCATAATAACCCCTCCACAAAACAAAGACCACAACTCACTTATAATTCCTAATACCATTCCTCAACCAATTAGATCCTCACGCCCATCAGCTGCGACCTCCTCTTCACCGTCGGCCTGCTCATCGTCTCCGACGTCTTCCCCAGACACATGCAGGCCCGCGGCGGCGCCGTCTTCAACACCTGCGCCCAGCTCGGCACCGCCATCGGCCTGAGCGTAACCCAGGTCATCGCGTCGTCTGTGACGGACTCCTCCTCCTATGCAGACAAGTCCTCCCCGGCGCTCTCATGGAAGGGTACAGGGTCGCTTTCTGGACAATGTTTGGCTGGATGGCCTTGGTGTGTGGTGTTTGTGCGGTGGGACTGCGCCGAGTTGGGGGCATCGGTGTGAAGCAGGATTAAGTATCCAGGGACACAGAAAGTATTATGCTCATCGGCCTGGATGTATTGCTTGGTCGTGTGCTGAGGTTGTGTGGTTTGTGGATGAAAGGAAAGCTACGAAGTGCTCTTAAGATATCGAGCCCTCTCGGAATTCGCACATGTCTCTCTATCATATTACTCAACCTCCAGTATCTCGGTCACCTCCCCCTTCCCCCTTTTTTTTTTTTTTTTTTTTTTCTTTCTTTTTGTTATAGACTGTTTCATCTGCATCACACCAAAGCGATTCATGGATGTTGTTGTCCAGGTAGAGGGCTTGTCACTGTACGAGAATGGCTCTTGCCATTATTTGATGATATATGCCCGGCATTTCCTTTGAAGGTAAACTCCAGGTTTCTCGTGAAAATCATTGTAAAAACTACATGACCTTTTCATTGTGTTATAAAAATAAAGCCCACGTCGATCTACCAATATACCTCTCACTTCGAGACGTACAGTTTCCGCAGACTGATGTTATCTAGGTCTTAGTTCGCCTGCTCAATACATGCGAACAATGTCTTGACAGGATGCAGCGCTCCTTTGCTGTACGTGAGACGCTTCCGGAACTAGCAAGAACCGTGAGAACATCAAGCAGCCTGGTGCGGAGGAGTCTTGATATCCTGCTCTTCTCTCGTAACCACAGCCGGACCGATTGCTAGCGGTAGTAGTAATTATGGCCTTTAGAAACACCCTAAATATGAATATCGCAGGGTGATGAGGCTACAGTCTCAGCCTTGTTGGTCCAGCCTCGTCTCCAAACATCATAATTCAGCCGAGAGTGCAGCATACTCCAAGATATGACTAGTGAACCAAAAGAGAAAACAAGAATGGGAACTACTATGAATATGGCATGCTGTTAACAGTGAAGACAGTGATAACCATCAATTTATAATAGATGATACGTGCTACAGAGATAAAGACGCGCAAGTCTGCAAGGATGGAGGTTCAGGTGCTGAGTAACGACACGGCAGGGAGAGCAAGGCTTCATACAATAATACCGCATCACGGAAAGTACGCTGGCAAGAAGTCTATGGACGGAACCATCTCTCGGCCGCCGACGTAGTTCTGGGGACCAAACTCTCTCTGTCTCTATCTCTCAGTGATTACATTGTCAGAGGGGAAGGTCCCTTCTGCAGCCATGTTGTCCACGATGATCAAAGTCTTTCATTGACACGTGTAAGTGACAAGATCCCCCTCGTCATCGTCCCGCTCCCGTGTACTACATACATCGACTGGGATCCATCGCCCTCCCTTGCATAGGCGTATCCAAAGGGGCGGGACAGTCCTCCTCCGTTCAACGACCGTTTTCCCACCGTTGTGATATGAGAGAGAGGGAGAGAGAGAGAGGGAGAGAGTCCACCCATCTCGTCTATTAGTCAAGACATACACTTCCCGACGGGTCACTTTTGTTGGTAATCACCCCCACCTGAAAGGTGGAAGAAGGGAGAAAAGACAGAAAAGGTAGAGTGAGTGGCTTGATTTGGGTTGAGAAGAGACGTCATCGCCGATCTCTGTATATATGTGGTCTGTTCAATCTATTTACTATCTCGCATTCGACCAAACCGAGCAACGGCTGGCTAGGTTGTCTGCCTTGTCCAGCCTCCAAGCCCCCTGGTTGAGGCCATCGCCAAGTTTTTCCCCAGAAGAACCAAGATCTTATAAACCTTATTTCGACGAACCGGCCCGGTGGAAAAAAGGTGAGAACCCGAAAAAAGGAGCTTGCTGAGCACAAAAAAGAGACAGAGAAAAGATGAAGAAGAAGAAGAACAAGAAGAAGCAATGTCACACACCATCACGATCGGCCAGAAACCTCAACTCTCACGAAAACGACCCGACCGCTGCGACCCTTCCGAGGTCATCCGCTCCGACTGAAACGTGGAGAAGGAGACTCAGAGAGCAAAGAGAGAGTAGACGCCCTCAGCTACTCCGAGAGGGCGGAACCTGCCAAGGTCGTATAAACCTTATTTCACCTTGGCAGGCGTAATACTACATCATCCATCAGAGAAAAAGAGAAATCCCCTCCCATCATCATCCTCCTCCACCCACCCCATCATCGGCAACTAAAGAGGGACGGTAATTTTAGGAACAAAGGTGATGGGGTGATAAGTGGTCGGGCAACTGCTTAAAGCTTAGTATGATAGGCAAAGCGATGATGCCCTCTCTCCTCCCTCCCTCATGGTAGCAGCACATTGGGTTCCCCCGCTGCGGGCTGGCGCCGGGTCTGTCCTCTGCCTGAGTCGCGATCCTCGGCGTTCAGTTCGACATGTAGAATGGTGAAGTGGATCCAGAAGGGGAACTCTAATTAATAAACCTCCTCCTCCTCCCCCTTGTTGAACGTTAAAGAAGGGGGCATGAGTGAACTGGTAAGGTACTTGTCCCGGCCCCCACTCAAGCCACCCAGAGACGCCATGTGCGCGGAGATGCATGTGACGTTTTGCTTTTTTCTCGATCTTCTCTTTGGGGTGTTTTGTTGGGAGATCCGGTCCCCTGGACAAGACGATCGATCTGTCAATATACTGGTGGGGCGGGTGATGGGCGTGTCAGTATCCTGGGCTGGGTGGGTGGGTTGATTGTGACGTCGGGATCGAGGTGGTAGGAGTGATCAACAATGTTGGAAGATGCCAGATCAGAGCCCCCTGTCCGCGAGGGATGGGATGGATCCGGATTGAGCCTGCGTCTCTTTCCCCCACCAGTTCGTTGACCTTGCCGGATCTGGTGTTGGAAGAGGGAGAGATGGACGAGGGAGAGGCAACGTCTGGATACGCAGGGAACGAACTCGGCTAAGTTACCTCGTGGTATGCAGGTTGATAAATCCGGTACACAGTACAGTAGTGAAGAGAGCAGAGCATTTCGATCCTGGTGTTGAGGTGGCGAGGTATTGCTCCCCTTCTCTGGTCCTGACACACTAAACTACTTCTTTTGTTTACCAAACTCCCTCGAATACTGACAAAAAAAACCACAAAAACAAACATACCCTTTTTCACACCAACCGCCTATCGTAGCATCCAAAGTTTTGTAGACACCAACAGGCCCCGTGTTAAGAATACAAAACGCTCGGCAGCTTGTGCAATCCCTTCATCACGCTCAAAGAAAAACAACTTCTCTCTGTTTTTTTTTTTTTTTTTTTCTTTGCAAAACATATCCATCAAACTTGTAGTAACAAAACATTTTTTTTAAGAAAACCAAACATAAACGAACACACAACAGACGACACAACAAATCCTTGCGACCATTGAACAGGTCCAAGAATCCCAAAGTAATCTATACTGTCCGGTCCCGTTACGCCGCCGCCGCCGTTGAAGGGCCATGATTAGAAAAAGTGACAAGCAACCTGTGCATTGCGGTTCAGTATTTCCCGCCGTCGTATCGGTCGAGGCTGATCTGGGTAGAAAATTGCCGTGTCCGAATGTGAAGCGTCTCGCTGTGTGGCCGATCGTAGGAGCAGCGTCGGTTTGAGAGCGAGTGCGAACAGAAGTCGTAATGTTGTAGCCAACCCGATATTATCTTCGAGAGCCATCTAAGGAAACCAGGTTCAAAGGGAAAATAGAGTAGGAAATCTGCATTCTAATGTCTTTGGGGTATAAGGGGTGGTGGGTTGGGGGTGGTAGCAAGGAAACAAAGAAAAATATCCTTCGAAAGTCTAGGTCGAAGGAGCACCAGCCCGGATGCTGCTGTGAACTAATCTCTCCTCATCGGGGACACCGCTTTTGAATCAAGGCGGTGTGCGATTGCGAATGCAAGCTGAAATAGGTCGTGAACCACGAGCCTGAAAGATCATGGTAAAGGAATGTGGCCCAGCGTCAGGTGATCTTGTCTTGATAGGCCAAGTATCATCAGCTGTGTGATGATAGATAGGCTTTAGACACCGGCCCGCCCCGAGGGTGGCTCGATGCCCGGATGACACTGTCGGTAATGTCTCTGCAAGGTGTCAAGACGGTTGAACGCCCGTTCTTTCTTGCAGACATCACACGGGAATGTAGAAGTGGAGAGGTGGTGGAATGTTTCCCGATGGCGCCTCAAGTGGCTAGTAGTAGAAAGTCAGTACAACGAACAGAGCAACAGTGGGCGTACGGGTGTGTCTTTCTTACCCTGCCCTAGAAAAGTCCGCATTACAGGGCTCGCCAGTATTGGGATCCACCAGAGTGCATTTGTGCCGCGGTGACGACGCGTCGGTTAGACGGCGGGGAGGGTTGGAGGTGGTTTTGACAAGCTGCTCCAACTCCTCCACAGAGTGATCGTCAGGTTCTTCGGCGGAGTCACTGTCGGGCTCCTCGATGAACATGTCGTGCAACTCTTTGACAGGCACATCAGACTCCTCTCCTAGCTCCTCGCCTCGCCCCTCTTCCATGTGAATTTCCGGCTCGTGGTTCGCCCCATCCTATTGAGCTTCTTCCCCGATATTTGGAAGCCCGGGGTTGAGGGCCGCGAAGTTTGCCATGTTGAGGCCCAAGGTGTTGCCGCTGATGGCTGCCAGTGTGGCCATGGCATTCTGTTGCCGGGCTACAACATCGGGATCGCAGGGGGGCGAGTGTGCCTTGTGCTACGTGACTGTTAGAAATTCAATTCTGTCTTTGGGCGTGTGTGTGCATGCCCAAGAGCGCGCACATGCTTGCACAACTTACGTATTTGAGGCCGTTCAGGTTCTTGTAACGTTTTCCGCAGACCTCACACTTGAATGGCTTTTCCTTCTCCATGCCCAAGGTACCAGGATATGGCGCGCTCGTTTCTGGGTTCACAATGGAAAATGTACCGTCGCCGTTCTCGTGCAGCTGTTGCGTCGAGTGGCCGTGTGTCTTGTGGTACTTGAGACCGTTCTGGTTCTTGTAGGCCTTCTCACATCCGATGACCGGACACTTGAAGGGCTTGTGTTCCTCCTGGATGGCCAGCGGAGATAGCTGCTGCAGAAGGGCCTGCAGGTCAGTGCCAGGCGGCAGCATGCTGGCGTCGATGCCAAACTGCGCAAACTGTTGTTGCATGCTCTGCTGCTCGGGCGTCAGGACGTTGCCGTTGCCGCCGCCCGGGCTGAATAGCTGTTTGCCGGGATCAGAGATGGTGCCGAAGTTGTTGTTCATGTTGTTGCCGTTTCCATTCGCGTAGCCGGCGAGTCCGAACTGGGACATGTTGAGCCCGTTCAGGCCGCCGAGGTTCATGTTCGCGCTGCTCATGGGGCTCATCTTTGGCATCGCCGGCATATCCTCCTCCATCATCTCGCCGGTTGGCGTGGCTATGCCTGACGGGTCGGCCTGGAACTGGCCGCGGTATGGCTGGGTGCCGAGGGTCGGCGTGTTGACCGAAGACACTGTGGGGTTGTTCTGGAAGCCAAAGCCTCCTGCGCCGGGTGTGGTGGGCGTGGAGGTGCGCAGCGCCTGCTGGTTGAACCCGCCCAGCCCTGAGCTGTTCAGGTGCAGCTGTGGTCTCTGCTGCTGGCCGAACATCTGGCGGGTCTGCTGGATGGTGCGCTGGTTGTCGTCGACATCCATCATCTCGTCCATCTCCATGTCGCCGACGGCATCGAGCTCATCGTTCATGGACAGCTGAGCCTGGCTCTGGTTGGGGGTGCCGGGCATCGACGTCTGCTGTCGCATCATCGACGAGATGCCGCCCATGTTCATGCTCGTGCCGGGCATGCCGCCAAACTGTCGGTTCTGCTGGCCCATCTGGCCCTGCATCTGCATTCCCATGCCGGACATGCCATTCTGGTTGATGCCCATGGATGTCACGTTGGGCTGTAGGGAGCGGCTGTTGGACCGGGGAGTGCCCTGGCCGGGGAAGAGGCCCTGCTTGCTCAGGTTGCTGATCTGCGGGCTGCTCATCTGCATATTTGGATTTGCGTGGTGGTGTTCCTCATAGTGCTGGAGAAGATCGTGCAGGGTAGGCCATGTGCGGTCGCAGCATCGGAAATCCCTCATGAAAGTCTGCTCCAGCTTAGGGAGATATGAGGTCGACTGTATCGACGGCGACTGGCCCTGCGTGACAAACGGTGAGGTGCCTGCCAGAACCCTGTATATACGCGTCAGTATTTGTTAGCCGCCACCCTGTGACCGAGACCGAGACGCGCAAGATTTAATCATGTTCATGACGATGATGATGGCGTGGAGGCCGAAAGAGAGAATCGGGGAATCAAGACAGACAGACACAGAGAGAGAGAGGGGGGAGAGAGAGAGAGAGAGAGAGAGAGAGGGGGAGAGAGGAGAGGAGGGAAATGGAAGATGGGATTTCACGTACTCGTCGCGGATGAAACTCCCAACAGAAATGCCACCCCAGCTCATACCGCCCATGAGGCTGCCGTTCATCATGCTGCCGGCAAGAGACTCGCGCCTGGGACGGCTGCCATGATCGCGATTTGGGTTTGTGATGTTCATGGAAATAGGTTTGGTGCCGACAAAGAGTCCTGCCGACTGCGGCCCATGGCCGCGTCGAAGGGACCAGTTGTCATGTTGCTGTCGGGCGCTGCTGCAGGTATGTCTCTGGGAGAAAGGGAGGAGGATGATGATGATGATGATGATGTGGGGTCTGGTGGGAAAATGTCGGCCGGGGCCTCCACGTAACTTTCGAGACCCTCGAGATCGTCGAGAACGATATCACCGTCGGCGTCGGCGACCTGCGCGGCTGGAGGCGGGACGGTGGTGTTGAATTTGTTGATGAAGTGGCTGCGGTGCGGCGGGGATGACGAGGCGGCTGTGAGAAAACCGCCGAGAGACCCGACGGGAGAGTCGACGGGTTTGGTGGAAGTGGTGGTGTTGGTGGTGGTGGCGGGGTTGGCGGCGACGTCGGCGTCACCCAGAAGAGACCACTGAGGGGTGACGGGTTGAGGGGTTGGGGAGGCAGAGGAAGGGGTGAGGGAGCGGTTGTTGTTGCTGCAGAATGTCTGGGGCGACTGGGAGCCTGATGAGGATGAACCAGCAGCGGGCGCAAGAGGGGCTTCAGCAGCAGTGGGAGGGAGCACTGTAGCGGCAGAGCAGCAGGCGGGAGAGGTGACGAGAGAGGACGACGATGCTCGATAACCAGAGAAATTGATATCGCTGGGGCCTGCAGGCGTCAGAGTGGTAACCGCAGCGGCGGTACTGTCACTAGCGAGATTCGCCCTGACCTGAGAGAGGCCCGACAGGGACAGGGACGGGGCCTGGGGCTTGGGGGCGACTGGGACCGGTTAAGCTGGGATGCTGGAGAGCGGGCGTGGTTGGTGGAGTGTGGGCAGAGAGGGCGCGAGGAGGGGGGGGAGGAGAGGGTGGAGGGGCCTTTGGCATGCGGCAGGGGGTGGTGAGGAGGAACAGGACGAGGTAGAAGTCGTAGGGGAGGTCGAGGAGAAGAGCGAGGTGGGCGAGGAGGAGGAGGAGGAGGAGGCGGGCTGTAGCCGGGACTGCGACTGCGACTGCGACGACGCCTCGGTGGGTCCGGCTCCAGGTGATGAAGGTGATGCTGCTGTTCCCCCGTTCAGGCTGGGCTGCTGCTGGACCCCTTGCCCTGAACCCTGCCCAGATTGCGGGTCCTCGGCGGTACTCGGTCGTGAACGGGATGTGTTGGAGATCGTATCGCCCTCCCAGAATGACTTGAACATCTTCGGGTTCCTCGTCCGCGCTTCGAAGGACGATGGGTGTTTCTTGGAGGGGTTTTTGTTTTTGTGGATGGTGATGAGAGAAAGAATGATAAAAAAAAATAGTTGAACAAGACGAGATAAGCTGGTACAACACAAGGCTGAGTAAGAAGAGGTCGAGGAGTCAGAATGGAATGCGTGTGTCTGGCAGCTCTGGCTGGTATGCGATCCGGTCCCTCCCAACAAGAGGCGAACACGGAGAACACAGAGAAGGGGCGTCGCGGCAGTCTGGGGCACACACAGGGCAGAAGGCGCAGACAGGCGGGAAGGTAGGGCCAGTGTATGGGTCATCGAACGGCGGGACTAGACCAGCTTCAGGTACGTAGACACACTAGCCTGGACGGGCGCGCCTTCCACCTGGCCTGTCAACTTAGGCTCCCCTCTTCGGTTCTTGTGTGACGTGACGGATCTTGACGGGACAAGGCCCACGCCCACGGCTGGCTGGCGGCTAGGCGCAGGTCACTGGAGATTAGGTGAACGGACCTGAACCTGTTCACGGGCAGAAGCGAGACGATACCACCCACCCCAATACCGGTCTGGGGGAGCAGTAGAGAAAGTGTGGGGGATTTATGGTGTGTCAAGAAGCTGAGGTGACAATGAGGATGATAATAATAATAGTAATCAAAACAACATGCAGTCTCGAAAAGCGCTGAGCCGTGGCGAGAGGCGGATGGCGATGTTGTTTGTAATAGTTTTTGGGCCTATGGCTTTCTTTCCTGGCTTGCCACCTTTGGACCTGGGAGGGAGGCAAAAAGAAGCAACTTGGATTGGGGTTCTCTCTCTCGAAGAGGAAGGGCAAAAGATCTCGAGAGACGGTCCTGAGATATGAGAGAGAGAGAGAGAGAGAGAGGAGAGCCAGGGGGAGCAGGCGAGGGGTACTAAGTACTCTCTCAGTATGTTTGACCTTATCAAGGTTACCTTAAGTATGCAGTGCACTGCTTCTTCCGTCTCTAACGGGCTCCAGGGGACGGAGCAAATACGTTGTAGGAAGCGCCTGGTTAGGAACGAGCTGCCAGTCCCGGGATGAGCAAGGAGCAGTGCAGACGAGCAAGCCCATCTTCTTCAGCGAGGTGCACGACAGAGAGACAAGAAGAGGGCCACCATAATACCTCGAGTTACGTATGTAGGTCACGACAGGCTGGGGGATGGGAATCCCGGGGGCACCTTGGAGGGAACAGGGTACGGAGTCCCTCTCTCTCGTACCTGAGGGTCCACCGACAAGCAGGTCGCCGCAGACTCGTCTCTCCCCTCCTCGCCTCTCTCTCTCTCTCTTTCTTGCTATGTATTTCCCCCTCCCCACAGTGGTTACAGCATTGTACTACTCGCGTTCGCTTGGTACGTAGGTGGACTTGGAATGTGGATTATACTCTGGTGCTATGTAAAGGTGGGTAGAACTAGTCAGTACAGAGTTCCAGATGTTTTGGGATGGGCACTTCGGGGAAGGGGGACTGGTCACGAGTAATGTGCCAAAGCCCAAGAAGGTATCAACGGTCTGGGCACCAAGAAGAAAACAGCGCCCAGCACACAGTACTTACATACTTGGTAGAACAGCGAATTGTGTGACGTCTATGCCACAGGCGGTTTAGCCCCCTGTCTGCGCGCAAGGCCACTCCTCTCCCACTAGCCACACTAAAGCAGATGGAGAACAACTGTACTAAGTAGGAGACACACACGCACGCACGTATTGGTGAGGCTTTGGCTGAGGAGGACATGACGATTTACACGCACACTGGACACGCAAACGGCAAGTGCGGCTCTACTTTGCACTAACAGACTAGACTGTACTAGTGGGGAGACGCTTGCTGCAAGCACGGACTGCTCCCACCCAGGCCTTGTTCGCATAGGGTTACTTAGTATGAACATTTGCCCTATGCTCGGCTACTGATTGCGCGAACTGACTGACCTGGACAACACATCCGAAATGCTGTTGATGGTGCGTCTCACTGGGTGTGTGGGTGTGTGGGTGTGTGTGTTTGTTTGGTACACAAAGACAGAATAGGGGTGGAGGAGGAGGATACGCCATGACACAAACTCACTCTCTCACCTTTTTTTTTTTTTTTTTTACGCCTTGGCTGGCGCAACCCGGATATGACCGCCATTTTCTTGCCTCTTCTATTTGTGTACGAAACCACCCGCCTACCAAGGCCTTCCCTGCCACACCTCTGCTGCCAGCCCGCCAGCCTCACCCGGCCGCCTTCGTCAAGACCTCCACGTACTGCTACTATAGCTACTTGTATAATATGTACAACACACAAGTTCCACTTGCGCGGTCGCCCTCATCCTTCAGATGTTGAAACTCACCGCACCGCCAACATCATCACCACCACCACCGCCACCACCACCGCCATCGTTCGCTGACCTGCGGCAAGGCGGGGTGCAGTATACGCGTGTATGTCCTGCCGCGCGCAGCGTGCTCTCCCTGCCTCCTGCATCAAGCACGACATAGAGATCGACAGCACCACAGCGCATAGTCGTGGGCAGAAGAGACCCACAGCCGACGGTGATGCTGTCACTGCTCCATGCCCATCGCGGGGCAGGTTCACTTTGGTGGCAGCTCCGGGGGCATCATCTGAACCCAGGGCCTGCAGGGCCTGCCAGGCTGCTGCTCAATGCATACGGCACGACGTGGCCCAAACTCCAGACATGGGCAATCTCGCCGGCAAAGGATGCTGGGCAGGCAAGTTGGAGATGATGTGCAGCAAGAGGGTGAGATCACGATGGATCGGCATCAAGGGTGATTCAGAAACCGACTACTTAGTATGTACGCCGCCGTGCCGGTGTCCCTCACGTGCCCCCTGTTCGTTTTGGATCTGCATTCGTACATACCGTAGCGGTAGTGCACGCGATGTGCACAGCTCAGGCCCCCTGCTCATGGACCTTTAGCCGTCGGATGCGAGATCTCATAGTACGGACTACAGCGGTCAAAGCAGCAAGTGATTGCTGGCAGAAAGATATTGCAGTCTGGGCTACCCGCCATCTGTCTCGGCGCAGCTCCATGGTCTGGTCGTTGCTTGGAGCTCTCGTCCTCGTCCCTCTTCACAGGAGTGAATACCCATAACACTATGCGCTGCCCTTGTTCCTGGGAGTCGTAATGTGGCGGTCAGTCACCAAGGAGCTCATGCACTACGAATTAGTCTGACCGAGGCATTCACCGACGAACACCTATCGGGAACCGCGAGAGGCACGAACACCACCATGACCACCATCAGCAAGCACCAGTCGCTCGCGATTGCCGACGCACCGAGCTTCAGGCTGCCATGCTTCTCATGAGCTGTGAGGAGGCACGGTAGGGCAATTCACCGTCACTAATGAATAAGTTCATACTACTGCTGGAGGCTGCAATGCGGTTCCGCTGCTTGGTACATGGTTTTTTTTAGCACCATCGCACATGGGAATTTCTACCTTTACTTAGTAGCAGGGCTTACTTAGGGTACCACTGCCATAGTACACCCTCCCCAACCTTTTCTTTTTGCCACAAGTCACCGCCTGAACACAGAAGCACAAGGCTGTCTCCTGCCGCAGTCGGGAAGGGCAAAGAGCTGAGAACTGACTCATCCTGGGCTCTTCTCCCCCTGAAGGCCTCCAGCCTGCAGCCTTCCCCGCCGTTGTGGCGATCTCATTGGGCGTGCGCCCCCTTCCCCCTTCTCCCTCCTCGGCGGTGCCACGGCGTGTAAGGGTACCCTCTGGACGCTAAGCCAACTTCCACACACCGATGAGTTCAAGATCTGAATTGTGTTGCCTCGTGAACGAACGTCTAGACCTTGTCACGATCGCCCCTTGCAGAACGCAATCGGTCACGTGCCGAATGCCTTGATATGTTTATTTTATTTTATTTCTCTTTTCCCCCCTCATGTAACCTGTGCCTTGACTCGCACGAGCAATTTCTTTGTTATAATTAATCACCCTCAAGACAACGTTGCAACCGGCAGTGCGACAGTACGCATTGCATAGAGCTGTCGCAGTAGTAGTATTATAATTAAACATGGCGGCCGTTCACGCACGACTTCGTGGTTCCACGCTGCGAGAATATTTACCCACCCTCCCCACCCCCTGGCCCGGTCACCTGTCACAAGCCAGGACAAGATCAGAAGTGGATTTCACCGCCTTCTGCTTTGCTACTGTTGGGAGCATCGAGGCCCAAGACTAGGTTCATTGCCGCGTCGCCGCCCTCGGGCTCCGTCGTCGACGGTCCAAGTACTTTAGTAGCCCAGTCGACTTTGACACACAAGTGGGCTGACATGCATACGCCTCTCATGTGTTACCCACTAACTAACTATAACACAGTACGATTTTCAACAGAAAAATACTGGAAGTAAGAAAAGAAGGACCCTTATTTTTTTTAGAAAGAAAGAAAAGAAGGGGGGAAGGGGAGGGGAGGGGGGAAAACGTGGCCATGGAGACCTTCCCTGACCTCGGCATGTTCCCGGAACTTGGTGTCCGGCCCTCCAGCTCGTACCTGGACGTCTGCTCCGAGATGGTACGTAATAGAGGAGCCGCAGCCTTTCCTGCTTTCTAGGATGCACCTTTTCTCAACTCTGTCTTTTTCGAGCCGGGATGCCCGTCTATTTCTTTTTCCAGGTCCTATCACACAATAGAAATAAAAAAAGAAACGAAAAAAAAAAAAAGGTTGAGTAATCAAGAAGGCTAGGTGGGATTTAAGAAATTCCCAAGACCCTGGATTCTCGATAACCGAATGTGGGACACAGCATAGTGTAATCCGTACCTACATACGGAGTAGTAATGGGGTCCCTACGGGGCTCTCTCCTCCTCCTCCTCTTCTTCCTCCTCCCAGGGCGTATGCACTTTCTCGCACGGAGTATGGTCCATGCGCCTGCATTGCTTGCATCCAGATGCCTGTCTCTGCATCGAGACCAAATCTCGAGTCCCGACTTTTTAATTCTCTAGTTTTGGTGAGTGGGTGTGATCAGCTGGCGCCCAGAGAAGGGAGCAGAGAGGGAGAGGGAGAAATAGAGAGGGATACGAGCGAGAGTCACAGAAACCATGGGCCAGCGTCGGTCGGCCAGGCTGGTGGGGAACGGTCAAGCTCCAGATTGAATCTCGGTGAAGCTACTCCTATGTACCATAGTACTCCTAGTACTCCTGCCCCTCCTGGGGCGCACATCGGGTCCCCTTTCAAGACTCGCGCGGAACGCAGCAGAGGGTCATGTTCGTCCGGTCTATCCAGATATGGCAACTTCACGCACGCTGGGCCTCTCGTTTCTTAATATGCTCGGGACGAGGGGCACCATTCCTCGATTATGTTCTCCCTCCCTCTCTCTATCTCTCTCTTTTTTTTTTTTTTTTTTTTTTTCCCCCTCTCCTCCTTCCCCTTCAGATTTGCTCGATCTGCAAGCCACCTGGGCAGGTGGGCAGATCAGATCGTGACAAGGCCGTCAACCGATCTGGTGTGTACGTCCGTACTCGTACTCTGGTACATATACGTCAAAAATCAAGGAAATCTGGGAACTTTGCTAGACTGATGTCACCGAGCTTGTGCCTGGTTGGGCCTCAGGGTGCTCCAAGTTCGACTTTTCGCCCCCCAAAGCTAAGATTTTATTATGTAGGATGCGAGTGCGAGGCGGTAAGGCGGGCGGGCTGCGCCGCGGGCAGAGAGATTCCAGAATGCTTCTCTCGACTGGGGACCTGCTGAGAGTCAAGCAGGGTCGACCCAGGTGTTATAATAATAATAACAAAAAAAAAAAAAAAGGTAAAGCTGGGTAGTCCTTTTTCTTTTCCTCCCCCTTCTCATCGATCCTCAAAGGGCGAGCATTCTTCCATAGGGTTCAGGGATCTGAATCTACCTTTGGGACGAGTAAGCCTTCAAAAGCGACACATTTTTCTTGCGGTGAGGAGCGGTCGCGAGAGGTTGTGTGACTTCAACAACAACCACAGCAAGACCAGTACATATCCAGATCACTTAGAAATGCTTCTCTTTTCTTCTTCTTCTTTTTTTTTTTTTTTTTTTGTATGTACACCCGCGCAGGCCGCTGTAGGCGCAGGGTCTCCAGAAAAAAAAACATTAATACTTAAGTACTTATGCTTGACGCACGCGACACACCACCACCACGGCGGCGCCCCTGAGCGGCCCGGGTTGGGCAGGAAGGCAAGATCCGATCTGACCGCCCCAAGCCGCTGTAACCTGTCTGTCGTGTGGTTGCACTGCAGCAGCGGTGGAGAAAGCAGCTCGTCGGCGCCACACACACACACACACACACCCACCCCTACTATGTACATAAGTACTCACACACACACATCTCCATCTTTCAAGGAAGATGTCGTCCGGGCTCTGAGATTGCAAACGGCGTGTGTGCTGCGCATTCCCGGATCCGGCCAGCCCAGAGACCGACTCCCGCGCAACTTCCGGGGACAGCAAGAGGGAGAGAGGGTGATACCACCGACTTGGCCGCCTTCATTCTATCTTGTGCTCCTTGGTGGCTTCTAACTTCCTGGCAGTGGTTTCAGGGCAGCAAGTGCCTCCTCCTTACATCATGGATCTCGACGAGGTCTTACTTCGTTCTGATAACGAGTTGTGATTCTCCAAGACGCCAAGGAGTGGTTTCTGATATTCTGCCTGCATGCATGCATACATGCAGTCCACTAGATTTCTCGTCGCTCACAGTTCCTAGTAGTCAAGGTCAAGATCCTGGACGGGGGCGACGGCGACTAAAGGTAGGCATTAACGGGCTGCGATGAAAGACACCTGTCCTAGATGTTTTGCTCAAGCGTAAGTAAAGTGCGATCAGATGTCGATACTGGGTACAATACAAGCAAATGTGTTGTCGAGATTACTGAATCACAAAGGGCCCAAAGAAGCAAGATGAGGCCACCGAGAGTTTTCCCAGGTCCGAAGAATAATCGCTGGAAAAAAAATTATGAGACGTGGAAAGGAAGGCGCGCAGCAGCAGCAGACACCGAGAAGCCTCCGGCGATGCAGAACCACGAAAACAAGACGGGAGAAGGCTTCAGTAATACAGTACAGACGCGCACACACCAGAAGCGTGGCCCCAAACTCACCCAGCCTGTCAGCAATCGCCCAAAACCCGACCCTGTCAGCAAATGGAATTGGGCAGGGCCGGCCTAAACTCGGGATTTGAATCTCAGTGGGCGAACAGGCAAAGAACAGCTTATGCCCCGTCTACGTCACGGTTTATGGTTCGGTTCTTGTCGGGGGATGAGCTTCTTTTTTTTCCAAGGAGTCAGCAAATCGCGAGAAGTGGCATGACATCCATCTTCTTTCTCCTCTCCCAGCCGCGACGCAAATTCCTTTCCGAGCAAACAACACTGTAAAAAGGAATTCGGGATACCCTAATAGATTTCTATTTTCTTATTTAGAGTCAGTCGTCTTCTCGACCTCGTCGATTATCTCCAAAGGTCAGTCTTCCCCAACCCCACTCCTGCACACACCAATCAGACCATCTTATCAATACGCTTCAATTCGCAACAGACAGCAACGACGACAATACCTCAACCTCGACCAAGACCCTTTCGGAGATTACACGATCCGACACACACACACACACACACACACACACATATATATATATATACAGAGGCGAGATCAAAAGTCACACTAGATCGATCTTACAGGCCTATCCCGCCTAGAAGATAGATACGATCCAACCAACCAACCAACCTACCTCCCCTCTCGCTGCTCCGACCTCAACCCCCCCAGAAAGAAAACAAGAACAGACCGCCCACCATGAAGGTCATCAGCAAAGAAGAAGAACAAGCCCACTACAGCCAAGTCCTCAAGGGCGGCGCCATAGGCGGCAGCATCGGCCTCTCCGCCGGCCTCGCAGGCGTGCTGCTCGCCTCCCGCCGCTACGCCGCCTTCCGCAGCCTGACCGTCCCCTTCCGGACCTTCCTCGTCTCCTCCGCCGCAACCTTTGGCGCCATCACCACCGCCGAGCGCTACTCGGTCAACTTCCAGCGGGCCAAGGACCCCATGAACTTCTACAAGGACGAGACCCAGCGGGCCCTCGAGGCCGCCCGCCACAGCGAGACCAGCGAGGCCAAGCGCTTCATGGAGTGGGGCCGCGAGAACCGCTACACCATCGTCACCGTCTCGTGGATTGCCGCCATGGGCATCGCCCTCACCATCGTCGGCCGCAACCGCTACCTCAGCACCGCCCAGAAGCTCGTGCAGGCCCGTGTCTACGCCCAGGGGCTCACCCTGGCCGTGCTCATCGCCACCGCCGCCTTCGAGACCAGTGATGCCCGGAGCGGAAAGGGCCGCTGGGAGACGGTGCTTGTCGTGGACCCGGATGATCCCAAGCACGAGCACCTGATCGAGAAGAAGGTCCACAAGGAGGAGTACGAGGGTCAGGACCTCTGGAAAGGTAAGGAAGCCGAGCCCCTATATATATGGTCTCTCCATGAATTGTCCACACAACAACAAGGACAACAACAACAGTAGTGAGTAAATGGCTAACCTTGTTCTTTTTGGTCTCTATAGATATGGTCGCCGCTGAGGAGCGCCGCATCAAGAAGCAGAAGCAAGAGCGTGCTGCCGCCCAGCCAAAGGAGAGCAAGCCCGCCGTCGAGGCTGCCGCCGCCGAGACCTCCAACTAGATAGACCGGCGAGATACAGTGTGTATATAGCATGCATCACCGAGGCGTCAATTGCTTTTTTTTTTTTTCTTGCCCCTACCTGCCTCTCTTCTCTACACCCGGCAAGCGGCATATAGAACGTGGCATTGGGTTTTTTGGGTTTATGAAAGGGAGAAACAGAGAAAAAAAGAACAGAAAACTTTCGAGTAGCATTTTTCTTTTCCTACGTTGGGCGTCAGGTTTGGCCGCTTTTTGGTTTCTCTTTCTTGTCAGCGAATATCAAAACTCTTGGAGGACGGCGGCTGTGTTTTGATCTGAATTGCGTACTTACGGAATATGGGTATCGATACACGGTATCACAACCTAGAGGAAGGTGAAAATAGGATCTGAAGAAAGGATCCAGATTCTGTGATGATTCCGTGATAAATAAGATCATTTGATCATAATAAGATTCTCTCGTCTACCCAGATGAAACCGCCCCTTTTGCAAAAAAAAAAAAAAAACCCTCCCCCAACCTTCCTCTTAAACCTTCCTTCGCCCCCTCCTGATTTTGACATCAACGCCGTCTAGCGCCGTACTATATAGTCATACATAACGTATATATATATGTATAAAACAAGATATCTGCGGACCGTAGTAACACGGTAACATGGGTGGCAAAAGCAAGGGAGCGGGTATCAATAATAATGTGCGCTCGGCATCGCTTGCACAGTCCGTCAAGTCGTAATGGCCAATCCAATCCCTCTCCACCTTCTTCTTCCTCATCCCTCTCTCCCTGTTGCGTGTGCCTCTCTCTTTCTATATGGTCAGTCGTCTCCGGGCAGGGGAAAAAAAACCCTCAGACGTCGATCTGGAAATGGCTGATCTGCGAGTAGTAGGCGTGAACTGCCATCTCCAGCACCCACACGTCACCAAACACCTCGCCGCCGTCAAAGCCGCCTATGGTCAGCAGGCGGCTGTCGTGCAGGACGGTGCCGTGGTAGCCCCTGCCGCTGGGCGGGAGCCCGTAGACCTTGCGCTTGTCCCAGGTCATCTGGACCAGGTTCAGAAGCAGCACGTCGTTGGAGTACTCGCTGCCGTCGTGGCCGCCTATGACAAAGAGGTAGGACCCAACGATGGTTGCCGTGTGGGACAGCCGCCGGAACGCCCCGGACACGGGCGCGGCCTTCCACACGTGCGTCTCGATGTCGTACACCCACACGTCGTTAAAACACTCGCCGCCGTCGGAGCCGCCAAAGATGATAAGCTTCCCGTCGACGATGTTGGCCGTGTGGTAGCCCCTCGCCTTGGGCCGCAGGTCTTTGCCGCTCCCGACACCGGGCGTCGTGCCGCCGCCACCACCGCCGCCGCCGCCAGACGCAGCAGTCCTACCGGGGAGGGCGTTGGGTTGCCCTCGGTCGGGCTGGAGATGAGCTTCCAGCTCATCTTGGTAAGGTCGCTCACGTCCAGCCGCCAGACGTCGTTCAGCGCCCGCACCCCGTCACCGCCGCCAAACACGTAGATGCCGTTCTTGTACAGACACGCCGTGTGGGCCCTCCTCTTAGAAGGCACGCGGTCGCCCACGATGCGCGGCCGGGTCCAGCGGAAATTGACCGTGTCCAGCACGTAGACGTCGTTGTAGTAGGCGGGCCCGTCGCCGCCGCCAAAGATGACGAGCTTCTTGCCGACCGCCGTGCACGTCATGGCGCGCAGGGGCACGGGGATGTCGCCAGACACGTAGGGCCGCGACCAGTGGAAGGCGTCGGCGTCGAGGACGTACAGGTCGTTGAAGCAGGACCGGCTGTCGCAGCCGCCAAACACGTAGACGTTGGAGCCGATGATGGTGGAGGTGTGGGCGCGGAGGGAGGGGTGTCCCCGGCCCGACACGAGCGCCCGCGACCAGTACATGCCTGATGACGGCGCTGGGGCCACGTCGGGTCCGGAATTGGGAGAGGCGAGCGGAGGAAAGGGCGTGTAGGCGGAGGAAGAGGCGGCGGCGGCGGCGGAGGAGCGCTTTGTGGATCGGACGGCAGAGGAACGGTGGGCTGTGGCGACGGTGGTGCTGGTGTTTGTAGTGGTGGTGGCGGTAGTGGTAGCAGTAGAGGAGGAGGAGGTGCTCGTGGGCTTGGTATTGCTGCTGCCCGAGGAGGCGACTGCTGCCCCTCCAGACGCGGTGGGGGCTTGCCCGCTATGGCTGAGGTCGATCGCAGGGCTGGAGGCCGACGGCCGCTGGGCCCATCCTTATCCTGCCCTGATGACGACGCGGGCCTATGCGAGGCTTCCGCAGCACCCTGCTCGCCGTTTTCTCGTACGCTTACGTGCCTGACGCCCACGGGCGGAACACCCTTGGGGGAACTCGTCTGCGAGGACGAAGAGGGAGGAGGATTGTTAATCTTGTTGTTGTTGTTGTTGGTCACAGCCGAGGTTGCCCTCTGCCGGATGGACAGGTCGGATGTGGAGGGTTTTCGCCTCGAGGTCGAGCTCCTGGAGGCGAGGTGACCGGGGGTATGGCTCCGCGGCACCGGAGGTATTGACTCGGTAGCAATGTCTCTGGAGAAGGAGACGGTTGCTGCAGACGCAGGGTCTGTAGGGGAAGGTATTGAGATCTTCTGAGAGCGGATCGTCTTTGTGGTAAGTGGTGAGGCTTCTCTGTCGATGGTGTCTCTGGTCTTGGCTGTCTGGTCAGCCATGGTGGATCAGGACAGGCCTAGGCTTCATCAGCACGGGGGCGGAAGTGTTGCTGCAGAGGTTCTGTCGACAGGGAGAATGAGAGGAGGAGAGGATGGTGGTGGTGGTGGTGGTGGTGGTGGTGGCGCCGGTGGTCGAGGAGGCGGAGGGGCGAGTTCGAGGGGAGGAGGAGGAGAAGGGGGCCCCAGGGCGGTGCCAGCTTGCGCGGGAGGGAGGGGAGAGAGAGAGAGAGAGCAAGAAAAAGAGAAAGAGAGAAAGAGAGGGTTGAGGGTTGCATGAAGTTGAAGCAGGCCAGGGCTGAGAAGGGGAACGCGCAGTTGTACTGTACTGTACTGCTCTCACTATAAGCTAGGCGTTTCTACAGTGGTCAGCAGGATGGGGCCCGCTGTGGGTTGACCCCTGACAGCCGGGCCCAGGGCCGCCCAATGCGTTTTACTACTGTACAGACGTACATAGTGCGCTACCGTTACTGCATAGTACCTGTCCAGTAACCAGAGCAGCAGTTGTGAACTGTAATTTATGGTACACACAGGTCCAATGTAACATAGACGGCACATGCTAATCACAGTAGTAACAAAGGTCAGAACCTTACCTGGACCTCTCTTTTGCTCCCACTGTGGCCCTCTTATTGGCAATGCCTGAAAAGTTACCTTGTAGTAGTACATACAAGTTGAGACAGACAGACACACCTCGCCCTGAGGATCAATACTAGACTGGGAGTGATCAACTGTGCAGCCATTGACTTGTTGAAGGGAGAGGGAAGGAGGCACATTTGATGAGATGACCTGAAAATGATACATGGGGAGGCAGATCACACCACTTCTGTCAGATCTCAAAGGCAGCCCCTCCCCTTCCTTCTGTCCACCCCCTCTCTAACCAGATGTCATTCAAGATCGCTGGCCAGACTTGGGCTGACTGCCGTGTAGATCATCAATCAGAAGGTCCCCGTGGTCCCCTTCAAGCCTCACCCACAAGCCTAGCGGAGTGTATGGTATCTGTACCTGGGGGACCCACAGCTGCAGGCCCTGATCCCTCTGCTCTAGTGCCCTGCTGGCTCCCTTCACACACTGCAGGCCCAGGAGTTAGGCCGTCAGGGCAGCACCCAGAGCCCCACAGCGGCTGCGGGGTGGTTTTCTGCAGCAGCCAAGATGCAGCTGAATGGAGCTGCAAGGCATGGAACCAGTACCACAGTTGCTGTACACACTAAAAGTTCGGTACTGTACTTGGTACTTACAGCTAAAGCTAAGTACATCATCCATCTTACAGGGGGCAGGCATCTCAAAATCTTCACCAGGGAATTTCTGTTCACGCTGGTTCTCAACAGAAATTCTGACCAGCCAATTGACCAGAACAAAGGGGGAAAATTGATCACCACTGACTGATCCAAAAGCCTTTGAACCAGCTCAGCATCGTCATTTGCCTAAACACCTGTCAGCCCAGCATGGAGGAAACCAACAGTGATCAGCACAGCCACAAGCGGCATCTCGATGATGAGAGCAACTCTGAGGCCAAGAGGGTGAAGCCGAATACCCAGAATGGTGAACAACAGAGTGGTACTACCGACACAGACCAACCCCAGGCGACTGAGCTCAAGGCAACATCTGACCAAAAAGACGACGATGGCGATCTGACGCCAAAAACCCTGCCCAAGGGTACAGCACCAGTCAAGCAAGAGTGAGTCCAAGACAAACTGCATACAACACAACAAGAAAAAGGGAGAAGAAAGAAAAAAATGACAAGAAAATCTGCTGACTCAGGCCAAAGGTATCTGATCAAGGCCGCCAACCGTGTGGTGGAGGGAGACGACGAGGTCGACGATGATGCTGCAGAGGCCAAGACGAGCGACCCTCGAGATCGCGGTCGGGACACCGGCAACGATAGGGGCAGTGGCAAGAAGAACAAGAAGCAGCGCGGTCTCAACGAGAAGCGCGACTTTGGCCGCTCTCAAGATGTCAAGGGCCTGTGTCACTCGCGTGCCTTCTCCGACGAGAACTCTCCCCGCGAGTGCAGGTTCGACAAGGACGGCCGCCGCTGTAATCTTCACCACAACCTGCGCGAGTACCTTGCAGAGGGCCGGCGGCCTGACCTCGAGGTGCTCGACGGCAAGTGCCCCATCTTTGAGGCCGCTGGAGACTGCCCGATGGGGTGGAAGTGCCTTTTCGTCAAGTCTCACTCGACAGAGGTGACACACCCGGATGGCACAAAGGAGCTGGTGTTGATCAGGGATGCCGAGCGCAAGAAGGCAACAACGGGGGAGGAAGATGGCTACCCTGGCATCGTCAACAACGTGCCTACACACAAGAAGATTGACCTGTCCAGAAAGAGGTACGACTTCTCGAAAACGCAGGCGTACGTCGAGTGGCTGGAGAAGGATACCGGCCTCATGCGCAAGGTCTTCAACACCAAGCAGGAGGATGGAGGCGGGAAGACACAGGACCAAAAGGTGCAGGAGTACCGCGCCGAGTTCATCGAGCCGCCCTTCAAGGCGTCGGAGAAGCGGCGGGTCTACTTTGGCCGCGAGACCCCAGTCCTCGCACCTCTCACCACCCAGGGCAATCTGCCGTTCCGCCGGCTGTGTGTCGAGCTCGGCGCGGGGCTGACGTACTCGGAGATGGCTGTCGGCCTGCACACCATACAGGGGCAGAAGCACGAGTGGGCACTGCTCAAGGCCCACGAGTCCGAAGCCACACCCCCGCGCTTCGAGAACCCCAGCGCCGCGCCCCCTGGCTACGACAACTCGCGAGACCTGAAGTTCGCCGCACAGATCGCCGCCAACCAGCCGTGGGTCGCCCTCAAGACCACCCAGGCCCTCGCCGAGTCCCTCCCGCACCTCCGCCTCGTGGACCTCAACTGCGGGTGCCCCATCGACATGGTCTTCAAGCAGGGCGCGGGCTCGGCGCTGCTCGACGCTCCCGCCAAGCTGGAGCGCATGATCCGCGGCATGAACGCCGTCTCGGGTGAGGTGCCCATCACCTGCAAGCTGCGCCTGGGCGTCAAGGACGGCAAGCCGACGGCGCAAAAGACCATCGAGCGGCTCGCGTTTGGCGATTCCGACGCCAGCAGCGCGCTCGGCGCCCCCGGCTGCGCCGCCATCACCCTGCACGGCCGCTCCCGCCAGCAGCGCTACCGCTCCGCCGCGGACTGGGAGTACATTGCCAACTGCGCCGCCATGATCCAGCAGTACAAGGAGGAGCAGGCCGCGCGCACCGACACCGTGCGTGAGCCCGACCCCAGCTCGCTGGCCAACGGCGGCAAGATGTTCTTTGTCGGCAACGGCGACTGCTACTCGCACATTGACTACTTTGACCACGTCGACAACGCCCGCGTGGACACGGTCATGATCGCCCGCGGCGCGCTGATCAAGCCCTGGATCTTTGAGGAGATCGAGAAGGGCCAGTACCTGGACAAGTCGGCCAGCGAGCGCCTGTCGTATGTGGAAAAGTTTGCCCGCTACGGCATCGAGTGCTGGGGCAGCGACGAGATGGGCATCGGGGCCACGCGCAAGTTCCTGCTCGAGTACCTCAGCTTCACCCACCGCTATGTCCCCATCGGCGTGCTCGAGCACCTCCCGCCTAAGATCAACGACCGCCCGCCTGCGTACCGGGGCAGAGATGACCTCGAGACGCTCCTCGCGAGTAACAACTACAAGGATTGGATCAAGATCAGGTAAGTCTCACAAAGATGAAATGTGAAAAAGATGAATGGCTGACTTTGTGTGTCTGTCTGGTAGTGAGATGTTCCTGGGTCCAGCGCCGGGCGGCTTCAGGTTCGAGCCGAAACACAAGTCGAATGCATACGAGGTTGAGGCGGAGGGTTAGACTTGGCAGAGATGAGAATGATAGAATAAGTACGGGCAGGACAGATTATTGGTCGTTATCAGCAACGCAGCAGCCGAGCCAATACATCATCACCAAGGAAACGCATGGACAAGGCGCCCTAGATATGAAGATGCTGTGGTAAGTATCTAAGCCCATCGAAATACACGCATCAATACATGGATCACTACATCAAGCCTTCATTCTCTCTCTTGCAGATGAGTGGAAGGATGCAAGTCTGGTCTCATGACAGGAAATTCTTTCAATCTTCCTTTTTTTTTTTTTTTTTTTTTTTCACTTTGACAGCCATGGCGCCTGTTCTAAGAAAAGAAACCCAGCAGGACATGAATTTGAGGTACTGGTACTGCATAGCACGACCTTACGTTACAAAGCATTCGTTTACATGCCACTTGGGCAATACCATCACCACCACCACTGGTTTTGAGACAGATGCCCTTCAGAGCCTTTGAGGGGGGCGCCACGAGGCATGCGATGCCTATGCCTCTCCTCGTCATCGCTCTGCCCGTCCGCCTCGCTCTCCTCTTGATCCTCCTCCTCATCGTCATCATCATCGTCCTCGTTATCATCATAGTTCCTCCTCTTCCTCATCAGGAACTCCTTGAAGCCCCTGCTCATCTTGACGACCTGGCGCAGGTGCTTCTCGGCAAGACCAATCCTCTCAAGACCTTCCTCGGCGGCCTCGGTCTCGGCAAGCGCCACAGCCGTCTGCAGCGCATTGCGGATCTCGCGCCCGTTCCACCGCAGCTCGCCCACCTCGCCGCCGCGGCCGCGCTCGGAGTCGACATAGTCCCTGGCGCTGGCCAGGATAAAGACCTGGCCGGCGCTGTCGCGCTCGAGGCGGTCAAAGTTGTTGGCCCAGATGCGGCTGCGGTCCTCGTCCGTCAGGCGCCGGTAGTGCAGGGCCACGTGGATGCGGCTGGTGAAGGCCGGGTCGAAGGAGCCGACGCGGTTGGTGGTGAGGAAGAGCACGCCGCGGTAGTACTCGAGGGCGCGCAGGAAGACGCTGACGAGGGCGTTGCGGCGCAGGTCGCGCGGGCGGCGGCGTTCCAGGTAGACGTCGGCCTCGTCCAGCAGCACCAGCGCGCCGTAGCGCTCGCCCAGGGTCAGGAAGTAGGCCAGGCTGCGCTCCTCGTTGGGCGAGCCCAGGTCGCCGCTGGTGATGGACAGCAGGGGCCGCCGGGTCAGCTCCGCCACGCACTCGGCCGTGCAGGTCTTGCCCACGCCGGGGCTGCCGTGCAGGAGGAAGATGCGGCCCTCGCCCTTGTTGCGGACGAAATCGTTGGGCCAGGGGATACCCTGCCGCCGGCGGCGGCGAACTTGCCAATCAGGGCCTTGACGGTGAGCTTGACGCCCGGGTCGAGCACCAGGTGCTTGAAGGCCTCGGTGTCGCACCGCACCTCGGCCAGGCGGTCGACGCAGACGTGGCCCCAGCGGCGGTCCGCCAGGATCAGGGCCGGAATGTCAGGGGCGCAGACGAGAAAGTACAGCTCGTTGCGCGGCGGCTCGTGCTCGAGCGGGTTGCGCTCCTCAAAGTCTGCGAATGCGCCTGGCGTCCTAGGGCGGTCTGGGTTCTGTCGTGTGCACGCGTCGCAGGTGCACTGGGGACTGAACTGCGGCAGGGCGCTCAGGGGCCGGCCTAGGGGCCGCAGCAGACGTGAGTTGTGGAATGCAGATGATCGCGTGTGGTTACCAGGTGCCTGGTGGGCGAAGCGATCGTAGCCCTCGGCATCGACAATGACACGGCCGTTCAGCTGGAGGAAATGATGGCTGTCAGCAAGATGGGGAAACAAAAAAAAAAAAAAAGAAGGAGTACGATGATTAGAAAGAGTACTTACGTGCCCAGCTCTCCGCTCGTCCCCATCCACCAGCTGCCCGTCATATTCCTTATACGACGGCCTCTTGACCAGCTCCCAGTACATCTTGCCCATCTCGATCTGTTTCTGGGCCATAGTGAGACCGCCCTGCCGGGCCATGTCCTCTGGGAAAAAGGCAGCAGGCACAACAGCCAGGGTATGCAAGGCCTGCTCGCCGGGGAAGGGAGCAACGGTGAACGAGCTGGAGTTGCGCTGCATGCGCTCCGTGCGGTACCGGATGTTCCAGCAGTCGATCTCGTACTTCTTGACCTTGCCGCTGTCGGCGCGGTGCTTGGAGCTGACGTTGCCAATGACAAACGCCGTCCATACGTCGTGGACCTTGCGGTACACCACGTCGCCCGGCCTGAACACGAGCCAGAGCCACTCAAAGGTCGCGACGGGCGGGCTCCTCCTGTGGCGGGCCTCCTCCTCGCGGACCAGGCTGCCGTAGGTCTTGTCCAGGTACCCGAGGAGCACGTCGATGTGCTTGGCCGTGGTGGCCGCGTACTCATCGCCGTGGCAGGCGGGCTGCGCAGTGCAGTGGCGGGACAGGGCCGCACGGTAGTGGATGAGCGGGTAGTAGGGGGCCTTGATGGTGACGGTGTCTCCGAGGAAGTTTGTGCCTGGGTAGGAGCCGATAACGGCGTTGAAGGCAGCGATCAGGTGCTTGGAATAGACAACCATGCTATGAGATGATAAGTTACTCGTCAGTATGAATGCCACACAATAGTGTCTCATGTGTTTGCCATGGGACTTACTGGTCTCTGCCGACTTTCTTGGTGTAGCTGAAGGCCTTCCCGTTCTCGTCGTCGCTGTCCTCGTCGCTGCCGCTGACATAGCTTGCGCTGTCCAGACTCGAGGCGCGCCCGTCAACCTCGACGTTGTTGCTACGCTTCTTGATGGTCTCCACTGTGGTGATGATCTCCAGAATGGGCTTCGGGGTGGAGTTCTTGGCCGTCTGGTCAGGAGAGGCTTCTTCCACATGATGAAGGGGTTTGTCACTCTCCCGAGCTGGAGGAGTTGAGAAAGTAAGTATCAGCATTGCTATGAACGATTACAATGTTCAAATTAACGTACACTCAATGATGTTTCCATTGACACCTTTGTATTGCAGGACGTATCGAACATCTGGCACTTGGACGGTGGGTTTGTCCTGCTTCTTCTCTGTAGGGCGAGGCTGGTCAAGGACAGCCATATCTCGGGCTGTAGCCTCATTGTGGCCCACGTCTTCGAAGCTCGTGGTCGAGTTGCTCCCATCTCCGAAGTGGTTAGCATCAGCTTGGTGTGTTTCGGCGTCGCTGTCAGACATGGTGATTTCTGGTGATGACAAGACGGAGATCAAGAGTCAAGGTGAAGAACACTCATGTATCAAGTTGCCGACCCGACAAATAAGTCAGAAGAGTAAAAATAAAGGAAGGCAACAACAGCGTCCAGTCCAAAAGGCAGCAACATCTGGCCTGGATTTTATACAAAACATCAGCTCGCCACAGCCTAAGAGCCTCATCAACACCATAGTCAAGACGGTCAGACCAGTGGTACATCGTGCTTCCTACCCCGCGCGTCTGCCTGCTGGGCGGTGCATAGTTGGTGTGCATGTGCAAAAGCGAGGCATGCAATCAGAGACCAGCTTTGCCGACGCCAAGATACTAGTATCACCGGCCCATCGCGTCACTGACGACACAAGAGGCTTACAGTATACTGTACCATGCGTGCCATACTTCTCAGCTCTAGAAGCTGACTGCAGGCAGCAGAGAGGCCCACGTTCTATTGGACTGCATCAACGCTGTCCGGTGCTGCGCTGGTTGCGGTGGGGGAACCTTGTTTAGTCAGTGTGGAGCGGTGGATATTAGTCTCGAAAGAAGCTCCTCCGGCTGATTGAAACGCGTACTGGAGAGAAAGGTACATACTTATACTATGTACAGACGTAGTATACAAGTATGGAGGGGTTGTAGTGCAGTTTGTTCTCGTAGGTTCCGTTGATCATCAATCGACCTGAGCTACCGTATAAATACGTGCAGTAGAATGTATACGTATGTAATAGTGCCACTGCTGCTGCTGATGACTTCTTGAAAATGATGCGTACAAGATCACGTACTGACATCATACGTAGTACATGAATGGTTTCATCTCGAGGCGCTGCATTTGCACCGAGACAAAAGGTATATAAAAAAAATAAAATAAAATAAAATAAAATAAAATAAAATAAAATAAAATAAAATAAAATAAAATAAAATAAAATAAAATAAAATAAAATAAAATAAAATAAAATAAAATAAAATAAAATAAAATAAAATAAAATAAAATAAAATAAAATAAAATAAAATAAAATAAAATAAAATAAAATAAAATAAAATAAAATAAAATAAAATAAAATAAAATAAAATAAAATAAAATAAAATAAAATAAAATAAAATAAAATAAAATAAAATAAAATAAAATAAAATAAAATAAAATAAAATAAAATAAAATAAAATAAAATAAAATAAAATAAAATAAAATAAAATAAAATAAAATAAAATAAAATAAAATAAAATAAAATAAAATAAAATAAAATAAAATAAAATAAAATAAAATAAAATAAAATAAAATAAAATAAAATAAAATAAAATAAAATAAAATAAAATAAAAAACTGATGCCGTACCCCAGCATCGGTCGGGATAAGCTCAAAATTAGGTCAGGGATGCTGAAGCTTGGCTGGGAGCTAGTGCCTGGCTCCCGATTCTACTTTACCTAGCACGCCTAGCACCATAGTACTACTGTAAGTATAGTAGATAGATATTGCGGCAGTGGGGCCGCCCGCTGCTTCGTTTACATGCTACGTAGTATACGTGCTGCTGCTACAGTACAGTACGCAGTAGCAGTTGATATCATGGTATAATACGTACTCAGCAGTATTTGGACAAAAGGACAACGAGTCCCAAAAGGAATGAAGCATCAATTGCTGCTGGTGTTGTCGATAATGGTGGTGATGACGAAAAGTTTCTGTTGGGGCAAGCCACACCAATCCGTCAGCAGCTTCCTTGTACTAAGTAAACACCGTTGACACTGGTGGTGGCTCCTTCCCAGTCACTGCCAGTGCTTACATGCTATGAGTACTACTTGTAAGCACTGTCACCTTGCTAAACCTGAAATCTGTTATCGGCAGGCCAGACTCTCTACTACTTAGTATGTAACGGTACAGGGTCAATCTTTTTCTTCCAGGGGCCTCTTTGATCGACCATGAGCACTTCCGCCGTCGCCCATCGTGCAACCCCTGACCGCCATGTCGACCTGCCCCAATGGGTATAACCTCCAAGCTCGCCTCAGCCGAGAAAGAAGCAGAAGAGCAGCCACTGTCGGGCGTTCCATGCCGCCGCCCCTGGCCCACGTTGCATGGTGCCTCTCCGATCATCCTATGCCAAGGACTAGGTCCATGTCGTTAAGCCGATAAGAGCAGGAGAGACGTGCTTGGTGTTGTCGATAACATGCAGTAATTACACACCATCGTCATGGACGTCACGGACCGGGGAGGGGAGAGGGAAAAGCAAGGTGAATACGAGGACGAGGGACGGGGCCAAGGCTCACAGATGGGAGGGGTATATAAAGGAGGAGGGCAACGCCCGCGCCCTCGTCGTGGTGTTCGATCATGATGTTGGTTACGAAGCCAAGGGTCCCAACCATTGCTCCGACAGAGAGAGAGAGAGAGAAAGAGAGAGAGGCCACGCAGCAGTGTCGAAGCTCCCATCATCATGTCTCGGACTTCTGGACTTCGTCTTTCTCTTGCTGCTGCTGCAGTCGGCGTCCTGCCCCTCGTACGCGCGGCGACCACCTACTCGCTCTACAATGCAGCTCCCAAGGGGTGGTCCCTCACGGGCACCCCCGCCGAGGACAGCGTGCAGACATTCTCCATCGCCCTGACCATGCAGAACATCGACCAGCTCGAGTCGCAGCTGCTCGACGTCTCCACGCCGGGCAGCGCCTCGTACGGTCAGCACTGGGACGAGGATACGGTCAACTCGTACTTTGCCCCCTCGGACGACGCCGTCTCCTCGGTCACCGCCTGGCTCGAGAGCAGCGGCATCACCAGCTACACCGTCGACGGGGCCTTTGTCGACTTTGCAGCTACTGTCGACGCCGCCAACTCCCTCCTGAACGCCTCGTACCAACAGTTCACCAACGGCGGCACGACCAAGCTCCGGACACTCTCCTACAGCCTCCCCGACAGCGTCGACGACCACATTGCCCTCATCGACCCAGGCCTGTACATTGGAGGGTCCAGGGCTTTCTTCCCCAAGCCCTCGCCCTCACGGACCCTCCCCAAGGTGTCTGTGCCCAAGCGCCTCGCGACCCGCACGACCATCGATGCGGCGTGCCAGACCTCCATCACCCCGGCCTGCCTGAAGGAGCTGTACAACGTCGGAAATTACATCCCCTCCGTCAAGTCAGGGAGCAAGGTCGGCTTCGGCAGTTTTCTGAACCAGTCGGCCCTCTACGCCGACCTCTTCGAATATGAGGAGTTCTTCCACATCCCTCACCAGAACTTCTCTGTCGTCCTCATCGCCAACGCCACCAACGACCAGAACCCTGAGACTGCCAGCTACGGCGAGGCCAACCTAGATGTCCAGAACATTGTGGGAGTTGCCCACCCCTTGCCCGTGGTTGAGTTTATCACCGGGGGCTCACCGTAGGTTCCCCTCCCTCCCAACACCCCCCAAATCCCCACGCCGCGCGCAGCGGCACAGGGGCTGTGCCACCACTGGAACCGCCCCCTAGGCCGTGTTCATTCCTTCCCCTCCCCCCCCCCCTTCTTTGTGTCATGCTGATCCATGCCACAGGCCATTTGTTCCAAACATTGATCAGCCCACCGCTGCTGATAACCAGAACGAGCCATACGTGCCGTACTACCGATACCTGCTGTCCCAGCCCAGCAAGTCGCTGCCCCAGGTCATTTCTAACTCGTACGGAGATGAGGAGGATGTAAGTTCACAGAAAAGCTGATCCTAGGCGGTGTAACCATTTTTTAATGGCTTTGGCTTTGGCTTCAAAATTTGTCTCGGGATATAGTAGACGAATCTCTCTCCTTGCTAACATGAGGTTTTTCTTTCTTTCTCTTGCACAGTCCGTTCCCTACGACTACGCAGTTCTCACCTGCAACCTGATCGGCCAGCTGGGCCTGCGGGGCATCACCGTGCTCGAGTCGTCGGGCGATATCGGCGTGGGCGCGGGCTGCCTGGCCCCTGACTACAAGACGGTCGAGTTCAACGCCATCTTCCCCGCGACTTGCCCCTACGTGACCTCCGTGGGCGGCACCGTCAACGTGACCCCCGAGGTGGCCTGGGATGGCAGCTCCGGCGGCTTCAGCAATTACTTTGCCCGCCCCTCGTACCAGGACGCCGCCGTCTCCGAGTACCTCGCCACCGAGGTGTCGCCGGACACCATCGCCTACTACGGCCAGTACACCAACTTCTCTGGCCGCGGCTTCCCCGACATCTCGGCCCACTCCGTCTCTCCCGACTACCAGGTCATCTACGCCGGCAAGCCCTCCCCCAGCGGCGGCACCAGCGCAGCCGCCCCCGTCTGGGCCGCCCTCGTAGGCCTGCTCAACGACGCCCGCTTCCGCGCCGGCAAGTCGGCCCTGGGTTGGCTGAACCCCCTCATCTACGCCCACGGGCCTGAGGTCCTGACCGACATCACCGCGGGCTACGCCATCGGCTGCAACGGGCTCAACACCCAGAGCGGATCCGCCGAGCCCAACGGGTCTGGCATCGTCCTGGGCGCCCGGTGGAACGCCACTGAGGGCTGGGACCCTGTTACGGGCTATGGCACGCCCGACTTCCAGAAGCTGAAGAGCCTAGTCTTGAGATTCTGAGAGAGAGGGCCCGGAGGGGGGAAAACAAACCTCGCTTCAATTAGCTGAACCACACCAGCTCGAGAAGTACAGCTTAGGATATAGTAAAATCGAAAAGAGTGTGGTCAAGATATTACTGTCCTTGTGCATGCATGTCATAAGATGATTACAAAACATGTCAAACCGTCTTACTTGTTTCCTAGTAATCAGGCTTTATTTTCATTTTTCTCTTTCGAGAAGAAAAGCAGGATTGAACGCACAGGATATCTCATGGGGAGGAATTTGGGGATTGAGACAGCCAAGTCCGCGAACATCTTGACACCCGGCTTAATGATGGCTTAAGGTTTTGTCCTAGTGAGATTTTGTCCAAACCACATGGCTTTGATCCGAGACATGGGTACAGGGTCTACTGTAAATTCAATTACTTTTGACCTTGTTCTTTATTTTCAATAAGGTTGGTCGAAGGATCTGGCGGGCGTGTGAATGGTCCAGGCCCTGGAGGGAGAGATTTCTGCAAGGCCTCCTGTATAAGACCTGATTGGGACGGACATTGCTTACTCAATAGCGAGCTGGGTTCCGCCGTTCGCAACGCTTAGATCTGACGTCTAGGAACCATTTGATTTATTGTTTATAGGAATTTCTCTTCTAGCTTGACTAACCGGGACAAGAAAAGGAGAAGAAAAAAAGACTTGACGAAAAGGAAAGACAATTTATCAATTAGAACTCCATAAAACAGACAACCTTGCTAATTATACCCATGCTATTACATATAAGTTCAAGCCTGGTAGTTCGGCGCCTAGATATAGCTAGGATTGACCCTCGTTGGCTTTGATTTTGGTGAGACTTGTTTATATTCATAGCTGAAGTTGGGTGCTTGGGTAACTATCTCAAGAAACAATTTGTAGAATTATCAATATTGATTATACATAATCACACCAGTAACGCGGGATGTGGCCAACAGGATGCGATAGGGGATCTAAACAGGACCAAGTAGACATATTAAGACTCTACTGGTAGCACATGGAAATTACAGTGCTATTATCGTGACTTTCTAGACGGCCTGGACTCGGCCGTCTATAGCCGCATCAGCAGCGGCAGTGGATCAGACGCCAGAGGTTATGACAGATTGGCAGACCTGATCTTGCCGCTCCTACCGGTGCCTTTCATCCGAGGGTAGTTGGTCCGACATGGACTTTGATTGGGTTTGTTCCTATTCTTGACCAAAAAAAAAAATATTAAATGAGGTCTAAACTACTGACGGTAACAGGACACATGAGAACACCTTCATGGATGAGTCGACGAATGACACGGGGTCTACATGTTGAACGTCCGTAGAGCACAGTGGGACGAGGCGTGGGACACATATGTGCTTCCACCAGACTAACCATTGGCCCCCAACAGATCGTGTCTATATACGAGGCAAATGGTCGAGGTAAATTTCTGCCATCTGCTGTGGGATCGATATGTACTGCAAGAAGAAGAGGAAGAGCATGTCATACAATCAACTCTCCTAGCTCAAACAACACACCGATCCCATCAGGTTTTCCCTTCTTGTCCTCAACAATATGACCGTCACTGATATCGCTATTAGCGGGCATTGTGTAAGTACGGTTCTGCTTTTGTCATCATGCATGAAGTCTGGCTGAGCCAGATGCGTGAATAGTATTTTAGCGGGTTGCAAATCTGCGGCATCTCAAGTATCTTGGATTTAGGGTGCCCTGAGATGCCCAGCCGTCCAAATCTCGAATAATAGTCTACGAAAGAGAAGAGAAAAAGGGGGGCACATCCGTCATACTTGCACACAGCAGCACAACCCTAGCAGGTTCTGGGGGCCGCTGGCTGTGTAGGTGTGTGTGTGTGTGTGTGTAGTATTTACGCGCACATCGCACTCGAGACCGCGACCAGCGTTGACAGATACGTAAAAGGGCCCCAACTAAAATGAAGCGAGACCTGGAGCAGAGGAATCGGGCACGCGAAGCCTTCTTGTGCCAGTCATTTTCTCCGCCTTGGTCGCTGGTACCTTTTTTTTTTTTTCTTTCTGTCGTTACAGGATTCCAACTTTCGCGCAGGCGCCTACTGCGTAGCAACGACGTAGTCTCACTCATATATCGTGGAGGTTCATGTCTGTATCTTGTGAGATCTGACTGCAGACAAGGCGAGAGTAAATAGTGGTGATAGCTCTAATGGTAGTAAATGGGCAAAGAGGGAGAGAAAGCCCTGTCTTCGAATCTAATGACCACGTGCAAGTATTGTTGGATGGCAAAAGACCTCGGCTCTCTGTGTTTACACCTTGGTGTCGCATTACGTACGCGCGTCCAAAGTATAGCCTTCACCTCGACTTGATCTTGGTCCAGCCGCTCGTGCCGGCTCCTCTCGCATTCTCTGGGGTTGGCGGGTCGTCCAGGTCCAGCCTAGCAAAGTCCTCAGCTGTCGACTCGGCCATGGTTTTGGCGGTGGAGGCTGACATGACGCTCTCAACACCGTAGAGGCGTCGGTCGGGCTCCCCGGCTCCTCCTGAGGTCTTCCGCCTTCCCTGCACACCATCTTCCATGGGTTCATCGGGGGCCCAGGCCTCGTCTTCAAGCATCTCCCAGTCCAGCCCTTCGGCGTCGTTGAGCATCTTCTTCTTGAGGCGATCCGCCACCTTGACTGGGTTGGGGAGTTTGAAGGTCCTCTGAAACTCATTGCCGGGCGCGCTACCAAGAAAGGTATGAGCAGTCCCGTGAGACCAGCGGCCCATCGTGGACTTCGCATTGCCTCCAAGCTGGTCGGTAGGCGATTCAGGAGGGCCCGCGGTCTCGTCAGGCGTCTGCGCCAGACGTAGCGCAGGATTGTTGGTCAGCTGATTCCCGATCAGGAGGCTGTACAGGTTGCGGCCCATGTTGCAGACATCTTCGTAGGACGACCTGTCTCCTATGGGTACGTCTTGTGTGCAACAAGCCCACGCAATGTTGTAGGCCAGCAGCACCACCCCCTCGATGAACAACGAGTATGTCGACGGGCTCTCTCTCGCCAGAGTCAACAGTGGTTTGTCGAGAAAGAGTGGTCGAGGCCGTGGCGTGTACTTTGGACTTGGATCCTGCGGTCCGGTTGGAGGTATGGCGACCGTCCCAGGAAAAGGTACCTCCCCATGACGATACGAGGACGCCAGAGAGAGAACCGTCGGCCTTGGATAGTCGGCGTGAGGCAGTGTGATTTCTGCTGGCAGACGTATAGCCAGGTAGTGTGAGGCCAGGGATAATATGTGCGCAATGTGGGCAAGTGAGTTCGTGATGGCCTCTGGCGATGCATCTGGATCCAGAGTCAGAACGTCCAGGAGAAAACGGCAGAGGAGAGAGAACAGAAAAGGGGCGAGCGTCTTACTGATCATTGCGGGGAGCTCCAGAATCTCGATCCCACCGAGCTCGTACCTGTTGCTCTTCTTGATGCGGCGGAGGCCATACACCCGTGCAGCCTCCATACACAAAAACCCCTGGTGGCAGTCGTGCTCTCAAACACCCTGTTCCATCTGTACCTGGTCAGCTGGATAGACCTGGCCGCGTCCTCGAGCTGCTTGCGGCGGCGCTCAGCGACGTTCTCTGAAGCCGCGGCAAGATCCGCCCTCCTGCCGGCCACTTGCTTCCTGCGCTCCTCGATCTCCTTCCTCGCGGCCTCGACCTCGGCGCGCAGCTTGTCGGCCTGTGCGATGATCTGGCTGGTCCTGTCTGCAGCTTGCACTTCTTGGACCCTCGTCCTCTCGATCTGAACAGCTCTGAAAGGCGCATCGCGCGACGAAATGGGCGTCGTTTGGGTCACCAAGACGTTGATCCTCTCCTCCATCGCCTCATTGTCGATCAAAGCCCTGGCGTGGGCGACACGCCCCTCGTACAAGCGATTTCTCGCATCGACAGCACAGAGGAAGGGAAGCTTCTGCGGATGGTGCGACCGATGACAGATGTCGCAGTTCATCTTGGCCCAGCTGAGCGCTCTCACGGGCGCTTGCCTGGTCTTGCCTGTCGCCCGCCGTCTCACCCTCTGGGTATCCAAGGTGAGGACTGGGTCAAGTCACGGGCCGCCTTGCTATCGATACTGAGGGCGTCCGTCGCTCACCCGTGAAGTCGAAACACCGCTGCGGTTGGATTCTTTGGTATGGGACCATTACGGTATCTGTGACGTAAGATGCGAAGGCACCAGAGGTCCCTGTTGTCGTTGTCGTCGATGTTGAGGTTTGAGGTTCAGTTAGTCATTCACAGAGGATTAGGTAATGCTGCTGGACACCTGCAACTGCGAACAGGCCGTCACTCAAGCACATCACATCGGCAGCTTCAGCCACCGTCTCACCTTACCTGTCAGGCGCCAGGGTCAGGAGGCAAAGCAGAAGCACAAGCAGCAGCCGCCAGTGCCACGCTTGCCCGCCCTTGCTCCACTAATCGCACTTAGAACCTGAAGGATTCCCTGCCGCCCTTAAGCGCCGACACGCCGAGTCCATGCTCTGCGGCGTTCCCTGCCTAATGAACCCTGAGCATTGGGATTCCTGTGCACGCCCCAAAAGATCCAAGGAAGCAAGCAACTCAGACAATCAAAGATCCCGACTTTACTTACTCACTTCATCCGATCGGTCTGGGCGTCGTCAAAAGTTCCGTGCTCCTCCCTGCCCGGCCTTTTTGCCTTTCTAGAACTCGCAGCGCAAAGAAAGGGTTCCGTTGAAGGGAACTAGGTAGACATCACGACTACTACAGGAGACGACCCGCGTATCCACAGGAAGAGAAGAGGAGCACAGGACCGCCGCTCTAGGAAGACAAAGACTCAGCACAACAACGGCGCTTGAAGGCAGTCTAGCCGTGCAAGCTGTACCACACACAAGGGGGCCCAGAATGGACGACGACAGGTCTACAACGCCACCCCTGCCGCCTCCAGACTCTCCGGGGACCCTGCTGCAGCAAGAACCACCGACTTCCTCCCGACCCAGATCAACAAGTCCTCACCGAGAAGACCCAGTGGACCAAATGGAGTCCGTCGAGGTAGATGCTGAGGTGTCCAAGACGGAGCCAGACCGTCAGAGCAGACTACCGCGTCCTCCGCACAACAAGACGCCTGAGCCGCTCCGCGGCCTTCGCAGCAGTCACCAGCCAAACGGACGAGGCCACACGGCCAGCCTCGCCCACGCTCCCCATCTTGCTCGAGAGAGACCATCTACCCCAGACACCCCAGGAACCCTGGCCGCGTTCGATTGGGATGATCTCGAAGTCAGGTTCGACAGGGCCCTGGGAGGCGCCAACGAGCACGAGGCTGGGCTGGCGGCCGAGTTTGAAGCTCTAGTGAAGGTAAGTACCTTTGACCACAAGCGTGCCCCCTTTTCCTCTGCAGGGCTAGGATTCGGTAGGCTTGCTAATCGCGACACGGGTGCTCTCATCAAAAGTACTTCAGTATCTGGGCTTCCGCTGCATCAGCGCATGACAACCAACGGGCAGCCAAGCGGCTGCAGACCCGATCCCACTTTGTGAAGCTCAAGGAGACCGACCTAGACTCGAAGCGGCAGAACTGTGAGTCCGAGATCCGCTATGCAGAGAGATGGATGGTGCGGAGTACAGCTGACCGTGCGGCCGGACTGCAGATGAACAGGTCGTACAGGCATTCCGGAATGCCATGCTGCTGCTCAACCAGGCGCAGACTTGAACCCCGACTAGGGCCACTACTATTAGGGAGCGGCGCAGGGGGTGGTCAGATGCCACAGCGGACTGGAACCAAGATACAGACGTGCATTACTACTAGTACGGACGTACTGTGTACATTACTATGCAGATCGAGGATTCCGCACCGTCCGGCGGTTTGTCGGATATTATTTCTTAGTATGATTAGCATTGTTCGCACGCTGGCCTGACCACGCCGGTTGGTATCACTTGGGAGAGATCCCAGGAAGAGACACTTAAATACAAAGTTGACGCATAGCCAGTACTTTAAAGTCTGGTCCGCTCCCCGGGAGGAATCCAGTACATTTTTTGAAATCTTCTACTTATATTCACAAGAACTTTTTGCAAACAACATTCTTTCTTGCCATAAATCACTGTTATGTGATATTGGTAATTCTCAGTTTATCGACTGACCTTCTAGCACTCGCCGTGCTCTTGATTCGCGATCACGTACACACACAAGCGCCCGAGGAGCCAGCGCCCGAAAGCTCATCCCTGCCCTTACAGTAGCCATCCTCGCCGACCCTGGCATTTTCTTGTGTATCCATTTTCTTTTCGTCCCATCTCTTCCACTACTTTACAACCCGTCCAACCTTTGGGGTGTTGTGCCATGGACGCGACGACGGCGCCGCCACCATCACCATTCGCCTCTATGCCAGCGGCGCCCACGCTCGCGCCGCTCCTGACAAATGCGAACCTCCCAGAGTCTGTCCGCGAGGCACTCCTACACAAGACGCGAAACGACGCAGCCGCCCGCTTCCTGGTGGACCGCGTGCTTCACAACACCGCCACAGTGGGTGACAACTTTCGCTTCTTGATGCTCCTCAACCAGATCACGCTTGAGGAATTCCGGCGGACTCAATCGGCCGAGCCGCCCAAGACCCGACGCCCGCGCACACGATGTCGCAACTAGAAGAGCGCTCTGCAGGGGCCGTTTGTGTCCCGCAGATTCTCGAGGTATGTTGTAATGCCCGGTTTGTTTTGGGTTTCCATCCTGGAATACCGCAGCTTCAGACCACCCCAAGAACGCCCAAAATGCTGACAGCTCCTTCTTTTCTTCTTCTATTGGCAGGCAGATTTGTCCTCGTTCCACGAGACGCACTTTGGCGGCACGGCGCTTACGGCATTCGGCAGGGACTTTCTCACCCCTCGCACTACGCCACACGACGAGTCTCCCCACGGCGACGGCGACGGATACCTTGAGGACGAGGAAGAAGAAGAAGACGATGATGGCCTAGGTTACTACCCGGACGGGGTCAAGCGCACCCTCACAGACGAGCAGATCGCCATATTCCGACACTCTGAGCTGCAAGCCCTGCAGAGGGCCCAAGAGCAAGGTCAGGCCCACCACCAGCAGCAGCAGCAGCAGCAGCAGCGCAGGCGCAACAGCTCGTCCCCAATACCTATGGATCTCGATGATGACGAGGAGGACGTCGAGGATGGAGAGGTACAGGAGAAGGAGGACGAGGGCGTACAACAACAACGGCAGGTCGCCCCAAAGAAGAAAAAGAAAAACAAGAAGAAGAAGCGCGGCAGTGGAAACAGCAACAAGAAGCAGTGGGAGCCAGATCCTGAACGTCGCAAGAGGACATGGGATGTTGTGGAGACGGGGCTGGACGCCCTGGCCTACGACGATGCAGGCCACTCTGGTCCAACATCTGAGCATGTGGCTCAACGTCGAAGGGTTACTTATGCTGATGATGAGGATGATGGATGATCCTCACCCTTGATGGGGGCTCAAGAAGACCATCGCCTGACTATTATTGAGTTGAGAGCAACTACCAAGACCCCGGCCCCGTCATGTTGCTGTGAGTACCCTCCATTGCGTTTATGACCTTTCCTATTCTACATCCTGATGAAAACCTTTCGTATCGTCATCCTTAGTCGGAAGTCCAACGGGTTGTTTGTTGACTCGGGCGCATGCGGCCTGGCCGCCGGTGCCTAGTCTCCCACACGCTGCGAAGGATCATGTCGAGCAATTAATCTTCTCTCTGAAATTTTGAAAAACCCCCTCCAAGCCCCACCAGCGTCCTCTCTTGACCATCTACTGCCAACTTGGGGGCTGACCACCACTACACACAGCTACATGGTACTGCAGTTCCCGTCAATATTTGACCAGGATCGGCCGACCGACAAGCCTCGGGGATCTGTTTCCAGGTTCAGAAATTTGATGATGACTTCGCAGGAGGATTGGAAACCCGGTCACGCGACTAGAAACCAACACACCGGGCATCAAGCCTCTTTGGACGGTAGGCTTTGTGGCTTCGTAATACCGAGTTGAAGCTGCGAGCGATATTCGCTTTGATGCTACAAAAAGAATGTCTTCCCTAATGAGACAAAAAGCCCAGGGGCGAGTTGGTTTTCCGCTCATGCTTGCTTCCCAAAAGAGCATATGCAGCTGATCCTTCAGGCCCCTTCCTGATTCTGACAAATCGTACAGGCCACCCCCTTTTGATGACCGTGCAGCACGGCCGGTCCAGCACATCCTTCCGAGGTAATGTTACCAGGACATGATATACGTATCTGGCGACATTTGCTGCCGGGAATCGCAAGGCACTTGCCGAGAGGAGGATGTAATCGTTTCTCATAGCAAGGTAGCAAGCATGATTGAATATAATTCTCCGTTGAGAGCAGTGTAATTTGCCCAAACCATGTGGAGGGTCTCCCAGACTCAGTTGAAAATGCATTTGCCCCTCTGCTCCGGTGTTGCAAGGCTCTCTTCAATAAGTAGGCCAGAATCGCTTTATGCTGATTTGCGCCAAACACATACTTGTGCACAAAAAGTTGTGCCACTGATTCTGAGAACTGCACTGCCTTGATTCAACCCAAGCACCTTTCTTTTTCCAGTGACACAGTCCCAGGCCTAGAACAATCCGTTGCTCTTCCTTTTTCCTACGGTCTTCAGGACCTTAACCTACTAAGCAGTGCAATAAATGCTGAGTGACAAATCTTTCCTGTCTGAGAGATGCAGCGCCTAACGTGACTTCATCATGTGTCTCAGTCAACAAGCAAAGACTTGATTGGATACTTAAGTAAACATGGCCTCGTTCGTCACCGCAGCCAGAAGTGAAAGAAAGCCTCATGAAAGAAAAACCCGAACCCTGTCCAGCTTTATTTTGGCTGTCTGCGCCCCGCAGGCGTGCCTGCCCGCCCTGCTCTCACAGCATATCCCTGTTTTCGGCGCTAGCGCGTCGAGATAACGACATCCCACCTTGATTCTGCGTCGCAGCCCTTCAATCTCTCGAAGTCCACGTCGAAGCGGTTCATCCGGACAGGAGACCAACTCTCAACCCCTCCTTAACTCTTTCATCATTGTATTCGCAGAAAGGCCTGGAAGCGCGCTTGTTCAACCTCATCCGCCGCCCATACACGGACCGCCAGCAAAGATGGCGCGAGTGTACGCGGACGTTAACCAGAACATGCCTCGGGCATACTGGGACTACGACAGCGTCAACATCAGTGCGTTCCCTCCTCCTCACCCGCGCTGGCCACCATGCGGGCCGGCTCGTGATCATCTGGCGAGTCGCGACTTGGCTGACAATATGTCTTTTCTTGATACACAGGCTGGGGCATGCTGGAGAACTACGAGGTGGTTCGCAAGATCGGTTCGTTGCCCAGATCCTACCCCCGCACCACCCTGCTCACCACCACCCCACGCTTCTTTTGCGACCTACGAAAAAAGAGACAAAAGACAACTGCAAAGCAGATATCTGACTTCAGAACTATGCTATCCACACAGGCCGCGGAAAGTACTCTGAGGTGTTCGAGGGCATCAATGTCGTCAACTACCAGAAGTGTGTCATCAAGGTGCTGAAGCCCGTCAAGAAGAAGAAGATCAAGCGCGAGATCAAGATTCTTCAGAACCTGGCTGGAGGGCCAAACATTGTGGCACTGTTGGACGTGGTCAGGGACTCGCAGGTGATTACATCTCCCTCTGGCGGCTTCCGCTTCGTCCTCCGCCCCGACTCCCCCGACAAGCACTCAGAGGAGGAGGAGAAGGGAGAGGACAACATCCAGACCTCGGACTAGAACTCCGTTTCTGATGGCGATAAACTGCAGAGTAAGACGCCGTCGCTCATCTTCGAATACGTCAACAACACCGACTTTCGCAGTCTCTACCCCAAGTTCAACGACTTCGACGTCCGCTTCTACATCTCCGAGCTCCTCAAGGCTCTGGATTACTGTCACAGCAAGGGCATCATGCACAGAGACGTGAAACCTCATAACGTTATGATCGATCATGAGAACAGAAAGGTGACATCCCCTCATCTACCTCTCGACAGTGCCCCCGTCTTCTTTTCCCTGGCGTTACTGACTGTCCTTGTTTTAAGCTGCGCTTGATTGACTGGGGTCTGGCCGAGTTCTACCACCCGGGAACGGAATACAACGTCCGTGTCGCGTCCCGGTACTTCAAGGGGCCCGAGCTGCTGGTAGACTTCCAGGAGTATGACTACAGCCTCGACATGTGGAGCCTTGGCGCCATGTTTGCCTCCATGATCTTTAGGAAGGAGCCTTTCTTCCACGGTAACTCCAACTCGGACCAGCTTGTTAAGATCGCAAAGGTCCTCGGCACGGACGAGCTCTTTGACTATCTCGACAAGTACGAGATCGAGCTCGATGCCCAGTACGATGATATCCTCGGCCGGTTCCAGAAGAAGCCCTGGCACAGCTTTGTCAATGCCGACAACCAGCGCTTCGTCAGCAATGAGGCCATCGACTTCCTCGACAAGCTGCTGCGCTACGACCATCAAGTATGTCTCCTAGTGGGGGTTTTTTTTTTCCCCCTTTTCTTCTTCCTACATGTTGTTGTACTGACAGATGTGATAGGAGCGGTTGACTGCCAAGGAGGCCATGGCCCACCCCTACTTCAACCCCATCCGCGACGAGACCAACCTCCAGGCATACCTGAACGGCGCCCCTGGTGTCGTCAACTAAGCAGTCGTTGCAAGCATACAGAGACCCAAAATGGTATGAATTATCAACCATATGATCTGCTTACTTAGGCCATCCACCAATGGCACTCACGACTTCTGAAGATACCCGAGGACATCGTCACACCGTCTTCTTCCGATAGCAAATCCAGGGCACGGACCCCTCCTCTCGAGCTTCGCCACAACAGCAGGTGACCAGACATGGGTAAAAGAGGACGAAATAACAGAAGCATGGCGTGGCGGATGCGAGGGAGAAGAGGCGACCAAAAGGGAATCAGAGCGGCCCACCCATCCCGTCCAACAGGTCGAGGATGGAGGGGTGTGAGGAATGTCAGGCGCGGGAGAAGCATAGCATGGGATGCTCAATCTGGCATGTGGACCACTCTTGGCGTTTTCCTTCTCGAGATGCGGGAGGTATGCGATTTCTTTGCGTCTTTTCAGCAGGACTCGGGAGTGAGCGGAGCTTTGCATTAATTGGTTCCGTGATCTGCGAATACGTGTTTTTTCTCAGGCTCTTATGACGACTAATATGACACGGTTCACTGATCAATGTGCTTCCCGTGTGTCCGCAAAAAGTACTCATCCTGAATACCGCTCTGTACCGCAGTATCTGTGGCTTGGGCCGTGGGGTGTCTCAGCAGTGGGACTGTTACTCATGAAGCGTATTCATTCCTATATTATATAACCTCTGTGTGAGAGTGCTCTTGTGTTGCGTGACACACGGCGTGCATGGACACGTTCTTGTCACGAGTTGCATAACGTATACAAGCCAATCCCTCCACACACCATGGCTACATGCAAACGAAACAAAAGTCCCTCTCACAGCTCCACCCATCCTCGCCACACCTCCTCGTGCCGCCCGGCGTTTGCACCACTGACCCCGCCGGACTAGCTGCCCTGTCCGCGCCGCCGCCATTCGTCGCCTCAAACACACGGATGACGCTCTGTGCAAGCTTTTTGCGTCTCCTTCCTCCCTCCTCCTCCTCCTTCTTCTCTCTGTTCTTGTTCTTCTTCTTCCTCGTGTCGTCTCCTGTTGTTGCACCCCTGGCCGGACCCAGTGTGGCTCTGGCTGGGGTCCTGAACTTGAGTGATCTTGTTGAGTGAGTGTCTAGATGGAAGGAAGCACGCTTCATCTTCATTTTCTTGTTAGATGTGGCCATGGAGGAGGAGGAGGAAAAGGAGGTGGAGAGACGGGGGAACAAGGGTCGGTGGACCAGGATGCGATGGTGGCCCGAGGGCGTGAAGTCGGACAGGTCGAAGGAGATCTCGTCTTCTTGATCTTCGGCGTCGGACAGGAGCGAGATGAGGCTTGCTGTCGTGGCGGGTGTGCCGGTGGTCCGTTTGGACTTGACTTGGGGTGTTGAAGGCTGTTGTGCTGGCGGAGGTGCGTCGTCTGTGCCGACGGGTTCTGGCCCTGGTTGCTGCTCGGGTGCGGTGTCGTCTGCATCTGGGCCCGAGCCGCCGAGCTCGGGGGAAGGGCGACGCCGCGGTGGGCTGACCTGTGGCTGTAGCGGCTCTGGCTCGCTTGGCTGCTCTGCTGGGGGCTGCCTTTGGATGTGCGATATTCCTGAGCTCCCTTGCGTGTCCACCAGTACTGCCGCCACGGGAAACTCCTCTGGTTCTGCCAGTCGCCTCACGTTCCTCCTCCTGGGTAGCAGGGTCTCTTCGTCCGAGAACATGAAGTCCGGGTCCATGATGTTTCTCGAAAAGTTCTCCTGCGTGATCTTGCTTGAATGCGAAGTTTGTTTGCCCCGTCCATTATCCGAGGTGGCTTGGCTGTGCTGTTTAATGGCCATGTCTTCGTGTATGGCTTCGGTAGTTCGAGCTGGTGACTCTGCAGCTGTTCTCTCGCAAACACCAACAACCTTGTCGACGACTTCTTTTATGGCCACACGGTTGACTGGTCCAGACCTTCTTCCCTGTCCCATCCGCTTCGTCATATCGATATCCACGAAAAGCTGTTGTCCAGCTGGCTTCTCGATGCGAGCCCCTGTGACATCCAAGAACGATTCAAGGTCGCTATCTTCCCAGACTGTCTCTGTCTCGGTCTCGATCTCAGCATGGTTCGCCTTCTCCGTCGGCGATGGCTTTTCGATCCCTTCGCCTCGCCTTCTCCCTTTGCGATTCGGTGGACGGCCCAATCTTGCATGATTCTGGCCCAAAGGAGATGGCTTCCCTAGTGACCGGACAGTTCGTGTCTTTCGAACCGAAGGTGGAGTATCCGGCAAGTTTTCTATGAGCTCTCTGATCAGGTCGTTGTGGCTTTTGTCGCTATGAGGACTGCTGTCAACCGCGAGAAACCTCTGTCTTATCAGAGGCGACTCCTTGGTCTTGGACGGACTGCCGGTAGTGCCCAGCAGTACATCCTCCTCCTCCTCGTCGGCATCGCGACTGTGTGGCCTCGGGAGAGATTTCCTCGCAACCTTCCTCGGGGCCTGCTCCTGCTCGGTTTTGTCCCTCAGAAAGGCAGACTGTGGAAGCTCAGGCGCCTGCCAGTTCGGGTCGGCACTCGGAGGAGGTCCGAAGCCCAATGGAGGGAGTGGCCGAGCTGGCATCGTGGTGTACGACGTCCCATTCCCAAACAGCGAAGACAACTGTGCAGGGCCTTGTATCCCAATCTGTGGCCACCTGGGCTCGGTTGGTCCTTTCTCTGGTCCCTGCCATGGTACCCTCGGCACTGCCGTAACCTCTTTGTTCAGTCCTGTGTCCAGGGCCTCAGGTCTTCGCTCGGGGTGAGCGTGCTCCTTCTCTGAGGAGTCCTCCTCATCTGTCTCATCATTGCCGACTTCCGTAACCTCCATTGACCGTAAGTGTCCATTGTCCTCCACTATCTCACCGGTCATGATATCGATCACGTCACCGACGCCCTCGAAATCCCTCTCGTACTTGGCGAAGATACTCTCAAACCTGGACTTGAGCCTGTTCGCAGCCCGGTCCCTCCCCTGCTGGAGCTGGACATTGGGATCTCTCCTTCGGTTGATCTCATCTGGCTCAATGAACAGCTCATCGTCTTCGTCCGTATCAGTCTGGGCCACGGCAGTCCTCCTGCGTTTCACCGCTGGCTCCATCCTGGCAGTGTTGCCTTGGCAGGACTGTGGTCCGTTGCGTTGAATAAGAATAAAGAATGGCGGGTTGGGACGGCCCTGCTGGAGACGCGTCAAAAGAAGCTGCAGACGCGCTGTAAGGCCCTCTGAAAGAACCCCTGTCACTGGTTCATAGGGCTGAATGGAGCCCCTGTGTGGGGTGCCCCAGACAAGAGGCAGGCAGCCCCTTGTTAGCGCACTCAACCCTCTATTGTGACATTTATTCCGTACATTTACTCTAGGCTCTGTTCTGTCCTGCTGATCAGTAACATGCGTCAGTCAGTCAGTCAGTCGCCAGCTCCCCAGGACCTACTTGTCAATATTAGCAACAACAACAACAATGCGCAGCCTGTTCAGATACCAGAGTCAATATGTACTGTCAGAAGTGTCGAACGCCCCTCAAACTGGACAGCTCCTTGGAAGATCTGAACCCACTAGCGTACGATCTGCTCGTTGGTGAGTTTGCCTTGATCGCACATCATCTCAACTCAATACCGCCCGTTTCTCTAACTCATTGCTTGCTTGCTTGCAACAGCGTCGTCGCAGCCCCCTTCGAAGCCCTCGAGACCATCCAGGCCTCTCAACCCGCAGGACCAAGCTAGAAAATCCCTCTACGATCAAGTCTCAAAGAACGCCGGCCCAGCCATGTTTCGAAAGTCGGCGGGCGGTCTGCGCCCCAGCGAGGGACAGCAGCAGCAGCGCGACAACCCGGGCATGTCCTTCATATACCTCACAGAGTCACAAGTTGTCCCCCCTCGCGGTCGCACAACCATGTGCCGCCCCAGTTAGCAGTCGAAGATGCCGGCCCCGACCCTGACGACACCAAATCGCGAGAGATGGAGAGGGTTACCAAGCTGCATGAGATCCTGTCTGCGCGGTCAGACATCGACCACCCCGTCTGTGTTGAGTGCACCGAGATGCTGGTGGACGGCCTGCAGAAGAAACTGGAAGCAGCAAACAGGGAGAGGGAGGCCTACGTCCGCTACGCGAAACAGGTGCAGGCAGATGCGCCCACGGAGGAGGAGCTCAAGGCGTCGGAGGAGTCGCTGAAGAAGACCAGAGAGAGCGAGGCCGAGGCTCTCGAGCTCCTGAAGAAGCTGGAACAGGAGAAGTCACAGCTGGACGGCCAGATCCTGCGGCTAGAGGACGAGTCGAAACAGCTTGATGCAGAGGAGGAGCAGTTCTGGAGGGAGAGGAATGCCTTCGCGATGAAGCTTACCGACTTCCAGAACGAGCGCGACAGTATCAACTCCAGATTCGACCACGACACCCGGCTGCTGGAGAAGCTCCAGCGGTCTAATGTCTACAATGACACCTTCTGCATCAGCTTCGACGGGTACTTTGCGACCATCAACTCGTTGCGGCTCGGCCGACTATCGAACAGACCTGTCGACTGGCCCGAGATCAACGCAGCATGGGGACATGCGCTCCTGCTTCTCGTCACGGTTGCCGACAAGCTCGACTACAAATTTGAAGGCTATGAGCCCGTCCCCATGGGCTCAACGTCCAAAATCATCCGCTCCGACCCCGTCTCACCCGCCTCCAGCCGCCTGGGGATCAGGAACGCCCCGCCTCCCGCACCAAAGAAGCACGTCCTCGAGCTCTACTCGTCCGGTGACATGCCGCTCGGGCTAACGTTCATGCACCGCAAGTTCGACAACGCCATGGTGGCCTTCCTGGAGCTGGTGCGGCAGCTGGGCGTGCTGATCGAGAAGCGGAGCGCGATGAGCAGGAGCGGGGCACTGACGCTGCCCTACAAGATCGAGGGCGACAAGATCGAGGACGTCAGTATCAAGCTGGGCCTGGCACAGGACGACAGCTGGACGAGGGCCTGCAAGCTGACGCTGACCTGCTGCAAGTTCCTGCTGGCCTGCTCTAGCAACCTGACTATTGAGAAGGTCGGCGCCGACAACAATGGCAATGCGACTTGATGCAAAGCTTAAAGACATGGACTTTTTAAAGAGGTAGTCGGATGACTGGACCACAGCGACGGCGTTTTAAGGGGGTGAGAACCATATACCACGGACAAGCATAGTGCATGAATTTCAACTTCTCGAGACTCTCTCTCTCTCTCTCACCCTCCCTCTCTCTTTCTACCTCCAGCCGAACAAAGGAATGAACTCTTCTCTGGAGCCCAATGGGTCACACGCGAGCTACAGTCTGACGAGCTGCCAGAAGTTCTAGCTGTCACTCAAAGTTATTTGAGGGAGTGGAGTTGATTTTCCATGTCAACAGGATGCACTATCGCTGACGCCGTTGGCATATTATGGTAATAAGGTGGGAGTCTACGTCTCCTATCCTTGGACCGCCTTTGCAGCCTCCACCAGGAATGCCACCGTCTCCTCCGGCTTGCTCAGCATAGGACTGTGCCCGCTCGCAACCTCCCGAACTGTGACATCCGCCCCCTGCTCCCTGGCGTCCTTGACCATCCACCGCTGCGCGTCCGCGGGCAACGGGCGGTCATGCACCGTCACGAGGAACCACACCGGCACGTCCTTCCATCCAGCATACGCATGCTCGCCCCCTCGAACAGGCTCTTCAGGCTGTGGCTCCGCAGCCGCGCAGTCCACGCCTTTCCCTCCTCCGGCGGCAGCACATCGTGGTAGAACAGCTGTGTCGTGTCGACGACCAGCACGGCGAACCCGCTCTCCTCGTCGGCGCGCCACGTCGGCGGCGGCCTCCCGCCCACGCCGTCCATGAAGCTCTGGCCCGTGCGGTTAAACCCCGTCGCCATCATGGCCAGCCCCACCACTTTTCCCTCCGAAGGGTCCTCGCCGGGGTGGGCGCTCGTGGGCAGGCCCTGGAGGGCGGATGCGCCGACGTGGCCGCCGTAAGAGTGGACGACGACGACGACGTCGCGGCTCGCCTTGGTCTCGGAACGGATGGCAGCCTGTACAGCGTTGAGGTCGTCCAGGTAGGTGGCGGACGGGTCGCCGGCTGTGGAGGGGAGCGTCACGGCTACAGAGGCGTAGCCCTGTTGGGAGAGGAGGGCGGTGACTTTGTCCCAGGTGCTAGGGCCGTGCCAGGCGCCGGGGACGAGGACGAAGGTTGGCTTCGAGGACATTGTTGTGAGCGAAGAAGTGGGAAGGCTGAGGCTGGTTGAGGGGTGAAGGTGTCGCGCAGGATTCAAGGGTTGGCATTGCTGTGTGTCCTAATAAGAATCATGGTCTCATAACCATGGGCAAGTCTCACATTATATGTGCTGAGCTTCAATGACTCGAATGAATGCTATTCATGGATGTTTTTTCCCCTTCTTGTTTCCTCCCTCATTCGTGCTTAGCAGATCGCCGGAAATACTTGGGACTCAGCAAGACCCGAAAGATCCCGCCCCGAGTAGTCAGTAGACCACAACATTTGAAGTTATGACTGACTCTGCAGATTACCATGCAGGTCAGTTTTTCCTCAGCTGAGGAGGATGTGGAAATCTTCCCTTCCCCTTTTAGCTACTCAGTTTTCGTTTCTTTCAGGCGAGCGACAGCCTGCGGCTCAGGCAATCAAGCCGTGTGACCCGGTTCAGCCCGATGTCCTGCCGTAAACGGTGATTTTCCGGCCTCAATTTGTATATCATTCGTGAGTGTTTTCTCTAGAAAAATTGATTTGTTGGGCACTTGATTTATTTTCAGTTTTTTAGTCTATGTTGATTGCTGTGACCCTACATGCTATTGCCCTACAAGACATCGCTCACTATAATAAATTCTGCGTTGAGCAGGTGATGAAGGAAGCTTAATAAATACTGCGCGAAGTCTCCCCTCAAACAAGCTTAAGCCCTCATCTGTCCAGCCCCTTGCGCCCAGAATTTTAATTTGGTTCTCATCATTGCCGAAATTGTTGGTGACTCAGCTCAGCTTTATCGCTTCACATGGCAAAGACATGTATCAGAGCTGATGAAATAAGCAGCTGCACAGGAGCCAGCAGACCAGAATGCAAGCAGGCAGTAAAGAAAACAGTCCTGCTCACACAATATTTAATCTAGAATCTTGCCAGTAATTTCACTTGCTAGTGACCATCTTGGCAAGTGTACTGAGATGTCTATTGCTTCTTTAAGATCAGTAACACCCTTGAATGGTAACTTGGGACATGTTACAGAAACTTGGTTATGTTGGTGAAGTAAAAGATTGTGACCGGGTGCAAAGTTTGACTGATGGTCACCCTGTGCCCCAAGGCCAATGCACCTCTTACAAGTACTTAGGACCGGCAGTACACTATTACTACCTTTCTTTGTCAACAGAGATTGTCCACCCTTTTCTCCTGGTCAGATGTAATTACTCTGCTTATGCGCGGCACAGTATCCGACCTACCAACGTCGCAATGTATACCAGAGATAAGACCTTGGTTGGAGGTTGGACTGCGCCCCCAACGCGGCTCTGCAGTCGAGGTGATACTATGCGCTAGAGGGAAAGGGAGGGCTGCGACCCGGCGGGTAAATGTCCCCCAGAAGCGGGGTGGCAGTTCCATCATCTCCTTCCACAGTATTATGTTTTAGGTCTCCTCGACGGTTCCATCCGCAACACCTGGATCATACAGATCAGATTAAAAAGACGAGGCCGTCTACAGCCTTGACCCCGATAACATAACGCACGCTCAGTCAGACCTCGACTACGAATCACGGTGGCTGTCGAGTATTCGACTGCTTCAGTACCTGGTCCTCGTGTTTAAGCTTCCGTTCGAAATGCAGAGCTGGATTGTAGCAGTCATCATTTTCAATACATTTTTGTCGGTTTTCAGCTCTATTCGCACGTTAAAAGCAGAACTCTCAGTTGGCAAGACTGGACTATGCTCCTGGCAATGGTAAAGAACTGTCCAGTATTGGCTGTCAGGCGCCAGAACTCTGCTGATTGCTACGTCTTTAGACGCTTCAAATCACCGGATTGGTGATAGAATACTTTTGACCAGAGGTCGGAGACAATGAGGCTATTCTAGGTATTAATTATTTCTGCGGCACAATCTAGAGGATTTACACGACAGCGTTGGATGTAGTCTCTCGAATATCACGATGTATACACGAGGGCCTTCACCACATCATTGATAATATCATCTGATGTCCGGGTTCCTTTGACGGCCGAAGACGAAGTGGAAGTACTGAGCTACAATAACCTCGCTCTAAGCTACTGCTTTGGAATATATGCGATGTTGATCTGCTCAAGTATTAATTATAGGCTGCCGCAATGGATGGAAAACTGATAATGCGAGTAGCACATGCTGAGAGGGGAGTATTCTGAAAGCAGTTTGCAAAGAGTTGAGTTAACGTCATCGATCCTCAACTGAGAAATTATCTATTCCGCTCCAACGAGCAAGTGTCTGCTGTGCTTTCAAATTATCGCCTTCTTCACCAGGGAGGGTCCAGTGGCATGAGCTCGGGCCTTCCCAAGGGTACTATGTATTTGGCACTGATATGCCTTCTACCGTGTCTTTGGTGCTGTTTCTGACCCCGGACCCGGACTCAAATACAGAATTTCTCTTGTCACGGACCAAAGCTTGTTGGGTCGTCCAAGAAAATCTACCTGTTGACCGTCTTCCTACCGCGTCACTGAGGGGGCTGACAAGAAGTATTTAGCCTCTGCTTTTCAAAAACACAGAGCAAACATTGCAAGGTTAGCACAACAAGACGGTGGTCAGTCGGTCGTGGCCACTCACCTCGCAAATTCGAATGAAGTAATGTGTCAGAGTAGGAGTGAGGAAGGATAAAATGTGACGAGGAGATTTTGTCAATGTCTATAAAACTCCAGGATACTGGCACCATACATCCTTTTGTCTTTCTGCCACCTCTAAGCGGTCTAACAACATGATCAGCAAAACAACCATCGTCAAGAAACATCTGCTGCCTCTTCACAGACCTTGAAATACTTTTGAAATCAACAAGATGTCCAGGAGACACCCGTCGCCTCAGCCGGAGGGTTTCCCTTTCCAGAGGCCGTCTACACCATGAAATGGGTTCGAGCATCCTACATTGTCTTCGACTCTCAGGAGCAGTATGACGAGATCAAGGCATCCATGAACTGGCTCTGTCACCGCTGCTTGACCATCAACATCATCATGCCTAGCGACTGTCCATTCCAGCTAGAATTTGGAGGCGAGCCGGTATACCCTTCTCCCACCGCCAACAGTGCAGTGTCCTGCCGGAAATGCACTCACCACGGCCCGTGCATGGACGACGACAACGGCTGCTGGGTGACTGTTCCTGGCGATGAGACAATAATAGGGCACCTGGCGGCCCGGCTGGCCCGGCTGCTTGTGTTGGGCGCAAGAGCCGTTGGCACTGCCCTCGGAAAGGCTGCAGGCCGTTACATAGCGTCTCGCCGCTCGAATAGTAGAGCCGACCAAGTGGGTTCGTCTTCACGACACCACCACCACCGGTCAGGCCGGCGGGACCGCTCAGCGCATCCTCCAAAGTCAAGCCGAAGCTACCAGGTGCCTTCTTCTTCTTCACATCACGATTCTCGTCGACGGTCATCTAGCACCTCGTCTGCTACCTCCACTCAACGTGGCCGCTCTCCCGTCCGCAGAGGATATGGTGGCTCCCGAGAGCAATCCTATCAGCAGGAGGACCGGCAGCAACGATCCCCCTCTGCCCATACACGGTCCTTCCCAAGTAGTACTGGGCCAGTAGTGCATTACATCGAGACGGCAACCTCGCCTTGACAAGACGACTCGGAGTCATTGGTCGTCCACGGGGAATCAACGGAGGCTCGTGAGCGGGACCGAACGCGGACGCGGTATGACGATTATTCACCAGATCGAGTGCGACGCTCGCAATCCAGATCCTCGTATGCCTATCCAGAGGGTCGCCAAGGCACGTCGTCGTCACCCAGGTACAGGGACTATAAAGTCACAGAGAGGACGACCGTGTCCATCCCAAGTGGCTATAATTACAGGGTACGGCTGTCCTCCTCTACAACCTACACAACCCCTTCATCATCCAGAGGAGTCAACTATACTAGCTATGACCCCCAAGATCGTTCCACGACCCCGCCGCCTGCAGGTTCTCCAAGCTCACACTACAGCAGGTCGTCGTCGCGTAATACCGTACGGTCAAGATGGAGATGAGTCCGACTCGGAGCAGCCTAGAGCTTCACCAGCCAGCACAGATGATAGGTTTGTTATGACTCTTCTAGGCAGAGTGAGCGTGCATATCATCGGCAGGATGACCGCCGTGCTGGAACTCGGAGGATTGTAAAGCAGGCACAGGAACGATGACCCGAATCGCCGACGAGATCGTTGATTTTATTCATGCGGTCAACCTGGGGGGAGGAGGGTGAGGTGAGCGGGCTGAGCTAGAAGCACACTTTTGACCGACAAGTCCGTAGCAAAGCTTATGGCCTGGAAGTGAAGAGGATGTTCAGCCTTTTTGACGATGGTGAGGGACAGATTTTCTAGGTAAGCACAGCTGGTAGCATTGCTGAAAGAAAGCAAGAGAAAAGAGTCTAATCGACGTGTTTCATGAACAAGTGGTTGCCGTTGACGAAACGAAGTGTTGACCAAGAAGGGCCAACTCCGTCAGCTCGGCGCAACACACACATGATACTCAACGAGTCTTCCAGAGTTGCTGCTCTGCCCATTCTTCACCGAGGCACCCGATTGTGGAAATACCAGCCTAGCAATACAAAAATGGTATTTTCTATTTGGAGTAGTAGGCAACAAGGTGAGTGTGATCAAATGACCCATATCAGAAAGATACACAAAATTAACGGGAAAACCCAAACTGGAGATGGACTTTCAGAAGGAATAAGCTTGTAAAGAGGCGATGTCTCAAGAATTTGGGCCAAACAAGCAATTAAATCTAGCTCGTTGCAATGGCATCCTAAAGTATAAACCGACTTGGACTGCAGAGAACTTGCTTGAGTATCCCATCCAACTGGTAACTATCTGATACTGAGGTGATCTGTAACCGCCATGTGACCAAAAAATAAGTTATTCAAGCCTCTTTACCCCAAAAATCATCTTTGGCTTTGTTATTGTGCACATTGCATGTAAAGACAAGATAAGCAGCCTCAGCACTAATCACTCAGAAGGAGCATTAGGTTTCCTGTCGGGCCTCAATGCATGAAGCCACAAAGTTTATAATGCTCCGAACGAGACTCCTAAGTATCATTTAGCATCGTCATCACAATGGTCGGGCGTAATGACGAGATAAGTCTGCCATTGGTCGTGCCAAGGGCGGCGACTCTGCCGCTGGCCATCAGCAGGGATTCTGTGCCCGAGCTCAGCGGCGTAAGTACTGTAATACATCTGCAGGATTTCCGTCTCACAATAGATGCGGCTCAAAAGGCTCGAACTTGTTGGCTTATAAATTGACCTGCTCCAACTCCTCGTCTGACTCTGATTCCATGCAATCGCCTCTCTTCGTATCCATATCGTTGTCTTGGCCTTCCCTTCCGAAGGTTGCAGCATACGTTTTCCCACTCCACGATAAACGCTCGCAATAGCCTTGCTACAGACCGATCTTATAAGACTCAAGAGAAAAGAACGACAAGAAAGAGACAATATTAATGAATTCTTTGCAAGATCAGAAGAGGAAGAGCAATGACGACTTCGGGAGCCAGCATTACGGACATCATCACCAACACCACGGAAGACACCATCACGGCCTGAAAGACGACCACAACAAGTACCATACCGACATCGTCGACGTCCCTCACCGCGCGAAAGATAATACAGGACATCCAAGAGCTGGACAGAGAGGCATGGAAAGCCAGCGCGGACGTCTTGCTCAGTACGGAGCCTTCTTGCTGGTGGCCGGCATCGGCTTCGGGGCAGGAGTGTGTTATTCAGGCGGACGCAAGAGCAGAGACAAGCGGGGACATCATCATGAGCCTCGGGTTCATCGCGAGAACAGACATGACAACCTATATTACGATGGCAGACAAAGGCTCGACGAATATGGACAGCCTGATGATCGAGTGGTGTGCAGAGACCAGAGTGTCGGCGTCTCTAACAGGAGTGGGCATTGGCCGGATCAGAAAGGTGGGTACAATCACTTTCGCTGAAGTGTCCGTCTATACTTGTGGAAGATGGCAGAACCATATGTTGCTCAGAATGGTGCTGGAATGATGGTATTTCGTAGCTCTTGTACTCTGTATGGTGGCTTCATTTTGAGCCCCATCATCTCTTAATGTAACTGATCTCCAGCAACCATCCACTCCAGCGGAAAAACGAATAAGAGAGAGAGAGAGAGAGAGAAAAAAAAAGAAAAGAAAAAGGGGGGTATCTCAGTACACTTCTTTCCCTCAAAAGTGCGATCATACACAAAAGTTTGGCGCCCAGCTCTTTCCGGAGCTTCAGAACTTCGTAGGCGTAGGTCTCTCCTTCAAAGACCGGGAAAACAAAAACAAAACAGCAGAGGCAACCTTGAAAACGATGAGAACGACCAACGCCCAACACAACAAGCCAAGGGAAAGAAACGGTCACAAAAACTCCCCACCTCCAGCCATTTCGAGACTGATATCATAATGCTGATGTCCTGGGCGTCGCCTTCTCAATCCGAGACGTACCCCGTCTTCTTGGCCAAGGCTTCCCGTCTTGCCTCCCAATCCACACCGCCACCGCCTTGGCGCCTGCGAGGGCCCTGTGAAGACTCTCCCTCCTCCTCGTCTCCCTTGGTCTCCTCTCCGTTCTTCTCCTTATTGCTCTCCTTATCCTCTTCTTGCTGCTTCTGCCTTTGCTGCTGCTCCTCTTCCTCTTCTTCCCGGTCTCTGTCGGCCTTTCTGTCTGCCGTGTCCTTCTCGGTCTTGTCAAGCCTGCACCACTCGAGCTCCAGCTCCTCCTCAGTGGGGGTGGTCATCTCTGGCTCTTCTGCTGCGGGCGGTTCGCCTTGGGACTGTGACGAAGACTCGGCCAGACCAGTAGCCATGAAGAGGGGGCCCACAGAGATGGTAAAGGCGTGCGGGGCCTGAGGTGCCTGTGCAGGAGCAGACTCGGTCGTGCCCAGTGTAATATCAGTACCGCTTGACTCTGCCACCTCTGCTTCCTGCCCTTGAGGCGGTGATGCAGCCGAAACAGCAGGCATGAAGTGAGGTCCCACCGAGATGCTGAAGGTGTGCGGGGCCGGTGCCGACACAGGCACAGGAGCAGGAACAGGCGCCGGAAGGGGTTGGGACGGCACAGGAAAGGTAGGTAGAGGGACTTGGGTCTGGAAAGCGGTAGGATCGAAGAACTCCAGTGTTGGGACGACCGCCGTGTGCGCCACAACTGAGTCCTGGGCTGGTCCAGGAAGTCCTTCCAACGGGCTTGCGACTGAGGCTGGATCCGGCAAAGATGGCGTGGCGAGAACAGGAGATGGCTGAGAGGCGGGAATACCGGTAACAGGAGCCAGACAGGGCACCACCGCAGCAGGAATCTCGTACGGGTCGTTCAGACTCAGAGCGGCCAGACCTGGCACCAGAGTGGAGAGAACCTCGCATGGGTCCTCATCCAAACCCGAAGAGTACAGAGCAGGCGCAACAGAAACAGGAATCTCCTGCGGGTCTTCCAAGCTTAAAGAAGCCAGAGACAACGCCAGGATGCCTATATCCTCCTCCGAGATGACGGGGCCAGCAAGGTCCAGAGATGGTGGTGCCAAAGGGGTAGAAGGCAGCTTCTGGATGGCACTCACAACATGAGAGGCCAGAGCTGGCGCGACAGTCTCGTCAACCGCCGGCAGAGGAGCTGCAAGGGAGGGAACGACGTGAACAGGAGCCAGTGGTGAGGGAGGCGGCTCTAAATCCAGAACGACAGCCGACTTCTGAGGAGTCCAATCCATATTTTCCAGAAGGTCTTCGACAGCATTATCAGGCGACGTTGACGGGACGAGCCCCATAGAAGCCAGAGAGGGTGCGACAGGAACAGTGGGAGGCTGTGGAGGATCTGGAACGGCCGGTACAGGAGCGGGCGCGGGGATGGTAAGCCCTGTGAGTGCAAGAGAGGGACCGACTGGACCAGGAGCAGGGCCAGACGCAGCCTCATATTCCACAGCCAGAGACGACTCGACGACAGAGGGCATAACATCCTTGGCGGCAGATGGAACCTCATTCTGGGGTGCTGTCTGCTGATAGTACGACAGAGGCTCAGAGGTTGGGTCTTGGGGCACTGCGAGCTCAGCGATGGTCCTTGCTGGAGGAGGCTCAGGGCGGAAAGGGGAGAAGTAAGTCTGATATAGTTCGAGTACACGGGCGCGCCTCTCTGGGCATGGATAGAATCGAGGCGTCGCAAGAGCCTCCTCGAGGGTCACATAGGACATCATCCATGGGTGCTGGTCTTTGCAGAGGTCGCACACTGAGAAGAAGCAGTGTATGTTTAGTGTGTGACACTCACAGTGAGGCGAGATCAGCGAGTTCCTTACCGTGCATCATCTGGCCACCTTCTCTGAGGAACTCATTGGTCCTTCTCTCGCGCTCAACAATCGGGCAGCTAAAATCCATGTACGGCGCAGGCTGGGCCGGCTGCGGGCGGGGTGACGGGCCGTAGGAGGGCGAAGACCAGGGTTATATGGGCTTGACTGTGCTCTTCTTGATGCCGAGTCTCTGCTCGGTGCGCCTGAGGCTCTTGTGGAGTTGGTTGTTCTCCTTCTGGAAGTGTGCCAAGGCTGCGAACCTGGCCTTCTCGCAGGCTTTCGCACAGTCGTTGTCGCCAATGGCCTTGTAGACACGGGGGTCCACCTGGCCCTTCAGCCAGCGCACAACCAGCCACTGCGAGGGCGCAGAGGAGATGGGGTGCTCCCAGGAGTCCACCCACGCGTTGACTGGGAACGACCGCCTGGCCGGGGCGGGCTCCCAGTCGCGAGACGTCTTTCCGATGAGCTCTTCGGCCGCGCGGATCTTCCTGAGGAGGTCGCTATTGGCATCGTTCCACTCGGCAATCTGCACGGCCAACTCCTCGATGCACCGGGCAGCTGCGCCCTCCTCATCCCTTAGAGCCTTGAGCTGCTCCAGGATGTTCTTCTCGAAATGCAGGGAGAGGAAGTGTTGGAAGACGGGCTGCCCGGTGATCGAAGAGAGGACCGTGCAGAAGACCGAGCGGAAGACGAAGACGACGAAGAGGTGGGCGCAGATGTAGGCCACACAGACGAGGTAGTAGAGGATGGCGAAGATGATCGCCACCACGAGGCCGAGGGAACGAAAGATGGCCCCAAAAGGGACCGAAGCGGCGAGGGCGATCCAGACAAGGAGCATGGAGATGGTGGTGATGGGGTCAGAGACCACCCAGGAGGAATCGGTCGCCATCTTGGGCGACGAGGACGAGGAAAAAGAAATAGTAACAACCACAAAGAATCGAGGAGATGATGGTGGGATCAACAAAATGCACCCAGATGACGTGGGTGGGACTTCCTGGTTCTGTGAAAGAGGAAAGAAAGTCCGCTCAGGTTGGTTGTTGTCTGAAAAAAGGAAGGAGGAAAAACAAGTTTGGATGCAGCGCGTTTAGAGAAGTGAGGTTATAGAGATAGAATCGAATGTTGCAGAACAACAGGCGTGTCTATGGAACCAACCAGCACACGCTAGCGCGCGTAATTTATAGAAGGAAAAAACATACCCAGCAGTGCCATTGTTACAGTGAGGCCATTGTGAATTGATAAGTGAAAATTCAGTTACAAGGCATATATACGAGATGATTCTATTCACTTCTGCCCTTCACCACCCTGGCGCATCTACAAACACCGATATCTTTCCATGGACTTGTTTTCCAGGCACAGCCGCATCGACCACTCCTTGAAGTAATATGGCCCCCGGCGACCTGTCCGCAACAAGCACCTGAAGAGCGCCCCCCCGGACGACCATGAGAGCGAATCCCTTTCTTTGATGAGGTGGTCATCACACCCGGAACAACAAGCACAACGGCTTCAGGGAACAGTCTCTCCACTGAGCCAGGAAAGACCTGGACCGGCGCCAGGTCTGGTGTATTTCTTCGAGGACTACCGTAGGATCGTCCCCGGCAAGGACCTCAGCGACGCTCAGCTCGCAGTCAATGAATGCCTTTCGAGGATCAGTTTGGAAACAAACGGACGAGGCGTGTTCGACTTGATTGCATTCACTTCTGCGTTTCAACTCCCCTGGGCAACATCGTTCGAAGGCGTGAAGGAGACCTAGATTCAAAATTGTTAGCATGTCGGTAGAAGAAAGCATTGCTCCTTTGGGTATTAATTACCTGGTAGTATAAAAAACACAGACAGGCCATCAACTGAAAGGCCGCTGGCACTGATGCCGATGCCCATGAGGCTTATGTTAATCCCGAATGCTGATCAGGAATATTATATTACACACCACTCAAAGTAACAACAGCACAGGAAAGAGCAAGAGGCAAGGAAGAGTTTGAAGAATATATAGTTGTATGTTTATACCACCTCCCCTTCATGGCCTACCTAGCCTTATGCATTTGATCGGCCCTCCTTGACTCCGCAGCTTCGAGGAGCTGACGACATCATCATCATCATCATCATCATCATCTGGCAGCCAGACGCTCCAGTCTCCCCTTGGAGAGCGTCGACGAGCTCATTTTCCCCTGCCCAGTAGGTTCATCAGCTTCGCTACCTTTTGCGCCTTCACTGTCCTTGAACTTCTTTTTCTACTACTTCTTGCCCCGCGCCAACAACTTGCCACGCAGGTCCGACACCACATCACACCACAAGTCCGTCGTCTGCTTCTCGTTGCGAGCATGGATGCGATCGCCCACCCTATTTGCGAGGAACTCGGCCAGCTTGGTCGCGTTGAACTGCTCGCCGTAAATCACCCCCGCCTGAGCTGACACCTTGAACTCAAGACCCTCAGGCCCTGCCGAGCTATGTATGCCCAGAATGATCTCGACCTTGGTCTGCAGGGCAGCCAAGAGTAAGAAACATCTGATGGCAATGGCCGAATCTGACACGCGGCTGACCAAGGTAGGACATGTGAGGTTGAGCTGATACACCTGATTGGCTAGCGTGTTGGCGCGATCCCAAGCCGCGCTAACCACTTTGAGCATGCGGCTCAGCCTTGTGCGAGACTGCGGGAGTCCCCGAATGTGGTCGCGGATGCACTGCAGGCAAAACTCCATCGCTGGGGTTGGCTGTCGAGGGCTCTTTTCTCGAGTTGTGGCAACGTACCAGAGGTCAACCCTCGAGTTTTGGTGTTGTCCTGGGCTGAAAGAGGCAACGTCGAGCATAAGCTCAATCTCCCGCCGGTAAGTCACCGACACAGTCGTGTCCTGCACGCCCGTGATGGCCCAGCCGTGCTGCTTTTCAATTGCGTTCACCTTGGCCTTCAGAGCCCCGATCTCGACGGAGCTCCAGCCGCGGCAGTCCTGGCGGATCTTCTCGGCCTCCTTGATGTCCGAGCTGCAGCTTCGTTTTTGCTCGGCAAGCTGACCGATGCTGCGCTCGGTCTCCTGGAGCTGTTCTTGGAGCTGTGCAATCTCCCGTGTCTTTGCCTCGATGTGCTCTTCAGCTGCGAGGAGATCCGAGCGAGCAGCTTCCAGTTCTTGCGGGTCACAGTCTTCCAGCTCGCTGGCGACAGCCTCGAGATTTTCACACTCCCGGCTCATCGCCTCAGACTGATTCGCCAAGGTCGGCAGAATGGAGGACAGCAGCTCCTGCTGCTGATCAAAAAACTGCTCGTCCTTGGTCATGCCTTCGGCAGTCTTGATCAGACCCTCCTTGAGCCCGTCCTGCAGCTTCATGCGCCATTCATACCACATGGCCTTGCTCAGGAGTCGGGCGTGGGTCTTGACATTCTTGAACTGGTTGTCCATCAACGTCTTGAACTCGGGTGAGGCTGAGATGTACTCTTTGAAGAGGGGTGGGTTCTCCTCAAACGTCTCCGTCTCGATCTCGCGGACGATGCGGCGGCCCTCAGAGATGTACTTCTTCAGTTCGCGGCAGGAGTGCTGGTATAGCTCGAGCATCGGCACTGTGCAAGCCCCTGCAACAACGCACTTTTCCAGAGAAATGTCTTCCTTCCCGTCAGCCGACATGCTGTCTTTCCGCGCCGAGGGCATCACCGTATTCCGGCGCTTGGTTGTTGTGAGTTCCATGAAGCGAATGCTAGTCATGTTGAGGAAGTCTTGTAGGTGGAGCCTATCTTCGCCATCGCTTGGCTGCAGCTCGGCAAGGTTTGCAGACGGCGTTGCGTTGAAATTGATAGTGGTCGAAGGCTGGTCGTCGACAACGTTCCTGAACCGCCCTTGATCCTTCGGCGTCGTGACGCTGGCGCCCTTTGCGGAGACTGTCTTGTCGTAGGGGTGATGTGGTCGTCGGCATCGTCCAGTCGGCTAACCGTGGCTCGAGATCCCGTCGTCTCAGCCTTGGATGGTGGCTGCTGCAGTCGGATGTTCTTGACCGGACTGCCCTGAAGCCCCTTAAGCCTCTTTATGCCATCCTGCTCTTCAGCGTCGCTATCATTATCTAGCTCCGACGGACGCTTTCCGAGAAGACCCCGAGCACTGCCGACGTGCAGACTCTTGCGGCCTTTGAGAGGGTTTTTCTTTGGAGACAGCCCCGAGATCAGCTCTTTCAGATTCAGCGTAGCCTCGCGGTCATCCGACCCGCCATCCGCCTCCTTCTCCAAACTGCGTCGGCCGCTCTCACGATCTTGATCGTCACGGCGCTCTCGGTCGATTTCCTCCTCCAGCACCTTTGGATCTTCAAAAGCAACCATTTTCCTCTGCCCGGGAAGCGTTATTGGGCTGAAGGCGGCAGCACTCTCTCCAATGGAACCGCGGCGGTCGAATATTTCTGTGATCCGAGGCGAGCCAATTCCGTTCCGATCGATACCAATACCTGAAAGTTTGGGTCTCTGGGGCGTGAGCACCACGAGTGGAAGCGTTGAGTCTTGCTGGAAGAGACTGTTCGACAGCTTCGTGGACGATCTGAACAACGAGTTCGGGGTTGCCTTTGCCTGCGGCGATGGACCTCGAGCAGGCAAGGTCTTTCTCTGTGGTGAGGAAGAAGAAGTGCGACTCGTGCTTCGTGCCGGACTGTGAGACGGAGATGCGGGACCTTGGGAGCGTGTCTTCCGTTGGGATAGTGGTGTCGTATTATTACTCTTTGGAGGGGACTTGGGTGTCGTCGGGAACAGGATCCCATTGCTTCGCCGCAGGCCCTTGCCATGAAACGCCGACATGCTCGGAGATTGCTGCGAGCTTTGGCTGGTACTAGACCGGAGCTGTTGTGACAAGGTTTTCACCAGAGCCGAGTCGGTGGTGTCTGTCGTCTCAGCCTGGTCAACTTCCTGCTCCATAAGCTGTTTCGCTGCCGCCCTGCTCTCAGGTGTCGGTTGAGATTGGAGAATGCCGCCGACAGCTGTCGTGATTTCCATGCCCACAGTGTCCTCGCCATCAACATTTACGTCGGCATTCGCATTGTTGTTGGCAGGTAGGATCCGGCCCATACCACCCATGTCCGAGGTCATATCCATGGGCGCATCGTCATCAGCTGGATCCTTGACCGGCGAGGAGCTCTGTTGGAAAGAACCTTGCAGTTGCTTGTTCTTAGCAGCCAGTACACGTCCCATCACAGTCGTCAGTTCCATTGACATGTCCTCATCGCTCTGATGACCCCAGTCTGCGTCCGACGCCGGTTCCCGCTGAATGGTGCCGACTGCTGTAGTGAACTCCATCGTTTGTTCTTCTTGAGCAGGCTCGTCATCTTCCGGTAAGATGCCGCCGTAGACATTTGTTACGTCCATTGACATGTCGCCAACGGGCGAAGACAGTATGTTGGGGTCGATGATGCCGCCGACAGCATTTGTCATATCCATATCCATACCCATTTCAGTCTCATCCACATCTTCCTTCAGGGGACTCGACTTGAGAGGACTCGACGACGGGAAGCTGTTGTCCGATCGGGGCTCCTCTCTCGAGACTGCTGCTTGTTGCTGCTGTCGTTGTCTTGCGTTCTTTCCCCAGCCCACGAACCCCGGGATGACCTCCTCACCCTCGTCTGGCTCGCGCGCCTGATTGACGGCGCGCCTGGCAGCCTCTCTGAGGGCACCGTCCAAGCTTGACGTGGTCTCTCCTTCGTCGGCCCCGTACCTGGTTGAAGCCAGAGACACAGAAGTCATCTCCTCCGCCTCCACTGTCACCATCGTCCCATCACTGTCGAAGTCGCTGTCGGAATTGGAAGCCTCCGTCTGCACTTCGGCGACATCATCACCTTCGTCCGAGTCCGAGTCATAGACAGTGGAGGCCATGGTGTCATCGCCATGGCCTCCAAAATCGCTCTCAGAAGCCACGCCAGAACTCCTCCTGCGGTTCCTCTGATGCAGGCGACGCTGGTCCTCTGGCGACTCGGCGACAGTCTCTTCAACCTGCTCGGGCGGCGTGGAAGGCGGGTCGGTCGCATCTTCTTCACCGTCGTCCTCCAAATTACGTGGAGCTGGCGATTGTGCGGCAACGGATGATGCTCTGCGCGTAGACTCGGTCGATGTGGTCGAGTCCTGCATGTATTCGACTTCGTGGAAGGTGTGAAGGGTCGCCTCGGCCGCGAACGACACTCGACGGTTTGCAAGAGACTTCCGACGGGCCTCCCGCCGATCTTTGATTTCCTTCTCCAATGCGGCCCTCTCACGCTCCTCCCGGTCCCGCGCCGCAGCCTGTTGTTCCTCCTCCGTCCGCAGCGCAATCTTGGTGCCGGATGCGGCGCTGTTCTCGCCGTTCCCTTGATCAGTTGCGCTTTGTGAGCCTGAAGCGCTGACGGCTTTGGACGCTTTCGACTTATATGATGGTATCTCTGGTAGGGGCATGGTCGGCTTGAGGATAGATCGAGGTGGTGGTCGGGCAGGTCCCGCAAGTGACTATTGTCGTGGTCAGGCACTGTTAACAATTGGAGCAAGTACATGGTGACGGTACCACTCGACGGTTCCCTGAACCTGCCTTCAGAGCATCCAGTCCTCCTGGGCCCATGCTCTTGCTGCGCGACTTGGCCTTCTTCCTGTTCTCCGCCAGTGTTGCGCCCGCGCCCAGATCAACAGTCGCATTGTCTTTGTCCACAGCGCTGAGTGACTTGCGCGTGCGGCGCGCTGTTGATAGGGTAGTGCCACCAGCCATGGTTTTGAGGTGAATTAATTATATGTAGGTGGTAGTGACAAGCTGAGCAAAAAAACAAGGTGAGCTGATCGGGCATGACCTCGCCGTGAACTTGGATGGTTGTTGTTATTGTTGTTGGCATCTGCAAGAAGTTGGCGGGTGGGCTCGGGTTGCCGGGTCATAGGAGAGTAAACATTTGGAGCGTCAAGCGCGTCTGCTCAGAGACGGCGGGCCACGCAGAATCCAGGGTAGTGGGGGTAGGATACTGGGTGCCAGGGTGGGGTAAATGTATCATGTATGGTGCGCCACATCAGTGTGGCTGATAGTTGTGAAAAGCGGGATAGTGTGCGGTGGCGCTGCAACGCTCGGGCCAAGTCAGAAATTGTTGTGGGATCTCCGATTTTCTGCCCTTTGCCTTTTGCAGTGTGGATTCTGCTTTTCGAACTTCTGAACCTCAATCGCCCAGCAGCCATTTGGTCAACTTGTGAGTGCCGCCAGCCCATTCATCTCGACTCCTACTGCCGAACATACATCGAGTCGAATCAAACGAAGTTAACCAATCGTTATTTCTAACCGATAGAATCGCGAAGCCTTATCCATCGCCCCTCACCTTTGCGACCGACAAGACCAATCGCGAACATGGCTACCGAGTTGACCGTCCAGTCCGAGAGGGCTTTCCAGAAGCAGCCTCACGTCTCTCTGGTTACCAAGAGCAAGACCAAGCGTCCTGGCAAGGGTGGCGTGAGTGGCCCCTGATACATACGATCTACGATCTCGACGTCGCGCGAATGTCGCAGCGGAGGAGGAAGAGAAAGAAAAAAAAAGTTCAAATGGCTGACGGATTGAAACAGCGCCGGTGGTACAAGGACGTTGGTCTGGGTTTCCGCACCCCCAAGGCTGCCATTGAGGGCCAGTACATCGGTATGTGAAAACATCATTTGTCGGGGGCATTCTTTCCCTCCGAAATGCATTGAGACAGCAAGAGTGCTCGCGCGCCTGTAACCAGGTCATAGTGGGGCTCAAGAGGAGGAGGCACGCGCTCGAGGGGGGCCTTCTGAGCATGCGCAGGAGGGAAAACCTGTTGTTTCTTGTGCTGTTGAACAATTACTGATCTATGGTGCCCTCAACAGACAAGAAGTGCCCCTTCACCGGTCTCGTCTCGATCCGTGGCCGTATCCTGACCGGCACCGTCGTCTCCACCAAGATGCACCGTACCATCATCATCCGCCGCGAGTACCTCCACTTCATCCCCAAGTACTCCCGTTACGAGAAGCGACACAAGAACCTGGCCGCCCACGTCTCCCCGGCTTTCCGTGTTGAGGAGGGTGACCAGGTCACCGTCGGACAGTGCCGACCTCTGAGCAAGACTGTAGGTGACCGACCGCACTCAGTGGGGATCTATCTGCACACCAGATAGGGTGCATGAGAAGGAGGTATCAGGCTGATAAATGTTTTCTCTCTTTAGGTCCGATTCAACGTCCTCCGTGTGCTGCCTCGCACCGGCAAGGCCGTCAAGTCGTTCGCCAAGTTCTAAAAATGGGACACGGAACGGGCGGGGTTTCCTCTGGCATTTCTGGCGTCGATTGCTTGATGGTTTTTAAACAAGAAATGGGCGGCGGGTCAAAGGGCGAACTGCGAAAAACACAAAAAGGACATCAGGTTGCCCTTAGTGCAGTTTGGAATGAAAAGAGATTCGGCATACCTGTGGCCTCTTGACGACGAACGAATATGCGAAGGTCATGTGTGGTGATATTGCCGAGGAAAAGCGGATTTCGAGATTTCCGTCAATCAAAGAAACAATCTCAACCCACATGTGACTTGCTCTGTGACTGTTATAGGCTGGATGAGCGTGGTTGAACCTCACAATTCATGGGTCGGGTGGTGTCTTTTTTTCCCTCCCCAACTTGGACTGCACTATGAGCCCTCAATCCATGCGACTACTGATGCCAGCAGGTCCAACCATGTTGATTGGGAAAGCGACTCTCCTGTATCATGACCTCCAAACCACTTCGTCACGGCACCCCGTCATCAGCCAAGTCAATATGAACGCTAGCCTTCGCCGCTTCATGTGTCGAGCCTCATCCCAGGTCTCAAGTCCGAAAAGAAGTGCTTGTCAAGGTCAGGCAGCGGTCGGGGGCTGGAGTACCCTTGATATGGCCAGGTCTGAGATTCTGGTGCAGGCGACAAGAGATGCCACCTTGGAGACATCGCTGTCACTATTTCCTTTGTAATGAACTGCTCCTACGAAAACGTCCAGCCAACTATTGCTGCCGCCAACATCTATATCAAGCTGGAGACCCCAGTGTTTGTTTGCCTACGTGACGGAGCGAGTTTAGATACTTCATTAATCCGCTGGAAGAGGACTCGATGAGCATGTGCTATACAATATATAAAACAATTAATTAGTTTGTGGTTCGAGCTGCTCCGTTACATGTGCTGTGGATTACGTCAGCAAAATCTGAACAGGTCCTCATGCGCTCTCCTTGCCGAGCTCGCCTCCGACAGGCTCGCCGACCAAAAAAAAACCCCCTTGGGCGAGATTCCTCCCAGGCCAATGTGACTCAACCTCGTCTGGAACGACTAGCCTCATCGCAATGGGCGTGTTTGACGGCTGGTTTGGCAAGAGGAGCGACGAGCCCCTGGCAAGACTCGACCCCAAGGTCCGTGAGTTCCTCGAGAAGGAGTCGCCCGTCAAGCTCGACAAGAAGTCGCCCAGCCAAGATGCTGCCGCCCAGGCAGAGGTAGCAGCAGCAGCCGCCGCCCAGGCACAGGCCCAGGCACTAGCCGAGGCCGCAAGACAAGAAAACGGCGCGAGATCATCAGAGAACGCAGCAGCGGTCCCAGAGCAGAGCCTGTACCAAGACGGCCGGTACGCACACCTGTGGAAGACGTACCGGCCGCTATCGGAGATCGAGAACGAGACCAAGTCGGACGAGGAGAAGCTGCGCGATGTGCTGGAGGCGTACAAGAGCCGCAAGGCGGCCATCGGGGCGGCAGCGCTGGAGAACTGCGCCGAGGAGCAGATGGACTGGAGCAACTGCATGCGGGGCGGGTCGCTGTACGCGCGCATGACCATGTGCAGGGACGAGGTGCGCAAGTTTGAGAGGTGCTATAATATGCAGTCGGTGAGTGATGTCCTAAGAACGGCGCCCTCTTTTTCTTTCTCTCTGTCTATATTGCCGGCACATGATAGCTAATCATTTTCGTCGTGGCGGCTGCGGCGTACTACACACACACACAGAGACTACTCAAAGCACTCGGCTACCTCAACAGCGTCGACGGCTCGCAGGAGACAGACGAGAAGATCCAGCTGCACGCCGACAAGCTCTACCACCAGATGCTCGCGCAGGAGGCCGCGATAGAAGAGGCACAGAAGGAGGGCAGGCCCGTCCCAAAGTTCGAGCCTGTGATACCCAAGCAGCTGGTGGACGCCGCTGCCGAGGACAATGCCGCGAGGCTGAGCGAGAGCGCCCAGAAGCGGGTGCGGAGCAAGCTGGACAAGGTGGACGAGCTGGAGCGCGACGCAGAACAGGCCGCCATAGATGCCGAGACGAGGGCCAAGGCCGAGATGGTCGACAGGATCAAGAACCTGTGGAAGGAGCAGGAGGCGGAGAGGAGGGCCAGGATAGAGAAGGGCGAGGAGACGCTCTGGGACAAGGCCGCGACAGTATTCGGCTCCTCCGGCGGGAAGAAGAGCTGATGAGACCTTGCAGCAGAGGGAAGACTAGCACGATATTTGGCATGGAATTTACCGGCGTCATGAGCATCCATCCATCCGTAAGAGGAATATATCTTGTTTCGAAAGGGGAGGGGCTGTAAGAAGTCCCCTAAACCTCTTCTCTTCTGACCTCACTCCCTCCACCTGATACTCCAGTCCCCCTTGGCGAAACTCGGCTCAACAACCTTGCCCAACATGACAGCCTCACATTTCCTCCTCGTCTCCCCAGCATCCACTGCAAACCCAAACACAACCCCCTCCTGGCCGCACACCTCACCATCTCCCTCTGCCTCGCCCTCCTGAGCCCCTCCCGCCGCTTCTCCAGCATCGCATCCGTCTCCTCCACCCGCTCCGCCCGACCCTTTTCCCCGCCCACGCTGCCGTTGACCTCGGACACATCCTGTGGTGGCCGGGTACGTGTGCCACTGCGGATGGACAGGCGCGCGAAGACGTCGTAGTCTATGGGAGGTGATGAGGAAGAGCATGTTGGGTCCTCCAAGGTCCCAGAGGAGGAGGCTTGCTGATCGGGCGCCTGGGTCTCATGTGAGGACGAAGGCTGCTCGGCATCTGTCAGGCTGGCATCCGTGTGCCCACCTTCGGTGCCAGCGTCGTCGTCGTCCCGGTCAAACATGTGTCTCTCCACTTCATCGCAGGACACCAATATCCTAGCATCGCCCTTCATCTTCTTCCCAGCTCCTCTTTTCGATCCCTTCTTTGCTGCGACATCATGGCCCTGCTGCCCTGCCGGCCGCCTCCCCTCGCCGGCCGACTGTCCTCTGATCTCTCCCTCCAAAAACCCGACAAAGACAGCCTCAATCTCGCGCTCCAGCCTCCCAGGCTTGTGGCTGCGGCACCGGCTAGAGCAGTACTTGACCGGTGTCTTTCCATCCGCTGTTGCTGCTGCGGCAGAAGGTGTCTTGCGCGAGCTGATGACCCGCCCACACGAGTGGCAGTAGGGCGTGTCCTCGCCGCCCGACACCAGGTAGAACGGCGCCGGCGTGGCCTGGTGCTTGGAAGGACGGGACCAGCTGTCCATCCACGACATCTTGGTGCGCCGGCCGGCCGAGGTTGGGGCGGTGTGGAAGGTGCAGTGTGTGAGTGGTGGTGCGAGACAATATACTGTGGATACAAAGTGTCTTGGTCCAGCTGAGAGATGTGTGACAGCAGACCGCACGCTGATGTATTTGTGAGAGAGAGGCATGCAGCCAGTATGGACAGGAAAAGGAACTGAGGTTGTAGAGAGGCTATAATTCATTCGGGGCCTCAAGTAGAAATTGTCTACTATTTCTTAGTGAGGTATGAGAATGTTGGGGCAAGATGGAGGGAGGATTGATGATATCATACATCATTACTCTCTGAGACCCCTTCTCCTCGACTCCTGCTGTGAGCGTCAGTCGAACTGAGAAATAATACACAACATAAACTTTTTATGAATCTCAAGAAAAACCAGAAAACCCTGTAAGTGTGAACACAGTGAATGGATTCATGCAGATAATCATTCATGACTTGCGTCAGCAGCCTGTGTCTCTTCACACATTGAATTAAACTTGCATTCATTGCCACGCTTGCATTCGCCAGAGATGTGGAAGGACTCAGATGTGTTAACTGTCTAGCTTGGATTATCAGTTGGAAAAAACACAACGAACACAAAATGCACTTCAGACTCCTTGTTACTAGCCACCTTGTTGACCCTTGTCACTACTGGAAAGAGGTTGGGGAGCCTATTCGAGGGGTGGTCGGGCTCGGAGACGCAGGGGAAGACGCGCCAGAGTGATGATATCCCAGGCTGCTTGCGACTGAGAGACGAGGGCACGCACCATGGCTGATGGTGGGCGGGTCTTGAAGGAGTTGTGTGTCGTGAGGCGGCGCCAAACGCTGCTGCGTGGGCTGGCCTCGAACCCACGGATCCTCTCGTGCTGTCCAGTCCGGGTCCAGAGGCGAGGCTGACAGGTATTGGCTGTCCGGAACACCAGCACCAGTATCGTCATAGTCCGGCACAGCACCGCCCTGAAAAGGCTCGCGGAGATGGTCGTCGTCGTCCGTATCGCTGGTCTCTGCGCAGCTCCTCATCGCCTGGTAGTCTGAGCTCCAGAGAGGCCGGGTCCATACCGAGCCGCGAACGACGCCGAGGACCATAGCCAGCGAGCCCACACTTCCCATGATGTAGATCGCACGTTTCCAGAACGCCTTCTGGGAAACCTTGTTAACCTTTTCCACCTCTTCGATCACATCCAGGATCCCGTTCGTGAAGCCCGTGAGTGGCTTGCGGATGCTCTCCCACACTGCCTCCCGTACCTGGTCATCCTCGGACGCGAATTTCTCTGGCCTTTTCTTGACGGCCTCGAGCTGCCGCAGCAGGTCCTGCACGAGCGTGTATGCCTCCGAGGGGATCACGTGCTTCCTACCGCCAGACGATACCGCGATGGAGTTGGCTCCCGTCAGCTGGGACTTCCAGTCGGGCCCTGCGTACAGACAATCCGACAGGTGTTTGAGGGTCTTCATCCGGATGTTGAACGCGCACTTGCGACCCCGCGTGGCGTTGAGACAGTGTTGGTCCCATCTGTTCAGCTTCATCATGCCGTAAATCTCCTTGACGGACCTGTTGACCTCCTGCATGGCCTTTTCCACCTCGGACACGTCCACCATCCTGAACAAGTCGTCATCGTCGTCGTCCTTCCGGTCATCCATGTCCACGTCAAAGGTTCTAAAGTCACGAATCTCCAGCGGTCCCGTAATGAACCTTCGACCGCCTGACCAGAGTTCAGAGGCCCTATCAGAGGCCCGTTGGCCCCAGTGGCGCACTGAGCTACCACCTCGACTTTCGTGCCTCGGGCGGTTCTGTCCCCCTGGGCAGGGTTGGCAGGACTCCGATATGGTTCCGTAGCCGGACTCGACGTCGTTGCGGCTTCGTCTGCGTCTGGTCTCAGACGGGCCAGCCGTCGTTGGTGAGTCTGTCATTGTTGGGAACAAGATCTTAAAAAGAAATGAGGGCCTTGTCTTTGTTCGTGCCGCCAGTCAAATATGTCTATCTGCAAAAATCGTCGGCGGATACAGCGGTGTGCCGATTGAAGCAGTGTGCTCCCCTTGTGAGTCCTGTTGCGTTCGGAATACTCAAAACAAATGTCGATAATAGCATTCTGTCGTAATCGTGCTTTTCTGGTGGGGAGAAGCGAGTGGCTGGAATTGACGGAATTTATACCAGTGACCACACACTGAAGTTTATATGACGAGTTGCTTCAGGTATGGATGACTGAGGGGTGTCAAGCACGCAGTCGTGAGAGCAGCCACGAGAAAGCATTGCGTGATGGTGACTGGGAATAAGGACTGAAGACATCTATGGTGGTGACCGCTGTCAGCCAACTCACACTTCATGTTGTAGCCCGTGTTGTGGCTGTCGAGAAGACTTGTGACTGATGGTACGGTAAGGTGTGAAGAGGTATCAAACATCAAGCAGTATGGATTGCACCGGCTTCGCCGAGTCAGAGGGTATCGATCGGAAACAAGATTCGTGGCGCAGGTAATTATGTTCTGCTACTCAGAGCACAGCCGCCGTGCGCTCCAAGAACGCATTAAACCCCTTGATCTGCTTTAGTACACCACCACCACCAGGCCCACTGTCGCAGGCCTGCTCCGTGACCCTGCTGATGAGCAGCTCCAGATTCGCAAGGTCTGCTGTCTTCTGGTCCTTTGCCGACAGCTCGGGGGCGGCGCGGCCCTGCTCGATAGCCAAGTCGATATCGTGCATTGCCGCGGAGAGTTGGATGTTGTGCTGCCCCATGAAATTAGTCATGCCCAAATGAGGCAGAAGGAAGTTCAGGAATGAACTACGGGAGGAAGAGACATACCAATGCCTCCCTGCTGTCTTCATCATGTTTGATCCTCAGAGCGTCCATGCGGAGTGCGACTTGCTCCCGCTCAGCCCGGATCTGTATGATTCTCTCTCGCAACTTTAACTTCTCTCCCTGCGCATCCCGCACGCGTTTCTTCAGCGCGAATGACTGATCGAGAGCAATCGTCTGTAATTTTTGGTCAGTAAAACACGACTCCCTCTAAACGGAAGAATAAATCATTTTCCTCACATGCTCCAAAAGCCGAGTGCGCAGCTGCCCTTGAAATGCCTCCAGAGCCCTCAGCTTAATGCGGTTTTCCTTTTTCGTCGCAGCGTCCTGTGCATTGCTGATGCTGTCCTTCATCTTATTGACACTGCTGCCGATGATCTCTTCGCACATCGAGGAGAGGACGTCGATGGCATTGACACCGCTGCGGTTGACGTACGGTATGTTTAAATTGAGTACGTCTTCATCATCCGAGCCGTCATCACCGCGGTGTCTTAGCCGTGTAAATCGCTGGATCTTGACCGGAACAGGCGGACGGCTCTCGTCGTCGTCCTCCTTTTTCTCCGTGCCGTCGCTGGTTTCTTCGATCTAGCCCTTGGTGCCTTGGGCTGGCGTTGCTTCGGTGGGCTCTTTTTCTTGGCTGGCAGCGCAGGTCGCGGCCGTTTGGCGACTGGCTCCTCTGGGGCTTCATCGGGTGACAATTCTGGCGAGCCCCCGGCATGTGTCTTTGCGGTCGCTTTCGGCCAAGTCGTTGTGCAGCCTCCCTGTCATCAATCTCCTGGGCTACCTCATCCTCGCCTGCGGTTAAGTTTTCGGCCACAACAGTCTCTGCAATCTCAGGCACAGTCTCCTCCAGGGACGGGTCCTCTGCGACCACACTTGCTCCGGCACCCTCCTCGGCATCTACCGGGAGGTTCGATGAGAGCTCATTAACTTCACCATCAGGGCTGCCAGAAAGCCGAGGGCTTCGCCGCGGCCCTGTCCGAGTGGACCTCGCCGAGGCCAGAGTCCCGGCTACGCTTTTCCTAGACTTCCGCGACAGCGGTGACGAGGACTGCAGGAAGCCGGCGCCCGTGTCGTTGTCCGCCGACTGCAGGGCAGACTGAAGCAGGGCGCTTGAGTCCCGGGCCCCGCTGGCCCGCAGCCTTCGTCTATGGCCGCTACCTGGCGCGTCTGCGGGGCTCTCGCTCACCTCTTCGGCGCGAAGTGCAACGAGAGGTGAGGATTGCGGCGGAGCCTGCTGCGGCACGGTTGATCCTGGCACAGTGGACCTTGCTGCCCTGGCCAGGCGCTGAGATGAGGGGCGACTCCGAGGCAGCGAGGTCGTGACCGCCTCCGCCTCGTCAGCAGTGGTCGGCGCATTGTCGAAATCGTAAGGATCGCCGCGGGACGGTCCAGCAGACGACGGCACACGTTTCGACGAGCGATTTGCGGATGTCGACTGAGAGGAGGGTGGTTGAGACTGGGCCAGTTCCGGGCTGACAGTCGCGCCTCCTGCATCCAACCATCGCCTCTTAGCCGATGTGTTGGGGTCGGTGCGCTTGACCGATGAGAGCGCTGGCGTCGTCTCTGGGGATGCTGCGGCCGGCGGATCTGAGGACTCCTGCTCTGGTTCTAGTGCAGGTTCGGGCTCGGGTTCTGGAGCGAGGGCTGGGATCGCGAAGAGATCACCAAAGTCTGCGTCCTCGACCTGATGGCGTCTTCAGAGGCACATCCGATTAGCACAGGCAGGCTTGGACGAGGAACAAAATGTAATTAACCTACGCCGCACCGCGCATGCGCGATCGCATACGATCCTCACGGGCTGCAACAGTGGAGTCAGAAGACGCGTTCTGTCGTGGCGAGCAGGGGGGAAAGGGAACGAACTCACTTTGATCCATGCCGTCGCAAGCTCGTCAGGTCAGAGGCCCAAGGTTACAAAGAAGGATACCTGCACCACATGTGTGTCATGCAATCGTTAAAGTCGTAATTTTGGTTTCTGGCAATGGACTGTCGATTTGGGAGACGCGACGACGCGTCGGCTGAGTGAGCGGGGCTCTCCGTTGCTGTGAGTGTAGTGTGACTGTGACGTCTTCAGGGTTCAGGTTGGGCTCGGAACACCGTCTGCAGGTCTCCGAACCGCTTTGCTTTTTTGTTTCTTTCTTCTCCCTCTTCTTATGCTATAACAAAATGCGCAGCTCGCTTTTACAAACAGCCCAACAGGATTAAAGCCGAGGGCATTCTAAAGGATCCTATTGGCACCGGGATTCTCTCAAGGTCTCTGCCACACTCTACACGTCCCATTCCACAGGCTAGTAAAGTTGAAGTTGCAGTCAAGATATTCTAAGAGCAAATAAGAACTATCAATTTGCAAAATTGGGTGTAGTCACAACTATGAGACGCAATATTCTTTGCCTAGTATATCTGACTTCATATTTATAACCATAACATGTAAACTTCTCTTCGCGACTGACCTCCAGATTTGGCTGGCGATATGCTGGCCAAGCTAATGCCTGTACGTCCGTACATAGCCTCTCTTTGTACGGACGTAGAGAGTCGCCTGTAACCTCCGGCCGCGAACGCACCAAAATGGCAATGAATCCTGCCTGGCCCTGCTGTGCACAGCCTGGGCTCAAGACTGCATGGACTGCATGACACAGAGGCTCATGCTAGAGTGGCGTCAGCATGAACGTAGAATTGGGGCTGAGTTCTGTCGTTGAGCATAATTGCCTACAATGAAACGATTCAGATTGACTATAGTATAGCATCAGAGCCAAGAGCCTCCGAGCCAAGCATCGATCCGTGCATGCACGTTCTCCACCAACGTTTATAAATAATACCGGAATCTGAACTCCACCTCGACGGCCCGGGGCCTACCAGGACATTTTGCTGGCTCCCATGTTATGCACTACCAGAAGCAGGGCTTGGCTGTCCTGTACTTACAGTACGTGTAGAACATGGAGATATCGTCGAGGGCGTCAAATTCCCAGGCCCAGGAATTGGTCTGATGGCCGCCAAGGCCACTGATGGCGGAGAAGACTGGACGACAGCCTGGAATGGCCGTTACTTGATATGTTACAAGCCGAACTTCAGCACAACCCGGCCATATGGGAAAACACGAACAAAGAACCCTGAGAGAACCCTTTGTCCCGGTGGTGGGGACCTGCCGGCTTCTGGCAGGCGTTCAAGCGTCTTGAGAAGCTCCCTTGCCCCATTCTCTCTCTTCTTCAGCTCAGGCAGGGCCCCGGTCTGTGGGCAGCTGGCTACTGATAGTACGTCCGTACACAAGAGCATTCATTATATTGAAAATCATAGGCTCGATGGTACAGCAATAGTTTCACAACAGCAGCCCCCACAATTATTTATTGCTTTTTACTTCGAACCTTTGATTTTGGAACCCTGTCGGGCTTGCCGGTTTGCCGTTTGCGTGCACATTCAAAACTCGGCGCCTTGCAGTGGGTTGGGTTGGTTGCACTGGAGAGAGATGACGCGGCCCCCGAATTTCCACTGGGGCACAGCCTGCAGTGGCCCCTGACGCAGTAGTACTGTACCACTGTACATCTGTACGTCCGTACATGGTAGCTGAAATTGTCTGCTTGTCGGTTGGACACACACACACATGAAATCGGAAGACTATCTGGCGAATCTTTCCTTTTTTTAAAAAAAAAAAAATTTACAGTAAGTATTGAGGCAACGGCAGGTGCGCTGAGCAGACCTTGCCGGGAAGTGGGAGTTTCCCCGCTGTTGCATGGATGCAAGCCTGCGTCATCACGATTGACCCATGTTACAGTGCAACCGATGGTAGTAGCCTGTAGGGGTTTCCACCCTCTCCTCTACGCAGGTCCAGAGCCAACTGCCACCGACAAGAGAGAGGAAGTCGAGTCGAGGGCCTGCTGGGGAACTGGAGAACATCCCAGGATAGGGTCTGCTTCTCAACCTTGACAGCCGCAGTCTGGAAAGCTCGTCGACGAAAATAACCTCGTCCCATATTTGACAAATCCCCCACCCTGTCCTCTTTTCTTTAATTTGTGTCCCTTTTTTTTTTTTTTTTTCTCATAATCGTCTTCTTGATGTGGATTCGTCGAACATCCAGCAGAGTTGGACCGTACTTCACAGCATATCGCGACTCGATATTGCATCCGACGGGCCAGCAGAACCGAGAACCCGCTTTATAACCTGACCTTGTCTTTCTCCTGGCACCACCACCTCGACAGCCTCACAAATACCTTGCTGGACCACCTCTTTATCGATCTGAAAGCTGCCTGTCTGTCGGGTCTCTCCTCATCGTTGCGTGACTACTTTTGCGCACATACGCCCCACACATCCGGGCTGCTGCATCATGCACAGATGACCACGACAGGACCAGATCGGCACTCCTTCTCCGACAGACAGAAAGACAGACAAACCTTATCGCACGCATATCTTGAGAACATCCGACCATATTACCTTGCGTCCCTCTGATTTCCTTTCCTTCCTCGTCTGTCAGCTAGCCAGGGACTGCTTCCCTTGACTATTCTCCTCTCCCACCATGCGGCCCACCAGGCTTCTTCTGCCCACGCTCGCATGGGGATCCATATGGATCCCAACAGCAGTGGCAGACGCAGATTTCTTCCAAGTGAGGAAGAATAATCCCTACAATCGCAATGGCAAGCATATCGACGAGCCAAACAAATACTTTCGTAAGTTCTATACGCCTCTCTACGGATTTGGAACCTTTCCTTTTTTTTTGGTTGGGGGGTTGTTTCTTTTTGCCTGCTTTGCTCCAGAGATTAGCCCTACTAACATATTACCTTTCACAGATGAGGCCTTGTGAGTTTGACTTGTCGCCGTCCAAGAAAGGGCTGTACTGTACTGACTACGATCACTTGAAAAGCTTCCATCCTCACTACGACGGGCGGTCAGTATCCCCCTGACAGTGTTGTTGCTGCCGCACACGCATACTGATATTCGACGGCAGATTTGCAAAGGATGTCTTGCCTTATAGTGAGCAAAAGGATGCGCTGAAAAACCTGGTCCAGACATACCTGGCCACGTTCGCGGAACTGGGGATCGAGACATGGCTCATGCACGGTTCCCTGCTGGGCTGGTGGTGGGGGAAGAAGGTCTGTTCTGCCCTGGAGGACGCGCCCTCGTTGCCCCCTTTTCTATGTTGAAGCAGACACTGACGAACACGACCAGATCATGCCGTGGGACACGGATATCGATGTGTAAGTCCAGACAGATTGATGACCATCAAGACCGACAACGACACTGACGGTCCTCGCAGCCAGGTCACGGAGTCGAGCATGCACTACCTCGCATCGTACTACAACATGTCGACCTTCCGCTACAAGACACGGCGGATGCCAGCTGGGAGGTACTATATGCTCGAGGTCAACCCGAACTACATCAACCGGGAGCAGACGGACACGTCCAATGTCATCGACGCGAGGTGGATCGACACAGACAGCGGCATGTTCATCGACATCACCACCGTGAGGTACAACCTGACGCACCCAGCTGGCGAGGGGATCCTCTCGTGCAAGGACGGCCACGAGTTCAGAGACACCTACCTCTTCCCGCTCTACAGCACAACATTCGAGGGAACCCCAGTCAAGATCCCATACAAGTACAAAGCCATGCTCGAGTCGGAGTATGGGACCGACGCACTGTCTAATACCCGTTTCGCCGAGTACGTCTTAACTAACAGCTAAGATTAGAGAGAGAGAGAGAGAGGAGCATTGCTTGCTGACCACGTGCAGTCATTACTTCGACAACATACGGATGGAGTGGATGCCTGAACGTGTCCCAGACGATGATGAAAGCGCTGAGCTTCGATGACGAGCCAAGACCTTCTACACAACTCTGATCGTTTTCTTCTGGTTGGGGCATTAGAAGGAAAAAAAAAAAAAAAAAAAAAAAAAAGGGTGAAAGGTACAGGCGCAGAGGTTAGTGTTGGGAAGAGAGGCGGGCAGGGCAAAAGCTTTGGTAGGATCTGCATTTTCAGAAGAGGAACTTGGGCTTCTTTGGAGGGCTGTTGACGAAAGTGACAGCCTACCCATCTTGATATCCATAACGGGAGGGTTGAGTACGGAGTTATTCGGGCATCTGGCAAGCGTTTCGCCTTTGGAGTTTCTGGTCAGCATTTTCATAGACGAGGTGGTTTTTGATACCATTAAGGAGGCTTCAATGATGAAGAATGGCATAAGAGAAATTCAATCCATTTTTTCCTATTCTTTTCTTTTGTGATCCTTACGAAGTAGTAACAGTGTGCTGTCCATGTTATGTGCTATGTAAAGTACTATGTACGGATGTACTTGCATGTATCGCCAAGCCGTCACGGGTCCCTCGCTAAATGTCAAGTGGCCCCTAACTCATGCCACCCCCTCCCCCTGTCCCTGTCGCCCTGTGTGACGTCCTCACGTTCCGCAGCTGATACGCCTCGGCCCACCACCTCCACGTAACCTACAGTCATAGTACTTAGTACGTCGCCAGGAGACCCTCCATCACCATCAAATCTGTCTCTGCTGTCCGTCTGTATCTATGGCAGCCTAGCCACTCTTCGCAAGCTCCCAAGGCTTCAGCAATACCCGAGACTCTGACGACGACGTCTGTTTCCCATCAAAAGCATCCAAAGCGACCAGCGAGTCCTACTCCCCCAACCACCTGAAGACCTCTCCTCCGTGATCTGGCCCATCGAGGCCCCAAGAACATCAGTCGAGATGGGCGCGTGGAATGTAAGCAGCTTTGCCCCCCGAGGAGCTCCACGACGACGGCGCAACGACGACTGGCAGAGTTGACCACCACGGGCTCACAGATCTTCCGCCTGGCGGGCGACTTCTCCCATCTGGGCTCCAAAATCATCCTCCTGTTCTCCATACATCGCAACCGAAGTGCAGAAGGTATGTGCCAACAACCTGCCATCTCCTCGGTCTCGCCCCAACCCTTGGAAGAGAGTCGTGGCACAGGACCGCTGACAACGCAAAATGATATCTGGCAGGCGTCTCCTTCATCACGCAGGTTCTCTACTGCGTCGTCTTCCTGGCGCGCTACACGGACGTCTTCGGCGCATCGCAGCTCCTGTACAACCGCACCTTCAAGATCTTCTACATCCTGTCGTCCTTCTACATCATCGCGGTCATGCAGTGGATGTTCCCGCGGACGAGGGAGCGGGAGCTGGCGTGGAAGCTGGGCGCGGCGTGCTTCTTCGGCTCGCTGCTGCTCTCGCCCTTCACCATGCTGATCTTCCAGGACAAGGTCGAGTGGAGCTTCTTCTGGGTGAGTTCTTCTTTGCTGCTGCTGCTGCTGCTGCTGCTGCTGCTGCACAAAGATAAAACCAAGAAACCCCCTTCACAGTAGACGACCCCTTTTTGCTGACGTTTTTTTTTCTTTCTTCTTGGTTCTTCCTGCACAACAGTGGCTCTGGAATCTCTCGTACATCCTCGAGTCCGTCTGCGTCCTCCCGCAGCTCCTCCTCCTCCGCCAGACCACCGTCCCCACCGTCATCGACAGCTACTACCTCCTCGCCCTGGGCCTGTACCGCGTCTTCTACATCCTCAACTGGTTCGTCCGCGAGCTCGACATGAGCGACTCGGACCCCAAACCCGTCAAGGTCATCTTCGGCCTCCTCCAGACCGCCCTCTACGTCGACTTCGCCTGGGTCTACTACACGCGCCAGCGCGTCAAGCTCCGCTCCGGCGGCGTCGTCGACGCGGACGACATGCGCAAGAGCTGGCTGCTGCGCCGCATCTTTGGCAACAACGTCGACCGCGACGGTCGGGACGAGGATGAGGAGGAGGGCGGGCCTGCGCTGGGGGGCGGCCGGGGCGGCCGGAACGGCAACGCGTGGGGCAAGAGGGGCATCTCGGTGAGCGCGGACGATGGCGTGCTGGGCAGCGGCGGCGAGGGCAGGCCCTTCATGGAGGACGACGAGGAGGACGAGGAGCACGGCATCACGGATGTCGATGCGCCGGACGCCAAGATGAGGGATCCCGACGAGCTGGCCATGGCGCTGGATGACGACGACGAGGACGGGGCGGGCGGCAGCTCGAGCAGCGCTGCTGCTGCTGCCGCTGTGCCGAGCGGGGTCAAGGGCGGCGACGAGTGGAGGGACTAGAAGGAGCCCACGACAAGGCACTGGTCGAGCAGATGGAACAGGGGAGACAGAAGAGATGGAACAGGTTGATACTTGATATGATCGCATTATAGGATCGAGCCTGGTCATTCAGTGCGTCTGTCATGGTAGGAAGTGAGCGAGCGGGCGAGAGAGAGGAAGGGAAGGGAAGGAAGAAAGAGAGAACAGCGTGACAAACAAACATCCTCGGTATAGGATCAGCAAGTCTTGGGACAAGAAAGATTAGGCATTTGAGCGTCTGTGTGTAGTTACCAGCAACAGCGGGTGTGGTGGGCTTTTTTCTTTTTTTTTTTTTTTTTTTTTAAAAAAAAGGTCTCGACGTTATATGTATACCATTTTGAATCTTACTACGAACCAATATCATGACTCCCAAGCTGCACCCTGGCTTTTTGTTTGTTCTTTTTATTTAGTATGAAAGGTCGATTTATAGGTAGTATATTCCGTAGCAAAAGAAGTTGAATTGATTCGTGATGTCTCTCGGCAGGTGAAGTAGGTATGTGAGCGCGCAGTCCGGTCCTCCAAGGCAGACAGACAAGACCGGCTGTGATGTGAATTACTTGCTTGAGTCGGATGTTTGTGTGTGTGTGTGTCTCTATCTATCTGTCTGTCTGACAGCGCAAAAATTTAAAGGCTCATCAGCCATCAGGTTGAGCTCTTGCCGTGCCTGGCCCGTCGGATATCTCCCAATATGCCCTCAGCAGCGCAAGCCCTCCGCCCTGCGTCTCGACGGTCCGCCCGCGTCCTCGGTCGTTGACATCCCGCTTGTGACCGCCGCTTGCACCATCATTATTATTATCATCGTCATTCCACAGGGATCCACGCGACGAGGAGGAGGAGGAGGCCAGAGGAGGGCGGAAGTCATCTTTTTCGACACCGGGCAGGGGCATCTTGGGCACGCTCGGGGGCTTGACGGGCGGCGTTTGCTTCCTCTTCCACATGGGGTCGTCCGGCACGCCGCCATTTCTGTAGTCCACCGCGTCGGGGTTGACCATGTCGGCAAAGTCCTCGTCGGGCGGCATCTCGTCGTGCAGGCCCAGCAGGCCCGCGGTCCACCACATGCCGACCCTGCCCGCGGGGTCGCGCGTCCCCATCATGGCGTGCCTGTTGTGCTCGAGCCAGGGGAGATAGGACCGGCAGGCCTGCGCGTGCGTGCGGATGTGGCTCCGCGTCTCGCTCTGCGGCGCCACGAACTCGGACCACGAGAGGGAGGCGCCGCAGAAGGTGGTGAGGTGGTGGAGGAAGATGCCCTTGAAGGTCTGGGCGTCCTGCGAGCAGTCGCCGCGGCTGTCGCACATCTCCTCCAGGACGCCCGCGCGGCCGATGCCGTGCCAGCGCGGCAGCTTCCTGCCCCTCCAGCGGTGGTGGTGCGGGCCGTGGGCGTGGGGGATCTCGTGGTCGACGGGCCGCTGGTCGCCCAGGTGCCACCCCGTCGCCTGGATGACGGATCGAATGAGCCGGTGTCCGTCCTCCATGTACGAGTAGTTGCCTGTGATCTTCCAGAGGTTGAGCTGACCCGTCAGGATCACCCCCTGGTTGTAGGTGTACACCTGCTCGTTGCGGACATCGCACCTCTTGTTGGCGCTCCTGGGATTGCCCCATCCCGAGATGTGGAATCCGTCCGTGTACAGGCCTTTCCTGTTCATCATGCCTGAGGACTGGAGCCAGGCGTAGCCCTCCCTCGCGAAGTGGAGGAAGGCAGGGTCCTCGGGCTGGAACACGTCCTGCGCGCCGTTGGGCCGCACGAGGGATTCGGGGCTGGCGGTGGTGGCGTCGTCCGTCTCACTACTACTACTAAAGAAGGGCGAGCGGTTGCCGTCGCCTGGGAAGTACAGGTGCATCGATGCCGAGGCCGAGATGAAGAGCTGATTCGTGATTGCGTTCTTGTACGGCTCGAGCCTCGGGTTCCATACCATGCCCCCGCCGCAGAGATCCGAGTCCCAGCCTCCCCTGGCGAGGTTCCAGAAGATCCTGCTGCGGTGGGCAAAGGCGGGAATCCATATATTCCCGTGCCACTTCTCGAAGCCGTGCTGGCTCCGGTACCCGCCGCCGCTCGTGGCTCCCGGGGCCTGCCCCTTCCTGGAGGTGACGCTGGTGTGGAGGTTGATGAACTGGATGGTCTCGAGCCAGCCCAGGACGACCCAGAGGATGTCGTCGTAGGCCTCGTTCCGGATGGCGAAACTATCCTGGCCGAAATAGAAGCTGAGGACCTGCGAGAAGAAGAGAGTGACGGTGTTCTCTTTGCCCATGCCGGCCCACCGGTCCGTGCTTGGGAGGAGGTCGAGGGCTCGCGAGATGGTGCTGAGGCCGCCAGAGACGTGCGTGCCCATGACGGCAGCCGTCCAGTCGATGGCTGTGGGCCATGTTCCCAGCCAGGGCTGGAAGTAGTCGTCCTGCATCGTGTCGAGAACCTCTATGATGTTGTCCAGGAGATATGTGCTCGACGGGGCGGCCCCAGGCGCACTGATGGGCTCGTCGCCATGCTGGGCCAGAACAACCTGCTGCTGCTGCTGCTGCTGCTGCTGCTGCGCATCTGGGCCCAAGTGGGATCCTCCAACAGCCACTGCGGAAAAAACGGCCGCCTCAATTGCGATCCGGTAGAGCCTCATCCTGTTCTCACCACCGCTGGAGGTCTCTGTGCTCAAGCAGATTAGATGTGATGACAGGTGCTACTAGCAAGATAAAAATGCTTCTGGTACGACGCAATCTCCTCTCGCACACCCCATTCGATGTTTTCTCTCCCCAAGGCGATGCTGCAGGGTGCGCCGAGCGAGCATGAACGAGGCCAATGCTCATGCCATCAGCAATAAGGAAGTGGATGATGGCCAGATTCCGATCGAATCGCTTCAAGGCGCGCACAACTTCATTGTAAGAGGATGGGAAGAAGAAGAAAGGGGAGGAGAAGAAGAAGTGGTCAAGCAGCTAAGGACGTGCGTCAAGAGTGACGTTGCGGGCAATTGGATCCCGGGAAGACGATGAAACAGGAAACGCAGAGGACTTGAATCAGGAGGAGGTCGTAGGGAGCGCCCGCGAAACCATCGAGTCGAGCACGGTTGCTTGGAAAGAAACAAGCAAAAAGACAAAAAGGAAAAAAGGAAGGGAAATGCCACCAGGATGGGTGACGGCGCCGTAAGTATGCGACAAGACTCAGGCGATGCTCTTGACCCAGTATGCTCGCCTGTTCACATGGTTCGTGTGTGCGCGTGAGAGAGTGTGTGTCAGTGAGAGGGAGAAAAAGAGAGGGGCAGAAAAGCAGGAAACCGATGGAGGCGTGAAGGAGGATGGGGGAAGGCAGCGGGGATCCCTGCCACAGTCGTGTCTACATAGTACTACGTAGTGTCCAAGCCTGGCCACTGAACTCATGACGGCCATGATCTGTGGAGACCCCTCGCACTAACAGTTGATGGTAGGCAGCACCGGGGAAGGCTGAGGTGGGGCGTACCTACTGCAGTGTACGTCCGTACAGAGTACTATGTCACTCTGCTTGTGGGGCTTACCTGCTAAGTACTTAATGCACTCAAGTTCTAGTGCGGTATATTAAATCTAAACTTCATAATACTTGAACTACTGCAGTTTTTGCTCCCTCTTCTCACAATTCCTCCAAAACTTTTAACGTTTCTAAGCTTTCTCAAACCCTTGTCAACATAAGCGTGCCGCTCTGCAAAAGGGTATTCTTATTGAGTTCACAACTATCTCCCTTATAATAGATGTCCTTTTGCCTCTGCAAACTGGTCTGCTTCTCTCATTTGTCCCAGTTTACCAAGCTGTCCCTCTTCCTCTGCTGCCCTGCCATACCCTGTGCAATACACCAAGAGGATGATGACCCAGGGCAAGGGGGTTGTTCCTCAAGGAAACGAAAAAGCCGAGTCTTGGTCACCAGTGGCCGAGCGCAGTGGCCCGAACAAACTTTAGACTCGGTCAAACCATCTGCAACATCTCCCCTTGGCTGCCCACAGCAACATGCCGACGCAGAGCAAGTTCAGCTGCTAGAGGAGGACAGTGACTGTGAAGGAAATGAATTTACTTGACCTTCGAAAAGACATGGTCTCAATCTGTCTGAACGGTTTAGGGCTCCAGGATGGCAGTAAGGCCGTGGAAAAGACTGGCTGCCCTTTCCCCGAGGTGGCAAGCGATGCGGTATAGAACGACCTCCTCGACAAGACTCAAATCATAATTATCTCCATCAAGGATCGACCAAGGCTGATCCAATCAATCTCTCGAGTGTAAGCTGAGCCACAAGATCAAACCACATATTTCCAGGAATGTCATCCTTTTTACAGTCTTTGGATTCAGCGAAGGCTGACGGCGGTGTTTTCGGGCTATCCCGAGATCTATCAACTTGCTCCGAGAGGAATGGCGCACCCCTCGGGGCCAACGTCGGACAAAGAACGGGGTTTTTAATTATATAAAAAAGACAGTTGAGTATCTCTTCTTATAAGTTGCAGTTGATGAGCATATATATATATGATTATTTCTTTTCATTATTCGTACATTAATTAAACCAATCTTCTGGCTATCAACATTACTGCTAAAAAAAAACGCTGTCCAAAAACTTATAAGCACTCAGTTATTCGGTCGGCTAGGTCACACACACACACACACACACACACAAATTCTTGTTGCGCAACATGAGTGGTCTTAATGTCCTCATCGTAGGCGCCGGCGTGTGCGGGCCAGCCCTGGCCACCCTGCTCCGACGCTCCAACCCTCGTCACAAGATCACAGTTGTCGAGCGCTGGCCCGACCTCCGCGCGGCCGGGCAGCAGATCGACCTGAACGGCAACGGGCTCCGCATCCTGAAGAGGATGGGTCTCCTGGAGAGGATCAAGTCCAGATGCGTCGAGGAGACGGGCTTGGAGGTCTTGGACGCCAAGGGGAACTCGGCAGGCCGTTTCGGCGTGACGCCTGCGGGCGAGGGCAAGCGCTCGCTGACGAGCGAGTACGAGATCATGCGCGGCGATGTTGTGCAGGTCCTGTATGACGCGAGCCTGGAGCAGGATGCCAGGGCCAGGGAGAAAGACGCTGGAGGAGCAGGTGGTCTGACGTACGAGTTTGGCAAGACGGTCACGGACCTGGTGCAGGACGACGGCGGCGGCGATGGGGTCCACGTCACATTCTCAGACGGGCAGGCGGGACGCTTCGACCTTGTTGTCGCCGCGGATGGACTGGGCTCGCGGACCAGAAAGGCCGTCTTCGGGCAAGAAGCCAGCGACGCGGCCTTCAGGTCCATCGGCGTCCACGCCGCCTACTTCAGCATCCCGCGCGTCGGCGGCGAAGACAGCCTCGCCAGGGCTTACAGCGCGCCGGGCCGCAGGCTCGTCGTGACGAGGACCAGCGGCCGCCCCACTACACAGGTGCTCCTGTTCACCATGAACGACGACACAGGCAGCCTCAAGGCCTGCTACAGGCAGCCCATCGAGAAGCAGAAGCAGGCATTTGCGGACAAGTTCAGGGGCGCCGGCTGGGAGATGGACCGCCTCCTGGCGGGCATGGACACGTGCGGCGACTTTTGGTCCTCCGAGGTCGCGCAGATCAAGATGGACAAGCTGCATGCCGGCAGGGTCGTGCTCCTTGGCGACGCGGGCTACTGCCCTTCCCCCTTTACGGGCATGGGCACCGAGTTATGCCTCGTTGGCGCATACGTGCTCGCCGGCGAGCTGGCAGGCCGGGATGGCAGCAGCAGCGACGTCGTGGCGGGGGCGCTGCAGGCATACGAGGACAAGATGCGGCCGCCCATCCAAGAACTGCACAGGTTGCCGGGCATGAGCACTGGCCTCTTCTTCCCGTCGTCCAGGACCGGTGTGTGGATCCTGCGGAATCTGGTCTGGGCTGCGTCCAAGATTGACCAGTTGTGGTATCACGAGCCGCCCGCGGGGGAAGAAGACGGAGCTGGGCGACACGCTGGGGTGGGATCTGCCGCGGTATCCTGAGTTGAGATTGGACTCATGATATAGGCCAGGCTGGGCTAAGGGCAAAAGAAAGAACAAATAAAGAAATATTGAGCCGGTAGGACGTGGACGTATGTTTGCTGGTTCGAGAGGGAAGTTGTGGGTTTGAATATTGTTAGTTCTCTGAAAACCACTCCTAACTGGTTATGATAGCTTACTAGTCCTGCATATAAGAAACACTCCTCACTTGTCATAATAGAAAACAACCACTCTTCACGTCATCAGAGAATACCACTCCTAAATCACCGGCTACCACGTGCCTTTCGCTGGCCATAGCCAGCCCATACCAACACCTGCGCGGCATCTCTACCAATGATGTCGACCCCGCTCGTCAGCCTCTGCTTGGACTGGCCGACAGGCGTGGCGTCCCATGTACAGACATTATTACTGCGCAACCGTCCAGCCGCCGTCAACCAGCAAGTCGAAGACGTCGGCGTAGCACAAGTAGTGGTCAGCTTTCTCCACGTTCTCCAATTGCAAGTCGGCATAATGCAACATGCCGCATAATGATTGTGGATGTTCGGCTTGACGTATACTTCCTGTTCGAGTTGAATGTACGTCTGGCCGGGTTGAGGCTCACTTTTCTCGTCGATAGGTTCGTAGCGCCAGCCAAAGCCCCCAACCGTGGTAGGTACTGTATGCCTGCCCCTCTTAGCCTTGCCCGGTGCTGCCTGCCATCAATTATGAGGGGGCTCCACAGATCATGGTCGTCATTACTGCAGTTCAGTGGCCCGTAGGCTTGGATGCTACTTAAGTACAGTAAGTACGTCCGTTCTTAGTAGTGACTGCAGCAATTTGTTACATATCACTGCAGAAGAAGCCACCCCACAAATGTTTTGCAGGGCCTAGGCTTGGCTTTCTTCAGCCAAGCAAGCATCGTCAACAATAGCAAATCCGTTTATACAGTTTATATACTCAAGTACTTATGCTATTCTGTGGTCAACGACTCGATGTTATTCCTCGACTGCCAACCTCACTAGAGTCAGGTCCAGGGGATTGAGGGGCACACAAGGCCCACTGGAGCCACTATACTTACAGTGGGCTAAGCCTGTTGTGGCCGAGGTAGTAGCGACAGCTGTAGTAGCCAGGCCATCCACCATCCAGCGATCAGCGCTATAGATGTTCCTAGATATGAGACGAAAGCTTGCAGTGGTAAGTTCATCTTGAAAACAGTAGTGGTTTGGTAATCTTTGTATTTGTGAAGCTGTAAGTGGGAGTTGTGGGGGGGGGGAGGGGTGGCACAGTTAATGGGCTTACTGTACATACTTAGTACTTACTGACGGCGGCAGGGAAGGCTGAGGTGGGGCCTAAGCACCTACGAGCAGCTTGCTTGGCTTGGGGGTTTGCGCTTTCTACCTCGTACACTAGCAACTTCCATTTTGGCGCCTCACCACCACCACCACCAGTCCTCCTCAAATCCCCTCCTCAAACCATCTTTTCAACGCCCACAGACCACCAATCTACAATACCCTTACAACTACTTCTTCAGCAGCAGCAACAATTACAACAACAAAACCATGGCCGACGTGGAAATGGACGTCGACGAGCCCGTCTCGCCCGTCCCCGCCCAGGCAAAGGTCGACGACATGCAGACCCACGGCAGGGCCACCGCGGTGCGCTCCATCGAGGGCTGGATCATCATCGTGACCAACGTGCACGAGGAGGCCGACGAGGAGACCATCCACGACATGTTTGGCGAGTACGGCGAGATCAAGAACCTGCACCTGAACCTCGACAGGCGGAGCGGCTACGTCAAGGTACAAAAAATACTAAAAACTTCTTTTCTCTCTCTCTCCCTCCCTCCCTGCTCTTCAATTACTTTTCTTGTTGCTGACTATGGGGTCGCGTCCTCCTGTCTCACTAGGGCTACGCGTTGATCGAATACCCCACCCTCCAGGAAGCCCGTGCCGCCATCGATGGCGCCCACGACACAAAACTCCTCGACCAGACCATCCACGTCGACTTCGCCTTTGTGCGCCCGCCCCCTAGCAAGGGCGGCGCGGGCAGGTCTGGCGCCGGAGGTGGTGGGGGCCGCGCCGGTGGCGGAAGGCGGCAGCGTAGCCGGAGCAGAAGTCCTGGCGGCGACAGGCGCGACCGCGAGAGGGACGACTAGAGCTGAAGCAAGGTAGAAGGCGAGGAGAGAGAGGGTGAGGGGGAGGGAATATCCTGTGGCGCTCCTCGGTTGGCTGTAAGGCTTGGCTATATTCCAGAGGCGGCGGGAGGATCTCTGGATCAGAATAAGGCCTCATGAGGGACTTACGTTGTCAACAAGGGGCCGACACATGCGCGTGTATAACATGAGCTTGCGGTTGTTCCTAGGACATTCAGCCCCTCCCTACTCATTCCTCCGAGTCCAGGTTGTCACAGCGCCGGTCTCCTGCAGGAAGCTATGAAGATCCCGGGAGGTAAAGTTGGAAAGTCAATCGACCGGATTGTGGCCGACGTGTTGTCCAACTCCCGAGAGTATAGAAGAAGAGAAAGAAAAAAAAAGAAAACGAGGGACAAGACACGTCGGCATGCATCTCACCAACACTTACAGTATGCCCTTTTCTTCTGAAACCATTCTTTGACCTCGCCCGTCTATCAATCATTGAAGCTGACAGTAGTGTTATTATTAGACACAGACACTGATAGACGGGCTCTCTTGTCGGTGACATATCAGTTGCAAGGGACATCAAGAACCTGGTCAGCCTCTCTGTGCGAGAGTTGAGTCGATGGGAGAGGAAGTTCATCATAATATAAACAGACCAATTTGACGAGACGATTGATGTCTTACATTCACGCAAGGTGTGATTGCTGTACATTCCGTCTCGAATGGTTACAAGGTCCATTATTTTTTGCCTAGGGAGAGATGTCTACGCCACAAAGATGATGAATGTGCATAAGAAAAAAAAAAAAAAAAAAGAAAAAGGTATACCATTTCCCCTAGTTCGCTGTTGTTCTGGCTATCCATGCATCATAATCATGCCATCATAAAACTTGGATCCTGCCCGTCCCTTCCCCGTATTGCTCGCCTGCCCTTTTGGGGAGGGGTTAAAAGGGGACAAAGAATGAAAAATATTGAAGTCACTACCACATTGTCATGATGCTGCTTGCTTGCTTGTCCGTCCGCCAACTCGGGAATTGCGCACGCCCGCTTGCGAAAATCCAAAGTACCTCATTACCTCCCGTTTCCCACTACCTCCTTACTCCCACGTCCTTTAAAAGGCCGTACCAGGTGCAGGGTCAAACTCCCTCACGACACCCGGTCCATTCGTCCTCGGCGCCATCACAGGCGGCCTCTGACCCTGGCCCTGATCGTAGTAATCCTGCTGCTGCCTCTCGGCCGCCCTTCCAGCGCCGCCCTTTGCCTTGGCACCACCGCCACCATCATATTGACTCTTGCCCCGAGTCAGACTCAGCAGCCTCTTGACGCCGCTTACATGGCGCGCCGGCATCTCCACATCCTGCCCTTCTGCAGCATCATACCACAGCTTGGGCACGAGGAGCCGGTACGGCACCGTGATGCCGGCGGGATCCTTGGCGCTGACCTCGACGTTCAGGCAGATGTCTAAGCCGCCTTGGATGTTCACCTCGTGTGTGTTGACCCTCTTCAGCCCACGCCCCTGCTTAATGCTTGCAGAAGTCGGCGTGCGGAGGACGGGCTTGGGGCGGAAGCTGGCATCCCCAGCCTGCTGCTGTTGCTGTTGCTGTTGCTGTTGCTGTTGCTGCTGCTGCTGCTGCTGCTGCTGCTGCTGCTGCGCTGGTCCGGTCACCGTAGTCGTCACGCCGTAGCCCCTCGGCTGGCCTTCCAGCCCGCGCCCGTACGAAGCAGGACCGGGAGCAGCAGCAGCAGGGGCCTCTTCGCCCAAGAGCCGGGCCGCCTTGGTAGCACTGGGGCCCGGCCTCGAAATAGACGCCGTGTTGGCCGGCGCGCGCGCTGTAAAGTACGAGTCGTCGCCTTCGGAGAACTCTTCGTAGGAACCGCCGCCGCCTCTAAGTCCAATGGCGCCTAGGAAGCCGCCGCCGCCTCCGCCACTTCGATCTGATGAGTGCTCGTAGCGGCCGTCCTCAGGGTCGCTGTCGTCTCCCCACGTCCCGTTGATACCGCCGTCGTCTGGCTTGTTGGACTTTTCGCGAGACTTGTTCCCGCGGCGGAACAGGCCGAAGTCGCCACGCGTGAGGGACAGGGTACGTCTGCCTGTGCCGGGTCGCTTCTTCTCGCCTGCAGGCACGTCGCTGTCCGAGCGTCTTCCACGGGACGAGAGTGTGCGAAACAGGCCGCCGCCGGGGGCCTTGGAGGAGTTGGGAGGTCGCGAGTTGATCACGTCAGCACGGTGGGCCTTGCCGCGGTTTCGCTTCGACAGGCGACGCGAGATGCCCCTGTGAATAAAGCCTCCTCCGTCCTGCGCGCCAGGAGAAGAGGCGACGGCCTGTTGCTCCTCATAGAGAGACTCGGGCGGCGTGGAGGGGGTGTCTGCCCTGGTGTGTACTCGCGGATGGAGCACCAGTTCCGGTGAGGCAGGAGGCGCTTGTTGTTTCTCGGCTTGCCCTCGACCCCGTGCCCAAACATGGGGATCATGTCCTCGTCGGTATCCTTGTCGAGGTGATGCACCTTGTTGCGCTTGTTCAGCACGTCGGCCATGAGATCTGGCGGGGGTGTGTTGACAATCGCAGACGAGACGACGTTGGGCATATAGCGGAAGTCTTTATGCTTGGGCAGGTCGAGTTTGGGGTTCGAGTAGAACTGGCCAACCGCGGCAAGGTGGACGTCGCCGCTGAGGATGGTGACGCGGACCGATCTGTCTGCCGCAAGATCCTGCAGATCCTCGATGACAATCTTGCGCTCGTCCTTGTGGTTCTTGGAGGCCCAGTGGTCGTCGAGGTCGTCCAGAACCTCGACACCGCCGTCAAACTTGTTAAACACATTGCCGAACATGCCAGTCTTGTTAAGAGCCTTTACGGGATCGAGCAGTCGAGACGTCAAGCTGGCGGAACAACAACAATGTCAGCCACTTTATTTCCAAGTCTTACCAATAATCAGTAGAAGAGCAACGGTCGACTCACATGTTTTCCAGCCACACCAGCCGGGGGTATGCAATTGGGACGCCCAGCATCACGAGAAGGTGCTCCGTCTTGCCCTTGACGATCTCGTTGTAGCAGCGCTCAATCAGCTTGTCCCAGGTGTCTTCCTTGATCACCTGGTCGCGCGTCCTCTCCGTCCGCGCATCGACAGCCAGCAGCGCAATCTTGGAGCCGAGGAACATGAACAGGCTGCGGCTCTGTTCGCGGATGTACGGCCCGGGCTCCAGCCCCAGGGCCCAGCTCGGCTCTGTCTCCTCGGTCTCGTCCGGGATGCTCTGCTGCTGGAACAGCATATAGTACTTGAAGGCGACGTTTCCAAGGCCCGAGAACACAGGCGACGACATGAAATGGTGCGGATAGCTGCCGAAGCCGTCGATTATGTCGTGGTCGTCGTAGATGTTGACCATGGGGATCTGCGAGTTGGCGAGGCCGAAGAGACCCTGTGAGAACCACATGCAGTAGCGCTCCAGGTAGAACTCCTCGAGCTCCTCCTGCATCTCGGGCGAGAAGGGTGCATGTTGCTTGTGCACCGGGTTCCGGACCATGAGCCAGTCCTGGAAATGTCTCGTCTCCCGCATCACGGCGTCGCAGTAGAGCTGGTCGCCGTTGCCCAGCATGACGTGGAAGGGCCGGCTCTGGTGGCTGTTCAGGACATCGCGCCACAGAGGGTCCGGCCCGCTCAACTCGTCCGGGTTCACAGACAAGCTGAAGCCGTTGCAGCTGTGGAGCATGATGTTCATCGACTGTCCCTTGGCGGGGACCCAGAAGCCAGTGGCAGGCCCGCGGTTGATGCGGTAGGCGATGCGCTGCTCCTTGTCGCGCAGCTCGACCTCGATGCTGAACCGCCAGAACGTGTAGCCCCGCTCGGCATGCAGGCGGTATCCTCGTATGTCCTTGTACTTGCCCATCTTCTCTCCGTCGAGGGGCGCCTTCTTCCTGCGATCCGCAAAAGACCCTGGCGCGTCGGTAGATCCTTCTGGGAGGTCGGCATCAGGAGGGCTGCGCGTCCTCTCGAACAGGCCCTTGTCGCTGGGGTCCCGCGACAGATCTCTACCCTCGTCGAGGTGATCGACCGGTCGGACGTACAGCGTCTCGCCCCTGCGGCCCAGCTTGGGAAGCCCAGCGACGGGGTCCACGTACTCTGGCGGGACCTCTCCGTGGACTTCTGCTGGGGGAGGCGGCAGGTTCTCGATCGGCTGTGCAAAGAGCCTCAAGGTTGGGGGCAATATCATAGGACGACTCCTGATCAGTTGTCACGATCATCACAGTGCCCCTCCAGAACTCCCGCTCGATGGCTGGCCCATGCCGGGCCGACCGACCGGTGATGCGCTCGGTTCGCATGCCGCAGTATCTGAGCAGAGGGCCGCACTTCAGATACAGCTGTGGCTTGAATCTTGTAGGAGCTATCCCATCAGGCAAGCGGATTTCCATCCGCGCCTCTCGAGTCAGCAAGGCAGTAGATCTAGAAGCCTGTCTCGGATTGGAAGCAGCTCGAGACGGAAGACATGGGCAGAACATCGAGGGACAAGCCTCTGCCTGATCTCCGCTTTGAGGGGCCAACGGCCGTCCGATGGAGTACGGACGGGTCTGGCGCCCCGCCTTGCGTTTTTCGTCGCCGTCGCCACGGACAGGCCACGAACGACCGTAATCCTGGGCGACCGCCCTCGTTCTTCCTGCAGTATCAGGCAGGTCAGGTGAAGTCTGCTTACCGTTGTTCTCGTCATACTCTCCATCGAAGGCCTCGGCCTTGCGGGGCCGTGAGGAGATGCTGCCCCGTCGCTGAGATGGTGGCGTCTCCCACCAGGTCTGGCCCTTTTCCACGGTGGGTGTCACCTCGTCCGAGAGCTCAAGCAGCGTCCCAGAGAGCGTCCCCACGGTACCCTTTCGCCATTCGCTCAAGTACTTGGGCGGGTTGTACAAGCCCTGGCCAGGCTTGTAGTCATGGCGATAGAAGTACTGTGACATGTGATGCTCATGGTGCGAGCCGTCGCTGTGGTCGCCAGGGTGGCCTGCTCCAGCTGCTGTGTCCGCGTCGAACTTGACCCTCGGCGCAGAGACCTGTTGTGAGGAGGGGTGGTCGGAAGCGAAGGGGAACGAGCCGGCAGGGGGACCTCGCGCAGAGGCCAAGCCATGTTCCTGCTTAGCTGTGTTCACAGTGTTCCCAGTCCTGATAGGCGAGTCTAGGCCGTCGTCGTCGTCGTCGTCGTCATATTCATCATCATCCTCGTCGTCGTTGTCACGGTCTCGCATGACAACCTGCTGTGGAGGCGGCCGGCTCACAGCAACAGCTGTGTTCAAAGGCGGCGGGACCCTGTTGCGCGTGGACCCGCCGGCGGTTTTGTTGTGCGGTAGACCCACCTGTGCGGGAACAGCCGCGGCCCCGTGGCCCTGGGCCGGCCCAAGATATTGAGGAGCTGCTCCTCGGGACTGACCTGACGCCGCCGGCGCGACCTGTCCATAGTTCCTGTCGGCCTCGTTCCTCCGGTAGTGTGAAGAATCTCCAGGCGGGCCTTTCTTCAGCTTCTTGCTTCCTTGTCGGGTTAGTGAGAAGCCACCGCTCGTCGGGGTGGTCGGAGGTAGCGTCGACGGAGAGTCAATTTCGGATCCACCGTTCGGCAGCTTGATGTCATTGCGCGCCGCCCGCTCGCGAAAGCTCATATTGCGCTGCATCGGGTCGTTCTCCTGTGCGTCAATATCGCCAAGCGCCTTGGGGTTGGGGCTCTTTTTCTGGTGAGGCACCTGTTGACGCTGCGTCTTGCGCTGCAGCGGCTCCTCCACGGCCTGGGCCACAGCCTGTGGCGCCGTGGCAGACCGAGCAGACACGGGAGGCTCGGGATGATTTTGTACTCGAGGGGATTCCGACTCAGACTCTGTGTCGTGGTCCTTGAACCGTACCGTGGGCGTCTGGCTGCCGTCTTTGTCCGTGGCCCCTCGCGACAGCGCCCGGTCTCGTGCGTTGCGCTCGGCGGCCTCGACCCGCGCGCGCTTCTCCTCTCTCGTGATGCTGTCGAGCGTCAGCTCAAGTCTCTGCAGAGGAGAGCGCATATCTGCGAACAAACGACGATCCACCTCATTCCCCAGCGAGGACTTGCGGTGCTGCCCGTTGACGGCCTCCCTTGTGCTGCCATTTCTTGCCGCCGCGGTGGTGCTGCCGCTGCTCGCCCTGCGATTGGACGTCTGGCTTGTGCGCTTCGTTCGGTCGAGGGCGTTGAGGGGCTTGTAGAAGTCGGGGTCCAGGTCGCCTGGGCTCGGAGGGATATCGGGCTGCGGATCCTGCTCGGCCTTGGGCAGCGTGTAGGGCAGCCCGCCGTTGCCATAAGGGTGTCTGTAGTGGGCGGGAGAAGCCTCGGGCGCATCAGGGGCTGCAAGCAACGCGCCCGAGACCACGTAGGCATCCTCCTCCTCCCTGTTCTTGCTCGCACGCCGGCGCCGCTTCTCTATGATGTCGGGCGGGTACATGCTCTGGGAGGCAGGTCTGGGGCCCAGCCCTGAGCCCTGATAGGAGTTTCTGGGCGTCGCATAAGGGCTGATGGTAGCCTCGGTATGGGCTTCGGAGCTGTTGGTCTGGGTAGAGGCCCGGTTGTGCCTGGGCTGGGACGCAACGGGCGCGGCAGGGTCCAGAGGCTGCTGGCGGCCAGGTGCTCTCGAGGCGTACTCGCCAGACGAGCCGCGCTGGTGGGGGTGCGAGTCGAGACCCTGGGGCCGGGAAGGTTACCCCAGTAAGGTGTAGACATCGTGGGCGTGGTGTGGACGCAGGTGGCTAGAATCGGTTGTGGTTGGGGCGGAATCCTGAGGCGCAGTTCTCAGCTGCAGGAAATGGAAAGGGAAAACCAGAACAGAACAAAACAAAAGATTGCAAGACCATAAGAGCAGCGTTGGCAAACCAAAGCGCAGACCTATGTCCTGCCGAGCCTGGGACTGGTCATGCAGGTTTCCATAGCAGACAATGCGGGATGGGACAGAACAGGAGGTTAGCGCCGAGGTGGATGTGTTCGAAGAAAGCGCCCAGCGGCTGCTGAAGGCGGGTCGCAACAGTGTGCGGTGAGTGAGAAATGAGCGAGAGCTGGCCGTGTGGATGTGGACGGCGTGGATATTGGGCGATACCTTCAAAATGCTGCGGTAGGAAAGGCAGAGGTGGGTCCCATCAGCTGTTTTGGGCGACCGGCTGAAGCGTGAGTGGGATGTGCTAAGGATCCGGCTTCACAAGGTCAATTAAAGGTGAGGAGGCGAGACGGACGACGAGCTCGGAGGGTAAATGCTGCAGATGGAGAAACTTGTCGGCTATGAGGTGTCTGCAAGCTCGAGGTATACAGCCAAAGAGCACAGCAGGTACAAGATGAGAAGAGGGAAAACGATGTCGTAAGGTGCGAGGGTAAACTAGGCGAGAAAAAGGAAAATTCGGGTGGTTGACGACGACGACGAGGGGATTCGAGACAAGATGGCACGCCGAGATGCTGGCTGAATCGGGGATGGGGAAGAGAAGAAAGCCTGAGCTACTAACCTTGCTGGGGCCGGGAGGAGGGGCCTGTAGAGAGGCTTGCAGGGGTCACAACCAAGGTCAGGTCGTGCCGCAGTACATAGTACATACGATGGTACTTGATATGCATGTGTGTGTGTGTGTTTTTATGTTTGTGGTCTGTGTGACGTTCCAGGGAGGAGTGGGAAGTAACTAAAGTACCAGTAGTGTGTCTCGCTGCACCTCGTATTCTGTCTCTGCTTTCTGTTCACAGACCTCTTGTATTTCATTTCTAAGGCAGCGTTTCCCTCGCACGATTGCACGCACAGCAGCTCTGAGCTCACACAGAAAAGGCTCCGGCGGCATTCATCCTTCGCTCTCGGTAGATGAAGAGGTGATTGCCTAAATGTACGACCTCGAAAAGTGAGTAATACAGTAAGTGGCAGATAGCGTGGGAGGGCAAAAAGAAAAGAACGGAGGGAGGGGGAAAATATGTGTCGTCATCCGCTTGGCTCGCTTTGCACCAATGAGAACCTCATGGCAGTAGTGGCACATAAAATAGGATCCCTGTACGGTCACTAAGCGAATTCGCCCAGCCTCCGACGTTTTTCCCTCTTCTCCACCACAATCACGACCATCCCAAGTACTACGTGAAGCGACGCGCCCACATGCTGTACAACGCCGTAAACACGAGTCAAAGACCCAGACCTGCTGCCGCGGTGCTGGTGGTGAAGGACGGACGGTCGGTGACTGCGTCTTTAGTTCTTATTATATATGCCACGGAGGGATAAGGAGGTTACTGGGACGAGGATGCTCCATGAGGGCCCGGGTAGCTCGATGCAGCAGTGGGACCGGAGCGAGAGGACCCCTGGTAGGAGAGCAGTACTTGGTAGTATCATTGAGAGGCGAGTTCAGCCTGAGTAGGATGGTGGTTGGCCTGCAGAATGCCTTCTCCCAAGCGTAGAAACAACACATCTGGGTCTTGCAACTCTCAATATATGGCCTAAATGAGGAGATAATAATAATGCAAGTCCATCACATTTCATACCATACGTGGAACAAGGATGGCTGACACATTTCTCAGCGGGCCGGAGCAGCAAGCAGAGCATGGTGGTGGTGGTGGGTGGCTGGTGTACCTGCATGGTAAGGCTTCCCCACCATGTGTCCGGTGGCTGCTGCAGTCCCTCTCCCTCCCTCTCTTTCTCGGAAGCTGCCGCACCACAGATGATTGCCCTGTGGATACCGGATTCGATGCGTTTGGCTGTGGACCACTGATGCGACAAGGCAGGGCAAGGTTTACTAGGTAGTCTGTTGAACTCTTCTTGCAGCTTGCTTGCTCTTCCAAAAGAAAATAAATAATTGCAGCCTTGCTGTAGCCTTGTCGCTATTCCCCCAAAAATAAATACTCCTTCTAGAAACCAAAAGGACGGGTGTGGTCTGCAGGCCAGCGGCCTCGAGGGAGTAATTTTAAATAAATAAACTTGAGGCCCGAGGCCTGCTGAGTGAGACCGCAAGGAACCGAAGACCCGAGTCGGGATTGGAAAAAGGAAGGCCTGCAGAAGGTCAACCACTGATGCTCCTCCGTACATTACGTAGCAATTACTATGTCAGTAGTCCTTACTCGGCTTGCGGCCTAATTCCTTTTTTTCTTTTTCCTCCTTCACCACACCCCTCCCCCTTTTCCCCGCCCAAAAAAATTACCATAGTAACTTCGAGTTCCGAATTGAGTACAGAGTTGCAGTCTCGGTAGACGTCCCTTCACCTTACGCGGCAGGTGACAAGGCCTGTCCGCCCTTGTTCGGGTACTGTTTCTCAATAGGGCAAAGACGAGGACGAGGACGATGCATATTCCCCCACATTGATCACGTCTTGGGGATCCTGCGGTACACCATAAGTGACCATGGAAGGAATAAGTCTTCCGGACAGCAGGGAAGAAGATGGCTCAGCATAATAGCCTAGTCTGGCCTCAGGCCTCCATCCTGCTGGCTTACTCTACCAGGTAGTCATTATGGGATTGGCTCTTCATGTTCTGTTGAGTGCTTAGTGAATGCATATGCATAACACAACAGTACAGAATAGGAAGTGGCTAAAGAAATGCTGATGAAGTAAGTGCCTCGTCAGTGTTTACGCAGGTAATTTCTATACGTGTATACTTCTGAGTGTCCAGGGGCAGCAGGGGTTGGCTGTCGTCGCCAGAATTCAGGGTCCAAGCATGGGCCTAAAGCCCCTACTACTAAACACTCCATCACCCGCTGCACAGAGTTGAGGCTCTTCCTTCTCAAAAGCATTTATCACCACCTTTTGAAGGGCGTGAATTAAAGAAGAAGAAAGAACTTACTATCTATGCAATGCAGATCCCCCTCAAAATATATTCTTGTTTACCTAAGTACTATTTTGAGATCTGAAATAAGGCGCGATGGCCCAGGCCTGCCAGGTCACGGCAAAAAAAAAGGCCGCTAGCGTAAGCCGCCCGAGACAGGATCAGGGGTGGTTCGCCAGTCTGTGCTTAGCCCCGCGGGGGGAAGGGGTGGGCGAGGACACGGTGGACTTCCAGGCTGGCTCTCTCCTGGCACCGCTGGGGCACCGCTGGGGACCGCTGGAAAGAGACCGCTGGAGGGGCACCGCTGTACTGGACTTAGCCTGGTCTTACTGCGACGCTACGAAACCCATCCCACGGGCCCAGGGCCCTTGAAACAGAGCAGCGAGCCTTCAAACCACTGCCCAGACACACTCAAGAGGAGTTCAGTTCCTAGCTGTGTCTGGCCGCTTCTTTTGTTTTCTTTCTTCTTCTTCTTCTTCTTCTTCTTGTCTCCTTTCTGGACTTTCAGTGCAACAAAGTTAGAGAGAGAGGTGTGTGTGTGTCAGTGAGTGCGTTCTTGTGTTCTTTTGCGACCACAACCAACGCGGCGTCTAACCTCTTTGTCCCTTTTACAGCGTCTCGACCCCCTTTAGTCGATACTCGCCACGCAAGCATCTTCCGAAAAGACAACGCCCTCCTTTACCATTTTTGAGCGAGGAAAGTCCTTCTCTCAATTCTCGACCGACCAAGTCGCATTCCGAACGTCCTTCACTTTCCCATCTACATAATCCCAAGGAAAGTCGTCAACCTCTCTTCTTCGTCTTCCAGGAATCAGAAAGGGAAGAAAAGAAAAGGAAGAAACAGGCATCCCATGTGCGACACCGCTTAGCCGCCACATCCCCCCCTCCCCCCCCTCCGCGGACCATGAAGATCACGGCCCTCCTTGGCCTCGGCCTCGCAGCCGTCGCCGGAGCCAGCCATTTCCACCACGAGCGTGACGACTTCTACATTGTCCACCTCGACGGCCGCACCGATGCCGATGCTGTCGCCTCCAGGCTCGGCCTGCGCAACGAGGGCCAGTTCGGCCAGCTCAAGGACCACTTCGTCCTCAGGGGCGCCAGGTCGGAACACGATGTCGTCAACACAGAGATCAAGGCCAGGAGGCGGCGCAAGAGGGATCAGGGGAACAGCGGGCGTGACGTGCTCGACGGCGTCCGGTTCGCCCAGAGACAGGAGCTCCGCAGCCCCTGGGAGAAGCGTATAATACCCGACCTCGCGGGGCCCCGGGGCCTCGAGGAGCGCGCCGACACCAGCTCCAACCCGGTGCTGGTGGCGAACCAGCAGTCCCTCATGTCGACGCTCGGCATCAGCGACCCCATCTTCAACGAGCAGTGGCACCTGCTCAACGTCGTGCAGGAGGGCCACGACGTCAACGTTTCGGGCGTCTGGCTGCAGGGCATCACGGGCAAGAACGCCACGGTGGCCATCGTCGACGACGGCCTGGACATGCACAGCGATGACCTCAAGGACAACTTCTACGCCCAGGGCTCGTACGACTTCAACGACAAGACGGAGCTGCCCGAGCCGCGGCTCTCGGACGACAGGCACGGCACGCGCTGCGGCGGAGAGGTGTCGGCGGTCAAGAACGACGTCTGCGGCGTGGGCGTCGCCTACGACTCCAACATCGCCGGCCTGCGCATCCTTAGCAAGATGATCACGGACGCCGACGAGGCCATCGCCATGAACTACGACATGGCCCACAACGACATCTACTCGTGCTCCTGGGGCCCTCCCGACGACGGCCGGTCCATGGAGGCGCCCGGCGTCCTGATCCGCAGGGCCATGCTGAACGCCGTCCAGAACGGCCGCAACGGGCTGGGCAACATCTACGTCTTTGCTAGCGGCAACGGTGCCGCCAGCGACGACAACTGCAACTTTGACGGCTACACCAACAGTATCTACAGCATCACCGTCGCCGCCGTCGACAGGAAGGGCGACCATCCTTACTACTCCGAGGCCTGCTCTGCCAACCTGGTGGTGACCTACTCCAGCGGTGGTGGCGACAGCATTGTAAGTCAAGACCTCTCTCTCACGCACACACACACACACACACACACCTTGTCCTATAGTCGTCACATAACATGATACTGACCACTGTCTGCACACACAGCACACCACGGACGTCGGCCAGAACACCTGCACTTCTGCGCATGGAGGTACCTCTGCCGCGGCTCCCCTGGCGGCCGGCATCTTCGCCCTGGTCCTCGAGATCAGGCCCGACATCACCTGGAGGGACATGCAGTACCTCGCCCTCAACTCTGCCGTGCCCATCAAGGAGGATGACGGGAGCTGGCAGACCACCTTCATCGGCAAGAAGTTCAGCCACACCTTTGGCTACGGCAAGATTGACAGCTACGGCCTGGTCGAGCTGGCCAAGACCTGGGAGGTCGTCAACCCCCAGTCCTGGTTCTTCACGCCCTGGATCCACGTCAAGGAGGCCATCCCCCAGGGCGACGAGGGCATCGCCGTCAGCTTCGACGTCACCCCAGACATGCTCACGGAGGCCAACCTGAAGCGCGTCGAGCATGTGACCGTCACCATGAACATCGACCACACCCGCCGCGGTGATCTGTCCGTCGACCTGGTCAGCCCCAACAAGGTCATCAGCCACCTCTCGGTCCCCCGCCGTCTGGACAACGAAGCCTCCGGATACATCGACTGGACCTTTATGAGCGTCGTTCACTGGTATGTATTCTCCCACAACCCACGAGAAAGATGGAATAGAGGGGGGAGGGTTTTCTTTTTCTTGATATGGTTGACTGACCAACGTTTACAAACACACACAGGGGCGAGTCTGGTATTGGTACCTGGACCGTCATCGTCAGGGACACCAAGGTGAACGAGCACAACGGCACCTGGGTCGACTGGCACCTCAAGCTCTGGGGCGAGTCCATCGACGCCAGCCAGGCCAAGCTGCTCCCCATGCCCACCGAGAACGACGACGACGACCACGACGTGGTTATCACCACCACCATCCCGCCCACCGCCGTCACCCCTCCAGCCGGCTTCCACACCCCCGGCGAGCTACCCAGCGCCACCCCCACCGACCACCCCGACCGCCCCGTAAACGCCAAGCCGTCCCAGTCCGCCGGTGACGACGCCATCACCGGCGAGCTCGAGGAGGAGCCCCAGGCCACCGAGACCGCCTCCAACTGGCTCCCCGGTTTCCTGCCCACCTTTGGCGTCGGGCCCGCCGCCCAGGCTTGGATCTACGCCGCCCTCGCCCTGATCCTCATCTTCTGCGCCGGCCTCGGCGTCTACCTCTTCACCGCCCGCCGCCGCCGCCTCCGCAACTCCACCCGCGACAACTATGAGTTTGAGCTCCTCGACGACGCCGAGGCCGAGGGCCTCACCGCCGGCGGCAACGGCGAGAAGACCACCGGCGGCGCAGGAGGAGCAGGCGGCAAGAAGCGCACGCGCGGCGGCGAGCTGTACGACGCGTTCGCGGGTGGCAGCGACGACGAGGACGGCGATGGCCACTTCTACCGGGACCACGAGGAGGGCGTCTCGGGTGCCGCCAGCCCTGGCAGTGGTGGTGATGACGCCGCTGCGAGAGAGAAGAGGGCCCTTGGCGAGGAGGAGGATCATCATGTGCTGGGCAGTGATAGCGAGGATGAGGGCAACGATGAGAGGGAGGGGCTGGCCGCTGGAAGGCGGTAACCCCCCAAAAAAAGCAAAGCATTCGATTGGACCTCTCCTTTTTTTTTTTTTTTTTAACTACTGAAAGGCTCATCAGCGCCATGGGCACTGCTACAACCTAGTGTGTGCGTGCGTGTGTGTGCATGCGAGGAGTGGGGTGCATTTTGGGTTGTTTCTCTCTCTTTTTTTCTCTTGCATGGATAGAAAATATAAGAACAGACAAAACAGATGTGTGTGTGCGTGTATTTGTGATATGTAAATGAGCGAAAGGAGAAGGAGGGGGGGAGAGACTCGGTCGCGGGAAGAAGCAACCTCCTCATTCGTATCCTCGATCATGGGAAAGAGAAAGAGAGCAAACCCAAAGTAACTAACCTACCAACCACTCCCTGCCAACACAAGAAAAGAAGCATGGACGAAGAAAAAAATAAGGGAGTCTGGCACATGTTGTGTGACGACGGTCGGCGCGGTCGGGCTGGCGCTGGTATTGAATTTCTCACTTGAAAGGATAGCATCACATAGGACGGACGTGCATGCTGCCTTTCTCGGTTACTTATTTTGAATATCATCATTCTACAACAACAATCAGGCCTGGTCTCTCTTTTGGGGGTGGTGAGGGACTATGTATTGTACAACATTGGACAGTATTGTTGAGGTCTTTTGTCTGTGTGTCCACGGCAGAGCGATCATTTGACGCTCCCTTCGATCACAAGTCAGTCTCGCGAAGACCAGCCCAACTTGCCTACCCCGGAGATGATTTACATCGACTCAAGTGCAGTTTGTAATGAAATGGTAAATGTTCTCTTTTAGAAGAAAGAAAACAAAAAGTAGTAGTCGCAGTAGTACATTACAATTTCCAATTGGAATACCAAACCCGAGTGGACGGACGCTTCAACAAGTTCCACCCTTTGAGATTCCAGTAACGCCTCGATTCCGTTTCCCTTCCTTTCCAGGACTCCATTCTCCGTCGTGCCAGTTATTAAAGGGAATCGCAAGAGAAAAAGAAGAGAAAAAGGAGTGAAAAGGAAGAGAACAGCCCGTTGGACTCTAACGCGTCATCTTCAAAAAGCACCGACAAGAATAATCAAAGAACAATTTCCAGCCCATCGCCTCTCATACGACCCACGCCTTCGTATCCAGACCATGCGCCGTCGTTTCCACGGCCTCCCTTTCACAAGAGGGAAGAAGGAGAAGGAGAGAAGAGCTCGCGATATTCAGGACCAGAGCTCAGCTCCGGCATCAACCCAGTCATGGAGGGCGGGCTCCTCGTCGTCGTTGTCGTTATCCTCTTCCTCCTCTCCCTTGTCCTCCTCTCGCAGCAGACTCTGCCTCTGACGGGCCTCATCCAACACCGCCTGAATCTCTGGGGGGCGCTCACCCGCCCGGCCGAGGATAGTAGCCCGGCTCATAGCGCGATCCGCCGCCCGGAGTTTTGCCTCCTGAATGGCCTTGACCATTATGTGAGGCGAGATCGCAGGCTCTCGCTCCAGCCCCGGGATGTTCCTCAGGCCGCAGCGCGCCAGGCCACACGGCCGCTGCTGCTCCTCTTCTTCTTCTGTACAGATCAGCACACCGCTATCGTGCATCTCACCACCATTGTGACCATCCTCGTCAGCAGCCCCATCCATCGTCAATAGTCCCGGGCCCTCCAGCGCGTTCGCCTCAGCAATAGCAATTTCCTCCCGCGCGGCCGCCTAGGCCGGGGGGCCACGCCCTCGCGCTCGCACTCGTCCACGTACCGCTGCCAGACGTCGATGACCTCGCCGTAGAAGCCGACGTGAGCGTCCGCCAGGCGTCCCAGCTGGCCCTTGAACTCGATGCGCTTGATGCGCTCAAAGTCGGCCGTCTCTTTGACGACCTCCTCGTCGAACATCTCGGACGTCTTGCGCGCCACCTCGGACTCCCGCGTGAGCTCGTCGATGCGGATCTCCAGCTTCCTAAGCCGCTCGCGCCGCGCCTGCTCGTGGTCCACCCCGCGGAAGTCTTCGAGTTTCGAGCGGATCAGGCCGGCGGCGCCGGATCCGCCGCTGCCGCCGTAGCCAGAGGCGAGCATGTCGCGGTCGGCTGAGGACTTGTTGAGGTATTCGGTGAGCTGCTCGTAGTCGAGCTGCTTCTGCTCGCGGGCCTTGAGCAGGTTCTTGAGCTGGCCGCTGTAGGCGGCCATGTCCCGCAGGCTGCCGAGGTAGTCCTGGTCTGTATGATCCTTGAGCTTCTTCAGCCCGCTGGCCGAGTCCTCGACAGACTGCGCAAAGGCGTGGACAGCCGCCTCGACGCCGGGCTCGAGCGTGATCAGCTTCTGGAACTGCTCGGCCAGGTCCCTGTAGTCCGCCTCGATGTCCGTCTCGCGGCGCGCAACCCGGGCGATCAGCTTCTCCACCTGGCCCAGGTCCTCGTCCAGCTTGTCGCTCTTCTCCTTGACCTCGATGAACCGGCGGTCCGGCTTGTGCACCTTGGTGAAGACATTGATGAACGAGTCGGCAAACGTATCAAAGACCCCGCCGCTTCCGCCTTCATTCGACGAGCCGGTGTTGGCGCGGCTCGAGCGGCTGTGCATGGTGGCATTCCAGTCGGGGCTCTCGAGGAAGGTGTGCAGGATGGGTGCGCGGCGGAGGATGGGGTGCAGCGCGGTGCGCGACAGGAAGCGCTGCAGCGAGTGAGCGCGCCGCAGGGTGAAGTCGGGCCCGAACCGGTCGCCACGGACGTACTCCATGCGCTGCTTGTCGGGGAGGGGAGGGACGGCGCATGCTGGGTAGTCTTTGCTGAGAGTCTTGGAGAGGAAGACGAAGTCGGTGAAGCGGCGACGGACGATGGAAACGGGCTTCTGGAAGGCAGAGAAGGTAGACTATCAAGAGAGGCTGTCAGCAAAGGGTCCTAGAGGAAGGTGTTTAATAATTCTATGCGGGACCAAAGTGCCGACACTTGACTTGCATTTGTAGTAATCAGATATGACACATAGGCATCTTTGGTGCCTGCATTCTCGGTGTGAGGCTCAGTGACAGTGCACTCAAGGACCTCGCTGCCACCTGCAGCAGGGTCAAGCTGCTGGCGACTGACAGCATCACTGCCATCGTGTTGTTGCTTCCTGCCAGGGCTGTCAGGGTCGGAGCTCTCAAAGGGGCCAGCACTCGAGCTTTCACCAGGGACATTCTGGTCACTGTGAAAGGACAGGTTGTGGAAGTTGTCCTCGTCGATGGATCTGGCTCCTCCCATGGTGGGCAGTTGAGTGGATGGAAGGTCTGAGGAGGGGGTGTTTTTGAGGATGACGCGTCGTCGATTGAGCTTGGACTGTGGCTCAACAGTGTGTGTCGATTTGAGTGGGAAGAAGAAAATCCAACCTGATGGATGATCGCTAGATATTCAGCATATCATTCCTCATCGAAGATCAGATTGCAATGCAGGCAGGTCTGTTGCTGGTTGCGGGCTGGTTTGTCGAGCTTGTTGTTGGTGGGGGTGGAGGTAAGTTGGTGGTGGAGGAAGGGGAAGGGAGGCGGAGGCTGACGTCGTTGGCTGCAGTGGGGCTTGTGAAAGCAGCAGCCTCTGTGCAACACTTGTACTTAGTGGTTAGCCTGGTTCTACAGTGGGTACTCGGGCTCCAAGTCCAGAAGACAACCCTGATCTGCTTCCCTGGGGCAAAGTCTTGAACTGAAATAATGGATTTGCTGTGTCCAAGACAGGTGGTTTTTATTAGTACATGACTGACTGCTGTCCTCACCAGCAGCATGCAAGGACCAGGAACATGTAACAAGATAGAAAACTTGGGTAACAAGTGGTGAATATTTTTTATCCCACATAATTGTGACTGTCATCTCAATATACTCTGACACCAAGTCATGGTCAAAAAGATTTCACTACAGGGCATCTGTGCATCATACTGTGATTTTTGGTCTTGAGGAAGGTGGCTCAGTAAGTGTTCACCTCAGCCAAACCTCACTATACATTCACTCAGAGTATGAGACTGATGGTTAGGTAATGTGGCCTCTCTGTCTCTTTACTTCTTACAAAAGCAGCTCTCTGAGAAGCCCATGCAGTCGAAACAAGTGCTAGGAAAGGCCTAGACTCCCCTTCTGAAGTCTCTTGAGGCTAACGTCCTCACTTCTATATTATTCTGCCTCACCTTTGAGGATGTGAATCGTTGTTTGCAGGAATATTCTATTATCCAACCCAGGAGGTGATAGCCAACTGACTACTTAGCACTTACAACCCCCAACAGGAGAACAACAGGGCCATGTCAGAGTAGAAAAGGGGATTCTATTCCATTTCTGTGTTAAGTACTTTGGATCTTCTATGCATTGGATCCCTTGCTGACTCTTCCTCACAGTTGTGTGTGGTGCTGTCGTCCCTCCTTGACCTATGATTGATTGTGGGGGAGTGGGCCGAGCTTTTTCCCCCTTTTCACCTTCTCACCACATAAGGTATATGTGACCCAATCCTCTAGAGATTTCATCCTGCGACGCCATAAGCCAAAAAAAAAAAAAAAACACAAATATGGAAACATTCCCGTTCTGTAACAAATGCACGTTTTCACAGTCTCGCACTCAAACACTCACACAGAGGGAAAAATAGGGGCGAAAGCAAAAGAAAAGAGTGACAACCCGCTCGTCCTTTTTCCTATTTAGCCTCCTTGGTATCCTTGTGCTGCGCGGCAATCTGGTCCGCCTTGGCGGCATCCAGCTCGGCCTGTATGGCCTCGCCGACCTGGTTCTTCTCGACACCGTCGGCACCCGCAGCGATCTGGCGCTCCTCCTTCTCGTCGATGTCCTCGACGTCGCGCGGCGTGGCGAGCCCGCTGACCTGGTTGGATTCGTTCTGCTCGCTCTCGTCCTCGATCAGGTCCTCCTGCTCCTTGAGGACCTCGAGGCGCTGCTTGTTGGTGGCGGCGCCCTCGGCGGTGTGCACCTCGAGCTCGATCTCGTGGTACAGCTCCTCGGGGATAGAGGACAGCACGCCGATCAGGGCGTCGATCTGGTTGGCGACGGCGTTGTCGCCCGTCTGGGCGTACATGTAGGCGTTGCTGAGCACCAGGAGAGTGGACGGGACGCCCTCGCGCAGGCGCAGGTCGAGCCAGGTCTGCAGGTCCTCGCGCAGGCGGGCGGGCGACACGCCGTACGACTTGATGCCGCGGCTGGCGCAGGCCATCTGCAGCTCCGACACGGACAGGCTCTCGACGCCCTCGTAGCTGATGGCGCGGTCGTCGCGCTTGATCTGCCGCATGCGGTGCCGGATCTGGTACCGGAGCATCTGGTCCGTGCCGAAGGTGTTGAGGCTCATGTACCGGCACATGGATACCAGCTGCGGCCGCGACAGGTTGTCCAGCGTGAGGTCGTCCCTGAAGGCCTTGCAGACCTTGATGACGTCCTTCTCGGTCGGCTTCTCGCCCGTGGCCCGGACCTTTCGGAAGAAGTTGGCAAACTCCTCCTTCTGGGCGAGGGCGGGCGACACGGGCAGGCCTGTCTCCTTGATGGACGTCCGCAGGAAGCCGCTGACATCCTTGCGGAGCGCGCGCAGCGTCTGGGCCTTCTTGTCCTTGGACTTCTGGTCCTCGTACGTCGAGGGCAGGAGGTTGGGGAACAGCTTGAGCGCCACCGGCAGGAGCAGCTCCGCGAAGGGGATGATCACAAAGGCCGAGAAGGGCACCAGGCGCGCCAGGTCCTGTACCGTCCGCTGGAGCTGTCGGTTCTCCCTGCGCGTGAGCTCGTACCCCGCGGCCATCCGGAGCGCCAGCCTCGTGCTGATCTTGACCTCGGTCGCCAGCAGCTTCGTCCCGTCCCAGTAGTGCTGGGCCTCCTTCTTGATCTTCTGGCCCAGCGTGAGCTTCTTCTCCTCCTTCTTGATCTCCTTCTTGGACGCTGAAAAGGCCTCCTTCTTCTCTGCCAGCTGGTCCAGGGACTTCTCTGAGTCGGCGGCAGCCTTCTTCTCCGCCTCTTTCACCTCTGGCTTCTCTGCCCTGGCGGTCGACGCTGTGGCGGACGAGGCTTCCTTCGGGAGGGGCTTCTTAGCCTCCTCCGCGTTGAAACCGGGCGGCGGGCCAGACGGAGGCCCACTCCTATTGGGCTCCGTGGTGACGGTGCGGATGGGGATGAGGACGGCGAGGGCGGGGTTTTGGAGCTGGATGTTTCGGGCATTTCGACCGAGTTGGAGGGAGCTTGCTCGCAGGGCCGACCTGGATATCACACGTCCTGTATTACAAGGGAGAAGCAGATTAGCAAAGCGAATTCAAAACAAGTCAAGACAAGTGTAGGCTTACCACTGCCCGCAAAAGGGTTGACAACAGCGGCCCTCCGAGCCACGCTGGCGGATGCGCTCATGATGTAGGCGCTGGGGGGGAAGAAGTGGAAAGAGAGGAAAAAAAGGAGAGTAGTGTGTTAATCTGAGGTGTGAAGCGGAAAGAGAGGCAACATGGAGAGAATACAATACAATGCGACAGATCAATGAGATGGTCAAGAAGAAGATGAGGAGGAGGAGGGGTAGTGGTGTGTGAGATGGTGGAATGTGGTGTGTGGTTGCAAGGTCGAAGAAAAGGAGGAGCGTTGCGACCAGCGGCGGGCAATTCAGCCTGCAAGAATGCAAGCAGAGGGGCGGCGGGCGGTACTGGGTTCTCTCAGTAGCGGGATTGTTGAGGTACAAATCACGTGGGCCCTCCCGAAGTACCTCTGCCATTCCTCCCCACCAAGGTTGTCAGGCCATCCTCAGGGCTGCAGGCTCGGTCTCGACTCGTTTTGCGTTCTCGCGGACTGCAGATCATGCCGTGAGACCCCTCGACATGATCGATCTGGTCCACCCCGCTATTCAGACCCGTCATTGTCACCTTATTGCTGAACACAGAGTGCGGCTTCAGGTTGGCTGAGTGACATGTGAAACATGCCCACCACAAGTACCGCCTAGACCCCATCCATCTTCCGGGTCCACCGGGAGGGTCGCCACGACACTTTTTCTGGGTTCGGGTCGACAGCGCATGCCCGCCTGTTTACCCCTGAAAAGGCCGCCCCTAAACTCCGCTTGGCGGGGCTCAACAAGTCCGGTGGTAAGTGGCCGAGCGCTGCTTCGGTGCTTCGGTCCCGGCTCCACGGCTCCCTGGAAGGAGGAGCTACTGCAATTAGTAGTGTGAGGACGTACACCAAACATCACACCGCCTCACCCAGCTTCAGAGCGAATTGAGCAACACACATCTCAGTCCATCGCATGCAAATATGAAGATCTTCTCCTTCTATAACTGACTGCTCGCTAACGGCTCACTAGACCAGGACTTTGGGGGACGAATGCTTAAACACGTTTGCAGGGTCGTGCTTTTTCTTCAGCTCGACGATCGTGGCCAGGTGCTCGCCATAGACCTTCTCCATCGCGAGGTCCCCCTCGTCCAGCAGAGAGATGTATGCGCTGTCTAGGACGTTTCCAGGGTCGGCCTCCCGCAGCGCCTTCAGACAGCCCACACCCCACGCGTCTACCTCCCTCCGCAGCGCCGGGTCAGGCGACGTCGCGATGATCTCGATCACGAGGTGGTCCTCCCGCGCGCCGAACACCGACTTCTCGCTCGCCCTGGCCCTGCTCAGCGCGTGCACCGCAATCATGCCACCCGCCGCCACGGTCCGGCTGTACTCTGCCAGCACCGCCACCGACGCCGGCGTCCACGCCCGCAGGTTGAGCGTGTAGGACCGCCCGTGGACGCCCCACACCACCAGCTTCTCGTTGTCTACGGCGTAGGCCGTGGGCGTCTTGGCCTCCGTGTGGTTGACCAGGCACTTTCCGCCGGCGGCAGCCACCTTGTCGATCCACTCGCGCCCCAGCCTGTGGTCGTCCGAGACCCAGGTCACCACGCAGGCCAGCGCTGGGCCTATGCCGGGGAAGTCGGTGGAGAAGGTCTGCAGCTTGAGCTCGGGCGGGTGGTCGGATGTGTCGAGGCCGGTTGTGAGGCGGGCCCAGGTGGCCTCCATGTCGCTGGACTCGAAGATGAAGGTCGCAGACAGCATCTGAAAAGGGGAACGCTGAGGTCAGAATAGGGGCTCTCTGTCTACCGATCGCAGAGCACGATATAGATCCCAGGGGCCGACTTCACCAGTTAACTTACCTCCTTCAGCGGGTACACCTTGACCGTCAGCTCCACGATAACCCCAAAGATCAGGCCGGCGCCGCGGATGCCCTTGAGCAGGGCCTCGTCCGCCTCTACCAGCTCGCCCCTGGAGTTCACCAGCTTTGCTCCGAGGATCTGATCACAGCCCAGGCCGTAGAGGCTCGAAAAGGCCCCGTACCCACCGTTCACGCCCCACCCGACATATCCAACAGATCCCATCGTACCGCTAGAGGTTGTGGCAATCATCAGCTAGGGAGGTCCAACCATCGGAGAGCCCACGGTGAGACGCATCCGTGTTTTCGTTTATTCTCTCCCAGCTTGGGATCTGAAGTGGAAAAAAGAAAAGGCAAGGAAAAGAAGGATCAGTACGAACATAGGCGTAACTAGGCCCTGCTCCCCAAGCTTGTTCATGACGACCCCAGCCAGGGCCCCGCCAGCGATCCTGGCCGTCTGCTTGTCCCTGCTGACCTCCACGTGCGCGAGCTCCCGCAAATCAATCAGGAGCACCCCGTCAACGAGAGTCTGGCCAACCGCGTTGTGCCCGCCAGCGCGGATGTTAAAGTCGGCGCCATGCTCAGTACAGGCCTTGACGATAGCCTGGACGTCCTCAACAGTCCGCGGTCGGGCAACGGCAGACGGCTGGGCGGCGGTCCTGATGTAGGTGTTGCAGAAGTCTGCAAAGGCGGGCGAGTCTGGCGTGTGCAGCTGGATGCCTGGGCTCTGCGAGCGGAGGAGAGAGACGACCTCTGTGATCTGGGACGACATCTCGGCCAACTTGTCCTGAAACTTGTTGCGGTCTCCTTCTGTGACCTTGGTCTGGGCCGTATCTGGACGGTTTTATAAAACTTTGTGATGAAAGAAGAAGTGTTAAGAAGGTACCGGGCCTACTTGATCTCTCTAACCTTGAATTTTCACCGCATAGACATGGCGCCTGGATCTCTACATTTTTGTATGTCTACAGGACCCGATCAACTTCAGGTATATATATACTGAAAAAGTTCAGCCAGTTTCGGATGATGACGCCCTGGAATTCTCCTACGCGATGGACGGCCTCGGCCGCACTGAAAGTCCGGTGGGTGGCGGCAAGCGAGGGACCCCGTGCGCAGTGAGATATCTGAGAGTAAATTCCGGCATCCCATCGAAGCGGCTCGGTCCATTATTCACAGTAGGATCAGTCTTGGTCCTGTTCTCCTGTATTTACTGCCGGTAGTGCTTACCGCTGTGAATCTCGTTGTCGAGGATCAAGCATCCCGAGGGAATTTGCTTCCGCATGGAAAACCCCACACACAGATGGATCCATGCCGGCAGGGCCTTGGTCGGCGCATGTGCATTCCCGAGCAGAAAGATATCTAATAAGATCTCTGCATGGTCGATGTCAATACATATATTAATATAACCACCTCGCCTCAACGCGCCGTGGGCGATGTCTTGTCTTTGTGGCCATGTGGCTGGGCACAAGACGGCAGACAGCCCTTACCATTTAGGGTACCTAGGTAGTGGCTACGAAAATGAGGGTAGACGGGCCAAGGGTACTAAAGTTCTCAACCTGAGTTGTAGAATGAAATGTAGTTGCCGCTTGGGGAGATTGATGGTTCTAGAGCTTTGATGTTCAAGTATGAATTGGCTATGATATGCTAAATTTGGTTCCGTGTTAAGGCAATATTAATCGTTGAGTTGTGTACTATGTGCGTTTTGCATCCGCTTAACTCAACCCCCCCTCCTCCCCGGCCCAAACAAGCCAGTAAGTTCAAACCGACATAGTCAGGATCAATCTTAATATATTTATATGGCTTAATATCACTATTCTAGTAATTTTCTAACCTGAATTTGGAAGCTGAAGTAGGTAGGTGGTGAGAGAGGGGTTTGTTCACCAAAAGAGCGTAATTATTGTTGTTGCTGATGATGCTCTTAAGCCCATTAGTGCAGGCTGGCCCTTGGGGGAATAAAGAATCAAAAACTTCGCCTATGTCGATAAGAATTGTAGAACCTGCTGATTATTCCTTTTTGCATAAGATGTCCATTTAGTTATTCTATATTCTTAACAGCAGGTATAAGAGTATGCTAACAAAAAATTGATAGGCTAGTGCTGAAGATTTACAACAGATATGGGAGGAGGCTCTTCAAATAATATAAATATAGAATATAGGAAATGGCTGTGCTTGACATCTGATTTTCCTCTCAATAAAGAAGAAAAAACAAATATGCATAGCTACACTCTGAAAGCTGACCCGAGCCTTGAGTAGCCCATGTGCTTAGCAGCCATCCCCAAACTGCCGCCCAGCTCCACACACCAAGATGTCCATTTCCTGGGACTTGCTGCAATGCTCAGACTTGGAGACCATATCTGTCGAGGCAAATTTAGTCTCAAATAAAGAGAGTGTTTTCGCTGCCACATCCTTCCACTGCCGAATCTTGATCTGGCCGAGAGCCTTTTTGTCATAAGGCTGGGCTGCGATCAGCTGGTGATTGATTGGATCATAGGTGTTTTCAGACCGACGCAAGCCTTGCACTGCAGGTGTGTCCATAGTGACCGATTTCACCCCTCTAAGATAGCTACCTAGTGTCAATATGCAACATGACATGTCTATGCATACATGCACTCAGGCACAACGGGGTCAAAATTTAGTTGAAATATAGGGGTTCTCACCTGGGTTTGCAGGATTCTTTCAGAGATTCTCACTGATCTGCTTAAAAGCTCTTGAAAGGCCTGTATGAATGGTCGCTAGGCTATAGGGCTGTTGAGCTGCAGCTGTTGTCTTATTCCTTTTTTCTTGGCCAACTCTCTGCTCTTCTTAGCAGAGCTGATCAGGGTGGGGGAAAGTTCTCAAAGATCAGAAATGAAGAGGAGGGGATGTTTTCCCTGGGAAAACAATTCAATTCATGCATTGCGTGTTTTCAAAATCGTTCTCCTGCCTAGATTTATATAGATGTCCAATCTATAGACATTGTGAGATACCGGCACAGTTGTGCAGTTGGAAGTCAATTCCAAGTATGTGCATTGTCATCGGCGCAGATGTGCTTGTTCCAAAAGCCGCTTTTCCACATCCATGATCGGAAATCGAGGGCATTTTGGTTCCCCCTGATTAAGCCATCGAATCCGCCGTAAGCCACAGGCGCGCTATTCAAAGTAGTACCCTTGGGACACTCCCGAGGGTAAGTGTAAGTGGTAGTGGTAAGGCCTTGATCCGTCCGTGTATTTGTTGGTATGTAATAGTCGAACGACTAAAGTTGAAGATGGGAAGAGGAGAAGATAGAAAGACAAAGAAGAAAAGGAAAAAGGAAAAGAGGCCTTCAAGACGACCGACAGAGAGGCGGTCGACGACCACAAATAAAGATCATGAACAACCGGGATGTGTGGACTACGGGGCTAAGGTGACGGAGGGGGTCTCTCGATTATGGCGGGTACATTCCTCAAACTTCCCACTCAATTCTTCACTCACTTCCTCCACCTCCACCAACCTCCACCCGAAAAGGCACAATGCGAAAGTAAGCAGCCCCCGGCTCTACCACCAAAGTATATGTATGTATTCGCCTCGATAGGTTTTCGACCGATGTGCTTTATTGTAGAGTACTATGCCAGCATGCCCCTTACTTCAAGTATCTCTTAAAATATCTACGACAGAAACCAGACATCGCACATCAATCGGGTCCTCACGTCAAAGGCATCACATACTTGTAGAGATCTGACTGATTCTCTCCCGATTCTCTCCCGATTCTCTCCTCTTTGCATGCCTCACAGCCTACCGAACTCAAGTGCGCTGGTATTTTCGATTCTTCGGGGCGCGGGAAAACTGGACTGTGAAGGCGAGATCTTTACCCTGCTGGTGAAACTCCCTGCCCGCCCTTGATCCATGCCTACACGAGAGGAACGTGTGGGCTCTTGTGCGGGGAGCTTCGACTTGAACATGCCTGGCAACTTTGGCGCTGAGGATGGTGGAACAGCGGGTGTCGCCCAGGAGGCGGAATGGCATGCAGAGCGACATGATATCAACCCGCCGTCCTCCAACCGGGATTTTGATCTCTCTCAAGAGATAGCGTTGTCGGAGGGCTTCCCCGTGCCTGAGTTCGCCTCGGACTCAGATTACTGGCTGTTATCGCAGCCTGACTCTGCGCTCCTGAACAAGCAGTCCGTGAGGGCTACAACAAACACTGACCACGGCTTCTCCATGGTCTCCTCCTTGTCTAACCATCCGAGCGACATCAAGAGCCGCCACGACATGCCCCTGCCGTCATACAAAAGGGCATGGTCCGCGGCCGCAATTGAGGACCCGGCTGAGCTCGACGGCGCGAAGAAGACGAGGAAAGTCGGCGGTAGTAGCGGTGACGGCAGCCAGGAGAAGCAGAGCGTGTTCGCGTGCCCCTTCCAGAAACGCGATCCCGCTAAGCATCACATGTGCCTCCGTTACACGCTGCGCCGCATCAAGGACGTCAAACAGCACCTCATGCGACACCACACGCAGCCCGAGTACTACTGTGCGCGGTGCTACGCAACCTTCAAGAGCCCGCAGGACCGGGACAAGCACACCCGGCAGGCGACGTGCAGCGTGCAGCCCAGTGTGAATTTTGATGGTCTGTCGGACGAGCAGAGGAGGACGCTGAGCAAGTCGGCGGGCCGGGGTTTGAGCATCGAAGACCAGTGGTTCCTGCTGTGGGACTCGATATTCCCGGGGCAGCAGAGGCCGCCGTCGGCCTATCAGGGGACGTATCTGACCGAGGTGCTGCCCGTAATACGGGAGGTCTGGGCCAGCAAGGGGCCTGATATCGCGCAAAGGGTGCTCTCTGGGGATGAGGCAAGAGGGATGATCGAGTGCCAGCCGTCTCTGGTGGATGGCATGATGGGAGCTGTGTTGGACGAGTTGGAGAGGGAATTGGCATGTCGGCTTTCATGATACATGAGTGAAGTTGAGGGGGAGGGGAGGCGAGAGATGCTCGATCCAAGCCTCAAGTGCCGAGGGACTTTCATCTATATCTGCTTTATGAATTTACTTTGTTGATGAGTTCTTGTGTGTGTGTGTGTGTGTGTGTGTGTGTTAGTGTTAGAAAGGAGGGAAAGACCGCGGGGCAACTAATTAGCTGTTGTCGAGATTCACTTATACTATAACCGGGTCAGGCTGCCAGCCCTAACCCTTATCTCTCCTTCTGGCCCTGATTAGCACACTGCTTACTCGATCAAGTCACTAAGTCATCAAAGTCTCCCAGGGCGCCTCCTTGCTCAGCCGGTTGCGGAGTTTAGTGGGCAAGAGCAGCCCTTCCTCAACAAAATCCGGCTGGCGGTTTTTGTTGATGCACGCACAGCGCAGAAACTCCGAGGGAGCTGATATAGGAGGACACCGACTAACAAGTTTTGCCGGGAAGCCTCGCTTTCATGTGATAGTAAGATACCCGAACACTCTCGAGGACCGAGGGAGACACACAGCGCCCTAATGGCCTTCCCGCCGGGTCATTCATCGGGACGTTTAGGCCTTTCCTCCTCGAAGCATGTGCTGTGGATTGATAATTGATCGATGTTCTTTCTCCTGCTACGCACTAAGTAAGTAGCCAACCAATCCACCTCAACAACCCACTATACTAGGAACCGCCCCCCCACCTCCGACTTCTATCTTCCTCCTCCTTCTTTTCCTTTTCCTCTTTCTTCTCCCTCAGAGTCGAACATCTCCTCTCATTATTTTTTCTGCACCACTGCCTACCTCGTCGCTATGGGTACTTCTTGAGTGGCCTTGGTGTTCTCAGGTCTCCCCGCCTGATCCCTTTTTGGGATCACAATTTGTTCCCCGCACCGCGGCGTTAAGAACTGCCTGCGTCTCGTCTCGAGTCGATTCCCACACGCGCCCACGGCACCTTTTGCGCCTGGTACAAGGAGGGTTATCGATTACGACCACCCCTACTCGGAGCTCCTGGATCAGAAGGCAAGCCTTCGCACCTATACCCGCGTCAAGCACGATCTCTACCGACAATTTACTTTTGTGTTGTCGTTCTTCCTATCTTAACATGAGGCTCAGGACCGCAGCACGCGTCATTCTGGTTGGGGCACCTGGAGTTGGGAAAGGCACTCAGTCCGAGAGGCTGCTACAGCGCTTCCCACAGCTGCAGTCCATCTCTTCAGGAGACCTGCTACGATGGAACGTCAGGAACAAGACCGCTCTCGGTGTGTACTCAACCCCTCCCTCAGTGGATTATTGCAGAGGGTCGCCAGCTCCACCGCAGCTAGCTGACATGACGTCGCACCAACAGGCATCCAGGTCGAGCAGACCCTCAAGGCCGGCGGCCTCGTCTCCGATGGCATCATCCTGCGCCTGATCAATAATGAACTGACCAAGCGCGGCTGGCTGGGGCGGCCCCAGGTCATGACCCTGCAGTCCTCCGCCATGGGCCCCGAGGGCGAGACGTTTTCCTCGGGCGACAACGATATGGCCGCCTTCATGGCCACCTCTTCTCGGACCCTCGGCGCTCCCTCCGATGACCCCTCTGCCTCGTTCCTCCTGGACGGCTTCCCGCGCACAGCTGGGCAGGCAGACCAGCTCGACGGTCTGGTGCCCATCAACCTTGCCGTGTCTATCAAGACGCCCTTCGACGTGATCCTCGAGCGCATCTCCGGGCGCTGGGTGCACGAGCCGTCAGGGAGGGTGTACAACACCACGTTCAACCCGCCCAAGGTTACCGGGAGGGACGACATCACGGGCGAGCCGCTGGTCAGGAGGGCGGATGACGATGAGGAGACATACCGGACCCGGTTCAGGAAGTTCCAGGAGGCCAGCGAGCCCCTGCTGGAGCACTATGCCCGCAAGGGCGTGCTGTACGAGGTGGAAGGGATGAGCAGTGACGAGATCAGCCCCAAGCTGTTCCAGGAGTTTGAGAAGAGGTTCGGCGAGTAAAAGGAGATACCCATTTCGGCCGGTGCGGGACTGCTCTTTTAGCCAGCTTGGGTTATGGCCCGGCGGGATCCTGGGGAGGCCTGTACCTCAATGTTCGTGGCGTTTGAATTTTGCCTTATTTTTTTTTATCTGTCTGGTCGGAGGAGACCGAAGTGCTCAGTCTGCCTTGGCGGTGTTGTTTAAAGAACCAGTCCTATGTTTTGATGTGTTCATTCCTCTTTACCTCTATAGCTAGGCTTTGAAACCACCAAATTCAATCTATAAAATAATTTCTTTTTTTTAGGTCGGATTACATGCATGTCTGTTCTGGGGTGTCAAATCTAGCAAGTCGAATGACCCATGAGTAAAGTGCAAAATAAGGGGGTCAAATAAGGAATATGCTAAGTATTTGGTTCTTGCCAGGCACGCCCACCACAGGTTCCCAGTTCCAGCCAACTGACCTCTGCATCCAAAGCTTTGTGCACATGCTCCCTCCATTCAATGAAAGCCTCCTACAATGACAACTTGTATTTAGTCTACTGACCGGACCTGGAAATTCAGACAGTGGATGGTTACAAGCAAATACATATGAACACCTAGATGTCAAAGTAGCGAAGCAAGCAGCCCCACTCTACAATTTGAAAGCTGGCAACCTTATAACCAATCCATTTGTTCAATTACAAAACTTTGACCAAGCACATATAGCAGAGAAGAGGTTAGGCAAATATCTCTTAAAATATAGACCTTCTTAGAGCAATGCAGGGCCCATGATCAAGCAAGATCTCTCTGGAATTTCCCGATCAAACTACTTTTTTGATTTGGAATTTTATATATATATCCATCTCGACCACTCACGCAACCACCGTCCACTGCAGGTTCGGCCGTAGACGAGCTTTTGTGTCCAAGAAAGAAATCAATCAAATTGGTATGACAACTTATTCCACCAACACCTTGCTAATGACATTGACATTGCGACCGCGAATGCCGTTATTTCCTTTTTATTGTTGGAACGAGAGAAAAGGGAGAGCGGACGAGGAGACGAAATCAGAGAACCGTTTTGTGGCGACCACCAGACATACTCCCGAACCCTCTTCCGCAAAAAGACACAAAGAGAGAGAAAAAAAAAGAGGGGGGAGACCCTCCCGCAAAGAGAAAAAGAAACAGATCAAAAGAGATCCTTCGCAAAGCAAAGGCTCAGTTGGCCTTTTTTTACTTCTTGGAAGCATACTCCTCCTCATAGTGACTCCACTCGGGGATCTCACGGATCTTGGACCACATAAACTTCTCAAGCTTGTTGGCCATCTTCGTATACGGCGTTCCCTCGCTATTGTACTGCCGGCAGTTCTTGAAGATGAGCATGGCGTCCTTGAGGAAGTCCTCCGGGGAAGGGTACTGGTCCATCTCGAGCTTCTGCTCCATGGTGGACAGGTCCATGGGCTCCTTGATCACCTCGTAGTAGTCCTGCACCTCGTCGCGGTTGACGGGCACCAAAAAGGGCCACGCGCTCTGGTGGTTCTGCATGGCGTTGAGCAGGTGGAGGAGCTGGTTGTAGTTGGCGCCGCGGCGGGGCTGGCGGGCCAGCTCGTCCATCTCCGGGGACCAGCCCGAGTTCTTGATGGCCTCGATCTTCATGGGGTCGATGGGCGTCACGCCGCTCTTCCACTGCTTCGGCGGCTGGTGGACGACGTGGGACTTGGAGAAGGCCCGGATCTTGGCCATGACGGCCTCCTTCTGCTTGAGAAGCATGCGCCCGCTCTCGAGGTAGCGGACCCGGGGCAGCATGGTGCACTGCATGATGGTGCCGCCCTCGTAGTCCTTGATGTAGCCCATCCAGACGGACTTGTCGAGGGTAATCTCCTTGGTGAACCCTTGCTTCTTGAAGTAGCCAATGGCGTAGTTGTCGGCGTACGTCAAGAAGTGCATGACGGGGCTCGTGGCTTTGACGTAGTCCTTGAGATGAGCCATCAGGTGCGCTCCGTATCCCTTGACCTGCTGGTCCGAGGAGATGGCGCAGAAGACAATTTCGGCAAACTTGCGGTCCCTAAAGGGCCTAAAAGTGATGCCGCCCACAACCTCGAGGGGCTTCTTGACGATTGCTATCGACAGGTGCGTCCTGTCGTATACGAGGCGTGCGATGTAGTCCTTGGGCATCTTGGGAAGTTGTTTCTGGAAGATACATTTTAGACCGGTCAGGATGATCAGGCTCTCGCGCTCGTTATCGTTGTTCACGACGCGAAACTCAATCTCGCCATTGCGCTCCTCGATTACACCAGCCTGGTAACCAGAGTAAGCCATACTGTCTTTGAGACATGATGGGGAGGGGGGAGGAAGAGGTTCTCAGTGCTTACCTTCTCAGGGAAGGGAATAGCAGGCACCCTGGCCGGCTTGGGCTCCTCAGGCTCGGCCGAGTCGTCATGCTTAATGCGCTTAGCAGCAACAGGAGACTCAGGGTCCTCGCTGGCCTTTCGCTTGCCCTCTGTGGTCCATGTTAGCTCTGCTCCGCTTTCATTCTCATAAGGGATTGTTATAAGACTTGTACATACTATCGACATGCATCTTATTTAGTCCAATTCTGTTGACAAGTAAGGAATCGAGAGATGTTGGCTCGTACGGGAAGTCGGCTACCGAAGATGCACTCGATATACCTTGCACGGCGGGTGAAGTGGCCGAGGGCGAACTGATTGTCGACGATATGACGGATGGGGCTCCGACAGCAGTGGTTGTATTTACTACAGAATCGAGCGCGAATGCAGTGCTGGCTGGCTGAGGGTCGTCCACAGGGATTTGTGTCTCCTGTCGGGTTCCAGACAGCGTGGTGGAGGGGGAGACGGGTGGCGTTCCTAAAGCTGACGAGAGTACGACGGGAGTTGTAGGACGATGAGTGCTGGAGGTGACCGGAGGGCGTTCAGATGCCGCTCGAGACTCTGTAGTAGGAGCCAACAAGGATATGTCCGGCCGAGGAGGTCTCGGTGTGCAGTTGCGAGCGAGGGCGGCAACCGGTGCAGCGGTTGGACGGTTATCGATTACTTCAGCCACAAAGGCCAGCCAGTCTTCGTCGTTGTCGGATACGGTCTCCTGAGAGGTGGTTCCAGTCGTGTGGGGACGTGTTTGTGATGGAGTCTCGAGATCGGACCCAGTAGTACTGGGACTCAGGATATTACGCGCAGGAGGGACGGGTCGTGTGAGATCTGGGACGGGGGTGAGCGAGGCGGGACCGTGGTGAGGATGATGGTACGCGTTCGGCTGAGCGTGGTAGAGCTGATACCCAGCAAGAGCAGGAGCTGCAGCTGGAGGAGGTGGAGGCGGAGGAAAGGGAAGATGCGGCGGCGGCGGCGGCGGAGGAGGAGGATAGGGAGGAGGCGGAGGAGGCGCGTGAGTCACAGCACTGTGAGCGTAGCCCTGCTGGTAAGGATTATAGGGCTGTGGTTGCGACCACGGGTATGGATGAGCTGGGGCAAGGTTTGGCGATGGCGCATTCGATGAAGCGGGATGCGACGAGGATGGGGTCGATGAGGATGGATCGAACAAAGGGCGAGGACGTGACAATGCAAGGCGGTCGCGGCGTCGCTGCTGATCTCGTCGCCAGGGAGGTAGCTTTTTGGCTGTCCTCGTGCTGTTCGCTGGTCTCGCTCGCGTTGGTCGCGCCACTCCTTGGCCTGTTGAAGTTGTTCGTCGACGGAGCCAGTGAAGTTGGTGAGCGGCGGAAGTCCAGCACTGTCATAGCCAGAAGCGCCGCCAGAGGCATGAGGGCCGCGGTAGGAAGGATCCGCCATCGTTGAGGATCCCAAGCGCGCGGAAGGGGTAAGATAGCCGCTGGGTGGGGGCGAGGTGGAGGCCCTAACAGAGCCCTGGAGCTAGCAGGAGGAGCAAACGTTGACGGAAGGAGGAGGAGTGATGATGCCCTGAGTAAGTCGCTTCCCCTATCGATAAGAAAGACCAGGGGGTCCTGCTAGTTCGGATCGGATTGACAAGGGGCCGCGAAGCTGCCAGGTGGTGAAGTTAGGAGGAAGGAGTTGAAGACAGCTTCCACTTCTGCAGATGTGGTTTGGCCTTGGAAACAATCAAACCAACAACATAGGATTTAAAGACGGAAGCTAGACTGCAGGAGCCTCATCATCAACAAAGCCCAGTCTGCAAACATCACCACTGCCATCCAAGCCAACAGCTTTAACAGCCAAGCAACAACAACTTCCTCCTGGGCCCATGGATTCCAAGTTGGTCGACGTCTGGGCAACTGCTGCAGGAAACCCTTTCCTACCAACAGTTGGCAAGAACACTCAGCTGCTCGTCGCCTCTGTCCTCCTGCTCTTCGGTCTCTCCCTCTTTGGCATCTTCGCCCTGAGTACGTCAATTGGAACTGGAGAATGCCGTGCCCACCGCGACACCCTCAATTTACATGCTAACAACGCTGTCCCTACAGATCGGTCACTGGTCAACGTACCCGTCATTGGTATCCCAGCCTCGTTGGCTCTCGCGTATGTCTGTCTCAAAAACTCTCGCGCGCCCTCCCATAATTAAGACCCTCTTTCTAACAAGTCGGATTGCTGCAGGTACGGAACCGTCTACATGTTCTGCGCGGTCGGCGTCTACGTCTGAGATCACCATCAACAACCCACACCATCTTTCTCGATATACCCAGGAACCACGAGGTCGTAGCGAGCGAGCGAGCGAGCGGCTTCGGAGGCTGTACAATAGCAACAACATTAAAGCAAAAAAAAAAAAAAACATTTCCTGAAACCTGCGTCCTGATCTCCTGTGTATGACCTCCCACCATCCTGTTGTCGATCTAATTTCCACTCCACCATCTTCTCAGTCATGGCGACTCCCAATCCTACGCAGCCTGGGCCCCTCTTCAGGGCGGTCGCCAGCTCGACCAGGCCGATCCAGCAACTTCTCAAGTGTATTGCCTTCACGAACAAAGTCCACGTGGAGATCGGCGAGGATAGCATTAAGTTCGCCGCCGATCAGGCCCGAGCGATGCAAGGTAAGTCGGGCAGCTAAACTCCGTCCGCGCCATCACGATACACGGCTGACTGAACTGACTTTACATAACAGGCATCGCGATCTTGGACAAGGCCCTCTTCACCAACTTCACCCTCGACATCACCCAGAGAGAGAACAATGACGAGCAAGAAACCACGTGCTCAAGTTTCCAGATCTCCTTGCCTGCCTTTCTCGAGACGCTCCAGATCTTTGGCGCGTCCGACGCCGCCGCCGCCCGCCAGGCCAAGGCAGAGGCAGACCCCAACCGCAGCAACAATCGCACCCACCGTCCCGACGCCTTCAGCAACCAGACCCTCGGCATGAACGGCACCTGCATCCTCTCGTACGCCGAGGAGGGCGGGCCGTTCAGCATCATCCTCGAAGAGTCCGGCGTCAACACCACGTGCAACCTCACGACCTACCTGCCCGAGGCGCCCGAGGACATCCCTTTCAACAGGGACGACATCGCCTTCAAGGTGATCATGCAGAGCAGGTGGCTCCTGGACGCGCTGCTCGAGATGAGCCACTCGAGCCCGACGCGCCTGACGCTGATGGCGTGGAGGCAGGAGCCCTACCTGCGTCTCTCGTGCGCCGGGCCACTGGGCGGGTCGAGCGTGGACTTTTCTAAGGGGCGAGAACTGCTCGAGACGTTTTCTGTGCGCGAGAAGTGGGTGTACAGCTTCAAGTTTGACATGTTCAAGGCCGCCATCGACGCCATGCGCACCTCGAGCAAGGTCAGCATGAGGGGGCGACGGGCAGGGCGTGGTGAGCCTTCAGTTCATGATAGAGACGGAGGGTGACGGCGTCAACTTCCTAGTGTTCACGTTGGTGCCCTACGCTGAGCACGTGGACGATGAGGACGATGAGGGGGTTACGGGTGTGGATGAGGAGCAGGAAGCCGAGGAATGAGGGATCAGGTGTATGTATGTCCTGGAAGACTCGGATTGTCGTCTGTTGTTTCTACCTTGTCTTTTGTGTCTGATGATCACCGTCAGGCACTTCTCTTTGTTCATATTGTGGTCTAGGGGCAATAGGTAGATTCTTGTCCTTGGGCAGAGCCTCGTCCGAATCGAAAAGTCATGATCTTCCCCTTTCCCGTGCATATGAAACTTACAGCTTATAAGGAACTGACTCTACATACGAGCATGCAGCACGATGAACGACGCGTCGTCGCGTCCAGAAGCCAGACCCTCGCCGCGCCGGGCGAACCGACTCGCGGGCCCATGTTTCTGGCCTGCCCGGGCCGCTACCAGGCCAAGTTTCTATCTATATCCCATTCTTAAAAAGGTACCCCTGTATTGACAATTCATCCTCATCATCATTATTACCATGATCAGCATCATTATCATCAGCATTATCAAACAGCACACCGGGTCCCCAGGTTCCGCAGCAGCACCGCCACCAGTGTACCTAAGTCAGTGCGAAACGATCGTTCACAGTGAGGTAAGCATGGGGTGCCCGTCCCATCGGCTCAGAGGATGTTTGTCACTGATCCACTCTCCTACCTTTTTTTTTTTTTTTTTTTCCCCTACATATCCTGGGGCTGCTGCTGCTTGCAACAGCTACATGCGGCCGGTCGAAATTGGTGATTTTGGAGGGGGAAGGGGGTTGCCGCGTCAGTGGGATTGACCACACCCTCTTTCCTGTTGATTTTATTTTATTCTCTCCCCCCCCCCCCTCTCTCTCCTTGCCCTGATTCGCTGCTGAGACACTACCAACTCGAGCTGGGGCCTGGTCAGCAGGAGTAGGCCGAGCGGCCTGGAGGCTTTCCGAATCCTTCGCAGGATGTGACCTTTGGAGGGGAAAAGGAAAAAGCAAGACTTCAGACGGGAGGAACCTGGGCTGTGAGAGTGCTGTGCTTGGAAAAGATATATCGGGCTCAGAGGTGGTTCTTCTTTTCTCTTTCTTGTTTTCTATTTGGGTAATTCGACCAAGTAGACGGATGCATTTCTGAGACGAGTTTGGTCAGGCTATGCTGTGCTGTGGTGTAGCTGTCCTGGAACAAGGAGTAAGAGGAGGAGGAGGAAGAGGAGGAGGGAGCAAATTCTGCTTTTGGCGATGGCGCGGCCATTGGAAATCGGGGGAGGCGGCCCTGGGAAGAATCTCTGGAAACAGGATGGCAAGCAGGGCGCAGGGAGAGAGAGAGAGAGATTCATTCACACAAAAGGGCGGCCGTGGATGATTCGTATTTCACATCTTGTTACCTGATTGAGATGCTCTCTTGCCGATCGCGACGACGGAGGACTTCTGGCGTGGTTATTACGCTCGGAACAGACGGATAGACAAAGCTCCGAAAGGGGGATGGGGAAGCGAGCCTGCACTCGTCCCTGCTTTTTTTTCTTCTTTCTTTCTTGTCAGAAGCCAAATGTCTCCGGGAGCCGCAAGGTCTCATCCAGATGCTCGACGCCGTCAGCATGTGTGCACTTGCAGTCCCGGTCGTGTGGCCGTGTGGCCCTGCTGCTGCTGCATGCTACATGCTGCCACCAGTCAGCTTACGGGCCCGCACAAGCTTGTCCTCCCCTTCCCTCTCTTCCCTCCGTCCTCACGCCTCTGACAGCGGCCGTCTGGCCTGAAGGTAGCAGGAGATCTACAAGGCCAGGCCATTGATTCCACAAGCGGAAGTATATTGTTGTGTTGAGTACTCTCCAAGATTTGAGATGCTTAATAAGAGATAAATCATCATTGCTGTAAAGGCCCCCGGGTCTTCTGAAAACTATACTTGATGATGAGCGTAGGATTTTGCAGCATATCTCGAGTACGCAGCAGCTGTGCTCCTGCGAACACAAGTCAGCTTATACCATGGCAGAAGCCCAGTCACACTCTCTCTGTGCGCCAGACTGATAAGACTTCTCTGACTGCCTAATACTAAGCTTGAAAGTTGATCTTGACGCTACTTTTAGTAATACCCCGGCCGAGGATCGAGATAGCATCCATCGAGGCGCTGTTGTTACAGAATGTTGGTGAGTGAAGTCTTCTGGATGGGGGGTAAAGAAAGAGGAGGGGGGCAGCTTACAGTCGTCAGTATTTCATTCACAGCCTTGTTGTCTCTAAGTCGGATTAGACGGGAACAAATGCTGTTCCATTGAGGTCGTACACCCCTGGAGACTTGTTACACTGAGGTTCTCAATAAAGTATAGCATGCGGGCGCAAGTTGATCCCTCCGCAGGGTGTGCATGAAAAAGAGAGATCTGCATGCAAAGTGACCCTCGAGATTTTGCTTCTAGTAAGTAGACGGCGAACCGCAATCGTGGTAACCAATTGGGCCGCCCGCAGCCGCACCAAGATCGACACAACCCCCGGTCCCAACAATGCGCGCGGCCGCCTGGTCTCGATTGTCACACCTTGAAGGAGGAGATGGAGGAGGTGGGTTATAAGATTGCAGGCCGTGGTTGAAACGAAACGAGCCGAGACGAGTCAAAATTATAAACGGCAATCTAGCAAGAAGAGAGTTGGGAGGGGTAGCTAATCTGCAAGGCACCAACAACATGATACCTCCTCGCTTCCTTCGACTTTGCTAAACATGGCAAGTACAGACAGAAGGGTGCGGTGATTTTTTTATTTTTATTCTGCGCAGCTCGACAGGCAAAGAGCCGTACACGGCCAGAATCATGAGACAGCGGATCAGTACGCCACAGCTCTTGCGAGTCTGACTTTGTAGAAGTTCAGACACTCGTGTAACCATCACTGAGGAGGGTACACTTTGGAGGCATCTATATACTGCGGCGGGTACTCTATGTATAGAGCTCACCACAGACGGGTTGGTGATGATGTTTCGAAGCACCTGCCAGCGTGGGTCCTACCGACCTAACATGACCAACAGTAGGTGGGGTCAGTAGAATGTAAAAAGTGAAAAGGGGCATCGTTATTGTGAGGCATCACGGCCCCTCTCGGCATCGAAATAATGTCCCTGCCACTCCGTTGGTCCACACTCACACGGACCAACGGAGTGGCAAACAAGACTCGTAGTCCCAGTCGCGCAATGTATCTCCTTTGCAGTCCAGCGCCGGAGGATCCGTGGACTCTAGATCCTGTCTGGGTATTATCAGTCGCCATCACATCACCGCATGGTCCAGGCTATCGATGGATCATTCAGTCCTCGGCGGTCGGGCGAAAAGGAGGAGGAGTGTGTGCGCACGATAGGAATATGCCTGAAGGAGTTGATGGCGGCGATCCCACGGCCCATTGTGGCATGCCATCGTCCCTGGGCGAAATCGACGGAGAAACCCCGCGCGAATTTCGACCGACGCGGACAAGGTCCGAGGAAGACAAGAATCCCCCTCTGTCTCTGTAAATCTCACAAGAAGCTGTTTTTCTAGGTGCTAAATCAAGGTGTTGGTCGCGGCCTCGGTTGGTCAGCCATGTGGTGAGGCAGGCCGAGACGGGTCGAGGAAGCTGACTCTCTTCTGGGTGCACACGGCAAACCCTTGTAGCTTTTCTTTGGCCGGTGCCTGTGAGAAGATGGAACAACCCACAGAGGACCATCTACCCTGGTATAGAGAGAGAGGGGGGGGAGGGAGGGAGGGAGAGAGAGGTGTATACGTATATCCATGGTCCTCCCCATTCCGTTCTTGGTGTAGTTTTCTCGGCCACGGCCAAGATGGAATCAATCTGCCGGAGAACAAGGCTGTGCCGTCTCAAGTTTGATGTGTCTGTCAGTCCATCTGTTTTATTTTCAGATAGACGACAACACAGCTTGATGGTCACCGGGTGGGTGGGTGGCCGGTGTGTAAGGAACGGGGCTGGAGGAGGACGCGATTAATTGGGACAATATTCAGGCTCAGGTTTAGGTTCAGGTTTTTGCTGGAGGCAAACTCGTCCAAAATAGTCTCGACGTGAGGAAAGGAGCATCTTAGCGCTGCTTAGCGCACTTAGCGCGGGAGCGCGGATGCTCGTTGGGTCATCTGTGGGTTACTGGAACTGTCAAGGACGACCTGGACGAGTCCTCGCCAGCTTCCCTCTAGACACGGCCCGCAGCGGGTACTAAGGGCAGCAAGCACTGGCCACCCTGTTGCCTGAGTTGGTGGCAGTTTCCGCTACTGTAACGGCCGCCTGCCAACTTCTGGGGTCTTTGTACAAGGCAGGAGCAACTTTGGTAATTTGTACCACCAAGAAGAGCAGGACCCTCTGCCAACCCTCGCATCGTCATCACACCGCCTGTGATACGGACAAGTTCACGTGCCCTTCTCGTTCTCTGTTGTGGTCCCCTTGTGGACCGGCCAATCTCTCTTCAAGCTCAGCACCGAGATTGGATCGGACCTTGAAAAGTGCGCCCTCTCGTCTTATTCCCTTTTGTGTCGAATGCCTCGTTCCTCTGTCGCCATCTTCGTCGGGACAAAAGTGGTAACCGAAAGCGAACGAGGAGAAGCGACAAGAGTCTGGGCAACTTGATTGCTGGGACTACCAAACACCAGCCTGGTCACACACAGTCCTCATCGCCCAATACAGTACATTGCGCTTGTCGGGTTCCACTTTCGATCCTTGAGGATTCAGCCTTTCCCTCCTAGATGCCGATCACAGTCGCCAATGCGCGCCATGGCCATGACACGCGATGCACACCCCCGCCATGTTCTGCCCTCCATGCTTCGTTTGAACGAATTCCCAGATTCACGGGCGGCCAACGCTGCGACTGAGTGGGGCAAAGGCTGCTACTTTTTTTTTTTTTCTTCTGGGGAAAACACAGACCACACCTAGATTCACTCACGCCTACTGCAGCCCAGCAGGCATCACACGAGCCGACAGACGTTGACATCGATGCAGATCGGGTCTACGGAATAGCAAGGATTCAGCCTGACCTGACCTGAAATGGGTGTGTGGCCATTGGAGCTGAGGGCTGCCGCTGCTGCTCTGCCTCGTCTTTTGGACAGACCTGGGCCCCCTTTCCACTGAGGGCTGGCCTACAGCTGCTGGGCTTGTGCCGGCAGCTGTCGGTGGTGGTGGTGCCAATCGCTTAACCGGAGGCTGTGTCCACCACCCTTCTTGGACCTGCCTCAGCGCTAGCATGTCCACATGAACAATTCTGCCCTGGTCGGCTTCACCGCACTTCAATGGTACTACAGTATGTACTATGCACATACATCACCTATCGGCGAACCGCCCCCACGCTCTTCTGGGCCGAGCCTTCCGCCCGCAGGTACTGATGCTGTTGCCTGGATTTGCAGGTTGAGATCTTCGCACACACAATTCCTCCCAGACGGGTTGCGATATCCGTCGCTGGCTCGATGTCTGGATTGCGAGGCCGACAGCAGCCAGGTGAAATGAGCGGGGTGGAAAAGAAGTGCCCGTTTGTGCGAGGCATCTACACGATGGCACCAGCACCAGCAATCTGAGACCCGAGGACCTAATGGCCCAGGCTCCTCACCGATCCATCGAAAAGAGGCAGCAAACTTGCTACAGGCAATAGAGTTTCACCGTCGACACCTTGTGGCGCCGTAGAGGGAGGGGGGAGGGCTCAGGCTGCCACTTACGAATGTGCAACAAGTGCAGCCCTATGAGGCCGCGTCAACCCGTCTGTGTGGAACCTGGCGGAGCGGGTGTTGCTCTGCATAGCACCCTAGATTGAGACACACGCACTCGGTGCCATCATCATCAGCCTCCACCGACACACACCCACACTCATCCACACCTTTCCGTCTACCTAGTCTGCGCCTGGCCTGCATACGACCAATGCCGCGACAGCGAAAGCACATTCGGAAATAGACTAACACCAGCAGCGCTGCGAGGGTCTCTTCGGTGCTGCATTCTGTTCCAGCAGCCACTTGGAGGATATGGTCCTGCTCAAGGGCGTCTATTGTAGGCTGTGTCCCACAAGACCCTGTGCTGCGCACTGGTCAGACCAAAGTACCGCACACAGCCTTACCCGTCCTTCCGCCCTGCAACTAAGAAGCCCGGTGAGTATGTTCTTTCTTCACTCCGAAAATGCGTGTGTGCGCCGGACCAGTCGCAAAGCGAGCTCCGACGCGTGCTGCAAACTTCAATCTCGGCTGGGATGCCAGTTGCGACATCACCTGTGCGCCCCCGAATCCTCCAAACGCAGGAACCCTTGAATCTGTCGCTGCGACTCCCAGCGGAAACCTCTAAGAACTTTGTCGGATATCAGACGGCCGCGGAGCTCTGGACCACCAACTCTTACACCGTCTTTGCTCTGCAGTGCTCGTGGCGCAAGACTTTGACCGGCGCATCTCACGACAAGCTTGTCGTTGTGAAGAGGTGGAAGACACACACACACGCAAGCGACAAGGACGCTCTACTGAGGCAGGCCGTCAGACGGACAGCGCTGATTGATAAAAATATCAGGCTTTTGGTTTTTGCGGGGCGGAAAGGTACATGGCTGCATGGGCTGCATACCTGGGCCGATTTCTGGCTCCTGCGCCTCACTCACCAAGCCTCCCTGGTAGACCCCAACCGCAAGCCTGGTCCCGGACTCATCCCCCATCCCTGCGACAAGATGTGGTTGCTGCATTTGACAGATGGGGACATGCCATGTACCTTTGTACATAGTAGTACATGAGCCTTGCCCTTTTTATGAGTACGTACTGCCAGAACAACCGAGAGAGAGCCCAGTCTAGCCACCTCATCATGATGAGCGAGCTGCTCGAGAGTTCTGATCTGATCACCTCTGTGAGCTTATGCCAAGTCGGTATGGAAATATAACAACGTTGAGATGGACACAGAGAGAGAAACCTAAATGTGGGCACGATGAGGAGCGAGCATGATGGAGGAGGGAGAGAGGGTGTGTGGGAAAGCATCCGTCGAGACAGTGAATACGGGCTACCTGGTACGTGGTATGAGCTGTACCTCGGTCCTAGCCGCAGCCTGTCCCGCCTGATGATGCTACATGGTACTAAGTACTATGTCTCTGCGCAGGCCTTTGATCGTGGGCCCAGGTCGCAAGGTGGGTGGCCGAGTCCCCTGTACCACACCCACCCGAGCGATGTAACCCCAGAATGGAAGTTGAGATGACCTATCTGGCATGGGGAGGGGGGACCAAAACAACCTGCATCCCATTCTCACGCTCCTCGCGCCTCTTACCTACCACAGTACCCTCCCCTCTTGTCCTGGTCTCTTCTCTTCTCGCCTTTGTAACCCAACCCATCACACAACCGCCCCTTCTTCCCTTCATAACGCCTTTTCCAGTATCTCGGATATTCTCATCATATAACCAGCGGCGTCTTACTCTCTGTTTAAGGGCCTGCACAAGCTATCCGAAACCCTTACACACACTCAAGGAGAAACAATACAAGCTCGTACTTGTCGACACCTGCGTACTCGAGGTTGGACTCCCGGCCCCCAATCTTGCGCTTGCTGGCTACTCACCCCCACGCTTGCCATATATGTCTGCCAGGTGACTCTGGGGCCCTTCCTGCATACCTCTTCCTCCTCCTCCTCCCTCCTCCTCATTTCATTTTTTTTCTTCTTTCCTTTTCCTTTTTCCCTATCATTCGCTTCCCACTCCAGCTCGCTCTTCCTCTCTTCACATGCAAGGCGGACAGCAGCTCCAGTGAGAAAGTGGCGAAGGCGAGCTTGTGTGTGTGTGTGAGTGAGAAAGAGAGAGAGAGAGAGAGTGTGTGTGTGTGTGTGCGTGTGTGTGTGAAGTACGAGAATGTCTCGTTCTGGATTCAGCATCCGCAAGCTCATCAACAACCCCCATCGGTCTCCAGGGTCTGATGACTCCAACGAGGTGGCCTTCGAGTGCTCCAGTGCCAAGTCAATCCGGGTGCAGTACGAGTTGGAGCAGTACCAGATACAACAGATCCAGAAGGCAGGGCGCCATCAACTGAGACAACAGTCACCATCATGGGTGCATAGTCACTCGTCGCCAAAGAAGACAGCAGGCCCAAAGAGGGTTCCCAGGCCTATTACCATTGTCAGGCATACCAGCGGAGCAAGTGTGGGAGTGCAAGGTGGAAATACCGGCCGGAGAAATTCGACACCACACGCAGCATCTTCTTCTTCCTTCTCCTCCTCGCTTGCAGGTCGCATCAGCCCTGCGGCTCCCCTGTCAGCGGCAACACTGGGCGCCGCGCCGTGTCCATTCTGTGGTGGTGACCGTGGCCACCAGCACCAGCATCACCATCACCATCATTGTCGAAGCCTCGACGTCCCACACGCGGCGGCTGGCAGTGTCCTGACGCCCTCTCAGAGTCCTCAGCTTGCAGCATCATCATTGCCGTCCGACTGGGTGAGCCCAGTGAGCACCCCTCCGTCAGCACCATTAATAAAGAAGACACCTTCGCACGACGCGAGCATGTGGCTACCAAGCCCTGGGCTGCGGAGTGTTGGCCGCGGCCTGCGGTCCTCCTCGCAGGCGGCATCCGTTATCCACACTCAGAATGTCAAGGTCAAGACGCCTACCATCATAAAAACCTTTGCCGATGCCACGATCGACCCTCACAGCCATAGCGGGATTGAGATGGGGGTGAATGGACCTTCGCCTCACCACTCCACGTTCGTCAACGGCGTGCCCAGTCCGCCTCTGGATCCTCAGGATGTCTACAGCGGGCCGACGGGTGAACGCAGTGGAGGCCTGAGGGAGGTTCCTTCTGATTCAAACCTGTCGACCGCGAGCGAGGGGACCTGGTTTCTGAGCGAGCCGGACGGAGGAGAGAGCGCGGTGGCCGACAGCGTGCAGCAGCTGATTCGGGAGACGGACGAAGCCTTCCAGGCGGTCAATTCGGCTCTGGATGAGGCCAAGCGGGCATCGCGCTCACCAACGCCACCGACAGAGCCCAAAGACGCACCGGAGAACCTGCAGCGGGCATCAAAGGCCCTGCACATGCATCAACCCTCTCAGGTGCCTCCGCTGCGGACCTTTCCCGTCGCCACCAGCCAGGAGTCTGCGTCTTCTACTACTTCTTCTTCCCAGAACCAGCTGATGTCTCCCATGTCACCAACGTCAGGGGCAGGCCGTGGAGCAGTTTTCTCCCCAAGAAAATGCATCAAGAGCGGCTCGCCCAGTCCCCTGTCGCCGTCACCACAGATCCTCAGGACGCCCACTCGTGGTTCCTCTGTCCACAAGCCAAAGAGAGGATCCAAGTCGCCCAAGTCCAAGACGCAGCGCGCCACATCGTACGACTCGTCCCCTTCCTCGAGGAAGGTTGCTGCTGCTGCTGCTTCCAGCACGCCACCTAACCTGAAGGCCGGCAGCCTGAACCGCCACCAGCACTCTTACCACCGCTCCCTCTCGCGGCTGAACCTGGCGGCCGACAAGGTCACCGACAGGCTCTTTGAGGGACGCACGGGCCGGTTTGGCTTCCACAAGATCGAGGCCGACGAGGTGATCACGCCTGACCAGATCCAGGAGTTCAGGAAGACCAGGCTTGCCAAGGCCGAGGCCGAGGCCAAAGCTGAAGAGGCCAGGAGGCAGGTGTCGAGCGAGTCGCTGCGCAGCAGGTCGGCGAGCACCAGCACGCAGAGCTCGAGCGAGGCCACCGCCGACACGGACACCACACTCGTCGAGCTGCCGTCTCTGGCTGCTGATCTGTCCACGCCAAGGGCCTCCGAGTTCAACAGAGACGTCATGAGCCAAGCACCACCACCACCAATGGTCAATGGATCATCAACCAGCACGTCAGACGATATGATAAGAACAACAACAGGGCAGAGTCTGCTCGCCACGCCTCCTCCTACTCCCCACAACTTCCTTCGACCACATTTTCCTCGATGTCTGCCGCCCAAGATGAGTCCAATATGCATCCGAGCAGCACCAGGCCGGGCCGGCGGCCATCACACAGCCGCGCCAACTCATCCTTGTCGCATCTCCCTCTCCTGCCTACCATTCCTGAAGTAAGGGTTACGGCGCCACAGGCTAGCGACAGAAACAGCAGCAATAGCAGCAGAAGCAGCAGACAGTCTCAGCAGGAGGGACACAGTGACGCACCTGATGAGGAGTATGAGGACCAGTCTGCGACACCAAAGGCCAGAGCCAGCGGTGCCTTTTTTGAGGATGACGGAGAGCACATATTCTTCGCATCGACACCGTGCACGGCGACCAAGCCTGCGTTCCAGCACGGACGCATCCGCCTCGCCAAGGCCGACCTCGTCAACACGGGGACCATCAACTCGCTCGAGTCCAAGCTGATGACATCGCCCGACGAGACCATGGACTGGATCGCGTTCCAGATGGCCATCCTGGGCGGGGCGGGCGACCTCTTCAGCGACCCCAACGACTTCCTCTCCCGCGACGCGCAGGAGGAGCTGGCCGATGACCTGTGTGACTGGTTCGAGGACCTCGGGTTCTCCAACAGCATGCTGGGCTCGCTGGTCAAGAGGCAACAGCCTCCTCCGGCCCGGTCGCTCACCTCCGCCGCGCCCCTGACCCCGCAGACAGACTCCACCGGCACGCCAGAGTCAGTAAGCTCGGTCTTCCGCGAGCGCCAGGCCAGCATCGACAGCCGGTCGTCCAGCCCCGAGTCCAAGTCCAGCGACGAGATCCCCGACAACGAGGTGCCGGAGACGGTGCAGCAGCAGGTCCACAACCTGCCCATCCCCCTCGTGTCTGAGCATCCCTCTGGGTACTGGAACCGGCAGCAGGGGGCAGCAGCAGCCGCTGGACGCCGCCGGCAGCAGAAACAACAGGCCCCCGCGCAAGGCCTCAGCCACCTCGGACCGCGGGATCAAGCGCTGGACACTCGAGGGCCACCCCAAGCGCTACCAGGGCCCAGGGATTGACGTGCTCAAGGCCAACACGCTCACGGTCAAGAAGGGCGGCCAGCAGCAGCAGCAGTACCACCAGCACCTCTCCCCCAAGCCGCTGCCCCGCACGCCCAAGTCTGGGCGCATGGGCTCGGTGCGCGAGAGCATGGTCAGCCTGCCGCAGAGCCCGATGCTGGACCTGGTCATGACGACGGCGGTCGACGGCAGCAAGGAGTTTGTGCCGATGGGGTACAACCTGGGTCATGATCTGGGCGACTTTCTGAAGTGGGAGTCGGAGCATGTCTATGCGTCAGGTTTCTATGGCTCTGATTAGACAAAGAGACTTATAATGATGAGCAATCTCAAGGCACAGACAAAGGATAGATGTGTAAACGAGGGGGTTTTGTTCTTTTTCTCTCCTGCGGTCCATGATACCAATACTGTACTTTCTTTTTTTTTTTCTTTTTTTTTTTTTTCTTTACTTACTGTCTCTGTGTCACACACACTCTCTCTGTCTTGGGTTTTTCCTTGCCTCATGATTATATGAATTCTTGCATGTATATAGCATCATTTAGGAGGACCTGGCCTCTACCCAGAGCATAAAAGGTACTTTTGGGAGTTTGACCCGTTTCCTCTTTTTCCTTCCTCGTGAGAAGAGCTTTGATCTGATATGAGCTCCGTGTTGAGTTGTTGTATGGGAGGGAGGGGCAAAAAAGCAGGGCGACAAATATCGGCATTGCGAACTGGTTCTTTAGTGGCGTGGGTTAGGTTTTCTGTGAAGGGCGAAGGGCGCAGAGTCGGAGTCGGAAAGATGGTAGCAGTCGCAGCCTACCACAAGGGTAATCGGAAAAGATTCAATACAAAACAGAGACGGAAGAAAGTGTGATGATTCCCAGGTGTTTCTTGAGAGAAGTCATGTCTTGGGTGTTGATTTACTACTACTTAGCACCGTCGGCCTTGCGCTCTCAGGGCTCCTCTGTACTGTCCCACAGTGCTGCTGTAGCTACCCCGCCTGCCCACTAACTCGTAGCCCGTGCGTTACTTGCGTCACTGTAAAAAAAAAACCCCTACAGCGTTGGTACACAGTACTAACCTCACACACACGCGACCTGAACGCGTCCCACTCACTGCACTTCCACTTCTCACATCGTCGCAACCGACAACGGTGAACCTCTGTCCTCCTTCCACCTTCAACCTCTTCACTCTACCATAACGAAGCATCAATAAGCCAACGTATTCTTTTCTGAGAGACACCTACTACTCTAGTCTACAGCGATCTCGTTCATACAACACACACACACACACACACACACACACACACAGCCTCTCATTCTACAGCTCTTGGAACTTTTGAAAGCAAAAACCCAAGCAGAGAGGGGGAGAGGAAAAGAGAAACAACAACGACGGACCTAGCAGCGTTGCGTAGCCCTCACCATGCTCCGCCGCTCCCCACGGTCCTGAGCCTCACCTCCGAGGACGTCAAGGCCTACGAAGACCGCCGCGAGGCCCTGGCCTTCAAAGACCTCACCACCTCTGCTGCCGCCGCCGCCGCCGCAGCACATCAGCACCATCTTCATCATCACCTCCATCAGCACCAACATCATCATCACCATGGCCAGCAGTCCCAACCACTCCACCACCACCACAACCACCACCGCATTCTAGGCCAGCAGCCCCAGCAACAGCAGCACCATTATCTTGCCAACAACACAAGCGGGATGGACCTGACCTCTTCGAGCGAGGACGACGCCGTCGGCGGTGGCGAAGATGACGAAGAAGAGGACCCTTATGAGGAGGAGGTGTCGTACTACCCAAGCCGCTTCCGCAGCGCCGCGCTCGCCGGGGGTCATCAGCAGGAGGGCAGCAGCGACATCTACCGTAATGAGGTAGACCGGTCGTCGGACTCGGACTCGGACCCGGAGCGGGCTCTTGCGGAGGCCATGCGTGGGAGTGTTGGTGGTCAGGAGGAGGAGGACGACGAGGAGGAGGATGAGGTGATGCGTGAGGCTGGCGAGGAGGGCGAGGTGGATGATGAAGATGAGGAGGGGGTACGACGAGGGCGTGGACCTCAGAGTTGAGAATTACCAATCGGATCCCTTTAATCAGCAGCAGCAGCAGCAGCAGCAGCGGCGGCGGCGGCGACGATGGCAGCAGCAACAACAACAGCCTCACAGTCCCGAGCCACCCCCTGCGCCATCCCGCATTACAAGGGCGACGAGGTCCATGAGCCGAGAGCCCGCGACAGCCGTGCCTCCTCCTCCTCCGCCACACCGGTTCGGCAGGGCGGCGGCGGCGGCGGCTGCAGCATCTTCAAGGCGAGGCGGCGGACAGGCCGTCACGCCGACACCTGTGGTGACGCAGGGGCGTGCTGGTGCTGGTGCTAGCTCGCGGGGCGCGTTCGTTACGCCCGAGGCGCCTTCGCGGGCCACCAGGAGCCGGGACGAGAGGGGCGGGGCGCCGAGGGGCGGGCGGCGGTAAGAGAGACACCACTCATGTCAGGATTGATGATGGATGGACGGGTCCTGTCTCTCTCTCTATATATATATTGCGATGTGTGTGCAGCAGCGGGCGGAAGACGACAGTAGTTGTTGTGGTTGGCACTTTTTGAAAGCGAGCGGTCCATGGATAGAATGGTCTTGTGGTTTCTTGTCAACGCGGTGTTTTTTTTTTTGTTCCAGACTACTTGGTATGGATGGATGGCAGCGTCAAACCTTTTTGTGAGCGGTATGGAGGATCCTGGCTACGGGCATCGCATATATGAGGCTGCTACCCTCTTTTGTGTCTAGAGGATGGACAGAAACAATCTATGATGAGCCTGTGCATACAAAGCCTACTCGTTTCCTTCTCTCCTCATGAAGACGTGCGCATGGCATTACACACACAATCTTGAATTAATGCATACGCCTTGCTTGAATCGCCCTTCCGCGAGACAAGGGCAGGTTCTGTATGTTGTGTATAGGCCACCTGGCGGCCAATAGTATTATCCTACAAAAAGCACAAACGGCCCAAGAGAGGGAGGAAAAAGTCAAGTCAATCTCATCTCAAGAAAAAAAACCCCCTTTGCCTGTAGCCCAGGCGGTATTATCCCTCCTCAAAAGTGCCCGGAACCCCGAATTGTCATCATCAATCTCGTATAGAGAAGTGAGTGAGTGCTGAGACTCCACCCCTACTCCTTTGCCTTGCCTTCCCCTCCCGAACGCCAGAATCCGGTTTGAACGCCATGCTTTCCCAAACCATTCTCCATGCAAATTTCCGAGAACCCCCTGTTCAGTGTTTGTATAACCCTCAAGAAAAATAATCAGACAAGCAGCAGACTCATTCAAACCCCCTCCGTCCTCGAATTGGTGGTGTATGGGTATACACTTTTTTTTCCTTTCTTTTTGTTTCCTCCCACCACCACCACCACCAACTTCAGTCAGGGAGTGTGCCTCTTGTCAAGCGTCTTTGTGTGAGACAGAACCCATCTCCACATCTGCAAGCAGGTGCTGATGTATCATGGATTGTCCCCTCCATCTTCACACTTTGCAAAGCTGAGGCAGGTAGATCTTGTGACAAGCTTTGCGGAAAAGTAGCAAATCCCTGTGCAGAGTGACGCCTGCCTGTCATGATGACTGGTAGTGCCAGAGCTAGTCAGAATGTTCTCGTGGGCAAGCTTTGCTAGAAAACACAGCAGCTGTTTGCCCAAGTGAACCTTTTCAGGTCCACTTTGAGACGTTGCCATCGTTTCCAGCCCGTCACAGCAAGTTTCGCTGTGTAACCAAAGTTGCATCTCAAATCCATCAAGGGGCAGTGAAGCCAGGCTGATGGACAGCCCAGAATGCCCCCTCAACCCCCTCCCCGAGGTGCCTCAGTCGCACCCATTCAAATCCTCATCAATCATTTCCCATCGGTTGATCTTGCCCTGGGCAACAGGAAGTTGCTGAGGGCAATTAGGCCAAAGCTGTCTCGTTGTTCATCAAAACAACAAAAAAACTCCACCAATCGTCAAATCCTGCAGTTGCCGTCTCTGTCTCTCCCCCGGCCTCTCTGCGCCACTTCTACCCGGTCTCGCATGGACAAGCCACCACGATTTATGCGGTTAAAGAAGCAGGCGTCGTGGGGCTACGCAGCTGGGTCGCTTGCTCACTCCATGCTCGCATTTCCGCCTCTGGGGTCTCGATATCCTAAACGAGGGAACCACTCGAGGTCTGCGATATGGAAGGGGGCGCTGGGCTTCCCAGCTGGGTCTGCGAGAGCGGCTGCGACGAAGACCTCGAGGAAGCCCTCGAGGCCGCCTCCTTGAGCGCCTTGGTGCTCATCTTCAGCTTGACAATCTTCCGCCTGGGCTTGTTAGGCTCAGTGGACGGGCGGGATGCCAAGGGCGAGGCAGAGCTGGAGGGTGCCGCCGCCGGGTTGGACCGCGGGGTAGGCACCTGTTTGTTGTTGGGTGGAGATCCAGACCCCGACCCTGAAGGCAAGGGCTTGCGGGCTTTGCCGTTGGACAACGGAGTGCGCTGCTGCTGAGACGCTGCTGGCTGTGATGACGTCGAGCCCGCGCTGAGGGTTGATGTGAACGACGCCTTAGGACTGCCCACGTGGCCGTTGGCGGGTGATGGGCCCCGTGGGAGAGGCGAAGTGGCCTGAACACGGGCTCGCGCCGCCGGGCTGGCGATGATAGAGTCCGCAGGGGTCGTCTTGCTAGTGGAGGATGCGATGCGCGCTACCATCTGCCGCTGTGCGTCTGTGAGCCTGTCCTTGCGGTACTTCAAGGTGACTATCTTGCGGCGGACACGCGAGGGCCCAGCAGCTGCGTCTGTCTCGGCCAGCTTGCGCTTCTTCGAGGTCTTACCAGGCTTGACGCTGACGCTGGGCCGTGCAGGCTCAGTTGCAGGTGACACAGTAGCAGCGGGTGGCACTGCGGATGTCAGGCCGTTGGCTGGACGGCCTTGGACGGCAATGCTGTTGTCTCGCTCTGGCTCCGCAGGGCGGGAGCTGACGACCGCGATGGACGGTTGGCGAGGAGGAGGAGGAGGAGGAGGAGCTGGCGGAGGTGCAGATGCCGCCGCCGTGGTCTTTGTGAAGGTGCCGCTACGAGAGATCTTGATCATCTTGTTCCTGGGCTTCTCCGGCTTCTCCTTCTCCTTCTCTGGTGGAGGGATTGTTTGGCGAGCCCCAGGAACAGGCGCGGCAGAAAGCACAGGGACATTAGCAGCGGGCGTGCTCGCAGCAGGCACAGGCGCAGCAGCAGCCGTCTTCGCTTCCGCTGGGAAGGCTTGCTCGTGCTTTCTCTTCTTGAGCTCAGTCTTGTAAGTTTGCTTGAAGTTCAGGACAAGCGACTGCGGGCTTTCGTGTCAGCAAAAAGTGCTCCGGTAAGGACAAGAGATTATTTTCATGTAGAACGTGGGGAGACTTACCCGGCCGGGTTTGTGGGCAGCCTTGAGCACCGTCCACCGTGCCGGATACTTCATCGTCACGAACATCTCGTGCCACTCCGAGAACAGAGTGGCACAGAGCTCGAGCAAGTTCCTCTTCTCGGCCACGCCGATGACCGGGGAATCAAGGGCCTTCCAGAGCTCTTTCTGCAGGTCCTCATCGTCCTCGACCACGTCCCTCAGGGCCTTGATCGCAGTTGTGATGTCCTTCTGGCGGGCGATGTTCTCCTGCCTGCGCTTGATGACATCGTCGCTCTGCTCGACAATCAGGTCGCCATCGTCGTCCTCGTCCATCATGAGCATGCCTTCATTCTCAGCAGCAGCAGCAGCAGCAGCGACAGTAGAAGCTTCACCCGCCTGGACCGGCTTCGCGTCAGACGCGCGCTGTATCTCCATTTCTCCAAAGGCGATGGCGGCCAGCCCACGCGTGAAGAGCTTGAACAGCCGGTCTCTGATGTACGGCGACCTGTTGGTGCTGATCTCGGCAATGAGGAGCCTCATCACCGCGGGGCGCAGCAGGTACCCGAGCTCGACCATCGCCTCGAACGCCTTGAGCTGGACAGTATAGTTGTTCTGGGGCAGCGTGTACTGTGCGAAGCACTTAGGATCGATCGGGATGACGCCGCTCTTCATCAACTTCATCTTGGCATCGAGGGCCGCAACGACCCAGATGTTGTTGTGCGTTCCTATCCACTCGTCCATATTCTCGTACCGCTGGATCTGCTCGACCGCCTGGTCCACAAAGGAGCGCATCTCCGGGTCGAGTGCCGCCTGGTTGGGGCTATTAGTGTTGGCACGGACGAGGCTGGTCGCGAGCGCATCCAGGAGCTTGGCGACGTAGAGGTGGTCCGAGTAAGGGTTCTCGTCGTTGTTGTTGAAGACCAGCTGGTCGAGGATCAGCTGCCGAGCCTCCTTTGGACAGAACGCCTGCCCCCCGCGGATCTTGGCCAGGGCCATGGGGATGACCTCCTGGACGTAGTACTCCTTCTTGTTGGAAAAGTCATTAGGCCGCGGCGTCGTGGTGTCTGGGAAGCAGAAGAACTTCCTGTATATGCGGATGAGGTGATGCATGCCCCTGAAGTTGTTGGCGGGCTCTGCATGGCGGGTGAGCGCGTCTGCCGCCATGGTCCGGATCCCATAATAGTACCGGTTGTCGTAGAGGGTCCTCAGCAGCATGGTGGTCTGGATGTTGCTGGGGGCGTTGCGGGTGAGCGTCAGCATGGACTCCACCTGCCCAGCAATATCCCTATCCTGCTGGAGCTGGGCTACCGTCATGTAGACCTTGAAGTTGGTCTGCAGGTCAAAGATCCACTCAAAATCGCAGTCGACTCTTATCCACTCATACGATTCCTGGTCCATCTGGCTCTGCATGTCGTTGTCCCAGTCCACAAGCTTCCAGTTGGCCATGTCCTCGTCGCTGACGAGAACGTCCCCAAACATGCTGAGGTTGTGGCCCTGGTCGTCATCGTCGTCGTGCGTGTCCTCCTCCATCCGGTCTGCATCGCGGGCGGCAGTCTTGAGCTGCTCCTTGACCTTCTTGCTCTGCCTCGTCCGCTTGATGCGCTTGTACTTGGTGTTGTAAGGCATGGACAGCCGGGAACCCTTAGTCGCCGCGGCGTCCAGCTTGATCTCAAGACAGTGCTCGTACGGCGTGCCATCCGCCTCGTGGACCCGGAAGGTCATGGGCCCCGTGAAGGTCAGGGGAACCTCACTGGCCTCGACCTTGTGCCGCTCCTCGACAATGTCCCTCCAGAAGTCGTGCTTCTCCAGCTGGCGGGGCTCCTGTGCCCACTTGACCTGGTTCTGGATGACAGTGACCTCTACTTCCAGCCTCTTCTTGTTGAAGCGTTGGGTGACATGGAACCTGGGACAGCCGGCCCCGAAGATCCACTGATCCCAGAAGTCCTCAAGGCGAAGCCGTCCCTTCTTCTCGCACTGCCTGCGGAACTGCTCCGAGGACACGACGAAGTTGGCCGCGACGTTCTGGTTCTCGGCCGTCATGGACTCCCTCAGACGCTGCGACATGACGCGAGTCACTCCGGAGCTATTGGAAGACTTCATCAGTCGCCGGTCCAGGATGAAGACGACCAGGGGTGCCTTGAGGGCCATGAAGTCCATCTCGAAGTCGCCCAGGTGCAAGACCCGCCCGAGCTCGTGCAGCGAGGGGCGCCCGTGGTCGAGCTCGGTCAGCTTCTCGGCCAGCATTCTCATCTGAAACCGGTAGTAGTTGTTGCCAGCCAGCTTGCGAAGATACAGGTCCGTCATGTAGTACGCGAGGCCGACGACGATCCAGGTATCGGTGCGCTCGTTAGGGCTGATGTAAACGCCAAAGTACTGGCTCGCGAAGGCGTGCACGAGCTGCCTCGTGACCTCGATCTCGGTATCGATTATCTCTTCAGGGTAGAGGAGCCGGGAGCTGGTCAGAGAGAAGCCCTGCAGGGGGACGGCGTCGTCTACCATGTCGTCCACGAAACATATCTTGTAGCTGTTCTCATCAAACGGATACTTTGAGAAGGTGAGGGTGAAGAAATCGGCTGCGTTGGCGAGCGGCTGGCAGGTATTGCACACCTCTCGACGGCGATGAGGCAGGCAGTAGCCGTGGATCTTGACGGCATTGCCTGCGAGCTTGGCCTCGTCCTCCTCGGAGCGGTAGGCAGAAAATAGATCCACATCCTCGAACGGGCCGACGGCGAAGCCGATGTGCTGGGCGCCGACAAAGCGGGCCTCGAACTCCATCACCTTCTTCCTGTTGTCGTCCGCATCGTCGTGTTCCCCAACCAGGGTCCCGGAGCACACGGCCGTCATGTCCAGGAGCTTGTCCCCCTCGGTCAGCACATAGCTCCCGCGCTTCTGCGTATTCTTCTTGGCGTTGGAGGCGACCACCGCACTGGTGGTGTGGGCGTGGGAGGCCAGCGGCTGCTCGAGCACGTCGGCCACAGTACGCGGGAACTTGAGGCAGACCCTCCACTGCAAGACCCTGGTGCGGTCGTCAACACACGGGAAGAGGGAGCTAACATAGCCAGGCTCGAGCGAATGCCGCGTGAACGCGTGCGGGTAGCGGTCGTCGCCGTCTTCGACACCGACAAACTGCAGGCCGTCCCGCACGGTCGTGATCTGAAAGGGTATAGTAATCTCAAACATATTGAGGTCGAGCGGGCCCGACGGACCCGACACGCCAGGAGTCTGTGGCTTGAGCCTGATCTTGTCTGGGCGGAGCCAGATGCGCAGAGATCCTACCGCCGGCTGGCAGCCCTTCTGGTCCCTACCGCTCAGGGGCAGCTCAGGGCGCATGACAGGCTCGAGAGGCCTCATGCGCGCTGTGCGGAGGTGGTGCTGATGCGCGCCCCATGTGTACCCCGCTGGTGTCTCCATCAGCGCGTACGGGTCCTTGTACTCGACCTTCACCTTTTGGTTGTTGACCGTGACGGCGTCCTTGTCGATCTCGCACTGCCGCGCGTCGAGGGTGACGTATTCGAGGTCGTCGCCTAGCTTGAAGATCTTGATCGTCGTGCTGCCCCTGACCTGCTTCGCTCGGAAGGAAAGGTCGAGCTCGACGCGCTGCTCGAGGATCACAAAAGGTTCGTACTGGACGGGTCCGTCGCCAGGGCGAGCGCCCCTAGCCGTCGCCGCGGCGCCGCCGTCCATCGCGATGGGCATCTCGAAGATAGATTGCAGGAGGGTTTCGTGCTCGGAGCAGCAAAGAGGGTTTCAAATCGTTGACGCGACGCGATACGCAGTGCTGGCGGAGCAAAACAAGCAACCTCTCCCCCCAACCCTCAACAACCGCGGGCTGCCTCAGCACCCTGCGACAGCAGGATCGGGGGTTTCGCGCAGTCGCTCTGTGTGTACGGTGTAGTATCGCGCGGATGGATGGCTCTGATGGAAAGCTGGTGTCGAGGGCTGTGTTGTAGACCACCACAAGATTGCAAAACCCGTGTGTGGAATGCGAGTCTGATGTTTTGTGTCGAGGCAAAAGGGTTTGGATGAATCTTCGCGAGGTGGAAGAGTGAGGGGAAGGAAAGCCTAGTAGCTAAAGTAGCAGTCAAGCTGGGCTCCTAGCAACAGCAGCTCTTTAGTGCACAGGCCACTTGGGCAGATGTGAAGCACATTTACCTACACCACTTTCCACCTAGCTGCCTCTGGAGAGCCAGCCGATAATTTTACTCAAGGAAAACCAGTGTGGCTGTTGCTCAGGAGAGCATCTTTGTGTAGAGATCAAGTCTTGTGTCTCTGGTGAGATCAAGCAGCTTGATCGAGGCAGTGGAAGGCAGAGATGAGAGTGGATGGGAAAAGTGCCGGCAGGCAAGAGATGATTATCAGTATTGGGTGCTACTGTGCTTGATAGAGAGGGGCCGAGTCATCCCTGCAAGGTGCCCCCACATTACGTCGGCGCCGCGAAGAGGCGAGAAACGGGGCGGCTTCTCACGGTGTGTGTGGTGCGAAGCTGGAACAAGCTCATATACCATCTTGTCCCTGTACCAGTTTTCCATCTTCTCTCCCCTTTACCATTTTTTTCTTTTTGAATACCACCATATATCCTCTCTCATCTCATGTGCTCTCCCATTTCCGAAACCCTCAGGACCAAATGTTGATACAGGATCACGCATGAAGCTCACCAGCAAGCAGTCTGTAGCACATGGCTCATGGTGCCTTTCACCTTGCTCTGGTCAAGAAAATGAAAGAGAAGAATTCTTGCATACTTGGGGACAAGACTTCACATACAAGGGGAGGCACATATGTTGATTGTCATGATGATTTTGGTATCATGTCTGTTGTTCCTTTTACACCTAACAAAATCAGCCTATCAACACGCCTTCCCCCACACCTCTGCCTTGAATGCTTGAACAAACTGCTATGCTTGCCGTCATTCTACTGGTAAGACATGAATTGATACATCATTACACTGAGAGCAAGAGTAGTACGATGCATTGTCGCCATTATCTCCGCAGGCTCGGACCAGGATGATTGCAAGGCCCTGCGATCTCTCTCTCTCTCTCATCCACGATTTCTCGAACCTCGTCGAAGCTGGCGCAACCGTCGCTCCCGCGCTCTCATCGTCTCCTCGTCTCTGAACTCCTCTGGCAGTTCGAAGTCACGCTCCTCAGGTTCAGGTACCGGACAGCCCCACGCCATCACCGTCCGACCGCGCCGCCTTGACTTATTCAGCGCCGCATCCCGTTGATATGGCTTCTTGAAGAACGACTTGAACTCCGTGGGAGGCGGTGGAGGAGCCGGAGGAGGGGCCTGATCTTCGGGCACCGGGCGTCGTCTCGCCGACTTTGCAGCCATTCGTGATCTCGCCATGGCCTCCTCATACAGCTGCTTCGCTGCGGCGTCGGTATCGCTCTCGGGTAGATCGCTGCCGTCCGCATCGAGATCCTCGCTCTCATCATCGCCTACATCCTCCTCCTCCTCCTCCTCCTCCTCCTCCTCCTCCTCCTCCTCCTCCTCCCTCCTCCTCCTCCTCCTCATCCTCGTCCTGCTCCTCTGCCGCTGATCCTTCTTCGTCGATGTTGTCCTCGAGCTCCTCCGAAGACCGGCGCTCCTCGGAGGCCTCCCTCTCTTTGGCAACCCGATCCTTCTCGAGCTTCAGGCGCTTCTCCTCGGCTGCCCACTTTCGGAACTTGTCGAGCACTGTTTCGCACTTATTGATGAAGTGCACCCGAGCCGGTTCGAAGTGTTTCTTCTTGCCCTCCGTGATACCGCTTACGCCCATGGTCTTGAGCCAGTCGGGTCCCTTGAGGCCGTCGAGGAGGCGGATGACCTGCTCCTTCTCATGTTGGGAGCGGCCCTTCTCCGCATTCCTCGTGATCTTCTCATTCCGGGATTCTTTTCGGTGTATTGGCTCGTAATAATGATCTGGGAGTGGATCGCTCAGGACCTTTCCTTTGTACTGTGACTCCAGCCAGCTCAGATCAATGGTGTGTGCATCGGTGAGGTTGGTAAACAGGCCGTCGCTGTAGTCGCGCACCGGAAATGTGGAGGGAGGCGGGTGGGGCTCCCTGCGCGTCAGGGGGTGGAGGAGGATGACGAGGAAGAGTTGAATACGACGATAGGGGTATCGAGCACCAGGACATCTGCAGGGACGCAGGTGAGGTCAGCTGTATGGTCGTGGATTGAAGGCTGGGTGCATTCAACCGCGCGTGAAGGGAGAGAGAGGGAGGGAGGGAGTCACAAAGAGTAGAGGCACTTACGGTGCTCTTTGGGTATATTTCCAATCACCTCGTCGTATTCAGGAAAGTAGGCCGACAGCTCGCTCTTGTAGCGCACACCCTCCTGGGAGCGCAGTTTGCGGCCCTGTGCCTTGTTGGCCATGTCGGCCGAGCTCGGCTGCAGCCTGTCCAGCTCATGCTTGATGCCATTGACGACCTTTGCCTGGTGTTTTGTGAGGGCGGCAGCACTCTGGCCGTCTGCAGTCTTCAGAGAGAATTGCGCTGGTGCTGGTGCTGGCGCTGTGGGCGCGAGCGCTGGCGCTGGCTGTGTGGGCTCAGGGGCTGCAGGGGGTGCAGGTGCGGTGGTGGTGGTGGTGGCGGTGGTGGGAGCCTGGTGGCGGAGGTCGTGTTTAGGGGTTTATTATGGGCCGGGGTGACGCTGGCTACCCCTGCGGGACGGTGGTGGTGGTGTTGGTGGTGGTGGTGCTGCTGCTGCTGTTGCCTAGAGTCGATGTTCTCTGGGAAAAGACGGGCCTGGTACTGGCTCTTTGAGGGTATCTCGATCTCGAATCTTGGTTTCTTGGGGTGCTTGAGGTCGTAGGAGAGGTTGGTGGCCTCGTGCAGGCGCTTGAGGGGGCGTGAGGAGTTGGACTGCTGCTGGAGCTGGCGATGGCGCGTAGCGCGCTGCGTCTGGGTCGTCGGGTGGTGTGGGTGATGAGCAGGATGGGCAACGAGACCCTCGGCTCTACGAGTAGAGCGAGTGCTGGTTGCAGTCATGGCCATCTCTGGAGAGGTGATCTCCTCGCATGGTTTGTCGGGCCGGCTGATGATTGATGGGAAACGCTGTTGCCAATTGAGAATTCGATGACTTGTTTTTTGTTGACTGGCTGTCTTCTGTGTGTGTGAGCTGGGCCCGATTGATCTGCGGAGATTGCGCCGCGTTTGCCCCAAGTTAGTTGGCCGCTGTTTGTTTGTTTGGGCTTTCTGCACAGGTGCTGGGGGACCACTGGGGAGGGGCCCTCTGCTGTTAGAGCCGGCCAAAGTACCTGCGGCGCAGATTTTAGTGCTGCTGCTTGGCAGGCCTAGACGCTGCGGGCGGGGGCGCCTTAGGGGGTCCTTAGGGGGTCCTCAGGGGGAACAACAAGTCTGCTGCTGCTGCTGCTGCTGCTTCCAATTTCAGCAGAGGGTAGAATGCAGGCGTTCTCGCCTGAGCTAGTGAGAAAACAGTGCCACGGCGACCTCTTCTTGGCTCTCTGAAGGAGGACCTTTCACCAAGTTCCGTAACATTTGTCACCTTTTATTATGCAGCAGACATTGATCACCCGGGGTACCAGAAGATTCTGTCTTGTCTATGTTCATTTTTCTTTCTTCAAAGAGAGGAGGAAGGCGCTCAATCATTTGTTCTGCTTTCTCTGGTATAGTCATCAACAGCTGCATTGACCTGCAGCCTCCCTTCCTAACACTTTCCTAGAAATGATTTTTCCAGCAGACCACCTAAACCTGTCGATACGTACTTTACTGGACACCAGGAATGGAGTGTTGTGATTATAAAGGTTCTCACAATTGTATTGCTTTGGTCTTTCCTGACTAAATGAGTGTGTGAGTCCTTGAGATTCAATGTCACAGCTAGAAGTTTGTTTTGGTTGGGTAGGTTACTTTATATTTTTGGCCAACTGCACCGAGAGCAACTTGGCAGGGGGAAACCGTTGTTAGCGTTCTTGCTACAGTACCAAGAATCCAGCGGTACCACTGCTGGCGTCCCAACGCTGGCCTGGAGCCAATCGTGGTGGACTCCAGCTACGTAGTACACGGCTCGTCCTACTTGTACAGACGTACATATACAGATACCTTGCGCTATGGCGTCGAACCCGGGTTCCCGTACCGTGGCTGGCAAAGGGAACAGAGGGCCAGGGTGCCTTACGTCTCTCTGGTCTTTTGTGAGTCCAGCCACAATCAGGAAGCCCCCAACCCCCCTTGTCCTAGAAGGAGGCTGTGTGGCATCATCCGACCTACCAAGTATGCAGAAGCCATTGATGATGACTTGATCAGTCTCCCCATCTTGAACTATACACAGTAACTCTCTCTGCAGCCTGTCTCTGCAGAGTGACGTTCCTCCTGCCCGGACCCTGGCCTGCCCTCCGCCCTCCTCAGCCACCCGCAACGAGCGCCGTCTTACGCAACAGGTGTCAGCTTTGGTTCGAGGGATCAGGGTTACACAGCTGTAAATCCTCTTTCGAGGGTACTGCAGGTACAGTATGTAAGACATGGTTGGGCTGCCGCCTCGGTACGTCTTTTAAGCTGCTCTGAAGGCATAATCAAGGTTGTATTGCAAAGGCTCTTTTTTTTTGTCCTTTCCCGATCAGCACTCCTCACAGACACGTCAGGGCTTGGTCTTCTTTTTGATCTCTTCCGTCTCGTTCCTGAACCATGTTCAACGGTCAATGGCTGGTCTCGCTGTCTTGCAAACCATCCTCCTCTTCTGATATAATAACCTCACCACACCCTGCGCCGTCTAGGGAAAATCCGGTTTCTGCTGCAGTGTCCTTAGGAATTGTTCACACACATCTCTCTGCTCGCATCTCGCCGCACTTCGAGCATCCGCATCTTGTTCCTGGATTTTCAACCCCGACATAATCACACCTGGTTGGTCGGCATCGATGTCCGCAACCATGGTCGGGCAGGCCCCTGCGGAGGAAAATGCAGAACCGACGTCATCTGCCCCGCCAGCTACCACCCCTCCAGCAGTGGTGCCCTCCATACAAGTCGCCCATGATAACAATAATAATAAGGGCGCCACACACACTGATAACCATGCAGCCGTCGCAACAATGGAAGAACCACACACGTCCCGCCACAGACCGACCAGATCCGACACATCCATCGATACCACAACATCTCGTCGTTCTCGGAAGGCATACATGGACGCCCTGGTACCGCCCTCGGGCGAGGAGATGTCGCGCATCTCACAGATACAACTACAACGCGAGCAGGAGGACAGGCGCCGGTCTCGGGAGAAGGAGAAGGAGCGCCGCAGGTCGGCAGAGGCGTCCCAGTCAGCCCTGGGCGTACAGGACAAGCCCAAGCGCAGCAGCATCTTCGGCTCCCACCGTCCTAAGAAGTCGGACGCTGCCAACAACAGCCATGCCCACCAGCCGCCGTCGAACAGCGCCGTCGCGCCCGCCATAGCCAGTGCACACGCCGTGGGAACTGCCCCTGCAGAGGCCGACGACCTCCGGGTCTATCACGCCGCGACGCTGATACAGAGGACATACAGAGGGTACAGGACGAGACGGGAGATGAAGGGGCTCGGGCTGAATGCCGACACGAGGTGGACACATGCACTGCGCGACATGCGCTTCCGCGAGGTGACGAGGCCGCGCGGCAAGGGCGACATACCTGTTCCGGTGGGGACTGAGGCGACGCTGAAAGGCCTGGGCGCGAGCGATGCCGAGGCGGCCAGGAAATCCAGCTCGGCGCGGTACAAGTGGAAGAAGGTGGCGCTCGTCGCAGCGCACGCTGCCGCAGACATGGACGAGGAGCCCACCAGCCCGAGCGTGAGCGGGTCCGACTCGGAGTCCAGCTCGGGCCCCGCGACGACGCCAGAGAAGAGGAGGATAGCCCATGAGAAGCGAGAGGCCGCCAAGGCCAGGAGGCGGAAGGACGCGCGCGTGATGGGGCTGCAGTACTTCCTAGAGATGGTCGACCAGAAGCACAGGTACGGCTCCAACCTGCGGACGTACCACGAGGAGTGGAAGACGGCCGACACGCAGGAGCCTTTCTTCTACTGGCTCGACTACGGCGAAGGGCGCAACCTCGATCTGACCACGTGCCCGCGGGAGCGGCTCGACCGCGAACAGGTCCGGTACCTCTCCAGGGAGGAGCGGCAGTACTACCGGGTCCAGGTCGACCCGCGGGGTCGGCTCTGCTGGGCCAAGAACGGCGCGCGCATAGACACGACCGAGGCCTGGAAGGACAGCATCCACGGGATCGTGCCCGTAGACGACCCGACGCCCGCGTTCAAGCCCATCTCGACCAGCCCCAGCCAGCCCGGGCTCCTGGCCAGCGGCTGCTCGTCGGCCTCACCCGAAGACGGGAGCACCATGGACGTGTCAGACTCCGAGGCCGAGGCCGCCCGCGCAGCCAAATACGCCACGCCCGGGTTCCAGGACGCCAAGGGGGTCAAGAAGGTCACGCACCTGTCCGCCGCCACCGTGTTCAACACGCTCCTGCGCAAGTCGGTCCGCAAGAACACGTGGATCTTTGTGGCCGACACCAGCTTCCGGCTGTACGTGGGGATCAAGGACAGCGGCGCGTTCCAGCACTCGTCCTTCCTGCAGGGCTCGCGCATCTCGGCCGCCGGGCTCATCAAGATCAAGGACGGCCGGCTGGCCAGCCTCAGCCCGCTCTCGGGCCACTACAGGCCGCCGGCGAGCAACTTCCGCGCCTTCGTGCACAGCATGCGCGAGGAAGGCGTCGACATGAGCCACGTGTCCATCTCCAAGTCGTATGCGGTGCTGGTCGGCCTCGAGGCGTACATGAAGACGCGGCAGAAGGGCAAGGGTCTGGTCAAGAAGGCCGCGCACAAGAAGGACAAGGTGGTCCACCCCGAGGAGGCGCAGAAGCGCGAGGAGGAGGAGAGGGACAAGAGCCAGAGCGCCGAGAAGGAGAGGAAGTTCCTCGAGCAGCAGGCCAACGGGCAGGACAGGTCGAGAGACAAGAGGGCCTCGTTCAAGCTGATGCAGAAGCTGGGCTTGAGCTCACCCCTGCCCAAGGAAGGGAAGGCTTGAAGGATTAAGTAAGTAGGGCGGTGGCCCTGTGGATGTGTGTACACGTACACATATTCTTTAGGCGGAGGTGCAAAGCAACTGGCGTCTAATTTTTTAGTTCTTCTTTTTTGAGTTTTCGCGGAGTTGATATAGATACCCTACTAGCCCGCCTAGCTTCTATTACGAGAGCTCTGGTCATCATTATATCCGTACTTGGCTGGATCAAGTTGTGTAATATTATATATATTTCTATCAAGATGGCATCAATATTCTCCTAATCACACACATGGATAACCAGATCCCATGCTTCAATTTTCTCCCAGACGTGACCAGATAGTTTCCGATTTGTTTTCTCTCTCATCTCAAATACGAAGGGACATGTAAACAAATGCCCATCATTATCATTAAATCCATATCGACTATACAAGGCGGGAGGGGGATGAAAGAAAAGAAATAAAAAGGGTATTCAAAAAGAAAGCGATTCATGAGAACAAGAATTCCTTGAGGACCGGCGAGCCGGAAAACTCTGGATTTAATAGAATACAGCTAGTGCGGCGGGAGGTCTTGATGTCAGCGAAACCTTGTCTTTTTCTTTTTCTTTTCTTTTTTTTTTTTTTTTGTCCTGTTCCAAAAGAGAGAGAAAGAAAGAGAGGGAGGGAGAGAAAAAGAGACGACGTACTTGAGAAAGTATTGCAGGCCAGACCTCCGCTTCTCCAGGAACCGGGGCCTGAACCTCGAGATGACGCTCTTGGGCGGCAGCACAGGGACGGCGGCCTCAAAGGCCGGGAAGGTCTGTATAAGCTGGTGCCGGAAGTCGTCAAACTCGGAGTAGCGCTTTCGTATATTCATGTATGGTCCCTGTTCGCAGACGTCAGCGGTCATAAAACTCAAAAGACAGTAAACCCCCCCAACACACTGAATCCTCCTGTCTGATCTTCTTCCTCCTAATTTCTTCTAGGTCAAAAAGTAGAGAAGGGATAAGAAAAGACTGAGAAGTACTACTCACGCTCAACGTCTGCACCCGTATATTCCACACCACAAAAGCCCCAATGTTGGTCGCGCTGCCGTTTACGATGACGTAGTCCGTGACCTCGACGCTCTTGGCCCAGCATGCCCTGTTGCGGTCCCGCCCGTACGATGTCCGCGTCTCCTCGGAGTTCCGCTCCTGCTGCTGCTGCGCGTCGTCTTCTGCCTCGTTGTCCTGCAGGGTGATGGCGCCAGGGCCCACGAGGCTCTCCACGGAAAGGTTGTGGCTGCCGCCGGAGTCGTGCTGCCGCCCACCATCGGCGTGGCGGTGCGCCCAGTAGGGCGGTGTTGTGACAGGAGAAACTACCCTTCCTGTGCTGCTGATGTCATGGTTCTGGTAGTCGGGTTCGGGGCGCGGGTCGAGGGGGAGAGGCCGTGATCGCCGTCGCCGTCGTCGTCTTCAACGTCCTCATCGTTGTCGTTCTCGTCGAGTAATGATCGACTGCTCTCCTGTTGTTGTTGTTCTTGTTGGGGTTGCTTCTGCTTCTGCTTCTGCTCTTGCTGCGCGTGCCCGACGACAGCACCGTCACGGTCCTTCACCGCCGTGGTCCCATTGGTAGACAGAGCACCGCCATTCTGCTGCTGCCGCTGGTGGCGGTTGTGGTGCGTGTAGTCCCCCTCGCCACTGGTGCTCTCCTCCTCGCTGCCGTCGTGCGACGGGTCGAACTCGGGGAACTGCTCGGTCGCGATGCTATCGTCGTCTTCTGCCGGGCGGTGCGCCACGTATCTGCCGTGTCCATTACTCAGGCCACCGCCATTCGAGAAAGGCTGCTGGTGGTGATGTGGTTGTGGTTGTGGTTGAATGGCCGTCGCCATGGAGCCATGTGGGTGCGAGGCCTCCAAAGGGGGATCTCGAGGGAGTCTTGGTCGTCTTTGGTCCTCGTGGAATCGATCTCGCCAATTGGTTAGGGGCCGAGGCGATCTCTGGGGCGCAATTGAGATTCTGTGCTGTACGGCGTGTTGTAGTCCGTGCTCTTTGGTGGTCTGTGTTGGTATGTGAACCTGAAGATTGAACAAGAAGAGAATAGGTCCGAGGTTTTTGCGACAGAGGATCGACAAGACAGCAACGGACTTGATTGCTGAAGAACAGGAAACTACTTAGTAGTCTGTGAAATCGACGCCTGTGGGGCCTCCGGCGGCCGGGGAAAGGCTAAGTGCGAGCTTCCAGAAGGGGGCTTACGTATGCCAGGGGGAGGGAGGGTGGGCGAGCCTTTTGCTTCGGTGTACTCCGGGGCACGGCTCAGGTGGAGCAGAATGTCATGTTTGGAATTGTTTCTGTTCGTTGGGATGGTTTCGAAGGCGATGATCAGGGGGTTGAGGGGTGAAGGGAAACAACTCTGGTGAGAGAAGGAGAGGGCGTACGAATGGTGGGCTGATGATGAAGGTTTAACGGAAACCGGATCTGCCTCGAATGATGTGAGAATGTGGTTCTACCGTGAGTATTCCAAGCCCACGGATGCGCTAACAAAGCATGTTCTGAACCTGCTATCAGATAGTTAGTGGGCCTGGTGCGCACACAGCGCACGCAGTAGCACCACCACCACCGGCTGTGACGGAGCGGTCGGCTATCTATCGTCTAGGGCGGGTCGAGGGTCCTCCCTGTACTCCGGACAATCCATCACCTGCAATGAGTACCGCCTCAAAGAAATACAAGGTGTGGTATCCCGACATCAAGGCAATACTGACAGATACCTCAATGAGCAAAGCAAGATTGCAACGGTTCCTTTGATAAAATCTGACAGCTCTCGTGATAATGAATTATGGCCAATCGTCCCAAGAACCATGCTGAGAATCATCGCCGACACTCTTGTACGATATGAGGGTTTTCGTATATGACTTCCCGAAACGGAAAGTAGAATGCGCATTGCCAGAGACTGATTGGTCCTACACGCTGACAAGGGTACATACAATAATACCCCCTTTCCCCCATTTCACGACCACTTGTGCACCTCAGTCTTGTCCAGCGAGTCGATATAAACCTGCTCCATGACAATGTCCACCTCACAGGGGTCCTTTGCATGAGGCTTAGTACTTCTGATGAGTCCAATGTCGCGGCCAGGTGTGGGACCTTCAGTGGTGAACAGGTGGTCGTTGCACAGGAAGGGGGTGAGCCTGAGATATTTCCTATGATGAGACATCCACGTTCTCGACAGCAATTCGGTGCAGTGGAATCTATCGGCCCTCGCCTATTGTTTCAACGCAGAGAAGGAGGGGGCAAGCAGCACTGCGATGCGGACAAGCATCGATATATGCCACTGCCCCTTCTCTAGATGTCATGATGACCATTTAGCCTTTGAGCCACGGTCGGCACATGTCAGTGCTCCAGAAGCCCAAGATTTTCCCGCAAATCAAGCTGGCGGTGAGAAGGTGAGACAGAGTCTCCAGCCAGCTGCCCTGGTGGTGATGATGGTGCTAAGCATGTTGTGTGCTACATGCATAAGCTTTGGGAATAGATTCCTCACTCACTGTAGTCCGTACTCTAGTACTACAGTACTTGTAGTGTAGTCTCTGCGGGTATTATCTCCTTGCCAAGCCCTGCTACTACTCGGAGGTCCTCAGCAGCCAGGGAGGAGGCACTCGTATATGTAGACTTTGCCTTTACGAAGCCAGAATCCGTTAAATCCTTCCCATTGTAGCCAATGAGGTCCTGAATTTCCCCTGGCCGTTTGGTTTCCGCGATGGAGCTATGTTTTACACAGGCATTCTCAAGATCTTCGCCAGGTAGCGCAGAGCCTGGTGCAATTCTTGTTGACGTGAGAGCTATGTGTCTGGCATGGATTATCCTTTTGCGAGCATGCCTTTTTCTCTCCTGCTTTTCCTGCTCGCAAGGGTTGTGCGGCAGAAGGGACCGGCCTTTACAGGCCAAGCGATCTGATCAGTGTCCACAAGAGCTCTGCTGCTCATTCCGAGTGAAATGACCTCAGCGCATCGATGATCCAAAGCCGATGCGCTACTACATAGTAAGTATGTACATACCATGGTTCAGCGAGTACTACTGCGCTAGAAGATTGTTGTGGAGCTTAGGTGCTGTACTATGTGCTGATGGAGTTTAAAATGGATCACTTTTCCCCCAGGTGCTTGAGCATTTTGGATAGGCGCGGCAGGGTACAATAATTAACATGAGACTGGAATCCTGAGCAGACCGCTCAACAACTGTGTGGTTTTCTGTCCATCATTACCTTGCCAGCCTGCATTCGGTTCATGCTCAAGCATGAGGGACGGAGGATAAAATCTGGCCACCTGACCTGACGAAGGGCGGCGGCCTTTTTTCCCCCTTCTCTTCGGCAATGACCCAAAGGTGGCTGGCTGCTGGGTGGGAGATGTTTTGGTCTGGGGAGGTTCGTGAGAGAGAGAGGACTATGAACCCTGTACCATAGCTGCATGGTAAGCCCAGAGATGATCGGTTCAGGGATCACCCCCACAGGGGAGGGTTGGGCCAGCAGCCCGTTCTCACGCTGCGTCGATTTGCCTTTGATTTTTTCATCCCAACTCAAACACGGGCACACACACACACACACACACACACACACACACACACACACACACACACACGAGGCCAATTCGTCGCATTTATCCCACCACGGAAACAGTATACGAGCTCGACTGAACCTTTTTTTTCTTCGTTTCTCATCAGACCTGTGGCGGGTGTGGAGCCACCCCGTGGGATAATTGATTCCTTCTGATGGGTGGTCTCAAGCAGCAACGCTGGTCTGTCAGGCTGGGCTGGCGGCTGGCTGGGAAGGTCCTGCGGCTCAAAATGTTAGCTCCCTTCTATTCCCGCCGCTGGCGATTCATTTATGCTCCTAAAGGGCCTGTGAGAATTGCGAAAAAGAAAAGAAGCATGTGGAGGCAGAGGCGCGGGATGGGATGTTAGCTGCTTGGGCCTAATGCACCGAAGCCCACCACGCCCCACGCCCCCAGGCTCCAGGACAAGGGTTGTCTCTGACGCCCGTGACTCTGAATACGAAGGAGGGCCCATGGATTCCACACACATCACGGATTCACAAAGTTCCTCCTGTCGCCTGTCGCCGCCCTGCGAGGTGGCCCCGGAGTGGAGGCGTGGCCGAGACCTGGTGTCTCTTCTCCCGCTGTTCACCAAGAGAGGCCATCTGACAGCCTGTCGCTGTCGGGTGATCGTGTTGTCCTCGTATAATTCGTGAGACCAGAGAGGCAGGGATAAAGGGTAAGAAACGGAGGGTGGAGACACAACAAAAGACGAGATTTCCCACCGGAACGATCACGACAATTAGTGTTGCAGTGTGACCTCCTCCTCTTCCCCCTACTATTTTGGTTCCGAGTCTGCTCGCCGAGCACCCGCCGATCAGGGATGGAAGGTCGAGATAAGCAACCAGGCAGGCTCTAGCAGGCGACGCAAAAGAAAGTAAAAGAATTAAAACACAAAAAGCACTCAGAGAAGGTGCTTGGTTGCTGTGGCCACACGGGAGAGCACAGGATGCACAGCGCCACCTGCGTGCTGCCGTTGTCTGGTCAGTGCTCTTGGAGGAAGATTGCTCACTGATCCATCCGCAACACCTGTCACCCTCGCTTGTCCAGATAAGGGATCCTCAATATCTGTCCCACGGGGGGGGGCAACTCTCATCACCGGTCGCCCTGCTGTGTCCTCCCCTCCTGGTCTCCAGGATCTCTTCTTATCAATTACCACTCTCTGGTCATCTCCACTCTCGACGAGACTTGGGGTGGGTTAACGGACCACCGGCAGTGTTGTTGATTTCTCTGCACACACAAAGAAAACACACAAGGGCCGAGCTCCTGTTCCCAGGTGCCGAGGGAGATCCCATTTGCACCTATCCTCGACCGCTATTTTCTAGCCAATTGGCCTGTCTGATTGGGTCACCGCCCACCCCCAGGCTTGAGAGGGGGAGATCCCAGATGAGACCCCTGCCCGAGCTGCATTCTGTGCTCCGGGGATGCGAGGTTGAGGCTTGAGAGGCTAGCCTGGATTAAGGTTGTACTCAACTTTACTACGGTACTTCTTCGCTGGACCCTTGAAGATCCCTACCGTCTAAGACATGGGGACAGGGGGTAGTGAGATGGCGGAAGGAGAGGGTCGCCCGGCCTACTGCTCCTTCCTTCTCATGTCCCTCCCCCTTCCCGTACGATTTGATCTCTCTTCATAAAAGATATCCTCCTCCTCTCGATGGAGTTTCCTTTGAGACCTTGACCTCCCCTTTTCTTTTCTTCTTTCTTCTCTATCTCGCTTTGTTATTTTTTTTTTTTGTGGTGTTGGCTTCCTCTCGCTGAAACGTCATTGCACAGTTGAGAGTTCGCAGTGGCAGTCACTCGCTTTCGTGCAAGACCTTTGAATTGCTGCCTTTCTCCCGTGCAACGCTTCTATTTGATCACAACTCTGCCGTGTGCTTCTTGTTCTCGTCGTTGCTTCCTCAAACTTGTAAGCCGTCCTTTCTCTCATCACTCTTTACCCTCGCGGTCCTTCTCGATCAGGGAGGACTGCTCTCTTGACCCATCATCCATGTATGGATGGAGCTCTTCGAGGCGTGAACGGGTCAACAAATCTCGTGGTCGGCCAGAATCTCAGCTTGCGGCTCAGGCAGCTAATCTCTGCAAACAGACATAATCTTTGCTTCTAATAATCACATCATCACCACGAACCCTCAAGATGCCTTCGTTCAAGACAGCAGTTCTGGCCGTTGCCACGGCCTTCGTCGCCAGCGTCGGGGCAGACTACTACGTTGTGCCGAGCAGTGTCCCTGCCGCCACCAGAGGTAATTGATGCTCCTGTCAGATCTTCAGTCTCATTATTTCGCAGGCGACTAACACACTCGTTCTACAGAGCAGTGGTGCAGCAGCGAGATCGCCGAGTGCCCAAGTATCTGTGAAGACATGGGCGCCGGAGGAGCGTCAGTCAACACGTGCAACTCAGTAAGTCGTCTCTCTCCCTCACTCACACACACACACACACGCACGCACTTGAATGGTACTGAACTCGTTTATGCATGGCTAACATATTCCCCTTCCCAAAACAGACAACCCTGAGTTACGGCTGCCTCTGCGATGACAACACCACCCCCAACGTCTCCCAGTACTCCCTGACACTGCCCTACTTCGTCTGCACCGAGTGGGGCAACCAGTGCGTGGCGGCATGCGGCACCAACAACACCTGCTCGTCCAACTGCCGACAGGACCACCCCTGCGGTGCGCTCGACCCTACGACCAACAAGATCAACTCGACGGCCACCGCGAGCGCCACCTCGACCAGCTCCACCAGCTCCTCGGGCAGCGACACCGTGTACTCGAGCTTCAACGGAAAGAGCGCTGCGGGCCCCCGGCGTTCGAGATGGCCAGGCTCTACAGCACGATGGCTGTGCTGGGTCTGTTCTGCGTGGGTTTCGGCTACCTGCTCTAAAGCGTGGTTTCCGTACAACGGATCACAATATGGGGTCCGGTCGAGGCTGGTCAGTGGAACCGTGACACGTGGTGAGAGGTGACTACGGATGTCCGTGTGTCAGGGAGGACGCCGTCTCACCCGACTAGGACTCCTCGAGAGACGTTGATCATCTGTTCAAGGTTCTACGAGGTAAGCACATTCCTGGCAAGAATGGAGCTGGCCTGGCGTCGGTCGGGCTGGGGACAAGGGAAAGAAAAGAAGAGAAAAAGGAAAATGGGGCCACACAAAGCAGCAACAAACACGCACGGTACCGAGTGCGTCTAATAATCTGACTATGGGAGCGTCATCGCATTGCATCATTCAAGGGCTAGGCTTTCTGGTTTATTACGGCGTTTTCATACTTTTGGCATCAGCAAAGCTACAGGTGGTACAAGCATTCATTCATTAGTACAGCGTCAGGGCAAAATTGTGTTCTGCAACGACATGGTTGAAGGAGACAAATGTATGAGGGATGAGGTCTAGCAGAGCATTGAATTGAGAGAAGTGAGTTGAAATGACTCAGTTGGGTTGTGTGAACTCACACAAGTACTGTACAAACTGATGCCCACACTGCATTATGGGGTTCTGACTCTTGAGGATCTTGTTCCTTGGATGGTTTATTTCCTTGTGTATCTTCATCTGAGCCACCCCTGGCCGGAGCAGTGACAATCTCGCCCTGTATGGACCTATCGCCGCTGTCACTGCTCCCATTCTCGGCTGGGCTATGATCTTCATCACCGTCATGTGCCTAAGGACGTATGAACAAAACCAGTCCCTTCTAGGTGATAGCCGTGGTAGGGCTTGTATAGGCCAATCGACTTGAAACACATGGAATACATGCGCCTTCAGTCCTTCTGTGAGATTGACCATTGTTATCAAGTGATGCGAGGAATTCAATGCTATCCTCAGCAACATCTGTATAATGCAGGGCAGTGGTGAGGTGATGTTGCAGAACTTGGTGCAAGATATTTTCCATTCAATAATTACTGAGGGTCAATAGCTGGCGCAAGTCATCTCACCATCCCGGAGCTGCTCTCACATAAGTCATCATCAACTGCCAAAGTTGTAGACCTGGCCGTCACCACAGATATCGACTTGAGACTGCACCTTGTTCAAGAACTAGGAGGCAGTTTTGTAGATGATAGTCGAGGAGAGTGGCAGCATAAGCCACAAGAGCATGTTGGATCGGTGTTTAGCTAACATTTTGTCTGTCACACACCTAGGCGACTGAAAGTTGAGGTCTGTATGAAAAAATTGTACAACAGTCTAGGGTTGATTATCTGGGAGCTCGGCTTGATGAGCTGCATTCTTGTTTTAGTGCGCGAGTGTGGTGAAGGAAAGGGCTCAGTATAGGTGGTATACTTAAGTAGCCTTGAGGGAAGTGGAAGTGACCCACCGGGAATAGTATTCTCAGGTGCCAAGGCCTGGACACCGAATTGGCAGTGTATTATTGGAAACACAAAAACCAAAACTCAGCAGAGTATCTGGCGGGGGCCCATTCCATGTAGCTGAAGGCTTTGAAGAGGCTCTTTGCTGGACCAGGTGATCCTGTGCACTTAAATACTCCCAGTACACTCAAAAGGATGAGGGCTTCGGATGGCATGTGAAGGTTCGGGATATCCCTGCAACTTCCAGCTCATCATTTGCAACAGAAGAAGAAGAAGAAGAAAAGAAGAAGCCCCCTCCCACCACCCCACCTCTGCATCTGATCCCTCCCCAAAATGGCATCATAAACAGGTCTGAGAATCACACCCTGCCTGCCCTGCTCACCTTCCAGTACTGCTAAAGTATTCATTTCCCAACACAAGTCAATTTGTCTCTACAGGCTGAATTGCAAGAGTCGGTACTTGGAAGTGCCAGTGTGCCTCGGCTGATCCGTGTCAACCAACCCTTGATGCTTCCACTACAAGTTACTGTAAGTACTATAGTAGGTTGCCCAAGATGCAACAGGCCAGCACAGCCTACTAAACATTTCAGCACTAAGCAGAAGCAGCTCTTGGCCCACATGTTCATTCTGGGGACCGGCTGTGGTGGAGATTTGGGTGCTAAAGCCGGTGCTGTCCGCAAGGGCCAGAGCCAATAGCTGCCCGTGCTCTACTACAGAACTGGGTCCTGGTGTCACCTTTTTCAGATGTGCGTCAGTCGTCGAGACCTCGACTTTCCAATTGCACAGGGGAGCCTGCAGGGCCTGACTGTGGACTTTGTCTCCCTCTTTTTTTTTTTTTTTCTTCTCCCCCTCCCCTTTCCAAAATTCTCAACTGCCTCTTCAAACCACACCGAAGAGCAGCAGTCCATGACAGAAGCATGCTGTCGATATCATAGGGACAACATTTCTTTTATCTCTCCTTTCCCCTCTTTTGCTCCTTCATTCTCTCTTCGGAGGGGAGTTCCGACCAGGCCATCATGGCTCCCAGCAGCAGTAAGTGCTTACCTCACTCGACCCCTTTCTTCATAACCCTCCGACTTTGTACCCCACCATGCACTACTACACCACCCACCCGCCTACCAGCATTCCAAAACAATCTCTTCCTCCTCCTGCTCCTCCTCCTCCTCCCTGCCTGACAGGTCACCTAAACTGCCTCGCGATGGTTGGCACCGGGTCTGGGTCAACATACGCAGAGGGCTGAGAGCTAATGTGGTCCGTCGTGTCGTCGTAGAAGAAGCCGCCGCCGAGTGCGTCTCAGAAGATGCCCTGCTCCATCTCAAGTCGTACAAGTACTCCGCCGTCGACAAGTCACCCGTGTCCTATTACATTCTGCGCCCATACGTACGTGCCTCCTCCCTCAACACCTGAGCGATCCGACAAGTAATGCCTCCTCGCTGTCCCGTCGAAGCCCTCGAGCTCGAAAAACACACGATGTTCCGCCGACTAACAACATGACTGGGAGCTGGGAGAGAGTATAGTGGAACTGGGCCGCAGGTTTGCTGCCAGTATGGCTCGCGCCGAACATGGTCACCCTGATCGGGTTCTTCTTTATTCTGGGCAACGTCGGGCTTCTCGTCTTGTTCGTGCCTGACCTGATAGGGCCTGTACGTGTCTGCTCTCCCCCTCTTCTCTCCTCTGAAGCATGCAATGCAGCTTCGGACCCTTATAGCCTGGAACCCCCTCTCCCCGGAGATAGAGAACACCCGCAGCTAACCGCCGGCTGCGCCTCTCTTGCTCCAGGGACCGTCATGGCTCTACCTCAGCTTCGCGTTCGGCCTCTTTATGTACCAGACCATGGACAACATCGACGGGAAGCAGGCACGGCGCACCGGCACCTCGTCGGGCCTCGGCGAGCTCTTCGACCACGGCATCGACTCGCTCAACTGCACCCTCGCCTCCCTCCTCGAGACCGCCGCCATGGGCCTCGGCACCTCCAAGACGGGCGTCTTCACCGCGCTGTGCCCCTGCATCCCCATGTTCTTCTCCACCTGGGAGACCTACCACAGCCACACCCTGTACCTGGGCTACATCAACGGGCCGACCGAGGGCCTACTGATCGCTGCCTCCATCATGGTCATGTCGGGCATCTACGGCCCACAGATCTGGACGACGCCCGTCGTCGAGGTGCTCGGCGAGCAGTACACCTTTGGCTATGCGGAGCAGCTGGGTGACCTGGCCGTGCGCGACGTCTGGGCCCTGACCATCGTCGGCGGCCTGTTCGTCCACGTGCCCGGGTGCATCAAGCACGTCGTGGAGGCGCGCAGGCGGCAGAACCTTCCCATCGCGCCCGTCTTCCTGGAGTGGACCCCCTTCGCCGTGTATTTCTTCTCCATCGGCCTGTGGCTGTACAGCCCCTTCTCCACCCTGCGCCGCGAGAACCACCTGGTCCTGTTCTGCCTGACCATGAGCTTTGTCTTCGGCCGCATGACCACCAAGATGATCCTCGCCCACCTGACGCGCCAGCCCTTCCCCTACTGGACCGTCATGCTGTTCCCACTCGTCGGCGGTGCCCTGCTGGGCAACCTACCGCGCCTGGGCCTGCCCCAGGTTGCCCCCGAGGTCGAGCTGGCGTACCTGTACGGGTACTTCTTCTTCGCCATGGTCGTGTATTTCCGCTGGGCGTTCCTGGTCACGGGGGCCATCTGTGACTACCTGGGCATCAACGCGCTGACGATACCACACCAAAAGACGGTAGAGAACAAGAAGAGGGAGGAGGACGAGAGGAGGGCCAAGAAGGGCCTGTTGTCGGCGAACGGCACGACTGCGAACGGGAAGAAGGCGCAGTAGACAGCACACCCTGCCAGCCAGTGAGGCGCCAATTGATGCATGCCGGACCAAGCGAGGGTCTGAAGGAAGACATGGAAACTCCCGAGATGATGAGGCATGCGACGTTATTCAACATCAAACGTCGACGCAACTGCGGGTCATTCATCCTCTGCCCTGCCACTACTGCTATCCTGGGCTCAGTGCCAAAAGAAGAAGAAAACGGGACCGGCTATTGGACCGACTGAACAGCTCGGAACACGGCCAGGATCTGAGAGATGCGTTTTCCTTTGAAGCAGTACCATCACACTATGCATTGAGGTCGGCGTTTGAGGGCAGGTCTGCAACAGAAAGAAAAAAGAAAATACCGGTAGTCAGATTCTTTGGCATCACAGCACAAATGCATATTTAGCTTGTTTATGGCAAGACGAAAAACACATTGGACCTATCTTCCCGACTTGATCTGACCTTTATGTTCTGTGTTGCCTATGTCAAGAACCATCCTCCGAGATCAGCTGCTGCGGCATAAGCATGTGATATCTTGACATTTGTTTAGTATTAAGTGCATAATATATTCCTTGGGAAGCTTTTATACACAAACCCCTAGGCAGGTGACTGCTAGCTTAGGAGCGGTAGGAGGGTGGTTCTCCTGCATTGAGCTTTGTTTTGTCAGTAATTGATTAACACCTTTTTCATTAATTTGAGTCTGATGAAGCTTTGTTCTTCACATGTTGACAGATTGGGAAGAAGATAATTAGCAAATTCATTGGACTATCCAAGCAGGTGATTGCATGTTTGGAGCAAGATGTTGTTCAGATTGTGGGTTATGAAACACTGCATGTTTCCTTGCTCTGCTCTTTTCTTGCTACAAAGCGAGGGGTCTCTCTCTTTCTTACCTCTCCTGATCAGAGCTTTTATGTTCTGCTCTGACCATTACTCAATTTCAACACCACATCACACAGTCATGAAGTTGGACCTTGAGCTTGCTCCCTTTTCTCCTGACTGATTCCAATTCTCTGTACAAAAGCCGTGTTAGCCAATACTATTTATTGTTATTCACAGATTACAAAAAGTTGAAGACTCCGTAATGATCCAAGATATATCAATCAAGCTGCTACTTGGGCAAAGAAGCCCTGAAAATTCTAAAGGAGGCCATCAGTGATGGATATAAATCGGGCATATGGGACTCAATGTCACTAGAAGCGCGAATTAATTATAATTGCCTCACTTATGATCTCCTCTGGTCTTACTAAGTTTCATGATTGGCCCTAGAATTGCAGACATTACTGACTGGCTGTGGAGCTTGATGCTACCGAACTTTCCGGGCACATCGCAGCCGCGCTCGTGGAAAAAGCGCGAGCCCACGAGATCCGGTTCGTCCATACGTGTTTTCGACGTTATTCGAACGTCAACAACTCTGGTAATTGTGAACGATTTGCGACTTTCCCAATGATTATGCAAACTCAAACACAAGGCTTGGGCCAAGTGCCATCTCTATCTTGATCATTACTGGACCTGATCAAGTTGTCGTCTAATTACAGGGTGGGTGATGAGTTCTATTACGATGTGATGAACAAGTCTCTCTTGCTGTCATGATCAAAACCGCGCAAGTGGGGAGCGATTGACACGACCCACGATCTACGAGCTCGGGCTGAGGGTGTAGTCGCGAGGAGCGATGCCGACCAGACGATGGATCTTCTCATTTTCATAGAAAAGTACCTACAGTAGGTGATGTCTCTGTCGGTTTTGGTGAGACAACTCAATGTTATATGACCACATCCCCTTTCTTCTTGTGTGTTCTAGAGCTCGTTCGGATCCAGACCGAAGATCATTCGTCGTATCCCAATTAAATATTTAATATTAAGTTAGCGTCACGGTGAAAGGAGTTGGGGGCGTCGAAATCACAGAAACTGGAAAGAATTCAGTTTGGTGAGGATATAACATCGTGCATACTAGAATCCTGTGTACACTATGCCTTACACGCCCAAATGAATATAATATGTTTGTGAAGAGGCTGAGGCCGCTGAGCAGTAGCAGCAGCCTTCCCTTATTTTCTCCGGCGTGGTTCGTTGTTCGCAATGTCGAATGCCGAGATCCCACCGAGGATTGATCGAACTGATAATACTATGTACGTCCGTGTACAGTATGTACAGCACTACAGCAAAAGCTTATATCCAGCTCTACCCGCAAAATATGGAGCTCGGGAACGCTCATGTGCGTGGAGCCCTTTTTGACAACGGCCAAGCCTGATGCGTAGTGGGGAAGGGGAGCCTTGGCCGCCTCTGATATCAAGAGGCTCCTGTTTTTGGTCGCGTCTTCGGCCTTTTGCTGCGCATTGCAAAGAGTATTTTGAAGTTTTCATCTTGTGACAATAATTAAAGGCCATATTCACGACGTTGAGACCAACAAGATACGTCGACTGACTGTTTTTTCTTTGTATATAGACACAATACTATCATTTCGTTGTTCGGTTCCGGCTTTGTCTCGCTGAGTGGTGGATTTCGTAGCAAGGCTGAAGCTTCTCCTACTTACACCGAGATAGCGCCCGTCTGCTGCGTTTTCACAGCTCTCCACCAAAGACGTCCCGAGCTCTGGAAGATACCGGAAGAGCAGAGACTGCGTTTTGTATGTACTATGTATAACGTCTGCAGGGCAACCCACTACAGTGGAGACAACTCCTAGTTCGTGGAAAACTCCACGGCAGACCGGAAACGGCCAATGGAGCCAATCAATTTGATGACTCTCCCAGCCTTGTAAGGATCCCTGTATGCAGCTGTATTATAGCAGTTCCCGAAACGCCACCGTTCATGATTCGGGATGACAGTATTCTATCGGTGGGCCTTGTAATTGCTGCAAGACGAAAATTGGAGCGGTTGAAGCTGGCTCGCTCTTATATTACTTCTGATTAAAGCGAGTTCGGTAATATATAATGAACTGGATCGTCTCGCACACTGAACACGGGGGAAGTAAGTTACTGGTTGCCATCGACCCAAATTATCAGTACACAAATTTATCAATTCTCTAAGTCAAGATCTACATGTTTCTATCTCCTTGAAAAAAATGAAAAAAATACACTACTACTACAATTACACAATCATGTCTACACAACAAGAGCTTCCTCGGGAGCATCCTGAGCCACTGTCACCAACACATCTAGTGAGGACAGAAACCGTAAGGAGTCTTGAGGAAATGGGCCTCTCATCCGTCTCAGAACGGATAGACGTCAACTATCCAGAAGTAGGACGCCCCCAACATCCAGTCTTCCCCGAAGAATACACCTTCGAGTCGCCCACAGGTCTCGTGCCCGAGGAGGCCCTAGAGCAGATCCGGTCAAGACGAACAACAACATCCTCGGGCTCATCAGAGCGCACGCATCACGCAGTAGCAACACCACCGAGCACAGCACAACAGGACCTCTAGAAGCGAAAGACAGCCGAGTTTGTCACCTTCACCATCCAGGACCGGGAGAACCCACACCACTGGTCGAGGCTGTACAAGTGGTACGTCACCATGGTGGCCGCGATGCTGGTCGTCTGCGTGGCCTACGGCTCGTCCATCGTCACGGGCGGGCTGGGCCTCATCGAGGACCAGTACGACGTCTCGGAGGAGGTGGCCATCCTCACCTGCTCCATCATGGTGTGCGGCTTCGCGGTGGGGCCTCTGCTCTGGTCGCCCCTCTCCGAGATGATCGGCCGGCGGCCCGTCTACATCATCTCCTTTGCCCTGTACACCGTCTTCCAGATCCCCTGCGCCCTCTCTCCCAACATCGGCGGCCTGCTCGCCTGCCGGTTCCTCAGCGGCGTCTTCTCCAGCTCGGGCCTGTCGCTGGCGGGCGGCACCATCGCCGACATCTGGGACATCCAGGACCGCGGCAACGCCATCGCCTATTTCGCTGCGGCGCCCTACTGCGGCCCCGTGCTGGGCCCCATCGTGTGCGGCTGGATCAACGTGGCCACGCACCGCCTCGACCTGTTCTTCTGGGTCAACATGGCCTTCTCGGGCGCCACCATGATCGCCGTCGGCCTCATCCCGGAGACGTACGCGCCGGTGATCCTCAAGCGCCGGGCCGCGCGGCTCAGGCGGGAGACGGGCGACCCGAACATCATGACGGAGCAGGAGAGGGTTGGGCTCTCGCTCGCAGAGGTCGTCAGGACCAGCCTGGTCCGGCCCCTGGTCATGATCCTGACCGAGCCCGTGCTGGACCTGATGTGCATGTACATTGTGCTCATCTACGCCATGCTCTACGCCTTCTTCTTCGCCTACCCCGTCATCTTTGGGGACCTGTACGGCTACAACGACGGCCAGATCGGCCTCATGTTCATCCCCATCCTGATCGGCGCGGGCTTCGCCCTCGTGGCCACGCCCTGCTGCGAGAACATGTTCCGCGCCGTCTGTGCCCGCCGCGAGCCCACGCCAGAGGACCGCCTCCTGGGCGCGTGCATCGGCGCGCCCTTTATCCCCATCTCGCTGTTCATCCTGGGCGCGACCTCGTGGCCGTGGGTCCTCTGGGTCGGCCCGGCCTCGTCGGGAATCGCCTTTGGCTTCGGCATGGTGCTGTGCTACTACTCGGTGAACAACTACATCATCGACTCGTACTCCAAGTATGCCGCCTCGGCGCTGGCCGCCAAGGTGTTTCTGCGTTCGGGCGGTGGCGCTGCATTCCCGCTTTTCATCACGCAGATGTATCACCGGCTGGGCCTGCTGTGGGCTTCATTCCTCCTAGCGTTCCTCGGGGTGGGAATGTTTTTTATCCCGTTTGGGTTTTACTTTTATGGGGCGAGGCTGCGGGCGAGGTTTACCAAGTCGTGAAACATAATATACGAGGATGGACGACATAAAAGTCACATCAGGAAAAAGGAGGGCAGGTTCGCGTGTTGTTAATGGGACATTATCACATGAAAGGATGACTGAGTGAGTAATATAGACGGATGCATGGGATAAAGTAGACTTTGAGAGTAGAATTGGACGCCTGTAGTCAACAATGATTGGTTGGTGTGTCGATCAAGACAAGGCAGATCAGGTTGAACAAGTAAATTCATCCAATGATGTATGGGAAAAGATTTTATCAAGACTACTCCTGCGTGTTTCTGGCTATGTTTCCAGCTATCCAATAAAGATCCGTATCATTCTGTTTTTGTCCCCTGTCAATTTCCCATAACTCCATGCCCATGCCGATGATCTTGAGACCGAGAGCGAGTAATTAATCAAACCCTCAGCAAGTGGAATAGAAGACGTCTATCTCAGCACATCACCATTCCGAATCCCACTTGTGCTGCTTCGTCCCGACTGTCAGGGCTCCCTTTCCTTTTTTAAACTTTTTTCTTTTCTTCACCCATCAACACATCCATACTATTATTGACGGATGGTGCCATACCCAGCGCTCCCTCTCGACGCCCGCGAGTGGACTCTCACCAGGGGCGAGAAACCCTCCTCATCAACCGTCCCCGGGATCACGTCCTCCCCAACATGACCACTATTAACATCAGCCACAACTCCATCACCACAGTAGACGACTACATCATCGTCCTCGTCGTCCTCCGTCTCCAGTGAGATCTCATCATCATCAACCTCCTCGCCATCGTCCGTGTCCTCTGACCTCGGCCCATCAGTCTCCACAATCATCCACGCCGGAATCGCCTGCCCCAGCGCCACAACCGCCAAGAACCAGAAGGCCGGCACCACCGAGCCCCTCTTGACCCCCACGAGAAGAAGGCGCCGGCGCAGGTGGGGCCCACGGCCCTGCCGATTCCCGAGAAGGTGGTGGCGAAGCCGTTGAGGGTGCCGAGGATGCGCATGGTGGGCGCCGAGTTGGTGAGGAGGATGGTGATGCAGGGGAAGCCGATGATGCCGGCGAAGCCCTTGACCATGAGCAGGGCGAGGAGGGAGGCGTACTGGATGCTGGGGGAGCGGATGAGAGCTGTGTAGGGGAAGATTAGGTAGAAGATGGGATAGAGGATTGCTGAAAGATGTTGTCAGCATGATAGTTTTTTTTTTTTTCTGTCCCCTCCTCCCCCTTCCTTTCTTCAAACAGAAATTGGACTTGGACTTACTGCCAGCCTTGAAGCAGGTCAGGGCTCCATAGCGTGAACAAATGACCGGAAAGACAAAGAACTGGATAACTCCACACGCAAGCCCATACACGGTGAAGATCGTCCCAATCTCGCTCGAGTTCAGCCCAAACCCGCCCGAGAAGTGGAAGGGCAGCTCGACAACATCCTCGCCCGGGTTCTGGCGCGGATAGTCGAGGAAGGCTGGCAGGACCTGGTCAAAGGCCACCGCGTGCAGGGCCAGAAAGGTGTAGGCGATGATGTTGATGGTGACCTGGGGCGTGAAGATCTCTCGCATCGTGGGCGGTGGTGTCTCCTTGTTGTTGGTCTTGCTCGAACCATTGCTGCTGCTGCTGCTGCTGCTGCTTCTTCGAGACTTCTTGGAGACCATCACCGCAGCAGACTTGGCCAGCAAGGGCGCTGAGGCCGCCTCTGCATCTATAAATGAGGAACGGTGATGGTGGTGGTGGTGGTGGTGGTGGTGGTGACGGTAATACCGGGGCTTGCGCTTGAAGGAACGAGAGATCTTCTCGCCCAGGTCGAGGCCCCAGTCCCTGTCGTGGCGTTTCGTCTCGAGGGTCTCACGGAGGTAAAGGGTGGCGACCACGACAGAAAAGAGGAAAAAGATGCAGGCCACGAGGTTGGGGAGCAGGAAAGGGTACTTGTTGAAGAGCCAACTGTCGCCAAAGAGCGCCGGGTACTGCTGGGCAGGTCTGGCAAAGAAGCCACCAAACGAAGGGCCAAACACGGAGCCTATGCTCCAGACCAGAGGCATCAGGGAGAAGGCCCGCGGCTGGAGTTCTTTCCAGGGGACCATCTCTGCCACCATGGTTCGTATTATGCCGACTGGAGGAAACATTAGTGAGAACTTGATCTGCGAGCACTCCTTTGTAGACAACAACATACCATTTCCATTGCCCAGACCCATCAGAAACCGTGCTGCAAAGGCCTGCACCAGACTAGTCGACGTGCCCCAGAGCAGGAAACAGAACATGACATTGATCAGGCCGATCAGGATGGTGGGTTTCCGCCCGACCTTGTCCGAGAGTCGGCCCCAAGGGACAGCACACAGGCTCTGGGATACAGAGAATGTAGATCCCACCATGCCCGCCCACTTCGCCACGTTGTTATGGGGCACGCCGAAGCTCTTGATCATCTCGGGCAGGTAGGGGAACACTGAGGTCAGCGCCAGAGGCTCTGCGAACCTGACAACGGCTAAAAATAGTAGTGAACAAACGAAGGAAACAAAGTCGTTAGCGATACGAGCGGTAGTCAAGAAGAGTGTGGTACCTGAGGAGAAAAAAAAATGTGTTGTGTTGTTTTGGTCTGCCCTGTCCAAACAACTGAATCTTGCCGTCCCTATGTGTACTTTGTGCAGGTCGAAGAATCTCTCTGCTGCTGTCCAGGGCTCGTCATCGTGTAGCATAATTTCCCTGCTTCGCTTATGTGTGAGACTGATCACCGCTGACAGTATAATAACACTACTCACCATGGACACACATGCACACACCTGAAGAAGAGTTCTGGCTCCTGCACAAGAACAGACCACCAGCAAGGAAACCTACCGACTGACAAAGTCCGGTACAACACACATACATAGACACCACGGCTGCTTCACTTGAGGCATGACGGCAAGAAACAAAACACACAGGGGGTTGGGGGAACATGGGCGCCCCGGCGGAACAAGGGGATTGTTTCCCGCAGAGAGGACAAGAAATAGGCTCAAGGCTTATGGTGACTTGCTTACCCAGGATCGCGAGTTGCTCGGCGGGTAGTTTTGGTCCATTCTGCGCCGTGGGAGACATCTTGAGGAGGGAGAGGGGGAGAGGGTGGCAGTTTTCACTGGGCCGTGAGGGAGACAAGGAGGGGATATGTCTATTGTGCGCGACTTGTAGCTAGAGATCTCGTTTGTCTGGTCCTGCTGTGTGTATGGACACTCGATAATGCAAGTTTCCTTTTCTTTTCGTTCTTGTTTTCCTTTCCAATCGAAAATAAGAAGAGGGGGGGAAAAAAAATCTCGGCGACGGCTTGGATCGGCAGAGAGCCGATTTGAGAGGGGGATGGATGGATGAGATGGGAGAAGGCTGGCGGACCGGGATGGGAAACAGCCAAAGAAAACAAAAGATGCCTCTATAGAAGTAACAAGTGAGAGACTCGAGATCCCGCTTGACTTTGAAAAGAAAAAAGACCAAGACAGAAGAAAAGGGAAAAGGGATAACAGAAGCGCGTTCTGATAAACAAGAACGGTATTCTCGAGGTAAAAAGAAAAGAGAGGGAAAAAGAAGAAGAAAAAAGAAGAGGAAAGAAATACTACGTAGATGTGCGCCACCGATCCCGAGTCACAGATTTTCAGAGGTACAGTACTGCACGGAGTACTATGTAACATCGCAGTCATCGGGCCGCCAGGTGGGTCGCCTCCGCGGGCCCAAGAATGATGGTGGTGGGCTGGCTGGCTCCTTGCAGCCAAACAGCATCTCTCAGATTGTCACACATACTGTTAGATTTGCGAGGCAGGGCAAAAGAAAAGCATAAAAGCATTAATGAAGAGAAATAGCAGACGCTAATGTGAATCAGAGGGTGGTCGAGATGGCCTGGCCCTCGCTCTTTACCACTACCTACAGTTTGGAATCAAATCACGAGAACAAAAAAAAAAAAAAGCAGTTTACGACGAGGTCCCGGTCGGCCGATCCCCAAGATCCACCTGCACGACGGTGGACCCGGGGGCCTGCAGGAGGGACGCAGGTTCAAGAAAAATTTCCCCTCCTTTGTTGCCTGTGCACAGTGAAAAGAGAGGGGCACTCCCTCCACAACTGTTGCATCCTGTGGCCGGGGAAATAAAAAAAAAATAAAAAAATAAAAAAATAAAGAACAGGACTGACGCTGCTGTGTCTGGTGAACGATTCATGTTGTCTGTGTTCACTCAGCAGTACCATAAAACAGCTGAAATTTCCCTTGTGACTTGTGACACTTTTTTCTTCTCCAACAAAAGTGCGTCCTGCAGAAAGACGGTAACATTGCATTATCATGGTCTGTCACACCGACATGGTTGATGGGTTCCGCTGTCGGCGTGACTCCTGGAGGATCTGGGCCGAGAACCTTGGAGAGAGAATGCTACACTACCTACGCCCTGCGCCCTTTTAACACACATGCACACAATAGAATGACGTCTCTCTCTCTCTCTCCCCCTCCCCTCTACCTCGGAAGTACAGTACTATGTATTATAGTAGAAAGGCGGCTTGCTTGCTTGTTGCAGGTCCCAAATAAAATGCATCTCGAACAACAAAAGACCCCAAAAAATCAGCAGGTCTGGAACGGCGAGTATTATAACGATTTAGCCCTCTCAGGCAAGGCGTCAATGTCGAGATGGCTGCGCCCATGTCGTAATAGTGGACGCTCCTCGCAGGGCTTACCACCTTGCATAACGCCCCTCCGGCGAACGGAGGAGAGGGGTGCAGTACTACCTTGTAGGCGGGCAGGCAAAGAAAGAGAGAACAGGAAAAGATTGCGACGCGCTTAGGTCACGGTCACGGTCACAAGGAAGAGGAGGAGGTGGTGGTGGTGGTGGGGAGCAAAGGAGGCGGTGTCAGCAGCAGTACTATAGTAGTCCATTGTTTTTTGCCCGGCAGTGCCTGTATCGACAATCTGTGTGACGGGATTACAGAGCTGAGAGGGGAAGGGGATCTCCTTCATACTACACAAGTACATAGTATGTGAGTGATTTGGGGCTGGGTTCCACTTCACTTATGGGGCCTTCCTCCGGCCCACACGATGCCTGATGACTCCACCAGCCTTGGCCTGTCGTTGGAGGCGGTGATAAACGTTGTACGTCTGTATAAGAGACGCAGTATGAAGAGGAATGAAGAGGAATCTAAATTATGCTAGGAAAGAAGAAAGAATGAAGGGGGAAAAAAGATGGGTTAGGATAACTATGCGGTAATCACACAAGGCCGTGCATATCATTGCATGTCTTGATGACGCTTGGCTCGAAGGAATTATACTGAAGGCAGAGCCTCCTGTTTCCATTAATTAGACAGCAGTTTTGATCATGTCAAGTATCACTCCGCCTCTAAGCAGAGCCATGTTCCAAGTTTCTATATCTCATGCACGTCTCTTGATGGGTGGCAACATGGAAAAACCTAGTTCAATCGACATGCATGCACAAAAGGACCAAGGCTTGGGCCGGGCCAGGGCCGGGGAATTCAGGTGTTTTTAGCGTACGGCTATCGGTCGTCTTGGACAATTCAGAAAATCCTGAGATGCTAGGACTGAGAAATATGAGGCCAAAACAACCACACTCAAGGCTGTTCAGAGAAAGCGTACCGGATCATGTCGTCTTGAGCTACATTCACCTAGCTAGCCACCTACAGTGTTGGTGATCGTGCTTGAGATTCTGGGAATTCAGAAATGAGTCGAGGATCAAGAAGAAAAAAAACAACCCCCTCACACACACACACACCCAAAAATACATTTCTATATCGCACCTACAAAACCTTGTAATTAATTCTTCCAAGTTTAAGGTACTCTGAATTGCCATATAACATTACTACTAAAGCAGTATAACCATCACACGATACAAGAGAAGCGTCCAACAACCGATACTTGAACCTTTACAGTCGGTCAATATTAATCATCCAAGAGGCTGAACAATGATTGCAAGACATCTGGTGCTGACTATACAGTACATATCAAGCATGCATACACACCTAGTGCTGATTTTGCTGCTGGGCTTGACCATCTTTAGGAGAAATTCTCATTTAGAGAATAATTACACTTGCGCCATCCGACCGAGAGCACTTCCGCCAAGTAATAGACACACACATACAAACATAATCACCAAGGCACCAGAGTCCCATCAACATCCAGCATACCACTCTTGTCAAAGAACTCGTCCTTCTTCCCGCCCACAACGTTCACCAGCATGGCAGCCGGCTCAGAAGCGTCCCGCGCCCCGGTACTAATACGCATCTCACGCCCCTTTGCGCCGGTCAGGTTGGACACGCAGAACCCCGGGTCAAAGGCGAGCACTTTGCACCCCCACTCGGACCAGTGCCTGCGGTGGATGGCGCTCAGCATGTTGATGGAGGCCTTGCTCATGCGGTAGGGGTCGCCGCGGAGCTTGCCGTGCTTGTAGTCCGGGAGGAGCTTCTGGGTGATGGAGCCCTGGCCGCTGGAGACGTAGATGAGGTAGGGATTGGACGATTTCTTGAGGAGGGGCTCGAGGGTCTCGGAACTGTGGGTGTTGTTTTGTTGTTAGTGGTGGTTGTTGAACGTATGTGTTGGACTTGGTCAGAAGTGTATGTGTAATTAACGTACAGGAGCATTGTTCCGAAGACGTTGGTCTCAAAGGTCTGGCGGAGCTGGTCGAGCAGGCCAATCTGCTGATACACAATGATGCCCGCGTTGTTGATCAGAACTGCAAAATATGGGTTAGAATGTGATTACTTTCGAGGTGGAGAGAGAGAGAGAGAGAGAGAGAGAGCCAAAGGTTCATACCATCCAGTTTTCCAAACTGTGTCTCGATGTGATCCTTGACGGCGTGGATAGACTTCTCGTCGCTGACGTCGACCTGGACCACAGAGATGGGCCCCTTCAGAGACTCGCCGTGCGCAGACCTCATCTCCTCGAGGGCCTTCTCTGCCTTTTCCACGTTCCGGCTGCCCATCAGGACATGGTAGTCGGCCGACGCCTTGGACAACAGGGCCACAGTCTCGTAGCCAATGCCGCTGTTACCACCTGAGAATCAATGTTAGCTTTGGTTTTGTTACCGTGAGAATCCTAGCGGAATATAGGAATCGCCTTACCGGTGACGAGGATGATTGTCTTGGAGGACATTGTGAATAGATTTCAGAGGCAGGTAGGGAGGTAGGTGATTGGATGTTTTTTTTGTTGCTCGAGGGCAGATTGACTGGTTTTGGTTTCCGGTTTGTACTTTTTCTTGTAAAGGAATAATTGCTAGACTGTTGCTGTGATTGACATTTTCCATTCGCAACAAGATGAGGTATGCCATCTTCATTTATATAGATATATACACATACACAGACTGATATGCTGGGGTGGACCTCGGGAGGTCTCGGTGTCCTGCAGATGGAATTAGCACGTAAAGGATCAAGACTTGTCTTATTCTAACTCCACCGTTTTGCACAACCCACCCGACCATTATTCACTCTGTTTGGCTAGTTTTACGAAACACAAGGCGTGAACCTCGCTGCTAAAATCCTTTGGAGCGCACCGAGCGGATAGTCTATGGAGACACATCTCGTGGATCTGTCCGAAAACCTTGGAAGTCATCATGTCCCCACGACGATGGAGCAAGAAAACAGTCAGGAGTAAGATAATAATGGGGAAGGTCGGAGCATACGGAACTCCCGAGGGCCGGGGCCCTGTAGGCTGCCATGTCATCATTTGCCGGTCGTCAAAAATAACGTAACGTTCCGGTGGATCATTGCCGCTGAAGGGACAAAACGGCGGCCGGGAGCCGGGCTCGGGCTTGTCTTATCTTTTCTGGAGCTCTCTCTCTCTCTCTCACGCCCTTCTCCATTGCTTAAAGCATGTTCTAGAGAGAGGAAGGAGGATACTGTACCCGATACTAGTCTTCCTTTCTTTCTCTTTCTTTCTCTGTGCTCTTTCTGTTGTGTCGAATCAAGGTTCAGTAAATAAACAATTATAGCTGGTCTGTGGTTTTACAACCATTAGTGACTAGGTTGTAGAGTACAGAACAAGAAGAAACAAGAAGAGGAAAAAGAGGAAAAGACCAATCATCAATCTCATCTGGTCCTTGTAAGTTCTTCCTCACTCCCAGTGTCCTTTTGCTTTGCCACTCAGGCGCATGCTTTGACGCCAAGACCAGCCCCCTTCCTTCTCTCCACCACCGGTGCCGCCTTTAAATGCCGGTGGTGTGTTACACAAAATACAATCCTCCCGAGATATCGTTGCCGTCATTGCTTATTCACTTACACACACACACACACACACACACACACACACTCCCAACTTATCCACTCTATCGACCTGACGCCATCTGACTCCAAAAAACCGCAAGGCACGCAGGGGGACCCGGACGTGCCGGAACATGGTCCACGCCGACGAGAAGGAGAAGCACAAGATGGCCGACGAGCGCACACCCCTCATCGCCACCGTGAGGACCGCGCCGCCCCGCCAGCGGTATGGCCACCAGGTCCTCCGCCGGTTCTGCACGGTGGCGCTGTCGTGCAGCCTGCTCGCCCTCTTTGCCACCTTCCTGTTTGTGTTTGGGCTTGGAGTTCCTCTCGGGCGACACCACCACCGCCACGATGGTAGTGAACCTGACGGCCGCGATGATCCGTTGTCGTCCTGGTGGTCGTGGCCTGGCGGCTATCACGAGCGCAAGCTGAGCTACGAGGGGCTCAAGGAGGTGCTGCTCGAGACGCCGAGCAGCGAGAGGGCGGCGGAGTGGCAGCGGTATTATACGGCTGGTGCTCATCTGGCGGGGCAGAACTACTCGCAGGTAAGAGAAGCCTCCCTCTGCATTACATATATCTGCTCGTGTAATATAAATAATAAATCAATAACTGACCATGACCCTTCTTAGGCACTCTGGACAAAAGAGAGATGGGAGGGATGGGGCATCTCATCCACCATCGTGGACTACGACATCTACCTCAACCGTCCCGTCGACCACCGCCTGGCCATGCTGACCAGAACCAGCTCCTCCTCCTCCTCCTCCTCCTCCTCCTCCTCCTCAGAAGATAACGAAGCTGTGTCTTGGTCATCATCAGGCTGGAAGGTCTCCTTCGAGGCATCCCTGACCGAAGACATCCTCGACGACGACCCAACCACGGGCTTCGACACCAGGATCCCGACCTTTCACGGCTACTCGGCCAGCGGTAACGTGACAGGCCGCTTCGTGTATGCCAACTACGGGACATACCAGGACTACGAGGACCTCGTGAGGGCCGGCATCGATCTCGAGGGCAAAGTCGTCCTCGCCCGGTACGGCGGCATCTTCCGCGGCCTGAAGGTGAAGCGCGCACAGGAGCTCGGGGCCGTGGGCGTGGTCCTGTTTACGGATCCTGGCGATGACGGCGAGGTCACGGAAGAGAAGGGGGTCGAGAAGTATCCCAAGGGGCCTGCTCGACAGCCCAGCAGCGTGCAGCGGGGGAGCACGCAGTTCTTGAGCTTTGCACCTGGTGATCCGTAAGTTTGACCTTATGGAAGAAGTCTTGAGATAGAGAAAAGTGACTGACCCTTTTTTCTGTTTTTTCTTCTTTTTTCTTTTTCTTTTTGAAACAGAACAACTCCTGGCTACCCGTCCAAGCCTGGTGCCCCTCGTGGTCCTACAGAGCCATACATTCCCAGCATCCCTTCCATCCCCATCTCTTATGAGGATGCCCTGCCCATCCTCAAGGCCCTCAACGGCCACGGCCCGACAGCCAAGGAGTTCAACAAGTACTGGACCGCCGACCTGGGCCTCGAGTACAAAGGTGTCCAGTACAACATTGGCCCTTCTCCCGAGGATGTCGTCCTCCACCTCTACAGCGAGCAGGACTATATCATCACGCCCAACTGGGATGTGATTGGTATTATTAATGGGTCTATTGCGGATGAGGTGGTTATTGTGGGCAACCACCGCGAGTAGGTCTCTTTGTCTCTCTCTCTCTCTCTCTCTCTCTCTCCCTCCGTCTTCCTCATTTCAGATAATAAATCTAACGTATGACTAGCGCTTGGATCGTCGGAGGCGCAGGCGATCCCAACAGCGGCTCCGCCGTCCTGAACGAGGTCATCCGCAGCTTCGGCCAGGCCCTCGCCAAGGGGTGGAAGCCCCTCCGCACCATCGTCTTCGCCTCGTGGGACGGCGAGGAGTACGGCCTGCTGGGCTCGACCGAATGGGTCGAGGACTACCTGCCCTGGCTGTCGCACGCGAACGTGGCCTATCTGAACCTGGACGTCAGCGTGCGCGGCCAGAGGTTCCACGCCTCGGCCGCTCCCTCCTGGACAACCTCCTCTACAGCATCACCGCGCAGGTGCAGTCGCCCAACCAGACCGTGCCGGGCCAGACCGTGTACGACACCTGGAACAAGAAGATCTCCACCATGGGCAGCGGCAGCGACTTCACTGCCTTTCAGGACTTTGCCGGTGTCCCGTCCCTCGACATGGGATTCACCGCGGGACCCGAGGATCCTGTCTATCACTACCACTCCAACTATGACAGCTTCCACTGGATGGAGACGTACGGCGACCCGGGCTTCGTCTACCACCGCACCATGGCGCAGATCCTGGGCCTGATGACGGCCAAGCTCGCAGACGAGCCCCTGCTCTCGTTCGAGGCGGCCAGGTATGCCTCGGCGCTCGACTCCTATGTAGCCAAGGTGGAGGCCAAGCTCGAGGCCGCCCTCTCTCCCTCATCATCATCATCATCATCCGAGCCTGAGCCGACAGGAGACGAGGACAAGACCAAGGAGGAGGAGGAAGAGTACAAGGCGGAGATGGTGACCCTGCGAGGCACCGTCCTCGGCTCACAGGTAGTAGGCGACCCACACAGCTTCCGCCGCAGCCTGGGCCGCCTGCACGGGGCCATCTCGGCCCTGCTAGCCGAGGCCACCAAGCTCGATGCCAAGAGGGCGGAGCTGCAGAGCCAGGTGGACGAGGAGCTGCCCTGGTGGAGGTGGCCTACCAAGCTGAGGCTTGCCTACGAGGTGCGCAAGGTGAATACCAAGTACAAGTATCTGGAGAGGGACTTTTTGTACCCGGAGGGGCTGGACGGTCGGCCCTGGTTCAAGCATGTTGTCTTTGCGCCCGGGCTGTGGACGGGTTATTCTGGAGGTGAGTTTCTTTTTCTTGGTTCTATTTCTGTTATATCTGACTTTTCCCTCTTTTTCCTTGGACAAAGATTTGGCTGATTGACTGACCAACTTGACTTTTTTTCCCCCTTTGCAGCTGTCTTCCCTGGGCTGGTGGAGAGTATCGATGCGAGGGACTATGCCAATGCGGTGCGGTGGACGGGGATTATTGAGGAGTGTATCAAGACGGCGACGGCTAACATCAAGGTTGGACACCACGGCTGAGGAAGGAAAGCAAGAAAAGATAAAAAGGGAGTAGTATCTTTTTTTTTATTTATCCTTCTGTCATTGGAGAAAATGAAAGGTGTGCGAGCGTGTTTGTGTAGGATACTCCAAGCGCCCAAAGTTTAAATTGTATGAGAAGGTGTCGAAGATATGTACGAAGCAAGGCCTTGTGAGACGTTCAAGAAGAAGGAAGACGGCGACTGTCGATGGTGTACAAAATGCAAAATCAAAAGCTAATACACCTTCACTTGGACATGCGTTGATGGGCTCCTCTTCTTCTCCATATATTATTAATGTGTGCGAGTGGGCTCACAATGGAGGATTAACCCTGCGAGGTTGTATTAAATCCACAAACACCGCAAGGCCACACAACTCAATCGCCCTGCCTAAGTACTTTAGTATGATGGACCTCAGCTACGAAGAAGCAGGCTAGAAGGTATTTTCCTCCCAGGAACAAGGCTGCTGTGGCCGTCAGGTGAGGCTGAAAAGGTCGTAGTTTTGGGGGCAATATTTACATTTTGTTTCCCCCAAACAATGTTTCAATCTATGTCCGAGGGAGATTCTCCAACCACCTGGGGCATGCATGTACTTAAATCATTCCCATCCCTTGCCGCCTTGCGTGACCAATGAGCTACTCAATACTAAGTATACAGGAGTCAAGTATTGGAGTACCCTCTCACACTCTCCTCTCCCATGCTCTCCTCTCCCACACACACAAACCAGAACCAGATTTCCGGACAGCAGCCAACAGGCGCCAGACACGCAGATTTTGTTCCCATTAGCCCACCAGGGAGGGGGACGGTTTATTAGCGCGTTCCCGCGGCACCGCGTCTTAGGATATTTAGGCTGTGGCAATCTCCTCGACTTCATGCATCCATCATCTCGTATTACTTGGATGATACATGATAATATCGATTTACTTGACGATGATGACTCGATAACTTCTCGCCCGTCAGCCATCAAAGAAACAACACCCATATAAGTTCTGTCAAAGCACAATTGTACCTCTTTTTTTTTTTTTTTTTTTTTAATTCTATTTCTCTGCCTTGTCGTAATACGTCTTGCTTTTTTCAAACAAATGGTGTGCAGCATCACCAGATCAACCCTTGCCTCGACTCGATGCCTTGATTGTAAGGGGTGCTAGCCAGCCATCTCGCCTCACACCACACCAGTCATGGCAGATCGAGCAGCACCATCCTCCTCCTCCTCCTCCTCCTCCTCCTCCTATTCGTCATCATCCTCCATCACCACCCCGCGCAGAGCCACACCCTCATCAGCCCGCTCATCAGCACTCTTCAACAACAGCAACAGCAACAACCGCGACGATGACCCAACCACACCCACTCCCGCTACTGCCGCTGCCGCTGCCACCAGCGACGGCGGCGAGTTTCTCTTCCCCGCAGGTCGCTACCCTCACCACAACAATATCAGCAGCAACGCAAGTATGCGCTCCGTCGGCTCGCGCGTGTCGCTGCTGGAGCAGTTCGCCACCACCCGGCAGGAGTATGAGTTCTGCTTCGACGATGCCGCCTCGTTTGTCACGCACCACAGCGAGGGCGGAGATGGTGATGGTGACGGTGATGACGATGTGGACGACACGATGACGAGGGAGGATGGTGGTGATGGAAGTAGTAGCCTGGACAGCGTTGTCGTGGGCCCGTCTCTGCCTGCTGGTGGTGGTGGTGGTGATGCGAGTGCTTCAGAGGGGAGGAGGAGAAGCAGGGTGGTGATGCGGCGGACATATCGCGAGCTGCTGTGTCTGCCTGAGGAGGAGCAAGGAGAAGGAGAAGGAGCGCTCTCTAGGGATGAGATCAGGCGGGCCTATTTCCGGCTGTGTGACATCCTGCGGTCGCGAGATGTACCGAAACAGTTGCGTGGGATGGCGGGGACTTATCTGAGCCATGTGCAGACTGCGTTTGAGGCGCTGATTGGGGAGAACGGGAAGGAGGAGGAGGACCATTGGTTTGGTCTCACGGACCAGGCGAGCTCAGAAGAGGACGACGAACTTGACGACGACGAAGAGGGAAGAGAGGATGGCAAGAAGAAAAAGATGAAGGAGAGCACGGCTGCCAGAAGGACGAATTCTCATCGCCTCCTCCGAAGAGTACGCCACCAGCAGGAGCAGGGATCAGCAGAGGTCGGCATCCAGCTAGACCAGCCTCCTCGCATCCGTACATCAACCTCCAGACCGAAACCAAACTGGCCTCGACCGGCAGTCCCAACTACCCTGTCCGTAACACGCACCACAACCACCACCCTCCCATCCATCAGCCGCATCCTTGAACCACAGTCTCGCAGGCTCTGCAACGCGCTCAAGGGCCCATCGACCAGCACAAGAGGAGGAGGAAGAGAACAACAGCAGGGTGAGCAGCTTGTGCTCTATTATGCCCCCACGACGATCACCACAGCAGCCTCCCTCCTCGCCTCCTCGGATCTCAGACCTCCTACCCCCCTCCCCCCCTCCTCCCTCGGCCTCTACAATAACAGCATCACACCGGACCACTTCGCCAGGGATCGACCCACGGAGTGGTACTCAACCTTCCTCGCGCCGCTCGTCAGCGTTAGGCTGCGGCAGGAGCTCTTCCTCCGCCGGCCGGGCCTGTCAGAGGCCGCGCTGCGAGGTTTACTTCCAGATGCTGTCGTGGAGATCGAGGCGGATGCGCTGAATGCCGCCTCGCTGACACTTCGTGCATCCAACACCTTTCGCCCTGAAGGTTCAGACGGGAGGACCAACACCGAGAATGTGGACGACGAGGAGGAGGAGGAGCAGCAGCCTTTGCGCGTCGAGGCGAGCGTGTCGGCCAGCAGATCCCCGCTGTCCAGGAACTACGCCACACGCCTCGGGCTCGCAGTCCACAAGCACCTGCCTCGCCTTGGTGCTACGGCCTTTGCCAGCCTGGACAGCAGGACCTCGTCCCTGTGGGAGGTGCCGTCGTCGTCGTCTTCTTCTTCCTCCTCATCCCTCTGGCGCTCACGGGCGGATCTCGAGGACGGCGGCGCTGTCTCCCTGCAAAGCTTCATGGGCCAACTTTCGAGGCTACTGGACCAGGGAATAATTCCATATAGCCCACCTACGGTAGAGATTGGGTGCAGGTTCGGCGGCGGCGGTTCTTCTGCAAACATCCTGGGACTGGAGACGAGCCGCCCCTTTACAAGGCAGACGAGAAGTGGCCTACGACGGCTTCACGACGATATGGATTGGGACCTACCTACCACCGGGAAGACGCGAGGGTCGTGGACGGTGTCGGGTGCTGTGACGGCAGGAGGCGGTGTCGCGGGCTACTTCAGATACAGCAGAGATCTCGTTCTTGCACCTTCTTCTTCGTCCCAGGCCTCAACACGGACGTGGTGGATGAAACACCTCCACCTCCGCATGGAGACAGAACTCACGACCCATCTCTCGAGGAACGAGGTGAGGAGGAGAGCGGAGAGAGCCCACATCGCCATCCGCGGCATCAAGAGGATCGGGCGCTCGTCAAAGCTAGGCCTCGAGCTCGGCGTCAGCAGCAGCAGCAGCAGCAGCAGCAGCAGCAGCGCCAGTTCCGGTATCACCTTGTCCCTCTACCTCTCCCGAAACAACAACAAGCTCATCATCCCCCTCGTGCTCTTCAGGGACGACTCCTCGTTGTCGTCCTATACCAAACTCCTCCTGTGGGCGGCTTTCCTGCCAGCCTTGGGCCTCGCTGCGGTCGACCACGTGCTCCCATCATCGTTCAGTCGTCGTTTCCAATCCGACGGGAAGCAGAAGACAGAACGCCGTGCCGCCGCCGCCGCCGCCGCCGCTTTCCAGACAAGGAGGACCGCCCAGCGCCGCGCCGAGGCAGACGAGCTCGCCACACTCCTCGCGGGTCCCGTTCAGCACCTCCAGCAGATACGGCGTGCGAGAGGCGGGCTTGTGATTCTCAGTGCCAAGTACGGCGCATTACTGCGACCACCAGACTTGATGGCGGAGGGGGAAGAGGTTGCGGACGTTACCGTTGCAGTGGCTGCATTAGTAAACGACGACAATGGTGGTGGTAATGATGATGACTTCTTTGATGATAATAATAATGGAGGAAGCGGTAGGCTGTATATCCCTGCAGGTCTGCGGAAGAGCAGGCTGCTGGGCTTCTGGGACCCGAGGCCGGGGAGGACGAAAGGCTTGGTGGTGAGGTACGTGTATGGTGGGAGGGAAGGGGTGAAAGTGGTCATGGGGAGGGAGGGTTTGAGGTTGCCATGAGAATGATAAGGAAAATGCAGAGGGAAAGTTGTATAACAAATCCTGAGGTAAAGAGACCCAAACTGCTCTACTCTTGGCTTAAAAACTCTCACATCTAATTCTCTTATTGGCGAGATAATTGCATCACAAGTATCGAACCAAGCGCCACGACAAGTTACAGAAGAGAATGATGAATTAATAATGAATTGAGGGGAGGATCAACTCAACTTGTGCTGGCTGAACTACGAAGCCTGCCAGACTAGCTCAACAACCTCATCATCCTCCCCGTCCTCTCCCCCGCGATGCAGATAGACCTGTACCAGTGCACCACCTGTCTTGTCCCCCGCCAGGGCCGTCGCGAGCCAGTACGACCTCTTGATGCTCTTGTCGACCTTGGGTCTGAGCGGGCCCAGGCTCCATTCATAGTCCTTCCACGGATCCTTATCATCCCAGTCATCCCAGGTCTGCTCGGTCCTGCTCAGGTCCGGCAGCCCCGTGCTGCTGCCGCGGCTGCCGCCGCCGCCGCCATCATACAAATTAATAGAGTAGCCATTGTTCAAGATGGTGCTGACCTGCTGCTGCTGCTGCTGCTGCTCCTCTCGTCGTCGCCCTCTTCCCCACCGCCACTGCCAAAGGCAAACCGCTGCAGGAAGCAGTCGCCGCACACCCGCGTCACGGCGGCCATCTCGGCGACGGGGAGCCAGTTCCAGCTCTTCCAGTGGTGCATGCTCAGCACCCGCCGCCCGCTCTCATAGAAGCCTGCCGAGTCCCCGATGAGGTCAGCCTGCCACAGGCCGTCCACGCGCGTGAGCCTCGCCGCGCTGTGGGCGTGCACGCACTCCATGATCTGCATATCACCGCCGCGGTCGCTGAGGCACGCCTCGAGGTGCGGCTCCAGCTCGCGGGCCAGGGCGAGGGGAGAGGAAAATGCCGGCGCCGCCGAACGCGCCGAGGATCCCCTGCGGTAGGAGCTGGGCGTGCTCGGTAAGCTGGCCAAGGTACTTGGGCCTCGTGTGGTCGTGCGCGGCGAGGACGGTCGACAGGGCGTGGAGGGAGGGGAAGAAGGTGTCGTCGTCCAGGATGCCGAGCCAGTGGGCTGCCGGCACGGCTGCCAGCATGTCGCGGATGAGAAGCATGTGCGACTGCTCCGTGGTATGGCGCGCGTCGTGCTTGTGGACCAGCTTGAGGGCCATCCCAGAGGAGGCGTATTCGTCCTCGAGGGCGGACAGGTTGAGACCGGTCAGGTCCTGGGCGGGGTCGGTGATGAGACCGATCAAGGTGGCGCCCGAGTCGGTGAGCCAGTGGGCAAAGGTAGGTTTAGAATCTCGCAGGCGGGAGTAGGTGGTTGCCACGCCGAAGACGAGATGGCTGTACTGTCCTCTGCCCCTGGGGTCTGGTGATGGCACCGGCAGCGCGATATGGTCGTCGTCGTCGTCGCAAGACAGCTTACCAATCTCCAGAGGACACTCGCCACTCAGATCCAAGGTCTTGGTGGTTGTGATCAGAGGGGAACTGATGTTTGCGATCAGATCTCTGTCTGCAGTGTCCGAGAATACAGGCCGAATGCACCTTCTCGAGTATCTGATGGTGTTGCTGAGGTCCAACCGTCTGAGGCGGTCAAGGTGGGATTGACAATCCATCGCGATGTCCTCCGAATCATAACCCGACTTCTCAGTGTCGAGCTGAGAATGTGCTGAGGACCCCAGATGGATCACATTGTAGACCTTGGAGGTGAAAACCTTCCGATCAGGTACAACATCCAGGTAACAGACGGAACCGATGAAGATGAGCGCCAGGGCAGAGAAGAGGATGCAGTGATGTAGCCGGCCCATCCTGCCAGGCAGCGCAGTATATGCTGTCATGAGGAGGCGTGTGATGTATTGCGAGACAGATGAGAATAGGGATAGAGGGTGGGTGATGAATCAGAGGAGAAGAGCACACAACCAGTGATGAGGCAGACGGTGGTTATGTTTCGAGTGACGTGCTTGGAAAGCCAACAGACGCGAGGGACGGTGAGTGATGTCCGTCTGAAAGCAAGGCTGCAGGATGCGGCTTCGGTCTAGAGAGAAAGTGCGAATGAGGCCATATCGTAGCACCTTGGGTGGGAAGGATGAGCAGAATCAAACTTCAAGGGCTTCAAAGGATATTCAAAGAAGGGCGTTGCAGTGTCACAAGAACCCTGTTCGACAAACACGTTCTTCGTGAAGGAGAGGAGAGCCTTTGCTTCACCCGCGACTGAGATTGCTGTGCTTCCGGGATAGAAAAGGACGGGAAAGAGCCACGCCCACATGGCAGCGGGTCTTGTCGTCGTCGGATGAGGATTTAGGTATGAACCTAGGTCCCTCAACAGTGAAGCATTCAAAAAAGATCTCAGAGTTTTCCATATCTTGTATACTTAGCTTAAGTGAAGAGCGAGGCAGTCAAGTCACAGAGAATGATGCCACGAAGTTTTTGATTCCCACGTGAGGTGCAACAGAGACGCTTCACAAGTCGGTTGTAACTCAGACCCAGAGGATGGTACTTCCGCGTGGGATGTGAACGGTGCACATGCGGAATATGCTCTGTAGAGATAGTGGTTCCCTGGCCTCACCGTGGTCTCAGATAGATCCATTCTTGGACGCCGGAATGGAGACGCTGCGAGAGAGATCGTTGGTGTTGTTGTTGTTGTTGTTTGGAAGAAATAGTGGTTGGTCCCTGGGCTGGGGACTTTCCAGATTGTCGTTGGTTTAAGCTACAGCGGGGTCCACAGTGCTGTGGCAGGTGCGAGGGGCTTGGCTACAGTGACAACTTTGGCTTGGCAAGGACAAGTTAGTTGGCTAATCTCAGCATTCTCTGCCTACTGAGTACTTACTTAGTACTGAAGTAAGTACTTGAGTACTTATCGTACTTAAGCCTCCCTGTTTTTTTTTTTTTTTAATCTCCGACTCTTTATGAGATCCTCCTTCCCAAGACGCTCACTCACTTCCTGTCTTCCTTTCTCCCCCCCAGAAATGCTCACGAAGCTTTTTATAAAACATAAATAACCCTTCACCACATATCATCCCTTCGATTTACATTCTCGTTCTTGTATTCCCACCACCACTGTTGTCATTCGCTCACGATGATGGGCCTTCAGCCCAGAGTGGGCAACGACCAGCTGGAGGCCATACCGGGCGTGACAGCCTCCCTCGCCAACCAGGCCTGCGCAACATGCAAGAGACAGAAGCGCAAGTGCGACAAGCGGCTGCCGGCGTGCTCGAGATGCGCCTCGCTTCAGCGCGCCTGCGACTACTCGGACGGTGCGGTGGCCGCTGCGGCGCCCTCGGCCGAGGACTTTGCCGCGCTGCAGATGAAGCTGATGGAGATCGAGGCGAGGCTTAAGTCGGCCGCTCCTGGGCCTGGTCCAGGGCCGTGCCCCGTGAGCCAGCACCAGCAGCCGGCCCTCCTCACCCCGGTGGCGTCGAGCTCGAACACGGGAGGCTCTGGGGGTAGTCCCGAGAACAACCACGGCGGGGCTGGGGCGGGGATGGCGGCCGCTTCTTGGACGAGTAATTTCGCAAAGATGATGATGGCACCACCGGTGACGAATAGGTTTCCTGGTGTATTCTTCCTCGATATCGATGTGTATAATGACGCCAGGGTCGCTCCTCCAAAACCAACTGTCGATATCCCAGCTGTAAGTGTCCAGAAGTGCAGACTTCCGATCCAGTGTTGCTGGACCTTGGCTTGATTCTCGCCGTTTCCTATACTATTGTACCGATGCACGTTACTATAGCATCCTCGAGGAAGTTGTGTTCTAGTAACCCTTCGTCTCTGCTTTGTTCTTTTTTCCTCCTCGGGAGAAAACGTAAAGAGAGCGTCCAGCATCTCTCCTCTAGTGTATCCATTTTTCTTCCTAACTATCATTGTTCCCGTTGTTGTAATTCGTCAAAGTCAGTTTCCAAGTTGGTTCGACTCTCTGTTTCATAACGAGTTGGACAATTGGTCAGTACTTTAGCGGGCAATGTCAAGGAGATTTGTTTGATTGTGTCTCAAAGGGAGGAGGAGGAAGGGGGGGGACGACACCAACAACAACAAGAAAAAAAAAAAAAAAAAAAAAAACTGACTTCATCGACCCTATGATTTCTATTTGCCTCTAGTGAAATTCACAGTGCTGATCATTTTCCCAGGAGGTCCTCGAGATCCTCGACTCGAGCGATGTCATCGAGCACGCCGCCTCGGTCTACTTCGCCACGGTGCACAAGTGGTTCTCCTTCATCTCCAGGAAGCGCATGAACCTGGGCATCTCCCTCGCAGACGGCGGGCCCGACCTCGCCCTGCTCTTCCTCGCCATGAAGCTCATCACCATCACCCCGCCGCCCGAGATGGCCTCCGCCGCCGACATGCCCATCTACAGGACCGCCAAGCAGTTTGTGGCCCTGCTCGAGTCGGCCGGCACGGTGTCGCTGCTGTACCTCCAGGCCATGATCCTCGTCGCCCTGTACGAGTACAGCCATGCCATCTATCCCCAGGCCTGGATGACGGTGGGCAGCTGTGTGCGCTACGCGACCATGCTGGGGCTGCCATCCTATGGCGAGGCTGCAGCCATCCTCGGATCATGTGTAAGTCCAATCGAACACAAACACACACAGAAACACACTTTCCGTCCCTCTTGTAGCCGATCAGAAGGGAAGCAAAAAAAAAAATCTCTGCTCACTTTTCCCCAGACAACATGGACCGAGGCCGAGGAACGCCGCCGCACCTGGTGGGCCACGCACATCCTGGACCGCCTCGTCTCCCTCGGCTCCAAGCGACCGTTCGCAGGCAACCCCGCCCCGCCTCCCGACGCAGAGAGCCTCCCCGTCGACGACAAGGCCTGGGACGCAGGCGACATGGCCCGCTGCTTCCAGCGGCCCGTGTCCACCCCATTCTCCGACGCCTCCGCCAGCCCCTTTGCCCGCCTCGCCCAGACCGCCGTCCTCATCTCCCGCGCCATGGCCCACTGCAAGCGCGCCGTCGGGCAATACAACCAGTTCCACGGCCGGGAGCACGTCTGCAGCGGCGTCGGCGCCTCCGCGGCGGATGCAGGCCTCGCCGACGATGGGCGGCCGCTGAACATCCGTGAGGCGACCGCCGTCGTCTCCGAGCTCGACACCCTCTGCCGCGCCATCGGGCGGGATATGGACGCCGCCGCCGCTGCCCCCGGCACGGATGCATATTTCGCCTACATCACGGCCCGCTGCGTCGCCTGGTCCACGGCGGTCATGGTGCTGGACATGTACTCGTGCCCTGAGCACATGCGACCGGGAGCGGCGGCGGCGGCGGCGGCAGAGGCCGCTGGCGGCGGGGGGCACAGCGGTCCGCCCTTGAGGAGCGAGGCGGAGATGGCGATGCAGGTCGAGGCCATCAACGGGCTCAAGCTGGCAGGGACGAGGGTGCGGGATCTGGCGGTGGAGCTGGTGCAGCTGGTGCGGGAGGACGAGGAGCGGAGGCGGCTCGGGCCCTGGGAGATGAGCTGGTCCAATTACTCTATGCGCGGTCAGCTTTTTGACTTCGGCGAGAGGCAAGGTGAAGGTGATGGTGGTGGTGGAGGAGGAGGAGGGAGGAGAAGGGGGCGTGAGGGTGGTGGACAGGATCAGCCCGCTGCTTCTAGACACGGCATACTGCGGCATGTCGGTCTTCCACTGGCTGTGGAGCGAGAATGGTGACCCGGATATGAAGGAAGGGTTTGATATCATGAAGGAGTGTGTCGAGGGCATCGGGCAGAGGTGGAGGTTGGCCAGGGTCTATGTGGACATTGAGCAGAGAAGCATGGAGGCCTTGTTGCGTCTTGGACCTTCTTCAAATGGGCCTGGTTAGGAAAAAAAAGGAGGCAGGAAATGTTCACAGTTGTCTTGACCATCTTTTGTCCTTCTCTCTCTCTCTCTATTCTCTCCCCCTCCGCTTTCGCTTTCTAATTTCTCATACATGCAGCAGCGCTTGGAATGTGTCTTGATTCTAGAATTTGTATACCTGGTCCTTGCTGTAGCCCAGCTCAGCCAGGTACCCAGTCAGCTCGCCCTGGTCCTGCGGGCTGACCTTGGGCCCCGAGATGGCCTTGTACATGGGCGGCGGCCCACACACAAACACCTTGATGTTGCCCGCCTTGGGCTCGGGCAGCACCGTCTTGAGCAGCTCTTTGGTGATGTACCCACTGTTGCCCTTCCACTCCTTGGGCGGCTTGTCGAGCGTGTAGAAGGCCCGGAAGCGCTGCGGGTACGTGTTCTCGAGCTCGTGGAACTCCTTCTTGAGCAGGATGTCCTCCTCGGCCACGTTGGCGAACACGAGCGTCACCTTGGTCTTGTCGTCGGGGTTCTTGAAGATGGCGCGGCACAGCTGGTACATGGGCGTGATGCCTGTGCCGCCCGCCACCAGGGCAATGTGCTCGTGCTTGTTGGCGGTCCAGGGGTACTTGGGCAGAGGGCCCTTGAAGTCGAGGCGCTGGCCGGGCACCATGTCGTGCATGTACGTGGACATCGAGCCGCCCTCGTATTTCTTGACAATCAGGTCGAGGAATCCCTTGGCATCTAATTTATTTGCGTTCACCAGTCAATCAGCACGTCTCACACACAGACTCCCTCGCTTCAACAATGCACCTAAGAGAGAAAACCCACCCTCATCCGAGACAGGCGTATAAGGCCTCAGCACAGGCTTGCCCTCCCCATCAGGCTTATACTTGGTCAGGATAGCGCTGGCGACGTCCAGCCCCGACACCATGTCCTCCTCGGGCAGCTTGAACCGGAACTTCTTGGTGTTTTGGTTGACGGTCTCGATGTCGTCCAGCTTCAGCGACACGAAGCCCTGGTCGCCGCCCGTCAGGGCCTTCTTGACGCCGGCGCCGGGCAGAGCATCCTTGACCTTGGCCTCGGCCTTTGCGCGGCGCCCGGGTTCTGCGAGTAGTAGTAGTAGCCCCCGCCTGCCACGGCGGCACCGCCCAGGACGTAGAGGAGCGCGTTGTTGCTCCCGGAGGAGGGAGGTTGTGAGGCGTAGCGGCGGGTTTGCTGGGAAGAGGGGTTGTCACATAGATGTCAGCCAGAAAGTATTGTTTTTGTGTGTATTTCGTGTTTGGTCATTTGGGTCTGGGAAGGCTCTTGTACGTACGTGCTTCAAAGGCTGCGCCGACTGGCACGCTCGGAAGGCTGATCGCGCAAACATTTTTGTTTTTAATTGCTTTCTTCAGCAATGGAAGGTAGTGAAAGAAAGAAAGGAACCAATTTAGTGGTCTCGAGGGAAGAGCAGATGAGGTTGCGGTATGCTCCGGCGATTCCAATTGCAGCCGGCTCGTCTCGTACGATGTATGTCGAAAGGTGGTGGTGGTGCTTGAAATGCAGGCTGCAGAGCTGTTTTGGAGAAATCCGCCGAGCGAGCTCAGTAAGTACTTATTATGCCTGTGACGTAACCTCCAATCACGTCAGGATCGAGAGACCGAAGCCCCCGGGCGCCTTTTCTGGGGTTTCCCTTCACAACCCAAAGTCATGACTTTTTCTTTCTTCTTCAAAAATCACCGTACAAAAAGACAAATCGAGGACGTAAAATATTATATATCAGTATTTTCAATTTTTTTTCCTTATTTAAAAACAACAATGGGGGTTGGCCGGGCTGAAAAGGGGGAAAGGGAGAAAAGTCAAGAGAAGAGCGAGTCGAATAGATAGAATGATTTAAATTAATGCAAAGACCATTGAAATACCCAATGCCAGAACAAGATGATTTCAATCTGTCTTGTCTACCTACGAATTCATAAAAGGTTTACCGTGGATATCAGCCTTGGAAACAACATGAACCACGGCGAGACGCAGACCGCAACACTATGCAGAAATGGTCAGAGCGAGGATTCCTTCAACTGCCATTGACGGCTGAGAAACCGGCAGCATATGTATTCAGTATTCATTCAGCATTGCTCAAACATCCAACCAGCGCAGCTGCTATATTGACCCAACCAACCCTTCACCCAATCCCGAAAAGTTCCATCATTGCACGCTAGGCGGTTATGATGCGCCTCCCTTTCGTCGTCCATAAATCTTCCACTCCTCTCATCCCATCAGAGGGTAAATGTCCTCGACATCAGACAAAACCCCGACCCAGTCATGCTCATATATAGCAGCATCCCATACTTCATGCGTAAGACCCCGTGAGAAGGGGGCGGGAACTGGTCGTGGTTAAAAAAAAAAAAGGCTTCGGCTACTGCCAGAGATTGAGAGAGAGAGAGGGGGGGAGAAAAGAAAGCCGTCAAAAATTTGTGCTTTGTTCAAAGGTTTTTCCCAAGCGAAGGACGGCTTTCCAATATCAAGCCTAAAGTTGGTGGGATCTCAGCCGTGTATCGGTGGTGAGAAGAAGACGCCTGCCCGTTTGCTGAACCAAGCATGAAAAAACGTTTTCCCCCTCCTCCTTCGACGTAAAAGCAACGCTTCGTTCGTCCTATCGGCTCGTTACAATTACAGCAGCCGCACAAAAGGTTTCCCCTTCTTTTCTGTGGCGCATATAATAAGAAAGCTCCTGGCCCCTCAGGTCATTTTTCCCTGCGCAGCGGTGGTATGTTGGAAAGAGGAGGGGTGGGTCATGGGCTCGAATCTATCTTGTCCCCGCTGGGTAGTGACGACTGCATCATCTTGGCTTCTGAGAGTGTCCGGCCGGAATCATATTTCTTGGGCGGGATCTCGTCGCCGGCCTGGCTGCCGCGGCGCAGCGAGACTCCAGTCTCCTGGTGTGTAGAGAGGGTCGGAGTGTTGGCCTGGCTGCCGCCGCGCTGGCCGTGGTAGTGGACGACCTGGGGAGGGGCCTGTCCGGCCTGGTGGCCCAGGAGGTGTTGGGGGTACGGATCAAGGTCCTTGCTGGAAGTAGAGAACGTTGAGACGACTGGCTGATGGTAACCATTGGCAGTGGAGGAGGTACTTGCAGTTGGTGTGTGACCAGAGTCGGTATGTTCAGATTGTGTCGGCGTGCCCACGTCGCCGGGGCTCCCGGAGGATGCTGCTGGTTCGGCCTGCCCCGTCAGGCTCGTCATGCCGCCCTCAATGTCCCTGAGGAGCCGTACGTACTCCTCGGGCACGAGCCCGCTCTCCTGCGTCTTGGGGTCCTCCGCCACCAGCCACCCTTGGCCGTGCCGGTATGACACCCATATGATCTGGCCCTCGACCAGGGGCAGCTCATTCTCGTTCTCCCTCTCAAAGTCAAACAGCGCGACGGCCTTGCCGTGCATCTCCTCGTCGGGCGACGTGATGGTGAACTGGTAGTCCTTGGAGAACCGCGACTGGTCCTCCTCGCCGTATCCAGGAGACTCGTCGTCGCTCACGTCGTCGTCGTCGTCGTCGTCGGGCGCGGCATGGTACCTCCTGCCGCCGGCACGACGACCGCCGGCGCCGGCGCCGTTGGGCTCGACGTACTGTCTCGGCTGGAGCTCGGCCACCCCGCCGTATGAGTGCCGCGCCTGGTTGGGCGGATACGTGACATATTCACCGCCTGGCCCGTTCGCCTCCTCCCCCTGGTTCACGTAGTATCGCTCGCTGCCGTCTCCGCCGGTGCCCACGTAGTAACCCCTCTCCTGGTCGTAATTCTCCGAGCGCATTACGTGCGAGTCACCCTGGTCACGGCTGCTGCGCCGGCGGCTGGACGCGAAGGCTGCGCCTGACGACTTGTGTTTTCGGTGCCTGGAGCTGACGACCGGGCTGTGGAGGTCCTCGTCCTCGCTCCACGGGGGCCCGTCGCCCAGGTAGATGGGCGCCAGGTTGTCGACCTTGCTCAGGCTCGCCCAGGCGCTGCTGTCCCAGCTCATGGGCCCGTCCCAGCCCGCAGGATCGGAGAGGCGCCGCGACTCGCTGGCGGGCGTGGTCATGCCCGAGGGCGGCTGCGAGGGTTCTGGAGGCGGGCCATAGTGCATCGGGTGCGCCTGGGGGTATGCGAAATCACGCACGAGGGTGTAGGCCAAGCTCGACGGGTACATGGGAAAGGCGTGCGAGGTCGGTCTCGAGTGGAAGGGCATCGAGGTCACAGAGTACTGCGACAGCCTGTTCTTGGAGGCCTGTGACATGGAGACAGGCCGAGGGGCCGCTGCTGCTGTCCTCTTCTGCTGGGGTGAGTTCGTTATGAGGGGCGGCAGGGGGGATGGTTCGGGTTCGAGGTCGGCGAGGAGATTGCGGGAGGGGAGGTCGCTGGTGACGAGGTCGCTGGCATGGTGGCTGACATGATTGGAGGCGAGGTGGTGGAGGATGACGAGGACGAGGACGAGGAGGAGGTTGGGCGTCGTTCCGAATGTCGCGTGCGATGTCGCAGAGGCAATCGCGCCCAGATCGTGAGCAAGGTTTCCTAGCCGTACCCGCAACTGGTTCCACCGTCCGTCTCAAAAAGCGACTGCTCCGAGTATTTGACAGAGGGTGAAAGAGAGAGCGAGGGGGGGGAAGAAAGTGGGTGTGGGGGGTTGGATCGGAGCGCCTCGTGGCGGGATAGTTTTTGGTACAAGGCAGTTTCGATTGACACCAGCAGCAGCAGGATACCGGGTATACAAGTGTGGTCTTGTCGTTCTTTTTTTTTTTTTTTTTTTATAGTTCTTTTTGTGGAGGAGCAAGAAAAGGTTTAGTATCGATGGATCTGGTCAGCAAAACGAGAGGAGATCGTGCGAAGATCAGCCTCACGGAGCAGCAAGGTCTGGGAAGGCGGTGCAAAAGAATTTGTGTTGTGCTGCAAGGAGTCAGTTTCGATCCCAGGCTTGTATGTGGAGACGTGAGGACGATTCGATTCGGATCAACAGGGTGAGAGTCTGGGTTTGGGCTGAGGATGGAAAGAAGAGGGTCTGCTTCTGCTTGCTTCTGCTTCTGCTGCTGCTGCTGCTGCTGCCACCTTTGCCTCACGACAAAAAAACCACCCTCCAGCACTGCACCCCCAGACCACCTATACTAAGAAGTACTTAGTAGGCAGGGCCCTGGTCAAGGAGCCAAGCCAGGACAAGTCGGCGGTTGTGTGAGGGTCGGCCTTTGTCTTGCTGACGGTAATAGCGCAGGGCGGCCAGGCTCGGTGTTGCAAGCTAAACTGACACGCTGGGCGGAAAAAGGCCAGGGAAGCGAAGCTAGGCGCCGCGGCTCAGCGGCAGTGGACGCCAACTGGAAAGGGTTGTACTATGGTACATAATAACTAATATTATGCAGCAGGCAGTGGTTGTTATAGTATGTATGTACGTACTATGGAGTCCTGGATAGTCTTGGATGTGAAATTGAATTGATGCGAGGTGACAATAGGGTTTTCATCTGTTCTATGTATAGCCTTTGTTGTTGAAATGCGGTTACGAGGGAGGGGAAGACAGTGAGTAATTCACACCACAGTCCACGGGCGAAGATTTGGGGGTGGTAGTGGCAGTGGTAGTGGTAGTGGCAGTGGCAGCGAACGAAAAGTTCAGGGGGCTCAGAGTTAGTTGAGTAGGGAAGGAACGCCGCCTAGGCACGCCCTGTCTCCCTGAGCCTCATTCGATCCTGCCAGCGACTCAGGACCCTCTCTGTATTCGCTGCCAGGGCTGCCATCGACCTCGACCTCAGACTCGAATTCGAACTCGGACTCGACGCACAAAAGGGACCCGCCAGTTCTGTCAGCTTGAGCAACGAGCTTCTGCACTCCCCATACGGTTTACGATACCCAGGTATCAGCTAAAGTGCCGGAAATCCGGCCTTAGGCACGATGCAATGATTCACTAAGACAAGAGGAACTGTAGCGCGACTCAGCTATCGAGGATAGCGGCAGCGCTTGATTGCTTGCTTCGACGACGAACCATTACTAGAGCCACCCAAGCTCGACTCAGGACGTACTACAACCAGACCTCGGACCATTAAATCTGGCCAGAGAGACCCCATCGCCACCGCATTTCTGTCACTCCTCTCCCACAAGGCAGATCGCATATTCGTATCATTTCAAGGCTAAGAACCATCCCCGTACACATGGCACTGACTCATCTCGAGTGCGTCTGAACGGTGGTTTGTCTGAAGAGACTCACATCCTGGGTCCTACCTGTGTGTAGTACATAGTACGTACTAGACGCAGAGAACCTGCACCAAATACGGATCGTAGTACTTGTAATACATATCGATCAGATCACCTAGACCTTCCCTGCGCCCACATGGCCGCCTGGGCGTCTGTGATTCCTCTTGACGGTTCACATTGGCTCTATGGCTAGTCTCGGATCGATCTAGGTGAGATTTGCCAAAACGTCATTTCCGACATACCCCATCCATTCATCAATGATCATCTACTAAGAAGCAGAAAGATATATATTTCTTCTTTCTCTTCTATTTTTGGGGCTGATGTCCCTTTCCCCCTGCGAGGCCGAGGCATTCTAAACTCTCTTCATGCCATGACTGGTCCGCAGTGCTGTACTGTACTGTGTGTATGTACTCCGTGCTATGGCAACTATCAGAGCTGCTGTGCGGACTACTATGTACGGACGTACTTAGACTCTAGAGTCGCTTGTCCCCACCTGAAACACCTAATAGATATTTGCATCTGCTCCAAGGACCAATCACCGCTTAGCTCCCAGGCCCCACTTTATCTGCCTGCCCACAACATCCCCCAAACCTCAGGCCTCTCAAAGGTGGGCAGCCTCAAGCTTGCAAACTTTACTCCCAAAACTGTCAAAAACCCACCAGATAGAATAGCACAACAATCACGATTGTGTGGTTGTTGGCCCGCGACAAGTCTTAGCAGCGGATGAAGTGAACAGCTCCAAGACATGACCCGTCTCTTGACGGGTGTCTGAGAGACTATCCATCGATCGCAACCTCAACGCTGCAGTTGACCACTTCAGTGCGTGTGTGGTTGGGTAGGTCAAATTTCCCTCTTCTCCTTCCCTCCCCGCAAGATCTTGACCAATGTCCGCGATACCTGATGATTTTCAATATTGGAGCTGTCTGATCTCTTGATGACTCTTTTTATTATTATTACGCTATTTCATATCTGATTATACGCCCATCTTCTTTGTCCCTGCAGCTGTGTCCACTTGTTTCGAGAGACGAGACCTTCTGCTGACACACCCCGACACCAGTTGCGACAGTCCCGTTCCAGCTCGCGAGGCTGTCCACCACCGCCCGACGACGAGACCATGGCGACCACCGAGGCTACAAACGGAGCCGCAGCTGCTCCTGCATCACAGAATGGGGCCGGCCAAGAATCAGATTTCAAGCTGCGCTTCTGCACTGTCTGCGCCAGCAACCAGAACAGGTATGCTTCATCTACAGCTTCTCTACTGCCGACCTGCATCCTCCCATGGTTGTGGATCGCCCTCTCCTGCTGACACGCCGTCTCTCTAGATCCATGGAAGGTCATCTCCGCCTCGCGCAGGCGGGCTTTCCCGTGATCTCCTTTGGTACCGGCTCGCTCGTTCGCCTCCCCGGGCCCACCATCACGCAGCCCAACACCTACCACTTCGACAAGACCTCCTACGACAGCATGTACAGAGAGCTCGAGGCCAAGGACCCCCGCCTGTACCGCGCCAACGGCCTGCTAACCATGCTGGACCGCAACCGCGGCATAAAATGGGGCCCGGAGAGGTGGCAGGACTGGCAGATCGGGGCGCCCCGGGCAGGCCAGAAACACTACCAGGGCTACGAGGGCACGGAGACGGGCATCGTGGACGTGGTCATCACCTGTGAGGAGAGGTGCTGGGACGGGGTGGTGGAGGACCTGCTGGCGAGGGGTAGCCCGCTGAACAGGCCGGTCCACGTCATCAATGTCGACATCAAAGACAACCACGAGGAGGCGGCGGTCGGCGGGAGGGGGATCGTGGACCTGGCGACCTCGCTGAACAAAGTCGCCACGGAGGAGAGGGAGGCCGTCGGTGCTGCGGCGTTTGACGGCGGCAGCATTGCGGCCAGAGCCGGCTTTGACGAGAGAGTCCCAGATGTAGTTGCAGACTGGCAGGAGAGATGGCCTAACCTGCCCGCCACCTGGACTCTGTCCTGGTTCTGAAAGGGTTCGTTGCTATATGGAATGCAACCGGCCAGGCAAAGTATGAAGTCGGACTGAACATTTGAGAGCCGCTTCTGTTGAGTTCGGCGATTCGCTCTCAAATGTCTCGTCTCCTTTTCCTTCCCCCTTCTCTATAATCTATTCATGATACCCCCGTTGGGTTTCGCTCGGACTTGAAATTCGACACGACGCATCTTTGTGACAGCAACCAATGACTCGCCTGAACAGTAATACGAATGGGGGAAAAACCAGATTCCCTGTTTTCGAAAGCTCAGCTCGTAAAATCGCATTACGTATGCGTTTGGCCCATGATCTGTCTTGTCTACCCTGACCAGGAAGGTTCCGCATCATTTTCCTAACATGGCAAATCCGAGCTTTCATACCTTTATGACCACGGAAACCTCGGGTGGCTGCATTCGTACCTGGCTGGGGGTCCCAGGTTGATCAGGAGGGTTATCAACCTCTCCGAATCGCCGCTGGCACAAACAGGAGGGGACTTTTCAATGCCTTGTTGAATATAGAAAACTCGAGAAAAAATCAATCAGGCAGGTTTCCCGTCTCCACCTGTTCTTTCTCCTGCTGCCCTACGGGGCTGTTTTCTTGTTTCGATTATCAGTTTGCTTTTTTTTTCCTTTTTCCTTCCTGTCTCAAAAGTCGACCGGACTGTCACGGTCAGGCCAAGGTGAAAGGCCAAACCTCAATTATCCACTGGCGTTGGCGTTGCACAAGATGGGACGAAGAAGAAGGGGGGAAGTCTTGTTTGGGCGTCACGGCAATGCGACCTCACACTCTGCCGTACCAAAAAGAAAACAAGCTTCAATCGTGCCAACGGCTGTCACCGTCGTCCCATCTACTGAGTTGCCAGGATGTGTGCCAGCCCGCATGCAGCAACAGAACAGGGCTCCCATACTCGCAAGGGGGAGAGAGGGGAGGTATGCGACTGAGGCTGAGCAGCCTCAAAGTGCTGGGTCCCCTCCCCATGGACCAAAAGGCCGAGATTGCAATCTGCCCTCAAGTGTGGTAGTGCCGGATCTGATGCCTTAGATGCCGAGAAGGAGAAGAAGAAGAAAATAAGAGGAAGGGAGGACCAAAAAAAAAAAAAGACACACACAGACATAAGAAGAGAGAGCGAGATCCCATCCATGTTCCTCCCCCTTCCTGGATGAACTATTAGGGCCCACGGTGGCGCCGGGTCTCACACCCCCCAATATCTCTTTCTAATACATAGTGCAAAGTGCCAGAGCGGGAGCGAGCTTGGCGAGGTTGAGCACAGAAGATTGCCCTTCCCGCCTGGTGAGGAGAATCGACCCAGATCGTAGACGATTCGATTCGCCTGGGATGGTGATGATCTTTTTTTCTTCTTTTCTTTCTCTTTTAGCAATTAGCCATGTTGAGTAATGATAGACAACAGGCTACGTGGATGTCGTACAGCCGCAGTATCAAGCAACAACACACGACGATTGTAAGATATACTTTTTGTCACTTGGAGATGGGAGGGGCGAAGGGGGAAAGTGATCGGCCATGATATCTCATTTTACCCCGTTGGCCCTTTTCCTTCCTTAGTTGATGATGTTCTGCTGCCCCGAGCACGCCCTCCTCCCATTCCAATTCCCCTCGCTCATCTATCTGTCTTTGGCGCCTCCCCTCCCCCCCCCCTGCTCTTTGTGTTGTTTCCCTCCCCCTCGGGGCCCGGTGGTCGAGACCATTTGATCGACAGGTACGGAATACCGCTAGACACCGACGGTCGTTTCCGAGCGGGATGATGAATTTTGAGGATCAATATTTTTTCAAGAGAGGGATTCGTCACCATTGGGAGGCAGCCTGTGCTCTGGCCCATGTTCTTGTCTTGTCTTTTTTCTCGCTCGACACCTCGCTCGACCAGGTTGAGCATAAAAAAGAAGAGAAGGAATGCACGTTCATCCGAGCCATCCGGTGATTACCTTTCCATCCTCCTCCTCCTCCTCCTCCTCCTCCTCCTCCTCCTCCTCCTTATCACAAGCGCTTCACTTAATAGACAAAGCCGCATAGGCGCCGTGACAGGTGTTACAATCTTTTTTTTTTCTTCCCCTTCCAGAAGAACCCAATCTCTGGCAGGGGACGCAGGGAGGGCATCCCCACTGCTTGGCCTGTGGATATGATGAGAAGCCCCACAGCAGGGACCGGACCTGGGTCAGGGGGTGGAGTCAGCTACTTGCTAGGCCCATTGGGCCAGGATCACTGGAGATTGGGCAGGGCGAGGGGAGGGGGATGCCTTATTGGCCAGGGACCAAGTCACGATCAGGGCCACCACCCCTTGGCTTTGGGGGGCATAGACGGGCCTCCTCAAAGTTGCTCCTTCCAGAAGGCGACAAATGACAAATCCGTCATCATCATCAGGTCTCACAACTAAGTTAGTAGTTTGCCTCCGCTAAATCTTGCTGTGTGTGTGCGTGTGCGTGTGCGTGGACGGATAGTTTGGCTGGTTAGTAGTGGGCATGATTATGTGCTGAAAGGTGTGCGTGCGTTGGTAAGGCGCGAAGTGACGTTATTTTTAATTTTTATTTCCCTTCTCCAAATAGTCGCAAATGCCTGGTCAAATGAGGAGACGGCAATGGACCAGGTCCTACAAGCCTGTCAGTGTGCTAAGGATCAAATTACTCCGTAGTTACATAGTACATGAGTACATGAGTACTATGTACATACCTCGAGGCTGGCACATGTCGAAAGTGGTCTAGCCAGGGGTGTCACAGGCAAGCAGGGCCGTACCTGCATGTGGCAATCCGGGTACGCCAGGCTGCCAGGGCCCAGAGCAGAGAGCGAGTGTGTCTGTACAGAACTTTGTAATGAATTTATTGGTTGGGCGGCACAAGAATAGTAATGTGCTATCCAGCACAGTGGGCTTTTCTTGTCTGCAGTACAACCCAGACAGGCATCTGCCAAATTGAATACCCCATCCAGGTGCATCTTTTGCTATGCAGTCAGGAAACTGGGCTCCTGCTATGAAGTACGTCCGTACTGTTGCCTTAGTGCAGGCTCGTCACTTTTTCCCTGCTCGAGCCTGCTGGGGCCCTGACCGACAATCTTGATCTTGTCCGCCAAACCCCATCGGCCATTTTCCTGCTCCGCATCCTACTATGCTCCTCCTTTTTTTTTTTTCTATTTTGTTTTGTTGTTTTTTTCTGCCAACTACTGACCCTCCTGAAAAATACCTTGCGCCCGCCCCCCCTCTTCCTCCTCCTCCACCACCTCCTCCATGCAGACCTCTCTTTGTCTTTCTTGTACGGATAGGTAGTAGTAGCTGATGCGTGGAATGGTATCCTGTGCGGTCACTCACTTGTTCGCCTCACCCACGCTCCCTTCCTCACCTCCTCCTCCTCCACCACCTTGACACCCCAACTTCGACGTTTGACGCTTTCTCCCCCCAGTCAGTCGGGTCGTTTTTATTTTAATCTATTTCTTCACTGTCTCGACTTTTACATACTAGGCCTGCTTCTCTCTGTTTTTCAGAACAGCCTCTGTCATTGTTGTCCTTCGATTCAGGCCGAGTCACTTGGAGTTCGCCGGGGGCAGAATACTACTACTACTACTACTACTACGTACTACAACCTACGAGAACGATACGATACCCACGCATTACTTCCTCCCACCTTTTTCTGTGGCCTTTTTTTCTTCTTCTTTCTTTTAATCCTTAATATCTTGTCTCGACTCAACGGTACTGCTGCTGTCGAACAGCCCACCTTTCCGTCAACGAAACCCCTTCAGATCCTCCTTCGAACGAACTCGAGACTGCATCATCTCGCTGCTGAAGCCCGCCACTTGAGAGACCCCCGCGGGCACTCTGGTCCGTGATCGCATCCACTGTCGCGACCGAGATTTGTTTTTCCACACCAGCTTTTCTCTTTCGAGCCCCCTTTCCAAACGCTTCAATCTTTCCTCCCAAGGCAGACTTTCTTTATTCACCTGTGTCGAACCGACTTCCAAGCCCTCCCCGCATTCTACACGCCTCGGCGCCCGCTCGTTAATCGACCCTGACTCGTTCGACGATCCCGCCCACCCCAGGAGCAGGATCGATTGGCCTCGAGCGTGGGCGACACTATCCTCATTCGCCTACTCATTGAAATTGACAAGCGTGGCTGCGAGGGACAAGAAGAGAAAAATAGGGAAAAGAAAGACAAGCAGGAGGTGGCGAGTATCTTACAGCTGATGTGCTCTGCCCTGGCTGGGTTTTGTCCTCGAGTACTGTTTTCTCTTGGTCTGCCGAGGAAAAGACATCGACCACTATCAAATTGTCTTACCGCAAGACCACCCAAGGGTTAAATCTCTCCCCTATTGCCTTGGAGCCCGCCCCTAGCCCCCTGCCAGCGTCCACTTTAGCCCTGCCTGGACCAGCCGCAGCGAAGCGAACCCCTCCCACATTAAAGAAAAAGACTCCGGCACACACACACACACACACACTCACCTAAACCGAGCCCCTACCCAGACCATTTGTCCGATTTCGACGTTTCACATTTTCCAGACAGACTGCGCCCACGTCACAGGGCTGCCAGCCGGTTTAACTTCTCAAGGGCGTCGGGCGATCGGTACCCCAAAAGAGAGCAGACAGCAGACAGGGGCCCTGCTGCCAGCGCATACATTATCGAGACAGCGCCTAGTCCAGCCCAACCCATTGACGAAACTCTCTGTCTCGACTCACCACCAAACCACCTCCAATCGTCTTGCTCCCGACAGACGCCGTCCACTGACGATCGCCACGCGCGAGTCTTGGCCCTTGGACGACAACTCACGGCCAACAGACAAGGGTGCTTTTTGTTCAGGCGCTACTGTAGCCCTGGGCCCTCCGCATTCAGCAGGCCCGGTTTGACGCCGCATCAGCCGCCAATCGCCCGCCAGCCCTTGTGTGTGTTGAAAGAATGCTTGCCGCGCGCGCCAACCCTCCTTTATCACCCGTGTCGACGACAGGAACCATTTGGCCGACGGGGATGCAGAACGATGGTCCCTACCCAACCCAGAGCTCCATGCAAGGCCTCAATCCTCTGTTAGAACAGGGCCAGCTGGCATCACCACCATACTCAGGAGGCGGAAACGGCCCCATGAACGGCGGGTTCCCACCAGGGCCCAGGAGCGCCGGCGGCCCCTCGCCGCCTCCCTCCATCGGCCGCTCGAGCACGGCCACGGACATCTACGCGAGGAGCGAGGGCGGCCGTAGCAGGAGAGAGCCCGACACAGAGGCCATACTCGGAGAGCACTATGTCGCGCTCAAGCGCTACCTCTCGCAGACGTCGCGCGACGGCAAGCCGACGCCCCCTCAGAACAAGGCCCGCGACAAGCTGCAGCGCCTGACCTCGGTACAGTTCTACGAGCTCAGTACTGACGTCTTCGACGAGCTGCTGCGGAGGCAGGCCTTCAGCAGGAGGCCGCCCAACGCGCCCCCGAGCGTCGGCCCGCCGCCCTACCTCCTCGCAGAAGATGGCTTCCACCCGAAGCGCAACCAGGCGCGGCAGAAGCTCTCGTCGCTCGGCCCCCGAGGTTCCGCGATCTCGCCACAGATGTCTTCTGCGAGCTGGAGCGGCGGTTCCCGCGTTTCGTGGCGGGCGATATCCCGCGGCTGTCGAGCCCCGTGTCGACGCGAGCCCCCAGCCGGCCCGGGACCGCCATGAGCGGCTTCCCCCTCGAGGCCCCAGCCGGCGGCAGCCTAGCAACGCCTCCTCCATCCGCGGCGCCCTGCAGGACGCCTACGACATCCCTCCCTCCCCCGGCATGCCGCCCAGCAGCTACGACCGACCCCTACCTAAGCAGTCTCAACAGAACACGATAATACCAAACAAGAGTACCATGGTGGAAGAGGATGACGATGGCGACGACGACGCACAGGATCATTATGCCGCGAACAACATGGCCAAGGGCGATGGCGGCTCATCAGAAGTGAGTCGAGACTACCTCGTGTCAATGAATACTGATGACCAAATGGGACAACTAACCACGTACACCTTTCTCTTCTGTCTTCTCTCAACAGAAGGACAAGCAGGTCATCTCCGGCTACGAAGACCAGGTGCGAGAGCTACAGGAGAAGCTCAGCAGCATGGAGGATGACCTAAGAAAGAAGGACGACGAGATGAGCGGGGTTCTGGACCAGGAGCGCTCGAGGTCGAACGCCGCAGATGCAGAGAAGCAGGAGTGGTCGAACATGCGCCTGGACCTGGAGAGCAAGCTCACGGAGGCCCAGAGCCTGAACGACGCGCTCAGGGACGAGCTCGACCGGCTGCGGGACGAGCACGCCAGCGAGACCCGTCAGCTGCGCGAGGATATGGAAGCTGCGGCCGTGGCCGCAAGCACAGGGCCGGGGCGCGCAGACCCCGAGCTCGAGCGGGAGAACGAGGAGCTGCGGGCGGCCCTGAAGGAGCAGCGCGAGACGACAGCCCAGGTCCGGCGCGAGGCACAGGAGTTCCTGCGCGAGATGAAGCAGCTCTCGGAGCAGAGCGGCTCGTCGTGGGCCAAGCAGGGCGAGCTGGAGAAGACGATCGAGACCCTCGAGCAGGAGGTCCGCGACTGGCGCAACCGCTACGCCAGGGCCAAGACGCAGCTCCGCGGCGTGCGGAGCGAGTCCGTGAGCCTGCCCTCGGGCAACGACGCAGGCCGCTTCGTCCGCGACCAGAGCTTCACCGACGACGCCGGCGTGGTGAAGGACCTGCACGTCACAAAGTTCCAGGTCGCCATCGACGAGCTGCTCCGCCGGGCGCGTGTGGAGCAGCCCGACACGGTCATCGACGCCATGAAGAGCGTCGTCATGAGCGTGCGGCGCATCGCCAGGACCTGGACGCCAGGCCGGCCGACGGCGAGCAGGCACAGAAGCAGCGGAAGCAGCTCAAGGGCCGCGTGTCGTCAGCTGCCAACAGCATGATCACCGCCTCCAAGACGTTTGCCACGTCGGCGGGCATCGCCCCCGTCTCCCTGCTCGACGCCGCGGCCTCCAACCTCGTCGCTGCCATGGTCGAGCTCCTCCGGCTCGTCAAGATCCGCACCACCCCCGACGGCGAGCTCGAGGAGGAGGACGACGGCACCGTGACCCCGGTCGAGTCTGCCGGGTTCTTCTCGCCGCGCACTGCCAAGTCGCAATCCATCCAGAGTGCCTACCAGGCGGTGGATCCCTACCGGCAGGACCTGCCACCTCCGCCCCCTTCCAGGGTCTCGGCAGGAGAAGCAGCATAGACTCCTCAGCCTACAGCCCCATCAACTCCCCTCGCGAGTCGGTCGAGACCTACAACAAGGCCAACGGCAGCAACGGCTACGCGCCCACCTCTAACGGATACGGGGGTCCGAGCCAGGTCGACCCCAACGCGGAAGATCTCAAGGTGAGCAGCAGCTAGCTTTTGAGCCCCCCTCCCCTCCCCCTTCCCCCTCTTCCCGACCAGTCACTGCTACTCTAGAGTCGATTCTTGTTTCTCTGGCACACAAACTAAACATCTGGAACAGGTATATCTTGACGATGAGACCGCCAACCTGGTGCAGACCATCCAAGGCCTCGTGGGCTCTATCCGTGGCGCCGCCGACATGAACCAGATCGACCCGCAGATCCGCACCATCGTCGACACCGTCGGGCGGGTCATCAGCGAGACGGAGCAGTCCGGCCGCGGCGATCTGCTCGGGCGTCTCTACGACAGCCAGCAGCGGCTGATGGAGGCCGGCCAGCGGGGTCACGACCTCGCAGCCGACGGAAAGGGCGAGGGCGACCGTGAGTGGCGCATGTGGACGCAGACTCTGCCGCCCATTGCCTTTGAGATCGCCCGTGAGACCAAGGAGCTTGTGCAGAGGATTGACCAGCTCATCACAGCCAACGTCGACTTCTCTTAGGAGTGGAACTGTGAGGTCTAGTAGCTCTTTCTCAGCTCTTTGTGTTTTCTTGTATTTGGTTTTGAGGGCCCGGCGTATGGATAGCAAAGAGAGGTGGTGGTGTGTGTGATGCTGCCTTTGTTTCTGCCTCTGCTGATGATCCTTGTCGGCTTCTTGTTGCTTCGATATACCCGCCAGAAGCTTGGTACCGTCTTTTACTTTTTTTTTTTTCTCCCCTCCAAAACCCTTTTCCTCCACCTGATGGCTCGTCTGTCCCTCTCATCGTCCTTTTCACTCGAGTACAATTCCTATGATTGCACGGGACACTTGAATCACCACCTTTGTTGTTGTTTTTGTTTTTATCTTTGTCCTGGTTTCTTCTTTTTTTTTTTCCTTCATTGTAATATGTGTCGGTGGATGACTGTACATGCTAAGGGGGTAAAAAGAGTGATGGATGGAAGGGGACTGGAGGAAAAGAAGACATGTTGATGTAACTGACAGCTGGCATGTACATATGTCTGGGAAGACCAACAGAGAACACACACACATATCTCTAGCACCGCCTGCCTGGTCCACTCGAAGAGGGTATGTCCTCCCAAGGAGACAAGCCCCAAAGGGAAACAGGAAGGCCAAATCAGATCAGGGGAGAAAGAAGAACATTTACTCAGAGGAGAGAGAGAAGAGTTGTTGCTAGAGAACAATAGCTGTTGTCTGTAGTGGTCTCTTGCGGCAGACAATATGGAAAAGTTCTTACCCCTGAGCCTTGGGGCCTTCATTTGATGCTTATATTTGTTTTGTCCTGGACCTTGCAGTGTGTCTTGTTGGGGCAGACCTGCCTCCCGTCGCATCCATCAATCTCCTCTTCACTGTCGAGTGAGCTAGCTGACTAGCTGCCTGGAGGTCTGCAGGGACCGATGTAGTCTGGGGAATGACAACAGCAGCATGGGAAAGGAAAGGCAAAAAGCTAAGTACAGATCAATGCCAACATGACACGAGGTGGGAGAAGCCCTCCTCTGCCCCCGCCACCAGCACACCAAGGTGACCACTTCCTTGGGCTGACTTGGCCTAGGCTATCTCACCATCTCTCTCTCTCTCTCTTTCAAATCTCCACCATTCTTATAGCAATCAATAAATCCTTCAGCAGAGGGCAGAAGGAAAAAGAGAGAGTCAGTGGCACTCAAAGCTTCCGATCCAATCCCGGCCTCAAATCTCACAGCCAAGAGTTTTGTTTGTCATTATAGCAGCACTGCCAAAGGGCGTACACACTTAAGGTTAAACAGTTGTTGATCAGCCCAAGCCCCAGCTCACTAACCCAAACTTTCTTCTTTTTTTTTTTTTTTTTTTTTTTTTCTTCGGGGTTCGAGAACCAATTTCCGCTGTCCTGCAGGTGGCTGAGACACAAGAAAGAAGCAAGCAAGCAAGCATATATTTTAAGCTTGTCTGTAAGGACAGCCTAGACGGTCAGAAGATTGGCTACAAGCAGTAAAGATCTAACAAGCAGCCCGCATCCGATGGCCCCATTACAGTACTACTTACAGTAACCTTATTTTTGGCTTTCTGTAATTACCCACCACGGGACTTATTCCGCCTGGCAACTGCAGCAGCACAAGACCGACCACAAGTCTTCTGTCCACTCACATACTTACCCCCCCAATACACCGTACATGCAGCAAGAAAACAAAGACCATTCAGCTGGCCGGCCCCAAGCTGCCTTAGCTGCTTGCTGGCAGAGTACCATTTCAGCTGGCCGGCAGGGGTCATGATCAACCAGCCGCACCCTCTTTCGGTCACCTCCAGGGCTGCGACGCCCACGATCCCCCCTTCCTTTTGGACCAATGAGATGGCGCTCCTCTGTGTGTTCAGTCTCATCCATTCCGCGGTAACCCATCGTCCCCAAAGGGTTTACTTGGTATTCTCTCTCTCTCTCTGCATGTGTGTGTGTGCCCCTTTCCGTCCTTCTCCTCTCCCAGCCTTGTCCCCAGAAAGATCGCCGCCAAGGGAGCGAAGGTGGAGGCGCTGGTGCCGGGGCGTAAATAAACGACGACGTTCTTGGGAGGAGGAGGAAGAATAGCTGGGGCGCCAGGTCGAGCCTTGCCGTGACAGGACCAAGCCAGGAACCGTTTTGAGCCCTCCCTTCTCTCATCGAGGGACCCTCTGCTTCCCCTGCGCGCGAGTCAGACTAGGTTTTGCGGCTGGTGGTGCAGACGCCATGATGGATATGTGATGGTGGTGGTGGTAGTGGAGGAGGAGGAGGAGGAGGAGGACTCAGAGTTCTCGCGTGTAGGTATATACACTGGGCGGGAGCCTTTTCGTTTTTCCTTCTCTCTGTCTTTTTTTCTTTCCTCCTTGGTGCTCAAATCGAACGTCTTCGTCTCTCGTCTTCCCTTGTTCTTCCTTCTCCTTCTCTGTGTTTCACCTCGTTGTCGTTGTGTAATCTCTTCTCTCTGAATTGTGAAGACCTCGTCCCTCCCCCTGGTTCTAGCATCATCTCGGGCAGTCTCTCAGAAGGTCCGGATACGCGATTCCCAGCAGAAATGAGCAGCAAATACTCCAATGTCCGGCCTAGCGGCCGTGAACATATTCCCTTGTATCCCAAGGGCTTCATCGCCCTCCGAATTGTCCAGCTTGTCCTTTCCGTGCTGGTCTTGGGTCTGGACGCCTACACGCTCAGCGTCTTCAGCTTTGACGCCAACGAGCTGAACATCTTTACTGTGAGTTCCATAATCTGTGTGTGTGCTGTGTTCATATTCGAAAGGATACTGACTTGTTTGCTTGCCATTAGGCCCTCTGGACCTTGATCCTGGGCATCTACTGCCTCGTCGTCGAGGTTGGCGGCCAGAACGCCTGGAAGGGCTTCAACTACTGGGCCGTCCTCACCCTCGACATCCTCTCCCTGATCTTCTGGCTCGTCTCGTCCGCGCTCATGGCTGCCCGCGTGGCTCCTTACAGCGACGGCTTCGAGGTCTGTGGTGTGTTGTACTGTGGCATAGAACCTCTGGAGGGGGGAGTATCTCACGCTGTTTGCATGCCTGGCTGCCGTTGCTGGTATTGGTGGTGTCGAGTTGTAAGTTTTTTTATTGTCTTCCTTTGATGTTCACACTCTTATTTGTTCCAACACCAGACTGACCTCGTTCCACCTTGCCTCTCTCTCTCTCTCTTTTATAGCATCCTCTTCATCGTCTCCCTCACCATCCACTCCGTTGCCCTCCACCGCCACCGCGAGGCAGGCCTGCATTGCTCCCCCGGCGACGTTCCCCAGCAACAGAGCGCCATCCCCTTGGACGGTCCCGTCCCTCCGGTAGAGAAGCCACAGCCGCAGTACACCGTAGCCTCGGCGCAGCAGAGCGTGACCACGCCCACGCCGCCGCCCGGGATGCAGGCCCTTTATCACCCTCCCGAGACGGCGGGCCAGCAGCAGCATCAGCACCAGCAGCACCAGCAGGGTTATTATGGCCAGCAGGTGGTGCAGCATGGGCAGGTGGGACATGGGGGTGCGTTCCCCGGTCCTCAGCAGGGAGTATATTAGATAGACAGTGAACAGTTAGGTGTGAGGAGTGTTAGGAAGGAAGATTTTCTCTTGTGTGGATGTGAAGTGGTGTGGTGAGGTATGACGATGAGGTGTGAGGGTAGCGTTTGGTTCTGGTAGCGGTGATGGTGATGATCGTCTTGTGTCGGCCAGGCTGAGAGGCATAATGCAGTTGTAGGATGAACAGGGACGCCTCGAGCTGGGTGGGGTTTGGTTGTTTCTCTTTCTTCGACTGATCTAATGATACCAATCCTTTTTCCTGATGATTTCGAGGGAAGATGTGTTTGGGAAGAGCCAGTGACTTACTAACCCAGCTGCTTTTCTTTTCTTCTTTTCTTCTCTTCTTCTTTTCTTTCCCCCGCAGAGCAGCCCTCCGCTATGTCATTCTTCCATAAGGAAGTCAATGCAGGATAGGCCTCCAGCCCTTGCGTCCAACAAACCCCACGACGCCCTCGTCTCTCAACACATCGCTCCCCAGCCGGCCCGTGACTATGCTCCTCTCATGTTCCGGACCACGGACGTAGAAGGGCCACTCTAGCCTCCTGTGCACCTCAGCCTCGCCGTAGCTAGTAGTCTCATCATCCCTCATCGTCCCTTTCTCCTCCTGCTCCCACCACCAGGCCCTTCCGTCCTCTACCTCCTCCTTCTCCTTTCTCCTCCTCCTCCTCTCCGTCCTCCTCACCCTCACGAACCCACATGCTTCTCTGTCCAGAGTCAAGAACCACTTCCGCTGGTATACGCTGCCAATGCTGTTGCACGCGCCAGGGTACGCATTCGTCCTCCTCACCTCCTCGTCCTCCAGCTCGCGGATTTCCTTCTCCGCATCCGTGAGCTCCTCAGCTGTGCTCTGGCCCTTTGGGCCGTCGCTGTGCACTTGCTCTGCTCTTTCTCGTTTCCACTCCTCGTTGTTGTCGTTGCTGTCATCTCCGCTGCTGCTCGTATCTGGACCCGTGCTCTTGGGAACAGACCCACGCCGCGGCCCCCGCCGTCTCCGCCGTCGTGCTCCCTCACCAACACCACCCTCAGCCCTAGCAGCGGCCTTGGCCCTCCCCGCAGCATCCTCGTCCCTTGTAAGGCGGAGGTTGACGACGTAGACCCTCGGCAGCCTCCACCCTTTTAGCCTGAGCCGGATCTTCCTGTCCGCGAAGGCGCGTGCCAGCTTCTCCTGCTGCGTCAGCCCGCTCCAGCTCTCGTCTTCGTCCTCTCCATCTACATCTTCGTCCTCGTCCTCTCCCGAGTCCGATGGCGATCCTCGTCCCCTGGGTTTCAACCGCAACACTTCATACTCCCCCATATCCCAGATCAGCAAACTCCCCGCCTCTAACCCGCCCATCTCCACAAGATGATTCCAAAGACAATGGATCCGAGTCTCCACCGCGCCCCTCACACATCCTGCTCCTCCTCCTCCCCAACCACCAGACTTCCCTCTGGCATTCGGGTCCCCGGGCAGACCGTACATGATCGCCCACGAGCACGACGAGGTCTGGTTGATCTGCAGGCGGAGGTCGTAGTGGGGGCCGGCTATGGGGTGGTCATGCTGCGTTACCACGAAGTGGGCGCCTTGGGGGAGTGGGCGTTGTGGTGATAGAGATTGATGTAGTGAGGGATGGGGAGGAGGGGGGAGGGAGGAGGGCGGATGTGGGTTTGTAGTTGGTGGGTGAAGTGGGCGAGGTGCTGCTGGTCATTGGCTGGGAGCTGGGCTGAGTTGATGATGAGGGTGGTGGATGTTGTCGAGGGGTGGATGCTGGTAGTGGTGCCGATAGAGGTCGACGGTGGTGACGGTGGCGAGGAGGCTGGCCGCTTGTCTGTTCCGCTACCCTCCTCCTCCTCCTCCCTCTGCATGTCCCCTGTGCCATGCCCCCTCATCTCCATACGAGCCTCGCCTGTGGCCTCACGAGCACGCCCGCGCTCGGCATCTTGTAATAACTGCGCAGGCAGCTCGACCCGCCACGCCAGGTTGCGCTTCTTAACAAACGGGTTCGCGACGAGCTCCAAGTTGGGCTTTCGCTTTGGCTGAGGACTCATACCGGGAGTGGCCGTGCATGCATGTATGTACGTGCTGGTGACTTGGAGAGAGAAAAAAAATAAATAAATAAATAAATAGTAGCTCCGGGCAAAGTGATACAGCTTGAATCTCTCTCCGTCTCCCCTTCTTGCTCTTTGGTGTATACTTAAGATATGAGACCGGCCAAGACAAAGTGGCAAAAAGCACGCAAGATTCATGCCGCAAACACTACTGCTTGTACCGGTACTTAAGTTGATATGAAATGGAAAAGAATACAGTCCCACCAGAACAGCAAAATAAGACTCATTACTAGATTTTGCTCCCCTCAATTTACACGCCAACATAAGAAGACGGACAGGATAAAAGAAAGCATCATTCAATATTGATGTAAACACACTTTGGCTAAGCATATTCCGAGCTGATCCATGTCTGTGAACCCCCCAACGAGACTGGAATCATCGTAACACGCAACAACCCTTCTTGTCAATGCTGTGTGCCGTGCCTTGCCCTGCCCAATTATCTAACGCCCGGCTGTTTGTTGGATTATGTTCAGAAACTCCCCGCCGCTTTGCCAAAAGAAAAAAGGAGGCAAGACGACGGGCAATCTGCCTTCCTACTTGCCATTTAAGAAAAAGAAGAAAGAAAAACTCCTAGCCCAGAATCATAACCGATATTGTATGCATCCTGTAATCCGCCCTCCCCCCCCAAAAGTTCAAAAACCTCGTTTTGCTCATTACACCGACACCCTGGATCAGGATTGTCTTGTCTTCCCTTTCCCGTTCGATTCTGGATAATATGCCCTCTCCTCCTCTTTTTTTTCCCTTGGTCCCTTTCTTCAAGGTTTCGGGTCGATACCAGGCCCGCTGATCAAAGTCGGCGCGATCCGCTTCTTCTTTGGCTGTCCTTCCGCCTCTTCCTTCTCGCTCTCGCTCAGGTCTCTCTTCTGACCGGCCACGCTGTTGCCGGCGCTTCGAGGTGTCTCGGGCGGTGTGGTGATGGGTACACCAGTCACCTTGCCCGAGTTTGTGGCAGTCAGCCCGGGTACGCTCCCAGCTAGTAGGGTCGGCGGCCCTGTCGGCGCCACCGAGTTCTGTGTTATGATTGAAGATGTCGAGTTGGACCTCGCGGGGGACGACGGCCTCTGGGTGGTGGCAAACGACGCCGGTGGGGGTGGGGACGGCGCTGTGAATGAGCTCATTGAATCCCGATGTCGATGTTGCGAGCCGCCCGTAAATGGCGATGGCGGCGCAAACTGTGAGGTGGGTGTTGGAATAGGGGTGGTCTGGGCTGAGGCCGTCGCAGCCACCGCCGCCGCCGCCTCTGCAGCTTCCTGGCGCCGCTTCTGCGGGTCGCCCTTCAGCACTTCACCAAGGTCAGACGGGGAGAAAGATATCGCTGAACAGAATCCATCCGACGACGTGACCAGCAGTGTTGAGCCATCAGAAGACCTGCGACATTGGTTAGAGAACATATGAATTCCAGTACGGAGAGAAATGAAGATAATAAAAAAAAATAAAAAAACACAGCGTCATCTCCCGACTTACCACGCAAGATCAGTAAATGTTGCACAGTGCAGGTTGCTGACGATGCATATAGGCGTCTGTTGCTGGGTGTCGTAGATGAGGATCGAATCCTGCGTTGCCACGGCATACACCATCCTGTAGGGCAGTGCGAATGCTGCCTTGGGGCCTGCCGTGGGGCCTGCCGACGCAGGTGGCAGATCTGTGCTCACGGCCCTCACCATGGGCTCGGAAGACGGTGGAGGAGGCGGGTCCATGACCGAAGGCGCGGGAGATGATTTTGACACGGGCTCGGGTAGTGCTGGGATGGGCTCCTCGGCAGAGGACGTGTCGATGGTGATATTTTTGGTGACCACGGGAGAGGTTCGCAGGGTGTAGTATGTGGGCGAACACCTCACGCAGACCGAGGGCTTCTTGTGGCCGGGCAGGTGTGCTGATGGGGGCTTGTTGATGCCTCCTCTTGTGTAGATGTAGACGGTATTGATGACCTCGTACGAAGTCTTCAAATCCGCCGTCAGGTGCTGCGACTGATACTGCCCGGCGGGCGTCAGGAGGAGACTGCCATCCGGGGTAAACGTCAATCTCCGGAAGAAAGATGTGAGCGTCTCGTTGGCGTAGAGGCTGGCGTTCTTGACACTCATGCTGGTGGGCACAGGTTTAGGAGAAGCCTCCATCGGCATCACAGCGGGCAGGGGCATGGACGGTGCGGGACTGGCGGACCGCCGGGACGAGAAGGACGATCTTCGGCTCTGGCCCATGACGCTCGGCGGGTTCATCGGCAGTGCTATCGAGGTGGGTGTACCAGGGGCAGACGGTACTGGGGAGCCGATCGGGGCGCTCGTGGTGCTGCCGATCCCAGGCACGGCGTCGATGACGGCCAGCTGAGCCCGATGGCCAAAGTCTGGCGGCGCAGGGCTGCTGGAGGAGATGCGGCGAGGCGGTGGCAGGTCGGACTTGATGTGGATGACGACCCGGGGGGCTTGTCTGTGTCGTTGGTGAGGCTGTATTGGCCGTCCTTGGTCTTGAGCGAGTACACATGGACGGAGCGGTCAGACGACTGGGTGGCTATGTATTCGTTGAGAGGGTCCCAGGCCACGCCCTGGACGTAGTGGTTGTGCTCCGCGATCTGTCGTATCAACGTGCCTGTGTTGTTGTTTCCTGCCCGTCAGCATTCATCTTCTTAATTCGCCCGCCAATCCCCGCCGCTGCAGATCGAGGGTTAACATTGCGTACCCGTCGCAGCATTGTAGATCCTGGCCACGTTGTCCATGCTCCCGATGATGAAGTACGAGCCATCGGGGGCCCAGGCCAGGTCGTAGATCTCCGAGCCCGAGGAGCGGCACATGTGCTTGGTCCTCCAGCTCTCCTTGTCGTCGAAGCCATCGCTCCCAAAGGCGGGGTTGGTCGTCTCGGAGGGGACCCATAAGATCACGTTGCCATCGTCACCGGCCGATGCAAGGGTTTCACCTGTTGTGAATCATTGATACTGTCAGGGACCTGGTCATGGTTCATGGAGGAGGTGTTGGGGAACGGGAGTAAGAGGGCTTGCCGTACTTTTTGGTGACCACCTTACAACGTTGACGGCTTGTGTGTGCTTGGACAGGGTCGAGAGGTACTCGACCTTCCGCTCCTCACCGTTCGACTCGACACGCCAGAGCTGTAGAGGAGACACGGGTCAGCAGACGGCCCACAGCACATGAGAAAATAGGAGATTGAGACTTGTATGCCGTACTCGAACATTTGTGTCACCACCAGCCGTTGCCAGACGACCCTTGCCTGAAGGCTCGAAGTGGGCCGAGTAGATGGGCTGGGTCTGGTCATGCCAATTGATGATCAGAGGTGTGGCCTTCATTTTGGCACGCAGGCGGTCTGGAGACCGTCTTCTCTCTCATGTACGGCAATGATGTATGATGATTCCCAAGGGGCGGTAGAGTGTAAACCCTGGAGGTTTTCGCTGTGTGAGGGCAGGCTGTCGAGAAGCGGAAAGGGGGATGCGGTCGGCGGCCTCGTTCAAACGCTTGGATCGTGTTCCCGACGCGACCTGGAACCGTCGGATCTCGACGTGGACGCGTACTAGACGAGGTCAGGTCGTTGGGTTGGGGAGAGCGGCTGGAAAGGGTCGGAAGTATCGGGTAGGATGGAGAGGGCTTGTCTCGCTCTGCAGCTTGGTCGAGAGGTGTTGAGAGAGAGGAGGGAAGGAAGAAGAGGAGGAGAGGATCACAAAAGAGAGAAGGTGGTGCTCAGTCAGTCCGTGGTTTCAATGGTGTTTAGGTTGCTGCAGATCAGATCAGATCAGATCACATAACAGATGTGTAGTCTCTCAGCTCTGATTTGAGGGTAGCTGCTGCTCTGGTGGTGGTGGTGGTGCTGCTAGGCCTGCAGCTGCTGCTCCTCACTACACAATACGCTCTCCTCAGTGGACGGCTTCAGTGTGCTATGGGGCCTGGGCCCGTCTTTTCGGCGTTGGGGCGCTCAGCACTGGCAGTTTAGACCAGAGCTCCAGCAAGCTAGCAGGTTAGCTCTCCAACACTTGGGGGCCGTGTCCCGCCCACGCCTTGTCCACCCTCCTACGGTCCTACCTACGTAGGCTACATACAAGTAGTATGCAGTATTGGTCCTTGATGATGCGCCTGCAATCCCTCCTGTTTGGGATTGGATCCATCCTGTCCTGGTGAGATGGTCCTGGTAATAGGTCACGCCCCCGTCAGACACACAAGTCCTACACAGCGGTCCGTCTGCCTTGGAAAATGCTCGGAATAGATCTGCCCAGTCAGGTCCAAGCTCTGTTCCGAAACGGGGGAATTCAATCCCGCCCGGGACCTCGGTGTATAGGAGATGCTGGAGCCAATGACCGTCACGGCGATGGCACATGGACTGCTCCGAGACAATTCTGCTTAGTAGGTGCACAATCAACCTTGGGAATACCCTCGATATGGCGGTCATTGAATGGTCTGGGCCATATTTGGTCACCCAATGTGTTTTGACGGCTGAGTCGGCAAAGATAAAAATCCTCTGGCTCATCGTCTGTACCTACATGAATAGCACATGGAGACAGATGCAGGTCTCCATCCACCCCATGCATGCAATGCAGATGCCAGAATATGCACCGTGTCCTGGCATTGCTGCCGTCCCTTCATCTGTGGATCTTCCTGTCAGTGGATGAATGAGCATGATCTCCCGCCGCTGCAGGCATATTCGAAAAGGGAAGCGGAGTACCGGGAACAAGGGATCGATTCGACTCCTGCCGTTTAACACTGACATGCTTATAGACAACACTACTACCTTCATGAACTCGTCTTCTACACAGCTTTGTGGTTAATTCTAGCTATCTTCCCAAGACTGAGAAGATACAGGCTATGGAAATTCTTCTTCTTCTTCTTCTTTTTTTTTTTAAGGGTAAGAAGAGCATCGACTTCCTTCACTCTCTGCGCCTTCCCTGTCAACAGTGCCTTCCTTGTCAACACATCTTCTGGATTTTTCGAATCCTCTAGGCAGTCACAAACTTGTACTCACCTCCTCCTTCCAGCATAGTCACTTTAATTATTTTCTCCCCTTCTTTTCTCACTTTCCTCGTCTTCACTTTTTCTCTCCTCGGATGAGACGAAGGGAGTGTGACCATGTTGACTCATAGCGATAAACCGCTTCCGTTGTCGGGCTGTAACCCCTCCACGATGACTGGCTCCCATCTTTGTTTACCATGCAGCTCTGACCATTGCCGCCGCCTCCACCGCTACCACCACTACCACCACCATCCCACCATCAAGGACACATCCGCAGAACCAAAAGATTGAGACCATCGGTCGTTGCAACAGTCATCCTCTCTTAGTTTTGAACCCAGGATCAGGCAGACAAGTTTTAATATACCTTATGTCTGATCGGGCTCGGGTCAGCCGAGACAATCAACACTTGCCCTGCCAGGACGCAGCTCGTCCAATTCCACCTCCTCCTCCCTCCCCTTCTCCGCCTCCGAACTTCTATACTCTCCGGGCTGGCCAATTACTGATGGGGGTTACAGCACTTTCAGCCTTCTTTCAAGCCTCGTCACGATCGCAGAGTCAGAAATGAGGCGGCATAAGCATCGGCTTGTTACGAGATACATGTGTAGAGTTAGCGACCAAATCCTCTCGAGGCCCCCTCCAGTTCAGAATATGCAGACATAAGCGCCAAGTATGACCCCTCCCAAGATGTTCTTCTTCTCTGCCCCAAGTTGCGCTGCCCGCAGCCGGATAGCCGCGCTACTGCAAGTCTCTCTGACGTGCATTTGCCCGGTCGTGCAACTCATGACTATACGCAGTACATTCTGCTAATCAAGCGCAGAGTTTTAGGATGAGGCCCCATATCTGGCCGGCACATTTTAGGAGCCCCATACAATCATTTCATAGTGCTGTTCCTTGTTCCGACACACCTTCTCAACTTCGCCTAAGGCACCCGAGATGGCTTGCAGCCTATCCGTGCAAATCAAGTGAAGGGTTAGGTCACCTCCGCAGCGGCCTTCACGTTCCCTTCTTCTCCAGTGTCCACCACACCGCCCGACGCCCTGCTGCAGCTCGGCTGTCGACATGTTCCTTGTCAATCGTCAAGCCCATGCCGCCCGCCGTTGACTCACACGCCGGCTCCTGCTTGACACTGCGTCTGTCTATCTATCACTGCCCTGCCCTTTGGTGCTAGCATCCCGCTATGCGACGGCGAACCAAAAGGAAGGAGACAGATGTGGAGCTGATTCTGGGTCATCCATCTCAGAATTACGGTCACGTATGGTTAGGCTCGACACGCTCCCGGCACAGCGAATATCAACTTCCTCTTTTCCGTTTTCTCTCTCTCTCTCTCTCTTGCGCAACTATTCCTCGTGCTTACAAAGTCTCCCCCCCCCCCTCTCTCCCCTCTTCTCTTTTTGTATCACCCATGCATTGAAAGAGATAGTCAAAAGATCTTCAAACCTTTCCCTCCCCCATTGACCATTTATTTAATTTGTCCTCGTCAACCTAACGTTACTGATTCAAGCGACCACGCAAGCCCTTATCTCTACCGCTTCTAGGTACGAGGGTCAGAGTGGGATAGCTTCGCCCACTGCACTAGCTGAAAGAGCTCACTTTCTCTGGACCCTGTACCTCCCAAGGGGTGTACTTCCTGGTGGGGGAGGATTGGATCCCTGTGCCGTCAACATCTAAGCAATCACATAAACCGTGGGTCTATCCGCATCCTCAGCCTCCGCCTGACATTCGGATCCTCACCTTTTGGACTTGACTAATTCCACCGAAGTCCGAGGCTCGAAGAAAGCGGTCGCCTTTTAAAAACGACCACTACCTTATCCCTCTCCTCAAGAACTGCCTTCTTCCTTGGGTGTGACGAGACAGAGCAACAACTTCACCCTCGTCTACAAAATGCAGGATGAATCCCTAAAAATCGCCTTTGCTACTGGCCTGGCTGTTATCGGCTTTGTCTCCGTGCCAGCCATTTCCACTTTTATTTCACAGCTTACGACGCGCAAGCCCAGGCAGGATGGTTATGAAGACAAAGATGGCAAAGCAACACCGGAATCTCTGGAGGCATTTTCGGCAAAATGGCCAAAGGCCTTGATCGTGCTCTTTGCCCTTTTGGCGAGCGGCACGTCAATTGCCTCTGCGATATGGACAACCATGCGTGCCAGAAGGGATGGCCCAGTCCTCGAGAATTGGTTGAGCGCAGGCGCCTTGGTGAGCTGCCCCTCGCTTTCCATACAGCAATCACAGTCCACAGGCTAACCTCCCGTCCAAAAAAGATCCTTGTCCTGTTCCAGGCGATCGCCATTGCTTTGTGCAGGAAATTATCGGTCAAGTCCTACAACCTCGGCCTTTATTCATTTTTGAGTTCCTTGATCCTGGCCGTCATCCTCTTGATCCAGGGCACACGTGAATTCGGGAATTTGTTGCGCTACGCACCAGTGCAGTTTTCGGTGCGGATAGTGGAGGTCGTTTCGGTCATCTTTCTGGGAGTCTCTAGTCTGTGCATCCCGCGGCGGCCAGAAGTGTACGACAGCGATGGCAAGCCAATCGATGCCATGTACACGACGTCCGCTCTGAGCCGCTTCACCTGGGGCTGGCCTCTGCATCTCCTCAAGGAGGCCGGCAAGCGGGGTCAGCTTGACATGGGCGACCTCCCACGGCTAAATCAATATGCTCGGTCCGCCGAGCTGTCGGTTGACTGGAAGAAACGTGCACCAGACAGGTCTCTCTGGCTGGCAGTTATCTGGCTTCACAAGGTCAGCCTCATTAGACAATGGGTTCTCACCCTGGTGACCGCCTTTTTGAACTTTGGTCCTCAGTGGGTCATCTTGCAACTTCTCCGCATCCTAGAGACATCCAGCCAGCGGGACAACTACGCACTGGATGTCTGGATCTGGGTCATCTGGCTCGGGGTCGTCATCATCGCCCAGAACTGGGTCGAGGCGCACGTCTTCTGGATATCCGTCACCGAGCTGTCGATCCCTATTCGCTCGCAGCTGTCGGCTCTGATCTTCGAGAAGAGCATGCGCAAGAAGGATGTCAAGGGGACCGGGAGGAACTCTAACGCGAAGAAAGCTGCCCAGGACGGCGAGTCTGCCGAGCCCGTCATAGCTGGCACCGCGGGGGTGTCTACAGCCCCAGGCAGTCCCGAGGTCCCGGAGGAGGAGGATGAGTCCGAGGCCCTCAAGAAGAGCAAACAGGGCACTGTCAACCTGATCGGAGTCGATACAAAGCGGGTCTCGGACCTTGCCATGTTCCAGAACATGTTTCCCGGCAGCCTGGCAAAGCTGATCGTCTCGCTGGCCTTCCTGGTGTCTCTTCTGGGGTGGCAGGCGCTCCTCGCGGGCTTCTCTACGATGCTCGCCATCATGCCCGTCAACATCTGGGCCTCGAGGCGGTACGCAAGGGCCCAGGACAAGCTGATGAAGGTCCGCGACGACAAGCTTGCGGTCGTCAACGAGGCTCTCCAGGGGATCCGCCAGATCAAGTTCTCGGCGTCCGAGCCACAGTGGCAGCAGAAGATCGAGGACGTGCGAGAGGACGAGCTGAAGAGCGTGTGGGCCGTCTTCATGAGCGACACCGTGCTTCTGGCCTGCTGGGTCACCACCCCGATTGCTCTGGCGGCAGTATCTCTGACCGTGTATGCTGCCGTGTACGGGACCCTCCTGCCGTCAGTCGCCTTCGTCAGCCTGGGCGTCTTCCGAGCCCTCGAGGTGACCTTGTCCGTCATCCCAGAGCTGACTACCGATGCCTTGGACGCCTGGACCTCCATCAAGCGCATTGAGAAGTACCTGCAGTCCCCTGAGATCGAAAACTTTGCTGCCGAGTCCGAGGAGGTCACCTTCGACAAGGCCACGATCGCCTGGCCTGCCGACGAGCAGCTGGACGATGAGGAGAGGTTTGTGCTGAGGGATGTCACCGTGACGTTCCCTAAGGGAGAGCTGTCTGTCATCTCTGGCAAGACCGGCGCGGGCAAGTCTCTGATGCTCTCTGCTATCCTGGGAGAGGTGGACATCCTGTCTGGAAAGATTGCCATGCCCAAGCCGCCTGCTTTCGGAGACCGGAGAGACAGCAAGGCCACGAGGGGCAACTGGATCATTCCCGAGTGCGTTGCGTACGTCGCCCAGATCCCGTGGATCGAGAACGCCAGCATTCGCGACAACATCGAGTTCGGCCTGCCCCACGATGAGGAGCGCTACCAAAAGACCATCGAGGCCTGCGCGCTCCGCAAGGACCTGGAGATGCTCTCGGATGGCGAGAAGACGGAGATCGGCGCCAACGGAATCAATCTCAGCGGCGGCCAGAAGTGGCGGGTCACTCTTGCGCGTGCCATCTACTCCAGAGCAGGTATCCTGGTCTTTGACGACATCTTCTCGGCAGTCGATGCCCACGTCGGCCGCCACATCTTTGAGAAGTGTCTCACCGGCGACCTTGCAGCCGGCAGGACCAGGATCCTGGTCACCCACCATGTCGCCCTGTGCCAGCCCAAGACCAAGTATCTCGTCGAGCTGGGCGACGGCAAGGTCCTGCACGCCGGCCTGCTGTCGGAGCTGCAGAGCGACGGGACGCTCGAGCTCATCAAGAGCCACGAGCAGACCTCGGTGGAGATCAGTGAGGACGAGAACCCGACGGCAGTCAACTCGCAGGAGGCTTCAGACGAGGAGGCGGACGAGGCGGGTGCCGACGGCGACACGCTCAAGAAGGTTCTCTCCAAGCAGCCGGAGGCTAGAAAGTTTGTCGAGGATGAGAAGCGCGAGCAGGGAGCCATCAAGACGCACGTCTACAGTGTCTACCTCAGGGACTCTGGCGGTTTCATCTTCTGGGCTGGCCTGATTGCTGTCTATGTCGTGGTCCAGGCCATCGTGCTCGGCCGCTCCTGGTGGCTGCGCATCTGGACCGGGGACGACGCCGCCCGCGAGCAGAGCCTCCGCTACGCCGCCATGTCTCTGCAGTCAGTCGACCTCTACCCGCACGCGCAGGCTTCGCTCGCCCATACCACCTCAAATGCCGGCCAGCACTCGCTCGGCTTCTACATGTGGATCTACGTCGCCCTCGCCCTGGCTGCTGCCGTCATCGGCACCTTCAAGTTCTATTACACCTATCTCGGCTCCATCCGCGCGTCCCGCCGGCTCTTCTCAAAGCTCAACTTTGTCATCCTGCGAGCTCCTCTGCGGTGGCTGGACACTGTGCCCGTGGGCCGTATCCTCAACCGGTTCACGGCCGACTTCCACATTGTCGACTCCCAGCTGGCCATCTCGTTCGCCTTCGGGGCCGGCTCGTTCCTCCAGCTGATGGGCGTCGTCGTGGCCAGCTTGTTCGTCTCGCCCTACCTCGTCCTGCTCGCAATGGTCCTGCTGGTCTTCGCACTGCGCTTTGCGATCCTGTACCTCCACGGCGCCCGACCTGTCAAGCGGCTGGAGAGCACCGCCAAGAGCCCCGTATTTGAGCAGTTCGGCTCCGCCCTGACAGGCGTGGCTACTATCCGAGGCTTCGACAAGACGAACACGTATGTGGACAAGATGTTTGCCAAGGTCGACGACTACGGAACCGCCACCTGGCATCTCTGGCTGTTCAACCGGTGGATGGGCTGGCGCATGGCGCTCGTGGGCAGCATGTTCGCAATCGTCGTGTCGGTTCTGGTCCTGTTGACTCCAGGTATCAACGCAGCGCTGGCTGGCTTCGCGCTGGCTTTTGCGCTCGAGTTTGCAAACGCTGTCACCTTTACCGTCCGGCTGTATGCAAATCTGGAGCTGAACATGAATGCAGCCGAGCGTAAGTCATATATATATATATATATATTCCTTTCCCTACGAGGCTATTGGTAATTCCAAAATAAGAGAAAATCTGACCTGTGTGTAACAGGAGTTGTCGAGTTCACCGAGCTGGAGCACGAGACCCTCGAGGGCGCGGCACCGCCCGCCGCCTGGCCTACCGAGGGCGTCATTGAGGTCGACGACCTGGTCGTGGGCTACGCGTCGGACCTGCCCCCGTGCTGAAGGGCCTCACCTTCAGCGTGAACCGCAACGAGCGTATCGGCGTGGTCGGGCGGACCGGTGCGGGCAAGTCCTCGCTGACCCTGGCGCTCTTCCGCTTCCTCGAGGCGCGATCCGGCACCATCCACATTGACGGCCTGGACATCTCCAAGCTTAAGCTGCACGACCTGCGCTCGCGCCTGGCCATCATCCCCCAGGACCCGGTCCTCTTCACCGGCACCGTCCGCTCCAACCTCGACCCCTTCGACAGGCACACCGACGCCGAGCTGCGTGACTCCCTCGAGCGCGTGCACCTGATCCGCGGCACCGGCGGCACCGTCACGCCACTGGCCCTTTCATCCGAAGAGGTCGAGGCCAACGCCGACGCGGGCGCCGCTGCTGTAGCTGCAGCTGGGAACGCCAACGTCTTCAACGACCTCCTGTCTCCCATCTCCGAGGGCGGGCTGAACCTGTCCCAGGGCCAGCGGCAGCTCCTCTGCCTGGCGCGCGCCATCGTGGCCCGCCCCCGCGTCATGGTCCTCGATGAGGCAACCAGCGCCGTCGACATGAGCACCGACGCCCTGATCCAGCGGTCCATCCGCGAGGAGTTCACTGACGCCACGCTGCTCGTCATCGCACACCGCCTGAGCACCATCGCCGACTTTGACCGGATCCTGGTGCTGAGCGACGGCAGGGTTGCCGAGTACGGCGCGCCGAGGGAGCTGTGGGAGAAGGATGGGGGCAGTGGCATCTTCAGGGGCATGTGTGAGGAGAGTGGCGAGCGGGAGAGGCTGCGGGATATTGTATTTGGCCACTGAGAGCGGATTTTGAGTTTTTCTTCGCTAGGACGTAAGATAAGGGATGCGAGGAGGTTCTTTTGTGAGTATAAAAACCTCATTATTGTTTTGGGGGACGGCGCATCAAAAATGGGGTTCAGACATTTATTCATATATTCATCGGCATCAAATATGGCTCTTGATACAAAATCAAAAAATAAAAGCATCGTATCCATTTCACCATCATTGCACGCAATAATCTTCCACGTCTTTGGTTCCTTGACTGGATTTCTCTGTCTGCTCTCATCATCAGAAAACCAATTACGTACCGTCCCTAGTCCAACCCTACTCACCGGGCTGCTCACCCAGCAAATGGCTTTCTGGAAAGACAGGGACTACATGTATGCCTATTTCCTTCCACTATCCAGTTCGTTGTTCATTCATAAAAAAAAAACCTTGTCGCAGATGAGCAAACCTTGATGTGTATGTGTGTGGTGCTTCATTCATTCCGCTCCGTTCCGTTCCGCTCCAGTCCCGTGGTTCTCGAGATATTCCAGTTTTCCCTTACATCTTGTCGTCTTTCTTGGTGGTTCTTGTTGGTTAGGATAGACATTCATGTTGCATCAGAGAGACAGAACAATGATATATGTCTTGGGCCCGACCTTGAGATCCATGCCAACCCTCATTCAGTGATGAGGCACATTCTGCAGAGCCACCCACACAACCACGGCAACAGTGACCATCATGACAACAATCATCTCCACAAACAGCCAGCGCTTCTGCGTAGGCGTAAACCCTTCCACCTGGCCGCGCGTGAACCACGACAGCGCGCTGTTGAAGCCACCACAGAGCGCGATGGGTGCGATGAACGGCAACATCGAGGCCACCAGGGTTCCCGCAAAGAACAGCCTGCGCCGCTCGTCGGCGTCTCGGGACAACCAGTGGTGGTGGTGGTGGCGGTGGCGGCCGCTGCGGTGCATGGGCTCGCCACCGTGATGGATCTGCTGCAGGGAAGGGTCGGTGGAACGCGTCAAGGCGGCACCACGATGGCTGCTGCTGCCACCACCCCAGCGGCGGATCTCGTCCCAGCGGTGGAGGCGGGGTGGGGGTGGAACTCAAAGTTTCGGGTGCCGTCTGCGTGGGTTATGGTTGTGATGGTCATGTCGGAGCCGGCGGCTGTGCCGGTGGTGGGACAGGTGTCGTCGCGACTGGCTAGAGCTCCTAATTTTCAGGGAAAGAGGTTTTTTTGGGGAAATGGTTAGCAGATGACCCTTCCATTGATCACATCCATCCATCTTCTTATTGTAAGGGATTAGGGAATGTCGTCTCTTACGCAAGGCCTGATCTCCACTGCTGCTGCCAAAGGCAAGCGGACTAGAAAAGTCACCCCTGGCAAATCCACGGGGGAACAAGTTCCTGCGCGCATTCGTGGGCGTTGCAACAGCAGCAGCAGCACCGCCACCAACAGACGACGTTTCAGACAGAGAGCCCGCGTTGCTCACATTGGTCGGGTAGCTGCGGTTGCCGTGCAGGGCCCGCCTGAAGGCCTCGCCGTGTGCGCGCAAAGTCTGCGTGGGATCGTCGTCGCGGCCGTGGCTCCGGCGCTCGGCTGCTCGGGCTTGGGCCTCTCCGAGGCCGATCAGGTCGAGGTAGGGGGACTGGACCAGGCTTGTGTGGGCGGACTCGTTGTGGCGGGACTCGACTGTGGAGTTCCTTGGGCGGCGGCGGTGGTGGTGGGCGAGGGACTCTTGGGGGGAGGAGCAGCGGGTGGGCTGGAGGAGACGTCGAAATAAGGGTTGTAGACATCTCCACGGTTCTCGTATGGTCCTTGGTCACATATTGTCAGTCAAGTCAAAAGGCTGGGAAAGGAACGACCAGAAACTTACCATACTGTTGTTGCTGCTGTCTCTGTTGCTGTTGCTGAGATGGACCGCGAGGCGTCGTCATCGTCACAGGTGGTGGCAGAGAAGTCATCTCATAGCCCTGCTCTTCTTCAAGATTAGAGTACCTGGACCTTCTTGGCCGTCCCTCCTGCAGCATTCCAGGCAACAGAATGGGGATCTTGGTCGCCTTCGAGAATGGGTTCTTCAGTCTGGAGAATCGCTCCTCCAGAGATGCCCGACGGCTTGTCTGCTGTGCAGAAGCAGAAGCAGAAGCAGCAGCAACATCTGACGCCTGAGCCGGACTGGGCCTGGAGAAGTTCCGAGTGCTGTTCACAAACAGATCAGGCCGTCCTCCTCGCCGGCCTGAAGCCTCTGGAAGCAAAACAGGCCTCTCTTCACCTGGGACCTTGTGGCTGCGGTATATCAGGTCTGCAGTGTCGCCCTGCTGCAGCCGTCCTGTAGGAGGAGGTGGATGAACCAAGAGGTTTTTGTTCCGGAAGGGCCCGTTGTTCTCAAAGGCATGAAGTCGTTGGGGGACTTGGGGAAGCTCATCATCATCGTCATTGTCTGTGACATCTGCAAGGCTGTCACCACAAGGTTTGCCGAAAAGATATGCACCAGGTGTTGTTGTGTTCTGCTGGAGGTTGTCGGTGTTGTGGCTGAGGGATAGACCTGCGCCTTGCATTGAAGGACCTCCTCTTATGCTGGTGTTGTACGATGTCTCCTATTCATCGTCGGAATCTCCAGTCATTTGATTCGATGGCCTTCCCTCGGCTTCTGCTGCTGCTGCTGCAGCCTGTGACGTCGATGATGATGTTGTCTTCTTCTTGGTCTTGCCCTGGTCTGTTGTTGTCGCTCTGGATAGCTCTTCTGCCATGTTCCGGCCAGCTCCACCAAATCGGTTGCCTTTATTTCGAACAGGCACCTTCACACCCACAGCAGCAGCCGAAGTCCCTCCCATCTTCCACCCTGACCTGATGGCATCCTGGTCATAAAACCCACCACCACCACCACCACCACCACCACCTGCTGCTGCAGCAGCACCTCCAGGGCCTGTAGCCTCTGCTTCTTGCCTCTTCTTCCACTCAGTTGGTAATGGGTGGTGATGGTGCTGCTCCCCAGGAACAAAGACACCACCACCAACTTCTCCTCCCTGGTAGAACCTCGAAGAAGGCATCCCCTCCTCCTCAGACCACACCGTCGTCTGGCTGGCACGACCGCTGACCTGTCGCAGGTTGGCCGATACCACACGCTCCCTGGAGGGTTGAAGAAACAAAGAAGACTGCCGCTGCTGCTGGCCCTTCTGCTGCGGGTCTTGCTGCTGCTGCTCCTGCTTCTGGGGCTGAGGCTGAGGCTGCTGCTGGTCCTCGTACCTGGCGTAGGGAAACGGCTCTAGGTCCGACGCCTCGGAAAAGACCGCATTGCTATAGCAGCTCGAGGTGCTCTGACGACCGCGGCGCTGGCGCTGCTGCTGGCGCGTGGAGTGCATCCTGCTCGGCGGCGGTGCCAGCTGTGCGACACTACGTGGCGCCTCTGGGATGCCCGCTCCTCCTCCTTCTCCTTCTCCTATCGACTCAATCTCCTTGAGCTTGGCGGCGACGCGACTACTGCCAGTCTTTTTGGCCGACTTCTTCTTCTTCTTCCTGCGATCGTGATCGTCATCATCAGAGAAGTCGTATCTCTGCAAGATGGGAACCTCTGACGACGATGACGACGAAGAAGGAGAAGAAGGCGATGGCGCCGGCATGTAAGGAGACTTTGGTAGACCATCTGCAGCAGCGGGACGACTTTCAGCAGCAGCAGCATCATCACCAGCGGTGGCGACGAGATCTGGTCGCCGTGTCAGGGCAGCGCGGGTCGGATTGATTGATGCAGGCAGGGTAGGCAGCGCGACGCGTGGAGGCGATAACGCGTTGGTAGGACAAGAACGCGCCAGCCCGATAGCAGCAGCAGCCGCCGCGAACTTGGGACCGGTTGTGGTCGTGGTCGCGCGCTGGAACAAGACCGCGCTGCTCACAGGGACGGTATCGTTGTTGGCCTGGGCCGCATCCTGGTTCTGACCAATAAAGCGGTCGAGCTCGGCATCGATGACGTGGTCCAGCGCCTCGAGGGCGGCGCCCTGATCGTTATTATCATCGTCTCCAAGGCGAGCGAGGGAGGAAGACTGGCTGCCGTACTGTGCGATGATGCGTGCGATCGAGCCGTCCGAGAACGGCTGGGGCGCCAACGTTGCCTGCTGCTGCTGCTGCTGCGACGAGGAGGAAGCGAAGACCGGGCCCCGAGACAGGTTGAGCGGGGGCGGCATGACGTTATCGTCGCCTTCCTCCTGGCTGTCGTCGTCCACGCCCAGGAGGCGCAAGGTCTGAGAAAAGCGCTCGATGAGAGCGGCCATGTTCAGCGGGGGTGCTGAGGTCGCCAGTACTGTTCTCCTTCTCTGTCGGCGTGGGAGGCGGCTTGGAGGGCGTGACTGGGGGCTCCAGGGCCCCGTCATCACATCTTCCACCGCGTCATCCTCGTCCTTGGCCGCCGCCGGCCCACTCAGCGACGCGTGTCTCGACTGCACAATGTGGGTGTGCGCTTCCCGTATGTTTTGGAAACGCTGCGGGCGTGGTGTAGGCAGCCTGGCCAGGGACCGCTCCGGGATGGGCGGAGGAGGAGCTGAGTCTCGGATGGCGGTCGTATCATTGGAGCCGTTATTGTCGCTGTTGCTGTTTTCGGGCTCCACACTCGTGGCCTCGTCGATGGAGGAAGCGCGGCTTGTGTATTGCTGCTGCTGGACGCCGCCACTAGCCAGTTGAGCACTTCGCGTCGAAGAAGCCATCCTCTGAATCTATGTTTGGAGAGGAGGTCAGATCCTGTGATGTTTTGTGATTGGAAGGGGGGTGGTTGACAAGACACAGAAAACGGGCAGGCAAACCGAAAGCTAGGGACGGTGGATGGCAGACGGTCCTGTCATACGGTACAGAGGCTTGAGTGTGGGAAAGAAGGAGAAAAGAGAAGGAGACAAAAGAAGGCGGGCTTGACTTACGGTCTCAACCATTCCTGCGATCTTGGTAGCGAAGCTCTTGACAACAGGCTATTTGGTCAGACTGGGACACTGTTGGGTTGGTTGTTTGTTGGTGGCTGGGAGGTAGAGGCGACAGAGAGAGACGTGGTGATGAGGAGACGTAGGAGAGGTTGCTGAAGAGAGAGAGAGAGAGAGGAGAGAATGGGAAAATGGGGAGAGGTAGTACATAGGTTGGGATGGTGGACGAGGAATATGGAAGGTTGAGGGACAAGAAGATCCAAAGGTTGGAGGGGGAAGCGTGGGAGCTGGAGATGGGAGACGGAAGGTGGGAAAAGGTGGGACCGCAAGGCTCGAGGCAGAGAAAGGCCGGGTTTCCTTACCTTTTTTTTTTTTGAAGCTTTTGTGAATATCCTCAATCTTTCAGTATCATCAATCCTTCTTCTTTGCTTGGAATGTTGCCTGCTTGAAGGAATTGACGCGTTTATAGGCTCAGGTTGATATCGGAACACGCGTCGATGGCCTTATTATCTCCCCGAGAGGAGGAAGTGCACAGTGGTGAGCGACATCCACCCCCTACTAAATGATGTCAGCTGTCATTCACACCCAATTGCTTCACAGAGACTTTACTGTAGTAAACACTGGGGTCCACTGGGTATCATCTCTGAGTCACTTGTCACTCACCTTGTGAAGTATGTGCACAGCTGAGCAGAGGATAGAGATCAGGTCCAAGCAGAGTGGGTGGACCAGAGAAGGTCACTTGCTCTCTGCTGCCCCCCCTCTTGCACTAGCCAGATATGTATGCCAGAGATTGTATGCCAGAGATACATCTTTAGAATAAACCTTCCTGTCCTGCCAAGGTCCTCCTCTGTTCTCCTGTTTGGGGGGGTTCAGCTCTCCAAGCCATCTGCTGTTATTCAGTTCCAGGCCATACTCTGTTGTGCATGATCAGGAAGGGGGCAATCTGAGGCAGTCCTGTACCTACTAATGTTGACCTTCTGATGTGATCATCAGGACTTTGCCTCATATGCATACCATACATTGCTGTGCCTTGATATCTTCCTTGGCTGATGTAGCTTCTCTCTTCTGGTCTTCCCCCATCCTACTACTACCTGAGTACTCCTTTTCAGAATTCCAATCCATTTCAAAGTTGTCAAAATCAAACCTGTTCCTGTTCGAAAACTGCTGTCTACTGCCACTTGACAGTAACAGCATGATTTCTCCCCTCTGTTCTATAGTCATACCATGACCTCCTACCTCTTACTAGTGCCTCAAATCTCCCCAGCTGCCTCTGCCCAGCATTGTTCTGATCAGATGTCTTCCCTCAGCACTCCCATTCTATACCTCATAAGCATAGAGACACTTGTTTCATGCTTGTATGGTGGGACTGCATAGATAGATGGGCACCAGACCCTCCCTGTCTTGTTGTCATTTAGCCCCCAATATCAATCTCTGGCTGGATGAAAGAGCTTTCTGGTAATGACATGCTGCATCTGCTCATATGCTCAGGGGAGTTGTCATAAGCCACCCAGGCTTTCAAGACCAGATGTTCATATGGATCTCCAAGTGAGCATGCCCTTGGGCTTCAGAACAAAAGGAAACAAGGATATGGACTAGTTAGAGGGAACATCAAGCATTACTGATGAGACTGCCTTGGTGCTTGGCTCTGGCTGTCAAGATTGTGAGAAGCAATACTCATTGGATGCTCTTGCGATGCTAGACCAATAAAATTTGGGGATCAGCTGGTAGTGCTGGAGTTAAGCTGCCATGTGGAGAGAGAGAGAGTGAAGCCCCTCCAGGCTGTCGACGACTTTGGGAACAGTGCGAAAAAGGCATGCACCACTTGCTGAAGGGATGTCAGAATAGAGGTGAGGAAGTATCGAAAGTCCGATAGGACTTAGATAAATTATGCCACCAGCTGAAATGCATATTGGTGCTGTAAAGATCTATGTGCTCTGTAGGCAAGTAGCTGGTTGTAATTATCTGGCTAGCATCCACAGACCTGACAGCTGTCGCGAGGTGAGGTCAAAATCTATTGAGCTTAGCACACATCCCTCCTGCCTTCCTTCCTCTCTTTTTCTCTCAGTTTCTCTCTTATCTGCTAATTAAGATAAGATCCCGTTCCTTCCCTCGACGCGAAAGCCTATCCGCTAAGGAAACGGCGGGGAACTCACAGCAGGTGCTGCGGTACTGTGGGTGTGCGGGTCCGTTAGGTTAGGTAGCAGCACCTTAAGTTAGGCCTGTGCCTCGACATCCTGGTTTCAGTTGCCAGGTACCACAAAGTCCTACGACCAGCCTACAAACCTTCTTTTTCCCTCCCTGCAGCGAGTAAAAGGACAGCTAGCTTTGACCGCTGCTGCTTATATCCTCAGATGGAGTTCGGATTCGACTGGTCAACACGAGCATCCTTAGGGTTATCCTCAGATTTGACATCCTTGCAACATCTCCTGACCGGGCATTTTTTATTTGTTTCCTTGGCCGGGTACTCCCCATATGCTTTCCAGTTGGTGTATCTTCACAGGGCGTGCGTGCATCGACAAGAGAGGACTGGGTGCTGGGCTGGAGACGCCGTTGAGTGAGCCCAGAGACAGCTTTACCACAGAGATCCCCTCGAGATGCAGCCTTCAGGCCAGGAGCAGCAGGAGGACCTCAAGCCCGGAGGGATACTTGGGCTTCCCTCCGAAATGCTACTCCATCTTCTCTCATGTTAGTGCTCTCCATCTGCCCCCGCGGTGGTGGGAGCAAGGTTTCTGGCTGACCCCGGCTTGTGCGCCTCTTGAATAGTTCTTGAGCCATCCGAGACTACGAATCTTCAGCTGGCATGCAAGAAACTCCTGAGCATCTGCAGAGACAGTACTTTCTGGCGGTCAAAATGTTTCGAGGAGTCCACCTATCTCCATAATCTCCGGCGGCGCCAGCAGCTCCTCGGCCACGAGAGCAGCTTCGAGGTCATAGGCACAACGTCTACTCCCGGGGGTGCTGTGTCTAGTGCTCATAGCCTGACTGCTAACCTGAGGCTCAAAGAGCGGAAACGGATTCTGGCAAACTGGGATCCTTCGTATGAAGGAGAAAATGTCAACTGGTACGACGAGTATATCCAGAGGAACGCCCCGGTGGCTGTCAACTGGCTGCAGCAGCCCCTGTTGAGAGATGGCACCCAGAGCACCTATATCGAGGCGCGAGGCCTCGCGCTGTATCGGCCTGACAACCCCGACCAAGAACCCCACGGGCTGGAGACCCTCTTCGCGGTGGCACCTCTGGACGACGGTTCGGTCTGCCTCTGGGACGTGACAGGAGCCAGAGGAAGGAAGGGCGCCCTGTTTGCAAAGAGCCGGCCCGGGATCCTCCACATCGATGGAGGTTCACACGGCGACAGCCATAACCGCTCCCAAAAGATAGACTCCGGGGTGACCGAGTGTGTCAGTGTAGACAGCAAACTACACCTTGCCTTCTTTGCTGTCCAGAGCCGTCAGTTTCTTTTGGTTCCCATAGTGTGCTCGCAGCTGACCCTCTCAGCAGATCTGATCGAGGTAGACCTAAGGAGGCTCGCAGTTGTGGGGTGTGAATCGTTTCCCTGGTCCATCACAGCCCTGTCTGCAACGGACCCTCGAGCCCCGCTCACCGTCGGAACCAACGCGGGCATACATCTTCACGACTTCAGATCAAGACCTGCATCCTGGCGAGACGTCGTGGAGAGGCTTGACGGCTCCAGCGGGTTCGGCGCAAAGGAGCTCTACGAGCAAGGCCTCAAGACGCTGTTCGACGACACGCCGCTGCCGCCATACGCCCCTCTGACGCACCCAGCACCTCTGAGCATCCTTCACATGCGGCGGCCCGGTACGACCACGGATATGGCGGATGAGATCTTCGTCGCGGGTCGTTTCCCTAGCATCCTGCTCTACGACAGGCGAATGTTCCCTTCGATCAAGGGCAGCATACACTCTGGGGCGCGGCTGTGCAGCCTGGGCTCAATAGCTGCCCCCTTCTCGACCCTGGACAGCGAGCTCCGCCGCGAGGGCCAGCTCTCCCTCGAGCAGCTCGAGACCTCCAGGCGGACGCCGCCGGGCGGGAGGACACTGCTGGCGTTTGGCGAGTACAAGACAAAAGGTTCCCTGGAGGTCTATGGCCTGCAGCCCTCGTCGAGCCTGCCGACGTCGCTCCCAGGGGGCTCTCACACTCCGTCTTCAAGAACCGGCAGTCGTCCTCAGACTCCAAGATTTTATCGGGCACTACGCAAGGGACGAGGCTAGTCTTCTCGGACGGGTCGGGGCGGATAAAGTGGTTCGAAAGAGATGGATTCACCGAAGTCCGACGCGAGCGGGTGGGCCACTGCGAGCGCACCCAAGGGCCCTCCATCTTTGCCTCCATGCCCGGGTCCGACGACATTGCGAGGAAGCTATTGCCGACACAAGACCAGCCCACAGCAAGGGTCAACGACAACGACCTGCTCTTCTGGACGGGCGAGAACGTCGGCCTGGTCTCGTTCACGTCCTCGCCCGCCTTCAGCCCTGAGGATTTCCGGGAGGAGGCCAGGTCAGCGGCTGAGTTGGAAAAGGAGAAGGAGGAAAGGATTCACAGCGAGAATGTGAGGCGAGCACTAGAGAGCCAGGCTGACGAGGTCCGGTTCGTCCGGGATCTCGGCTGGGGGGTCTAGCGGGGCCCATTCCCATGCCTGCTTCACATATGAGAGAACCCAAGTCAAAGAGGCGCGGCTGAATAACGAAAAAAAATAAGGCAGTCCGCCAGCATCCGTCCCTTCTATTGTGGTTTCGTCCCCCAGAGGAGCAACGACAGGACAAGAACCGACCGCCTCGTGAATCCCAACTGGACAGCCTTTCTCTCACCTCACCCCCTTTACTATTATATGAGGTGGTGGCAGCACAGTTACCAGCATTGTCCTTGTCTTAACAGCGATCCGTATTCAAAAGCCCAGCGACGGCGCTACTATAACCCTACCATGTTGGTACAGGCGCTCCTTGTGATCTGCTGCTGATACGAGTCAGGTCCTCCGTGGGACATAGCATCGGAGACAGCAACACGAACAGTGTCCCACGGATCGCTAGGAGACCCCAGATCATAAGCGTGGCGATCGATCAAGCTCAACAAGGGCAAACCGGACACTGTCGAGGCGTGAGATGGCAGAACCCCTATGAACGTTGGGATGGAAGTGGCAATCGTGGTCTGACTGAACTGACTGTGACTGACTGACTGACTGACTGACTGCATGCAAGACTCGACTGTGGGGCCCAGTCAAGATCAGTGTAGACAGACACACACAGCTTGAGCACGCTCGGAAATATATATGGCAACGCAATTTCCCATTCCGAAGGCTTGCCAACGCCATGCGATAGCGCACTCGAGAACTCGTCCCCCCCTCCCTCTTTCCAGCGGCTCTGCCGGTTCATGCTATGATACCTAAGTACGGGCGGTAAGGTGCATGCACTGGTACACAAATCAAAAATCGAGTGGGCCGCTTTGGGGGTCCCCGAGTGGCCCTACCTCACCTGGTCCCCTTGCCCCCTGAAACAGCTTCTATGCCGTGCAACCATCACTCCCGACTTCATCTCTCGCCACACAGCCTCTGATAAACTTTTTGTCCCGTATTAAGCAGCGCCTCTACTATTGGGGAATCTGGGACCAGTTTTGGGGCAGATGACCGCACCCTACTGCATCCCAGAAAGCCCTGGGAATAAGGCATGAAACTATTATAGCCACCTCCCGGTACATGCGAGAAATACAAGTCGCAGAACGAGAGGAACGATCGACGCCACGAAGGGCCTATCCAAAGTAAGGCGAATCCGCCTCAGCCAATCACGACCTGCGCGCGTGGGATAGAATGACCAGAGTGACCTGTCCCACACGCGAAGATCGTCGCCAATGTTTTCTCTCGTGGACCACCTATGCAGCTGCCCGCCTCACTTCTCTCTCTCTCTCTTTCTCTCTCTCTCTTTTTGGGGGAAATCTTTTTTTTTGTTCCGTTGGCACGCCATACCCTACCCTTGGAGGAATGACCAGGAGCGGACGCCTCTCAACCTGAGGCCTTGTCTGCTGACAAGGGAGGGAAGATTTGACACCGCTACACACTTACACACACACAACAAGGCTACAGGGACCCCATTTTTTGGGGTGGCGTTGTTGGCCACATACAATGGTACGCTCATTGTTTCTCCCCACTGCATCGCCGACTGGCTACTGCTGCTGCTGCTGTTGCAGTGCAGCTGACCAAGAGGCAAAAAAAAAAAAAAAAAAAAAAAAAAAAGGAAAAAGGGAGATGAAGAATTAGTAGTTGCTGCAAGCGAATATCTGACAGTAGATGCTGTGTAATGGCTCCTGATGGGCTGGAATCCCCCGCCCCCAATGCTACTGCAGGTTTGTCCAGACCACGCTGCAGACGGTACGGACGTACACGAGGGAGTGTTTTGGATGGGGTCAGATCCAATTTTTGGGTCGTCCGGACCATTGGGACGCGCAGCCCATGTGGAGTGCTCACCGCTCCCCTCTGAGAGGAGCAGGATCGAAGGTTTGCTCGGGCGACGCCTACTCCGGGTTCCCAGTAAAGGTATCAGAGACACAGAGAGAGGTCCAACTCTCTCTGTGCCAAGTTTCCGTGGGGTCTCCCAAGCCGGCCCTGGCGAGACACAGACGAACCGTCGAGCATGTTCTGCCTCGCAGGGGCTTCCCTTCCCTTCACTTCCTTCTTCATTGCTACCAGGCGCCCTCTTTCTCTTAATTGGATCCTCATTTTCTCCGAACCAAGGAGGGGCACACACACACACACACACACACACTCTCTCTCTCTCTCTCTCTCTCTCAGTCCCCTCTCCTCTCCCAGACCTGCAACGCTCATCCTGATCTTTTGTGTACCTGGGAATATCCTTTTTTTTAAAAATTTTATTTTCCGACGCGCCGACAAAGAATGAGGCGCAACAACATCCACTGAGACAAAAGGCCAGTGGGGTTGGGCGTGTGCGTGTCAGTGTGTGAGTGTGTGTCGACGGGTGTCACTACTTCTCTGGTTCCTCTCTTGGTTCGGCTGAGAGGAAAGAGGGAGGGCGGGAAACGGTTGGCACTGGCATGCTGATTTGATCCTGGTTTTATGCACATCATTTGTTGTCGTAGTGTGCGTGTGTGTGTGTGTCTCTCTCTCTCTCTGCTGCGTGCGTGCCTGTTGTGTATGTGTGTGTGTGTATGTGTTGTGTGTGTACACACATACGTACGGATTACATGACCAGGTCATTTCAACTGGTACCTATACCCTTCCCACGACATTGTTCAGGATCATATCGTTGCAGTCTGCACTTTTTCACACACACACACACACACACACACACACCACACTTCCTCTCTCTTCTCTCTCACACACACGCGGCGGACCGAGATTTGCGAGCTAGCAAATCTCGATTGTCTCTTTGATCTTTTTCTATTTTGACAGTTTCGCTCAAAAGAGAAAGAGAGACTATTTTATTTCCCCCTCCCCTCCCCCAGCATGTTCAATGGCTCACAGGATCGGTGCGCCAGGGGTTATTTCCGTCCCCTCGATCGCACAGATGAAGATGTGCTCTTGTTGGCCTGGCCGTCGAGCACGAGCACGAGCACCATCACCACCACTACAGCGGCGGCGGGCGGCAAACAGCTGCAGCCCCTGGTATACCTCACCGACGACAGCTTTTTGAGTCTGACTCGGACGAGACGACGCCATATTATCACTCGTCCCGACAGCGAGTGCAACAATGGGGCCCAGGTCTAGGCCAACGACATGACAGAGCAGCAGCAGCAGCAGCAGCAAGAAGAGGAGGAAATGGTGGTGGTGGTGGTGGTGGAGTTGGCGGCAACACGCCACTGGAGCGGGACTGGTCGTCCTCGTCTTCGAACTCGCCCTCACCGGAACCACAATTTTTTATCATCAGGGAGGGCACACCAGTGACAGCATTTGCTCCACCGCCGCCACCCACGAAAGGAGGAGGAAGTGGAGGAGGTGGTGGTGGATGTGGTGGTGGAGGAGTAGGAGGAGGAGACGTGCAACAACAACAACACCTCCAACCCGGCCACCGTCGCCAACCACAACAATCACAACCTCAACAACCACAATTCCAGCACAACACCAACAACAACCAGCCACCACGCGAAAATGCAAGATCACCTGTACCTGTCGCCTGCTTCATGGAGCGCACCGACTCGGGCCGTGGCGTCCTCACCGCTGCAGAGCTGCAGTCACCTCTGTCGTCTTCATCGTCTGCGTCTTCGCCTTCGTCGTCGTCATCCTACCGCGAGTTCTCGCCCGACGACGACTTCGAGGCCGCGTACCGGGTCGAGCAGCACATGAGGCGGGCCAAGGGAAAGGTCAAGCGGCATGAGCGCATCCTGCGCGCCCTGATTCACCCCAAGGCGCACGCCGACAAGAGCACCGACTTCGAGCTGGACAACGCCGCCCTCGAGTCCATCTTCAGCGCCGCCGACGAGATCTTCTTCTACGGCAAGCTGTCGCGGCGCGTCCACTGGGAGTGGTCCTCAGGCTGCGTGGACGCCCCTCCTCCCAGCCAGGGCGCGGAGGGCGGCGGCGGCGGCAGCAGCAGCAGCAGCAGCAGCAGCAGCAGCAGCAGCAGCAGCGGCAAGATCATCGGCACCACGGCGCTGCGCGAGGCCAGCTTCCCGCACAGGGATGGCTACGAGACGCTCATCGTGCTGAGCAGCCCCATCCTGCGGAACACGTCGTACAACCGCCGCCTGCTCATCTCGACCTTTCTGCACGAGCTGATCCACTCGTACCTGTTCATCTGCTGTGGCTTCAAGGCGAGGCACTGTGGCGGCCACACGCGCGGCTTCGAACAGATCGCGGCGCTGATCGACCAGTGGGAGGGCCACGGCACCCTGAGGCTGTGCGACATCGAGGCCGATCTCGAGTGGTTCCGCGAGGAGCCTGCGAGAAGTCCGGCTGTGCACGCCTACCAGCCAAATCATTCTTCTTCTTCTTCTCCTCCTCATCATCAATACCAACACCAACACCATCACAACAATAACAACAACAGTCAACACCACCACCATCATCATGGTGGTGTCGAATTTACGACCTCAATGCCACGCCGTGGAGCGCGGGACCCAAGGTTGTCTTTGGTGCCCACCACCACGCCACGACGGAACCACACGGCTGGGCCAAGGGCAACACCATCACCACCACCACCACCACCACCAGCAGCAGCAGCAACAGTAGCCTGCTGGCACAACAACAGATTTCAGGTGGTGTGCCCATCTTACTGCCGACCATGTCCTCCCCGCTGTCTTCGGCTTCTACGTTGGTGGACTATGACAGGTGCTGCACAGACGCCGTGATGGTGCCGCAGTTGTCGGGCATGCAGGGTCCTGCTGCTCACTGTTACGGCATGGGCATGAAGACGTTTTTCTCTCCTTGATTGAGAGCGTTTGATTGGGGAAGCGACTTGGGCAAGGCCATCGATTGACAAGAATGGCGAAGAAGGGTCCTATAAAGTCCAATACTTGAATCTTCCTTTTTCCTTTCTTTTTCTAGACAACCCTTGCATTCCACGGGTGTAGAAACACGCGCACATAGATGTCCACCCCTTCTTCATCCGTTTCACCCAACCACCCTCATTTCTATCTCCTTTCCCTTTTCTGTTTTACTTTCTTATTCTTATTATTACAAACTGGAACGCACACATCTCATGGTTGTCGGTCGCTACCACACAGGGTCAGGTCTTTCGTTCAGGCAAGGGCACCTTGGTATCTTCATGTCATGAACCAGTACACATATACGTTCCATCTGGCCTCAAATGTTTTTTTCTTTCTTCTTCCCTTCGTGTTACTTGTTCATGATTGGGGGAGGGCATGGCGACGGCGTTTCTTGGGTTTGATAAAAAGATCTCAAGTCCAAAGCATACTTGACACCGGTGTCTGTCGTTTTCGGAATATATCTTGTTAGCATGACTTTTTTTCTTTTTCTCTTCTGGGGCTTTTAGGTTGTATTAGAAAAGAAAAAAAAGAGAAAGAAATCGATACATGGTGTGTGTTCTTGACCTCGAGACCTCCAGAGCTGCAGACACTCATCGCACTCTGGACTTAATTACTTGATCTGTGCTTGTATTATATTACATCTTGCAAGTCACCTTGCTCTCTTAGCTTCACTTGGGTGTTTGGGCCATTGTCACTTACTTAGAATCAACCCCCTCAAACTTCCTCCTGTCTTTGAATCCAGAGAATTGAATACAATACAGCCAAGAAGGCTAACAACTAGATGCAGAACCCATTGACAAAGCTGGTAGTCCCGTGCTGCAAGAAGTATTCTGTAACATGGCCCATGGCGCCAACACAAGTCCACAACTTCCTCCATCAAAGAGAAACCACATACCCAGCCGTCAAGCCATACACAGTTCTGATTGATTATGGACAGCATGGAAAGGAAGAAGAGGATTTTACCCCCCTGCTGCTTGTTTGTTTGTTTGCTGTCACCACCGCACGTATATTCCAGAAATATGGTAATCATCTCTTTCCCGCCCAGGGCTTCTTCCAACCCCCGTCGCCTCAGAATGCAGCTCAACAGGACACCGCTACCTCGACTCCTCGCCGCTGTCAAGCTCAGGCGTGGACGTCTGTCTGCTATCCAGCTCATGCAATCTCGGGGCGGGGCGGTCGTAGATCTCGTAGATGGCAGCAGGGTCGGCGTGCAGCTCGGGCTTGTCGTTGGTCCCGAATCGCTGCTGTCCGCTATTGCCGGCGACTCTCGATACTGCTGCTGCCCGCCCCCGCTGCACCGGCGTTTCTCCTTTTCCGGCGACGGCAGCATAGTAGCATGCCAAGGATGATGAGGGCGACGACACAACCCATGATGGGCGCTGCTATCCACGCCTTGCTGCCTTGAAGAAGAGAAGAACATGGTCAGCACACATGTGGACGATTCATCTTGGAGGAGAGAGTGGCTTTGGGTGCGCGAATTCGCCCAAGGTTCTATTGCTACTCGAATTCTGCGTCGTTGACTACGCCGCCGCCACTGAAGCAGCAGTCGCAGTTACAGTAGTAACTTGACCCCCGCCACCAGACGAGACGCTGTGAACCCCAATCGCCGTGGCCCGGATCGACGCAAATCTCCTTGTCTAGCGTAGCTGTGCGAGGGCCAGTGAGTCACTGGCCCTAGGCCGTGCACGGGCCTGCCAGCCAGCAGCCACCTTCGAGATAGCCTCAGCCAGATTAGCTGGCAGTCTCTCTTTCCTTCCTTCTCTTCTGTAGCGCACTCCATTTTCTTCCCTCCAGAGTTCACACAGTCCCGATCTGCTGCGTGTGTACGAGGCCGGTCGCGTCTCTGCCTCCAACGCTGAGTACAGCAGCCGTGTGGGATCCCCCGTCCCGTCACCCACACCAAGCTTGCCGCCGAAGCCACGGACCGGATGGGCTCTGTCATGATGTAGGAGGGCAGAAATGTCTCTATCAGGCCGTTGGAGTCGAGTCAGTATCATCATCACAGAAAGGGCTGCTATAACCTTCCCACACACACACGTTCCAAGACTCCCTCCTCTTGATAACAAGGGACACAACGCACCTATGCGAGCGGCCCAACCGTCGTGGTCCGATAAGCCACTGTATCCATAGCCGTACTCCTGCCTACGCCTGTCAAATACCGAGTAGTCACAGCCTCGATATCGATATAGACAAACGCCGTCCTGGTGTCCATGAAGGGGCTCGACGCGCTCGCGCAGGCTTCCAGTAACAGCCACCAGCATCGAGTTCCACTGGGGCTCGTGCTGTCGTCTACCTAGGTACGAACCTTCATAAATGCGGCGTATTGGGCCGCGAAGATGCCGTCTGGGCTGCAGAGGACCAGCAGTTAAGGGTCCGCGTCCATCTTCTGCGCCTCGTTGTAAAAAGCTCTGTCTTTTTTTTTTTTTTTTTTTTTTAAACGCTCTTGGTCAGTTCGGGTCCTTCTCATCCATGACCAGGTGAGGGGAAGGGGGTTGGGATGTTGAATCTACGACACTGGATATAGCAGTCTCCTGGTATATAGACGTCGAAACGCTAGACAACATCGCGAGCGGAATCAATTGAGGTTTTTCTGCTGGAGCTTCAGGATCTTTTGGCCGCTAAGGCGTCGCAAGTCGCCCACAAACTTTGTGACACGACTTTGTGGCCCCGGAATGAAGAGACAAGACGCGATCCTCACTGCAATGTGAATGATTTTTCTTCCTCCCTTAAGAACCTATGGCTTTGGGGGGTTTTGAGGGTTGCTTATTGGTAGAATCATCTAGAGCACAATGGCTGGGTCGCAACCTGATAATACGGAGGGGATTGTGACTGGAGAGGGAGGGGGGACAGGCGCTTTGTGCATCGTTGCAGCTGTCAAGGCTACAAAAGGTGATACCGCGGGCGACAGATAACAACAATAACGCCTGGACATTAATAAGAGGGACAGATTGGATATATGGCTGATTATATGAAGAGAGGTGTGGGATTCCACACGACAGAAACTAACCGTTAATTAGTATTTAGATGCCTCTTGAAAAGGATTTCAATTAGGTGTGCTGCTCTCAGAGATCCTGGCTGGGTCCTTGTCGCTCTTGAGATGACGCTTGTCCTGACCGGCTGCTCGCCGTCCAGCCCCTCTTTCGAAGAGCACGAGCCGATACATCATCAAGTGCGTGCCTGAGGGCAGCTTCGCCTCGAGCAGGCGGCATATGGCGATCGTGATGGCTTGCATGTGACCGACCATACGAGTTCGGCCTGTCGCTTCTTTCGCAAGTGTCGCCTAGCCCTGTGGCTCTGCTGTAAAGACATATTTTGATGACACCATGCATATTTGTTCACTGGGGCCGACAAGACCCACTTCCAGTCCAATGCCTGACCGCAATCATGTTCATATAAGTTTGTACATAGTACACGGTTCTCAGGTCTGCGATGCCATGATCTCTATTTGACCGCATTCGAGCAGCAGACGCTCACTGATTTGAGGGGCCGTTAGTCGCTCAAAGTCAGGGCGAGCATACCCATATGTTCAAAGAGAGAAGGAAAGGGGAGGTCTCGAGGGGCAAAGACAAAAAATTGCAGCCTGGCTGAGCTGAAGCCACCCTCAACGTTGTCTGTGCCCATCGGCCGACGCTGGCGCACGACCACGTTGACGCAAACGCCCGAAGCAGCGAGTCAAGATGCGCGAAAGCCGTCGCGAGGACCCTGCTACGGGCCTCCTCCTCCTGCTGCTGCTGCTGTGCCACAAAGGCAGCCGAGCCCAACGGCCAACAAGCAAAACTCTCGGCTTACCCACAGCAGACCAGGTGGCGACGTCCTCAAACGGCCCGTCGCAGGCCATCTCCTGCAGCACACACGGTAGTACTCCTATGTTAGCAGTACCATAGTAATTACTATGCAGTAGACAGCAGTGGAAAGGTCGGGCCTCCTTTTTTTCTGTCGTCAAATTGATGACGGGAGGCGCTCGCTCGTGGCGTTTGTGAGCCCTTGCAGGTTTTGGCGTCGGCCGGAACCTTTAGGGCCCAGACTTGGGGTGTGGGATGTTATTTTTAGAATCCTAGGAAAAGGGCAAAAAGGTAAAAATGAAAAAGAACAAAACGGTCCCCTGCACGGGGAGAAGAGGAGGAGGGAGCCATGGATGTGGGCGAATCCGGAGTGGCCCCAGTACTTGGGTGGACCTACTCTTAGTATGCAAAAAGCTCGGGTTCTTCTCTGCACAGCCTCCCCAGGAGAGCGGATTAGAGAGCCAAGGCTGTCGTAATGTGGCGGACGGTGCGCGTGAGGGGGACTTGCGTGGTCTTTTTTTTTTTTTTTTTTTTTTTTAAAAAAAAATTCCCAAGGCCCAGCACTCAAGGTGAAACCTAGTTCATGACCCTTTTTTTCTTTTTCATCGCAAGGGCGGTCTGTACTATGTAGTCTGGGAGAGAGGTACTACGGTACTGTACTGTAACAATTCTCGACCAGCTCGTATTGTTGGTTGCCTGGCACACACCTCATCTGCCGATCATGGCTGATCCCCTCTCCACCAGCCACCTCGTTTACTCGTCCCCCTCCCCTCCCCTCAGAGCTGTGACCTCAGTGTCCAGAACACGGGGAGAATGCTCGTCATCTGTCATCTGGGGACAATGTCTTGTGAGGCATCGACATGTGCATCTCGAAAAATGGCCGTCGGTTACTGTACACACCGTCCATTTCGTGCCTGCAGGATGAACTGTTGTTGATTACTTATTATGCTCTCTCTCTCTCAGCCTCGTGGGACGCGTGTCTCCACTGGCAAGGGACTCTTGGCGGGTTGTGAGGTCCTACTATGGTACATAGTTATTTATGCATACCTATGATACGCCGCATCCCATTCCGACGATGAAGAGAGATAGAGAGTATGGTCATGGTACATGGGTCATCTGCGTAAGGTTGGTGATCCCACATGCTCTTTTGTTTCTTCCCCCCTCTTTTCCCCTCCAGTCGGTGGCTTCTGGCCAACAGCAGCACTTTGGTCCCTCGGGGGTGCTGTGGGAAAAGATCCTCTTGGATGCGTTGCAGCAGCCAACTGCAGCAGCAGGATGCATGTAGCTGTGGCGCACGTAGGACGCTGTCCGCAAATTTTAGCTGCTCTCTTCCCTCCCTCCATCCGCCTGGTCGGGTCCTATGACATCCGGGGTCTCTCAATGATGATTCCATTGCTATGGGGTTAGGCGACCTTGCCTATGTTCAGCAAAGCCAGGTCGAGGCGAAGGAGGCCCGTATCAGACCTATGGTGAGGTTGGCCCTGTAAGCTGATCTTGTTACACACGCACACACACACACACACACACACACACACACACACATAAACGACGTCACAGACGATACAAGAAGGCCATCGAGCAGCAGGCAGATGCTGTGTGGGTGATGGCTCGATGAAGCGGTCGAGACCTAGACCGTCTCGTCCCCGCAGGACACGTTGTTGGCTGGAGAGGGGCCCTTGCAGCCTGGAGGATGCATGCATGGATTTGCAAACAACGTGGTCGCGCATCTGAGAGAGAAAACTGATGAGATGGCAAGCAATTGCGACAGGCCGGATCGCCGCTGGAGCTGAGGCGAGGGCGGCCGAAGGAAGACCCAACAGGGTGGAGCTGGAGACCACCACAACTCATCGCGTCTCACAGCCCCTCCAGGACCAACAGGTGTGCTGGGAAGCGTTGTGCCTTGTGTTGGGTAGTGGTGGTGGTGATGATGATGACTGATGTTACTGTAGGGCATTCTGCGCTGTGAACGAAGGAAGAAGAGAGAGAAAAAACATGTCCTGTGATGATCCCAAGCGGCCGCGTTGCACACTGCGGCGAGTGACCTGCCGAGGTTGCAGGGCCGAGGTGTATGGGAGGGATCTTTGACCATCATCGTAATAGTAGTACGGTACATTGCAAACAAGAAACAAGTTGACTGCGCCACCTAGATTTTTTTAAGATTTTCCATGATGGACCATAGTATTAGTATTGTGGGTTGAATGGGCGGGCGTTGCTGCGGCTGCGGCTGCGGCGCAACAAAAGCACCTGAGGAGAAGTGAAAAAATAGCGGGCCGGGGGTGGAGTATTCTGGTGCATCCCGGCCCTGAGGGTGCTGTGGCTACAGGGGGTGACGTTGTCCTGGCCTGCGCAGCCCACCAGAAAACACAACAGCCCACAGTGCCCTGCGCCAGTGATGCTGCCCCCAGCCCTGCCCGCTACGGTGCCAGGTACACAGTCTTGTGGTACGTACCCAGGCCCCCCTCCCCCAGCCTGGGCCCTGTAACTCCATCACTGCCCACCACCAACCTTGTCATGCTCTTCCCTTCTGTCAGACACTACTACTACTCCCTGGCCTCCTTTCTCTTTATTTATCTGCCACCACCCGACCACCCTTTTCGCCCTTTCGCTCTTTCTCGTTTATTTACCTTCTCTCCTGCATTTTCTTCTTCACTCGTTGCTGAAAGACTTGCTTTATCTTATTCCACTCAACAACCAGATCGTCATAACCCGTTTTACGTGGTCATCACCGAACTCCACCGAACGCGTCCACCAGATATTCCCGGAACCGAAGACAGGGAGAGGGGCGACGTCATCTCTTGCGTCCTCTTCACACGCATAACAACCAGAACACACACACACATATAACACAAAAAAAAAAAAAAGAATACTCCAAGATGGGTATTGGAAGGCTAGTCTGCGTGTTTGTGCCATTCGCACTCACAATCGCCAGCATCATCACGCTGCTGGTGGCGTGCCTGGCAGGGATCGCGTCCAAGGACTCGTACAACTTCAAGCTCAACACCACCGACTTCTCCATCAGCGTGAGCGAGATCTCGAGCCTGCTCGAGTCCCGCAGCGAGCCCCTCCCGGTCTACGCCAGGGACTCTGCCAGCGACGCCCTCCAGAGCGCGGCCAGCTCCCTCGAGAGCGATGCCGGCACTGCCACCTCGGACCTCTCGAGCGACCTCAGCAGCCTGATCCAGACGGCCTCGGCCGCCCCTCTCCACGGCGACCTCTGCGTCTGACGCCGCCTCTGCCCTCTCGGACGAGTTGTCGAGCACCAACATCACCGCTGCGGACCTGGGCCTGGCCGACGCCTACTACGTCTCCGTCTGGAACTACTGCGAGCACAGCAACAACGGCACCACGACCTGCAAGAAGGGCAAGTTTGACTGGGCCACCAACGCCACCAAGACCTTCCAGAACACCTTCGAGGCCGTCATCAACGCCACCGGCGGCAACACGACCATCCCCACCTCGCTCAAGGACGGCATGAACACGTTCGCCGCCGTCACCAAGTGGACCGAGATCTGCTTCATCATCGCCTTCGTCTTCCTGGGCGCCACCATCATCTTCGGCATCTTCGCCAACTGCACTCGCTTCTTCTCCATCTGCGCCACCCTCGTCGCCGTCGTCGCCGCCCTGGCCGTCATCGCCGCCGCAGGCCTGGCCACGGGCGCCGCAGCCGTCGTTGTCGGCCTGGCGGAGGGCAGCGCCAAGAAGTACGGCGTCACCGCCTCCTTCAACAAGCACTTTTTGGCCAACGTGTGGCTCGCCGCCGCCTTCATCATCGGTGCCGTGCTCTTCTGGACCTTCTCCATCTGCTGCTGCGCCCCCGACCACCACAAGAGGAGCCGCGGCGGCGCCGGCCGCAACAACTACAACAGCGACGCCGCCGCGATGGCCCAGACCGGTGGTGCCACAGGCGGCCGTGGCTACCAGCGCCTCGCGGACCCAGAGGTCCCAGCCATGTCGAGTGCCTACAACGGCGCCGGCTACGGCCACGGCGAGTCTGCCAACTACTACAACCACAACAACTCAGGCTCAGCATACGAGCCCTACAAGCACACTGCCGCCTAAGCGATGAGGTGTGTGTATTGTATGTGTCGAGTATGATCATGCATGAAATGTGCGTGGGCTGTTAATGGGCTACTGAAGGGTACTGGAGAACTCTTTTTTTTTTTTTTTTCGCGATGATGGGGCATGGGATTGTGGTCTGTTCATCTGCATCTATCGACGGGCAAAAATGATTGCGTTGGGCTTCATAGGTTCTCACTGTATGGCGTTAGAGGGGGAGGAGGGTAAACATGACTGATATTGCTACACTTGGGAATTCCTTCTTATCTCTCTTTTCCTTTTCTTTTTCTCTTTTTTTTTTTGTCTCAGGAGGAACATCACGACACGAACTTGTTCAGGTAGACAAGATTGCTACTGCGGAACATGATACCCGTCGGAAGGGGAATGAAGGAAATACATTTTATTTAAAAAGTCAACTTTAACTGCCTTGTGTGTGATGAATCTATGGTGGTGATGCGACGATATTGTTGTCTTTGCTTGATGGTCTTGAGGGAGACTGACTGATGGGCTCGTCTCGGCCCGTTCCCGGTTTTTCAACAGCCCAGAAATCTCAGACCTGGGACTTGAAAACAGATCCAAGAACTACTCTGAATTTTTTCGTGTCAATTTCTCTTATGAAACAATGCACGTATTCCATATTGTACATCTTCAGACAAGATCTTATTATCGTGCTGTAGATTGTTGAGATCTGCACCGCAGCGATCAACCAAAAAGGACGTCGGCGCCTTGAAAATCCACAACCCCGAGCAAAAAATCTAGACTTTTTGAATCCTGGACCCTAAACAACCAATCCTCACTCACTCAACTCAACTCAAACCAAACTTAACCATCCAAACTCAACTCAAGTCAGCTCAGCTCAATTTCAAAGCCAGCGACTCGCCAAGCGATGAGCGACCATGGCGGCAACCCCGTAGCAGGTCCCCTCCTTGCCTTCCAGCGAACGCACACCCACACCCCAATCACCGCCCTAGAGTTTTACTTGTCCTCGTCCTCGCCCACGTCTTCCTCCTGCTCCTCCAGCAGCAAGATCAACAATACCCTCTACCTCCTCTCAGGCGAGGACACCCACCTCCACATCCGCAACGCCCACACCACCCGCCTCTGCGCCTCGATTCGCGTTTTCCCCTCCCAACCTATCCACGGGGTGTGTCTGGGCCCCCCTCCTCTTCTTCGCTGAGGGACGCTACTACCACAACTACAGATAATCCAGACGTCCTGGTCTGGGGCGGACCGTGGGCTGCTGTCGTTCCTGGGGTGGAGATTGCGCGCCTGCTGAGACAGTATGAGGCCGAAGGGCGACCTCAGCTCCTCGAGCTTCTGCCGCCGCCGCCGTCGCGGCTAGGGGTAGTGGGGGGAGGAGGAGGAGGAGGAGGAGGAGGAGGAGGAGGAGGGCAAGGTGCGGCAGCAGTCATTCACGCTGAAGACTGGATCTACGCCGGTGCGTTGTCGCCTCGGAGGCCTGGGATCGGGGCCCTGGTCACGGCGCACAACGAGGTGGTCCCCCTGCGGATAGTTGGCCCTGCACAGGGGAGTAACCAAGGAGTGGTGTCTCTGCGCCGGGGCAGGGTGCGGGCGCCGCCCTCCTCGAGACCGATTTTGTACTCGGCGCAGCTGCGGTGGGTGGCTGGGGAACGGGAAGACGGGAAGGAGGAGGAGGAGAAAGAGGACGGGGATATACTGCTGATCGCGGCGGGCACGGCGTTTGGGGAGATTGTGGTGTGGCGGTGTCGGGTAGATGGGCACGAGGACGACGAGAGCGCGGACGGGGTCGAGGTGTTGTATGTGCTGACGGGTCACGAGGGAAGCATCTTTGGCGTCGACATATCCCCAGACATCATGACAGTCGGCAAGAGCGACGACGAGGTGAACCGGCGGCAGGGGGCCGGTGAGACTGCTGGCCAGCTGCAGCGACGACCGCACGGTGCGCGTGTGGGACATCTCGGACACTGCAGCGGGTGAGCAAGGCGCTGATGGCGGGGCTGTGGTGGGCGTGACGAAGAGGAGGGCTGCAATCGGGCCGAGAGAGACGGGGTTTGGGGAGAACGATGGGCCGTCTGACCTTGAGGCCTGCGCAAGACATGTCTCGTCGAGGCCGCTGGCTGTGGCTATGGGTCATGTCTCGAGGATATGGAACGTGCGGTTTGCGCCGATGCTGGGGCCGACAGAAAGAGGAGGAGGAGGAGGAGGAGGAGGAGGAGGAGGAGGAGGAGGAGGAGGCAGAAGCAGAAGGAGTAGGATGGCTGTGTACTCGTTTGGTGAGGATGCTACCTCGCAGAGGTGGCGGCTTGATGTCGGTGGTGGTGATGATCTGGCCGTCGACATCACACATGAGGCTATCATACACAGGCATGTTGGCAAGCATATCTGGTCAAGTGCGGTCCTGGGCCAGCGGCTGGAGGTGGAGAGCCTCTGCGCGGCGAAAGTGCTTGTCGCCACGGGCGGGAGCGACGGCAAGATCAACATCGTGGATGACTTCCTGTATGGAGGCGAATCGGACGGCCGCTCGGTCTTGCTTGACATTTCCGGCTCAGAAGTTGCACGACGCTTTCCAATCGGTCGTGGCCTGCCTGAGGATGAGAGAGGGAACGCGGAGAATCCTACACCCGCCGTTGTAACAGGGAACAAAGAGAAGAGAGGGGCCGCAAAAGACGAGGACGAGCCTTTCATGATGTATGCTCTCCTATCCAACTCCTCCATCATCGCAACGACTCCGGCTGGACGCATCTTTAGCGGCGTGTGGGAAGAACAAGGCAGGGCGATCCAGTGGACGGGAGTGCCTCTGCCAACACCAATACAAGACGACCTGCGGCGGTACCAGATCGTCCGCAGTGTGGGCGTGGCTGACACGGACACGGCTCTCCTGGGCTCTGCAAGCGGAGGGCTATACAGGTACCGGCATGGCCAAGTTCAGCTGGTGTGCAAGATGCCGCGCAAGATTGCAGACGTGTTTCCACTACAAAGCAACAACCTGGAGGGCCTCGTGCCGATTCTTGGTGGTGGCGCCTCGAGGACACATCTCACACCAGTCGTCGTCCTGACCATGGGCAGTCTGCATGTCAGCCTGCTGGTGCTCGACCTCGCATCGAATCAGGAGGAGGTTGTCATATACGGAGAGCACACGATCGAGCTGGACAAGGGCTTCACACCCACAGCAGTAGGCTTCTGCCACGGCCACCTCATCTTCGGCTCACGCCTCGGGGCCCTTTTACTCTACAGACCATCATCCACCACTGCAACCACGACAACAGGCAGCACGACCTTCGCAAAGATAGCCCGCATCGACCGCCCCTCCACCAAAGATGCAGTCTCCTCCATCATCCCCCTCCCACCCCCTTCATCGTCCCCTTACTTCCTCACCACCTCCCGTGACGGCCGCTACCGGATCTACGAGCTCACCACAGCCACCAACCCGGCAGTCCACCTCCGCCACGAGGCCGTCCCACCCCTCGGTCCCAACATCGAGTCCGCCCTCTTCACCACGACGACATCCCTCTCCTCCTCCTCCTCGCCGCCCGAGCTCATTCTCGCCGGCTTCCGCTCCCGGGACTTTGTCGTCTGGAACGAGACCCGCCAGCTCGAACTGGCCCGCGTCGACTGCGGCGGCGCCTACAGGTCGTTCGCGCACCGCATCGATCCTTCCAACCCGGCAAGACTGTCTTTTGTCTGGACCAAGGCGTCGCGGACGTGCATGTTCGCGCAGACGGCTCTGCCGCGGCGCGTGGTCAAGGGGGCGGGCATGGGCGGGAGATCAAGGCTGTGGCGGGCGGCGGAGGGGGATTGCTGGCGACGGGGGCGGAGGACACCACGCTGCGGATATGGAAGTATGGCGAGGATGAAAATCATACGGAGGAGGAGGAGGAGGAGGAGGAGGAGGAGGCGGCGGCGGCGGCTTCGCTGTCGTGTCTTGCTGTCGTGGAGAGACATACCACGGGCATCCAGTGCCTCAAGTGGGCTGGGGATAGGTACCTGGTCAGCAGCAGCGGCAACGAGGAGCTGTTTGTCTGGCGGGTCACGCGGCTGGACAGGTCAGGCTACGAGGGGCTCGCTGTGGTTTGTGAGGGGGTGTATCCGGACAAGACCAAGACCGGCGACCTGCGGATCACAAGCTTTGACGTGGAGATTGATACCTCGGGCGACGAGGAAGTCCTGATCCTGTCACTGGCCCTCTCCAACTCGACACTGCGGACTTATAGGTATTCCAAGGCTGGAGGGTTCAGGCTCCTGGCGCAGGGGGAGATACACAGGCGCGTGTCTGATGCAGATTCGGCACCTGAGGATCGCGGAGGCGGGTGCGGAGGCTCATGTCTTGACGGCCTCGACGGATGGGCATATTGCGCTGTGGAAGATGTCTGCAGGGTCTACCGAGGAGGAGGAGGAGGAGGAGGAGGAGGAGGAGGTGGCGGCGGCGGGGCCAGCTGAATACACCCTGACAGAGGTGCTCAGACTGCACCAGAGCGGCATCAAGGCGCTGGATGCCGTACCTACTGTTCCTTCTCCTCCCATGAACGACGGCGGCGCAGGAGCTGAAGGTCGTCCGCCCCCTTCTTTCTCCTCGTCATATGCCGTCCTGACAGGTGGTGACGATAATGCGATTGGCCACCTACACCTGGACTGGGACCCCACAGCAGGCCACTACACCATCAAAACCCGCTCTCTCGCCAACAGCACACATGCGGCTGCCGTCACGGGGCTGTGCGCCACCGGCGTCGACACTGTGGCCGTCGGGGGCGGCGCGTACCAGGTGAGGCTGTGCACGGCGAGCAACGACCAGCGGGTGAAAGCCTGGCGGGTTGATGTCGAAAAGGGAGGCAGGGTGGAAAAGGTTGCCCTGGCGGAGGACAGATATAGTGGTGTTGCGGACTGTGGGGATCTGACGATGGTGCTGGATGCATCTGGGAGGAGGAGGGGGATTGTGGTTGTCGGTGTTGGGATGGAGTTCTGGAGCATCCAGGTAGATTAGAAAGGCCTCTTTGCAAATATCTGAAAGATGATATTGCCACGTGCTCATTTGCGTGTGCTTCCTCGTGTGGACTGGCTGTGTGCCGGAGGATGCTCGCTCTACCTCCCCGACCAAAACACGCATTTGACGTGATAGTATAACTTGACCGGCATGTTATAGGACTAGGCGGTCATTGTGGAACCTTCTAGGACAAGAACGATGGGCTTCTCTCCCTCCTTGAAACAAGAGCCCACGTATCTTCTGCGCGTCCTCGTCTCGACAGAGATCGTACCATGGCCCCCGCCACAGCAGCAGCAGCAGCAGCAGCAGCCAACAAGCAAAGCAGTTGCACAATAATTAGCGAATCACTCTGCGTTGCACTTTTTTTTTTTTTTTTTTCCGACTATAATATGCAGTGGTTCGGATTGTGCTCGCAGGGCCAAGACCGTAGGAGCCCTTGGCATGCGTGATCATATTCCCAGTGCTGCAGGTAAAGAAAGAAAGAAGGGGAAAAAAAAAAAAAAGGGGTGGGGGACAACGGGACGAGGTTGGCGGCTAAGAAACAGGCGGTCTGGTCCTGTTGCCTGTTGACACTCAATGACGATGAGTTGATTCTTGGTTCGAATCTCCAGATCTTCTAGTGACCCGTCATGTTGTAGTCATATATATCAAGTAATGAGAGGAGGGGAACTCGGTAGAGAAGGCATTCGTGATAGTATAAGTATGGTTTTGTGGCCACACCTTCTATACTAAGTAGGCTGTACTATCGATAGCCTCAATAGGGTGTGTGGTGTTTGGTGTTTGGTGGACCTGCGAAGCACCACAGGCACTAACTACCCTGTGGCCAGTGGGTCTGGGGTTTAGCTGCAGCACTTGGCAACCCCACCACGTTAGCACTGTACGTATTCTGTGCAGTGCTGAGCTGATTCCATCAGCGCCCCGATGCAAACCAGACCAGCGGTGCAACAACGCCGCCAACGCCGCCGCCACGATTTCATCAGTATAATGGAACACTATGACAATTCTTGCTGCAAGAGATAACGGCGATAACGGGTGCTGGGAACACCAACAACAAGGACAGCTACTGAGATCTAGCGCGAGGGCTTTGGCCTGGATGCGTAAGGTTGGTCTCATAAATGCTTTCTTATATGCTTTGATCGTATCAAAGACCGACCAACAAACGCCATCGCAGGATGCCGTGGCCGTCCGCCAAGAGACCATCCGATGTCAAGTCTCCGTCTTGTGAACCGACTACTGTTCATCCCAGCCGGCATATCCATACCATAAGAATGCATACATAAAAGCATCCCTCACCTTATCGCCTCTCTCCTACTACCGACAAGGAGAAGAAGAAAAAGACCAAGGCGAGACATGAGGCTGGATAAGAAGAAAGACTCCAGTTCGGCAGTCCAGATTGCCCTGTCAGCCCGAGTTTGGTAGAGCCAAAGGGCTTCATCATCGCCACAGGGTGTGCTCAACGACTTCAGTTGCCAACAAAGGCAGCACAGTACCTCTCTAGTCCCTAGTCCAGCACTTTTGTCCGATTACTAGACACTTGCCACACATCACACATCTCATTTATCTGTTCACACTTGGAGTCATCCTGTTGTTCTGGTGTTTTATTTTCTCCTTGTTGTGTTGTTGTTGTTGTCTCCTGTGTGTGTGTAGAGAGAGAGAGAGAGAGAGAGAGCACATTAATTCAGTCGACCCCCCCGGACCGCTCCTTTCAACCTCTAAACATAGCTCCTCCTCGCCTTGGCTCCTTCTTGGACACAACACAAGACACACCCAAGCCCAAACTTCTCAAGAAGGGGATCGATCAAGTACCTACCCGCCTCTAAAAATACAAAGAATCATCTCAACCTTTCCTACCGCGGACACGCACACACACACACCCACTCAGTCAGTCTGGTCTGGTCTGTTCTGTTGTGCTCTCTGCCCACCTAGGAGAGGAAGGAAGAGAGGAGAGAACATTTCACACTGCTCGGAGCCCAGGTTGTGAGTAATTCCCTCTGGCCCTTCCAGGCCTTCCCCCCCTCTTGTCCCTCCTCCTCCTCCTCCTCCTGCTTCCCCTGGCACACCAAACCGACCGCTGCCTTTCTTATTTCCAAAGCGAACTTGACTTCGAGGCTAGTCTAGATCCGTTTCAGTCTTGCTGAGTGGTCCCAGGCCAAAATCTTCGACCCACATCTTTTTGTTGCCTGCGCCGTCACCCTTCTTCTCGCAGCCTCACACACGTACAGCACCCTCCTTCATCGTCATCCGCCCCGCTGCACTTGCGCCTCGCACCTCTCTTTCTCTCTCCTTACGAACTTGGTCTTCTCCTCCACCTTAATTCCGAGCCCACCAGTTCACCGTCACACAGCGAGGCTGACCATTCTGCCATCCTCTTTTGGCCTCGATCTAGACTACCTACCTGCCAATCCCCACAACAAGCCAAGCCAGGCCAGGCGTCTCTCTCTCTCTCGCTGACCTCATTGCCTTACACAATCTGCGAGAAGCCTTTTTTCTTCTATCTTCTCCTTCTCCTCCTCGATCGAAACCAAGCTTCGCGCCCTCCTCTCGCGCCGCTTCCGACCCGCCTCACCCCCTCCTCTTCCTCCTCTTTACCTCTCTCCCACGATCTCGACCCCAAAATCACCAGCCACGGAGCCAATACAGAACCGTCGTCGTCCCATCACCGCCACCCGCTTCGTGGCTGTTCTCGTCCGACTCTACCATCCTCCTTAGCACCCACCACTTGCCAGAGCGGGTCACAAGACAACAACCAACCCCCCAACACCGGCGAAGACGGGTGCAGCGACAGGCTATTGTGGCATCGTCAACAACAAGACCACATTACCTCCCACGCGCACACCGTTTTAGCCTGCCGAGCCCCCCACCCCCTTCAATCGCATCCTGACCGACTGACCGACCGACTGCCCCTCCCTCCCGAACCTCATAGCGGGCCCCAATGGGTAATCAGCCATCCAAGGACGGCAGCGGCACGTCCAGGCCGAGCAGCTCAGCCGGCCACGACGGCCTGCAGAGCCTGCCCTCCTTCAGCAAGTCGGACACCAAGGACTCCACCAGATCCTTCAAGGCCCTGCGGTCCAAGATACCAGGAGGAAAAAACGACAGCCCGCGCACGTCTGCGCTGCTGTCCAACGGCGATGCGGACAGGTCTGACTCAGAGACCATCAGGTCGGGCAGGTCTGGACGGCACTCTAAGAACAGGTCGTCCGACCCTTCCATCACATCGCCCGCCTCTCCAGGCTCCCCCGACATGTCCACCGTGACCTCCCCGCTGGACGACTCCCAGCCGCCCCCTCCCCATACAGTCGGCCTCTGTCATGTCCGGCAAGCACGACGTCAGCGCCGCCCAGGCGTCCGGCGAGGTCGACCACGTCTCGGATGCGCCGCCCACAGGCGTGCCCAACCCGAACGCCGAGCCCGTCCAGCCGGGCCAGCCCATCCTGGTCAGGCGCGACAACGGCAACAACAATACTGTCAGCAGTCCCACGCCGGGAGGTGCAGCGTCGCCGAGGGACGAGGTGGCCGGCAGCGTGGCCATGAGCGATATCAAGGATATCGACCTGGACGACTTCATCAAGAGGCTGCTGGACGCCGCGTACGCCGGCAAGGTGACCAAGAGTGTCTGCCTCAAGAACGCAGAGATCGTGGCCATCTGTCACCGCGCTAGGGAGGTCTTCCTGTCTCAGCCCGCCCTCCTGGAGCTGGACGCCCCGGTCAAGATCGTCGGCGACGTCCACGGGCAGTACACAGACCTCATCCGCATGTTTGAGATGTGCGGCTTCCCGCCCTCTGCCAACTTCCTCTTCCTGGGCGACTACGTCGACCGCGGGAAGCAGTCCCTCGAGACCATCCTGCTGCTCCTGTGCTACAAGCTCAAGTTCCCCGAGAACTTCTTCCTCCTGCGCGGCAACCACGAGTGCGCCAACGTCACCCGTGTCTACGGCTTCTACGACGAGTGCAAGCGCAGGTGTAACGTCAAGATCTGGAAGACCTTCATCGACACCTTCAACACCCTCCCCATCGCCTCCATCGTCGCCGGCAAGATCTTTTGCGTCCACGGCGGCCTGTCCCCGGCCCTCAGGGACATGGACGACATCCGCAACATCGCACGACCCACAGACGTCCCCGACTACGGCCTGCTGAACGACCTGCTGTGGTCCGACCCCGCCGACATGGAGCAGGACTGGGAGGCCAACGAGAGGGGCGTGAGCTATTGTTTCGGCAAGAAGGTCATCACCGACTTCCTGACCACACACGACTTCGACCTGGTCTGTCGGGCACACATGGTGGTCGAGGACGGGTACGAGTTCTTCACCGACAGGGTGCTGGTCACTGTCTTTAGCGCACCAAACGTGAGTAGTAGGACCCTTTCTTCTTCCTCTTCTTCTTCAGAGGAGACCACGAGCTGATCCCCAAGACAAAAGTATTGCGGCGAGTTTGACAACTGGGGAGCCGTCATGTCTGTCTCCTCCGAGCTCCTGTGCAGCTTCGAACTGCTGAAACCTCTCGACTCGAACGCGCTCAAGAGCCACATCAAGAAGGGTCGGAACAAGAGGCAACAGATGCTCAACAGTCCGGTACGTAACCCTCCCCTCCTCTCCCCCCCAACATGTTGAAAATAACTATCCACCTCAGAGAGGGCCTTCATACTAATTTCTATGTTTTCTTTCAGCCGGCAAACGTATACCCTCAGAGCGTCTAGGGCCGCTCACGGCGGTGGAGCTGGAGCTGAGAATATGGGTACTTTTCCCCACGAATCGGACGTTTTTGTTCGCTTTAGTGGTTCAAGTACATGCTATGGCAAGAAGGACACCATCCTTATCCGTGCTGGTAACAGATTAAAGAAGAGAAAGAAGAAAAAAGAAAAAAAGAAACAAAAGAAACAAAACCAAAAAGAGGTGGACAAAGTCTGATGTCGAGATTAGAAAAAGCAACGTCTCGGTTGAAATAAACCGGGCCAGGAAAAGGAGGGAGGATATGGAAACATGTTCTCTTTCGGCAAGAAGGAACATGCAGAACATTGGGAAAATAGGTCTGCTGACCGGACCTTACAATCCCGTCTTAGCTGGTCGCTATGAACGCGTTCAGTGTGTGACACAAAAGAGGGAGGAAGGTCTCTCAGGGCCGACAAGGCTGAGAAGCAATACCACACGCCAACCATGGTCCATGACGAAGTTTCGAAGTCTCGTAACAGGATCGGGGCTTCAACATCGACATGGAAGCCCGCAGAGGGCATTAAGAAACTCTGTGCGTGGCTGGCGTGGGCCGAATATCGAGACGAGACAACATACAATCAAGATTGGTCACCCGCCAACGGGGGAGGGTTACGGAAGAATGTATTGGACGGCACACACATGACATGAAAGATTCCAATGCCAGGCGTTCGGGTGGGACCAGGTGGGATGGGAGGAAAGATTCACACGTTCTGTCCTAAAAGTCTGGCAGTCTAATGACGATAGCAGCAAAGAGGTTAGGATTGTGTATGGGTTTGGGGGCATGCATGCGTACTTTTTATCTTTTGTGATTTTTTTTTCTTCTTCTCTCTCTCTCAGCTTGAACACGATCAACTATCAGAAATGGGAAAAAAAGAAGAATAAAGAAAAAAAAAAAAAGAAAAAAAGGAAAAATCCCCTTTCTTGCGTGATCCTCCCTTACTACGAGCAACCCAATCTGTGCATTCAATGCTTTCATAATTCGACAAGAGAAGTGAAGCTGGGAAGGAACTTGATGTAAAGAAGAAGCACACTCACACTCTCAGTGCAGGCCGTCTCGATCTCCTCTTTCAGGGTATGTTCCAAGACTTACTTGGCACAAGTAGGTATTAGTACCAAGGACTCGGAATAGAAATTAAGTATTTTTTTTCGTCAAAAAAAGCAAAACGTGGAGAAGGCATCGATCATCGCCACAATAATAGCAATCATCCCCCTCGTGGAGCCGGAGAGAGAGCCTCCTCCCCTCCCACTCCCCACCGTGGTTTTCTAAGCCTTCCACGACGCTTCTATTTCTTCCCATGTGGCTATACATTTTAGAAAGGACTTTCATCGTCCAGGTTATATACTTGAGTACCTTCAGACTCGTCTGTTGCCATTGTCCTCTTCCTCTTCCTGCCTCGTCGTCATCCCGATCCCAACGTTTCCCTAGCTTCCCAGGATGAAGGAAGGTTGGGGGGAAGCAGTGTTACTAGCCACGCTACACAGTTACAAGTCTGTCCTGAAAAAGCTGCTCCACGAGCACATTTATAAGTCGTGTATCCCTTTTATGTCAGCAGCCCCCTCAGGCACACACCATTATCGTCTTCAACGGCCTCGTCGTCGACGTCTTGCCGCGCCGGCGCATCTTGCGGCCTGCGTTCCCTGCTGCGGTGACGCGCCACCGCCGCTACGGCACGTTCGACTACGACAGCCTGCGCGGCCGTGTCCATTCCCTGCACGTCCTCGACTCTCGCCCGCAAGTGGGGGTAAACCTCCATCAGGCGCTTAAACTTATAAGTCAAGCCTACCGCGGACCAGACCGGGAAGTGTCGCGTCTGGATCTTTGCAAAGCTCACCCCCTGCGCCCGGAGGGCCACGAGGAGCTCCGATTCGCAGTCATCCCAGGGGTGGCAGCGGGGCACGCCAGGGCGACTGCCGCTCTTTCTCCTGCCTGCGTCTCCTCCTCCAGAAGCGGTAGGACCAGCGCCTCGCGCACCGAAGCCCCGACGCCCATCAAATGCGATAAAAGCGTGCGAGGTCATGCGGCCACTCTTGGTACTCCTCTCTGGCTCGCCAGCAGCTGCAGCGGTTCCTGAGGCCAGAGAATCCAGCGCTGTCGAGCCCGGTTCCCGAACACCCTCGCTCACACGTTGCCGCCGAGCCTGGCTGTGAACGCGCTCACTAGAAAGATCCTACTCCTCCAGGTCACGGTACCTAGCCGGCCTCTGCCTCCTGCGTTGAGAGCGATCCAGGGAGCTGCTGCCCTCGTTGCTGCCTTCATCGGTGTCTGTCCTGTGTCTGGTCGGCGTCTGTAACTGCTGCTCGTGCACTGCGTCTGGCATGTCATCGTCCGAGTCCAGGATCTGTCGTGGGCGCCTCCTGAGGCTCGGACTCTCGAGACTCGGGCTGTGGAGGCTGTGGTGGCTGCTGCCGGATCGCGTCGTCACCCCTCTGGATTCTTCCTCCTCGTGGTCATCGTCGGCCTGCCTGCGGCGCCTGTTGCGACTGGCCCTGCTGCTAGGAGTGCCGAGGATCGCCTGTGGGGTGGATTCCCGGGGAGGTGGTTCCGCGGGCTCGTCGGCATTACTCTCGAAATCCCCGTTAAGGGCAAACGCAGCCGTCGTCGTGAGATTCGAATCTTTGTTTGTAGAACGTGCTCCTCCGCGGCGTCCACCTCGTCTGGCGAAACCCCGACCGCGGGCCTTACCTGGGCCACCACCTGTTCTCGCGCGGGCTCGAGGCCGAGCCAGAGGGCTCTCTGACTTTGCATCCGCAGAGTCATCGTGCTCCACAGGCTCTCGCTTTCGCTTCTTGCTGCCTCCTCGACCCCCGACAGCGGCTCTACGGCGTCTGGCTCTCATCCGCCGCGGGGGGTTGAAGTCGTCGTCATCTTCATCGTCCTGATCTTCAAATGCAGAGTTCTCCGGTACCACGTCTTCTTCGTCGTCCATCACCGCCGCAACTGGTGCTTTCTTGGTCTCGGCGCTGAACTTGACGCCGCCTCGCCCCCCTGCCCCGGCCACCACGGCCTCCTCGGCCGCCTCGACCCCCTCTGCCGCTGCTGTTGCCGCCGCCACGTTTTGGCCTACTCTCCGCGTCTTTAGCATCGAGCAGCTGCTTGGTAAGGTTTGGAAAGTTCTCTCCGTAGTTGAAAAAGAGCTCCTCGCCAGCCTTGATGTCCCGCAGGGCCTTGAACTTGATCCGGAAGTCGCCGTTCACGAACAGAATCTGGGGAATAATATTCACCCGCTTCCTGCCGATCTTGTCCAGCTCAGAGGCATGGTTGATGTAGCGGCTGAGGTTTCCATAGATGGCCGCGTCCACCCAGATTCCTTCATAGTCCAGGAGCGTGAAGAGGTAGCTGCTGTGGCTGCTCTCGTCAAAGACATCACCGCGACGTGCCTCTCGGCGCACACCCTCGTCGTGGGAGATCAGCTCTCCGAGGTACTCAATGACAAACTCGTCCTGAGCAATGTCTTCTGCCGTAAAGAGGCCATAGCCGCAGCCCTCGATCTGAGACTCGCCCAGGAGGACGGTCTTTGAGATTCCACGCTGGAGAGCGACATTCTGACAGCCGCTTGCGTGCAGAGACGTGTCGTGAGCATTCCTGGGATCTGCCCGCTCAAGTGCGCCGCAGCCGAGACACAGGACAGGATCGCACTCCCTGTTCAGCTGAACACAGATGCACGGGCGACCAGCAACCTTCTGCTGCAGGCAGGTCTGACCGTGGGCCCCACAGGCGCACCCGGTGTATTTATAGGCACAGCTCTCCGGCGTGCAGCGACAGAACCGGTCACAGAGCAGCTTGGCGTCCACGCATGGGCAGCCCTTTCCACAGGGACCCGAATGGTTGCACGGGTCTCTGATCTCCCTGCGGGTATAGTCGTGCTGGTTGGTTTGATCCTGCCAGTCCTGCTTGAGTTCCTTGCGGAAGCGGTCGTACCAGGGCAACGACTTGACTATCTTGGGCGGGATGGTTACCACGTTGGCCAGCTGCTGGAGAGGCTCATCGTCCATCTCGAGCAGCAGTATCTTCCGATAGACCTCCCAGCAGTACCGGCCCAGCAACGCCGAGGCAAGGCAAGGCAGATGGAGGTTTGTGGCTCCCAACGCAATAAACAGCCCTCGAAGCAACAGCAATTCGTCTCCGTTCCATGGGGTCGTTGTGAAGTAGGGATTGCCATTCTGGTAGCGGATCCAGCAGTCGTTGCGACAGGGCGACATGTCCTTTTCCTGGGGTTCTGCCGCGAAAAACTTGGCAAGGTTTTCCCTCATCAGGCCTCCAAACTTTCCGATCATCTCGACTCCCATGGGCCGCCGGTGGTTGTCCCGGTCATGATCGCCGTGCTCGCACGAGTGCGAGTAGCAGAACAGGCAGCCCAGGATGGTGTAGCTCAGCAGGTTGCCCTCTACCGACTCCAGCAGCTGCTCGGCCCCCTGCTTCTCCATCTCGGTCTTGCCGTCCTTGACCAGCTTCTTGTTCTCGACCGCAGCCTCGACTGTCTCGTCGTGGACCAGCACATCCTTGAGCGTGAGGCCCGTGTGCTTCCAGAGGTTGTTGAACGCGTCTGTGAACATCTTGGCAGCCCTGATGGCGCGCGGCGAGGCAACCTCGTCGCTGAGCATGTTCATGATGCTGTTCTTCTGCTGCGGGGTCATCTTGTCGTTGTTCTCAGACTGGGCGGCCATGTACCGGACCAGGCTCGACTTGCTACAGCTGTCCAGGCCGAGCTTATTGATCCAGCGGTCGATGTACAGGGAGAGCTCGACGGCCGTCTCCTCCTGGAGCATCTTGATGGCCTTCTCGGACCTGTTGGAAGACGTGACGTTGAAGCCGGACTGGGCGTCCATCGCTTCAAGCTCGTTAATCCAGCGACGGTAGCGCTCCTCCTCACTGTCCTTCATGTCACGAAGATGAGGGATGAACTTGAGGTTCGTGTTGGGCGACAGGACGTTGCGCGAGACCTCGATATGATGAAACCTGTACCTCGGGACGCGCTCCAGGTCAGTTCTGATGCACGTCACCTCATACGCCACCTTCTTCTTGCCCGAGTTGACGCGGGCCGTTTTGTCCTCCTTGTGAAGCTTCAGCTGAATCTTCATAGTGTTCTTCTGCTTCGTGTCGCTCGGCAGAGCAGCCAGCCTGAGGTCGGCCATGGCTGCCGTGGCGCTCACATGGCGCTGGTTGGGAGGCGGCTGCCGGGCAGCAAGCTTGAGGCTGTAGTGGACAAGCCTGGCATGGTCTCGATCGAGCTCCTTTGCCAGGTCGAACAGAGAAGCCTCGATCCTGTCCAGTGACCAGTCCTGCCTGCGCGGGGTCTGCGTGCTGGTAGCAGTAGTAGCAGGAGTAGTAGTAGCAGCAGCAGCAGCAGCAGCAGCAGCGGGAGCAGCGGGAACAGCAGGAGCAGCGGGAGCAGCAGCAGCAGCAGCGGGAGCAGCGGGAGCAGCGGGAGGAGGAGGAGGAGGCGGAGGCGGAGGAGGAGGAGGGGTGTTCGGCCTCGAATCACCACCAGTGGGGAGAGGCTGCTGTGGTGGGGTTCGGGTGACCCGAGTGGCGGTGATGAAGGCGAGGGGCGAGGCCTGAGGAGAGAGGCTCGACAAGACCGAGCTGTCCTGGACGGACCGGTGGGGGACTTTGTCGGCCTTCGATGGGATTGAGCTGGATTGACCCATCTGGACAGGTACGGATGGCGCACGAGGAGGGTGTGATGGCGGCAGGGGACCCGCACCGGCACCAGAAGCACGCGAGGCAGATCCAGAGGCCGGTGGGGCGGCTGGTTCGTGAACTTGGAAATGGCTCTCTGAGAAACGCGGGGATGCTGGCGAGGGAGAAGGATCGGGCTGTTGTTCTTCTGGCGATTTAGTCCCTCCTCCGCTCGACACCATGTCGACGTCGCTGTCGTCCAACGTAAGATCTATCACATCCATTGGGACATGGCAAATCCTTCAACCTGATTTTGGTGTTGTCTGGTAGGATTTGCAAAGGAGAAAAAAAAAAAAAAAAAAACAAGAGCAACAACGTCCCCACCCTACTGTAGAGTCGCGACACTAAAAGCGAGGGAGGACGAAGCAACCCATTGCCGAGTTGTGTGTGGTCGGATCGGTCACCAGGAGCTTATGCGGACCTTTTTGATGGAGAGCGCGCGCGCATGCCTCAACCAATAGATCACACTTAAAAAAAGGGGGTTCAATATAAGAACGAAACCAACTTTCAGACCAATGCGACCGAATGTGATGAGATGAGGATGACCACAACCGTTTTCGACCTTTGTAGTGGTGAGGTTGATGAGAGGAAAGGCTCGAGGTGCAAGCAAGGCGTGGCCACAGAAAGGAAGCGCGCGAATGAATGGAAACGCGTTTACCTGAAAGTGAAAATACTCGATTGGCAGGTGCTATGGGCGACTAGGCTGTTACAATGAAAGGGTTAGGGTTTCCGGGGGTCTCGGCATATGCCTCTCCTCTGTTGGTAGGCCAGGGCACAGCTTTGGTGGGGGTTGGCTGCTCAATAGGTGTTCCAGACACTGTTCAATTGGGGTTTAGAGAAAGTTCTAGCTAAGTTGTTGACCAAAGTGGCACAACTGGTGACACTATACAGAGTGACGCAAGAAACGTGCTTCAGGCTAAGCATGTACCATAACAAGTCCTCAAAAATGAAGTTTCTTGTCGAATTCAAGTCCTTGTGATTGAGTATATATATATATATATATATACAGGTGTGCATACATACATACATATCACTGTATAATATATCGGCCCTCAACAGCATAATTATCAAGGACACAAATGAAACATAATGTGGTATGTTGTCAACATTCTACCTAATTTTATGCGCACTGTTCTAGAACAAGTATGGCAGTGATCCTCTGCAGCAGCGCTAGTGATGATGACGACTCGATGTCATCGTGCCTTGAAATGTCTGTCCTCTGGTCATGTTGATGAGACAACCTGTTGCTGTAGGTTGAAGCAATGCACTTCTGGCATCAGATGAGAACACTATTTAGAAACAGTTCAGAAGGTCCTGAAACCACATACTTATATGTAGAAATATAATACATACATACATACATAGTATACTGTAATATCAGGACAGCTACTTGGCCACCCAACCCAAATGCTGGGAATGGATCCTAACAAGAGCTGAGATGCAGGGTCACTGCAAGGGAGGAGGGCCGGGCACCGCTGGGGCCGGTGAAAAGGGGAAATGTCTGGTGGAACCACAAGCCCGAACGAGCACCCAGGCTTGGGTCTGGGGGGAGCGAGACCTGTTTTGGAAGCACGCCGTTGCAGCGCCATGCAGCGCACAGAAGAGGAATGCTGCGACATCAGGAGGCGCTAGCAGCCCCCAAGCGTGCTAGCCTAACTGCGCTAGAGCTAAGCCCTGGGGCCAGATGAGATGACGTCGTTGTCTTCGATTCGTCTTCAGCCTTCGCGCCCAATGTCTGTCCGCAAACAAAAAGACCATCCCACGCCCAAGGCCCTCACCGACGTGTCCATCCGCATCCTCCTCCTCTTTCCGGTCATAACCGTTGTCATTATTCCTCTCTCCTACTTCAACAGAAGCCATCTACCCCTGGTCTTATCGACGGTGGTATCCTTTTTTGTTTTATTACTTTTTTTGGGGGGTGTTTTATCTTGCAGTCTTCTCCTGAATTGAACCTCACACAAACCATCATCGCACGAGATCGAATTCGCAAACCAGGATACAAACGTACCCAGGACAATACACCCCCACCTTCTCCCCTGTCTGCACATCAATCATACCTTTTTTTTCCCCTCCCCCTCTCTTGTGTCGCTGTTGTCGCCTGCCGCCCATCATGCATCGCACGTATTCTATGCGCCAGACGAGGGCGCCCACCGCGTCCCAGATACAGGTGAGCTCGCTCCCCCACCGCCAGAATAACGCCCCTTACAAGGAAGGGAAAAGGAAGAAGAGGAGAAAAAGAAGTGTATATAATTAAAATCTGTTGTCATTAGAACCCTCCTCCACCTCCCTCCAGCACCAAGTCCGGCCGTCTCTTCGGCCGAGGTGGATTCGGTAAGCTCGGGACTTTGATGGACTCGTCATTGTAACCACAGTGACCTTGAAAATCAGTTCAACCACGCGCGATGATTTTTGTAACTCATCGATTGTTTGGTTGACAGGACATCTAGGTCATGCCCTCCGCGCTCGGACGGCCGGCGCATACGGCCCGGACCTGGCAAAGAAGCTGTCGCAGCTCGTCAAGATGGAGAAGAACGTCATGCGCAGCCTCGAGACGGTCGCTAAGGAGCGAATGGAAGTTGCTGTATGTGCTCCTATGATGACCAATCCACCACACACCGTCTGTCTGGTCTGTCTGTTCTGACCTGTTGTGACCCCTCATCTCAGCAACAACTCTCCATCTGGGGTGAGGCCTGCGACGAAGACGTCTCCGATGTCACCGACAAGCTCGGCGTCTTACTCTACGAGATCGGCGAGCTCGAGGACCAGTATGTCGACCGCTACGACCAGTACCGAGTGACCATCAAGAGCATCAGGAACATCGAGGCCTCGGTACAGCCCAGCCGGGATAGTCAGTAGCAGCACCCCTCAACTGTTTCATGTGTGTGTGTGCTGACCCCGTACCAGGAAAGCAGAAGATCACGGACCAGATCGCCCAGCTGAAGTACAAGGAGCCAAACTCGCCCAGGATCGTCGTCCTCGAGCAGGAGCTCGTCCGCGCCGAGGCCGAGTCGCTGGTGGCCGAGGCACAGCTCTCCAACATAACGCGCGAGAAGATCAAGGCCGCCTACACATACCAGTTCGACGCCCTGCGCGAGCACTGCGAGAAGGTGGCCATCATCGCCGGCTACGGCAAGCACCTGCTCGAGCTGATCGACGACACCCCCGTCACCCCAGGCGAGACCCGCGCGGCCTATGACGGATACGAGGCTAGCAAGGCTATTATCCAGGACTGCGAGGACGCTCTCACGAACTGGGTCACGCAGAACGCTGCCGTCAGCTCCAAGCTCTCGGTGCGCGCCCGCACCCTCTCCACGCGGCGCCGGAACAACATCAAGGCGCGCAGCGAGGGCGGCCACGACCTGTCCGGCCAGGACGCCCCGCTTCATGACCGGGACTCCTGGGTGCCAGCAGGCCAGCACAAGGGCGAGTACGATAACTCTGAGGATGAGGACGAGGACGAGGAGGACGAGATCGCCGGCAGCGACAACGGGCTCAATGGGGAACATCGAGGACGTACACATGAAGCCATCGCAGCGTGACGCGGTTAATCTGCTCTTTTTGGAACAAAAGCGAAGGGGAAAGAGAAAAGAGAAAAAGAAAAAAAAGAGGCAGTGAGACCAAACTAGATGAGCCGACAACGATTTAAAACTTAATGTTTCAATGACGGCACCACATAATATGGGAACAGTTGCGCCATGATGGCATATACACAGACAAGCCAGCACGGGGAAGAAGGCACAGGGACTCACAGGTTTTCTAAGCGCGGGGTTGGCAACACAGGAGGATGGGAGGCACGGGGGCGGCAATCTATTTACGACGGTGTGAATATTGGTTTTTGAAAGTATATCTGTTTTTATTGTAGTGTTCAGCAGCAATATGGACTTCCTGCCCTTTAGTGTAAGCAGAGACTTGATTAATATTGGTCTCCCGACAATGCATCTGTGACCAAAACTGTCATAGCCTGCAGTGAATGAAATGCCAATGAAAAAGCTTTAAACTACGACCTTGTGTCAAGCGTGGCACCATGCCACCATGCCTTTCGACCTGCGTATGGGTATATAATCTTTACCACCTCCGGGTTGTCCTCTCTTTCGCTCTCTCTCTCTCTCTCTCTCTCTCTCTCTCTCTTTTATACAACGCCTCAGGCGGAGCGTCGAAGCTTCATCTGGCTGGCAAAATCCTCTTTCTCGATCCTCACGATATGCTCCCCGGGACGACTACCAGCCCCAAGTATCTGTGCGACATCTCCATCTTGACGCTCGTTTCGCCTGCCTCGGCGCTCTCCTGAGAAGCCTGCGCTCGCTGCTGGGCAGAGGGCTGACGGTACTCGTATGTGAAGGCTAGTACGATGTTCCGGTCCTGATTTTATATGTGTGACTCGTCAGAGAAAAGATCGAAGAGGGTGAAAAAGGCCAAGCGGTGTTTGAGAAAAAGAGAAAAGGACAGGGAGGTGCGCCGTACCGGATCAGTACATTTGAAGTCCCCCCAGAACATCCGCCCGTCCGTGGTGTGCACGCGCAGCTTGCCGTTGAGCAGCGACGAGAGGAAGTCGTGGGCTGTGGCCTTGTCCATTGCTGGTTGCGGAGGAGCGGCCACCTCGTCCACGTTTTCCGCCTGCGTCGCCATCTTCTCTTCTTCTTCTTTCTCGCAGACAGTAATCGTCCGTTTTGAGATTCCCCTGATTTGTCTCCGGCCCACGAGACTCGCGGCTGGGCCGGAGATGTTGCTGGCTCTGTTGTCGTGGAGTGGGGTGGGAGTGGGAGTGTCTGTGGTAGAAGGTTCACAGCAGATCGGCAGCAGCGGGGCGGGGAGGCACTGGGTTCGCAGCCCCCTGGTGGTGTTCCTTCCCTCCAAATCTTCCCCGTGACGGGGCGGCGGACTCGCGTGTATGTATGACGCAGCAGCGGTCTTTAGTGGGGCAGCACTTTAGCAGATCAGCCCAACGCGCCCTTGAAGCGTGCGAGCGAGCCTTGGTCGACGCTGATGACTTTCTCTCGCCTGTGAATTCCAGGCAACAAGCTTCTTCTGTCGAAGGCTTTCAACCTTACTCCCAAGTATTCTTTATAGTAATCCTCCAAATGGGCAATGACTGCTCTGAACCTACGAGGATGACTCTTTTCGCTCCTACGTAGGCATTTCTTTTGATAGGACTTGCCCTTCACTCCATCCGCGCCCACCATTCCCGAGTCTTCCGCTAGCCCACTCTCTCCAGCCTGACCACCGTGAACCGACGCCTTCCCGTACGACGACGACGACGACTTCTTCATCATGGGTGTCCAAGGCCTCTGGCAGGTTCTCTCCCCTTCCGCCCGCCCCACAAACCTCGCGACCCTCAACAAGAAGCGTCTCGCCGTCGACGCCTCCATCTGGATCTACCAGTTCCTCAAGGCCGTGCGCGACAAGGAGGGCAATGCCCTGCGAAACAGCCACGTCGTGGGATTCTTCCGCCGGATCTGCAAGCTGCTGTGGTTCGGTATCAAGCCCATCTTCGTCTTCGATGGCGGCGCACCCGCGCTCAAGAGGGCCACACTGCAGGGGCGGCGCCGGAGGCGGGAGGGGCGGCGCGAGGATGCGGTGCGCACGGCGGGCAGGCTTCTCGCCGTGCAGATGCAGCGGATCGCGGAAGAGGAGGACCAGAGGCGCAGGGAGGCCAGGGCGGCGGGGGGGGGGTGCTGCTGCTGCCGACGGAGGAGGAGGAGGAGGAGGAGGAGGAGGAGAAGGAGAGGACGGCGTGCCCGAGGGCGAGGCGCTGCCGGCCGTGGAGAACATGGTGTACGCCGAGGAGGCCTTCACGGCCAAGTCGGAGAGGAAGAAGGAGAGGAAATTCTTCCGCCAGGACCAGTACCACCTGCCCGAGCTGGAGACGAGCATCGAGCAGATGGGGCGCCCCGACGACCCGCGCATCATGAGCGTCGAGGAGCTGGAGGAGTACGCACGGCAGTTCAACAGCGGCGAGGACGTCAACCTGTACGACTTTGGCAAGATTGACTTTGACGGAGACTTCTTCAAGTCTCTGCCCGCGGCGGACCGCTATAACATCCTCAATGCCGCGAGGGTGAGGAGTCGGCTCAGGATGGGCTTGAGCAAGGAGCAGCTGGAGGTCATGTTCCCGAACCGGATGGACTTCTCGCGATTCCAGATAGAGCGCGTCCAGGAGCGGAACCGGCTCACCCAGAGGCTCATGTATGAGATGAACATGGCTGGCACGGATCTCACGGTCGGTGGAGGCGGACGTGTGGCGGGCGAGAGGAACAGGGAGTACATCCTCGTCAAGAATGACGGCGTTGAGGGCGGCTACGCACTTGGCGTTCTAACGCAGGAGAAGGACATTGGCGAGAGACACAAGCCGATCGACGTCGACGCGCTGCAGCTCAGGTTCGCGACGCGAGACGAAGAGGACGACGACGAGTGGGAAGACGACGAGGACTTCGAAGATGTACCTATCGAGGGGGTGAATCGACTTCCCAGACCTCGCGGTCGCCAGCAACAACTACGAGACGACAACGACGACTCAATGTTTGTGGACAATGGCGAAGACGATGCGGCGTTGTTTGTAGGTCAGAGGCCAGAAGACCAACTCATAGCAGATGAAGATGAGGATGTCGCAAGGGCAATAGAGATGTCTCTCAAGAACCAACATGGCGTCGGAAATGAGACGGTCGAGGTCGACGAGGAGGATGTTGAGGATGTTTCGATACCCCAGTGGGAACAAAAAGCAGTCGACAATATGCCGAAGCCCATAACTTCAACCCGTGGATCAATGGTTGCACATATTATCAACAACAGAGCCAATGCAGCCGTTCCGAAGAGGAAGCACGTCGAAGACGGCAGCGACAGCGAGGAGGACTTTCAGGCGGCCTTGGCAGTTGCGAGAAAAAAGAAGAAGCAGGTAGAGGCGGCCAAGACGAAGCCACCATCAGCTCCGATAGGACCAAACGTGAAGAACCCTTTTGGCGGCCCACTGCCTTTTGAGAAGCTAGACTGGAGGACTTCCATATTCGAGAAAAAACCGCAGCCGAAGACCGACGCGCAAGTACTCAAGGAAGCAAACGACAAGGCCGCTGAGACGGGTGGGGGCTTCTCCATCGAGATACCAGACGGCGAGGCCAGCCAAACCCGACAGCAAGTCAACATGGAAGGAGGCTTTGAAAAAGAACCCGTGGACGATGATGCGCCGAGGCCTTTACCCCCATGGATGGTTCACGACGACACAGATATTCGGGACAAGATCAAGGACCAACAGCGCGCGCACAATGAGATCAATGAAGAGGACGAGACTCTGGCTCAGGAACAAGAGCAGCTGCGAAGGCGTCGGCGACAGAACGAGATTGTCGAGATTGAGTCGTCTGACGATGACGACGACGATGTTGAGATTATAGATGCTCCACCTGCGAAACCAGAGAGCCCGGTCATCGCAAAGGGATCTTCTCCTGCAGTATCTTTACCCTCAGATGAGCTTGATGCAGTCAGCGCTGAAGAAGCACCCGCAGACTCCCATGGAGCCGCCAGTCCCAAAAGAGAAGACCAAAAGGAACTTACGAACCTCCATGATGAGCCTTCTTTGCGGTCATTTTCTCCAGAGACGGAATTTGTGGATGTCGAAATACCGTCAGAAGAGCGTCGTGCAGAGGCCGCGACGACACAAGCCAGGACTGGGCAGGACTCAGAAGAGCCTATATTTGATGACGTGGAGCTGCAGCAACATATCCCCGCCACGGAAGAAGCAGCGCCGGAAGTTGAGCAGCGAATGGTGTCCGAAGAGCCGGAGTTTGAGGACGTCGTGCCCCCAACGCCACCGATCGCCCAACAGGAAAGAGTCGAGGGGCTGGCAGAAGTGCCCGATCAAGCTGAGGATGATGACCCGTTCGCAGAGGGCGAGTACGACGAGTTCAGTGATCCCGAAGACGAACAGCTCATGACACAGCTGGCTGAGGAGGCTGAAGAGCACGCACGCTTCGCAAGCGAGCTAAACAAGAAGCCGGCACAGCTGAACCAGGAGGAATACGAGCGCGAGCTGCGGCAGCTGCGCAACCAGCAGAAGAAAGACAGGCGAGACGCCGACGAGGTCACCCAGATCATGGTGACCGAGTGTCAGGCCCTGCTGCGCCTGTTTGGTATCCCTTATATCACAGCGCCCATGGAGGCCGAGGCACAGTGCGCCGAGCTTGTGTCCCTCGGCCTGGTGGACGGCATCGTGACGGATGACTCAGACATCTTCCTCTTTGGCGGCACGCGCGTGTACAAGAACATGTTCAACAGCAACAAGCTGGTGGAGTGCTACCTGGCCGCGGACCTGGAGAAGGACCTCTCGCTGTCGCGCGAGCAGCTCATCTCCATTGCGCACCTGCTAGGGTCTGACTACACGGAGGGGATCCCCGGCATCGGCCCGGTGACGGCCGTCGAGATCCTGTCTGAGTTTCCCGGGCGGGAGGGTCTCGTGCACTTCAAGGAGTGGTGGACCGAGGTGCAGGCCAACCCGAACCGCCCTAAGGAGGCAGATTCGGGCTCGGCCTTCCGGCGCAAGTTCCGCAGGAGCAACGCGGCGAAGCTCTTCCTCCCCGCCAGCTTCCCCTCTCTGGCCGTCTACGAGGCCTACCTGAAGCCGGACGTGGACCACGACCAGGAGCCCTTCCAGTGGGGCGTGCCCGACCTCGACGGCCTGCGGCGGTTCCTGATGGCGACCATCGGGTGGTCACAGGAGCGCACGGATGAGGTGCTGGTGCCGGTGATCCGCGACATGAACCGCAGGGAAGTCGAGGGCACACAGAGCAACATCACGAGGTACTTCGAGGGCAGCGTGGGTGTCGGCGCCAAGGAGGCCTTTGCGCCCAGACAGAGGGCCAAGGGGAGCAGGAGGATGGCGGCTGCCGTGGACAAGCTGAGGGCAAGCACGGGAAAGAAGACCGCCCGGGCTGTCGAGGGGGGAGGAGAGTGGTGAGCAGGCGGGGGGAGGGCGCTGCTCCCAGCTCGGCAAAGGCCAACAGTAGAAAGGGTACAACAAATGGGCGGAAGCGCAAGGTGCGCGCTACAGCTGTGGCGGATAGCGACGGTGACGACGGTGATGACGGTGATGGGGATGATGATGAGCTTGTCGACGAGAATGGACGACAAGAGGCGAACGGAAGCGGCAGAAGCAAGAAGAAAGCAAGGGGCAAGGGAAAGGGAAAGGGCACGAAGGCATAAGCGTAGATCTGTCATGGTCTTGTCTATATTTGACATCTTGAAACTATAAATGCCAAATGGAATGCCATCCGAGTGTATAAGTACTACCTTGCCTTTTTCCTTCATGAGTGTTAAGAAACTCAAAAGCAATAACAAGAAAAGAGCAGTATTTGAAGATCGTGCTTGCCAAAAATATACTTGAGTAGTAATACAGCCACAGCCTCGTTCCTTGCCTCGCAACACCAGATTCTCCCCTGCTTATCTAATATCGGGCTCTGGGCCCCACCCAAGCTCCAGTCCCGCGGTCTGATTGGCGAATGGCGCACGAGCCCCGACCTCTTCCGAGCTCCATTGGATTTTTTCCCGTTTGCTGACCTCGCCTTGGCCTCAGCGTCCGCCCTCGCCTCGCCCTGCGAACCCCGTATCGAGAAAGCTGCGATATCGACCAACCCTCCCTCCATCGCACGAAACCCCCAATCCTCCTTCTCTCTCTCTCTCTCTCTCTCTCTCTTTCTCTCCTCAAGAGGAATTCCCTTTATTCTCCACTCCGACGTCGAGAGGCCAGATCACACCCACGTTCGTCCAGCGAGGACTTTGTGAAAGCAGCAGCGGGATTTTTCTTTATTTTTCTTTTCCTCTTTCCCCATCGTCCTCACACCCCCGACAAACCACCACCATCACCAACCAACCAAGATGTCCTCCGCTCTCGCACGCCCTCTCCTCCGGCGGCCCCTGCAGCCGCTCCGCAGCATCGCCGCCCGCCGCCTCGAGAGCACCGCCTCCTCGACCGCACAAAAAGACCGCCGAGGGCGCCAAGAACGCCGCCGGCGAGTACAGGGCCAAGGCCGCCGAGGGTCTGTCGCGCGTCACCTCTGCCGCGGGGCCTGCCATCGCCGGTGCCGCCAAGGGGGTCTCGAGCGCCCTGGGTAGGGTGGGCGGCCGCACGGGGAGGTTGATTGCCTTTGTCGAGCGTATGTGTTTTACCCTTTTTATTTGAGCTCTCTTGAGCGCTGAGAGAAGTGGGGAAGGGAAGGGGAAGAGGAGAGAACTCTTGAGGGGGTAGAGAGTCTCAGGCGAAGTGGGGGGAAGAGAAGAGGGAGAATAAGAGAAAAGAAAGGGGGCAAGAGCATAGCGACCTTTTGACTTCAGAAGGATAGGAAGAAGAGAGAAAGGGAGAGTGTATGTGCTGAGTTGCCTGCTAACGATGTTTATCTTTCTCTCCAAACAGGCCAGGTTCCTTTCGTCGTCTACTACAGCAAGGTCGGCCTCGAGCTGGGCAAGCTCGTCTTCAGGGGCCAGAAGATGGATCCTCCGTAAGTCGCTACTCCCTGTGACAAGACACAGACAGAAAGGCGGCTGACCACAACATCTCTCTCCCCCTCACAGCTCCGTCGCCACCTTCCAGAGCTACTTCAACCGCACCCTCAGCGCCCTCAAGAACCCCGGCACCCTCCTCCAGTCGACCGCCTCCAGCGCCGCCGCCGCCACCCCGTCATCAGCCGTCTCGCGCCTCCAGAACATCTCGCGCGCACAGGTCGTGGGCGGCGGTGTCCTGCTCGCCGAGGTGCTGGGCTTCTTCACCGTCGGCGAGATGATCGGCCGCTTCAAGCTGGTTGGATACCACGGCCAGACGGCGCACCACCACTAGATCACCAGTGTCTAGGAGTGGAGAGTGTAGATTATAAGGTGGTCTGTTGGGTTGGTTGACGCGGAGAGACTGACAAGGCCTAAAACCCCGAGGTCAGCGCGTGCGTGAGTGATAGAAGGAGAAGGGGGAGGAACTCTTGATAATGCTCGGCGGGAGGAAAAGAAAGGGTCAGCTCGGCGTCATAGACCATTCTTCAGAGTTGGCCGGACAGATCTCATCCTTCACTATTCAGAAGGAAAAAGTCGCGGAGTATAGAGAGAGGGTCGAGCATAGAAACACAGCAGTGATGAAGCTCTGGGGCCCAGGGCATGGCCTCGCCACGACTTCTCACGGCTAGGACAAATGCTGGTTCCCTTGTGGGATCAAGGCTGGCAGATGCGCTGTTGTGGTTGCTCTGCGCGGCCTGCCTTGGACTCTCTTATGTATATTCCGAGGTTCCTTCTCCCCTTGTGCACACATGCACAGAGAGAGAAGGAGAGAAGGAGATAAACCTCAAAGAACTTTTATTTCATTTGTATCATGTAATACCAGTTTCACAGCAGAAGTCGTGCTCCATGAAATGATGATAAAAACCAGCCAGCCCTCAAGATGTGCTGTTAGCAGGTCTTGGACAGTTGGTTCGATGCCAGTGACTACTATCTGGTCTCTAGACCAGCAGCAGCCGGTTGAGTTCCTGCTGAGTATGAGCAGTACACTTCATTTGATCCAGGTGCCGCTCACGGCAAGGCATAGCTTCAGTATACACATCTATTTCCATCACTGACTACCAAGTCTACTACCACACATTGAGAAACTCTCAACCAAAACCGACATTCACTCACTCAGCCATCGAACCCCCCTCTTCTCTCCCCCTCCATCAAATTCGCCCTCAAGATTTCCCAGCGTCCATCCATCCAAGATGACCATCCGATCGTCATGGCGATAAGACCAGCAACCATGTCATTCCTTCTTCCTGCAGATCCATGCAACAAACTAGGGGCCATCACACCCAGAAAAATGCTACCTGATTACACTATCACGGACAGCAAACCAGAGAGCGCTACGCTGGCCACTTGTTTCCTGTGCCCGGATCACGCTAATGTGCCGTGCTACAGTCAAAAGAGAAAGAAGAAAGGAGGGGGGGAATGATATATCCGGAAAAAAAAAGGAGTTCCAAGCGAGGGAGGGGGTTGATACCACCCGCACAGTCCGAGGACCCAACAGGCCGCGTACGTACGTGACCCTCCACAAACATACATCCTTCAATCATATTCCAGGTTGAGGGGGGAGGGAAAAAAAAAGCAAGCGTCGCGGCACAAAGTACCACCCCGTATATGCATGCCAACAGATGAGCCCAGGCAGGCAGGGGTGGGCTCCGAAGGAGGGAAGCATTGGGAGTTGTCTCTGCTGCTGCTGCTGCTCGCGAAGAACTTCCCAGAAAAGGCCCGAAGACTGCATGGTGATTCATCATTTGTCAGGGCCGAACGGTAATAGGTGCGTATGTGTGGTTTGGGGGGAATCTGTCTGCGTTGGTAATTGGCTTGATCTGTGAGAGAGAGTGTGTGTCTACTGCATCATCAAAAGCGAGAAGCGAAGGCCGCACGAACAGGCCGCATGGTTCACCGAACAAAGGTCTCAGGCTATTAAATGCAGGAGGCTGGCAAGGACGGTGGGACAGTGGCATTCTTTGGCTGGGTGGAAGGATTAACTTATTCTTTCCCCTCTTTTTTTTCTCTCTCTTTCTCATACACAGAGAGATGAAAGGGGGTGGGACAAGCAGAAAGGAACATTAAGGCTGCAAGACCAGACCAACCGCCGGGCATCAATTTGGGCAAAATTACATGGACAGAGTAACCTGGCCTGTTCTGACGGCCGGACCTTGCCGTGGTGGGCGGCGTCTACCACCCTCTCGGTAACCTGCTCCATCCCAAGTGGGCAGGGCGGAGGATTGTAGCAGAAGAAGGTGGTGGAGGGTAGTAATGGTTGTTACATGAGACCACACAGCTGTTGTTAGGGTGCCAAAGAGAGCTGCTGCGTAGCAGCACCTCTGGGGGAAATTGCTCGACCAGGAAGGACCTCTTTCGCGATGCAGCCAAAAAAAAAAAAAAAAAAAAAAAAAACAAGAAGAAAAATAAAAGAAAGAAAAGGAAGAGGATGGGCTGGGGCAGCCCCAAGCACAATGATCCTATCTCTGCAGGGGGGCGACGAGGTGTGGTCACGATATGGACAAGCAAAGGTGTGCTGAGCGGCCTCGGTGGCCAGACTCCTGATGTAACGCAGCACACCCATCAGTCTGCGCCTAGAGGGATGATGTGCCGCCAGATGTTGCAGCGCATGATTGACGGTATACTGGGTGTGTCTCCTCAAGGAGGGGTGAGGGGTGGTGGAAAGACGGGCGGGAAGCGATGGCCATTGCCTGCCTGCATGTGCAAGGGGTAAACAGCCAGTGGCGCCGCAAGTGCGTGGCCTGGGCTGTCTTTCCATATGGGTGGGAGCGGTCAACCACACGGCCTGGTGTGAACACGTCGTCCTGCTGCTATTGGTGGTGGTGATGGCCAGCATCTTTGACCTCTCTCGGAAGGCTGATCTGCAGGATGAGTTGGCGTTGCATTCTATACCAGTGGCCATGATCTTGACTTGGGCTCCTCCGTGGGCAGAGATGGCCGGGAAACCTGTTTCGAGTCCCAAGGACACGGCAGGCGTGAAAGGCCTTCCATCGAGACCAGAAAAAGTCGTTCAGCTTATTAGCGGCACAATGCATCAGCGTGGGTAAACCAGCTACGGAAGCAGATTGAGAGAGGTGGACCGGTGAAATGGAAAGAGCAACTTGTATTTGTTGTACTTGTAGAAGAATGAATGCTCGAACCTAAAGAGATCTTGAAGCAATTATTTGCAGACCCAGAATCCGAAAGGCTCACCAGAGAGCAAATAAAAGACGACCCAGCAGACTGGATCAAATCAAAAGGGGCTTGTGTACTTCATGCGTGGTACCTGACCTTGCTGCCCCATCTTGATGAACCATAAGAAACCTGATCCGATGCTTGCCTGAGATACTGACCAACGCCAACGCCGCCCAGTTCATAATCCATCGAGGAATCCGGACAACAAAGATTGAAGACGATGAAACGTTGGGATGTCAATATGAAAATCCCTCCCACATCATGAGAATAATATCCAAAGAAATGAAGGTATAGCCCGGAATTGTACCCGTCACCACGAGGAAGCTGGGGTCGGTTCCGTAAGCCAAAACGGTCGTTCCGCTCAGACATCGGCACCAGAGAAATGCCCAGACCTGACAGTTGTGGCGGCCTGCCTCCAGCTTCGTGACGTCCAGGTCCAGGCCATCAATGTCGACACCGAGGTCATCCATGAGAAAGGGAATCGAGCCCGCTGGCTCGCAGCTTGGAAGGAAAGGGGTTTGGGACTTTCGGGCTTGAGAGCGTGGCACCGAGGCGCCTGCAGAGTCAAGGCCGCGGCAGCAGGTGGCTGGGAGATGTGATTCAGCGATAACCGTTGGACTGGTGGCCGTTGGCTTGGTGGCTGTTGGCTGCGGCGGGCCGCATTCCGGTCCAGATGTATCTGCCGTAGCATCAGTAACCCCCTACATGCGGCTTTTCTCGGGGGAAAAAAATAAAAAGAATTCAGAGCACTTACAAAGTACAATAAGATTGATTGGTCCGGTCAGTTGCCTCTCTCAACAACTCCTCGTGAAAGGCTGCCACGTCGTTTGGGCGCCAGCCCTTGAACTTGACCAGAGGAGCTAGGCTCATGGACATGAAGGACTTTTTGAGGAAGAAATTGAACCAGTGCCCGGTATCGACGCGATAGTCGAGCGTGCTCGCCCCATTGACACCCACCTTGATGGCTTCTTGTGTGATGTCCACGAAACCAGCATCACCCAGCGCCCGCGTAGTGGCGTCAGGGTCGATGCGCATAGAGCGCCCCGCAAGGTCCATTGCGTCCAGGAGCTCGTCGGCCCAAAACCTCAGCCGTCTCGAGACCGGCCCGGATGGGTTCTTGAAATCCCAGTCAATCTCCACGTGCTCGATCCAGCCACGACCTGGGATCAGATGCCTATGTACACACAATCAGCACATGATATCAAAAGCCAGGGCGGACTTGGGTTGCTGTGTACTTAATCGCGTTGCTGTAGACTTCTGGCCATGACCTGATGGAACCATAGAGCATGCTCGCATGGATCAAGTGCCACGAGCCTTCTCCAGCATCTACGGGCCATGGCTTTTCGATATCTACGGTCCTCAGCTCGACACTCGGGGCGATGCTGCTAAAGTCAGCCCTACGAGACTAAAAGGCTAAAGAAGAAGAAGTAGCGGAAGCTGAGGGTAAAGACTCACCTGGCCGGCTGCATGTCCAAGCATATATCGAATCCTTTCGCGACATGGGGCCTGGTTATTCCAGTGTCCTTGTTCCAAAATGTACTGTCGGGGTCACAGGTGTGTTAATTGGCGGGAGCAACATGTGGCACGCTAGGAGACGGACTCACTCAGCGACGGCGAGGATCCAGATGCCCGTTCCGAATCCGAGATCAAGAACCTAATCGACCAGGTCAATGGGAGGCATGAGAGAATTCGTAGAGCAAGACCTACCCTGGGCTTCTCGGGTAAATTGCTTGGGTTCTTAAGGTCAAGAATATGCGGGCTGCATAGCAAGTCGTACCTCGTGACCCGGATAAAGGTATGCAGGATGTCGAGTCGCTCCATCTCATCCTGGAGTAACACTGCATTTTAGTATCGACCATGTAAAGGTTGACGTGGACAGGACAGTGATAGGAGAGGAAAAATTTACGCCGTCTACAGGGAATAGGTAACGCCCATAGTGATCCCTCGAGTAGGTGCGTCCATATTCTTGATACAGGTCGTAGCCAGCGCCGTTCGTCTGGCCGTTGACGTGGCCATTGGCCTGCGTACCAGGCGGGGCAGGTGTGTAGCTGTAGCTGATTCAGTAACCTGCTGGGCCTCTGTGGCCGAAACCAAAGATAGATAGAAAATGTGCCCATACCCGTTGCCGTTGGTGTCAACAGTGGTGTTACCGTTCGCTGCCATGTTTGACAGGGTGGAGAGCCGTCCAGCAGAGTTCAGTTGCGGATGCAGACGGGCCCGGGGACAACAAATATTTTCTCTGCTCTAGTTAGAGCCAATGTCAGTGAGTTGTCTCGCTCTGACACGGTGCCAGCTGCTTCAATCTTGTTGTCGGTGGTGCATTATCCAGGGCGTGCGCTGCAGTGCAAGGGTTGATGTGGCGGTGACAGTCTTGTGCCGAGACTCAAGGCGGGACGGGTGGCGAGAGAACAAAGTGCTCTGCTCTGCTGTGCTGCGTTGTGCTGTGCTGGGATGTGTTGTGTGATGGTGTGGTGAGCTGTGACTGTTCTTGTGGGAAACCTTTCAAGGTGTCATGCGCCTCTCGCAGGAACAGGAAGGAGGTTATGGGGGAGGGTGTGTGGTGTAATAACAACGTTTGCATCAAAAGCCCCTGTGGGACGGACGCATACAAAGAATGGCACACACACACCACCCCTGTGCGATGATGGAGGGGAGAAACGTGTTGGGTGGGTAAGCCCATCCCGAGAATTGGGGCCACCGACGTCGACCTGCAGAATGCTGCAGCGTCTTGGGGGAGTCGATTGTATGGTACACACCCGTGCAGAGCCTTTCCCAACTAGGTCAAGTCTCAAGCTCCAGGTTGGGCATGCCGCAGTGGGACGGGACCTGCAGAGAAGAGAGGTGGGCGGTGGTTGGAAATGGGAGGAGGGTCGACTTCGATAGAGGTAAGCCCACCACAACGCAACGCAGCACGTGTGGCTGTCACGCAGATGAGGCCTCAACCAGAGGCGGCCGGGCGGGAAGCCAGAGATGCACTGAGAGTGACAGGGTGACGTCGACCGCCAAAGGTAAGAAGAGATGGCAGGCAGGCAGACAACGTACATATAGGACAGCAAGACACAGAACACTTAGGGGATGAAGGAGGCTTACACGAGTGACTGATGGATGAAGGCGAGCTCGAAGATGCAGGTAGGTGATGACACACGACGTGCACGGCACGAGGGAGGAGGAGGAGGAGGAGGAGGAGGAGGGCTTCTTGGTGTGGAAGATCGTTCGTGTCCAAGACCGCCTGTAGGTGTATATGCGTGTTGATGGTAGAGAAGTGAGAGGATGGAGAAGGAAGGATGAAAAATGTCGATGTCGCTGTCGCACAAACTCGAGGACAAGAGAGGGGGCACGCCGGTATTTAATATGCCAGCTGGGAGCCTGCTCGTCGAAGTCGTCGACCGGGCCAGCACCTAGTGCGAGTTGGTGGGCCAGCGGCTCGTTCGAACAGGGCGAGATCCGGTGGAGCAGTACACAAAATCTTAGTACACCACCAGGACGACCTCCTGCGTCGAGCCCTGGGACTGAGGCACCGAAGGTGGGCTGAAGCCGACGTGGTCCTGTGCGCCAAGGTTGGCCTGCTAGCGTTGCTCTGGTGAGGTCTGTCCGTCCGTCCTCCTGTCCGTCTTGCTTGTCCGTCTGCCTGTCCGTCCGTCCGTCTGGCAGGGCCGGGTCGAAGGTGGAGGCAAGGATGAAGTGGTTACTTATGGGGGAGTTCTATAATTAAGGTGGACAGTGACCCCTTGTCGGCTCGACACAACAGCAATAATAACCAAAGTGGTCGTTGGAACCAACAGTTCCGGAGGAGCGAGCGTCACAGTGGAGACCAAGCGTAGACAGGTAGGTAGAGGAGGGATGCCACCCTGAAGAGAAGTCGTCCAGAAACCCTCGTGTCTGTGGGGGCGTAGTGGTTATCTTCCACTACTGGCTGGTGATCATGTGCGGGTGGCGAGGTTACAGGCAACGGTGCCAGCAACTTGAGATTTCTTCGAAATGTCAGGTCCGTCAACGGTCCTTTTTTTTTCCCCCTCGAGACAGAGGCTCTCCTTTACTTCTCGGCGATGGGAGGGCGAGGACGATAGGGTTGGGCTGTTTGGGCTGCCAAAGTATCGTGGAAGGTTGCTCGGGAACACACGAGCGACGTTAGGCCTGGCCCGAGTCTCGAAACTGAGGAGGAGGGAGAAAGAATAGCTAGGAGAGGAGGTTGTTGGGGATTGAGAGAAGGCAAGAGCAAGGCACACAAACCCTCGAGGAGAAGGAGCAAGGTGACCCCTGCAAGTCTTCGAAAAGCACCGGGGAGATCTGCATCAGGGTGTGGGCAGGGGAGGGGGAAGGGTTTAGCTGCGAAAGCGGGGCTCAGACTTATTGTAGCCCCCATGCAAAGTCGAGGCGGCAAGAGCCAGCCACTGCCAGCCAGGCCTGTCAGGTCCGGTACATTATACTTGCAGTAGTCGCGCCTAGTAATAGTATTCAGTACATCTTTGTGAGTACTATGTACTGTTTATCCTTCCTTTGCCGAGTCCGTCGAGTCAGGGCAGGGGGCTAATCCTCTCTTGTACCATACACAGTATGACTGGTGGGCACACACACGAGCTCTCAGCCCATCTGCCAACAACTCCGACCAAACCACAACCAACACCAACCAACACCAACCAGCACCAACATGTACACCATCAGCGAGCGCAACATCACTAGCAGCAACACCAACATCATCAACTGACCAGAACAAGGAAAAGAATGGGCGGAGGGATGCATTAGGTTCCCTGTGCTTCAGCCAACCGATACGACCACTGCCAGAACACTTCGTGGGACACTTGTACTTTGCTTTTCCTCGTTGAGCCCTCCGTTTGGGGTCCAGATACCCGTGGCACGACTTTCTCGGACCAGTCAACACTCTCCAGCCCCCTGTTACGATTGCTTCTCACTTGCCGCACCGTCAATAGCCCCGTGAAGAGGGGATCGACTGCGTGAGCCGGTGTTGGTCCTCCGGCCTGTCAAGGACCACGTCAACACCCAGGCCAACGTCTTTTTGTCACTGTGGCCCTGGACAGAGTTCACGATGGAATGATCATGGGCCCTCCTCACGTCCGGGCATTCCGTGCCACTCTCTCCTTCTCCATAAGCCTCCCCGCTCTTGTTCACTCGAGACGGTCAAGGGGGCGGTGGTGCGCGCAGCTCCTTGCGACCGCCGCGAGTCGATGACAAGTCGAAAGATCCCATCACAAGCTGTCCATGACCATTATGAGACAGTCTTATTGATCCAGAACGATTGCGCGAGCTTCGGCATGGACCTTGATCAAGGCCTCGTCGAACACGTCACAGCAATAGCCCTCTGCATCCCTGAATTAATTCCAGGATTCATAAGCCCGAGGTTGTGTCCAGAAGGGTGGTCAGATAAGGATCTTTTCATTGGTCGGATTTTTGGTCGGGTCCTGCTGGAGCCAGTCCGTCGGGTCCTTTATCTCGTCCCAAGTGGCCGAGGGCGCCAACTTGCCTCAGCACCCCAGGCTCGGGTAATACAGACAGACACGAAGCCAGCCATGGCTGTTTCTCAAAGAACTACAGGCATGTTCCTCTTGCTGATTATTGATGACGATAATGCCTTCTTTAGGTCAGGCGTGGGATATCACGTCACGCCCTCGTCCAGCCACCATGGGTCATCTGTTTTTCTGAGCTGCCCGTCTCGGCTGCGAGCTCATTTGCTGCATAAACCCTATGGCATGCACGGAGCGGACAGGCCGCCAAGCAACGCACGTTCCGGGTCTTCGTCGCTCAGTTCGCCTTCCACGATAACACAATTGCCGAGCCTACACTCTTTAGCTCGATGCACGATGCACGATGCCCTGTCGGTCGTACGAGGTACCCTCAGCCAGGCAATCTGGCCCTGGGTCACAAGATCACACTGTGACCTTGGGAGCCAACCTTCAGCTTTCCGAGGGACAGCCTAGCTCCTCATGTGCAGGGGAGGCACACGACTGCCGGAGAGCGCACATTTCCACTCGGCCCCGCTTCATTCGTGGATCCAAGGGGCCAACAACAAAGCAGACATGGCCCGTGATGATGCATGCTGACAAGACTGTCAGTCCTAGGACGAGTCCTCGAGCGACAGAGAATAGCAGCTGCTGTGTGTGTCCAGACACCCTCTCGCTCGCTTCAGGCCTGGGCCCTGCTCTAGATCCACTAATCATAGTTCTCACGGGTGTCAAATGAGCTGCGCAGGCATTCCCTGTTCTCGAAGCAGACAATACTTTGGCTCAGGAAGAACAACCTTTCGGCCGTTGCTTGTCCTGCGAAGGTGGCACGAGGGGAGAACCACTCTCTTGTTGTACCACTCTTGTTGTACCACTCAGCAGCAGGACATCGTGTGGTCGCCAACACCGCCTCTGTGATTGACACGGGGGCACTATGGACCCATCCTGCCGTGTCTGTACTGAGTACTCCTTGGTAAGTAGGTTTGTTTCAGGACTGGACCGCGTACTGACAGGTGACCCAAGCAAGGCCAACTCATCTTTCTGGCGCTACATGGTCATTGATGAACCAACAGACACGCCAAGTACTAGGGCTCGGGGATGCTGCCAATAGACGAACGATCCGAGCAGCCCCACGGGTAGAGATTGGCTGTCATTTGTGCCCAGATTATGGTGAGCTTACTGTGTATGGAGCCTGATTGGTTACCGACAGACCGGTAAGCTATCCCGAATTAGCGCTGTTTTGGGGCCAGGCTCTGCGTCCTTTTCTTTCTTTATTAATTTTTCTGGGTACTTGGGTACTTGGCAGCGGCAGCAGCAGCGGCGGCAGCAGAGAATCCGGTCGGCAGTGGATGTCGTCGAGTCGTTTACCCACTTGATGCAGTCGAGGGATCCTCAGCCTGCCCGAGCACGACTCCACTCGCGCTCTCGAGACTCGCCGCCGTTCAAAGAATCCCTGTGTGCCCGGCGCACCCAGTATTTCTGGGTCCTCTCGCTCGACCGACACGGGCACCTGTGAAACGGCATGGCCGCTTCAGCGGAATCCTTCACAGCAGCCCCCGTCCCGCAGAGTGCAAACGGTGGGGCAGAAAACAGAGACAGAGCAGGCAGGCAGGCAGGGACAAAGTGTGTCTTGGAATCCTGACAGCCATGGCTGGCCTCGGGGTAATGCCACCCACCGGCAAGCTCAGCAGCCATACAGCATGGCCCTATCGGCACGACGTCCTCCGTGGCCTAATTTGTAACCTAATCTATAGAGCCTGCTTACTTGAAAACATGTCAACGGATACACAGCACACCCTCAAGGAGCCTGATTCAGGCTCCCACTCCCTATGGATCGACAAGTGGAGCGAGAAAGTACATAGTAACGTGGATCATGAGTGCGCATGTGTCCCACTCCGCCCTTCTCCTCGTGGTGGTTGGTCCTCGGACCCGTATAGAGAAAGAGACTCGGACACTCCTCCTGCTCCTCTCCGTCATCCACCTCTCATTAGCAAGAGATGGGATCGGCGGCCCCTTCTCTAGTGCACCCACCCTTGGATATCCCGGTGTTGTGGGTCCAGCGCCGTGCAGCTATCGCATCCCTCCGTCGGCAGGCACGTACGTCGCCGATAGGCCCTCTCGCCGCCGAGAGCCCCGGCATCCCGGGGCACCGGACACGTAGCTGATCGCATTCCTTGGTCTGGTCCCGGCAGACCAGCATTCCCTCACCGCCACTTCACCCCCCAATCTATTCTGAGACACGAGCTTGCAGGAAGGCCGGCCACAAAGAGGTGGGCTGAGACCTCCGCATGAGTTATATGACTGCTACCCGGTACGGCACGCCGTAATTAGGTCCTGCGCACTTGTCAGCCCGGTTGTGTGTGGTAGGACCCACGATGCCCGGAACACAGTCGATGTCTGCGCCGGGCCAACTGGCACTTGGGGTCGGATCATGTCTGGTATGGTCCCTGAGACGGACGCCCGGAGCTGCAGAACAAAAGTTAATCAGGACGTCGGATCCGGGGTGAAAAGGGGGTTGACGACATCCGAATCAGACCACCAAAGGGCTGGCTCCAACCTGGCCGCGTTGCCGCAAGCCATGGCAGTCATCCGCGTTCCAGCTTCTCAGAGCGCAGCCATTGCTAACTGCATCCGTGAGAGCGATGGTGTGTGGATCGACAACAACCATCATCCCACACAAAGAGAGCATTCTTGGGATATGAGTGGCTTACCCCAATTTGCCTTTCCCCCCGATCGTGATGCAGGCGGTAGGTTTTTCCCAAGGTGGTAACGGGGAAATACTCGCCACTTCGGCATGCGTTGGCCAGAGACAGCGTGTGCTGGAAAGGCAAGATGCCGGTCTGGAGGCGTTGTCAGATGGCGTGCTTGCAACTGCGCGATTGGTTGCCAGCCCTTGTTCTCGACAGGAAATTCCGGGGGCTCATGACGTCCGCCTGCCTCGTATTTCTCAATAGCGTCCCGGGGGAAAAAAAAGCAACATCTACTATAGTACACCCACTTGGCAACAGGTCTCGAACAGTAACCAACAGAACAACCAAAGGCTGTCACGGGAACATTTGAGGCCCCCGCAGTTGTAATTTCCCAAAAGTACCATTACCAGATTGTCGGGACCTTGGCTAATACGTATTCAGCAGGTGGGCAGGGGGTCACTGGAGTACTATCGAAGTGATTGGGGGGAGAAAGGGCCCCAACGCAGCTCCCGTCCTAGGCGGAAAAAAGAAGAAGGGAGAAGGGAGAAGGAGCGGCAGCACTGCGCCCGCCACGGCTGGTTTGCTCTTGGAGTTGCTTTTTGTGTGCGACCTAAGTAGGCTCATCTCGTCTCTCTCACACCGCCCATTCCTCAGATGCAACCTGATTATCGGCAACCCATGACAAGTCTCTCTCAGAGGGAGCACCTTACAGCAAGCAAGACAGATGACTGTCCATGGGTTTCGATGTGGTCGTCACCACAAGGTGGGCCAGGACCCAAGTTTGGCCGTGTCCGACTCGGTAGTAATAGATGACCAGGACAACACGGTGTTTCACAGAAGGCTTTTGCGGCTCTTGGATCACAACACCGGGTACGTCTAGCCCAGCGTGACTTCTCGTCACCAACAAGTGCGAATGTTGATCAAGTTGGCATCAGTGCGTCACAAGTCTGACACTAGGACGGACCACCCAGGAAGGTTTGGCTTGGAAGTTCAAAGGCCGCGCATCCCGGTCCCAACGGTTTTTTTTTTTTTTTTTTTTGGTTTTTGGGGTTTTTTTGGCTTCGGGTGTGAGTGAGGGTGGCCACTCCTGACCGGTCGCGCCCTGCCAATTCTTTTCCCATGTGTGTGTCCACACAAGTTGAGCGTTAGTCCATCACGCCCGAGGCTGAGACTACCACAAAACTACCAATACTCGAGAACCCAACCAGGGAACTAAGCAGGTATCATCCAGCATATGCACCCTCTTCTTGCGTTTTTTTTTATTTATTTTTTACTTCAGGACGAGACTACTCCTTGGTCCAACTCGTTTTGATTGGCCCCGATATCCTGACTCTGCAAAAACGTCAGCCCGTTGGCGACTCGCTTCCAAACTGGCGGGACTCGGCTCTGGGATCTTGTGGAATGTCTTTTTGTCCCCCCAAAAATTGGCCGCAGGTGGCAAAAGGACTATGTCGATGTACCGGTGGTCTTGCGATTGGGCGAGCTGCGTTATACCCTCTCCCCCCCTCTAAAGCTGTCGTCATCCCAGTTCCTTCTTTTCTGACCACCCAATCGCATACACGCACACGACCCGGCACTTTGGTAACGCCATCACAGAAGATCCACTCGTGGCCTTGGATGCTATGTCAGGTGATGAAAGGAGGAAGTGGGGGAAGGGAGGGGAGAGGGAGAAGCAGGGAAGGGGGCCATTCAGCACTGCATCCAAGCAAGCGAGATGCGGACAGCATCGACACCCTGCCACTCGTCAGGCTGGGCATTCAAGGGCACTACAGGCCAATGATATGACGCCAGTGACATGACGCCTGCCCCTCTTCTCCCCCGTTCCCCGAGGTGACTCCGCCTCTGGCCCACTGGCGGCAGGGTTGTGAAGGGCTGGCTGGCTGAAGTTTCTTGCTGTGGGTGTAGCAAGATAGGGGAAAGGGCGATCCGGTCGGGTGGTTTGGGTGGACTGCCTAGCAGGGGGTGGGACGTTGGGAAGGTGTGGGAACAGGCCTTGGTGTGGGAACAAGAGACGAGAGCCGGGTAGGATACAGATAGGACTGTAATGGGGAGAGAGAGAGAGAGAGAGAGAGGCTGCTGAAACGGTGAGAAGTATGGGCTAAAGAGGGGGGAGGCGGGCGGAGGCCATGAGTCTCCCAGCATAGGGGAGAGAGTCATGGGGCTTGACAGTGAGGAAGACCCTTTCTGGAAGAGATGTACTACACTTTTTGGGAATCCACAGTGGTGCTTGGCCCAAGAATCTCGTCTGTTGATAGGGGGGAGAGAAGCCAAGGGCCGCATTTCGTCAGGCTGCGGAACACATTCTTTGAGAAAGAAAATTGTTTGTACAATGTAAAGGCATAACGATAGATCATGTCTGATCCACTTTTGCCTTACTGAAAAACAGCTTTCGACTGTGATTTCTCAGTCAAAAAAAATTACCTCTGCTGTATCTTGCCGGAGTGCAGATAAGGCCATAAAGCAAGATCTTAGTTCTTGAGGTGATTTGGAGAATATGACTTGTGTTCTTTGATCATAATTAATGCAAGCAGTCATCAAATTCCCTGTTCATCGCATAAAGTTGCTACACTTCTGACTTTACAGCAATGAGTTTTTATAGTAGTTCTTGACAATCTCTCTTGGGCCATTTTTGTTGTAAACTCAGAGCTTGATTACTGACCCAAGGTCTGTGAAACTTATGTATACATGACTTGGGTACAATGTGGCATCCCCTCCCCTTTTTCAATATCTGAACTACCATAATGACAGGGCTCGCCCCTCTTGGAAGAATGGGGTGTGTAATCATCCAACTGTATCAATTGATATTTAGATAGAACTTGACGTGACAGAGACCCAGAGCGTAGATATTTACCGAAGATGAAATGCCCTTTTGTATTAAGAGGTTCCCATAACCACTTATAATACGGGATTCATAAAGTCAGAATATGCTCTTATTTCAACGTGTATATTATGACAGACCTAAAGGACACCCAAGAAACGGCCTCAGATTTTGTCAACATGAATCTTCGTTCTGAAATTACTCTCCTCCTTGGTCTTCATGTTTCATACAGCTTCTGGCTGATATAGACCTATGATTTAGCTAAATATCTGACGTCTTTTCGACCGAGTCCTCACGGCTCTCACTCCTCCTGGTTCACCATCTACTTAACAGTCCTCGATTATTTATCTTCGTAGAAACCGTCTGAGTCGATACAAGCCTGTTCGAGCTGGTCAGGAACATCTATCTACCTGAGACGCTGATACAAGTGCATCCCACGCTAGGGACACCTCCGATATAAATATAACAAAAGCATGCCTCGGTGTCACCACAATGTGCACAGAGAGGTATTATAAAGCATTTAGCATCTGCTCGAAACAGCCCTGCAACTATTAACATCCTGGCCCACGTCTCAGCCCCATCCAACTTCACGAGGTCTAATCACTTCGAAACTGCCCATAGCAGGCGAGCCCAAACAAGAATCTCAAACCTCTCTTGTCATGTGAACCTACCTCACTTCCCCCGTCAGACCTCGACACGGTGGTGCTTCTTCTAAACCACTGCGAGGTTCGTCGACGATCTTACGGCAGGCCAGCAAGGAATTATCACAGATTTGTGTAAAATTGCTGTGACACTCGTTACCACCCTTTTTTTTTTTTTTTTTTGGAAGAAGGGGGCGAGCCAGGCAGAGCGAGGTTTGGTCTCGATATGGTGCCACGTCCCTGCTTCGGGTTCGCATCCCCTGCCCCTTTCCTCCCGCTCTAAGACAGATCAGATATGCAATACAAGGCTGGACAGAGCACGGACACGGTTGTCGTGGGTGACGGCCCACCGTGAGCAATACATCAAACTTCACAGAGTATAATGAAACCAAGGCCATCAATGGCTATCAGTTGGACTTTAACCCCTTTTTTTTTCATCGCAGCTATCGTGAGTATCATTACACCAAAGCCCTGTTTCTATTCCTGCTTCTGCCGCATCTGCTGGCTGGTGTTTCTAAAAAGAAAAGAAGAAAGAAAAGAAGGAAAAGAAGACAAAAAGAAAGACGAGTACCCATCCCGAGATCCTCAGAGAAACGCCTGTGGTCATTGTTCCCTCACCTTGCGCATCGCATGTTTGTGTCAAGTGGGTGGTGGCATGCTTGCCACCTCCTCCTCTCACACTTGGGCAGGTGGTTTTTCCTGCCACTCCTTTCTCTCGGAGTCTTCCCACGAACTTGTTATATTGGGGGACAATTTGTCCCATGCTCGAATTGCAAAGACCAGATCATGATCAATTTTGTGGTCAGCCATCCCCTTTTTTTTTTTTTTTTTTTTTTTTTCAAAAAAAAAATCCCTGGTGGCTGATGGGGACGCAAGCCCGGACCCGGTGTTACTGTAGCACCTCAAATCCATATACAACGTGCTACGGCCATAGCACCCACAGTCTGCCCGTTGGAATGGCTGTAGGGGATTGTATTGGCGTGGCAGGTACTACCACTCGTACTCGCCAGTGGCCTTGTGGAAGACGTAATCCTTGCCATTGACATTGAGGACGCCATCCTTCAAGGTGCACTTCCTGTTGAACTGCTTAGTATTTTCAAGAAAGGTTTGCTACACTGAAATCAGAAGCATATGTTTGGTAGAGAGAACTTACCACTTGTTCTTGACCCGCTGGACCTTGTCGTACATGCAGAGCATGACCTGGTCCATGTTCTCATCATCGTCTTCCTCCTCAATGTCCACCTCGTTGGGGTCGTCGAGGTCCGAGTTGATGGCATCCTCGTCTTCCTCTGGCTCTTCGAATTCTATTGGGTCCGGCGCTTGCTCGTCCTGCTCGAACCCCTCCTCTTCCTTCTTGATATCCTCGTCGATGCCGTCGAACCCGGATGCACCAGCACGGGCGGCAGACTTGGTGGCGATGGACCTGTGCTTGGTGGCCTGCTTCAGAGGGAGCATGAGACCGCCGCCTTCGAGCTGCTTGGCCTTGGCGGCGATCTGCCGGTGAAGCATACGATCGATGTCCACTCGACCCATCTCGGACGTCTCGCCGTTCTCACCGCGGCGCAGCAGAACGCCCTCGAACTCGTCCTCGCCGGCACCATCAACCTGGGACTGCTGGAAGCCGTTTTGCTGCGCAGGCGAGCCCGGGAAAGTCGCAGTGGGCTGCTGCTGCTGCTGCTGCTGCTGCTGCTGCTGCTGCTGCTGCGCGGTCCTGTTGGCCATCTGCTGGGCATACTGGGCCTGGCCAGGCTGGGCAGGAGCACCGGCCGGGCGCGGGGCCACCGATGATCCCTGAGCCTGGCCGCCCTGTCCAAAGCCCTGGATGGCACTGATGCTTGCCGCAGCGGCGGCACCGTACTGGTTCTGCAGCTGGTGCATGGCCCGCTGAGCAGCCACGTTGGGAGGACCGTTGGGGTTGCCACCATACTGAGGGGCGGGGCCGGCGGCAGGAGCAGATATGCCGGAGCTGGCGAGGCCAGGCTCCTGCTTGATACCAACCTCCTGCTTCACGGCCGGGCTGGGCGTAGCCTGCAGGCCATTAGCCCCAGGAAGGCCGTTCGCCATAGGGAGAGACTGGGCATTGGCAGGCGGGCTGAGCTGAGAAGAGGTGTACGAGGGAGTGCCGGCCTGTTGAGCTGGCGTCGTAGACACCGGGGCGGCAGCAGGAGCCGGGACGTTCTGTGGTGGAGGAGGATCCCAGGGAAAAGAGGCGACCTGCAGCTTGGACAGCTTCAACTGCCAGCCCTGTGTCGCGGAGATAATCACATGTTAGCGATCTCATTTCCCTCTCAGGGTTCCCGCATCCATAGGCAGGTTCATGGTGGTATCATCAGGCAGAAACGGGGCGGGAAAAAAAAAAAAAAGGGTAGTAGTGTATGTGCGACATTAGGCAGACATGCAGGAGACCAGGGGGTGCGTTGGTGCGGGCGGCAGCCGAGGGCATGTGAGTGGTGGCTTTCAGGGCCCTGTATCATGCAGAGGAGCTGTGCTGCGTCGGAGAGTAGGGAGGGAAGAGAGTGTGTGTGCCATCGTGTGGGAGAAGCATAGCGAGAGGCAGATGAGATGGCACGTGTGTGAAGCGCGGCAGCAGCAGCAAGCAACAGTAGCAGAACGTGGCGTCGCCAATCAAAAGCGGTGGGCGGCCGACAGGGGTGACGAGTTCCTAGGGGGCTGTGCCCAGGGGTTGAGCTTAAAAGACCCAAATAGCAGCGGAGCACCCGCCTGTCAGACCCAGTCCAGGCCGCCCTTCCCTCTTGTTCTCTGACCTGTGTGTCCACGCTTCTGCCGCCCTGTCTGCTGCCAACGCAACAAGCACAGCCAGACAAAGACCGCCCGCCTCTCTACCAGCGAGTAAGACCGGGCGGGTTCTTCTGTTTACTGAGAAGAAGGGAAGAAAGAAAGAAAGAAAGAAAGAAAGAAAGAAAGAAAGAAAAAGCAAACCCGTCAAAAGAGACAAGTGCAAGACCATGCCGACTTCGATGCGACTTGCAGACGCCTCGATACGAATGCAGAGGGAGGAGGTGGAGGGGCAAGTGGAAAAGAGGGATGCGAGCTGAAGGCCTCGTCAAGGGGAAACCCGAAAAGAGAGGGAGTCATGCGACAACAAGACGTACCTGACGCAGCTCGTCCAGGACGCTCTCCTCAATACCGCCCTCCTCAAAGTCCACCCGCGAGCTCTCAATCACCTCGTCGATGATCTGACGGTAGATGTTTCCGACCTGATTGTTCGACATCTTGTTTGTCGGATAGCGGACGCGCGACAATGGTTCAGTAGGAGAAGGAAGAAAGAGGCGGGAAGGGTGGGAGACTCGGAGGTGTTGGCGCGAGACGTCTTGGAGAGCGAAAAAGGACGCGTTTCTGGCCTGCTGCTGCTGTTGCCCTTTTTCTTTCTTTCTTCCGCACCTGGCCCTTCACAGACGACCTGTTGCGACGCGATGCGACAGCTCAAAACAGTAGTAGTAGACCTGATGCGATCGGGGGCGGCGGTCGGTGGGGGGACGGTCCGGTGTCGCTGGTTGCATGCGATCGTTGCGACGGGTTTGGTGGCAGTAGTAGTAGGGTTGCTTTCGTACCACGGTTCCTCCCCGCGCGGCCTCAGAAGCCGCTGTAAAGGGTACTCGTGCCAATTTGCGGACCGTTAGATCTCGGACTCTGGATTCCTGCTTCTTTGCTCGAGGAAAGGGGGCTCGATGTTCGGTCTCGCTTGGTTCGCAGGTTGGGGCTGACTCTCTCAGGCGTAGAAAGGTGATGTGGTATGGCGTAAGTTCTGCTTTGACAAGGAAATAGCGGCTAAGTAAGGAGATGCGCTTAGGTAAGCCGCGGGTTCCAGCACAAAACCCGGTGGAAGGGCGCTAGAGCTTGGCCTGTAGGGCCTGATCTTCACTGCTGACAAAAAGCTCGCCCCCCGTTCGAGCGTCTTCTAGGCTTCCAGGCCTGACAAGATGCTCCTGTAGATCAAGTGCAGCAAGTTCGGATCTCACACTGGATTATATTCAACTTCAAGACTTCGTATCTAGCAAACAGAACAAGAATCATACATGCTGTCTCCATTTTGTGCTCGAACCCTTAGCTGCCAGTCTCGTCGTGTATCCCACACCACCGTCATCCACCATCGCCCTTGCAGCTTCACGCCCCTTCCTCAGCAAAAGCCTTGGCCTTCTTCATGTGCTCCTTCCAGGTCGTCAGCCTATCCTCCAGGATCGCCTGGCTCTCCTCCAGCGACGCCCCGCCGTAATATCCGCCCTCGTCCATGAGGCGCATATTCTCCAGCATCTCCTCGGCCGCGAAGTCGGGCATCCCCATCCCCTTCAGGCCATCCAGGAAGGCTTCATGCGGCGTCGACACAAACCTGGCACCCTTCCCCGCCTCCTTCTCGGCAAACACCTCTCGGAACTGCGCCACCATCTCGGCGGGTGTGAGGTAGGCCGTGGCCGCGTACACCTGCCGCCCGAGCATCTCGTTGCGCCGCAGCACGATGGCCTTGACCCACGCGCCCGTGTCCTCTGTGTCGAGCAGCGGGATCGGCGCCGTCTCGGGTACGGGCAACGCGAGCGTCCAATGATTATCGGGCGGGGCGGGGCGGAACATGCCGCCGGGGAAGTTGGACATGAAGCCGCCGGGTATGAAGAATGTCGCCGGGAGGCCGATCTCGCGGATATAGTCCTCGGCCATGGCCTTGCTGTCAAAATGGTAGACATGAGGCAGCTTGCCGTCGGTCACTGTGGCCTGTGTCAGAGAGAAAGAGAGAGGGTAGGGGGGGGGGAGGGGCAGGACAACTCACGTTTCTTGACGTTCAGCAGCGAGCTCCAAATGTAGTGCTGCACGCCGTTCTCCTTGGCGGCATCGGCCAGCTTCTTGCCCTGGTCGATCTCGAGCTGCATGTCCATCTTCTCCCAGTAGTTGGTCATGGTGAAGGCAGCGTATGTGCCCTTCATCGCCCTGACCAGGGAGGCCTTGTCGTTGAGGTCGGCCTGTGTTGGGGAGTCAGTCTCTATCGCTGCGAGGAGAGGGAGGGATTTTGTCGTCTCTAGGGTTGGTTGGTTGGAGACCAACGAAGACCATCTCGGCGCCCATCGCCGTCAGCCTTTTGGCGGAATCGCTCTCCACATTCCTTGAGACCCCGCGGACGGCCCAGTCGTTCTTGAGCTTGGGGTCGCTCAGAAACATGCGGACGACGCTGCCGCCTTGGTTGCCGGTGGCTCCAAAGACGGTGATGATCTTCTTGCTGGACATTGTAAGTGATGATGACGTTGTTGTTGCTGTTGTGACTGTTGTTGGCTTGAGGGTCTTCCCTTATAAGATTGATTGTAGATATCAAGAGTCAAGGGCTTTCTGAAGAATAGGGCTTGAGAAGCAACAGACGAAGATGATTTTGATCAACCAAGACCTCAAGCCTCATCACCTGGTTGCAGACAGGTCCTGCCTACTTATACTTTTCTACTTCTTGTGTGTGAAGGACACCCTCACCAGCCCAGAGAAGAGCACCCCTCCCTCTTCCCCTCCATCTTTTCAGCAAGCCATTACAAAGGAGTGTGTACGGACGTTCAGTACTAGAGCTAGGAAGGATTGCCTTCTCAGCTCAGGAAGCCCGTAAATCCGCATGGGCGACGGTCTAATGCAAGTCCAAATCTGGGGCCGCCATCTTCATCACCATCGGTAGGGAAACTTTACTACGTCGATACGCCAAGACGTCAAGACATGCTTTGGGATTGATGATTAAAGCGTGAGGGGATCATTAGTCAGGAGAGGAGAAATCACTTGAGGCGGCGGCGGCTACGCGGCTTTCCCGCTAATGCTGTGTAGACCTTGCCCAGCCTTTACTTTATTAATCATTGTAGCATGTTCGCGCCTCTTCGGCAGTGTCTATCTGCAGTATAGTATGTCATCCATCATGAGAAGTGACCTCGAAGCCTTATGAGGCATATTGCGATTTCATCGGCCTCGCAACCTCGTCAAGTGCGACATGAGAGAAGCTGAACGATCACCATGATGAATGCTTTGGCTGTCCGGGTCAACTTACACCGTCTTTGTCCGGAACGAGCGCTGCACTGGGCCTCAGTCCAAGTAATAGGTGGACGACTTGCCTCTCTCTAAAGACAGTGAAAACCCACGATTATGGGAATAAAAGGCACTCGAATGGGGAAAAAAAAAGAGGTTACAGTCCTGCCATCGAGATTTGATAGTCTCTCCCCACGTCCACACACAAATCTAAATACACCATCATTCGTATTCGTACACGCTGAATATAAATTACAGCCTCGAGCTGATCCAACACCCGCCATAAAAAGGGGCTTTCCCCGTCATAACTCATGATCAAGCAAGCAGAGACAACCCGTCTGCAGCCGAAGACAATCTGTCCAGACGAACATCAAGGCTCGCTACCCTAACTCCGCGCTGAAAACGGGAACCAGATCCCTCCGGGACAAGAGCAGACCATGAACATGTGTATGTTGTAAAGAATTGTTCATACCTACCGTCGACTGCTGGGCCGTGCCTGTGGAGGAAAGGCCAGTTCAGTCATTCCTTATCGGATTGTCATCTGCTTGACCATGGAAGCCTTGCTGGAGGAGCCAGCACCGCCCGCGGGAGAAGTAGCACCGGCCTTCTTCTCGAAGAGCTTCCAGAACTTGAGGCTCTCGTCGGCAGCTATTTTTAAGAGAATGAGTATCTTCAACAACAGCTGGGGATTGGGGGTAGGGTGTAGACTAAAATTGCTTACCTGCTGTTGCGAGCATCTGTCCGTCAGGGCTGAGGCAGCTGTGCAGCACCCTGCTCTCGTGGGCCGGGATGTCGATGTTGCGCACGAGCGTCGGGTAGCTCCAGATGGTGAGGGCGTTGTCGGGGAAGCCGCTGGAGCTGACGATCTCGCGGTGGTGAGGGCTCCACCGCAGGCTTGTGACCTGGGATCCCGTGTCGATGCTGTTGACGCGGGCGCCCGAGGTGGTGTTCCAGAAGTGGATGTGGCGGTCGTAGGAGCCTCCTCCAGTGGCGAGCAGGTTCATGTTCCAAGGGCACCACGAAAGGGCCTTGACGGCCGCCTTGTGGTTGGTCTTGGTGAACTTGGGCACCGACAGGGAGCGGGCGTCCCAGATGGAGACGAGGTTGTCGTTCCCACCGGTGGCCAGCTGCTGCCCGTCGGAGCGCCACTCCAGGCCGCAGACCTCGGAGGTGTGAGAGACGAGCTCGGCGACCTTGTGCTCGGCGATGCGGACATCGTGGTTGAAGACCAGGCCGCTGCGGGCACCAGAGGACAGCAGGTGCTTGTTCCAGCCCATGACGCCGACGCGGGTGTCGTGGCCAAACATGCTGCGGACCTTGGCGCCCTCGGCAACATCCCAGATCTGGACCTCGCCGGTCCCGAGGCCGACACCAACGTAGGCCCCGTCGCCTGACCACTTGACACTGCTGACGTAGGTGTCCGGGGTGGTCTCGAGGAGGCAGCTCACGCTGCCCTCGTCGGCAGACCAGACGTACACGTTCCGCTCGAGGCCGATGGCGACCTGATTGCCGGAGCTCCAGTCCAGCAGGTTGAGGTAGTAGTCGTCAATGAGACCGGGGGCGTCGAGAACGCGCTCCGGGCCGGTAGCGATGCGCCGGCGGAACTGGGCCGAGCTGGCACTGGCCGGTTTGAGGGGACGGTTGTACTGCTGGCGAAGGTCGATGGGCTTGGACGACTCTGGAGGGGCAGGCTTGAACTCGAGGATGCGAGTGTTCATGCTAACACCACAGGCATCGGCCAGGGAGTCCTGGTACGCCGCACTGTTTGGCGAGGGGCGCGAGAAGTCCTCGACCGAGGTATCGGGGTCAGTGCTGATGTCCAGGCTCTCGAGGGCCGCGATCGCGTCGTCAGCAGCAGCAGAGAGGGCAGACGAGGTCTCGGCGGTGATCTTGACCTTCTTCTTCTTGGAGGGAGCCTCGAGCTTGCCGGAGCCGGAGCCTGCGGCGGCCGAGCTGGCACCGCGGTTGGGAATAAAGCGGTCGGCCGCGTGGGTGGCGACAGCCTTGGACTTGTGCTTGGAAGAGGAGGCAGACTTGGTCTTGACAGCGGCGGGCGACTTGTTGTGGGGCCCGGTTCCCGTCAGGGTGAACTCAGACACGCCCAGCTCGAGGGCCTTCTTGGGAGACGGGGCAGCCCGAGCAATGTTGGACTTGGGCGAGCTGTGCTTGGCAGTAGCCTTCACCTTGGCGCTGGACCGGGCGAGGTGTGCCGAGAGGTTCCCACCGTACACCGACTTGTTGTTGGACGCTCGCTGGCCATCGCTGGCTGCCGAAGTGCGCTCTGGGGTGAAGGGTGAAGACTTCAGGTTGACGGGCACCGCGGTGGAGCGAGTGCGGGGTGAAGGGGTGAGGGGCATGCGACCGCCAGCGGTGCGGGAGGAGAAGAGTCCCGCGTGGGACTTGAAAGGAGTTGAAACTGAGACACTAGCCATGGCTGTGGAACTTGACGGTGCAGTAACAACAATGATAATCAACGATAAGTGTTGATATGGGAGGGTCCTCCACGAAGAACAAATCAATGTCTCGTAGGGAGGGCGAGAGTGAGCTCTGAGTGGTCGAACGTGGGAGCTCCAAGAGACTCAAGCTAATGATTCCTGGAAGTTGTGTTGTTTGGTTAGTACTTTCGTGTTGTTGCTGTTGCTGTTGATTTGTCGTTCGAAACAGGTCAGAGAGAAGAGGGAGCCTTCGCAAGGAACGAGGTGGTGTCTCCAAAGTCGGAGGGCGATCAGATGGCCGTGGCGATAAGATCTAGTGGACTTTTTTGAGGTTGGTAGTTCCTTGTAGGAATGTATGAAGGCTTTGAAGGGGAGCAAAGAGGAGTGAGACTGCTTAAAATGCAGTTTGGTAGTAGAGGTCTGAGAGTGATGTGGCGGGTGAAGAGAGAGAGAGAGAAAAGAAAAGAAAGAGAAGACCAGTATTCAACATTTGAGAGTTGGCAACCTTTTATTTACATTCGCCGGGTGGGGCTGAGTCAGTGTTGGCAGGACAACCGGTCGCACCTACCAGCCGCAACGTTGGCGTTGGCGGGGCTGCAAGCATAAACCCTGCCTGCTACTTACTCATGTGTCGCCTCCTTACCTAAGCGCTTGCAGCCTGGCTTTTTGCCTTGCCCAGCACGTTTTGGCTCTTTCAACTCTCAAAGAGTCAGGGGAAGCGGCGTTGGATGGCGCGTTCCCTATCCATACTTTTTGACTTTTGCGTATGCAATTGCATTTGTCCACCGCCAAACCCTCCAGTCTTTGTTGGTTCCAACCTACAGATTAATTGACCGCGACGAAGGAACCCAACCCAGCGAACCCGTCATCTGATTGATTTTGAACCTCCAAGGTACAGAGTCTCTCTCTCTCTCTCTCTCTCTCTCTCTCTCTCTCCCCCTCCTTTCGAGATGCTCTCGCTTTAAGCGACTGCCTCGTTTCCTCGAACCTAGCCTGTGTCTGCTCTCTGCGACACGTCGAGATGGCGCCGTCAACCCCATCCGGGTCGATCTTTGGCGGAGGAGCGGGAGGTCAGGGCGCTGTTGCTGGTCAATCAACGTCCTTGGTCCCCTTCGATGCGGCCAACAATACTCCAGCAACCGGTTCCTCCAGCAACACCTACATCATGCCTAGCTCTCCTATGAAGAAAGGCGCGATGGATGGGTACAGGCCCAAGGTGACCCGCACTCTGGGCCAGCGTCCGGCCTGTCTGGTCAATGCCTCGGTCACGTACTGCGGGAACAATCAGATCTATGCTTTTGGTGGATTCGATCAGTACACAGATGAGGTCTACAACCACGTCCTGCGTCTGGATCTGGTCAAACACGAATGGAGTCTGGTCGATAATTATGGAGACATTCCCGGCGTTCGCATGGGTACGAGCACACCTTGTCGTTTTCAGGCCTCCTCGCGCGTCTGTACAGTCAGGTCAGTCACAAGCTAACACTTTGTGGAAAAGGCCACACGGCTACACTCTACCAGGGCGACAAACTCCTCGTCTTTGGGGGCGAGAATGAGCACCGTACCTACCTCTCCGACCTCATCATCTTCGACCTCAAGACGGCCCACTGGACGCAACCAACCGTGTCGGGGCCCATCCCCAAGGGTCGAGCGAGACATGCGGCGCTCCTGCATGACGACAAGCTGTTCATCATCGGGGGCATAACAGGTCATGATAATTATGTGTTGGATGACATATGCTACATTGATCTCAAAACCTTTACCTGGTCCAGACCATGGCGCTTCGTGGGCAGGTTCGATCATTCTGCCTACGTCTGGTTAGTCTCAAAAACCCCATGTGTCTTTCTTGTACCTGAGACAAAAACTGATCCTTCTTCCTCTGCAGGGGTGATAGAATCTGGGTCTTTGGCGGTCTGAGCGAGGATATGGACAAGGTCAGCGACCTGTGGTGGCTTGATCTCAAGGGTAGCCCAGCCTTCGAGACGACACCACAGATGGGCGCGTTCGACCGTTCAGGCCTGGGCAGCCGCGCGGGGAGCTCGCCGAGACCCCCTTACTCAATCGGACAGCCACCGGCCGTGGGTGCTTCGGGTTATGCAGCCAACTCACGGACCGCACAGGTGAACCCTCCCTCTTTCCAGCTCAAAAACTATGCTCCCATGGCGCCAGGAGCAATCTCGTCGCTCAAGTTCCACTTCGGCCCAAACATCCCATCGCAAGGACCCGGCATCCACTTTCACGTATACTCGTCTGGAACGCTGCTGGACTTTGTCACGCCTGCCGCCACCATCACCTCAAAGGAGTGTTCTCTTTCTGCGCTCGACCTGGGAACCCTGCGGTGGCAGAAGGTGGCAGAGGGACGGGAGATCTTCAAGTCTGGCTACACGTGGCATTACTGCACGATGAATGAGGACAGCACCAAGGCGTGGCTGCTTGGCTGCCCGTCCGATACTGGTGCTGCGGAGATGGGCGGCAACGGGCTGGAAGAATTCCTGAGCGACATCATGGAGGTGGATCTGCGCAAATACGGCTTTCTGGGCAACAATCTGACCCCCGAGCCCCGCGCGGAGATGGCGGAGCCTCTTGCGCGAGCTCGTCGTGTGGACACCCCATCAAAGGGACTCGGTGCAGACCTGGCGAAACTCTTCAACAAACCACCCGAGTCGGGGAGTGGTACGGACTTTGTCGTCACTGCGCTCTCTGGTGACCCAGATGAAGAGGATCTGCTGGGCTCGGCCCTGATCCGCGTTACTGACGTGGCGGACGGCGACCAGACGTGGCTCTCGCCAGATGCGCCGACGTCACCTCCCATCTATGCGCACCGGCTCATCCTGTACGCGCGGTGGCCACATTTTGCCCGGCTTTGGGATTCGCACATGGCCGAGTTCCACAACAAAAAGATGCACATACCCGAACCATACTCAGTGGTGAAGGCTTTCCTCTACTACCTGTACACGGACCGGATCGACCTGGCGCCGGAGGACGAGGGGGTCGACGGACCCAGCTCCGATCTTGCGGACATCGCAGGGCTGCTGGTCATGTCTAACATCTATAACATCCCCCACCTCCGGCTCCTATGCGTCAACCGCCTCAGCAAGGAGCTGGACGTCGACCATGCATGCATCATCTGGTACTGCTCGGGACTCGCGAGCGAGGAGTGGCTCCGCAAGCGGGCGGCAGGGTTCTGCCTGACGCACTGGGGCCGCATCGTGCGCACCACGGGCTTCCTGCGGCTCCCCCGCTCTGCCATCGTCGAGCTGTCGCAGGAGATCGACACCGAGGGCCGTGTCATCGGCGGCGAAGAGCTGGATATGTTTGTCGACGGCAGCCGGTACGGAGAGGCGAGGAGAAAGGAGAGCCTCTCCAGCAACCAGACGCAGATGCTGGAGGGCGACGAGGATGTTGAAGAGGACGACAACATGGACTTGAACTAGGTGCACGTCATACTGAAGAGAGGTTCTCACCTAGGAGGATGATCAAGACCAAAGCAGGGCCTGCATTATTCGGATTGATTATAGTTCCCTACGAGCTGCGACTTCTTTGACTTTGGGATACATTGCAAGGCGTTCCAGGGCGGTGGCTGGCTGGCGGCTTCTTCTTTTGCCTTTTATTTTATCACAACTGTCCATGGCTAGAAAGGCACAGGACATAGAGACGGAAAATCAACTTATACGAACAACCTTCTCAAGACCAGGGCCAGATGCTGCTGCATGCAGCACTATCATACCGACCAGAAACCTGCAGGTGGGCTCTCTTCCTTTTCAGAATGTGCAGCAGGATCTGGAGATGATCCGGATGCTACCATGGCCCGGGTTACCACAGACCATCATGGCCGGCAACGAACCCCGCGCGCCCTCTTATCTCTTATCCCCCTCTGATCAGATGTGCACATTCTTTGGCGTGAAGATCACTTTACTTACCTTTTCATCCATTCGTATCAAAAAAATTATCTGTCTCTAATTACTCTAGTTTACACGAGCTTCTCTCCACTATATTGTGAAAAAGAAGAGAAAAGAAAAGAGAACACACACCGAAACGCACCAATGCCCCCACCAAACTCACCTTCGGCCCGCCAGGGTCCCAATGGATCTACGACCGCCCCTCCAAGACCTACGACCTCACCCGTGGACAAGACACCTCTTCCTCTTCCCCTCTGCGCGTCGGCCTGACGCAGGGCTCCAGCCCGCCCGGCACATCGATCCTCCTGTCCCCGCCCGCCACAGCCCTCGTGGTCGTCGACATGCAGAACTTCTTCCTGCACCCGTCATGCCGCGCCCACCCGGCAGGGCTGGCGGCCGTGCAGCCCTTACTGCAGACCATAGCGCGCTGCCGCGAGGTCGGGGTGCAGGTTGTGTGGCTGAACTGGGGGCTCACGGAATCAGATCTGGAGACGATGCCGGCGGGGGTGCTGCACGGATTTGCGCGGGCCGTGATTGCTGCTGGGGATGACGATGAAAAACCTGCCGCTGCAGGAGGCCTAGGTGTCGACCTGGGCGAGGGAAAAGGGCGGTGTCTGGTGGCTGGGGAGTGGAACAGTGCACTGTACGGCCCGCTGCAGGACGCGGTGAGGGATGGGGATGATGTGTTCTGCGCCAAGAACAGGATGAGCGGGCTGTGGTGTGAGAGCCAGCCTCTGTGGAAGTACCTGGTGGAGGGGGAGGAGGAGGAGGAGGAGGAGGGGGGAGGGGAGAAGAAGAAGAAGGGACAGCAGCAGCAGCAGCAGCAGCAGCACAAGAAGACGACGCTGTTGTTTGCGGGGGTCAACACGGACCAGTGTGTACTGGGCACGCTTACAGATGCGTATAATGCTGGGTGGGATTGTGTTATGGTGGAGGACTGCTGTGCGACCACGACGAAGGGGGCCAGGGACGTTTGTTTACATAATGTTGGGGTGAGTAAACTTGTCTGTCACTCTTTTTTTTTCTTTGTTTTCTTTTTTCCCCCTTCTTTTCATCCTTTTCTTCGTTCGCTTTACCTCACCTTCTGTCTACACAGGAGAATCTTCCGTTTCATTCTACTCCTCGTCTTCTAAACAGTTTGCTTCGGGAAGAGAGGGAGGGAGGCTGGTGTCGTGTGTGTGTGTGTGTGTGTGTGTGTGTGTATCTCTCTCCCGTCCCGCAACCCGCTGCGCCGTCATCACACACAACATCTACCTCCGTCCCATCCGCCCCTCCTGAACCCATAACACAAGAAAATTCGCCATCACAAATTTTTTTAAGAAATAAGATGAAAAAAAAAAAAAAAAAAAAAAACTAACCGTGCACCTTGGGCAGAACAGCTACGGCTTCGTCATCGACTCCAAGACATTCACAGAAAGTTGCTACTAGTTTGAAGAGAGGGGAAGGGGGGGAAAAGGGAGGAGTGAGTGGGTGGATGCATCCCAAACGTGATGCACTTATCCGCGACAACTTGAGACCTTAGTAGACGCACACATCCCCGAAACAACTGTCCCTCCCTTGATATTGATTGGGCTGGCTGGGTAATGAGCAAAGGCCGTGGGGAAAGCAGAGGGAAAAAAACAGCCTTCCTTCATGGAGATAACCGGGCAACTGGAGCTGTTTAGAATGCACCATAGCACTTGGGCCACTCTACACAAGCTTCACCCTCTCTCTTTCTCTAAGGACGTCTTTGGGATGGATGGATGGATATAGAGAGAAGCGTGGGGGTTTTCTTTCTCGGGCTGGGCGGCAGGATGGTGGTTGGGTAGGAAACCTGCACCCCCCAAAAAAAAACTCACACCAACGACCGCATGCGGCCGAGCTATAGTGTGTGGGTGGGTGGTGAAATACGAGGCACACACGGGAACTGGAATGCGCCAAGGTGAGCGATTCTGGCGCTGTTTCTCCCGAGGTGTAAGCGGCGCGGCTGTGGTTGCATGACCTCGCATAGTCCAGTACGTACAGACGAGGACCGTCATAGTCATGTAATTTTTATTTTTTTTTTCCCTTCCTCGGGGATTATCCTATTTTTTCGGGGCGTCCTTGGTAGGAACAGGCAAAGAGATGCTTCTTTCTCTGGGGTTCGCTTGAATATACCTACTACAGGCAAAAGCCGTATTGTGTGGCGAAGTCTCACTGTGATTTTAACGTTGCATTTTGTGTTCGTAGGGGGTCTGGACCAGTGCTGTACCAATAGTATCAGTCGAGCCAGTGAGTGAGTGAGTGAGCCGTCTTCCGAAGGGCTGCAGTCAGCTTTTGGAGCCTGTCTGACATGGCTGCGATAAGCTTCACAGTGAGGCTTCTTTGCGTTGCACCACCCCTCAAGCCGGGAAATTCGGATTTCTCTCGCCTGCGGTAGAAAGGCCAGCAGCCATCAAACACAGAGGCTGACTGGTGTGCGTGTGAGTGGGTTTCATACGAGGACCGCAGTGGCTGTTGAAAGAATTCTTGGAGGGGATCTAATGCGTGATCATGCATCTAAGGAGCTCTCTCTCTGTCTGTCTGTCATCACATGCATCATCCTCATCATCATCATCATCATTTTCCCCCATCAATCAATGTTCATGTCCACTTCTTGCTTGACCCACGATAGGCTTACTCATATCTCTCTCTCTCCATGCATGCATCCACCTAATCGGTATCTGAACCCAACCCAGCAAGCCCCCTCCCCAAAGAAACAGGACGACAGGTGTTGTCGTTGATTTTCCCAATTCGAAAGTGACCTAGCCCGTTGCCCCCTCCCACGCTTCTCCCCTCCCTCGTATATGCATGACGATGCAAGTGTCCATGCAGTCATTTCTCATGCAACCGCCGTTGCGCCGGTACTATATGTCGTGATGATGCGTTGTTTACACCCCCCTCTTTCCCCCTCCTCTCCACAGAACCTCCAAATGAACGAACGCAGACAGAAAGAGAGAGAGAGAGAGAGAGAGAGGGAAAGTAGTAATCGGTTGGCTGAATGCGAGGTGCCACAGTTTGAGGTGGTCCGTAAAGGCCAGGAAGAAAGGAGAAAAGATCCGAGTTCCAACGCCGTAGGAAATGCTGATGTTGTGATAAACCGCGTGTTTTCTCACAAAAGAATGATCATGCCCGGTAGGCCGTGACGATGATGTTGTTTTGGTTGACCGCAGAGAAACGTCATGTCATGTTTGACTGTTTGAGACGCTTCCTTGTCTTGTCATGGGTAGTAGAAGTCGAAGATCTGGGGCAGGCGTTTGGATCATGGGCGCAGAGTCCGTCCGTCAACCACCCTGCACATTGACGTCGCCTTTGCAGACGCCGTAGGAACAGCATGCTTCTGGCTGCACGACGCCCAACAGGATCTGGTCTCTTAAAGACTGATAGGAAGAACAAAACATATTAGTTCAGGGCTTTTTTTTTTTTTTTTTTTTTTTTTTTTTTTTTTTGCAATGGGAGTGTAAAGGGCGAAGGGTTAGGGAAGGAAAGAAATAATAATTTTTCAGTGTGGAGAGTCAGAAAGCCAGGACGAGGGAGGGAGAGGGGGACATACATCAGGGCAGGGCATCGGAGAGGCATGAGCTATACTTCCAAAGAAGACAGCCGCGAGTACGGCTGACAGTGCGGTATGTAGCTGCATCTTTGGAAAGCTGAACGTGAAACCGGCCTGGGTGCTTTAGTAGGACAAGGAGAGAAAGAGCGAGCGAGAGAGAAGTTGAGGAATGAGAAGGAAATTTTGGTGAGTCGAGGAGGCGTGAACAAAAGAAATGTTTTAAAGTTCAGACAGAACTGAAGAGCATATAATAATAAGCAAGACCTCGGGGGGAAACTGTTGTTTGCGGGGGACCAAGAATAGCTGAAAGCGGCTCAGGACGCAGGGAGGAGGGAGGAGTCCCCGGGGTCAGACGTTCGCAGGGCCGGCCTAGCCACGAACGAAGGAAGGGCGGGCGGAAGGGAGGAAGGGAGAGAGGGAGGGCTTCAGACGGGCGACACGCCGAGGGCGGCACACACAATATACGTTTGCAGCTATTGCCTTGGTCACGCAAGAGAGAAAGAGAGAGGGAGAAGGAACAAGAGTGCCACAGAGAGTGAGCAGGCAAGGGATTGGAAGGTGATAGGCTGGGGGCCGAGTATCGAGACGAAGGAGAAAAGAAGAAACCAAAAAATGAGGAACAGAGGAGGACATGAATGAAATACTGGTGTGTGCAGCGTGCCTAAGCACGATGCAGCCTGATCAAGCCACAATACACAAACAAACACATCCACACACCCCCTCCCCCCTCTCTCGCTTTCCTTTTTCCTGAGGGTGTTGTTGGGGACTTGGACGTCACCTCGGTGATCTCCACATAGCACACATTCCTCCGAGGCTGGCAAGGAGGTAGACAGCAAGCCTCTTTTTACTCGATCCGTTCATCACGAGGCTAAAGATGACTTGAATCAGGAGAGACTCCATGAGGCCTAGCCCGACGGTGTGAGAAAAGACAAAAAGGATGTGCGGTGGTGGCGGGGTTGGCCGGGTTTCCAACAATTGCCCCGAGAGGCGACCATTTAGACGACCTCTGCACGACACTTGTGTACTTAGTTAGTGTTCGCAGCAGCAGACAGAAGTAAGTGAGGTGCTCCCTGTTCTTGTCGGGATCTGACGGCTGGCTCTCTCTGTACTCTCCTCAAGAGGCTCGCCATCTTTGAATCCTCGCTGAAGCCCCCTTGCCAGCGACGTGGCACTTCGTCCCGAGCGTTGATCAGCTCGTGACAACATGATGGACAGGTCCAAGCCTCGAGGTCAGCGTTGCTCGTAGGTGCTTACGGCGGCGGTGGCGCTGGCATAAGGCTTTTGAAAACCAACGTGATCACTGCGGCCGCCCTGCTGGCCCACGCTTCGGTATCCAAGGTTGTGATGTGAGCAAGCCCATCATAGGACATGCATCGCGGGTGGTTGCCTCGGGTATTTTTGGGCTTGGTAGTATGCAGCCCCGACCTGAAACGAAACAAACCTTTGAAAGTGGAGGAGGATCGTGCCGTGCGTGGATCATCTAGGGATGAATGATGTTTTTGCTTCGAGTCGCATTAAGCTTATCCCTCGGGACAGATCGACCGGCCCTCCTCGCCTCCGTTGTGTCATTGGGAGGGGGGCGAATACATCCCTCAAAAGTGCAAGAGGGAAAAGGCGTCTCGTGTTTCAGAAAACCCAGCATCAGACCTGATTGACAACTATTGTTGTTTTGCCCAAAACGTTATTGAGGAACTACTTACTGTTAGGGCCGAGCAGCGCGGGATGACAGTACGAATTACAACACAAGTACTTACAGGATACACAGCAGGCCCCCTGTGGCCATGTAGTGAGTGCCCTGTGTGCCCTGGCAAATAGCGGCTCGGAACCCGGCTCTGGCCCCCTGTCGCCCTGTCCTTCCTCTGCTGACCTCTTTGCCCCGGAGCCCTTCAGGCCCTTTTCGTCTAGTGCTCCACTGCCGACTTCCTCATTCATCACTCTCGTAAAAGAGAAACAAAACCATCACTCCCGCGCTGTGTCTGGCCTGGCCCTCAATCGTTTTCTGAGTCAACGTGTTCTATGACTCCCTGCTGATCAGAAGTCACAATCTCGATCTGGACTTTGGGGCCCTTGTCGACCTTACCTTCTCACCCTACCTCCGAAGGCCAACAACCCCTTCCGCCCTGCACCTCGGATATGAAGGATGCACCAAAGAAAAAAGGGCACACAGCCTGAGACCTGGCCTGGGCTCATACTTGTCGGAAGTTCTCAAAGAATTCTGTGTATCCAACTCCTCAGTAGGGGGGGACAAGAAAAACCCAATGTCTTCGCCATAGGGTTTCGGTCATTACGGAACTGCCGTGCTTCGTTTCAGCTGCTGACAACTTTTTCAGATAGGTAGAACAGCGTGAGTGACCAAGGTTATCTCTTTTTTATTGTGGCGGTGTACCATACATAAAAGTATGCGGTGTGGCATCAGGCACATGCATTCAGTGTGCCCTCCAGAACCCAGAGCACAGCATAGCTTTCACAACCTGCTGGCTGCGGTGCAGGCCTCGCGAATCGGGCTGTGCCAGGGCCCCATCTGCAGGCCAAGGAGATATATATATATACACAAATGCCTGCCCGTCGCAAGAGAGAGATGGAGAACCAGTCAGGCCTCACCACAGCACTCTGATGTCGGGGAGATTTCATCTCGGTGCCACAGCCAGCGCACGTAAAGGCCATCGACATTCCTGCTATATGTAGGCAGAGACGGCGCACCAACCGTCGATGCCGAGAACCACCAGGAGGTCTAGGTGGGAAAACAAAATCACTTGCAACGTACTTTTGTTGCACACTCGGCTAAGGAGCACGCTTCGGAGGCCACAAACTTGGCCTTGACAGGAGTTACTAGCATCACCACCACGCATAAGCGGTGGACGAGTTTCCTACATCACGATGGATCACGAGTGCACGAGTTGGGTTGCCAGGTGTCACAGGTCGATGCTGTCAAGATCCCCGCCATGGCTGTGGGCATCAGGTACTGCTTGACTATCGCCGGACAAACAAGACCTTGCCAAGACCGCGACGCTCATGGCCTCTGTTGGCGGGTGGCGAGTAAGCATCCAGGAGGTCGATCTGGGTTGTTGATTGCCTCTGTCCGGTAATCAAAGTTTGGGCAAAGAAACGGAGGGGGTGCATTTGTGCTCGACTCGCCCGACGTCGGCTTTCCGGCCTGCCCAGCTTCTGGTCAAGTGGCTGGAAGGTCGGTCTCGAGAGAACCTGGAATCCCTGGTTGCTTCTTCACAGAAAAGCAGAATCCTCAGGGAAGCCTCTTCTGTTGTTGGGAGATCATCCTGGCAATTGCACCACGGTGCGCTTGACCAAATTCTCTGTTGTACAAGGACAACGGCCAGAGCCGTTGCACAGAACTCGCCGATAGTTTAATGAAGGCGGATTGAGAACGACTCACCCCTCCAGGAATCACTCTTGCAAGGAGCAAGGGGGAATTTTGGCGAACAAGTGGCCGGCGTGTTGAAGGTTGTACGGAGAAAAAGGGGGCACAAGTGTGTGACCACAACCTGGACCATCCCCTTCCGCCCTTTTCGCCCTGGCCTTGTGTTGAATTGCCTCACTCGTCTCCAGCAAAATTAGATTGGCAGCATCTGGAGCTGTGTTGTACTTGTACCACGAGGGATTCAGTCGCACCGGCGAAGCAGCCCCCGAGTCACCGCCTCCTCAGCATCGCCCGACCGATTTGAGCTCTGTCCGCCCTCGGGCAATGATGGCGTCCTACTTGGCGGGCTACGTCCTACAGGAACACATTGTGCTATCATCGGAAAGGCCCAGTCTGATGTTTGTTTGTTTTTCTCTTTTTTTTTTTTTTTCTTTCTTTCTCTCTCTGGTTCTTCAAACTGCTCCTCAGGGGAAGCTGTCGTCCATGACTATTTCATAGTCTACAAGTTGGACCTTTGCTCAGGGGAAGGCTCTTCTTCATCATAAAGCACCGTCACACCCTCCATCGCTGTTCCCATCATCACTGTGTGCATTCCCTCCGTCCTGTGTGCGCTTTTATTTGTATGGCTGCTCTAGGCGAACGAACGTCAGCAGGGAAGGGCCGGAACACGACATAGTGCTAGCAGCGCCTATCACTTCTCATTGGGCCTCCAGATGGGATCTCATCACCGAGAGAGGGTTGATGCATATGTGGCTGGCTTTTGCAACTCGGCGGCATCTTCTCCGTCTTCGGAGGCTGCGTCGTGGATCATGATGGTTATCCTCATGTGCTGGGTTGAACTCTTGCATGCTGGGGGATTCTCAGAGAACCTCATTTAGGGGGCTGTGCTGCCAGAGGCTGTTGCTAGTGCTTCTGGTCGTCGTTCATCATGATACACACCGTCCATCGCGTCTCGGAGAGGGACTGCGAGCGTAGTTGGACCATTACATTTTCGCCTCTCACACAGCTTTAGCTCCGTTTCGGCGCCGTGGCCGATCACCACGGCGCCTAAAATCAAGCACTGTTGCTTCCAGGTCTTTCTCTTATACTTGATACTTCATAGAACATAAGGTCTTTTTTCTCTCTTCCTCTCTCTTTCTGCCTCGTTCCGTTGCGACCATGCTATTGTGTGCTGGTGACCCAAAGATCGATACCACTCAACCCGACCAGTCGCTTCTCTATAGTCACAAGCAGACAATATATTACAAGTTGGTGGCCTTGTGTGTATTTATTGTTCTGCCGACCGTCAAGAGGTGACCTGTACCTTTCTTTCCTTTCCCTTGACACCTGTGTTCTTGCAATCAAACACACTCTCTCGATCCTTTCTGCCAATCTCTTTACAGAAGACTAGGAGGAATTGCTCTCTCCCTACACATATAAGTGGATAGACATGGACTACACCATGAGAACAAGCGAGAACGAGTCGAGTATCGGCGACAAGGAGAGCTTCGGAACCGAGCTTCACATCGAGACAGCCCATCTCGAGCAGTTGGACAGCCAAGATGGCCCGTACCAGGACGACAACGACAACACCCTGTCCGCCAGGGTACAGCGTCTTGTGGGCAGGCTGGGCGTCGAGAGGCGAGGCATCGAGAGAGTGCTCCCGCACGAGAGAACAGACACGAGCATGAGCAAGATCGGCACGCTCTGGATGTCGGCCAACATGACGGTCTCGAGCTTCGCCATCGGGGCCCTGGCCCAGCCCGTGTTCAAGCTCGGGTTTGTGGACACGGCGCTGGCGGTGGTCTTTTTAATCTCTTGGGCATACTGCCGGTGTGTTTCTTCTCGACATTTGGACCACGGTTCGGCCTGCGGCAGATGGTGCTGTCTCGATTCTTCTTTGGGTACTACGGCGTCAAGCTCAGTAAGTAGTCACCCCCCCTCTCTCTCTCTCTTACGCGCGCACATTGAAAGGTGGTTGTTTTCTGTCCAAAAAAACTAAAGACCACACCTCTCTCTCCCTCTCTTACCAAAAAAAAAGTCGCCCTGTTCAACGTCCTGGCCTGTCTGGGCTGGTCTGCCGTCAACGTGATCGTCGGCGCGCAGCTCCTGGAAGCCATCAGCCCACAAAACCCGCTGCCGGGCTGGGCGGGGATCCTCATCATCTCGCTGTCGACCCTGCTGATCACGACGTTTGGCTACCGCCTCGTGCACGCCTACGAGCGCTGGTCGTGGGTCCCCGTGTTCCTCATCTTCCTCATCGTGGCCGCCGAGTTTGGCCGCTCGGGCAGGTTCAGCGCCCTGCTGCCTCTCTCGCGCGGCCCGGCCGAGGCGGGGAGCGTGCTCTCGTTCGCGGCCTCGGTGTACGGCTTCGCGACGGGCTGGACGAGCATGGCGGCAGACTACACCGTCTACCAGCCCGAGACGGCCCCGCGCCGCCGCATCTTCTGGTGGACCTTTGGGGGCCTGCTGGTCCCGCTCGTCTTCACGGAGCTCCTCGGCGCCGCCGTCATGACCGCCGCCGCCGCCACCGCCGCCGCAGACGACGACAACTTGTTCCTCGCCGCCTACTCGGCCACAGGCATCGGCGGTATCCTGGCGGCGGTCCTCATCCCGCCCCTAGGCGCCTTCGGCAGGCTCTGCCTCGCCGTGCTCGCCCTCAGCACCGTCGCCAACAACTGCCCCAACATCTACTCGGTCGCCCTCTCCCTGCAGGTCCTGGCGCGCCGCACCCGCCGCGTGCCCAGGGCCCTCTGGACCCTCCTCGGCACCTGCGCCTATGTCGCCGTCGCCGTGCCGGGCTACTACGGCGACTTCGAGCTCTGGCTCGAGGACTTTATGCTGCTCATCGGCTACTGGCTGGCCATCTACCAGGGCATCGCCCTGACAGAACACATCGTCTTCCGCGCCCGCCTTGGTCGCCGCCGCTGCCGCCGTGGTGGTGGTGGTGGGAGGTGCGATTACGATGTGGCTCGCGACATTGAGACGCCCGGCAGGCTGCCGCCGGGTATGGCGGCCGTGACGGCCTTCGGCGTGGGCGTGGTGGGCGCGGTGCTGGGCATGGCGCAGGCCTGGTGGACGGGGCCGGTGGGACGGCTTTGTGGTGGGGACGCGGGCGGCGGAGGGGATGTTGGGTTCGAGCTGGCGTTTGGCATGAGTGCGGTCAGTTATGGGGTTCTGAGGAGTGTGGAGAGAGCTCGGTATGGGCGGTGAGGGGGGGAGGGAAGGGATCGTAAGCCCCTCTCTGACCGTGTTTTCTCTCGTGGGGCTTGTGGGAAGAAGGGACTTGGTTTGCTGCTGATGGTATTGGCGACATGTTCTATAATGAACGCACTTTGTGATTTCTTTTGGCTGTTTTGTGTGTGTATGTGTGGATTTTCTCTTACAGAGATCATTGAGTATACGTCGGGATCTTTTTAAAGCTATATACGATAGCCAGTCTCAAACCAGACTGGAGACTCAACTATTACCTCGCTAGGTTGCGAAAGCACGAGTAGGATAGACACCCGACGAGATAACGCGTCCAAGATCCTTGATGGCTAAAACCCATGATAGCCCCCATTTTCTTTCTTTTTCTGCTTTTTGATGCCTACCAAACCCGCAGCTGCCACCCTATCCCAAACGCCCAATCATAAGAAAAAAACCCATGCAAGCGAGTGTAACAAGCAGAGGACGGACCGCTGAGGGATCCCATAGACTTTTAGGCATAGAGCTTCTTCTCGTACGACTCCATGTTGACGCCACCCTCGAGCTGGGCGCTGGCGGTGCGGATCTCGAACCGGGCCTTGCCGTTCTCGACGGACTCGTGGAGCTCCTGCAGGCTCTTGATGCCAGCATCCTGCATGGAGTGCTTGAGACCAGCCGCCAGGTAAGGCACAAACTTACCAATAGAGCTACACACACACAGGAAAGACTGTTAGCTTTGTCGTTGTTGAGACACAACACATTTCGATTAAACCAAAAAAAAATTAAAAAAATCACTTACCCTCGGTGGGCCACAGAACCAGAGACACCCTGCGCAACCAGGACGCTGTCGCCCTCGGAGAAGTAACGAGCGGTACCGGCATTGCTGGCCTGGCTGTCCTTGCCGCCTTTGCCGGCCTTCTTGTCCTGCATGGCGTCGATACTGCCCATACCGCGGTAGGCCTTGACCAGCTTGCCCTCTCGGGACACGAACGAGGTTCCGGGGGACTCGGTAGTGCCGGCAAGCAGACCACCCATCATGACGGTAGAGGCACCAAGGGCAAGGCCCTTGACGATGTGGCCGACGTTCTGGATACCACCGTCGGCAATGCAGGGCACGCCGAACCTCCAGGCGAAACTGCTCACGTTGTAGACAGCAGTGGCCTGGGGGCGGCCCACGGCCATGACCTCCTGGGTGATGCAGGCGGAGCCGCTGCCCATGCCGATGCGGAGGCCGTCGACGCCAGCAGCGATGAGGGCGGCAGCCTGCTCCCGGGTCACGACGTTTCCGCCGATGACGTCCAGGTCGGGAAAGTTCTGCTTGACCCACTTGATCATCTCGATCTGGTACATGCTGTTGCCCTGGCTGCTGTCGAGGATGACAATGTCCAGGCCGGCGTCGACGAGCAGCTGCAGGCGCTTCTTGTCCTCGGGCCGGGTGCCGACGGCCGCGGCGCAGATCAGCTGCTTGGAGTCGGGCAGCTTCGAGGCGAGGGGGAAGTGGAGGTTCTTGCGGAGATCAGAGCGGGAGATCATGGACACGAGGTTGCCGTCCTTGTCGACGATGGGGAGCTTGCCCTTCTTGGACTTGGCCAGGATGCTGTTGGCCTCGATGAGGGTGACGCCGTCCGAGGCGGTCACGAGGTCCGTGACCATGACGTTGGACACAGCCTGGTCGAGGTCGTCCTCGAACTGAAGGTCCCGGTTGGTGACGATACCCAGGAGCTTGGAGCCGAGCTTGCCATCCTCTGCAAAACACAAGCGTGATTGATCCTGTTAGCCGCCGACCTGTAATATAAAGATTGGACATTGCACAGTTTCCATCGTCTTGTCTGCGGTGCTGAAAAAAAAAAATTCATAGAAACATGTTCTCCTCACGACATGGTAGTCTCTTTGGTGGAACGAAAGTTATAATTGATATGGGAGTATAATCACGAGAGCAGCAGCAGCAGCAGCAGCAGCAGCAGCGCAGATGGCAACAGGAGAAAAGACGTACCAGTCACAGGGAAACCACCAAAGCCCCACTTCTCCTTAAGAGCCTTGGCCTCGCCGACAGTGGTGCTCTTGGTGATCAGGACGGGGTCGTTGATGAAGCCGTTCTCGTAGCGCTTGACGCTGCGGACCATGTCGGCCTGGGCCTCGGGGGAGCAGTTGTGGTGGATGACGCCGACGCCGCCCTGCAGGGCCATGTGGATGGCCATCTCGTGCTCGGTGACCGTGTCCATGGGGGAGGAGACGAAGGGCGTCTTGAGGGAGATGCGCTTGGTGATGGGGGCGTCGAGGGTCACGTCGGAGGCCGGGAAGCCGATGTAGCCAGGCAGGAGGAGGAAGTCGTTGTAGGTCAGGCCGCCGTGGACCTTGGCGTTCATGAGGTCCTTGATGCCGAGGCCGTCGCGGGAGTCGTACTCCTTGAGGACCTCCTCGGCCTTGGTGTAGTCCAGCACGCCGGCCTGGCCATTGGAGCTTCCGTTGGTGGCAGGCATCTTGTCGGTGGCGCGGGCGGGGGAAGAAGGAGGAGGAGAGGTTTGGAGAGGGATGCTGGCCAAGAAGATGACAGAGGAGGTGATGATGGCACGGGCGTGTTCGTCAAATCGACTGGTCTTCTTGACGGGGAGGGTTTCCCAAGAGAAGAGAAGAAAAGAGAAGAGGGAGAAGGAGGGAGCAGAAGCGGCGGCTTCAAAAACTTTATGCGGGGACCGGCCGGTCAGGTTTGGCTGCAAGGTGGGGTATTCACAGGCAGGCACTGGCAGGGTCACTCCTTATCTGAACCAGCACTGAGCAGCAGCATCGGGAGCGGCCGACTGCGGTCACTTGGAAGAAGAAAAAAAAAAATGTGCGAGGGGAAGGTCCGCCTAACAGGACCTCACTGACCGCCTGCCAAAGTGTGTTAGGCAGTTCGGTTCCGTTCACCTTGGGAAATCTTCACACGCACACACACACACACCCACCCACCCCCAAAAGATGCCACCACGAACAGGAACATCACAAAATATCATAATAGCACTTCTCATTGACTTTATTACGATCTGACCAATCTGATATACGTGGGTCGAGGATCAATTGCACCTCGAAGCACTTGTAGCAGAATGTGTCACTGTCTCGAATGCTGACTAAGAAGAGCCTTGCTTCATTTTTCTCTCTCATACACACACACACACACACACACACACACACGCACACAAACACACACACAGAGCCATACTACTACTACTGCCCAACTTATAGGACGGAGTAGGCCGTCTTGACCCGGCAGAAATGCTGAGGCAATGCGACGATACAGCCTCATCTGAGATAGCAGCCTGTCGCATGAATAATAGAATCTTCTCCCTGCCTGTGGGCCATCGTCCAGTGGACACAGTCTAGGCCTCGGCACTTGATAGGGAAGTCGTACTATTTGTACGTGTACGGAGTACAGGATATTGTCCATGTGCTCCTCGATACGTCCGTAAAAGGGATGACAATTGTTTGTACTTGTAGGCTATGTGGTAAGGAGGTGGAGGAGGTGGTGGTGTTTGTGCATCGCGGATTTACAGTAGAACCAACTTACTTGGAACTTCGCCCTGCCTCTCTCTCTCTCTCTGATCGCCTGCAGCATTTGACTGGCCCAGCCACCGTCATATTCATCCTTGGAGGCGAACCTAGGTGGGGCATTCCCGCCCTACTCTGTCTTACAAAGTGTATGGACGTACTCTCTCTCTCCCTTGCTGCAGGGTTTTTGCCTCCCATCTTGATGGGTCGTGTTAGTTTTTTCTTCTGTCTTCTTCTTTCTCTTTTACTATTCTCCCGAAATGATGCATGCACTTGTTATGATGCAGTTCTTGCTTCTGCTTCCCACCCACTAAGACACCCCCTGGTGCTTGTCTCAGCGCTGACGTAGAGCACAGGCCAGGGCTTCCAGGGCCCGGTGCGGGCGTGCATGGCATGGTGGGATGTGACGAGAAAGCGGTTTAGTGGGTTTCTGGTTTAGCCTTGCTGCCCCGCCAACATAGTAACCGGCTCATGTACGGAGTAAACACCAGCCAACCAGGCCCCCTGCTTCTGTCTCTGCCCTCTGCTCAAGGATCAGGCCGAATTGAGTGGCTGGGGTTCAATGGTAGGTTTTCCGGTTCAGGCCATCCACACGGTCCCTCGACCTCTTCTCCAGATTGGGCCATCTCGAGATATTCTTGCTTGCCTCCTCCTCCTCCTCCTCCTCATCGTCTTGTCTGCTGCCCACCAAGATACTTTTTTTTTTTTTTCTTTTGTTTGCCAACCTCAGAAACTGGGTGTTCATTCTCCCCGCCCCCTCCTTCCTCTTCTTGCACCACGGGGACGCGTCTGGTCACTCGGTTCCACCCCAGCTCTTGTTGTTTTATCGCCTCGCTCTCAGCCCTCCAAGGCTGGCTCTCTCTCTCTCTCATCCTTGGTGACAACCCCACCCGTTGACCCGCTGGGATCGAATTCCCATTTAATTACCTTGCGGTCTGGAGGTCATTCGGCTCTCACGGCGCTGCCTGGCCTGCACGGACGCACACATACTCTCACCACCAAACCCCAGAGACTGCTTCTCGCCCACGACGACAAGGCGCCTTGGATAGATGTGTCCCTACATGTCCAACTCCCAGGAGCTGTCATCTGAGCGACTGCGCCGTCGTCGCTGCTAGCACCCTCTCACAACCCACCGCTCCTCCCTCGCAAGATGTCGTACCGCCCCCATCCACTTCGACAGGCACACACAGTTGACTATTCGCTGCTCGATCGTCAACCCTCCACCACATCATCGGCCTCCTCGGGATACTCGTCCTCGTCTGGCCACTACGACCTCAGCCGGACCACCACCCAGTCGTCTTCACAGTCCAGCGGCTATGGACCAATGGGCCACAAGCGCGGCAAGAGCGAGGCCGTCGCCCGCCTCCCTCCCTCGCCCAGGAGTCCAGACGACCGGCCTCAGACCAGTGCCGGCAGCATATACAGCATGGCAAGACAGTCCCTGAGGCCGCTCCCACAGCCCCCGTCTGCAACAACACCCACCAGCGCCCCTCCCCGCGGCGAGCACCACCGCCACGAGCGGGGCCAGTCCATCGACATCGGCAAGCTGTCCCTCCAGGACAAGGAGCCACCCTCGCCGGGCCCTCCCTCTCGCCTGCGCGCCTCCACGCTCCGCCCGACCTCGATGGTCCTCAGCCGCTCCGACACCGTCAAGGGCGGCAGCGCCGGTCTCCCTCTCCCGCAGGTCCCGGTGCACCAGTCCCTGGCCGCCCCCTCGCCAGGCCCGACCTCGTGAGCATGGGCCGGTCGTCCACGAGCCAGCTGCGCACCCTGTCGAAGCTCGCCCAGTCCGGGGAGGCAGACGAGTTCGCCATCACCACCCCCTGCACAGGAGGTCGTCGGCCTGCGCGGCCGCCGGAGGCTCCAGAACCTCAACTCGGACAGGTCGGGCCAGCGCGGCGGCGGATACGGCTGGGAGAGCAGGAACTGGATGGACAAGCAGCGCCAGTTCCTCCAGGCCTACGAGTATCTCTGCCACATCGGAGAGGCAAAGGAGTGGATCGAGGACATCATCCACGCGTCGATACCCCCGATCGTCGAGCTCGAGGAGGCACTGCGGGACGGCGTGACCCTCGCGGAGGTGGTCGAGGCGCTCAACCCGGACAGGCGGTACAGGATATTCCGAAACCCTCGGCTGCAGTACAGGCACTCGGACAACATCGCCATCTTCTTCCGCTACCTGGACGAGGTCGAGCTGCCCGACCTGTTCAGGTTCGAGCTGATCGACCTCTACGAGAAGAAGAACATCCCAAAGGTCATCTACTGCATCCACGCGCTCAGCTGGCTGCTCTACCGGAAGGGGATAGTGGACTTCCGCATCGGGAACCTCATCGGACAGCTCGAGTTTGAGCACCACGAGCTGGAGGCCATGCAGAAGGGCCTGGATAAGCTCGGGGTCAGCATGCCCAGCTTCGGGACGATGGGTGCCGATTTTGGCGAGCCAGCACCGCCCGAGCCGCAGGAGACGGAGGAGGAGAGGATCGACCGCGAGCTGGGCGAGCAGGAGGACAGCATCGTGGAGCTCCAGGCCCAGGTCAGGGGCGCGCTGTGCAGGATGAGGCTGGGGAGGACGATGCAGCAGCTCTGGGACGCCGAAGACCTGCTGGTCGACCTCCAGTCCCGCATCCGCGGCGACTGGGCCCGTCAGGTCCTCGGGTACCGGCTGCAGATGAGGCGCTTCGCCATCAACCTGCAGAGCGCAGCTCGGGGGTTTCTGGCCCGCAGGAGGCAGGACCACAAGGACAGGGCGCTGGAGAGCATGCAGGGGCCCATCCTTGACCTGCAGAGCATGATTCGGGCTGCCAGAGTCCGCAACGAGGTACGCGACGTGCACTCGCAACTCGCTCAAGTGTCCGGTCCTGTCCGAGATATTCAGGCGGCCTTCAAGGGCTACCTGGCCCGCCAGAATATCGATCGTCAGAAGCACGAGACGGCGCAGATGGCTGGCCCTATCGCTGGGTTCCAGGCTGCCGTCCGTGGCGCCCTTCTGAGGAGCAGGCTCGACGAGGACCAGCAGCTCCTAGCACAACAGGCCCAGGCCGTCACGGACCTGCAGGCGGCCGCGCGCGCAATGCTGACAAGGAACCAGGTTGCCGTGCAGCGGAGACCCTCCAGCTCCACACGCCCGAGTGGGAGGCCCTGCAGGCCGCCTGTCGAGGCAGATCGGCAAGGCTTGCCGTCCAGCAGACCAAGGCAGAACTCGCACAGCACGTGCCAGCTATAGGACAGCTGCAGGCATGCATCCGGGCTGCTGCGGTCCGCCGCGACATCTCGGACACGCTCGACGGCCTGCATGCGCACGAGGCCGAGGTCGTCGAGCTGCAGTCGCTGGCCCGCGGCATGTTGAACCGGCAGCGGGTCGCTGAGGACCTCGAGGCCCTCGACAGGCAGACCCCGCAGATTATCGACCTGCAGGCATGCATCCGCGGCTGCATGTACAGAGCCGAGCACAACGACCTGCTGGACGAGCTGAGGTCCCACGAAGAGGGCGTCATCGCCCTGCAGTCCATCATCAGGGCAACGATGCTGAGAGGCGACATCGGCTTCCTGCTTGGGGCGCTCGAGGAAGAAGAAGAGTCGGTTGTCGCCGTCCAGGCCGCGGCACGGGCCTTCATGGTGCGGGCCAAGTTCGAGGAGAAGAGGCGGTACTTCCGGGAGAACATGCAAAAGGTGGTCAAGATCCAGAGCTTCGTCCGGGCAAAGCTCCAGGGAGAGGCCTACAAGAGCCTCACCACCGGGAAGAATCCGCCGGTTGGTGCTGTCAAGAACTTTGTGCACCTGCTCAACGATAGCGACTTTGACTTCAACGAAGAGGTGGAGTTTGAACGGCTCCGAAAGACAGTGGTCCAGCAGGTCCGACAGAACGAGATGCTCGAGCAGTACATCGACCAGCTGGACATCAAGATCGCCCTGCTCGTCAAGAACAAGATCACGCTGGACGAGGTGGTGCGGCACCAGCACAACTACGGAGGCCACACGGGCACGCTGCTCGCCAACAGCTCCATGGTCTCGGCCAACCAGTTCGACCTCAAGGCGCTCAACAAGAACTCGAGGAAGAAGCTGGACCTCTACCAGCAGCTGTTCTTCAACCTGCAGACCCAGCCCCAGTACCTGGCCCGCCTCTTCAAGCGCGTCCGCGAGCAGGGCACCGCCGAGAAGGAGACCAAGCGCATCGAGCACCTGATGATGGGGCTCTTCGGGTACGCCCAGAAGCGGCGGGAGGAGTACTACCTCCTCAAGCTCGTGGCGCGGTCCATCAAGGAGGAGATCGACTCGTGCACCTCTGTCCAGGAGTACCTGCGCGGCAACTTCTTCTGGTCGAAGCTGCTCGGCAACTACACCCGCTCCCCCGCGACAGAAAGTACCTGCGGGACCTGCTCGGCCCCCTGATCAGGGACAACATCGTCGAGGACCCCGCCCTGGACCTGGAGAGCGACCCCATGCAGATCTACCGGTCTGCCATCAGCAACGAGGAGCTCCGCACCGGCCAGCCCAGCAGGAGGCCGCTTGACATCCCCAGAGAGCTTGCTATAAAGGATGCAGAGACCCGGGCACTGTTCATCGACCACCTCCGCGACCTGCGCGAGATCTGCGACCAGTTCCTGCTGGCCCTGGAGGACCTCCTGCCGCGCCTGCCGTACGGGATCCGCTACCTCTGCCAGCAGATGTTCCGCTTCCTCTGCGAGCACTTCAAGCGCGAGCCGCAGCAGAACCTGCTGCAGATGGTCGGGAACTGGTTCTGGCGGTTCTACCTCTACAACGCCCTCACGGCCCCGGAGAACGTGGGCGTCATCGAGCGGCAGCTGAGCCCCCTGCAGAAGCGCAACCTCGGCGAGGTCGCCAAGGTGCTGGGACAGGTCGCGACGGGCCGCCACTTTGGAGGCGAGAACGTGTACCTGCAGCCGCTGAACGCCTTCATCGGGGAGTCGATCGAGCGCTTCAGCCAGATCACGGCGGACCTCATCGAGGTGCCCGACGCCGAGAGCACCTTCGACATTGACGAGTTCAACGACCTGTACGCAAAGAACCGCCCGACCCTGTACATCAAGATGAGCGACATCTTTGCCGTCCACAGCCTGGTCGCGAGCGAGCTCCCCTTCATCTGCCCGAACCGCGACGACGTGCTCCGCGAGATCATGCAGGACCTCGGCAGCGCCAAGAACAACGAGAACGAGATGACGGCCACGGGCTCGTCCGACATCCAGATGTTCCTCACGCCCAAGCTACACGACGTGGAGGACCCAGAGGCCGCGGCCAAGGCCCTGTTCATGGAGACCAAGAGGTGTGTCCTCTACATCATCCGCGTGCAGAGCGGCACCAACCTGCTCGAGATCCTGGTCAAGCCTATCTCCCCAGAGGACGAGCTCAAGTGGGACAAGGTCCTGCGGGAGGACTTCTCGGGCAGCCACGGCCAGCACACCAGGGGTGCCTACTCGGACGCCAACATGATCGACGTCACGAGGATGTCGTACTACGAGCTCAAGAAGACGGCCCTCGAGAACGTCATGAGGCTCGAGCACATGGGCCGCATCTCCAAGCACAACTACTACCAGGACGTGCTCAACGCCATCGCCCTCGACATCCGCACCAAGAGCAGGAGGAGGGTCCAGAGGCAGCGCGAGCTCGAGGGCGTCGGCCTGACCCTCGCCAACCTGCACGAGAAGGCAAAGTACCTCGAGCAGCAGCGCAAGAGCTACGACGACTACATCGAGCAGGCCATGCTGACGCTGCAGAAGAACAAAGGGTAAGCCATATATTGTCACTGTTCTGAATCTCGAATTTCCAGAAGAAAAAGAAAGAAAGAAAGAAACAAATGCTGACCAACAAACGCCACACAACAGAAAGAAGAAGTTCCTCCTTCCTTTTACTCGGCAGTATAACCACCAGCGCGAGCTTGAGCGCAGCGGCCGGGTGCCCAAGTTCGGCTCGTACAAGTACAGCGCGCGGCAGCTCATGGACAAGGGCGCGCTGGTCAGCTGGTCGGGCACGGCGGACCGCGACTGGGACAAGATCAACCTGACCATCTCGTGCGACCAGGTCGGCGTGTTCGCCATCGAGGGGTCCCGAGGACACATCCAGATCCCCGGCGCCAGCGCCCTGGTGCCCATCGAGGATCTCCTGCAGGCACAGTTCGAGTCGCACCAGTTCATGACCCTGTTTGAGGGCAACCTGAAGGTGAACGTGAACCTCTTGTTGCATTTGTTGTACAAAAAGTTTTACAAGACTCAATGATCAAATCGAAACAAGAGGTTGAAAAGAGAGAGAAAGAGAGAGAGAGAGAAACGGGGCTCTTGAGAAAAACCGTGAAGATCTTGGTTAAGGGGGCAGGGGAGAGCCGGAGAAACATAAGCGGCCTAAAGGACCACACAAACAAGCAAAGCATTGATCGTACGAGGTATGACTTGGGTGTATCGATGGGCGGAAGGGTGGCTGGAAGGGACGGACACAACGGAAGAGATACCATACCTCTCTTACTATTACCCACATAGGCAAATTTCGGTGTTCAGGGCGCGTGTGTTGGTGTGTGTCTGTGTTTGTGTCTTTTTGTATCGTTTTGACATTGCATTTGATTTTTGAATTGAACCAATCAACTTGAGAACTCGAGTTTGGCTGGACGAGGAAGTTTTAGGAGAGGGAGGAGAGAGGAGCAAAAAGAAGAAGATGCAAGAGTGGTTGGTATGTGCTTCTTACCCACTAGATAAAAAAAAAACCTCTTCAGGAGACACTCACATTGGTAGAGCATGATACATACCCACGTTTTTTATTTGATGCATAAATAAATGGTTCAGTGGATTGGATGGGGTTTAATTTTGCTACTTAGTCTTTCTTTGTTATGTTCAAGGGACACTTTCTGTTTCTGAACTCTGAATATTATCAGCCTTATGAGCTTGTATTTGTTCCAAGACTCTCTCTCTGCCTTCTACATGTAGTGCATACCACCACTAATACCACAAATCCCTTGCATCCTCATCTTTGTTCCTGTCTTTTTCTTTTTCTTTAGCTCCCCAGAGATGCTGCAATCCTCGGTCCCATAAACCTTTCACTGGCAAGACCGGCTGACTGATTTATTTCTATAAATAACAACCTTGATGCTCTACAGCTCTGGTTAATTTTCCTTGTCTAGCAGACCACTCAGTACTCATTGGCTTGTGGCTCCCACTTCATTGTAGGAGGAGGATTGGGTAGGACTGTCTCTACACTTGTAATTACCTAGGTAGTAGATATATTGAACCTCTTCCCTTGAACAATACCTAGTACATGTAGAGACCAGGCCATTTCCACAGAGTCCAGAGCTTTTATCCATCTAGACAGATGATGCTTTAAACTATTATCCCTATAGAGGAGAGCCTACTGATTATGCATCCTGTTCTTGGCTGCAACCGATTACTTTGGCAGGCCCCCTTCCGGCATCTTCTCACAGCTTTTTGATCTTTTCCCTCCATTGAAGGAAGTGTGATGACATCGTGCTCTAATCTTATGATGTATTATTTATTCACCATATCATATCTCTGATGAGCTAGAGAGGTAATCCCCGGTATCAACGTGACCTTGACTGTCGCCGTCTTCTTCTCCACTATATAAACAAGTGTTTTTTTTTTTTTCTGGCAGTGGCCCCAAACTTCTCTCTCTCTCTCTCCCTCTCTTCCTTTGTGACACACTTTTGGGGAACACGACAAGAAGCCATCAGTTCCGGCGCCCCCATTGCCTGGTATGTGAACTTACATCAAGATTATCAAATACTCCTTTGAGTATTTCAACTATCTTGAACAAATACCTAGGTACCTATACTGACTGCCAACCCTCTCTCCTTCAGACACTCTGTTAGGCAACGTTTCCCAGTTCGTCGTCAGACCTCGTCCTTCTTCGAAAACACGCTTCTCCATCCTCAAATCCACCAAAGCATCTACCCTTCCTTCAAACCAATCCATCACTCCTTTCGAAAACAAGGACACCAAAAATGAGCCCCTCCAACCCGGATTCAGCCAAGGTAGCCCTCTACCGCTCCCACCAGCACGAGCACGAGGCCAAGATCGCCAGGATGAAGGCCGAGCACGCCTACCATCTCGAGCAGACGACCGCCGTCTTCCAGGCCCGCAAGAACGCCGCCATGCGCAAGATCGAGCGCAAGCAGGCCGAGGAGCTGGAGACCCTGCAGCGCGCCCACGAGGGCGAGGTCGGCGCCGCCAAGAACCGACACGAGGCCAAGATGGAGGCCGTCCGCGAGGAGTATGAGATTGGTGACGAGGTCGTCGCCGCTGCTGTTCGCGGCCCTGCTGCTGGGGCGGCGTCTGATGATCATCAGAGCGCTGTCGGTGGAAACAGCCCCGTCATGGCGGTAGGACTTCATTCATCTTGCGAGGAAAAGGGGGGTCTGTCATTCTTCTTATGTGGAGCTTGGGGGCTAACCATTTAATTGTTACAATTCTGAACAGGTTAATTCTGACGTTCAGTCTCGCTCCCCCACCAGCTGGTCGAACCCACGCCAACCTTGGGCGAGGTCAAGGACAACCTGGATGCCTGGGATGGCGGCGCTGGTCGGTGGTCAGGCCGAAGCCACTCTGGCGGAGAGGGTCGAGTCCCAATGACTGGTCAGTGGTAAACAAGAAAGTCAAGGACGAGGGTGGTGCTTTTGTCGTGGATACAGTACGTCTCTTTTCTTCTTCTTGCATTCGCCTAAGTAGATTGGAGGCCTCACGAGGGCGGTGCGCCCTCGTGCAGGTTCGACTATCGGCTTATGTTCCTGACAATGACGAGAAAATGTGGCTAACTACTTGGTGGTCGTGACAGGTGCTCAGCTGTCGCAGCTGGTTCCTCGGAGCATCAACGTCCTGACGTTACTACGGCGGCGTGCTTGGTGACTTTCTGGTGGCAGGGTTTGGAATGTAGTTGTTCAGGGCCTGAACTGTAACGTGGTAGGCGTGTAGGAAGCGGGGCGTTGTGTCTCAAGACCACTCACTACTTGAGATCTCGTATGGTGAGATACGAAGGTCAATAGTAGACAAGCACACCTAAGACATTTCATAACCCTTAGCCCAATGAGACAGAAATTCAGACAAACTTGCTAAAGTTGAAAGAGCTATAAGTGATACTCATTGATCGTCTCCTTGCAATGTTTTGAATTATATCTCTCCTTCTGCAAATCTCGTCCGAACTCGCTGCCCTCTCCGAGATCCCCATGGTTGAGTGGGCACCGATCGGCTGCTACTGTAATCAGGCCCTAATCGATTCCTTCTAGAGTCTGTATTTGCCCATTGGAGTATTATAGCAGCAAAGAAGATCGCCGAGAAAGCCAGGACGAGGCCGCAAAAGGTGACCCACAGTCCCGACCTGCGCAGGGGCACAACGGGCCGGGCCGGGGCACTGATCGGCGGTGGCGCCGGGTGAGGGAGAAAGGGGGGGCAGGCAAGAGTTGGCCACCTCGTCTGTCGACCTGCTCGAGACGTTCGTGTGTCCCCAGGTCTGGATCGATCGGGGGAGGGCATGGGGTGTATCGTCCTCAAGAGTCCTCAGAAGGCGCCAGTGTGAGTGCCGATCGACAGTGTCCTCGAGTTGCGTGCGTAAGAGCACAATGTTCACGGCTTGTCTGTCACATGTGTGTGGCCAAGCGACGCCGCCTTGCGTGCCCAAACAGAGTTACAGTCGCGCCAGACAAAACCACGTGGCTCGTTATTTCCTCAAGTCGCATCTCGTCTTGCTGCTGGCCGCTTGCCACACACGGCATCGACGAACCGCGCGTAGTCTCAGGGCCTGCTTCTGCTGGGAAGTGCTGAGGCGCCGGCTCGCCATGGCCGAGATTCATCATATTCAAGAGATCCTAGACATTAGTAGCCAGTCCCTAGAACCGGCCGTGTGTGGCATTTCGGCCTGACTTGTAGTGGGAGGAGCCAATGGCCGAATGAGCATCAGGCAAACCCTCCCAAGCCACACACTCTTACTATTGGTTCTCGGCCCCCCGTCGGGCTGCAAGCGGTGTCAGCTCGCAGAACAAAGGGAGAGAGAATGGGAACACCCTCCCACCCCCTCAGAAAGTGACTAGTCAGCCCGATCTGGGCCAGCCACTGGACATTGAGAACCACCAACCCCCCCACCAGCTTGTACGAGTGTTTTCCAAACCGTGCGAGGCGGCTGTAAGCTCAGCGCTGCTGAGTGATGAACGGGCTATCGGTCGAGATGCGCTCTCTATAATTAGCATATTTGGCGCTCTATGGGGATGCAGAGGAGATCTTTTCCTCTTAATCGCCCGAGAGAAGGATTCAAAAAGTCCATGAACCGGCACCACGGAAATGGGCAGCGCTGGTGGGATGACGACTGCTTCTGCTGTTGTCAACTTTGGGTTTGTTGAAAGAGGCCACTCTTATCCCCTAGCAAACCAACACTGCCGTCACTACAAAGCACCATACAGCAGCAACAGCCGAGAATAAAACAAATATACTGGCAAACCATGGGACCTTGCACGGCCGTCCGGGCAGAGACACCAGTCCCTGTCCGAATCCCAGTCGCAATCTCAGTCCCAGCACCAGCGCCGGGAGAAGAGGCCAGACACCGCCTCTCCCTCTTTGACCTACCTCTTGAGATCCGTCTGCAGATCTACCACTGGGTCCACCTGTCCAGCCCTGTGCAGCACAGACAGCTGGCGCCGTGGTATCCCATCCCCACATGCAGATCGCACATCGTCCAGCCCGTGGCCGCTGAGGCAGACGACAGCGGAGACGACAGGGAGAAGAAGAAGAAGAAGAAGACGACGACGATGACGACAAGGACAGCACAAACCAGCACCGTCCTCCTTGCGCCGGACCGGCCGTTCGCGCGGATGCCGACGACGTTGCTCCGGACGTGCCGGCAGGCTAACGAGGAGGCGCGAGGGATCCCGTTTCGCGAGAACGAATTTGTCTTCATCAACTGGTTCTCGTCGGGCCTATCGTCGGCGCTGGCCTTCACGCGGGCGCGGCGTCCCTGGCAGCGGGCGGAGATGCGCTTCGTCCGGCTGGAGGTGTTTGCACGGGATGTGGCGGGCTGCAGGGGAGGGACGAGGGCGCGGGACTGGGCGGAGCTGTGTGGGATGTGGACGGGGTTGAGGGGGCTGCGGCTGACTGTGTGGATGGAGGGTGGAGGGGCCTACCATGCGTGGAGGGAGGAGGAGGAGGAGGAGGAGGAAGAGGACGACGGCGACGGCGACGGCGACAATTATGTTGACGGAGGGAGGAGACGAACAAAAGAGGCTGGAGGGGAGGGGAACCCGTGGGAGCTGGTCGGGCAGGAGGGGAGCAGGACGGAGTGGGCAAGGGGGCGCTGGGCAGGCTCAGGGAGTTGAGGCAGCTGGAGGTCGAGATGGCGGACGTGGGGTGGCCAGCAGGGGAGAGGCTGAGGTGGTGCGAAAGGCTGAGGGAGACGGTGGTGCGCGGCGGGGGGGAGGAAGGAGCTCCGTGTTGTGTGTGTCGAGAAGAGGAAGGAGAAGCCGATGATAGGCAGCGAGGGGCCTGTCTAGCACACCAAGCACGTTGTTGTTTCCTATTCTTCCCTACTTTAAGCATATACTCATGTATGTGTGCAGGGCTCTTCCTTGTCCGCACCGCAAAAGTGTGTTAGCGGAGGAAGCAGTAAACAAATGCCTGCATCGAGAAGGTCTATTTGGGTAGCGCGCTGGAAACCACGTGTCAGGACATGATCCAATTTCTCACCATGTTGTTATTATTATGATCTAATTATTTTGTCAGGCCGATTCACCCATAGCCCTCATGCCACAGTAAATAGTACCTAGGTCGGTACCATGAGGAACTGGTGGCCCCAATTTTGGCCGCTGTGATCAGCAGCTAGCAGCTTGGCAGGGAATCTCGAACCCCCTATTTTAAGCCACGGCGTCGTGCGCGTCGTCAACGTTCTCCATCACACCTAACATTCAGTCGTCATGCCTCGCTCCCTCTCTTTCTCTGTCTCCCTCCCTTTCTCGAGTACACGGGAAATGAGTTCAACACACTTGTCATGTGTGATAATTGATAGGACTGCAATGGGCATTGTTCCTTGCCTCTGCAGTCGACATCTCCTCGAGTCCTCCGCTCTCCCCTGTTTTCCCTGTTAGGTCCAGAAGAGGAAGTGGGTGGGTTTTTGCTCGAACCCCCTTCGTGTTTAGTTCGCCGCCTCGTGCCATTCCTTTCGTAGCATTGTGCATCGAATCAACTCCACATTATGTTCTCCAGCTTTGTTTCACTCGTCGTCTTGTTTTTCTGTCTCCTCCTCTCCTTTCACCTACTTGGTATTTCTCTCCGTCATCCTCGGCAATGGCCCGTCACTTGTCAGTTCAGCAGCGCTATGGCAGACCATTTTTTCCTTGGGGGCCACAACTGGCCCCATCCGCAGCCCCCATCTGCCCCTGGTGAGAGATCATACATCGTACGGACGTCCTATGTCTGTACATAGCATGTCCGTACCAAACTATGTACGTACACATACCAAATACGTACTACTGCTGGAGTAAGGCAAGTACCCCCATCCATGCTCCTTCCCCCGATGCATCGTCGTCACCTGCAGTCATCCCCATCCATACCATCCCTCTTCCGGCCATCATCCCCTTCCCTGAAAAGTTCCCCTTCCTCCTCCTCCTCCTCCTCCAGACTTTTTTTTTGGTTTTATTTATTCCGTACCCCGTACCTGCAGCACCACTAGCCGCCCCCTCCCCCTTCCCTTCTGGGGATCTCTTTATTCTTTCTTCAGCATCCCCCCCCCCAAATTTAAATCCCAATCCCTGGCAGGCCCCAGTTTCTCTTCGCAAGACATTTGTTGATCGCCTCTGGCCCTGACCCACAGCAATGCGTGGCCTTCCGCTGTGCAGATCCTGACCTCGTCCTCCTCCATCCTGACCATCTCCCGACATCCGATCTTCCCTGGGCGTGTCGTCGTCGTCCTTGTCGTCGCCGTCCCTGACCTTCCTACTACTCCTCGAGCCAAGACAGAGACGGGCCCCAGTTCGATCGCAAATACCCTCCCTCTTCCCCCTTTTCCCTCCATCTTTCGAGATACATCTCCTTCGTCAAAACCTACAGTCGGTGCCTGGCGCTGGTCCGTCCTATCCTGACCTGACCTGACCTGACCTGACCCGACGTCACTTATACGAACCCACGAACACACACACACAGAGGCACACCCACATTCTCTCTGTCTCTCTTTACTCTTGACACACACACACACTCTCTCTCTCTCTCTCTGTCTTCCTGTTGTGTGCGCGCGCAAGCCAGGTTTCGCGTGACACGTGTACCACCAGCCTCGACTCTACAGCCCACGGTTCTACACAACCCCACGATGTTCCATCACCCCCGACATGGCCCTCCGCGACCTCGTTCCTAGCTTCGCCGCCGACGCCTTGTGGCCCGACCACAAGAGCCCCCTGGCCACCCACAGGCTGCACCCGACCTCGTACCTCGATGGCCTGCGCGGGCTGGCGGCCATGGTGGTCTTCTTCTGCCACTACACTGAGGAGAACCACCAGTACCTCGTCCCCACATACGGCCTCAATGTCGACCGCATCTCCTCCTTCCTACAGCTACCCTTCTTCCGGATCCTCTACAGCGGGCGGCCCATGGTGCACATCTTCTTTGTCATCTCTGGGTTCGTGCTGTCCTACAAGCCGCTGAAGGAGATACGCGCCAGGGAGCTGGAGCGGTGCTGGGCGGCGCTGGCCTCCTCGACCCTGCGGCGGCCCTTCCGCCTGTTTGGGCCGTGCGTCGTGTCCACGGCCATCATCGGCGTCATGATCCAGATGGGCCTCCTGTACCGGCCGCTGCCGTCCAACTACATGCAGCTGCGGGCCTGGGTCGACGCCGTCTTCCACCAGATCACCTGGCCGTGGGCGTGGGACTTCGACCTGCGCCCGGCCTTTGACGTGCACCTGTGGTCCATCCCCATCGAGTTTGTCCACTCGATGCTGCTGTTCCTGACCCTCCTGATGCTGTCGCGCCTGCACCAGCGCGTGCGCACCGCCGCCATGTTCCTGCTGCTGGCCTACGTGGTCGCCTGCGGCAAGTGGGCCGCCATGGAGTTCTACGCGGGCATGATCCTCGCCGACATCCATATCCGCCGCTCCGCTGACGCCAGGGCGCGACAATACGAGAAGTCGTCATCGCCATCGTCGCCAGCAGGAGCAGCCGGGGCAGGGGCAGCCGTCGCAGTACCCCCAGCGGGCAGCCCCGGCGAGCTGCCGCCGGTGATTGAGAACCCGGCGCTGCACTATATCGTGCACATCCTGCTCCTGCTCGGGGCGCTGTACGTGCAGGGCTGGCCCAACTTTGACGCGCACCGCAGCCCCGTCATCCGCTGGCTGTACAACCACACCCCGCCCTCGTTCCCGCCCGTGGACAACCTGACGCCGCAGAAGTTTTGGTTCGCGGCGCAGGCCGTCGCCATGGTGTGGACGTGCGGCGAGCTGCGGCCCGTGAGGCAGTTCCTCGAGGGGCCCATCCCGCAGTACTGCGGGCACATCAGCTACGCGCTGTACATTGTGCACGGCCCCGTGCTGGAGCTGCTGCAGCGCGCCGTGGTGGGCACGCTGTACCAGCCGCCCATGGCCGCGCCGGGTCTTCCCGGGTATAGGCGGGAGGTGCTCCCGCGCGGGCTCAAGGGCACGATCGGGGTCGACACGGCGGCGCAGCGGACGACGGTGTGGCTGCTGGGGCTAATGGTGCTGGGCCCGATCGTGGTGTGGACTGCGGATGTGTTCTGGCGGCTGGTGGACATACCCATGATCAGGCTGGCCCGGACGGCCGAGAAGTGGATGGTCGAGACCGAGGTCGAGCTGGGGAAGCCGCAGGAAGCACGCTAAGGAGGAGGAAAACGATTAAAAAGTTGTGCATATTAGGGGGTCCTACTAGAGAAGAGGTGTGTGTGGCAATTTTGTACATACTGAAAAGCATAGCATAGAGCATCTGGCTGGCGTTGTGGTAACCAATCTCCAAAGCATTGAACCTTTACCATCATCCTTGTTATCTTGAGAGGTAATTGATTGCCTAATGAACCCTGTGCTGGGCAATTACGCATAGTACACTGTCGATTATGTACTACAATTACTGGGTAATTCTCGGTTCTCTATGTACAGTAGTACTACTACTACTACTACTGCTGAGGTACCCGTGATGCTACGATGGGGTACGAAGTACTTGATACAACCAGCGGCAGTCGGTCTTTTGACCTAATCCAGAATCTCACGTACCTGCACGACCAAAAAAAAAAAAAAAATACGAAGTGTACTTGTACGATTGTCTGGAATTTATGTAAGACGGGCAAAAGATGTACCTCGGTACACCGTAAATTGTAATATCTCGCACCGATCATCGCAGCAGCTTTTGTCATATGATAGCAGCTACAAAACTTGCCGCCCACGTTGATCTCCTTTCTCTCTTGTCCTTGTCCCACTGGGAACCCCGGGAATCGTAATTAATGACTTGTCATGCGGGAGTTCTAGGCCCTCCTCCCCTCTTCTCTCCCGCCGGCGGGGAAGGGAGCAACTGCAGTGGGCGGGAAGACCTGTGGTCCACAGTTCTTCTTTAGTGCTCATACTACATAGTCAGATACTTATAGTATCGCAGGTGAACTCGGTTGCGCCGTCCTGGGTGGTTTTAGTGCTGACGGGATCTTCCAATTATGTTGTCGGTGAAGTCGGAAGGCAAAAAGGGAAAAGTAGAAAAGGGAAAGAAAAGAAAAAGGGCACTGTTACATTTCCCACATCCCGCCCTTTCTCTCCCCACCGCCCAATCACCGTGGCTCTTTCTCAATAGTAGGAGGGATGAGAGGGAGGAGGAGGAGTAAGACGAGTAAGGAAGGCGGGGAAGGGGAAGCATGTGACTTCGCGACTTGGCGGGGGTCGATCCTCTGGTTTGGAACCTGGGAAGGGGCAAGAGAGGGGAACCTTTATTCTGTGAGTCACGTCGATGCGCATTTGATCAACCGGCCTAGCCAATTTCGTGAGCCGTGTAGATACTTACTCATTCTATCATTTCTCTCTCTCTCGCGTCAATTTCAATTGCCGACCACTTGTATCCCTGGAATTTAGCAGCGATAACGGAGGGTCAGAGAAGAGCTATTCTGGAATCCATCGGCACTGGATGACATCTTTGGGACTGATTGGGCCAGTTGATTTGTTCTTTGATTCGCCGTTCGAGTCACAGACAAGGAAGTTTTAGAGTCGGTCATTAGGAGGAAGCTGCAGTAGGAGGAAGGGGGGGCAGACAAGCCTGGATGCAAGGTGCCCCTCCTCGAGAAACCCTGCTATTGACGTTTCCCGTCCCAAGCAAGCCGGTGCTTATTCAGCTCGACAGGCGGGATCGCTACTGTACTTCACGCTTTCCTTGCCGTGAGGAATTCTTGATACCTTTTTATTCTTTCTTGGATATTCTTTTCCCTTCTCCTCCTCCTTCTTCTACTGTCTCAAACTGCCAACACGCCTTCCTGGCTGCTCTTTCTCTTTCTTTCTTGACTGCGGCACGATCCACCCCACTTCCTGAAGAGACGACGTTGTCCGCGTATGTATGTGTCTGCATGTATCAGGGGGGAGAGAGAGAGAGAGAGTGTGTGTGTGTGTGAATCTGTGAGTGGGTGAATGAGAGGCTGACCTCGGGTCTCAAGTCAGTACGCCACCAACAAAGGAAAAGAAGATAGAAATCGAAACAGAGAGAGAAGAGACTACACGAAAAATAAAAAGGAAAAATAAAAAAGGATACGACAGCCCATCATGGACGCGGCCTGTCAGTGCGGCGCCGTCACCTTCAAGACGCCCATGGAGAGGCCCCTGGCGCTCTACATATGCCACTGCGCAGAGTGCAGGCGTCAGACCTCATCCGCCTTCGGCACGTCGGCCATCTTCCCGCGCTTCGACCTGCCGGATGCCGAGCTGCTGAGCGTTTATACGTGAGTCGAGGTCCCCTTTTTCTCATACCACACGTTGAGGAGTTCTCCGGGCGATCTGGAGTACAAAGGAGAGAAGAAGGTCGTTGGTGTGATCGGAAAAGGGGGCCACTGGCGATGTGACGATGATGGGAGGTTTGAGATGGGAGAAGAGAGAGAGAAAAGGGGGGAGGGAGGGAGGATAGGGATATGATGAGAGCATTATCAAGTGGGTGTGAGACAGAATCAGCTGACCAATTTCCTTGATTCTATGTTATATACAGACGGCCTACCGTCTCGGGACAGACACTGTACTGGTGAGTATCATGCGTGTGGATGACCGCCCCTTGATGGGTGCAATCTTGAGACGATAGAAAATAGTAAAGGCTTACGCTCCTCGACTGCAGCTACTTTTGCAAGAAATGCGGGACGCGACTCATCCACACCACACCTGTAAGTATTTCTACGAAAACCCTGGCATACTATCCCCTCTTGCCCCCTCCCTCCCCCTCCTCACTAACCTCTTCTCCTTCGCAGAACAAGAACGTCGTCTCCGTCAAGGGCGGCTGTCTCGAAGGCCTCGACTGGTCCCGCGCCATCCACATCTGGACCCAGTCCGCCATGATCCCCATCCCAGAGGGCGCCGAGAGCTACTCGGAGGAATCGACGCAGACCACCTACGGCGACTCGCAGGAGTGTCTAGACCAGCCCGGCATGCTGGCCGGGAGCGGAGGGATTCCCGGCGGCGAGGGGGCAGAGGCACAGCAGAAGAAGGATGTCCAGGGCCTTTGTGAGCTCTCGGGGCCGGATCTGAAGAACGTTCTGCATGGGATGTAAAGGGGAAGAGGAAGGGGGGGGGAGGTGCTCCACGGGATGGAGGGGACACATGGAAAGAAAAAGGGAGGCGAGGGAAGCAGCAGGATGATCCCCAAGAAGGTCCATTCTTATAGTATGGTCTTACACGTTGAAGGAGGTCGATCTATCTATTGGTCTTTTATATTTGTTCGGGTCATTATAAACGAGGGGATACGAAGGGGATTAGGAGAATATACATAACATCAGTCCGATACACAAAACCATTGTCGCCGGCTTCTTGCTTTTACACACAATTCCATTGTAGGAAGCGGTCACAGCATCATCAGCAGCTTCTCCACCCCCACCCCCTTTTCTCTCTCTCTCTCCCCTCTTGCAGGCTCTATCCTGTCAGCCTCTCCCGGTCAATGCTCTCACCACCACCTTCCTCGGCCCTCCTCTGCTCCTCCTCCACCTCCCCGCTGCCCGGCCCCTTTGCATCAGAATGCTTCGCCGGGTCAAACACATACATGGGGAACTCGAGAAACACAGTCCGCCTCAGCACCGTAGGCACCCTCTCGTACAGCCGCGGCGGGAACGGGATCAGGATGCTCGTGCGGTCCAGGTACCGCCTGTACCCTTCCCAGTTGTCGCCCTTCTCGTAGCGCTTCTTGGCCCCCGGGCGCTCGGAGAGCGGGAGGCCCGAGACGAACATGAGGAGGGCGGTGAGGAAGATGGGGCCCAGGATGGTGGCGTAGAGGGCCTTGTAGGCCTGGCCTTGGACGTGGCCGTCGGCTGCGGAGGAGACTGCTATCATGTAGATGGCTATGTTGTGGGTGGGTCAGTGTGGGGGTGTGTGTGTGTGTGTGTGTATGAAAGAGAGAGAAACAGAGACAAAAGTGAGTATATTCAACTAACCAAACTGTATGATAATCTCGCCAAAATAGTTGGGATGCCTCGACCACCCCCACAGCCCCCTGTCACAGACAGCACTCTTGGGCTGGCTCTGGCGAAAGACAAACTTGTCCACATCGCTGAGGCTCTCCGCGACAAAGCCCAGCGCGAACAGCACCACGCCGGCAATGTCGCGGCCCGTGCCGAAGGAGACAGAGGGATACCGCGTCACGGCGGGCGAGTTGAGCACGGTGACGGGCAGGGAGACGGTCCAGACCCAGACCATCTGGAAGACCCAGAAGCCGAGGAAGGGGAAGAAGCGGTCGCGCTTGTCGTCGAAGCGGTCGTCCTTGCCGGTCTTGAGGATGCGGAAGAGGAGGAAGCCCGAGAGGCGGGCGCCCCAGAGCATGATGAAGACGGAGGCGACGATCTGGCGGGCGGTCGGGTGGGAGGCCGAGAGGCTCAGGGTGATGATGGCCAGGACGACAAAGTTGGTGCCGCCAGCAAAGTCTGGTGTGGTCTGGTGTGTTAATGAAGGTGATAGAGAGGGAGAGAGTGGAAGGAAAGAGGATGGATAACTGGTCTTACCGGTCAGTTTGTCAAATTTAAAGGTGAAAGCCACAGCGAAAAAAATGAGCTGGTAGGCGACGGTGATGAGGAGGGTGATGGCGAGGTAGTAGTCGTCGAGGACGTGGACGGTGCCCTCCATCTTGGGCAGTATCTTGTGTCTTGGTGGATACTATGGCCTTGATGTTGTTGTTGTTGTTGTTGAGTATTTCTGTGTACTGTATGGTTGAGGGTAGTCCTGGGTGGTGAGAACCGTGAACACTACTTCTGTGTCTTCTTTCCTTGCTTCACTTTTGCTGAATCGTTTCACAACCAGCTTCGGAAATGGGAGAAACCGAACAAATGTTCACGGCATCAATCAAAGGGAAAACAGATTGATCGGAATGTTTCGTGAAACCCAAAAAAGGGTGTATCTGTTGAGTTTGTATTTCTGTCTTTCTCCTATACAAGATAAGAGTAGTGTGCATCATGATGATCCTTTTTCTCTCTTTTGCTTTTCACTTGTAGATGGTTCACTGAGAAGCGTGATCTCACATGAAAAGTCAACGTCGTCATCATCGAGAGCCTCTCTGCTTGCAGTAGTTAAGATGGGGTGTGGGTACTTCTGCCGTCATCCAGTGGCCTACAGTGCGCTATGTACTAACACTCCAGTACAGTTGGGATGGTAGTGCTGCGGTCAGCAGCCACACGTTAGTGGCTGGGCACCCACCGAGCCCGACAGCTCCAGGTGGGTCAGCTCCCTCTGAGCCCTCTACAGTGCTGTACAAGTGCTATGGCATGTGTACTGCTATACGGACGTACATAGTTTGACACTAAGTACCGCGCAATTGGGGCCTAAAAGTGACCTTGTCTCCATCCTTCAGGCAGGTGCCATCATCACCCTCCTCCTCATCACCACCTTCTGCTTCTCGGCGAGAGTTCCTTCTTTTAAGGTTAAATCTCTTCTTGGCTCCGGCCGCTATACCAACCAACGGCCTCGTCCTCCCTTTTCCTCGTCCTCCTTTTCTGCATTGGCCCAATGCTGCGTCGTTGTCTGTGCTTGTCATTTTATTCCCCCGAGAGAGCTGTAACGGTAGCGTCCGTCTGTGTGGGCCGAGCGGGACCATGCAACGCCCCTGGATCGAAATTCAATCGAATTTACTATGTACGGAATACACATGGTATCCCCGGCCTGAGCATCTCTTTCTGGCCGGCACTGCAACCAAAACCCCTGGCTTTTGGGAATGAATGCACAGAACTGCACAGTCGAGGGACAGCCTTCATTTTAACTCTGAGAAAATTGTCCGACGACAATGAATGACATGTCATCCATCTGCTCTGCTGGCCTGAGCCTCGACAGCCTCGACCGCACGATACGGTGCTGACGCAGCAGGAACACCAATGGTCTGGCCTGAGAAGACAGACTGTCTCTATTTGTCCCTCCGTCCACCCGTCCTCCCGTCCCATCTCGAGGCTAGCCAAAGGTGGGCCGACCGCATGCGAGGGCGATCGCTCGGGGAATTCCACGTTGACGACCGTTGCGTCTCTCGAGTATCTATGCTTCGCTTGGTCAGAGATATATACACGGACTACATGGTAGTTGTATCTATTCTGATCAAACATTGTCAACTCTCCCCCCTGATCTTCTCTTTCATTTTTTTTTATTTCATTTATTTATAGCTGGGAATTGTTTCTGCAGTCGACATTCTATTCGTCCTCCCTCTGGGAAACAAATTCGGCGTCACTGATGGGTTTATGGGGGTTGTGTCGCGGTTTCGCCCCAGTGGTACTCCGACATTATCTGTCACGGGCCTTGTCTCATCAACCGCAAGGTCCAAGACAACAACAGCAGACCCCTGAACTTGGAAACCCCTCCCCCTTCTCGTCCACACCCTGACGAGGCTCTAGCCGCTGCTTGCAATAGCGTGTAGTGCTTGGCACAACCTAAAACTTTATCCCAACTTGACTACTTCGTACAGCGCCGCAAGCAACACGGAGGAGCATTTCCTCTTCCTGACAGTCTGCGCCGCCATCGCCAAGAACTCGATACTACCGCTGTCTTGACGAAACCCTGGGAGCCATGCCATGTCCACACACGAGCTGGATCATATGGGACCATCGCACGCGCTCCATCGAGCCATAATCCAGCCAAGTCTCTTGGTGTCGAGTACTCTCGTCTTCTCCAAGCCTGACTGACATCTCCCGATGAGCAAAGGGCTCGTGTGTGTGAGTATGTTCTCCTCGGGTAGAGAAATCTTTTTTCTTTGTTACGATATGTCTCCTCGTCGTCAGCTCGTCGGTGAGTGAAAGAGCTTGGTCAATCTCTTTGCACCCTCCCCCTTCCCTCTGTTTCCTTGGTCGTTTCTGCAGGGCTGGGCCTGTAAAAATGCCGGCTCACTTCGCTTGAAAGGGGCAAGAAACAGTCTCGTTTCCCTTTTGAAGCCCTTTTCATTACGCACGCCAGAGGCACGGCTCTTAACCGCCCGGCCCGGGGTCTGTTCGCTACCATCTCTGGCCCTTCCCGCGCTTTGGGTGTCGTCGTGGAGGCACTGCGAGTCGCAAGTCTGATCCACATGTGCCCAGTCTGCGGTGGTGCACTTGAGACAGCCACGGTGCTTGCTACGATCCCCCGTGATCTTCCTCCCTCTCTTCTTGTTCTTGTCCATGCGTTCTGGCTTCTGGTAAAAACCCCTCGCTTGGCCCGTCCCATCTCGGACATGGCTATCCTGCTTGTCCTGTAGATCTTCCTCTAGTAAGAGAGGCTCATCCTAATCCCAACCTGTCGTGGGCTTGGCTTCCCTCCCCCTCCGTTCCAGACCAAACTCACAGACATCTTTCTCTCTTTTCTTTCTGCCGAGAAGGTTCGAGACCTGATCAACGACGACGTCAACGACAACGTTTTTGTTTTCTTTCCCTTTCTTTTTATTCTCCCGACGGCTGGTTCTGTTGTGTCATTCATTTTATCTGACTTCTTCTTTGTTTGTCTTGTGTGTTGGGTCGGAGAGTAGAAGAGCGGGAGAAGGCGTTTTCTAGTCCGACGACAAGATGAAGTTTCTTTCCCAGTATCTTCTACCCCTAATAGGATGTCTGTCGGTGGCACAGGTGCGTTGAGACCCAACATACGAACCCGAATTTCAGAAGTAGTGCGCTGGTCATGCTGACAAGAGACATCTTGTAGGCATCCGTGTTCAGATATGAGGTTCGAGGTGCCGAAGCTGGAACCGATATACTGGCGCGAGGACGGGAGATCGCTGCCAGACACAACGGGTTTGGAGGTGGCGAGGCTGGGGTGGTCGCTGGCCTGGTGGCGGCCTTGAAAGAGGCAGAGGGCCAGCTCGAGGCGCAGAAACAGAAGCAGGGCCAGACCCAGACAGAGACGGTGACCGCGACGGTGACCGCAGCGGCTGCGGCAGCGGCCAACAACCAGACCAACAGTGCTGCTGGGTGAGTGTTCTCGGACAAAGATTCTGGATGGAGGGAAGAACGCGATGGGCCTCCTTTGTAGCCATTTCTACTGACACATATGCTTCTCACAGGGCCGTCTTGTCCTTTCTCACGACTACCGTCTTCGCCAGCGGTACCCCAGGCACCACGACAATCACCGCGCTCGCCTCGACCGTCACCCAGACCGTGATGGTCACCATGCCCTGCGCCGCCACTGGTGCCGCCAGCAGTGCAACCGCTGCTGCTGCCGGGGCGGGCGTCTCGACTGTGCCTGTCCCGTCGGAACTGCAGACCACAACCTCGACGGCGGCGACGACGACAGCCGCTGCTGCGACTACTAGTACGTTCTATCCTCAAGACAGGAGAAAGGAAGGAGGGGGGTTGGAGGGTTGAAGCATACCCCTACACACGATTACGATTCTTGAATAGTTAGTTTTGCTAACATGTCTTTTCCCCCTTTTCAGCAGCTTCGACGTCCGCCAGCACCCTCGAGTCCTCTGTCAGCCTCGGTGCCATCGGTACGACTACCACCACGCCAGCCGCCGCCAACAACCCTGCTGTCGACTCTACTACTACTCCTACTTCTTCCTCCTCCTCGACTGCTGCTGCCGCCGCCGCCGTAACGACGAGTGCCGCCGACGCCGCCGCGAACAACGCCGGCGTCACGAGCGTAGACACGAGCGGGCTGACCCTGGTGAGCGGGCTGACCCTGGGCAATCTGGCGAGCGCAACGATGGTCCTTGCCTAGAGGGACGGAAGCAGGGAGAGCATAGATGCCTAGACAAGAGAGAGGAAAAGAGGAAACAAGGCGGAGGGTTGGTGGGATTTCTTATGTGGAACCCTGCCTCCCTGGATGAAAGATTTACTTCGGTCTGAATACCCTTGGCGGGGAGGATGCGATGGGATCTTATTTTGTTCTCGGGAGAAGAGTGGAGACACACGGGGCCCGGGGGGCTTCCTTGGTGTATGTTGAATGTTGGTGATATAAAGATTTAATATCCAGATCTCTGCTTGGACCCTCAATGGTGTATCTCATCATCTTTTTGCAGGCGGCTCTTGACCAGGTTTGTCTAAGGGTATCATTTAATTCTCTGTCATGGCGGAATCGCTTCCTCTCTTGAAACACAATGTAGATGCCTCTCACATCGTGCCCTCTGCCGCTGTCGCGGGTTTCTTCCCAGCCAGCTTCATCTTCTTGGCCTGCCGCTTGCTCATAACGGGGAGGGTCTGGTCTCCGCCTCCAGGATCACTCCCGCCGTCATGTTTCCTCTTCCCCTGCTGTTGTTGCTGCTGAGTGTTCTGCTGCTGCTGAGGCTGCCCAGGCTGCCCAGGGCCTCCCTTCTTCTTCTTCTTGGCAGTCTTCTTATTCGAGCCCTCCTCCCCATCACCGTCACCATCGCCCTTCTCGGCCCGCCTGGCCCCCGGCACTCTCCCCTCTGCGCTCACAATGTCCACCACCCCTCTGAAGCTTCTCCTCTTCAGGCCCTCGTTCACCACCACCGCCCGCGGGTTTACCCCCAGCCCCTCCAGCCCCCTCTCCGGCCCCAGTCCCCAGCACGCAAGGAGGTTCACCACGTCCGCCGGCGCCCGCAGACCACCGCCCCCGCGGCGCCGCCGGCCCTGCACTCGCTGCTCACCACGATCCCGCGGCCCTTGGTGGCGCGCACGAGCTCCAGGAAGTTGGCGATAAAGGAGGCGCGCGCACGTGCCTGTGGTGGCGACGAGGAGGAGGAGGAGGAGGAGTCACCGGCCAGGAGCAGCTGGCCGTAGCACACCTCGAACAGCACGCCGCGGTTGACGGCGGCCATGCAGGGTTTGGGCCGGAAGCGGAAGGGCTGGGAGATGGAGAGGTCGAGGGAGATGAGGCCTACCTCTGAGAAGGAGGTGCCGGTCGTCAGGGCGACGAAGGCGCGCTCGGTCAGAGGGCGGGCGGCGAGGAGGGAGTAGGTCTGGACGAGGAGGGGCAGGCGGTGGTTGGCTGCTGGGTCGGAGACGAGGATGGTGGCGCGGCGGAGGACGGTGGGGAGAGGTCTTGTCGAGAATGTGGTGGGGGAGGAGGAGGAGGAGGAGAGGCGACTGCTGCTGATGGTGGTGGTGGTGGTGGGAGTTGAGGGAAGGACGGGTGGGCTGGGCCTATTTGTGGTATAGGGTTGGTGATCTGTGCTGGGATCGGCAGCTCGAGGACGTGGTTCAGGGCGACGACGTTGTACCCGAGCGAATGGCTGAACCTGAGGGTGCGCTCCAGGTCGGCCTGCGTGGTCTGGGGCGTCCAGACGATGTTGAGGTCGTACAGCATCGTGGCGGACGGCGTCTCTCGTTGTTCTTTTGTCGTTATATCATGTCGGCATGGATACGTTCGTTCTCTCTCTTTGTTTCTCAGTGAGTAACAATATCGAGCTTTGGGTGCGTGCTGCTGAGCTCTCAAGGTAGTGGTGATGTGATGCCTTAGTTGCGAGGCTGAGAAGGAAAGCTCTCAAAAAAAGTTCGAGGGGTGGAACCGCGATTGACAGGGCTGACCCCATAAACCTTCAGGGGTGTCACCTTGCTGACAGGGGGCCACCACTATACGGTACATTTCAGTGGTACCGTAGTGTGCGTAGTATTGCCCGTGCCGTGGTGCTCTTGGCAGCTCTGGGCGTGGGACGAGGCGGACTTGGCGCTAGAGCTTCAGTGGCCTGCAGGCCCAGCACAGCCTCATATAGTTCGACGCGGCATGCCTGGAGCGTGACATCAATAGCGACTCACTCAATGGGAAGATCTGCACCTGTGATATCCTGCAGTGGTGCATATAAAGTTGGCACGATTGCTGCCTCCACTCATCCCACCCTCTTCTGTCCTAAACGACTCTTTTGTGTCTCTCTCACTCATCTTGCAGACCGATCAAGTTTTCCAATCGACGAAGACCAGCCACACCCACCGGGCAGAAACATTCTTCCCGTTTCATCATGTGTATCGTGTTCACCTGTGGCGAGCATACCTTCAGGAAGCAGGTCGAGGGGTACGAGGGCGTCGTCTGTCAGTGTCACAACTGCGGGAACTACAGCGGCCATATCATCAAGAGCCACCCGTGGTTCACCTTGTGCTTTGTGGTAAGAAGGGGGTGCAGAAGAAATTAGCAAAAGAAAAATGCTATGATAAAGACACACACAGCTAACGAAGCCGACAGCCCGTGATCCCACTCTCCTTCCACGGCTATGTGGACATCGTCTGCAACATCTGCAACTTTGCGCAGCCTCTTGATGCCCGCCCAGATGTCCAGTCTATGAAGGGAGGAGGAGGAGGAGGAGGAGGGGAGGTGGTGGTGGTGGTGGTGGTGGTGGCGTGCCTTTGCAGCAGCAGCAGCAGCAGCCGCCTCAAGGACCACCACAGGGTTGGAATAGCCAGCATCCTCAGGAGGGAGGCCAGAGTCAGGCACCCATGAGATATGGATAAAGGCTTGCAGTTCGCGAAGCCACTTTCTCTGGAACAACATGATTATTAGGCGGTGTAATGGCGTTGCGAGCGCGGTGATGGGCTCGCGCACTGTCGAGCCGGGCATGAGCTTCAAGCCCTTGCTGGATGGGGTTCGAGAATCTAGGGGTTGACTTTGATTCTGTATACCCTTGATAAAGATAATGATGCAGCAATGATTCTGATGAGCCTCAGGACAAGTCCCTCTCGGTTGTTGGTGTGTGTTCGTTCCCCCTGATGCGTCTCATCTTGCGGCCGTGGATATGCCTGATCCCACATCAAGTCGTCTAGACAGAGAGACGAAGAGGCAGGTGTATTACTGGCGTAGCATCTCTCTTCCAGACAATAACAATCCCTCGCTACAATTCACACCATTTCTTTGGAATGTCAACACGCCACAAACCACTTTTCAACATGCAAGTTGAGATAGGAAGAAGAGAAACAGGGTTAGGGTCTCTGGCCTGTTAGCAGGGCGGGGACATGACGTCTGTGCTCAGCCCTGCCCCAGAGAGAAGGAAAGAGCTCCACTGAGGGCCGCGGCCCTTCTTTTTGGTGCCAATTGGATCGATGGATGACATGGCACCTGCGGCATCAGCCCAACCTCCTCCTCCAGCAACGAGATTCACGACCTCGAGAGGCTGCTGGCACCAATTGATCGAGTCCACCATCATGTCCTCTCGTCGACCTTGAGGCACCTCTTCCGCCTTGGACTTTGAGGCCTCGCTTGACAAGCCCAGTCCAATCTCCTCCACCCTGCGACGAACGACAATCGACGCATGACAACGACGACGACGACGTCGACGATCACTGCGCGAGAGACACCACCGAGCACCACGCTGCCAGACGCTGTAGCAAAAAGTAGCACGGCCCCGGTGACAAGCTCGTCCAGTACCACAGGGAATTAGCACTGCTGCTACGACTCTCGGTCCTTTCGAATCTCGGATGACCCGTCGACATTAACAAAGCAGCCCACCCCCTGACTCAATATCCACTATTACGTCTGCCCATATTCTCTGCCACCCCGTAAACGGTGCATCCCCTCCCCCCTTTCTACGAGATGTCCTTCTCAAATAAGCGACCCGCCATGGCCCAGCGTCAAGATACAGGTGCCGCCATCCCCCGCGAACCTTCTCGCCCATGCACCAGGTCTCCGTCGACAGGGTCCTGCGCAACGCCACCGAGATCCCCTCAGGTCAGCCTCGCGTCCCGCCCGCACAGCAGCTCCTCCAGCAGCAGCAGCAGCAACAACAACAGCTCCTCCAGCAACAACAGCAGCAGCAACAACAGCAACAGAGGCAGCCCGCGCGCCAGCCGCAGCCGGGGTCCATTGCCGCAACACGAGCTGCAGCACGAGCCGCCGCGAGGAGGACGAACCCCAGCGCAGGTGGCAGCATGTCTGGCGTGGTAGACGTGGCGGGCAGGCGGATCCTGCCGCAGAACCTGCCCCAGCGCACGACCAAGGTCAGCGAGAAGCTGGTGCTCATCCCTGATGCCCCAGACGACGACGATGATGTCGAGGAGGACACCGCCCTGCTGGAGGGAGAGGACGAGAGGGCGAGGAGGAGAGCCATGGAGCAGGAGGAGGACAGGCCGCTGAGGGACGTGGAGCTGGACGTGCTGAAGAAGCGCGGTGGCATCCGTGGCAAGAGCTATGCAGAACGGCTGCCCAAGCGGCAGCGCGCCGAGAAGGTCTCGAGGCTGACGGCCTACTGCACGGCTGAGTCCTTCAAGATGAAGGCTACGGCCGAGTTCCTGCGGACCAAGCACGAGGCAAAGACCAAACTGTACGACGACTGCTTGTACGTGGTCTACCACCTCCCGCTCATGTCTGGCATCGATGGGTACCGGGTGCGGAGCAGGCCGATCCTCAAGACGCCTGGAACGGGCAAGACGGTGCTGGACCTGGAGATAGAGAGGAGCGAGAGGAGAGATCATCACTACGGCTACATGGAGGACGACAGCGGCAGCCCGCTCGCCCCCCGACAGCCCCTCCACCCTGCACCACATCCCCAGCAGCAGCAGCTCGGAGGACCGTGGTCGGACCATGGACAGCCACACGGACGACCATCCGACCCTCAGCCCCATCAACCGCCTCGCCCCCGACGCCAAGAACTTTGCCGAGATGTTCGTCTTCTCGTACGGCGTGGTTGTCTTCTGGAACTTCACCGAGCGGCAGGAGAAGGATATCCTGGGCGACCTCACCTTTGCCGAGAGCGAGCGCGGAGGGTCCCTCGTCGTCCGCCCCTTTGAGCCCAACGACTACGAGACCGAGGAGTTCCACTTCGAGTACAGCGCAGACATCAAACACCCCCGCATCTTCAACGACATGATCACCCTGCTGCCGCGGTCCGACCACATGGTGAAGCTGGGCATCAGCCACGCCGTCGCCCAGAGCACCAAGCTATGCTCCTTCGAGGAGAGGATGTCAGACACCATGCAGGAGGCCCTGCCGGTGCCCAAGACTATGGCCACGACGGGAGACCTCAATATGGGCCGGGATGAGATAGTAAAGATCCTAGGCCGACTTTTCAAGAGCAGGGTGGACATCAACCTTTGTAAGTTTTTCTGGTTTTTCCGGTGGTTTCTATGACTAACCCACCCCCTTCGCCGTAGCATCAAACATCTTGCCCGTCCCCAACTTTTTCTGGGAGTCCGAGCCCACCCTTCACCCTCTCTACATGGCCATCCGCGACTACCTCGAGATCGACCCGCGCATCAAGGTCCTCAACGAGCGCTGCCGCGTCTTCCTCGACCTCGCCGAGATCCTCTCCGACACTGTCGCCGACGCCAAGATGTCCGTCATCACCTGGATCGTTATCGTCCTCATCGTCATCTCCATCGTCGTCACCGTCACCGAGGTTGCCCTGCGCTTCACCATCCTGCAGAAGAGCAACAATAACAACAGCCGGGCACCTCCGGTGGTGAACGCGAGCGTGGCGGAGGAGGCTGGGGCCGTCGGTGGTGGGGGCGTGGTGGAGGTGTTCCCGCGCGGGAGCGTCGAGTGGAAGCTCGCGAGGGCCAACATCACCGTGGACGAGCTGCGGCAGTGGGCTGCCGGCCTGGGCGAGGGCGACAAGACTGCCGTCTGTGGTGGGGACATTGTGCCGAGGACGTTTGCGGGTGTGTAGCAGTCAGGTCCAATCAAGTAGTCAGTCAGCATAGCGATGGTTTGGTTCTTTTTCTTCTTCTTTGTCTTCTTCATAGAAACTGCTTGCGGATACCCTGGACCAAGATTACAGATGAAGCCAGATCATTCTACATGTAACAAGGTTGCCGTTGAACCTCTTTCTCTATTTAATCACGCGACACACACAACCTTGTGGAAGAACCCCTCTCGCACGCTCTCGCACGCCCTCGCATAGATTAGATTGGGAGCAGAAAGAGTCACCAGAGTAATATTTCTGTCTTCTTTTCAATATTTCCAAGCTCACTAACTACACAAGTCTCTCTCAAAGTAGGACCTGTTCTTGATCTGATCAAAATGGGAAAGGTGCCAATATTATACATACAGCTAACCTCTTCAGATCAATCGAGCAAGTGGGAAAGAAAATAACAAGAAAAAGAGAGAGAGAGAGAGAGAGAAGGAAGGGGGAGAAAAAGAAGTCTTCTTCGTGTCTGGCCGGATACGTTTCAACCAAGGCAATTCCGCGATCGGGAAAAGAAGAGAAGAACAGGGGAACAAATTCAGCCTTTTCTCACACACCGCTGATATCTGAAATCTGACCGTTCCGCATCGCACCGCACCGCACCCATGTTAAAAATAGGATAAGTGTACAAAACTTGAGAGTATCTGGGAGAAGCTGACCTGCCGTATTTCACCGGCTCAAGAAAGAGGAAAAGAACAAGAAGAGAGAGAGAGAAATCTCAAGGCCTCGAGAACATTTGTCAAGGGGTATTATTGAAGTGCCGTCCCGCAAAGAGTTTGAGAACCTGCAAGAATGAAAAGAAAAACAAAACGTGAAGCTCTCTAATGGTATCATTTTGGATTTGGGTAAGAAAGAAAAATGAGACATCGACAAGAGAAACTGCGTAAGAATGTCCGTCCATCCCCGAGGCAGACGGCACACAAGATCCATGTGCCCCGGTTCAAGACGTCTGTATATGCGAACGATGGTTCCGCGTAGTATGGTGGTTTCGGTTTCGCGTGCGATCACCGGTCAGGCAGGGTTCTGTCTGTCCTTGATCCCTAGCGAGGGACGGGAGGGCGAGAACCAGGCGCTTGGGAACCGTCCATGTTGTTGGTAAGCTCGGCGACACGAGCCTTGATACGTGCGACGCGGGATTCAATGCCTGTCGGCTGTGTGTCAGTATGGATACGATGCTAAAGGGACTCACTGCCTGTGTGCTAAGTGATGATGATGACTTACTCTCCTCGCCACTGGTTCCCGGTGTGTCTGATGGTGGGGTAGGGGCCGACGGCCGGCCCTGCGGCTCCTCTTGTCTTTGCTGGGAGGACTGCTGGGCTGCGGCAGCACGCTCGGCTGCATTCTTGCGGATCTGCGCCCAGCGCTCGATGGCAGGCGCTGTCTGGGGCTCGTTAGACTCGTTGATGGGCCGAGGCCTGGGCTTCGTCCTGGTCTGGCGCACAGGCTCGGGCTCGACCGCAAGCTCCTGCTCGGGCTCGGGCTGCTGCTCGACCTCCGTCTCGGGAGGGTTGGGAGACCTGTGCCGCTGGATAGGCGGAGGGAGGGCATCGTCTTCCTCCTCGCTGTCTGGGACGAAAGCAGGCTGATCTTCGAGGGGGCCCTGGTCGAACCGAGAGAACTCGTCGGTCGCCTCCTCAGCATCGGCAGTGCTGACGCGAGAGTTGTCAAGCGACGCAGCAGAGGGGTCGAACACCGGCTCGGTATTCTGTGCTTCCTCCTGCTGCTGGGGGGCATCGGGGTGATAGGGGCGGTCTCGACAGGTTGCTGCTGCTGGTGGGGGTCTGCTGTCCCGGCATCTCTTGCTGAGGCGTGTCGGCCCTGACAGGCGAATCGGGTGCTGGTGTTGATGCAGCGCCGTGTTCCGCCTCGGCCAGAGCGGCAGCCATGTCGGCGGATGTATTCTCGGGCACCTTGGAAGCCCGCCTCTGCCGTCCAAACAGCCTCCGGAACCCGCCTCCGCCCTTCTTCTCCTCCTTGTGGAGCTCCTTGTGGAGCTTCTTGGGCTGCTTCGGGCTGCCCTCCTCAACAGGCTCGGGCGACATCATGTTGTCGCGCACCATATCAAAGCTGGTGTTCTGCGCCTCTTCCTGAGGGGGCAGTGGGGGCAGCGGAGAGTCGCGGCCCGTCTCGGGAGCTGCCGGGGCAGAGCTCAGCGGCTCCTCGCGCTGCTCCTCGCGGGGCGTCCGCACCGATGGCGACCGGGGCAGCGGTGATGGCGACGGCTCTTCAGCCACGCTGCTTCCCAGGAGCCCGTTTGACTGCATGGTTGACTGTCCAAGGCCGCGGCCCGCCATCGAATTTGCCAGATAGGCTTCACGAATAGTGTCCTTATCATATTTGTTTGCCCACTTCATCGCTGGCGAGGCCTCCTTCATGATCATCGGCTGCAGCGTCATCACGCTCTGCGTCTTTTCGGCCACCAGCTCGGCATCGGTACGACCCCGGCGGATCGGCATGCCCTGCGCTTGCCGCGCCTCTCGCTCCTGCTTCGCCTGGAGCTGCTGCGCTGCGGCCTGGATCTTGGCCTGCTGGTCGGGGCCAAGACTGGTCTTGCTGATAGCGCCGACTGTTGCGCTGCTCTTCAGACGACCGTTCTCCAGGACGTTCTTCCCGGCAGTTGACTTGCGCCGGGAGAGGCTGTCCTTGTCCTTCCGCCTCCAGCTGAAGAAGCTCTTCTTCTGCGCGACGTACGCGCCCTCTGCGGGCTCAGTGGCCGCGCCCTTGACGACCTCCTCAAAGACAAGCCATCTTCCGTTCCTAATAAGGGTCTCGATGACTGCACAGCGGCCAAAGGCTGACTTTCTCTCGGGGGTCTCTTCTGGTGCCAGACTGTTCATCCACACCCACCAAAAGGCCTCGTCCAGGTCGACCCTGTTGATGCTCGCGAGCTCGCCCTGCTCGACCACGGACCCCGACTCCAGCCGCGGCCTGTGAGATTGGGCGGACTGCTGCCGCACAGTCGTGTCGATGGGAGGAAGCACCTTGTCTGGGGGCAAAAGACTCGTAGGACTGGTGGCACGGTCGTCAACAAACCCAGACGACAGGAAGTCGGCCCAGGACGGCGTTGTAGGTCTTCCGCCTCTGTTAGCGCCGGAAGCCGGGGTCGTCCTCAGTCCTGTAATGGGCTGTGGTGTGGGTGCTGACAGCATATCGTCGTCGTCATCCTCATCTAACGCGCTCTGGAAGCCGATATCCTCGAATCGAGACCAGGAGGCGTCTCGCAGGCTTGTAGAGTGCTTCACGCTGGACACAGCCTGGGTCTGGTTGGCAGCAGCAATAGCTCTCAACACGCGGTGGCACTCCTCCGTCAGAGCTGCCACGGGATCCTCGTATTCGGAGAAGCGCTGCAGCGAGTCCTCTCGGTATTGAAAGTGGTTTCCCCGGCGGAGGAGAGCGAAGGGCGTCGGCGAGACGGACTCGACAATCATGACCACCTTGAAGGTGGACGCCTGCATCAGAATCGGTCGCCTTGGTGGGTATTCGGTGTCCTGGAGCAGCGACTGCAGAGACCTCGGCAGCATCGAGATGGTACCAGGGCCCTGCTGCGCTGGACCGAGCGTCCGAAGGTACGCGAAGAAGAGGTGGCTCGTGGCGTCGGCGGCTTTCAACCACTCCTTGTACCCGCCATCAAACCCATTGCTCGTGTCCTTGTGCTCGAATGCCCACCAGGCTGCCATGCGAGACAGCTTGCGGCCGCCAAAGCCGTTGGCTCTGCCGTGTGCTGCGATGGCCGACAGAAGGTCGAAGAAGCTGAAGATGATACTCGTGCGAGCGCCGTTCTCGACGCTAAGCGGGATGAAGGTTTTGAAAGAGTCGCGGGCCATGTTCGAGTCTGCAGAAGAGTGCCGCGGTCAGCCTCCCATATACCCTCCCCCATGATACAGTGTCTGCAAGAACAGAACAGAGCTTCGTGTCATACCTTGCTCTCCCACTTTAAACAGCTCGTAGGCGTCCCAGCCCACCACACCACCCTGCAGCCGGCTCCAGCACCATTTTATGACACCCGTGATGACCTGTTATTTCTCCAATTTAGCATGCAGACGTGAGCGTACAATCTATCTGTCCCGTGAAACGTACCATCGGCTCGGTCATCCGAAGCTCCTGCACCAGTGTCTCGCCGCGTATCGCATGATTGTCGAAGAAGTGGCGTATGAAGGTGCGGACAGCGCTGGGATCTGAAGTCGGCCGGAAAGGTAGGAGCAGGAAGGGGTGATCGAGAGCTGCGCATCAATTCAATTCCATCATCAATTAGCAATCAGGTCAGGCTCAGTCCGTGTAGGACGCGACAGAGGAAAAGGTGAAGAGTAAGAGAAAGAGAGAGGAGATGGTTGCTTTAGTGCAGGCGCCTAGGACGAAGACGGCCTAAGACGAAGGGAACCTGCAGACGCGGGCGGTGTGTGTGTGTGTGTGTGTGTGTGTGTGTGTGTGTGTGTGTGTGTGTGTGTGTGTGTGTGTGTGTGTGTGTGTGTGTGTGTGTGTGTGTGTGTGTGCGCGCGAGAGAGAGATATCCCAGGAGCAAAGATTGATGCAACGACGTACCTCTGGTCTTGATCTCCTCGGTGCACCGCTTGACGAGCTCGTGTACCTCCTCGGGTTCGACCCAGGACCGAGCCCAGGCATCTGTCCACTGTGGTTTGGCCGGCTGCTGGTCGAGGGCAGGGTTGCCGCCCTTCTTCTTGGACTTGCCGTCCTTTTTGGACCGCGAGAAGATGCCCATCGTTCCTGTATCAAGGGGATCGATCGATATCGGTTTTAGGCTGCTCAGGGTACTTGAGACATTCGAGGGCCCCAAGGGCGGAAAATCCACTGGGCGCGGCAGAACGCGGTTGGCGCGTCTGGGTCGGACCCTGGGGGGAGGAAAAAGAAAGGGGGATGGGGAAAAAAAAAAAGTGGTTGTGTAATCTTTTGGAGGGTCGAAGATGACGAGGAGAGTTCACCAGCCAGGCCACTTGGGGAGCGGCGGACAATGAGAATTGGGAAAACAGGAGGTAATTTCGTCGGATCAGCGGCAGGGTAGATAACTCGGACGGAGTCCTGTGTGATGACCGAGTAGCGGCGCAATATCGCAAAGTCGAGTCGTGATATAGGGGGGGAGGAGGCTGAAGCGGTTTGCCTCTTAAAGGGGTGGTTGTATCGAAATGTATTGGAATGGCCAAATGGGTGCACCACTTTTGGCAGAAATTGCCCCCAACAGTAGGAGAGAGAAGGGGGGTCGAAGTAGAAAAAAACAAGGAAAAAAAATAAGGGTATCGAAAGATAAAAAAAAAAAAGAAAGAAAGAAAGAAAGGAAAGAAAAGAAAAGAAAGAAAAGAGAGATCGACTGGAGAATGATAACGAGAGAGAGAGTGTGTGTGTGTGTCGAGAAAAAGGACCGTGTGGTGATAGATTGGAAAGGAACCAAAAGAGACGCAGAGGGGGGAAAGAAGAAAGGAAGAAGAAGGGAAAAAAAAAGAGTGGAACTAGTCTCTCTCTGTGTGTGTATGTATGTGTGTGGTAGAGGGGAAGCAGCTCTCAGGGGTAGAGAGAAGAGACTAGAAGGGGGAAAGGAGGAGAGTGATTGCAGATGGGGAACCTGCTGCACCTTCTGCGCGGGTGCAAGATTGTACAGGTAGCAATTGATAGGTCGCAGGTGAAATTAATTGGGCGTGGCCTGTCACCAAATCCGTCAATCGTCGAGACTACTACCAACCTCGATGCCACCCACCAGCCCTCCCCACTCGGGAAGACTTCTCCGTAGCCGAATGTACAGATTAGAATTCGATCGTCCTCTGAAGGGCTAAATCCGGAGGTGGCCTCCGGGGGAGGGAAAGGGAAAGAAAGGGTCCTGTGTACTCCGCAACACATGACGCAGAAGGGGATCACCATGTAACTCACCCAGCAATGGCTGAATGGCCTCGTTCTCGTGGCAATCAGGAGGAGGAGGAGGAGGGGGGTACTTTGGGTCGAGGTCGGACAAGCAGGCGGGTTCCAGGCGGCGTAGGACCTTGTCCCGCGGTGGTTCGCTGGGCTTGTCGTGCAACGTATTGGCCTTGTGCCTCAAAAAGAAATTAAAGGTGTTGAGGGAGCCCTGAGGACAAGCCAGCCGATAGTATGAGGAAGGGGAATCCAGACCAGGGTCCCCAACTATGTACAGTCCCAGCTTCAACTCCCCTTGTCCTGATCCTCCCTTCTCGCCTCTTCTTCCAGCACACACCTGCTGGCTGGCAGTTCGACCTCTTGATGATGACGATGGCGATGATGATGTTTGATGAGGCTTGTAAGTTTCTGACGGGAGCAATCACGGATCCAGGTACGGCATATTGCTGTGGGTGGTTAGAACGGAAGAGGGAAGAAAAGAGGTGGATCGATCGGTCATGCCCCCTCAATCTAAAACATCAACAAATGTCTACTAAGGATTCCGTCTTGTCTCGCTGCCAAACTGCACAACATCACCGTCAATGCCGGGCCACAGCCCCACCTCCAACCATGACCACCCATCAGCATAAGCCTTACATGTACTTGACTGTACAAAGTAGGCAGCGGTGCTCTGGAGAAAGCTCCTGGACGTTTTCCATCGCGCGTGGCCAGGCCTGGAACCACATGGTCGGGGGAAGAAGCTATGGACACCCTCACGTCCTAGCGGCTGCAGTCCACGGGCGCCAGGCCTGAATTTTCGATTGATAAGTAGTAAAGTATAAGTATAGCACTTGCTAAGTACCCAGCACGCCAGGAACCGCAGTAATGGTCCACGTCCACCCCTCTCTTTTCTCTGATTCCAGGGGACCACCTCGACCGTCCCGCCGTGGTGGATTGATGACATGAGAAAATCTCCGCGCCAGGTTGGACAGAACTTGCTAGCCAGTACACACTATCACATATGTGAGCCGTAGCAAGCAGAAAAAGAGCTGAACTGCGTCGGCAAGCTGCAGCAGGGCTTTAGAGAACGACTGACTGGATCGCGCGGCTGTTCCAGGCCTCGTACATATACGCCATTCAATCACCATCATCGTCACAGGGACGACAGACTGACTGTTCAGCTCTCTTCCGTCACCTCCCTCGCTGCCCTGCCAGTCAGTCAATAACACCTCTTCCTCTTGAAGCCCGGCGGCAGACCGACGGTCCTGCAAGTTGGTCGACGATCAATCACACATCACATCAAATCACAGCATTCAATATATTACATGAGCAAATCGTCAAGGATCACACCCAACCGTCTTGGCCCCACATGGCGTATGCCGCGATGACACCCAATCTTTTCCTCTTTCCTCTTTCTCGAGGAGTTGTCTCGACCCTTAATGGAGGAGGGAAGGGTACGAGGAGGGGCTGCAGGCGAGCAACTTTTTCCCGTTGCTATCCTGCCAGCGCATCATCCATAAACTTACTATATATACTTTAGAGCAAGCGAGAGAGGCTGCGACCAATTGGCCACACACCACCTCGCTCTATGCGCTGGCAAGTGCATCACCAGACATGGACTGAGGACCACTAGATGCTGTCCCGTGTCTCCCTACCTTGCCATACCACAAAATTAGGGCTTTTCGTCAAGATAAGAAGAGGCTGAACGCCGCCCCCCCGTGTCACACATCCCTCCCCAAGAAAGGAGAGGATCTATACCGTGCTATACCAACAAGCACCAAAACTAATTATAGGGACCCCCTGCATCGCTAATAACGAACGATGTCGGACGGTTTCCCTCCAACCTTCAACCTTCGCCTTTGGACCTGCATCTGCCGTCCCACCTCCCTTCCCCACCCTTCGTGTGCCATGCGCTTCGGGGGGCCGGTTCTCTTTGTCCCAGCTGATCAGTCAGACCGCCTGCAGGTTTAGTGCCTCGGTACTTGGGGAAAAAAAGAAAGAAACAAAAACATGTTTGGGGGCCAACCTGAAGAAAAAAAAAAAAAAAAAAAAACACCTCAATAGTTAGTGATAGGTGGTACATCTGCACAGAGAGACACAGGTCGCTCGATGGTCTGACTGCAGGTCTGAGCCCCTGTGCTGTAGTACTCGCCTCAGATCTCTGGGACACGACACAACCCGATTGGGATCGGCGACTATTGGCAAAAATGTCTAGCCACGGATTACCACCACCGTCGCGGGCGTACCCACAGTCATTGGGGAATATGCTTTACGCCAGTACTGAGTACAGACAGCTCGACCGACAGCGGGCCCCTCCTCTCGAGGCCACAACATGCGCAGGCCTCGCAGCAGAAATGGACATCGCCCTTTCTAGCCGAAACTACAAATAAGAAAAAGAAGAAAGAAAAAATAAGATGAAATATGACCCTGTGGCGCACTAGTATTCAGGCTGGACCGCAACAGAGTGAAACCGCGGGCTGGAGATAGCGTGCACAGCACCGACGTCCACTCCCCACTGGCCCACATCCACCCGATCTTGGTACTGTTCCTATACAGCCCCATCCATATCCATACTGCACGGGCTCATCGCCAAAGGGAGATGTCAAAGGGTCGAACCAACTTTCTGGGCTGGGCTGTGCTGTTCATATGCTATTTTCGGCGTCTGCCGAACCAAAATGTCAGGTTGACTTGAAGAAGACGATCCTCTTGGGCTAGAAGCAGACACCTTGGTGCAGATATCCCCCACGGGCAGGGTCCACGGCCGGCCTCTGGCCCCGGCGACAACATTCTCAGGGGCGGAAAATTCACTAGAGACACGTTTACTTGTGAACACCAGCCCTGTGATGAAGAAGCTCCAGGACATACTTGTCGACATCAACCATAACGCGCCGCAACGAGGAAGCGTCAGTGGTTCCATGGCCCGGAGCCACGCTGTCTATGCTTTATCTGAGGAGAGGGGGTCGCCGTCGCCTGGCAGCTCTCTATCAGCTCTCTCCGAACCCGTATGTCCTGACCCGACTGAAGAACCACGGCTTATTGTTGTCGTTCCGAAGGGTAAATTCGTCCCATACGGCGCTCGTCTTGTTGCAGCTGTAGAAGCCCCTCCACAAGAGCTTGTTGTTCCGGGCCCCCTTGCCCGCCGAGCGCAGGCTCAGCTCCATGCGATACACGTAGTTGCCGGCGCCGTCAGACTCCACGAACAAGTCACCCTCCGAGTCCGCGAGGCTCACCTCCTTCTCTCCGTCGCCCCACTTGCCCTCGTAGTCAGCAGCGGAGCTCAGCTTCCACCTCGCAGGCCGCGCGAGCTGCACCACGCTGGACGGGAGGTGACCCATCGCGCCGCCCTTGTGTAGGGCCATGTTTTCCTTTGTCAGGTGGTGCACCACCGCCGAGGGCTCGTCGACCGTGCAGAGCGAGATGGCCGTCCCGTCTCTGAAGAGGCGCAGGTAGCGGTAGTAGGTCACTATGTGCACAGGGCTGTTCCAGGTGATCGAGTTGACCTGCTGGCCGGGCCGGATGTAGTTCACAGTGCTTATATAGCATCCGTTGAACCTTATTCGCGGCCTGCGCCGGAACATCTGCTGCCAGGATGACTGGTACGTTGTGTTGAAGAGGGCGATCGTTGCTGCGTAGGCCTCTTCCTCTAGCCTCTGCGCCAGCTCGGGCGGGCCCAAGTCGTCGGCGTCGTCAGCGAGACCGCTGAGGACGGCGCGTTCTCGCCAGGCGGACTCTGGGAGCGGCTGCCAGTTTGGGTGCACCTGGAAGTCGTAGTGCATGCACGTGAAGCCGAATTTGGAGTCAAGGCAGATCTGCCGCCAGACGCCGTCTTCAGTGCCGACGAGCCAGGCGAAGCGCTTGCACACACGAGACATCCGGACGTAGTCACCAACGTCGGCCATGGCCACGTCTCGTAGGATGTGAACGAGGATCTCTTCGGGCAGCGAGGCGATGGGACACGGAGGCTGGGGCATGCCTTTTATTGGGGGCGCCGCGGGCTCAATCTTGAGTTTGGAGAAGCTGGTGATCAGCTCTTCGGTCGTCGGGGCTGTCTTGTTCTCTGGCCGTCCTGTGGTCGAGGGCGGCTCGTGAGCAGTAGTGGTCGCTGGCTTGACCGGCTGGGCTGGCTTAGCCCAGGCTGCTGCAAAGTGCTTGTTCTTGTACTTCTGGTCGACTTTGTGATCCATCTAGATCAATGGCATGTTAGGTATAGACCAGCAATAGACTTTATACACACAACACGAGACGCACTCTGAAGGCTTTCCGGTACAACGTCAGGCTGTCTCCCAGAGAGCCCTGCGTTTCCTTCTCAACCGCGCGCTCATAGTGATCCAGTGCTGTGACCAGCTCTCCCTTTTCCTTGTCATCCTGCTTCTTTGCCTGTATAGGAGGTTCGGGTTCGTCGAATATTCTGGTCTGGACGTAGTCCTCATCTGTGTCGAAGACCTTCGGCTTCCCGGAGCTCGGGTGGCTAGAACGAGGCGGTCGTGGGGCAGTGTCCTTGGAGCTGTTGGGGAGGATGGGTACAGTGGTGATCTCCTCCTGCTGCTGCTGTTGCTGTTGCTGTTGCTGCTGAGAAGTAGAGACCACTGTAGATTTTGCTCGGACTTCAGCGCGCCATTGCTCACGAAATGAATCGAGCTCCGGGTTGACGTCCTCAGGGGCGTCCATGGCTGATGGGTTGGGGGGGGGGAGGAGGGAGGGGGGGGGGGGGGGAAGGAGGGGTTGGATGTGATTATAAATTCATCGACTGAATGATTAGTGAAGGTTTGGGGAGAATCGAGGACCAAATGGTAGTACAGGATCGATATGGGAGATTCTAGGAGGATTTTATATCTTCAGGTAATGCCTTGGTTGACAATAACGGAGGCTTCCAGTCATGGAGGACGGAGAGAATGTGTGATGACCGCGTGTAAGTGGTTTCGCCGTCACGGCCCTCGGAGCGTCCTAGACGACAGACGCCAACATCGTTAACTTATCTTATCGGTGACGATATGCTGCTGCGGACCCCTGCACTTCAATGTACACAAAACATCAGTAAGTACATAGCATCTCCAATTTGATTCCCTCCAAAGCCGGACTCGCCTCTTCAGCATGATGACTCTGCATGACTGTCCCCGTATTCCAGAGGGTTAGAAGACGAAAAATATTAGACTGCTGGTCAGGGATACATGGTAATCACTCGGATCCCCAGCATCGCATCCTCAAAGCTTGTACTATGTAGAGTGGCGGCCGAGGTCTGGACCCCAAACGCCGCGAGACCGGAGAAGGAGCTCAGCAGATTCACCAATGACAAGATGCGCTGTGGGGGTGACATCATGTACTTGCCGCGATCCCGCTGAAGAGAGCAGCCCGCGCCGCGCCCTTTGCACTGCGCAAAACCCCGTCCAGAAAAAAGAACGGCGCCGAATTTCCAGGCGTCAGAAAACCTATCCCCGAATTTCCAGCCAAAAAAACAAAACCACCTCCAGCAACACCAACTCTCTCTCTCTCTCTCTCCACACAACCACCTTCCGCATATCTCTACTTCGAAACACCATCAGCGATTACAACGGCAACGACAGCGACAACGACAGCGACAACGACATTTCTAAAAATTTCGACGGCCGAACCGGCCCCCTTCTCCACCTCCAGCCTCCACGCCCCCGGAGCGTGACTGGACTGTACGACTCGGGCTGCGCGGACAGGCTGTAATGCGCGGTACTTGGGGTGCGCCCGACATGGCCAGCGCCCTCGTAGTAGACAGCCCGCCTGGGCAGAACCACGACCGATTTGATCACGAGGACGGTCCGAGCCCCCGCCACGTGGTATCGGCCAGGCAGGACATGAGTGATAGCGATGCGCTGCCTGACATCACACCCTTTCAGAAGATGCTGTCTGCTACGACAGGCAGCTTTCTGACTGGACTGACCAGTATGTGGTATTCTTTCTTTTTGGGTTCTCCTTCTCTTCTTCTCACTCCAGTCTTCAGAATATGCTGACCACCAGACAGTGACACCATTAGATGTTGTCCGAGTCCGTTGGCAGTCGCAAAGCGTACACCAGCCGAGCCCCGTGAAAAACAGCGCACCCAACAAACTCCCCTTGACTACACCCGATGCCTTCCGACCCGCCAACCTTGGTGTGACCGCCTGCTGCCGAGAGGTCTTCTTCGCGAACAACAATGCCGAGGTCTGTGTCGTGGGCCCTCACGTCAACGGGCCAGTACGAGGGATCGAGTGTGCCGTGGAGGAGTCACAAAAGAAAACATTCACCTCGACGTTCGATGGGATGCGCAAGATTGCTAGAAACGAGGGACTGTTTACATTATGGAGAGGACTGTCACCGACGCTCCTCATGGCTGTACCGGCCAACATGATCTACTTCACGGGCTATGAATGGCTGCGGTACGACGCAAAGAGCCCCCTCGCGTGGATGGACAATGATTCCGCACCCTTGGTGGCGGGCGCTCTCGCCAGGGTAGTCGCCGCTACATCCATCGGCCCGATCGAACTATTCCGGACGAAACTCCAGGCCTCACACGGCGATACGGCTGCCGGACATGTCAAGGATACGCTACAGAGCATGCAGGAGTCGGTCAGGACGCAAGGCTACCGCTCGCTCTGGCGAGGCCTCAGCTTGACGCTGTGGAGGGATGTGCCCTTCTCAGCCATGTACTGGTGGGGCTACGAAACAATACGGGCCAAGCTCACAGAGACTCGGGAGCGTGGCCGGGGCCGGACCTACGAAGGTGATATTCGCGCGCGGCGACGGTCGCAGAGCCAGGAAAACCACCGAGAAACATTTACCGACAGCTTCGTTGCAGGCTCGCTGTCGGGCGCCATGGCCTGTATCGCCACCATGCCCTTCGATGTCGGCAAGACGCGGACGCAGGTATACCAAAGTACCGGGAAGGGCATAGCAGGGGATGTCGGCAAGGCGGCCGTGGCGCCAGAAGAACAGACCATGTTCGGCCTCCTCCGCCATATCGTGAAGACCGAGGGCGTTCCTGGGCTGTTCAGGGGCTGGATGCCACGTGTGATGAAGGTCGCGCCCGCATGTGCGATCATGATCAGCAGCTATGAGATGGGCAAGAAGTTTTTTAGAGATGTCAACGAGCGGGCGTCGAAAAATAAACAAGAGCAAGATGTGGACTGAGAGAGAAAGAGAGGGGGGGGGGGAGGACGGAGGGGAGGGGTCCTTCAACCATCCAACGATCTCCACTTTTGAGCATGGCGATGCACTTCTACGGCGTTTGGTTTAGACAAGAGTTCTTGGCATACATTTTGTCTGGCATTCATCTACGACAGAGGAGAGGGAGTTTATGGAGCATGGAGCGCGTGCAACTTTTGAGTATTAGACGCTCTTACAAAGTCTACCTTGACCCTTGCGTTCACTGTACTGTATCTGTATCATATACCAGCAAAAGAAATACATCAGGTGCAAGGCACCGATCCTTGGTGTCCTGCAATCTCGGGCATAAGGAAGGAGGAATAATTGTAATATCAAACCTGTCGTGTTACTACGTTGAGTAATCCCGGCCTGCCATCCTGTTCTTTTCTTCTTCGGGATTTTTAATTATTTTATTGATGTTTGAGATTGCAGAGATCATCTCTACTGAGGAGGAATCTCTGGTTCATTTACTCACTGTTTATACTGGATTCGAGATACTCAACATGACCTGCTTGTCTAACCAACTTGTTCAAGGCACGGAATCTCAATATTGACGGAGGTGATACTACCGCTGGGGACTGTCGTGGTGCGTACAGTACATATCGTAGGTGTAGTTCCACCCTTCAGGGGCGCTCCATGCCCGCCGTTGCATGCGTCACAAAGCCAAGCGGCAGCTGCATTGCAGTACCGTTCAGCGGCCAACCTGCTAGCACCCACACACACACACACACGCCACTAACCGAGCCACTTAGGGCGTGCAGACACCCCTGACAGAATCTCAGCTCAACCTTCAGCAGGTCAACCCAGCAGGGGCTCGAAACGAAAGCTGCATGCTTCTTCTAATCTTCCCCACGTGGCTACTAAATATTCATCAACAGAATTCAATAGAAAAGGAACGGGAAAAGGGGGGAAAAGAAAGAAGAAAGACAGAAGAAAAGTGACAAAAGACAAAACAAGACATTCTTGAGCCTTGCAAAATTCTACAATGACGTATCTGGGGGTGTATATCTTTCCCCATCCTACAAAAAAGAACTTGTTCGAGACCCCGAGTCCTGAAGTTCATCACTGCATGCAGACAAGTACAGTACCAGAGCTCTGGCCCGTATATGTAAGGAGCCCATGCCAAGCCTGCGGATGACCCGTGGGCCATGGAATCCCTTATAGTGCAAGGTGCAGCTGCAGAAGCTAGCCCATCCCCACGTCTTTGTCTTGCCTTGATCCCGCATTGGACGTTGCGAGTGCGAAAGTCCTGGCTGCGATCTCAGCTCGTGCATGTGACGATCGCGGGACCTGAAATTGGCGTTTTGTTTTACTTTATCGAGCCAACCGATCTCGTCATTTTTCCCCTCCTCTGCGTCTCTCCTTCTTCCCCCCCTCTCTCTCTCCCCTCGTGCAGGCCCCCTCGCCCCTTCTTCTCTCCGGCTTAAACGGGGCAAAAGGCGGAACCTCAAAGAGAAAATTACGACACGACGCATGACCGGTCCCGCTAGCGATATCTCAGATATCTTACATGTGTTGTCCCCTGCAATTTGAGCCTTGTGCATCTGACAACGTGGTTCATTGATACACGCATCCTTCTGGTCCCGGCCAACTCATAAGAAGCGGTGATCTCGAACAGGCTACTTATTTATACCTCTGGGAAGGGGTTGAGCTTCCTCGTCCAAGCCGCGGCATCCTGGGGCGAGATATATCGATCACAACTCGTCAGATTTTGGAGCCGACCTGCGCCTTGCTACGACACCACCGAAAAAGAAAGTTTTTTTTATTTCGGAAAGTTTTGCTGGGCTCGCGAGCCTTTCGTACACAATGGCGTCTGGCGGACAGCCGTGGACCGGGAACCTTACAGGCGCAGGCAAGTATCGGGACGTCCGCTCACACACGCACAAGGATATCTCCATCTAACGTACCGCACACAGCCAAGCTTCAGACGGTCACCAGGCTACTAGAGAAACTCACAATAGACCTTGAGAAGCACGATCTCACCACAAAGGTCAGCAGCCACCAGCACCAACAGCGTCCCTCGGAAGCTCGACACCGTAGCTAATCCCCCCTCCCCCGCTGCAGAACGCGATGCCGCGCTAGACGAGCTCAAGGTCTACGGGAGAGATCCTCGAGATGCAGATCCCATATTCACCAAGGAGGTCAGTTGCTGAGGAGATTGTTCATGATGCAGGGGAGGCTGAGACTCGGGACAGGGCATAAGAACGCTCATAAGGCACGCCTTCGACGACGAGACAGTATCGACATCACACGCTGCGCTGAGATGCCTCGCCAACACCATGCTCATCAAGTCTGAGGCGCGGCAGATCTTTGTCGACCTGGACTACGTGGCCAAGGCGTGCGCCCTGCTGAGGCGGGACACGTGGGACGACGAGTTTCTAGTATCGAGGGTCATCTTTCTCACGACCTACGGCACGAACGTCGAGCTGGTAAAGCTCATTGACGAACACGGGCTGGCAGAGACCATCATCGCGAGGCTGGCAAAGCACGTTGAGGTCGCCAAGAGTGCCGGGAAGGAGAAGGCGGATCCGATGCAGGACATGGCGCTGGCCGAGATGTCGAGGCTGCTGTTCAACGTGTCGCACTACTGTCAGGCAAAGGCCGACTTGTTCACCCCGGCAGTACCTCACATCGTGACACTCATCCTCGGGCGCGACGTGACACCATCACAACCTCTGGACGGCCCCTTCAGCGGCCTGGTGAACGCGCTCATCAACCTCAAGCTTGAAAGCGCCGAGGCGCAGGCCGCCCTCTACCCGGAAGGCGACGCGCAGACCTTGCTGGTGGACCGCCTCGTCCACCTTGTCGACCTCGCCCTGGCCAAGTACAGCGATAACGAGCTCGAGCAGACCGTCACGCCCGTCTTCTCCGTCTTCCGGCTCCTGTACGAGTCCGCCCCCGAGCCCGTCAGGGCCTTCCTCCGCAGCAAGCTCCTCCCCGCGCCCGAGGACAGACAAAGGTCCTGGGCCGCGGCGAGACGCTCCCGGCCAGGATCCTGCGCAACTCGACCAACGCGCTCACCCCACAGCTGCGTGAGACCATCTCGCACCTCCTCTTCGAGATGTCGGACAAGGATGCGCACAAGTTTGTCGACAACGTCGGCTACGGTTTCGCGTCGGGATTCCTGTTCCAGAACAACATCCCCGTGCCGCAGAATGCGTCAGGTGGGGAGGACACAGGGAATGGGACCGGGAGCAGGCCGATCAATCCGATCACGGGCCAGTTCCTGGATCGGGAGACGGGCCCTGACGTCCCGGAGATGACGGACGAGGAGAAGGAGAGGGAGGCAGAGAGGCTGTTTGTCCTGTTTGAGAGGTGAGCTCTGCCCTGATCTGTGGTCTTTTTTCTTCTTTTTTTTGCCCTCCCATTCTTCCTGCTTGATGTTGTTCTGTAGATGTGCTAACTGTCTCTCATAGGCTCAAGAAAACCGGCATCGTCGACATACAGAACCCTGTCGAGCAGGCCTTTCGAGAGGGTCGTTTTCAGGACATCCAGGATGATGAGAGGGTGGAAGAGCTGGACTAAAAAGGTTATGAAACCATGAAGCGACGCACGGTGGACCTTTTTTTTCTCTATATATATCGGGCGGCATTTTGTCTCTGCAAAGTACTGTTTTTCTGGCAGGCATGGGATCAGCGTTGTGTACATCTCTAGAGTCTACACTGTGATACAGAGAAGCGATAATTAGAATGACCACCAGTGGGTCGTCGTAACGGAACGTGTCACAGGTGATATGCGAAGCCTGTCCTGAGGTGCTCGAAAGTGACCTTTGGAAGTTTAGAAGGTCCTGAGCTGGAAGGCGATTCAATAACGATGAAACTTTGTCATGACCTACACAATAACACGGAAACTTGGTTCCAAGGATGTTGTCATGTGCATGTGACCATTTCATGGAGAGTCTTATTTATTTTGTTTTGGGTATCTTTTTCTCTCTACAGGCCGAAGAGAAGAATGGGTGGGTATAGCATCCCATGCCACCTTGTGTTAGTCCAAGCAGATCGATCGCCCTCAACGTTGCTGAGTGGTTGGATGAGCTAGCTTATCGATGCATTTAAATCCCATACTCAAGGACTGAATAGTCGTCTGAAGTAGCATTTTTGCTTGAGCCAGCTGGTATCAACCAGCGTGAGTGCGCAGCAAAAGCAGACGAGAAGGTCGGCGGAGTTATGGGGCGCTGAGAGGCATCCACTACGTGCGGACGTACCTGAGACCTGTCGACCACCATCAAGCGCGCACTGCTGCTTGTACCTGTACACCAAGAGACCTAGGTGGCCCGAGCTCCTACCTTGTTTCCTGAGACGCGTTGGTCCAGGCCCGCGCGACTTCCCTCCATTCCCTCCTTCCCTCTTACTTTTACCATCGTCTGTCTCACTTTGCGCCGAACCCGTTCCTTCATCCTATTTCCCAAGGGAAAACAAGCCCCCCGGCAAAAACAGGCAGAATCGCGCAGCGCGCAGACAGACCGACCAGCAGACAAGATGCCTTTCGTTAACGATCAAGAGCTGTAAGACCCAGCTGCGCTTCAATTCTAACAGGGCGGCGCAGGGCGGCGCATGGAGGCGTGTCGCTACGCTAAGGCTCTACCGATAGCTAACCCAAGCATGGGACTTCCAGGAACGATTTCGACGACGTCCCCATCCCAAACATCGGGACGGACCTGTTCGAGAACCTGGACGGCAGCGACGACAACGATTCACACACCGGCCCACTCATCCCCGAGATCCTGCGAGACGAGGACGGCGATAGCGACTCGGACCTGGCGTCGCCCCCGCAGACAACGGCGCAGCGGCTGAGGAGTACAACAGCGCGCCCGAGGAGCAAGAGAGCGACGGGGGCGAAGAGAACGATGACAAGGACATACCGAGCGCGGACGCAGTGGTAGAAGCGCCCGCCGCCTCTGCTACCGCCGGTCGCAAACGCAAGGCTGATGCTTCTGTGGACGAGCCTGCTTTCAAACGCCAAAGTCGTGGTCGCGCTACTGCCGCTGCCGCCTCTGATGCCATCAAGCTGGCTTCAGCCAAGCGACCGCGCGCTTCTCCCGGCACTGCTAAGGCTGTACGTCATTCTCAACCAGGCACTCTTTTGGGCCCTTCCTTTCCTAACAATAGCAACTGACGTGTGTCATATGCAGGCCCCAAAGGCTACGGGCGGTAAAAGAGGACCCAAACCAGGCTCCAGGACCAAGAAGGTGGTGGAGGAGGAGGCAGGCGAGGAGTACGAGGTCGAGAAAATCCTGGACCATGGGGTCGACGGCAAGTCCAAGGAGCATATGTATTATGTCAAGTGGAAGGGTTACGAGGACTCAGAGAACACCTGGGAGCCCAAGAAGAACCTAGCGCATGCTGCTGCCCTGGTGGACGAGTTCAACACCGCGCACAAGGAGGAGAAGAAGAAGCCCGGACCGAAGAAGAAGAGCGCCGCGGCCAAGAAAGCTGCTGCTCCCCGCCTCCTCCCCAGAAGAAGCAGAGCTCTAACAAGGCAACCGCTCCTGCAAAATCCGGCCTTCGCCCAGGCCGACCTAAGAAGAGCTAGTGGGTGTGTTACCTGAGCCTCGCCGTTATGGAGATACCTGGTCCTGAGAGGATGACCATCGCTGAGCAGGGCACCTGAATAGCACAGGCTATCTCACAGCTGATGAGCGTTGAATTTTACCCTGCGGCCGATTCTTTGATAGTCGACGGGTGGTTGGGTTGGGTATGCGGAAGTGCTTGTGTCACGCACGTACACACGAATGGTTGAAAACGGATGCATACTCTCTGGCAGGGGCACTGGCCAGATTCCAATGCAGAACTCGGCATCTATGAATTCTTTGGGCCCTCCAAGTCATTATGGGCAGACAATAAGATACTCTCTCTGCATTTTTACTTTGTACTATGTAATTAAACCAAGCAGGGCCATGCTACTCTCGCCATGTCTACTTTTAGGGGTCCTTACTATGTACCAAGTGCGTCCCGTACTTCCCATAAGGCCTGTGGGTCCGGCTACCACTGTCAGCAGGGATCCTAGCTCCCCTGCTACTATGTAGTAGGTGTACTACAGTAGCTACTATGACAGCAAGCTGACTGGACATTCTGACAGGTGTTCTGGACTGTCACAAGCTTGTATTCAACCATCAGTCAAATCAATCAGTCCACTTCACCTTCATTCTTAACAACCAGTCAAATAATCTCTACCTGGTCTTTGGTTGATAACCCTGTACATGTCACTTGACAGTGCAGCTGAGTGATCCCTCTATTATCAAACAGAAGACAGCAGAGCACATCGCCCTTTTAGAGGCCTGCGCGTCGCATCGCATCACATCACATCGAATCACATCACAACACGTCGCCTTGCACTGCGCTGCCCCCATTCAGCTTGCCTTACCACCACAAGGACCACAAGCGCAACCTCGACGACAGCAGGCAAAGATGGAATCCCTCCGAACAACCCTGCAGCCTCTCCTGCAGCCGGCGACACACAACCTCCCCAACCGATCCGCGACCTAGGCGTCTCCCTCCTCGGCGAACAGTGCTACTCTTCGCTCGTCCTCGACATCGACGTCGCCGACACCGAGTGCCTCAAACTCGCCGTCTCCAAAGCGCTGGGCATCGGCATCGTGGCGGCGTCCTCCATCGTCAAGGTGCCGCAGATCCTCAACCTCGTGCGCAGCAAGTCCGCGTCGGGCGTGTCCTTCCTCAGCTACCTCCTCGAGACGACGAGCTACCTCATCTCGCTGGCCTACAACGTCCGCAACGGCTTCCCCTTCTCGACGTACGGCGAGACGGCGCTTATCCTCGGCCAGAACGTGGTCATCACCGTGCTCGTGCTCAACTACAGCGGCAAGACGTCCCTGGCGGCGCTGTTCGTGGCGGTGCTGGCCGCGAGCGTCGCGACGCTCTTCAGCGAGGCCCTCGTGGGCATGGACGTGTTGGGATATCTGCAGGCGGGCGCCGGCACCCTGGGTGTGGCCAGCAAGGTGCCCCAGATTTTGGCAATCTACCAGGAGGGCGGCACGGGACAGCTGAGCGCGTTCACGGTGAGTGCAGATTTTTTTGGGTGTGCGTGTGTGTGTGTGTGATTGTTCATAACGTTTGGTCCCTCCCCGTCCCTAGAGTGTGTGACATGCGATGCAAGACGATAGTTTTTGGTTTTTTCCACCATCTGCATGCACATGTCACTTTCCCATCCAGCTGTGGAGAGCTCGTTGGGCGGGGGAGGGCGGGAGGAGGGCATTTGAACCCCCACGCGCGATGTCGTCTCCCGAGATGCGCATGCAGCTTCCTGATCGAGCCATGAAGGCAAAAACACCCCCAACAGCGCGACTAACTACCGCATACGGCAGGTCTTCAACTATCTTCTCGGCTCGGCCGTGCGCATCTTCACAACCTTCCAGGAGGTCGACGACAAGCTCATCCTCTACGGCTTCGTCGCGGGCTTCGTGCTCAATTGCGTGCTCGCCGCGCAGATGGTCTACTACTGGAATGCGCCCTCCGCCAAGGCCCTTGGCAAGCGCAAGGAGGTCATCGCCCTGCAGCCTGCTGCTTCTGCAACTTCCTCTTCCTCTCCTCCGTCCGCCTCGGATGCCGGCGCGGCGAGCGCTGTGCCCAAGAAAGCTCCCACGACGCGCAGGCGGGGCTAGAAAAGGTACCCTCCTTACCCGGTCAAGAGGTGGTGGGGGCCTTGTTTGTTGTGTTTGCAAGATTGGGTTTTCTGCCGCGGGTGGGGGTCATACTGTCACAGGTTGAAAGGATGATTGTGCAGATGTACATACATACACGCGCTGTAGTAGTATGTTGTCGCATGTAGCATCCAGGCCAAAACTTGGCTAAGCCTCTCTGTAGCCAGACCCTACAACAAATCAAGCAAAATGTATGTCTGTCACCTAGTTACTTATCGTGCATCGCCTTTGAAATTAATGCGATCAATAGTTGTGATGGCTTTCTAGGGGTCAATAATGGACACTCCACATGTTCATTGACTCAGGCAGATGGTTTTTCCCCCACAATAGTGCTTTTCACATGGACGGAACATCAAACAGGAATTGTGTTTCACGCTCTCATCTCTCTACTATATTGTTCTCTTTTAGAATCTGCTCGAGAAATACCTTGTGTTCCTGCTGTTGACCAAGTAATGCTCGAAAAGGGAAGAGATCTTGTCAAGAGCATCGGCAACAGAAGCCTACAGTTTCATGTCAGCAGCTGAAATCGAGCTTTCTCAGTAGAGAAAAACGTACCGTGCATCCCTCAGCGGATAAACGCTGGTCAAAGTCGTCCCAGGAGAGGGAGACAACATTCCCCTTGACACCAATGTCCAGCGGCGCCACAAGCCGCACCAAAGCCCCAGCAACATCGCCAGGCACGCACATCTCCTGCAGCCTCGGCACGGCGAGGAGCGTGGGCTGCAGCGCCTGGGAGGAGGGGGGAGGAGGAGCGGGACGGGGGTGGCAGCTGGGACGGGGTGGTGAACTTCAGGCTGGCGTCTGGGGTGTTGGGTGTTGCTGCCTGTGCTCATGCCGCAGCGTGTGTGGCCAGCTGGGCAGAGTGGGCCTTCAGGAGGGAAATGGCCCGGACACAGGCCGCCTTGTCCACAACGACAGGCGCCGCCGCGGCGTCATCTCCGCTGGTGGACACGAACGGGAAGGGGGAACGAGGCGTGAAGGCTGATGAGCCTGCACACGATGGCGACGGCACCCGAATCTGGCTCTGCTGGAGAAAGACGCCCTGCGACGAGACGCTGGAGCTCCTGCTGCGTAAGGTCTGATAATGGGGATCAGGGGGATGGATCATTAGTGCCGAGGCCCTTTTTCTCTCTCTCTCTCTTTTTCTTTTCTGCGGGCAAGTAGCCATGTTTTTGTTTTTCTTTGGGTTGAGGGCTCCTCGCCACTTACTGCCTGATGAGCCAGAGGCAGCCTCAAAGTATTACTCTATGCCCTGGAGCTGGCCTGCTGAGAGGCTGGACCTCACTTTCTCGGTGTACCTTTCGCGGGTTTTATCTACAAACCAAAGACTTAGACACTCTCGACAAAGTCTTCTGAGGGAACGTAGATAGGGGACCACGGGTGTTTAGTGGTGAACGTACCTTTTGTGAGAGAACCCTTGTTGATTTTCTGTCTTACGACATCGGCGCTGTAGTGCACTGCATCAAGGTTCTTGTAGGCTTTACATTCCTCATTGTTTTGGATACGTGCGCTAGACGAGACTTCCATGTTGCTTGCGGGCTTAGGCTCATGAAATTTGGCTGTTGCGGGATTGTGTGATTAAATGAAACGTGTCAAGTGCGATGATGAAAGAAGAAATAGAATGACTGAGGATTGTAAGTTGATCAGGACTCAGGACAGTAATTGGCATGCTGGATTTTATTTATATAATATCATGGAATTATCTTGTCACCTCTCGCTCATTCAGAGGTCAGGTTGTAATTAGCCTGTGGAGGACTGATGAAGTACGTTGCAATCTGCAGAAACCGTATGAATCATAAGAGGCATCAGCTCATATAAACATCTTACATCCAAGCCTCTGTGGGTTCCGTCGTCAGCATTTAGAACCTGAGGCCGCCACATGTGGCCTAGCGTTCGTGGTGACATAAACCAAAACATTGAAGTATATCGTCAAAGCTGTAATGAATAAATGTCGTCTCTTAGGAATCAAAATGTTCCGGGCGAGCTGGGCCAAAAGAACATCAACCGGACGCGTATTCCTGAAACATGACGAGAGTCCTCCCTTCCCATTCGGCTGTCTCTCTGGCCGCAGGAGATATGGAATCTAGCTGACAGAGGTTCGTGGGATTCACACACAATTACGGCCACCCAGGGCAGGGGTCCTGATGTACAGGGGCCTAAGTATATGGTACAGCAAACACATCTGACCCTTGATATATCCAAAAGAGCTTCAGACATGGGATGGGGGTTGATTGATTCCAGAGAGCAGCAAAGCAGTTGAGCCCTTAGCTCATCAGTCGGCTGGTGGCCCTCCTCTTGCGATAATATACTCGGCTTACGAAAGCTATGTTTGTACGCTCTAATAAGGGCTCTAGACCGAAAGAAGACTTCTTCCTACAAGTCTAGGCGAGGGGATTGGGCTGGAAGGGGTCCAGGAAAGGCCACCTGCCAACCTGAACCAGGTGCTCAAGGACATGGGCGGCAAGCACATGGACGTCATCATCGCCAGAGGAGCAATGCCGGCGGGAAGCCCATCTCGGTTTATGCAGAGACGTATCAAGCTGTTTCTGGGCAACAGTATGGCAGTTGAGGGTTGCGTGGTCGCAGGTCTTGCCGCTCATGAGAGATGTCACTGTGATACTGATTAGTATATGAAGACAACCTGGACCTTGACCACTCTGTCCTCTGCATATCTATAGCTAGTAAATGGGCACTTTTCTGCTCAATCTTGGAGGTGTGGGAAGTAGGAGGTCGTTGAGGTGTCTGAGCGGAGATGGGGAACTCACATGATCTAATCACAACATGTGATTGCTCTGTTATACCGAATTGTTTAGATTGTACTATGTACCTGAACCCTTCCCCCCCACCCCCGCTCTCCCCTATGAGATGGTAAGTGACAGCCCTCGTGATCTACATGTAAGTACGGACGTACATGCTTCCCTTGACGTCTACCGGACGTCGCTTGACGTTACATTATTTCGACTGGAGCCCAGCGAGGTGTGGAGTAGCTCGTGAGAAGCCTTACTTGGTATTCAGTACTTGTGTGCTGAAGTTGCCCTCGAGTGCGCAGGCCAAGCCAGAAGGAGCGGCCCTCTAAGGTAGGCAGGCGGTGGGCTCTGTTTCTCCACTTCAGGTGCACAAACCGCTTACAGACCCGTGCAGCGCTACAGCACCAGCCGAATCAAGAGAGGGCACTTTATCACTGCTACAACCACAGCTGCAATCCACACATCCCCGATCAGATCTCAGATTGCCGGGGAGGGAAAAAAGCAAAAGAAGAAGAAATTGGGTGGCTGGCTGGGCACGCTCGCCTAGCGTTCCCAAAGCAAGGAGGCGGGCTGGCCTGAAGGTTCCTATCTCGCTCACACCTGCCCGAGCTGTGCCCAACCTGATCCAGAAACCCGCCAACATTGGAAGCGAGACCGGGCCACGTTGCATGCGATGCCCGCTCCGCACACACTTGGATTCGTGCAGACTGTGTTCACACTGGTCTGTGCCATCTCCCGCAGTCCTGGCCAGTCGAGAAGGCTCGTTGCTTATCAGATCGGCCTTGGTCGTCTGCTGCAGGTGGCCAAGGTCTGACAATGGCGTCCCGTCCTGCGGAGGGCCAAAAACCAGCCAGCCAGCCAGCGCGCGACGGAAGGAGGCCTGCGTACGGCTCTCGGGGCGGCATACCGAGCCAGGACTTGCCCGATATAGAGGCGCGAGCCTGTCGAGGCCGTCATCACACGACCGTTCTGGAGCCACCACGTTGCTCGCGTGGGAGCTTGGGGCCCTGTGAGGAGATTTGGAGGAAGCAGGGCGGCGCCGAGGGAGGCAGGGAGGGAGAGGACGGAGGGCGTGCTTGCTGATCTGGTTGAAATGGGGCCTAGACTGGCCGTGATGACTTGTTCGTCCGCCAGTGGTTATCCTTTCTCTTGTCTTTGTCCCCAACAAAAAAGGACATGCGAGCCTTATTCCGTCTCGTGGTGCTTCCTGCATGCTGCTGCGGCTGCATGCAACCCTCGCTCCGTGCGAATCCCCGGGCGTGCTTCGATCCCCGGGCGGGCATAAGGGCTTCTTGTCTTGCCGATGTGGTGAGTGGCACAGCAGACGGTCCAGAGTCGACCTCACAATGTCTTTCCCTCATTGGCCGGCCCCTATTTTCCCACAACCCCCTCCCTCTCCTCCTTCTCTGGTTGCCAAAGGTTGCATTGCCGGTCGCGTGCCTCCTGGGGAAGTCCTCTGCCAGGACCAGGATCGTCATCAACACGGCACACGAGTGTCTCGTGGCCAGATTTCGAATATGCCGAGTACGGCTGCGACCAGTGCATGCGTAAGCCCTGAGATTACTTCTGGCAAAGTTTCACCAACCGACGGGATAAAATCAATGTGAACTGCCCCAAGTACGGATGCCGGTCAACAAAAATCAAGAAAAAAAAGGACCAGGGATGAATGTTTATGATGAGCCCAGGGTGTGGGTATCTGCGTAGCAGGCAGGAAAAAGGACGGGGGGGTTGGTTGGGGGGGGGGGATCTTCTGTCTGTGTCTATCGATCTGCTGGAGCTTGGGGCTGCACAGCCAAGGCTCCGAGTGGTGCAGCCGTGTCCAAGAGGTGCGGTCAGGAGAAGCGCCCTCATTTGTTCTGGCCAGTCACCTTGCAGATGGCGGCTCTTGTCACCCTAGGTATCGGTGTGGACGGTGCGATGTAGTCATGCAGATCCCTCTCTCTCCCTCCCCCAAAATCCGCCCCTCCCTTCTTTCTTTCTCCTTGCCCCAGTTGCCCCTCCCTCCTCTACCCCTTCTTCTCCACTCCCACATGTACTACTGCCTATGGTATGACTATAGTAATAGTGCATAGTATGTGGTTGTTGTCACGGGTGCTATGTCTCTGACTCCACACCTTTCTCCCCCCCCCCGATCAGAGAGTTGTGGAATTATCGGGGCTGACGATGGTCCCACTGCTTCCATTGCAGGAGAAGGAACAGGATGGAAGAAGAAGCGAGGCGAACCTGGAAAGCGAGGGTGACTGCTGGGGGGCGGGATATGAGGGGTGACGACGCCCACCTGATAGGGTCTAGAGCGCGGTGTGAGTGACAGCACTATAGTAAGATGAGTAGTAGTAGTGAGTGGCACGGTAGTACGCAAGCATTTTTGTGTGTGATCCGGCGAGGGATTGTCTCACCGCAGGACTGGGAGAGAGCAACCACGAATGTAACCCCAGAAGGCAATCATCCACATCATCCACAGATACGGCTCTCACTGATACTCGTCCCCCCCTCTCTCTCTCTTCCTCGATCTACTTACCCCTTACCCTCTTCAAGTAGAGAGGATGGCTAGTAGTAATCTCACTTTTTGATCCTCCTCGCGAGTCATTGGTGTGATAGCAGCAGGTCACCTGTGCAGATCCGATCTAGGAGAAACAAGACAGATAGTACAAGTATGTGGATGATTTTCGTCTGATTGCTTCAGCCTACCCGTGACGCCTCTCGTCTCGCCCTTCAGCCCCCCTTCCTCTCTCTCCCTTGGCAGTCTTCACCGCCACGCTAGCACTACCAAGTACTGTGGAATACTACAGGGTACTTACTTAATATGAGACATACTCTACTACGTACTATGCTTATGGTAGTGCTAAACGTATAGTAATGCAACTTTACTTTTTCTACCAATGGCGACATTTCCAGTCGTCCTGGCGTGAAGACGAAAAGAAAAGAAAGAAAAGATTGCCTGTAGGTCCAGAACAGGTGAGAGTGGAACCCCCGGTTGCCACTGCCACTGCCACGCTATGGGGAGGACCCGTGGAATGGAAGAAGAAGAAGAAGAAGGAATGAACCAGCCGGGAGGTTGAGCGAAGACCCGCCAAGACCCGCCGCGCCTGCTACACAAGCTACATTTAGTAGTGCAAACCGCAGGGGTTCAAAATCAATCCGGGGCTGCCGGGGTCTCACGACAAAGAGCCCCAATTCTCCTCCTCCCCAACGTCAGGTAGAGCCGTTCCGCGGGTGGGTCTCGTCCGTGGTAGTTTAACCTGTCATGTCTCTTGAAAGTCTCTCTCTCTCTCTCTCTTTTTTTTTCAATCAGAAAAATGTGGGTTTGGGCTCCCAAGGAGAAGGGAAGGGGCTGTTCAGGTCTGGGTCCCTCCTGCAGTGTGTTTCTTGCACTGTCCTGATGTCACTCTCTCTCTATCTCTGGCCCGGGCCAACCCACATGCGGAAGGGCGCACTGCATCGATTTCTTTTTTCCCCCCAGCACGCGACCAAGGGTGTTTGGTGCTGCATACTTAGTACTCTGTGTGTGTGTGCGTGTGTGTGGGTGTGTGGTATTTGTGTGCTTCGTGATAAGTGACAGCGTTTTTCCCTGCAAGACCACAACAGGCCGTGGAGCTATCTTGCTTCATGTCACATGTATTTTACCCTTGCCCCCTTCTCCCGCCTTCTTCTGCCTCTCCCTCAATCTTCTTTCCTCCTCCCTCCTCCGTGTACCGCTGATCCATGTTTCACCGCAGACTATTAAAAAAAACTACTACTCTTACTACTACTACTACTACTACTACTACTACTACTACTACTACTACTACTGTCCTGATACTGAGTAATCATACTGTGGTCGAGCATAAATAAGATCGAGTCATCCACTTCCTTTTTTCTCCATGGTACCACTGCCCCCGATTGCGCCATCGTCACCGCTCGGGAACTAACACACACGCGTCGGCCGACTCACCACGCTGATTGCATTCAGGACCTGGATTGCGTGCTTGCTGCTGAGGCGTTGATCAGCCATCCCCAGCTCGCCGTGCTTCTCGTTTGAGTAGGTCAGGTTCCAGGGAGAACAGGAATAGCCACCGGGAAGGAAAGGGGGAAAAGAAAAGAAACACAGAGAGAGACAGGACGGATCCCCCTTGTCCACCAATCGTTTTTGACGTTGCGTCTTGCGTCTTGCGTCTTGCATCTTGCATCTCCTTACTTTCTTCTTGTTCTCTGGACCGATCTGGCAGGAAGAGGTGACTATCAGACACACACAGCGTCAACGACAAGGACTGTGTACGACTGTGCGTGGTGGCTCATCTGGGGCGGATACGCGGGCTCATTTCTCATCCGGTTCCATCCAACCAACCCAGTCTTCTTCTTTCTGAGCACATTCTCTCTCCCTCCCATTGCCTCATCTGTACCGGCATATCATCCTACTACTCTCAGGGGCTGAGGGGCGAACACATCATCATCATCTTGCGGGGGAAAGAAAATCTGTTCATATATATTTAGACGGGCCGGACGCCTCCACCCCCTCAACTACTTCTTGGGCTCATCCTCATCCTCATCATCATCACCATCAACATCACCAATCCTCTCCTCTCCTCTCATCCATCCCTCTTCTTCTCTTCCTCTCTCCATCTCTCTCTCACACCCACCCACCCCACCCCACACCACTCTACGCCGTTGAGAGACTCTACATCACTACTTTCACAACACACACTACCGTCTTTCTTCTTCTGCTTCTCTGTTGTTGTTTTATCTGATCGTTGGGCCTGGGACTACACTTGTCTATACATACACACACAGACACACACAGACACAGACACAGACTTCAGATTACAATGGCACCCGACTTGAACTCTCTGCCCTCGTCACCTAACATGTCGAAGCCAGAGCTCCCGTCCAACGGGGCTGCCCCCAGCGGCAGCAACGGTATTGCTAATGCCATCTACGACGGCCCCGCGCCGGGCCTCAGCTCTGGGCGCAAGCAGCCCAACATCCTCTACATCATGGCCGACCAGATGTCCGCACCACAGCTGAAGATGTACAACCCGGACTCCCAGATCAAGACGCCCCACCTCGACGCCCTGGCCGCGAGGTCCGTCCAGTTTGACTCGGCCTACTGCCCGTCGCCGCTCTGCGCGCCCTCGCGCATGAGCATGATCTCGGGCCAGCTGCCCATGAAGATCGGCGCCTACGACAACGCCTCCCAGATCCCCAGCGACACCCTCACCTACGCCCACTACCTGCGGCTCCAGGGCTACATCACCGCCCTGGCCGGCAAGATGCACTTTGTGGGTGACCAGCTGCACGGCTACGAGAAGCGCCTCACCTCAGACATCTATCCCGGCGACTTTGGCTGGTGCGTCGACTGGGACAAGCCAGACACCCGCCTCGAGTGGTACCACAACGCCAGCTCCATCCTCCAGGCCGGCGTCTGCGCCGCCAGCAACCAGATGGATTACGATGAGGACGTCATGTTCCAGTCCCAGAGGTTCCTGAGGGACCACGTCCGGAGCTCGGACGACCGCCCATTCTGCCTGACAGTAAGTTATAAAAAAAAAAAAAAAAAGTAGACGACTAGGACCGTCGATACCAAGTCCTCCTTCGTCATGGAGGCACAAGTGAGAAGAGAAGTTATTGTGTGTGCAAGGCTGTATATGCTGTATATGCTAACAGTGTCATCACCTTTGATTAACAGGTCTCACTGACTCACCCTCATGACCCGTACACCATCTCCAAGAAGTACTGGGAGCGCTACGAGGGCGTGGACATTGACCTGCCCAAGGTTCACATCCCCAGGGAGGAGCAAGACCCCCACAGCAAGCGCCTGCTCAAGGTCTGCGACCTGTGGGACGAGAACTTCACCCCGGAGCAGATCAAGAAGGCGAGGCGGGCGTACTACGGCTCGTGCAGCTTTGTTGATGACAACATCGGCAAGCTCATCGAGACCCTGGAGGACCTGAACCTGTCCGACGACACCATCATCGTGTTCAGCGGCGACCATGGCGACATGCTGGGCGAGCGCGGCCTCTGGTACAAGATGAGCTACTTTGAGGGCTCAGTGCGCGTGCCGATGCTCATCTCGTACCCCAAGTGGTTCACCCCCACCGCGTGACCGAGAACGTCTCGACCCTCGACATCCTGCCCACCATGTGCGACCTGGTCGGCACCAAGCCGGACCCCACCTTCCCCATGGACGGCCTCTCCATGATGCCGCACCTGCTGGGCCAGGGCGGCCACGACACCGTCATCGCCGAGTACACGGGCGAGGGCACCATTGCCCCGCTGATGATGATCCGCCGCGGCGCCTGGAAGTACATCACCTGCCCCACCGACGGCAGCCAGCTCTTCAACCTCGAGAACGACCCCTACGAGCTCAACGACCTGGCCAAGAGCCTGGGCAAGAAGCGCGCCGCCTCCCTGTCTCCCGAGGACCAGAAGGTCAGGGACGTCTTTGACGCCTTTGAGGCCGAGGCCAGGGGAGAGATGGGACTTTGACGCCATCACCAAGGCCGTTGTCATGTCCCAGAGGCAGCGCAAGCTGGTGTGGAAGGCCCTCAAGATCGGCCAGTTCACCAGCTGGGACTTTCAGCCCGAGAAGGATGGCCGCAACGAGTAAGTCTCTATTTATTCTTGAAGGATGTAAGGACGACGACGAGGCTGACCTTGTTTCCTTCTCTCTAGATATATCCGCTCTCACATGGAGCTTGACAACCTGGAGAGGATGGCGCGGTACCCTCCCGTCGACAAGTACGGCAATGCCACCAAGACCGTCCTCGTGGACCAGGCCGGCGCTCACGGAGAGTAAAAAGAAAAGGGAAACAAACAAGCATTCACCGCTATCGCCCGCGACTGTTTCAAAGAAGCGTGCGATGCTATTATTTTCTTTTTGGTCTTACTTCTGCGATGATGATATCCCGGGTGCCTCAAATGGCCCCGATCTTTTGGACTTCTTTCTCCCATTTTCATGACTTTTTCTTTTTTTTTTTCTGCAAATCACGACAATACTTTTGATTTCACGGATGTTGACTGGAGCTTTTGGAAACACATCTCATGGTATCTCCAGCGGACGCAAAAATGTTTCTGGCAATGTCTTTTTTTTTTTATCTGAATTTGTCTTTTGCTATTCTTTTTCTTTATTTGATTGTCTTTGGTATAGAAAATTTCCCATCTCCCTTCGGCGTCATACCGGCCGAGGTTCTTTTCTAGAAAGGGAGGGGGGAGATCTGGTCAGTCTGTCTTGGTGGATTTCAAAAACACTGCTCGGTTGCTTGCTTGCTTTGTCTTGGCTGGTCAGGCAGGATTAGATCTTAGAGAAAATGGACACTTGGAATATGCTAGCTACTACAACTCTACAACTCCTGGATCTCGATCTCGCTCAACCAACCAACTACTGTGGCGATTTGTAAACATGTCCTAAGATGTCGAAATCGTATTAACTATGGTATGTTAGTAAAGTTGAGACACACCGAAGTAATTAATCGGCTCAGTCGGGATCCTCCCCATTCTTTCGAACCCCCCTTGGGCAAAGCCCATAGGCGGTCTGGATGTTGTATCAGAGGCCAGACATCTTTTTCTTTTTTTTTTTGTCACCTGCATGCGTCCAACCCGTCCGTTCTCCTGACAAATGGGGCCACTGAGGGGGTTCTCGTCACTTCTCCAGGTTCTGACGTGCTTCGGTTCCTGCGGCAGTGCCTACGTAGTACGTAGGGCTGGGGGTGTGTGTGGGTGGGTGGGCGGGTTGGGCTGCAAGGGACACCCGCGAAAGTGGACGAAGGGGGGTGAAGGGGAGGGGGTCTACATCAAGCGAGAATGAGATGAACGGATGGACAGAATCACGACCCCCTTTTTTTTTCTCTTTTTCCTTTCGTCTTCCGAAACAGCAACCTCGTTCGCAAGTTGTTGTGCGGACGGGGGACGTGGTGCGAGAGCTGGCGTGGGGGGAAGGGGGGAGGAAGGAGATGGTGCAAGTGGGAGGCGGAATGTCGTGATTGGAAAGGCTGACGAGGCTTCTTCTCAGGAGGTGAAGGGAACCCCTGGTGGATGACTTAGTAAGCAATGTGCTTAGTGGAAAGAGTGGAAAGCGAGGGAAGGGACAAAGGGGAGCAGAGAAGGCAGAAAAAAAGGAGGGTCAAGGGGGCCAAGGGTTAGGGTAGATAGAGCTTCCACATTATTCTTTGACAGGGGATGATGGTTCCAAGGGTGGAGCCCCTGTTCCACCCACCCCAGGCGGAAAGCTTGGTGCTCTCTTGGTGGGGTGGGTGGGCTTGCTTCCAACCTCAACCTCCATCCATTGCAATGACTTTGTGTGTGTGTGAATAGCTTCAGCCTGACAAACCAGACCTGCACCCTGCTTTCCTGCCCAGACTTCTCTTCAACCGTCAAACACACCCAACGTCATCGTGAGATGGCCATGATGGCGGGCAACATGCTCCAGGCAAACAACATGCCACAACCACAAGCCGGTGGTGGGCTTGGTCTGAGCCCTGCCGAGCTGCGCGCCCTCGAGGCGACGCGTTTCCGCCTGCAGAACCTCACCAACAGTCTCGCGAGCTTTCAGCACGACCTCTACACGACCCCTGGAAGCCTGCCTAACCCGTAAGCTCGCTTCCCCCCATCTTCTGGACCACCGTTCACCTGGCGTTGAGCCTTGACTAACTTGGCCCCTCCCATTTCCCCTTTGCTCCTAGACAATCGCTCCAGACCTCGGCCGGTATCCTCAAGCACCACACCACCTACCTCCTCGAGATCCTCTCCAAGCACTCGGCCCTCTTCCAGCGTCTCGCCGTCCACCCGTCCCCCAACTACCCGGGCCGCACCCAGGAGGACGTGCTCGGGGTGTTCCTCCGCAAGAAGCTCGAGCCCCAGGTCGAGACCCTCGTCGAGGCAGCGCGTGACGGGGCCCTCGCCGCCGGAATCTCCCCAGACCGCTCCTTCGTGTCGCAGGAGGGCCTGCTCGCCCAGCGCGAGCGCGAGCGGGCCGAGCGGCGCCAGGCCAAGTTCGGCTTCTCCATGGGCGGCGTCGACGCGGGCGGTGAGTCCTCGTCCGAGGAGGAGGACGAAGACGAGGGCGAGGGTACCAGCGGGTCGGACGACGAGGGCGGCGAGCGGGTCAACGAGCCCATCCCCCTGGGCGACGTGTGGGTCGACTCCATGGCGTGGTGCCGCGAGCGCCTCAAGAGGTTCGCGCACGAGTTCGAGGAGAGCCTGTACACGGCCGAGGAGCGAGCGATGGGCATCGAGAACGTCCGCACGGGGCTGAAGCGCTCGCTTGAGGACGAGGAGGAGGACGAGGAGGACAGTGATGACGACGACGAGGATGACAGCGGCGACGAGGACGGCGACGGGGACACGGCGATGAAGGATATGCAGCCCATCGCTCCCAGCTCGGGCCAGCCCGCTGGACAGCCCGGCATAGGCAGGGGTGCGGCGGCCGAGGAGGACAGGAAGCGGCCGACGATGGACGAGCTCCGGATGGTGTCCCTCATGGCCAGGGGAGAGTTCCTGGCCGCGCTGCCGGTGCCAAACCCCTCGGCGGGCCACTTTCAGTCCCGATGAGATATCGTCATTGCAATAGCCGATGAACGAGGCTGCTCGATGCCCCCTTACGACTCGATGGCTGAATGCTGAGGCCTCGAGATGCGAGGAAGGATACTACTGCAGTGAACTTGACAAAAATGATACCCCCATACTTTTCCTTGACATCGTCAACAAGCACACTTGTCTTGTTCATAACCGAGAAAGTATTGAAAAGAGTTTTATGCTTATGATTGATTTGACTTTTTAATTTTATCCCGTGATGTTTAATGTAGTCCGACACGGAATACTGGACATGCCCATGCTTGACGCCGTTAGCCAGCCTGATTATATGCTCTATGCAGTCAGTATATACACGTCAGGCCCACAACAGCTTGTGACCCATCCAGTAACCATCCGCCTGCGGCCTCACCGGCCCCAGTCGATGATCAAGGGGCGCGCAAGTCAGAGTCTAATCTGTCCCCCTCTCCCCCGAAAAGGACAAGATAGATCATGATGAGGGCTTCCCTCGATTTGATTCCAACGAACCATCACCACTCCGACTATCAACGACTCATTTCTTGGCGCAGCACTTAAGTGGGTGAACCCGAGGTCTCTCCCGTGCCTTGTTTTCCCTCTTGGGAATGTGTCTATCCATCCTTCTCATTTTTCGGCTTGTAGCGAGTCTGCCCTCTCTCTCTCTCTCTCTCTCGACTTTGCACTGCTTCTTCAACTACCCTGCGACGTTTTCTGGGGAGAACAAGCCCACCACTTTGTAGAAGGTGTCCTCGATCGGCGGCATCGCGAAAGCAGGCGCTGCGTCAAAAATGGCAGCGAGGCGTTGCGGTGCAACGACGGCAGCATGTGCGTCGTCATCACCGTCGTCCACGTCCATGGCCTCGCCGTCAAGTTCTTCGTCACTGCCCTCGTCATCGGCCCCGTCTATGATGACGGGTCTGCTGCTGCTGCTGCTGCTGCTGTTCTCTTGCGCCGCGTCCCCATCCTCCTGCCCCTCCTCGTCGGCGGTGGGCTGGTCGTCGAGCTTCAGCTCGGACAGGGGGCCGCGCGATGTTGGACGAGTCTGTGCCCTCGACGATGGGCCAGATCTGAGCTGCCGAGTCGACGGCGACGAAGCCCGACGAGCTGACGGCCGGGAGGAGTGCGGTGACGAGGTGTGGGAGCTTCTTCATCAGCTGGGGCTCGTTGTCCTCCAGGCCGAAGATGGCAACCTCCGAGAAGGCGCCCCTCGACAGCTTTCCGTTGGTGGCCTTCAGGTAGGGCAGCGCCACTGCGAAGCTCTGGGACTTGCTGTCGACGGCAAGGTGGGTCATCTTGGCAGCAGACTGTGACCTGTCGCCCAGCTGAACACCGTACCGGAGCTCATCCCTCACGAGGTCGTACACGGCGAGGTCCTCGGAGAGAATGACCAGGCAGGAGTTGAGGAGCTGCAGTGACCTGACGGCGCCCTTGCACAGGTCCTGCAGGCTGTTCCTGATCTCTCCTGACTCCATGTCGATGATATAGATGACGACTTCGTTGTAGTAGCCATAGGCCACAAACAGGATGGAGCCATCTTCCGAGTAGGTCAGCGCCCCGCTCTTCTTTTGTGTCGTCTGCCCTCCCACGGGCACCAGCTCATCTTGCGACTTGACACTCTCACCAAGTGCTATAGTCCGGACACAAGACCAGCTGACCAGAGCCTCCCCCGTGGGGGCCGTCGCCGCGAGACCGTCGCGCTCGCGAAGCCGAGGTGCCCAGATTCGCAGGCAGCCGTCCTCGCCAACAGTCGCAAACCTGGTAGACACCCTGTCTGCGGCGATAGCAAAGACATCCTCTGGCTGCCGCGTCAAATGAGGGCCATTGACCCTGCTGGAGAGTGTCATGGTCGCCCCGTCGTCCTTGGTCTCCCAGAACTTGAGATATACTTCGCGACGCTCACGGGTGTACTCCTCTGCTGCAGCAATCGAGCCCTCCGTAAGGGCCGCTACATCTCGCTCAGGAGGTTCCCACTCGTCGATGGTGGCGAGCCATTTGCCGTCGTGGGAGAAGGCGAGCTGGCACGCCCTCGGCTCGATGATTGGATGGCCCGAGGGTGCTGCGTATAGCTGGGCAGTGTTTGTCCTGGTCAGCGGCTGTTTTGCGAGACTCTGGAAAGACCCGAGGTCGAACCGCTGCAGGAAAGGCGTGATTGGTAGCAGGCCGACGCGGGTGGCCTGTTGGCTGCTGCCCACGCAGATGAGCAGCTGAGAGGGATCCCTGGGGTCAATGGCTGCTGCCAGCGGCGCATTGATCTCGTTGAGGCCCTCAGAGACACGGTGGACCAGCTCATCCTTGGACTTCTTGGCCTCAAAGACAAGTGACTGCAGGCCTGACACGTAGGTGACAGGCTTCATCTCGGCCGTGGACAGGACCATTGACGAGTTGTCATCCATATGAATAGCATAGGATGAGCCGCTCGGGGAGACTACGATATTCTCGATGCTGGCAGCCAGGTGCGGGAGAAAGTCAAGCTTGCCCGTGTCCAGCTGCCACAGCACGAGTACTGACTCCGAGCCACCAGAAATGAGATAATTGCCTAACAAGGTGTTTGTTGTTAGCGAATTGGGTAACCCATAGTGGCCAGGCGATCATTCTCCGTTCCGGGCTTACCATCTTTGGACCAGGCCACACTGTGGACAGCCTTCCGATGCCAGTGCTGCTTCCTGGGCACGTCGAGTCCCTTTCTCGATTTGCTCTGCAGTTGCAGTTGTGTGAGCAGATCTGAGTAGACGTAAATTGCACCTCGAACACATCCAACGGCTACATCGACGGCCAAGTCATTCGAATCGTGACCAGCCTTCTTTTTGGAGCCAGATCTCTTGGGCGCGTGCCTTATGCTCAAGCAGCAGACATCGTCGACCGTGTCGACAGAGTAAAAGTCATAGTGCAGGTTCTCCACGCTGTGAATGTTCTTTTGCTTCAGAGCCCCCACGAACATCGTGGTCCCTGCGACTGCGACAAGCACAAGACCTGCGACAGCGATCCGGACGATATTGACCCTCCCTGCATCGCTCTGCAGGACGTGGCTCTTTGGGTTGGCAAGGTCCGATGGATCGTATGCGACAATCTTGAAGGAGGACTTCAGGCTCTCCGAGACAAACAGGACATCCGAGAGGGTCTTGTTTAAGGTGACTGCCCCGGCGGTCATGTCGTGAATGACGCCCGCCTTGGTCCGGAAGCAGTCCTCGACCCCAGTGCCGTTGGTCCAATCAATGCGCCATATCCGTCCGTCTGAGGCAGCGAGCCAGACAAGGTTTGGTGATGTTTCGGAGAGTGCGGACGCGACGAGGTAAGGGGCGCCACTGTTTGCGCCGACCACAGGCAGCGCGATCCGGCGGACCAGCAGGGAATCGGCGACAGAGTAGACTTGGAGTGATGTGTCGTAGGTCACGAGGAGGTATCTACATTAGGCCATCGTCAGCACAACATAATGCTGCGTGGGAAGAGGTGAAACAAGAGAAAGAGACCTACTTCTCGTCCACACTGAAGATGGGGTCTACATCGGACATTCTTCCACCCATTGGCTCGGATATTCTCCAGTTTTGCGAGTTGTTTGTTGGAAAGAGACCGTCCTTGGCCGAACGAGACTCGAGCCCGCCTTGATTGGTAGCCGTCTCGTCACCTGCGCGATCCGCATGTCCTCTTCTTGACGGCGTGGCAGAGGCGTCCTCCTTGTCCGCCTTTCCGTGCTTTCGCTTTTTGGTGTGCGAGGACTCGTCTCGGTCGGTCTTGTCTCTCTTCCTCTTCTCAGATCCCTTGCTGGCCTGTGGCCTGGAGGATGCCATGGTGCAGGTCAGGATCAGACAGGAAGAGGGGGGAGGAGAATGGGAGCGCCTGTCGCAGGGGGGGGGAGGAGAAGAGAAAAGTGTCACCCTGTAAGAGCTTTTGCATGAACCGCAGAGTTACAGGTACTAGGGCTCTCTTCCATCACTGCTGAGAATTTCTTGAGTGCACGATAAGGAGGGCGATAAGAGAATTTTAAGTGGGGCCACTGCAGTAGCTGAGAAAGTTGGAGGCTCGGGCCTGGCTCCTGATTTTGCCTTTTGACAATGAAATGAATCGCTCTCTGCCGCCTTTAGAAATCCCAGTCTCACTACACCCAGCAACTCTCGACTGTCCTGCATCCCATCCAAGTCGCTTTTCCCGTGAAGGCTTCTCTCAAAATCTTGGCCAAAATCTGCCTTGCTTTTAATCACTGAGAGACACAATGATCATCCCTGTGCGGTGCTTCTCCTGCGGCAAGGTCAGCAGCCGCCAGACACAATCCCCTCCCCTCCGGCTATGAAAACGTGCGACACTGACACCCTAGACGTAGGTGACAGCCGATTTGTGGGAGCGCTATCTGGCCATGATCGACCAGGACATTCCTGACGGGTAAGAGCGCCTAGTAGTGCCGTGGGCTATTGGGGGAGTTGCGGTGTGCGACGAGCTGACGCGAGGCGACGACAGAGACGCGATGGACCAGCTCGGCCTGAAACGATACTGCTGCCGCCGCATGATCATGACCCATGTCGACCTCATCGAGAAGCTGCTCAAGTAAGTCGCCTTTTTTCGCCCAGCAGCCTGCATCCCTGGCGAGGCCATTCTGCGGGTCAACGCCCCGGTGACTATACAGCGGTCCTGTTGCTGACCACAAAACGACCTGCAGATACACGCCCGATGGACGCAACGAGAAGAAGAACCAGCTGCACCAGAACCAATAAACGGCAAGATACACGGGCCAAAGAAAGAACAAAAACAATGGCTTTTGAATTACATTGCATGGCGTTACGGCTTTGCGGTCTCTTCTACGAACCAACAACGGGTATAGACGCGAAGAAGACTTGACGTCGAGTGGTGGGGTCTTTCTTGAAAGAGGGACCTGGGTGGAAGAAATGCGAAAAGACCACGATGAAACCGTCGCGCGGCTTTGGCACAAGGCCTACATATGCTGGCTCTGCTATGCATTGCATACATCTCTATCTACGTGGGTCTGCTACATGGGACATGCTGCTCTACTTTCTGTTGGCAAGGCAGCAATGCTCTCCGAGATATAATTGGCAGAGTTGTGGCTAGGCTTGGAAAGACGGGAAATCGAAATTACGGGGGCGAGGGAGAACGGCCATAGGAAGCTTGGACTGTGGGGGGCACCCATGGCAGAGCGAGTGCTTGTGGCTTGTGGCTATCAACAAGGCAGCCATCGCTAGGATCCAAGAGAGGGGACGATGCAGCAAGATTGCCGCAATAGCCAGTCCAAAAAGAAAAGGAAAAATTGTCCTCTGCATATTTAGTTGGTAGGATTCCTTCGGCTTCCCCAGTTCCCAACGCCTCTTGCGACATGGTTGGACAAATAGACGCAGAGCTACAAGCTATCTTCAAGCTATCAGCCCAGATCTCTCAGTTCAAGATTCAGACGAGCCGCCGTTCCCGAACAGAGGGGAGGGGAGGGAAAAAAAAAAAGGCTGGATGTCCCATAGTGCGCGCCCCAACATCATACAAGTGCACGACAGCCGGGAGTATGTATCAGATCGCCTTCCACGACAGCCTGCGGACGCGCTCGTGAGACTCAGCCAGGATCATCGACTCTCTGGGCGGCTAAGCTGCAGCTGCATCGAAGACGTGTCAACGTCGTACAAGGCGGTCAAGATGCGGGACAAAAGACCCGGAACCACATTCCCGGGGCTGAAAGTCGAGCTAGTCCTGCACAGATCGATCCAACGTGCAGACGACCATCCTCACAAAATGACCCGACAAGCGATGCGGTCTGTCGAGGAAGTTGGCTTTTCTTCCTTGGAACAAAAGAACTTCACACCATGATAAGCCCTGTTGGTCCTCACAACCTCACCGCCCGATGCGGGGATGATTTGGGCATCAAAACGCGGTCTTACTAGTTCTCATAGTATGGGAGGTGTCAGGTGTGACAAACCGTAAGGCTGCCAGCTGCCCAAACAGGTCGTATAGCTCCAGGATGACCTGGACAGCGAACATGTCAGACCCAGCGCCGGTGTGCTCTGGAGGAGGCTGGCTCTGAGCTCTCACTCGTCCTCCAAGAACCACAACTGGCGAGACAGAGAGAGAAAGGGCAGGGATGGGCTGTAAGGCTAAGATATGACCCCACTGAGCACCTGGTCCGTCACGCCTGTCAATCACACAAAGAAGAAGCCGACGACCAGCATCCGTCAACTTTTCCCCTCCTCCTCCTTAACAGCTCAACCCCCCAAGACCATGCATGGATAGACTCCTCGACCCACAAACCTTGTCATCACACATACATCGGCAGTCGGCAGTCGCTATAACACACCATGAAGATTCTGGCACAGGAAGCAGTGGAGTCCTCAGATAATGATCGAGCTTGTTCTGCTGCTGAAAATGTTCCATCATATTTGTCAGTGAGGCGCCATGCTATCGGACGCCAACCTCCAGAAGAGTCGATCAACAACTTCTCTTAGTCCGGGGCAAGGCCCAGAAATAGGAAGCGCTAAACTCAGATGGAAGAGGGTTCCCAGATCTCCGGGACGCTCATGAAAACGGAGGCAGGGATCGTGGAAGATCCACAGAGGGGTTGGGAAGCGCGGCACGCTGCAGCAGGAGCAGCAGCAGGAGCAGGAGCAGCAGCAGAAACGTGGGAAGCCAACAGCATTGCAGTACATGCCTCGGCAGACGAACAAGAGTCCACCCCAGAGGGCCCGAGAAACAGGTGATGGACAGCCGGCAAGCTGCAGCTCGGTCCAGTCTGTCATCCCTTGTGCAGCTGCCGTCGACCGGCGTTCTTGAGCGCGACGGCGCAAGATGATGATATGACATCGCGAGGCACCAACCTTCCCTTTCTGCCGACCTGATGGATCTTGAGACTCGGGAAATAAAAAGAAAGATACCACGGTAGAAAGTTCCAACACGACAAAGCAAAAAAAAAAAAACCTCATACAGGAACAACCATGTCGCCGCCCTGCCATGTGTCAAGTCACCAGAAGCATCGCAGTCCTCACTATCGAGTGGGCCCCTAAATCCATTGGCTCATGAGCAACGGTGTTGGCTGCCCTGTCGATCAAGTGGGCTCCATCCACCTGCTTCTGATCCGGCTGGCTGGGAACCCGGTCACCACGCCGACATGTTCTACACCCGGGGAGACACGATGGTCGAGAAGGAAGGGCCAGGCTGCGCTGGGGCCTTCAGTTCTCCTGTTGCTCGCAAGTAACCTGCGCATTGCCCTTCTCCCAGTCTGGTTCCGGCCCTGTTATCAACAGGGGGTAGCACAGCATTGAACCCCGATGTGACTTGCTCGTTGGATGGGTCCCCCCTCCGAGCTGCACCACACCTCGACACCACCTCTAAGCGCCGAGGCCCTGTCGCCTCATGCAGCTCCTTACTGGCTACCAGCCTTGGCCTCCACCAGGCCCTGCTCGTTGCCCTCTTCCTACTGGCTGGGAGCGTCTTGGAGGGGTTCTGACGGACGAAAGAAAAGAAAGAGAGCATCTGCACCCGCCGGGAACACCAGTGCAAGTTCCATGCATAGTACGTGACGGGCTGCATCACTGAACTAGGTTCCTCGCAGCAACTAGTAATTGCGACCAGGCAAAAGCCTCCTGACCTTTCGAATCTATCTTTTGCCCCCCCTCTCACCACCTCTCAGGCTTTTCCTATTCTCTCTCAAATTTCCCCCATCCTACCTAGGCTCAATCAATAGACTACAGGGTTGTTGTTGTTTTTGGCTGCGTCGAGGGGCACCAATTATAGCAGTCTTCACCTTCCGGAAAGGTTCCATCGTCCCTGTTGTTCTGGCCTGCCACGACCACGCCCTTCCTCCTCCGGCAAGGCTCATCCTTCGAAACCACATCGCCATACACCACCCACCAGTCAGAACCTCAGACCCGTCTTTACTGGCTCGATCTCACCACCAGTTTTCGAAGTCGCCGAACGCCACAGGTTCCAGTTTCCTTCTGCGCGACCGCTCATCAACGTCTGAGCAGAGGACCCGAGGCGCACCTCTTCATCCTTGGACCACAGCCGGTGTCGCACCGAACGTTACCAACAGTCCGGCCCGCGCCTACCTCGGGGCGCCATTCGTCGGCGCCCGCTGTCCCCTTGCTTGATTGACTTTGCTGCAATCTCGTGCGTATGCTGTTGGTTTGAGCTGTCAAAGGACCCCGCTGGGCCGCAAAACAAGGTCCGCCGAGGGCTACACGCTTGTCTCCCAGATGCTCGTTCTCGCGGCTACAGAAAACACGTCTCTTCCCTGAAGCCTCGATAGCAGGGTTTCGGCTTCCTACTCTTCTCTCTCTTTCTCTTTCCCTCTCTCTCTCTCTCTCTCTCTCTCTTGCGCCGCGCGCGCATCCCCCTGCCCCTCCGTCTAGTCTTGCGCTCCTGGGAGCCTTGTCCATGCTTAGCCGGCCTACGCTGGTGCTTGCAACCCTGCCTGGACACCAAACCCAAGGACAGCCTTCAACCTTTAAGTGGCATCTGCCCCTCATCCTGCCCTCCGGTCCCCCTTCTGAAGTTCCTCCCACACCCAGGCGCATCATCACCTACCGTCTGGGCAAGCCACTCCCGTTGGGTCGGTCACCTTGGGCAGCCTCGCCTCACCACAATCGGACTGCCTGGCTCTGCTTAGCCTCCTGGTGCCCATCGAGCGGACGACATTGGGCCTTTTTGTGTTACCCTGCTGGCTAGGCGTTGTCGATGCGCTCAGCTCGAATGTTGCCTTGATATCACCACCTGGGCTCGATAACGGCTTCTGGACCTTTTGCGACAGAACGACAACCCCCGCCGCTCCCAAACTGTGCCTCCTCTCATCTATTCAGGGTTGAGAACTTTGGCTGAAGAGGGGATCATGGCTCTGGAAGCACCCTTCAGAGCGTCGACTGGGAATATAATGTCTCCTCTGACCAGATTTCAGGAAATGTCAGTGGCAAATCGTGGAACAAATGAATGCTTCCGTCTACTACTCATGCTCGACTCGTGTGGCCTCGTATCGGGGTTTTTTTTCTCTGTAACTGTTGAATGATCCAAGAAAAAAAACTGACTTCAGAGCCTTCTCTTAACCTAGGTCGAGTCAAAACCCTGCCGATTCGCAAACCTTGCGACCAACCACCTACGTCAGGCCGCAATCCGCACATCTTCTCAGCCCGTCCAGTGATATTGTCGGACCTTCACCCGTCACTTCAAACGGCACAGAAACTACCGAGATCGACGACGAAGAGCAGGAGACTGTTAGCCAACCCGGGATGGCTGACCCTTCTTCGGCCTCTAAAGTGAGAATACACCATCAGGAGTCAGGTTCTGTTTTGTTGAGATGTCATGGCTGATGATGATGTTGTAGCTCATCAAGTTAAAGACGAACATTCCTGACCACGTACGGAAGTCCTCGAGCGACGAGGCTGTCTCGGTGATACATGCCCCCGAGGGGTATCAGAATTGGGTGCGTGGAACGAGGAGAGCCTGGGACCAAGACTGTGTGCTGAAGACTAAACGTATGGCAGACAGGGAATGAGGCCAATCATAACACAGACAAACCTGACGATATCATTAGCCCTCCTCTAAGCGAGCCGTCAGGCAAGGTATGACTCCAATATTGTTTCCCCCAAAGAATCTCAGATTGGGGCCCGTGACTTACCATTTTGTTCCTCACCGGCAGCCAATGCTCTCACCTCTCTCGACCGACGTCAAGCCAGCAGCATTCTCTCTGGATAACGCTACGCCCCAAGCACAGGATCTGAAGGATGTCATCAACGAGTCAGCCAGATTGCGATCAAGCAGCTCCAGCAGCCTTGACTGTAAGCGACTTCAGATCACCTTGATTGAGAAGGGGGAAACTAACATGGCGTAGTAATTCCGGAGATTCACGAAGAAGAGACGGACGCCGAGACGGATACCGCCCGCAGCGATTACATTGCTACTGCAGCAGCCATCGAAGACCCAGAGATCAGAGCGCTCAAAGCCGCCCTGGAGGAGTGCTGGACCCTCTGCAACACGCTGGCGAATCTCAGCTCGATCCATCGAGAGCGTGTGTTCAACAGCTCCGGCACCCCTGATGCCCACGAGAAGGCATGGAAGAGCTGTTGGAAGCTGTGCCAGAAGCTCTACAACAGCCGCGACGACGCCATCGAGTCCTCCAACGCCCGCACGAACCTGGATCTATGTCGGGACTTCTGCCAGTCATTGTTTGACGTGCGCCAGCGGAAGGATGAGACTGGCGACTCTGTCTTGAGGGTCAGCTTTGAGCTCAACAACCAGTAAGCAATCTTAGGTCTCCTTGTCACCAAAAAAAAAAAAAAAAAAAGGTTCTGACAGCCCTTCGCAGTCTTTACAGCGCCCAAGACAGCCGTAACCTGCCAGAAGCATTTCGGGAGAGGACTTTGGACTTCTACATCACCCTGTGCCACCGCCTCATGAAGCAGCGGAGCGAGCTCGCCGAGGAGACAGATTCTCTGCTCAGGGCGTGCTGGTCACTAGCCGAGATGCTGTTCAGCCTACGACAGAACTCCCGCGACGGAAAAGCGCCGGACGAGGAGCTCCTGGGCTCGGCGGTACAGGCATGCTGGGAGCTGTGCGACATCTTTAGGGAGGGCTGGACGCAAGTCAGACCTGACAGAGGGACCCCGAGACCGAGCCACTACAGCTTCTTCCAGCAGGGCCAGGCGTCGGACGTGCGGTCCACGACGAGCCGCGGATCGATGAAGTCGAAGCGGGGAGAGCCTCAAGGGCCTGCCTGACGACCCGCCGTCACGGCGCAACAAACAAACCCTACCAGTTCCCGAGACGCCCGTGACCGAGTTTGAAGATACGGGAGACACACCCATCTCGCCGGACACCGAGAGCCCGCAGATGCCCAACATCCTCGTGTTGGGGACGCAGTCTGAAAACAGCCAGGGCGGCTCCCGCGGCGGCCGCTGGTCGAGCAGTGCCAGCAACCTGTCGGGCTACTCGCAGTCGAGCGCCAAGACGAGCAGCACGGCGACGACGACAACTTCGGCCGAGGACGTCAACGTGACGCGCATGAAGATCCTCCTGCTCAAGGCGGCCATGAACATTGGCTTCAACCGTGACGCGGCCGACACCAAGTCGGGTGCTGCATCGCTGCGGACCTTTGTCAAGAGCCTCCCCACCGGCTCCTTCGGGTCCCTCCCAAGCCACGCGACCCTGCTGCAGAACTACAAGAACCTCGTGCTGTCGGACACGACCTTCCGGACCGCGGCGCCGCTGCCGAGCAGGGGAAGGAGGGTCAACGCCACGGATATGGCGGCCAGTGTGGGCTGGATGTCTCTCAGGGCACAGGGACAGTACGGGTTCCTGAGGGACCTGTATAAACTGGTGTTTGGATTCCCCCTGGACGAGGTGGAGAACAGGAAGAACGTCAGCATCGCCGTGTGAGGGACACACAGAGAGTGTGCTGAACTTTGCAGGGAGTGAGTGGACGACTTGTTGAGAGCTACTGACGACCTGTGTGACGGGACTTTTTGTGCACTTTGCTTCTCTACCAACCACCCACCCTTATTCTTGTTCCGTTACGGTCGCACCCACCCACCCACACACACGCACACACACAAAACACACCTCACTGGCGCACACGAAGAAAAGAAAAAGGAACAAAAAAGAATTTTTTTTCCTGCTTTTTTTTTTTTTTTTTTCATGGCCGCTTTCCAAAAAGTCCGAAACGGCAGCGGCCACCTTATGACGATCACGACTTCTGGCACGGAGCACATGCAAACACACAACCCATTTAGTATCCCTACTTATACAGTCAGCTCCTCTTCTTTTTCTCTCTTACGCACTCGATACCCCCTTGGGTCGGCTTATGTTGTTGATTGGCGCTGCAAGGGCTTTTTGGGTGGTAAAATCTTTTTATCATGATACTCGCTTTATATTATGCCTTCTAACCTTCTCTTTCCTGCTTCCAATGAACCGAAGCATGACAATACAATATTACAACGATCATTTTCCTTGAGAGCTACAGGCATGCGCGGTTTTTTGTTTTGTTTTTCACCATGAAACCAAGGAGATAACATCATTGCACTTCGATTTGGCTCGTGCTAAGTAACCTAGTGCTATCAAGTCTGTTGTGAGTGTAACAAGTCATAGAGGCCAAACTCCCCAATACATGAGGTATCTAATCTCTTGATGTATGTTCTCAGGGGAAGATTGTCCTGATGATGATGGCAGTGTTAGTGAGACAAGCCTGCAATGTGTCGAGCAGAGGGAGGGTAGAGGGATTGTACGGGACCTGCTATCCAGATCTTGTTTCCAGACTGGGGAACACCTTATCTTCGGTTGGGATGAAGTTGTTGTACAAAAGGGCTAACAACTTGCAGAGTTAGTAAATGAGATTGAATATCTTTTTTAAAGGAAAAAAAAGAACAAGATGACAAGCTTCAAGACGACAAGCTTAGAGTTACTTACCTGCCAAAGCAGACCTATCAAGAAAGTCAAGACTGCAGCTGCAGTGCGTCAGGTGTGACATGTGGTTGTTGTTGAGGGTTCCACCCCTAGTGTCGACGCTAGATAGAGGAAATGAATGGTAGAGGCAGCAGGAGCTCCCAAGCAGACCCAGCTCTGGTCAGCTCCTTCTCTACCTGCTCTTGGCCAGCTTTGTATTCCAAGCTTGGACAAGAGAAAACAAAAATCTCCCAAAGAGCATCAATCACCTATGACCACTACTGTGCAGATATTAACTCCTTCTCTCTCTCTCTCTCTCTCTCACACACACACACATCAGTTTTTTTTTTTTTTTGTTTTTATCCCTGGTGAGCATTGGCCTGTCGCTGGCGCTGCCGGAGGACGTACTGGGGGTCCTCCTCAGGCTGGATGGGGGATCCAGCCCGCTTCTGGCCTGCGAAATGCTGAAGCTGGTGGTTGGGAGTGCCGCCTCGCTGCTGCTGAACAGACTGCTGCTGCTGCTGCTGCTGCTGACCGGAGGAGCTTCCGTCCTGCTGACCAAAGCTCTGCTGCTGGGGGCGGCTGGATGAACCAGCTCCCTGGTTGTCGGCGTGCTGCTGAGGGCGGTTGACAGCGCCACCGCTGGGCTCACCACCGTATTGCTGCTGCTGCTGCTGCTGCTGCGGCTGCGGCTGCGGCTGAGAGCGGCTCGAGGATCCGGCTCTCTTGTGAGCGGCGAATGCGGCGAATTGCTGTCGAATGACATTTTGCGGCGGCTGCTGCTGCTGCTGCTGAGGTCGGCTCGAGGGACCAGATTCCTGCTGATCAATGTACTGCTGAGGGTAGCTTGTGGGACCGGCTCGCTGTTGAGTAGACGGCTGCTGCTGTCGCTGGCCAGTGGATCCAGCTCCCTGGTTATGATGAACAACAGACTGCTGCTGAGGGTAGTTGGAAGGAGGACCAGGTCTCTGCTGCTGCTGGCCAGACTGCTGCTGCTGCAGCGGCGGTGGCTGCTGCTGCGGGTGGCTGAAAGAGGCGGTGCTCTGTTGACCTTGAAGGGAGTGCTGCTGCTGGTGACCGCCAGTCTGCTGGGCCTGATTGGAAGGCAAGAAATCCTCCATGACTGCGAACGGCGCCGGGGGTTGGCTGTCGTAGAAGCCACGGTTCGGCTCACTGGCCTCGGCGTTGATGTCGGGGGTGTGGGACATCTCGATGACCTGTCGGCTAGTACCTCGCACGCCAGAGGGAATGCCATAGGGAATGCCGGTGCCGCCCTGCTGCTGCGTGGTGTTTGTACCCTGGTGGCCGCCAGTGTTCTGTCCAGCGTCGGCCTGGTCACCTTCCTCCTGCTGCTGCTGCTGCTGCTGCTGCTGCTGCTGCTGCTGCTGCTGCTGCTGCTGCTGAGCATCATTATGGTGTGCGGCAATGGGGGCGATAGCCAGATTGGTGAGGAGCTGGTTGCCGATCGAGGCGTTACCGACCAAGGCATCGCACTGTACAGCCATGTCCGTCATGGGATCGTAATAGTATCCGGCGGGCAGTCGGAGGTTGATCTCGCCCAGCAGGGCCGCAATCTCGGGCGAAGGAACTTTGGCCGTGCCCTGGCGGGAATGAGACTCAGCAGCCAGGGCGACGTTGATGCTGCGCTGGGCAAGATCCCGGGCGCGGATGCAGAGCTCGTGGTTGCAGGTGGCAGGCGTCTTGCCCTGCAGAGCCTGGAGGGCGCTGGAGATGCCGAGAATGTAGGCAATCCCGTTGGGCGCGTCGCCCATGGCGATGAAGGAGCTGGCGAGATCCTGGTAGTTGCGGAAGTGGATGCAGCCGTCCCAGGCGTGTCGGTGCGCCAGCATGACCATGCACCGGTCGTGGGGGCCGTCGAACCAGACGCCCTCCTGGTCACGACCCGTCGCCAGGGCACCCGTGCAGTGAGGAGGCATCTCGTTCTTGTCCTTGTCCTTAGTCTTAGTCTTAGTCTTAGTCAAGCTAACATATCCTCTAGGCATGAAGGCTATGACCTCGTCGTTTCCTTGAAACGCGGGCTGGGTGTCACCTACACCAGCGGCAGGTCCAGGCTCGTAGATGGGTTCACCTCCAAGCTGCGGCTGCTCGATGGAGGGCAGGGGAGTGTCAGGTCCGCACTGCATCTCTTCCTGGACGGGGTTCGGCATCTGCATGGGCTGGGTCTCCATGGGTTGAGTCTGCATGGGCTGTGCCGCTATAGGCTGGCCTGCCATAGGCTGGTCCTCCATAGGCTGGTCCGCCATGGGCTGCTCCTCCATGGGCTGCTCCTCCATGGGCTGCTCCTCCATGAGCTGGTCCTCCATGAGCTGGTCGTCCATGAATTGGTCGTCCATGGGCTGCTGGTCGAAAAGGTCTGCGTCAAATTGTGAGCCCTCGCTGTTGAGGCCATCCTGGTCTCCTGCATCAGCCTGGAGGCCGGCAGAGGTGTCGTTGCGGTCAGGTATGGTCGGGAACAAATTGCCCTCGGGCAGGCTGAAGTCAAAGTCCTCAAGTGTCACACCCACGCCGTTGTAATCAAAAGGTGGGTCATTGTTGACCAGGTTATTCACATTCAGGAGGCTGTCGAGGTCTAGCATATCAGGAATCTGTGGAGAAAATAAAGAAAAACATTAGCTGATGCGTCGCCAAGGGGAGGGGGGGGGAGGAAACACAAAACAACCCTCTCCTCAGAGGTAGGGAGTGGTGTAGACAAACAGGCTGCTGTTCAAGTGTGGTATCATCATTGCTAGGGAGCACACTGCCGAAGTCGAAAGGTTCATTCATGGCATTGTTAGCCATGTTGTAGTCGTTGTTCTGCGCCATGTTGGGTAGCACTGCTGGTGCTGCTGGTGCTGCTTGAAATGCTGTTGCTGGAAATGCTGCTGGCTGCTGGACTGGGGAGTCAGGAAATGTGGGAATGGGGCCTCTGTATGGCTTGACAGTTCTAGAGTTGGGGTGTGGCCAAAAGACAATCAGCTGAAAGTGCTGCCACAGAGATCGAGGGGCAGAGAGAGAGAGAGAGAAACAGAGGGGGTGTGGTTTGGATATTGCTAACCCTGGGGGTTGTTGAAAGGCACCCTTCATGTATCCAACCTGCTTGGCTGTGAACTTTTGTGCCTCCCAGTGGCCAGGGAAGTCTTGCTTGAAAGCCCTGGCGATGATTCTGAAATCCCAGCCAGCTGCAATGCGCGAGAGGACGTAGTTGATCTCCTGGGGGTTATATTTGCGGGTCTGGACCATTGTTGATTGTGGAAGTGGAAGTGGGGTGGAGGGGGTGAAAGGTCTGGAGGGGTTAGCCAGGTTGACTTGGGCGGCGGCTGGTTTGCTTTCTTGTTGGTGATTGTTGACTGAGGCCGAGGTCAAGAGGTGGTGGAGGGGTCGGTAATATGAGGCAGAGAGGGGATCAAAGGATAGATGGGATACTGGGCAGGATAGGTCCGGGACCCAGGCTGGGTTTCTGGGTCCAAGGGGCTTTGTGTATCCTGGAGGACTTTGTCTGGGGTTAAGGCTGCAAGATGCAGATGAGGTGATGAACAGGCTGAGAGAGAGAGAGAAAAGAAGAGTTGAGTGATTCCAGGTGCCACACAGATAAATATCATTGAACCTGAGCTGCTGCTCGACGACCCAGTGACCATCCCGAGACAAGTGACCATATGCAGCCAGTGACCAGAACAAGTTTACTCGTCAGGATGCCAGGAACTGAGTGTCCCTTTTCTACCTTGGGCTGCCCCTAGGTCTCTTGGAATTTAATGGTTGGGTATGGAATGAAAAAGACTAGAAGGTATGAGAATGCTCTCTGATCAGCTCACATACACTTGTAGTTCAGATGTTTGGCTAGAGAATGGAGAATAGAGCAGGGGCACCCCCCACTCAGCATAATGCAAGATGAAGGATTCTTGTATGGTAGGCTGTTCTGGGCTGGTGGCCTTGAAGGGGAGGAAGCTCATGAGGGAAGAGGGTAAAGTGATGAGAAGGGAACTGTTGGGAAGAGGGCTGCAGCTGGTGATGAAAGGGATTTTGGTAAAGAAAGTTTTATGGACAGAGGGCCATGGTAAGGGTTATTGTTGGAGATGGTGAAGCTACAGGAGGAAGAAGAAGAAAGTGAAAACATTTGTTGTTGGAGGAATTGATGTGTGTTGGGAACTGAATACACGTCGGGAAAGAAAGGAGACCAGAAGAGGTCTACTTACATGGAGGTGTGTAGAGGGCAGTGGGGGAGGGGAGGATAATGTAGGTTGAAGGTACTGGGAAGTAGATTGTGAAAAGAGGCTGTAGCAGGTTATGTGTGAGAAGGTTTTGTATGAGGATTTGGTGTGAACTATGCTGTGTGAATGACGAGGCATGTACGCAAATTGTATAGCACCAGGTTGATAGAATGAGGTTCCAGGTCATGCAGCAGACAATAGATGTCCAAGGAGGCAGCAGGACTAGAATCCTAGAAGATTCAAGCTTGGCCACTCACTCACCTCAGGGCCTCTGAAGGCAGACGCTCAGAGATGGCCAAGCACCCTCCCTGTTGGATATCATTCTCTGAAATGCTATGCAATTTTTCATCTTCCAGCCTGATGATGTTCCAGAGGCCACTTTCTGGCCGGATCAGATACACATGGGATAATACAATGTGTGATCAAGCCCAGGGACAAGATGCCTTGCCCTTCTGTGGGACCTTGCACTCATTTATATTACTGAGGTCAATATGCTTATTCACCAGAGTTCATATAATTACATGGCAACCTGAGGCAAAGGCATCAGACACAGACACGTTGCATCTTTCAGTTCCTCTCTAAGCTGCTCACAAAATAGTCTCATGTAAATGTATCATTATGCTCTGTCTCTGTCTCTCTCATTTGGTATCATGTGGCCTCCCATATGGGGATTGGCTTGGAGGGGGATAAAACTTGAAAAACGATAAAAATAAAAACGCTCATTGCAGATCGCCGCCTCCCTTGTCAAGTCAGTAAGTAAACACCTGTCCGGTGTGAATGCAGCCGTTTTGCAAATGCTGTCTCGGGGTTCGGCCGAAGACGATGCGCTCAAGCCGGTGGGCGAGCTTATCAAAACACAAAAACACCTCCCCCTTTGAACGCCGTCTGGGATAAAACATCCGAAAAGAAATTCCCCCAAAATATCCCCAAAAAAATCACAAACCGCGGGATCCAAGCCTGGTCGCGCGTGCCTCTCAACCCATATGCAAGCATCAAAGTTCATCCCACTTTCTGTTTCCGGGAGTCCCCACATCCCATCCATCCCGTGTGTCAACTCATGCAACTCGGTTGAGATCATTCGCGTACATATAACTTTTCTTTTGGGGGGGGGGGTGGTGGTGAGGGAGGCTCTCCTTCCCCTTTGCCCCCTTCAGTAGCACTCTCGCGACATCTGTCTGTAGATGGACGCCTTGAGCCCCTCCAGCCTCTTCCGCTGCTTGAGCAGTGTGTCGTACTTCTCCTGGGAGAAGGTACCGCCGCCCGACAGCTCGTAGTGGAGCTTCTGGTACGCCTCGTAGAACTTCTTGAACTGGCGCGCCTCGTTCAAGATGTCAGTCGACACCCGCTGGCGCTTCTTCTCCGCCGCAGCGACATCGATGACATCGCCGTCGGCCTCCATCTTGCGCTTCTTCGCATTGATGGTGGTGCCGTTGGCGACGGTCACGGAGCGGTCGCGAGAGCGGTCGCGCTCACGCTCGTGACGAACCTCATCTGCTGTCTGCTGGTCCAGGTCGGATGCGTTGGTAGGCGGAGAAGATGCCAGCGGTGATGACTTCACCGGGCTGGTGGTGTTTTTGTTCTTAGTGGTGGTGTTGTTGTTGTTGTAGCCAGGCCCCACGTAGCTGTTGCTGCGGGACGAGCTCTGCGAGCTGGAGTCGGAGGGCGGTCGCTTGTACGACACTGTGGAATGGGCTGCGCTGCCCGAGGAGGCCCTGACCTCCTTGCCGGCGCGCTTGCTCAGCGGGGTGCCGGAGCTGGAGCTGCTGTCGTCAGACGTCTCGTCGCGGGGCCGCCTGCTGGGGATCGGCCGGGCGACGACCTGCGGCTTGATGACCTCCTTGACTGCGGACGGCTTTGGCTTCTGCTTCAGAGGTGCCGGGGCTGCCTCCTTGTCCTTCTGCTTCTCAAGCCTCTCTCTCTCTTTCTCCCTCTCCTTCTCCTTCTCCTTCTCTCTCTCCTTCTCCCTCTCCCTCTCCCTCTCCCTCTCCCTCTCCCTCTCCCTCTCCCTCTCCTTCTCCCTCTCCTTTTCTCGGTCCTCGCTGTCCTTCTTGGTTCGGGGCACCGTCTTGGACAGGGGCGCCTCTGACGAGGATGAGTCCGAATCCGAGATGAACTCCTTGGAGAGGACCCGGCCGGCCTTGTCCTTTGACTTGCCGCCGGCCTTGGTCGGTGACACCTTGGTGGCAGCCTTCTTGCCCACCCACTTCTTCTCGATCTTCTTGGCCGGCTGCTTGGTCTGCGATGCCGACCGCGACATGGGCTGGCTCGATTTCTTGGCCGCCTTCTTAGTCTCGGCGCCGGACGGGCTGCCGTCCCCGTTCCTGCTGCCGCTCGAGTCCTCGGCGTCGTTCATCTTGAGCTGGGGCGTCCTGGCGGCAGGCTGTGGCGGGCCCTTGGCGATCGTCGGCAGGAGCTTGCTGAGACACTTGCCCTTGCCACGCTCCTCCTTGGGCAGCAACCTATCCCACACGGGCTCGGAAGCGCTCATGCGCATGCGGTCGTACGACTTGATGGCGTTGTTGATGGCCAGCTGGCGGTCGTCGTCCGAGTCGTAGTCATACTTGAACACATCCAGCTCCTTCCAGTACAGCTTCTTGAGGGTGAACTTCTGCAGGCCGTCGTCAAAGTCGGCCACCTTGTCGAGCACCTTCTGGAAGTCCTCGTCGTCGCCGGGCCACCGCGACCGCAGCTCCTCGTGCGACAGCTCCTTGGCGGCCAGCTCGTGCACCATGGGCGCTCGGAGCTCCCGGGCTTCTTCCTTGGCCTGCTCAGCCGCCGACAGCGTGGGGTTCAGGGAAGGGAGATGCTCGCGCTCACGGCAGGGCTGTTGGGACGAGACCTGGTGATGGCGGTAGCCATGGACCCTGTCTTGCCCGGCAGCAGTTTCGACTTGCTGCTGCTGCTGCTGCCGCCCTTGGCCGCCCCCTGCTTGCCGCCGGCTGTCCTGATGGTGGTCGACTCGAGTATCTTGGTCCTACACGCAGAAGACACATATTAGTACGGGCCGTGCCCAACCGCTGCCGCCGTGCCACACATACGAGTTCTCTTTCTTCTCGTCATTGGCCTTCTGTATGGACTGCTTGAGCTTCAGGAAGTCGTCCTCGGTCTTGGCATCCTGCGGCTTGTGGCGCGCTGCAGGGCCCTTGTGCGAGACCTTGTCCCGGGCCACCTCGCGGCCTTCAGCCAGCCGGGGGTATCGGCTGAGTGGCGGCTTCGCGAAGAGGGACATGGTCGGGAGTGGTAATCTCTCTGCGTCTTGTGTCGAGTCTGAAGGGTCGGTGAGGTAGAGGTCGAGGTCGGTGATTTCTGAGGACTTGGGGATCTTGTGGACTTCGGTATCGCTGCCGTAGAGGAACGACTGTTGCCGCAGAGAGAAAGAGAGAGAGAGAGACTGAAGTCAGCATGTGGTTGCCAGTCGCATTGTCCCCAACCGAGGAATCATTCTAGCGCGCAGCACCCGTGATCGTCTAACAATAGACGGTCACTACTCCTTTGGCACTCGCGCGGGTGCGTGCCCATCCCTCTTCCCCCGCGGAGCCCACGAGGAAAATCGAATCACACGGAGCACTTACGGGAACGTTCCCCAGCGATAAGTGGATGTCCTCCCCATCTTCCACACATTGTAAGAGATCCTCAATCACATCGTCGCTGAGGGTTATGGCAAAGGCCTGCAGGGGGAGGGCGTCTGCGGTGCTGTCCGAGCTCTCCAGCTGGAGGCCGGTCTCGGGTATCCTCAAGACCATGTCAGGAGCAGTATGCAGGTTCCCACCTCGAGGGGGCGTGGATGTGTCGGGATTCCGCACCACAAGACCAGCAGCCGAAGCTGTCAAGGTTTGGGCTGAGGAATATGGAGGCGGAACAATGTACTGGGAGACTCGATATTTCTTGAGGGGGTTTTCGGATCGGGGGTGACTAGGGTCGCGGTGCCTCCTCGAAAGAGAAACGAATCTCTGAGGCAGAAGTAGTTGGGTGGGTTGACTGGTGTTGAGTAAAAGGCAGCACACCACTACATGACTGGTCGGGTATGTTGTTTTCGGTCTGTCGAGAGGGAGGGAGCAAGTGAGGCAGGGCGAGGGCTAGAGGGAGAGAGAGAGAGAGAGGCGGGGGCAAGTCGAGAAGGTGAGGAGGGTCCGAAGGGTGAATCAGGAGGTAGGCGAGTGAGGGAAGAGAGAGGAGGAGGAGGAGGAGGAGGAGGAGAAGAGGGCAGAGGGCAGAGGAAGAGTAGAGCTCCTTTGGGGGACCAAGCCAGCTGTGCTACCTGGCCTAGGTTGAAGGAGAGGAGGGGGAAGAAGTGGGAGGAGAGGAGGTACTTGGTATGGTGTATGATGGGTCGGTAGAATTGAGGTATAGAGTTGTCTAGTGGTGAGGCGATGGGAGAGGCGAGGCACCACACCAGGCGTCGCCCAGTACATAGCGCAGCAGCAAGCAAGTAGCAAGCAAGTAGCAAGCAGCAGGAGGGCGTAGCGAGGAACAAGGCACCACCACACACACCACCACACACTACAGTAGTAGGGAGTACATAAGAGGGACTTGGGGGGTGGGAACATGGTGCAGCAGCAAGACAAGGGTGGATACAGTATGATGGCACTGCAGCCATGGACTGGGTTTGTCTGGGACCTGAGCAGCCAGCCTTGGCCTAGCGCAGCCGAGAGTGGAGCCCCTGTTGATGTTCCGGCATGTACTGAGTACCTCTGTACCTCCCCTAAGCCTGCCCAGACCCAGGCCCTGTCATACTGCCATACAGCCTGTCAGGCCTGTCCTTTCAGCGTCTCTGAGGGTTGAAACAGCCCACTGTGCTGAGTGGTCTCGGCCAGACACACAGCTGATTACTATAGTACTTAGTAAAGAGCAGCACCTCACCATGGTATGGCAATTGCCAAGGGACCAGGCCAGGTTGGGGAGCTACTTCAGGCTACATGAGGCCTGTCTCTGGGGCCTGTGTGCATCGCAGCAGGGAACATGGATCTGCGGCCCAGCATGATTTGGTCTACTAAGTGCATTTTCTTGTCAGAAGACCCTTTGAGTCCTCACATTTCTTCACTCTCACATTTCTGTCGAGTACTGCTATGTAAGTACCAAGTACCAGCCTTGTTCTTCATCTGCGATGTGATGATGCAAGGGTGGGTGGGTGGTGTGGGAGTCAATCTTTGTTTTTTTATAAAAAAAGCCACGATCAATCAGTGAGGTCTGCTCTGCTGGACATTACTATACAATCAATCAATCTCATGATACCAGCCTCTCCCCTCTCTTTCTCTTCTTTGACACAAATAGAACAAGGTCATCATCTGTCTGGAGAATTGTTCTTTTCTTCTTCTTTCTCTTGTTTCTCTTTTGCCAGGGGTGTTCATTGAACCGGCTCCGGAGGCGACATCAGAACGGGCCTTAGTAGGTGGTGGCCCGTCCGCCCGCCTCAGTCGAGATGACTATGGAACTTGTCAATGCGTTTCGAACCTCGAAATAGCAATAGGCTTTGTCCCTCGGCCTCCCGTTGGCGTTCATCCATTGCTCACTACTGCGATGGGCACACACACACAAGGGTAGTAGTTCAACTGGTCATCAGCCATACTGATTCATTGACTTGTGCTGTTCTCCCTCCCTCCCTCTCTTCTTCTTCTTCCTCCTCCTCCTCCTCCTCTCGCCGCCTCTCCACATATGTATTAGGTTGTACCTGTGGGAATCAGCTCACTCGCGAGGTAAGGGCGGGGGCGGGAACCACACATTCCCTCATCGTGTCCTGGCCCTGCCCTGCCCTGCCCTGCCCTGCCCTGCCCTGCCAGGCGGAACTCGTCGGCTGGATCACCCGCCTTGTAAAAAAAAAAGAAGAAAAAAGACGAAGGCCCCCACATCTCATTCATCGCGCACCGCCGCAGCGGCCCATCTTCCTAATCACCCACCCTAAAAGTTCCGGGGCATCTCGTACATAGAGAGGAAAAAAGGAGTCTCGACGGTGAGAGAGAAGAAAGTGAAAGAGGGGAGGGGAGAGGTGGAGAGGGAGAGAGCGGGAGAGAGACCCTTGAAGAATAGGGGAAGTTTACTCTCGTCTTCAATTAAACAAAACCTATACATACAACGTAACATTATCATTACTATTATTTAAGAAATTTGGGTTCTCTTCACCGCAACGACCCCTCCTCCCCTCCCTCCCTCTCTCCCTCTCTCTCTTCCCCCCCGGCCCTCCTCTCCTCTTGCTCCTGGGAAAGTGCGGAGTCCTCGTAGATTGCCGCGTTCCAGAATCCAATGTCTCGCACTGCCCCTCCTTCTGCAAATCCTCCTAATCGCTACAGATCCAGACTAGCTCGCCAGCCCGGGCGGTAAGGCGGTATCTGCCAGCCCCGGGAGGGATTAGCATTAGCCTTCGTAAGGCCTAAAATTCTTGGGGGAGGAGAAGAGAGGAGGAAGGGGGGGGCGCCACACTGTGCTGGGGGGCCTTGGTGGTGCTTGCCGTCGCGGCGATCCGGCCGAGCTGCTGGGCCTTTTCTTCTCTCCTCTCTCTCTCTCTCTCTTGTCTCTCTCTCTTGTCTCTCGTCTCCAGCAGAACCCGGGAAGCAGGCCAAGACACCCATCCATCCCACCAAGGCACCAACCGTCTTGCAGGATTGGTTGCCGAGCGAATGCCCTGCTTTCTTTTTCGCTACTAAGTATGCCGTGGCCTGGGGCAGGCAGTTGACATCACTCCCATCTTGTTTGTCTCGTCTGCTGTGTGTGCGTGTGTGTGTGATCTCCTGACTGAACCTGCAACTTGATCATGCTGAGCGGCAGAGTCACCTACCGAGGCGTTGTGACACGCAGAGGCGTGTGACGACACGCACTAGCTCCTTTGTGGGTCGATTCGTCGGCCCTCGTCTCCCCCCTCCGTCATTCTCTTACTTGGTATTTCTAAGGTATCAAGGTGTGTTTGTGTGCGTGTGTGTGTCATGGGTGAGGTGACGACAATGTTGCCCTGGTGGTTAGTAGAGGGATCCGAGACTTTCGGCGTCTACAGGAGAATACGAGGCAGGCAACAAAAAGGTGTTGTTTGATGGGGCCATGTCCTCTCGCCTACCTACCCGCCTAGAAAAGGTAGCTTCTAGAACTGTGCTTTTTCTCTCTTCCTTCTTGTTCCTAGATTTTGACCAACTGGGGGCCACTCGTCTCTTTTTTTCTTCCCCCTTTGTCCCTCCCTCCCCGGATTCTTCTCCCCGGCTCATTTATGCTGAAGGCTTGGCAGATTAGAGAGAGAGTGATTTATCCCTACTGTATGCTAAAAGTATAGTATATTTGTGTATACGGCTCCACTACTACTGAGGGAGAGAGGTAACGATGTGTCTACTACTAAGTATTCAAACAAACAAAAGAGACGGACGGCAGAAGGGGACGTTTTGACTTTTGCTTTCTTCCAGCACAGGACAGCAGTCCTGACCCACCGAGGCAGGGCGGCCCAACACAGCCAGCATTTTCGGTGAGTGGTGAACAAACTCAGGCGGTGAAACACTCCGAGGCTGAACGGGGATTCCCCCAGAATGACAGACAGACAGGGCCAGTTGAGCTTCTAACCAGGCGGCCAATGGACGCGCGTGGCTTGGGCTGCCCGCTGAAATGGGGGCTCATCCCCCCACCCCCAGTCTTCCCCTTCTGTGGCCTCGCATTATGTTTTACTTGGTAGCTGCGTGTGCCCGCTGGGTAGAGGAAGATAGGCCCTTGTAGCGGGCGCCTGGTGTTTGAGAACGGACTCTCTTCGCCTCTTTCTTGTCTGTGCTAAGCAATGCTTAGCGAACTAAACTGTCAGAACCCAGGGGGGTTTAATCTGTCCCACCAATTCTCAGCTGTCAAGTCAGATTAGGCAGGGTCTTTTATTTTTTTATGTTTTTATTAAAAACTTCTTTCCTTTGCATCGAGATGCGGCCGTGAACAACAAACAATATCAGACATTAAAAATAAAATTTCAAAGAACATTCGATGATGGCAAGGCAACTTTTACCGTGCCAGTAGTATCTACTTACCACCTTGGCCTCCTAACGTAGAGAGAATGCTTACATTTCAGGCTACGGCCATCATCCCTTAATACCAACCCCCCCCCAATCGACAACAAGATCAGTGTTTCTTGGGCGAGAACCCAAGTCATGTTGCTCCACTCTGTGCAGTCTCTGGCGGCTCGACTCAGAAACTCATGGACAATCTGACACACACACACACACACACACACACAGGCCGGGTCATACCGTGTAGCCTTTTTTTAATTTTATTTTTTTTCCTATTCTTATTTTCTTTCTTTTCTGCGAGCTCACTGCCCACTCTGCACTGCGTTGGCCACCTGCCGGTGAGATCCGTCGTGTGAGCCTAGGTGAACGTTACCACGGTACGCTATGAAACTTTATTATCCGCTCGTGCCGCTGCTACGCGAAGAGAGCCTCCCTCCTCCCCCTTCCTTTCGATTTTGCTACTACATATATACTATTGCTGTACGGATACAATTAAGTTAGGTTAGTCCTGGTTCACCTCTTACCTCACTCTCGATCACGTTCTGGTGGTCCCCGAAACCAGCGGACCTCGCTCGCCAGGTCCGGGGGCCTCGCCAGGTCGGGAGGGGCCCCGTTCATTGGGTGATCGACGTTTTTGTGATTGTTAGGCACTCCCGCATGCCGAAGACCCGGCGAGAGAAAAGGGAAAACAAGGGAAAAGGTATAAACAAGAGAGAAATCATGCGTGTCGCGTGTCTTTGAGGTGGCTTACGCATAACTTGCCCAAACTCAAACCAAAACATACAATACATATGAAGCAGAAGAATGAAGCAAATCAAAGTTTACAAGAGCCGGCAATAGATGCCGTAGCAGATCGTACAGGCCCTGAATGAGGGCGGCGCTACTGTACGTCTTGGCGATGGATCCTTTAGTCCTCCCTGGGGAGAAGGTCCCGCCCCGCTGCTACTATGTACTTCTCAAAACGTACTGCTGGGGGGACCTTGAGGAACAGGAGGAATGAGGAGATCCACACTCGTCCTTCCCACGCACCGACCCGCCGATGTGGATCTCGCTGTTCGCCCGAGTTCGTTCTTCTTTCGCCCTCTCTCTCTCTCTCTCTCTCTCTCTCTCTCTCTCTCTCTCTCTCTCACTCAAAAGCTGCGGGGCTCCAAGCCTGCTACTATGGTCAGCTCTCTCTGTCTTCCCCCTCTCGAGATATCAGACGGATAACCACACAAACAGTATGTGTGTTGCTATGAGTGTGAAGAAAGCGGTCAAGCCAAACCCCAAGACTCTCCCTAGAGGAATCTAAAAAACTCACGCCCGGTACTACTGCTGCGTGTGACGGCCAGCGTCCGGCATCAGCTTACAAAGTAGCCGCCGCCGAGGCAGAGTCACCGCAGAAAGGGCCGACTAGGGAATCTCAGCCAGGGTTTGCCAAGCCCAAACTGGGGAGGCCGACGAATCAGGCCATTGATTTGAGAAGCGAGGGGGTGGTTGGGGGTGGACGGATTGATAAGTCTACTAAGTAGTGTATAGGAGCCTCGGAGAAGAAAGAAGAGGAAGAAGAAGATAAAAGGAAGGGCAGTCTTGAGAGGTGGGTTTCTTCACCTCTGTGGTGATGCTTAGCTGGTGCTGGCTGACATTCGGCCCCCCCCCCCAAAAAAAAAGAACAAATAAATAAATCAAGAGTACCCGAGGCGGTGGAGCACTAGGCTGGCTCAGCAAGCAGCATTTACTATGCTAAGCAGTGATCCTCGCTGGGCACTGCCTCAGCCCTATGCACCGGGACCAGACCCGACAGCTGCCCAGCTCGTGTCCGCAGGCAAAGAGAAGAATTGCTTCCTTCCTCCCTCACCTCACCTCGCTTACACATGTACCCAGCTCTGGAGTCTGTCACCAGCCTCCTGTGCATGAACGAGGCAGCTCGACTAATCGGATCACCTGGCGGCTGCTGCTGCTGCTGCTGCTGCTGCTGCAGCACATGCTTCTGTGTTACTTGTACTTCACTGCCCCTCCCTCATCAACACGAAACCAGGGCAGATTGAGCGCATGTTCGTGTCATATGCCTGCGCCAAAAAGAAAAAGGAAAAAAGAAAACAAGAAATTCAGGTTCACAACTGCCGAATCCAACAGGGCAGTATTGAGGGAGATTGGGCGTTCGGCCCTGCGGCGTGAAGAATGACCTGAGTGGCTGTCTGTGTCTCCCCAGAACCAACACCGGCCTGGGACTGAGCCACCAACAGAGAAAAAGACAATACTAGGCCTCTGCAACATACCTGGGAGGAAAAGGGCGTCCAGCCACTCATCCACCAGGAGGCAAGTATGTACTACTTGGTACTATGGTAGCAGATACATCTCGATCCAAAAAGCCGCTATGCAAAGGACCCCGGCATGCCTCTCCTCCTCCTCCTCCTCCTCCTTCCGCTCCCCACCCTCGCACCTCGCTCTTCTCTTTACGGCCCCCTTGTCGCCACTTTGTCACCGACAAGAGCTTCGACACGGGACTGCTGACTGGATCCCCCAGCCAGGCGACAGAGACAGAGAGAGAGAGAGAGAAGGTTCGAAGACAAAAGGTTTAGCTCGCCATCTTGACTCTTAACACAGTTACTCTTTCGGTGCCATCTCTTTTTTTTGTTGCGAGGGGAGGGGGCGGGCGAGACGGGGGCCAGATCGATCAGAGACACGCATACCGCCCTTGTGGACACTTAAGGTACGTACTTACAAACCACCCCTCCATCTTATTATTTTTTTTTCTTACTTTTGCCCAATGGCGCGGCTGTACCTGCTGTATGTACTTTGGGACGACGACGCAATGCATGCAGGCATGCATACTAAGTAGATGCATGCATGTCTTGGATGGCCCATCCCCCCGCGGAGATGTCCTGTGGTACTAAGTACCACGTATGTAACTACTGCTCTCTCCTCTTGACCTTCCCCGGGGAGGGCACCGGGTGTTTTGACCGAGCACACATGTGCAGGATACTCTTTTTCTCTGTCTTCCTTCCTCTTCTTTTTGCTCGGCCCCCTCGTCCCGCTTGCCAGGCCAGAGAACTCTCTCTCTCTCTCTCTCTCATCGCAGCTGCGCAACCTTCTTCGTTGTGGGACCCGTGACAAGCTGTCATGAAGTAGCACCACGCACGATGGAACGATCTGCAGACCATCGCCGACTCATGAAGACATCCTGTACTATGTGATAAGCTCTCAGCGTGCCCCAGCTCCTTCTGTACCAGAGCCCCGGAGCCGTTGATCCGCCACCTTGTCCATCTTTGTCTGCTTCCGTGATAGATTGACAAGACGACAGGCCCTTGCACCAAAGAGCCACCAGATTCGGTTCTACTAGTATGGTACTTTTCAGCAGGGCTTCTTTTCTCCAGTTCGGTTGCCTCCCCCCCGGCCCCCTGTTGAACTCCCTCCCTCGGCCACCTGCTCCGTGTGGGGAGGGAAGTAAGAGAAGGGGGAAAGGAGGCCCTGGTCCCCTGGTTCCTGTCAGATGTCCATCTGTCGGTCGTCTCCCTTCCATAGGCAAGGGGTGACAGGCCACGGACACACGGCACCCGGTCGGATTCCACCTTTTAACCAGAAAAGGGCTGTTGGACGAGGAACTAGTGAATCGCACTGAGTCGATGCTTACGTATTTGGAGGGGGTGGAGGGGGAACAGTTCGGTACACATACACAATTGAATGGCACGCTGTGCGGCCGGGTACGGAACAAGGAGTATAGTAAAAGTAGCGAGGTTGATTAGTATCCAGTAGTTGGTATATGCGTGTGAGTGGGCTCTCGTGGCCTCTCTACTTTATCACTCTTCACACACACACACACACGCACACGCATACACACCATAGCACATAACAGATACAGGACCATAGTACATGCTATATGTAGTGGTATACACACCACCACGGTGCAGACCCTTGTACAGGATACACGCACACCCTCGGAAATAAAATTCCAGGTTCCGAATGTCACGGGCGGCGGCGGGTTAGGCGCAACGCCCGCTCTTCTGCAGTGCTGTCGACCGAGCTCGCCGAGATTCCTTCTCTTCCCCCCTCCTCTCCTCTGGGCGTAGCAGGCATCGGATCGAGACGCACGCCATTGGCGGGACTTGGGAACGCGGGAAACTTTTTCTTCTCTCTCTTTTCGCTTACACGCACAGGGATAGAGGGGGAGGGAGGGAGTGTGTGCATGGGCATGGGCGTGGCATCGCATGCAGGTGGTGCATAGTAGCCCCCAAACCCCCTCCCCACCCTTCCTACTACAAGGGCTACACTCCCCTAAATGGTACCATTATAAAAAGATTCCGGAAGGTGTCCTTGCGGGCTCGCACACATAGAAAGAAAGTCCGTGCGAGGGAGTGGCGAAAGGGAGAACTGACATCTCGAGGAACAGGACGGACGAACACATGATTGTGGGGCACAAGAAGAAAAATAAAGTGAGGGTGGTGTGTCGTTATCGCCATCATCCACCACACTGGAGCCTGAGTCGGGCTCAGAGACATAAGTAAGAGGAAGAGAAGAGGGGGGAAGGTCTGGATGGTGTGTGTGGGAGAGAGAGAGAGAGAGAGGGATCTGGACCTGGTGGTGGAGGAGGCTGCCCTGAACAGGATAATCGGAGGAGATTGGGAAGAGACATGTCCCATCTCATCCTCTCCCCAAATTGCTTTTTTCCCACCCAGCACCTCTTTTTTTCTTTTCAAAAGATCGATCGGGGCGTCCGACATGGATATGTCCCGTCCAGCCCGCCATTGCTTTTTTTTTTTTTTTTTTTTTTTTTCTTTTGTTTTCCCTGCCTCCCTCCCTGTTCAATATTTTTAGACACCATGACGCCGTCCCTCTCCTGGAGATTGTACTTTGTATCCGTTCATGTATATATAAACATTGTCGCTTTGTGAGTTTGGATGCCTTCGTTCCTCTACGAATTTCGCAGACACAGCACAGTCCGCTAGGTCCGGAATCCTCCTGTGTGGTATTGTCGAGCGGAACGGCGACGGGGCTGGGCCCTTTAGGGTGGGAAGGTAGCAGAGAGGGAGGGGTGGTGGTGTACACACACACACACACAAAGAGAGACAAACAGAGATGACTGCAGCTGATCCGCAGGTACCGGCTTGTACATAGTACCTGTCTCAGATGGGAGGGGGAGGGGAAAGGATATGTGTGGGCGCTGATCCACAGTGAGACTCTCTCTCTCCCACAGGTGGCGCCCCAAGCACGACACCTGGGCGGCCGGTCGGCGTGGACGAAACGATCTGCGGTCGCTCACCTCATCAACTTTAACAACTCCTTCTTTTCTTTGACAGGCTGGGTGGCGGGTTGGTCCTGTAGTGTCAATAGAGTAAAACAATAGCTGTGCGATGTTCCCAAGTCTCTCTCTCTCTCTCTCTCTCTCTCTCTCTCTCTGTCTCTTTTCCAGGCGAGGAGAGCCAAGAGTTGAGGTGATACAACAAATGGTTAATTCCTCCTCATCAGGAGGACCCTGGGAAAAGGTGATCGGCGGTGTATGTTTTTTTCTTTTCTTTTGTGATCCCATATGCCGGGTGGCCACGCGGTGCCTGGGCAAGGGGCCAGCTCCGTCCAAGATCTGTGCTGGGCCCTGCTTCCCGCCTGCCTCTCGTCTCGTCTCGACAAGCGAGGCCTCGAGGCTCGAGTACACCCCCTTTGTTCTCGGTTCCCTTTGAACCTCGATTGAGGCCCTTTTTGGGGATGTGATGAGTAACACACGCGCACGAGAGAAAGGGGGGAAGCCTCCCTCGCTTCTTGGCGTAAGAGAGAGGGAGAAAAGAACCCCTCTATCACGTTTTGTTCCAGTCCGGTGATCAAAAGCCATCTTCAGCCTCGAGGTCGAGTCCAACCAGCCACAGCCGGACTAACTGTACTGCACTGTTACATGGTACACGGTAGTATCGAGACACTGTAAGTATCCACTCCTCCTCCCTACATACTACGTACGGACGTACTGATAAGTAGTACTCTTTTTTTCTCCAGGAGCGAGTCTAGCTGGGGTGCTCCCGGGGTGTCTTCTCCAGCGAAGCCGGACTCGACCGCCCACTGCAGCTCGGCCGATAAGTGAGAGAGAGGGAGGGGGGGAGAGAGAGAGAGAGAGAGAGAGGCAGAGGAGGGCAGAAGAGAGGGACCCACAGCGCTGTCATGCAACAGCAGCTGCTGCAGGGCCAGCCCGTCCCGCGCCATGCCAATGATACCATCGGACGGCACAAGCGAAAGGGCCATCCCGTCCGTCCTCGACGCCTGGCCCTTCCTTACATAAAATGTAACAAGGGTTTGACAGGATGTCAAGTGCTGTCTGTACTCAGCTATAAACAAGATCCTTTCCCTTTTGTCTTCTTGTCCTCCCTTTGACAACTCAACTCGTGATGGGTTCGCCAGACAATACGCGGGGTATGAGATCTGAAGCGTTCTAGGGAGAGGAGGAGGGAAGTCCGGACGAGGAAGGCGGGCAAATTCTACCCATGTCACTCTGAAATCCATCACTATAGCACGCACACACTGTACGAGTACGCAAGTACTGTGCTCCGTACTTGGCAGTCTGTACAGTAGCAGAGTAAGTAGTACCTAGGACGGTGGCGGGCCGTGGCGCCGCTAGACCTTGTTTTGAAACGGCGCATGTTCATAAAATCGACCCAAACAACTCGTAGTTAAGCATATAGGAATCCACCTGCGCTGTGCTGCACCGTAGGCGAAACTAAAAAACCAGCGGCGATCCCGCTTCTGGGAGCCACTACGTCGCCACGAGGATTTTGGGACTTCAAAGAGGAATTGAACCTCACAATGTTCTCACGAGGAATACTGTTACACAAGCACAAAAGATGGATCGACATTTGAGAAGAAGTCTGTGAACTGCGCAGCTGAAACAGTACTCCCCTCTGTTGATCCTCATATGCCGTCTGCCCATGTATGAATTGCTGGCTGGGTTTACGCAGTCGACTGACGGCGACGTAAATGTGGGTTCCAAGGCAGTGTGAGCGCTGCGGTGGTGGTGGTGGTGGAGCAGGTTCATGAAGACTTCCACACGCACACATACACACAGACAATCTCCAACTTGGCCATGGGATGAGGGGCGAACCCAGCTGACTTGTGTCTCTGTCAAAGGTGGCCATCTCGGAAATGCAGCCGCGCGCATGAACCCCAGTGGCATAGTCACAGCTCTAGGCGACTTGGCTGTGGGACTCACGACTTGTGGACGACGAGACCTCATGACCGCTCTAACAGCTGAAAGGTTTCGGTACTCGTTTACCCGGGAAAAAATAGGAAAAAAACATGGCATACTAAGAACATGAGGAATATCTACATAGATATATATCCTTTCTGGAAAAGAAAAGGCTCTACTCAGCCGAAAGGTATATCAATGGCCAGCCTGTCCTGTCGATCGACCACCAGGACCAAACTCCCAGATCTGGGAAGCTGTGCCTGGTCTCAACCGGTTCGTTTTTTCGTTTCTTTCTTTCTTTCTTTCTTTATGGTGCAGTATTGCCAGAGCTCAGGGCGGTGATGGGGTCCGTCAGCCAGTGCGTAGGGGACACTTTGGGAGGGGATATGGCCTGCCTCGTAGCCGGGGTTGTCTGTCTGTGGTTAGGTCCCCGGGTAGACGGCTAAGACCAAGACGTCAGGATGTCGAAGACTTGACTTACGTGGTCCGGTAGCGCTTGGACCGTTCCTCTGCATGTCTCGCGAGGGGGCCCAGTGTCGATCCTTCATAGCGTAGTCATGGGACCGGCAGCACGGAGAAATAAAATCACAAAGTATAGAGACAGGGGGAGGGGGGGGGGAGAGATTGCCGACTCTTGAGACTTGATCATGATGATGCTTGACGTGACCGTGTATGTGGTGCGTTGGTATTATGTGGCGGATCCCGCAAAGTGCCAGCTGGATTCCCTCATGTCCAGCAAACCATCAAGTCCAGGAGCATAGTCTGCAGAAAGTGATGTTACCCATGGGGATAGAAGAGTGGCGTGGGCTATTGAGAGAAAGGCCCTGTCAAAGCATAGATTATTCTGTGCCTGGATTTCTCTTTGGGAAGCCTGGGAAGCCAGGAAACTCGAGGCAAACGGCCTCGCGCAAACATGGTGGCGATTGCTCCAAATTCCTCTGGCTTGCTTGTAGTATTTGTGCTTGATCCCAGGCATAGCATACCTGTCAATATCATTGGATAGGCTTCCGCCGGTAGCTTTATTTGCTTGATTGCGTGCCAACAAAGGTTGCTGAGAGATCAAGCATCGAGCCAAGGGACAGGCACAAACATGGTAGTCTTGGTAGCAATGTCGACATAGACTTGCAATATAAAGGGCCGTCAGGGCTACCAACATAACATGCCTGACAGAGTCTATAGGCATCAATCCTGCTTCTACAGAATCTCCAACGACCAACTGAAGAGCTTAGACTTCCACTCGTGACCCAACGATGCACCCACACTTGAGATCACCCGCAAAGCAGCACCAGCACCAGCACCAGGCACAGTCCAGCGCAGCGCTGCTGAGAGAGCTCACGGGCAGCAAGAACCGCATCGGCCCACGACTCCTCTGGCATGTAACCTCGGTGATGCCCTGGCATCCGCTCTACGGCTTTCCCCCACAAGCCCCCTTCACTGTCGCTCCAGGCTGGGGGCAAGATCCTCGGCAGACCTTCGGATCGCCTGCCAGCGCTTCTCGTCAGCAGACCATGTCGCAAGATAACCACAGTGACGGCTGGTCCAGCCCCCGTACCGCTCCTTCTGCAACGAGCTCATGGAGCCCACAAGCCGACGCTGCCGAGGAAGACAACGACCCCGGCTTCGGCTCCGTCGCTCAGTGTAATCCAAAGGGCGTGGTCCCAACCGCTGTGGCGCTTCAGAACTTGTCACGACTCCTCCAGGACGCCCTTCAGTTCTCTGAACACTGCGCCCAGCAGTACCGCACCGATGTCGAGAACCTGGCCTATCTGGACGTAGAGTGCCGCAACAAGTTGTGGGGCAGTCTGATGGCCTCTAAGCTCAAGGACAGCGACCTGCACAAGCATCTGTTCCTGAATCTGGCTGTCGACGTCCAAGGCCACATCCAGCGGGCTTTGCGATCTGCCGAGGCGGGTATGGACAGTGAATCTGACGATCAAGACGAGCACGACAACAGACAAAAGGCCGCCCACGAGCTGAGAATCCTGCAGGCGAGGTCGCGAAGGATCGCTGAGCTCCATGCAGGGGCTGGGACAAACCTCAACAAGTTCAATGCCTTGGTGGACGAGATGCACATGATGATGGATGGGATGAAGATACTGGAGAAAGACAGCGGCGATCCCCCTGAAGAATAAGAATGGCAAGATGCCCAGGCGTCTGCTTCTCAGAGAAGTAGTGGTGACGACGATGGTGATAATCGACTTCGAGATGGAGAGAATCCGCTTGGGATGGGCACTGGGGTGAAGAGCCCTGAGACACGAGACAGCGATTGGCTGCCTGCTCAGCCTTTTTGTCGCCCGATATTCAGTTGGTTTGGGACTTCGAAGGGTATTTGCACAGGTATTGCGATGGCGTTTCTTAAGAGGTCAGTCTGTCGGTGCCGGTCAGATGTCACTCTACCCGAATAGCCATTAGTTGGCAAGGATGTTCTTCTTTCGCTCGGCTTCAGTCTTTGACAACGGCGCTCAGCAAATTCTTTGGTGAGGAAAGGAAAGAGGCCGGGAAAGGGTTGATCAGCGCCAGATCGAGGAAAGGTGGGATATAGACAGGAGTTCGCGAGACACAGGACACCTAAACCAGGGTAGGGCTTTGGATGGGAGCGTTGTTCTTGGATTTAAAAGGCACAGTCCTCCTTCGTTTCGAACATGTTGTATTGGTATGGAAGATCGAGGTACATGTGCAAGGTCAAAGGGTGCAATGACAAGGCTTTGCATTCAAATCGAGCTAATAGCGGCCAGCTGGATGATGACTTGTATATGAACGAACGGCGAGATTGACAGAGGGTGATGGCGGCAAAGTAGCAGGAGAAGAAGCCTTTGAAGATCCACGAAATGGCCAGGAGTCGTTTGGTAGCCGCTTGATCAACCGCGAGAGATGAACACAAGCCAACTGTGGAGAGAGGTTGACACATGAGGGAGGGCGAGCTTGGTCGAAGGCGCAGTGCAGATTCCGCCCTCCCCCCTTCTCTTCCCAAGGCCGCATCATATGGCCGTTGAAATATTGTTAGTAGTATCCTTTCTTCAAGCCGATAGATTGTGTGTGTACACTGACCTGAGGGAAAAAAAGAGGTTGAAGCGTCACCGCCCAGAGAATGATCGGAATTGAATGATGAAGTCTTCCTCCCACAAGTGGAAGGTCGACGACACGCCACCCATTGCGCTTCAGCTTGTCGTCGCAAGCAATCCCGGCAGTGACTCTCCCAGAGGAACGACTGGACTAGGACCCCCGCGTGAACAGGGACCAGCCAGTGCCCTGCGTTTCTGATGCCAACTGCGGAGGTGGAATCACCTCGTGCCGTCACCGGCAGGACCGTCAACACCCGGCGCCGCCCGAGGGCAGACGCTGAGTGATCAGGCGGCCAGGCAAAGCCTGACCCTTGGGACATGCTCCGAATTTCTCACATGCTAGATTGACGCCCGTGAAGAGCTTGAGAGATTGTGCTTGCGCAGGAATCTCTCCGTTTGTAGCATAGAAGGGTAGCGTTGAGGGCGGGGACGCTTGAGGAGGAAAAAGAAGAAAGAAGAAGAAAAAAAGGGAAGAGAGAGACAGACAAGCAAAAAAGTCGCGTCTTGAATTTTGATGTTGGAGTCACAAATCGGTGTGCCTGCGGCTCAAGCTCTCACAGCCAATCAGAATGCCTGGCGACTCCCGCTAGGTGGTGTACTGACAGGGGTCCCCCGCTCAGGGTCCATGGTCACTTCCTGCTGCAACCATAAGCCACGATGATAAGATAACAAGAATAATCGCTGGCCAGGCCCGCCCCAGTTTCCCCGGATTCACCTACGCTCTGCCCTCCTGAAAAGTTCTTTTTATAGAATTTTTCATCACTTTGCTGTTTCTCTCGTCGTCTTCACCCTCACGCCAAAGATGTCTGCATTCGGGAAGCACTGCCGTTCTCGGTAGTGCGCGGGTATCTCTCTCTTCTTCCTCCTCTTTACTTTTTCTTTTTTGTGTCTTTTTTGTCTGACTGGAGACTGTCCTCGAAAGAAGCCAGTCATGGCCGTATCGGCTTTCGACCTGCCTCAGGTCTGGCAGAAGCCTGCCGCTGATGAGCTCATCCAGTCCCTCAGACAACTCCGGGTCGATCCTCCAATATGGAATCTGAAGGTCTCTCGGGCTGAAGTTCTCAAGCAGCAGGACACTACAGGACAGCACCGAAGGGAAGTTGCCGCTTACCTGTCCACAATCATCAAGAGCGAGCTGGCCTGGATAGATAATGAGGAGGACAGGGAGATCGTCTGGACCGAGGCGAGTAAACGATTCTCGGAGCGCTGCGGACGGAGCGGTAAGCCTCACCACTCCACCACCCCCAGGAACTGTTCGCTGAGGACTACTTTGCTCACTCTGGTTTGGTTTAGCTATGGGCGAGATCACTCGGCGGTGGCCCTTTGAAGGGGACGGATATCTGCCCTTTGACCTCATCGTCAGAGAACCACCTCTGACCGGTGACAACCTCGGGCTGAAGACGTGGGGCTCGTCTTATGTGCTTGCACAGATGCTGCACGCCGTCGGCGAGACTTCCTTGTCACATCTGCTCGGAAGCAAGGTCAGCAGCAGCAGCAGCAGCAGCAGCCAGGCCAGGCCGCCGGTGTTGGAGCTCGGGTCAGGGACAGGTCTTCTCGGGCTGGCCGCTGCGGCAATCTGGAGCACACATGTCATCCTCAGCGATCTCCCCGAGATCATGCCCAATCTGATTCACAATGTCAGTCAGAACCGTGACATGATACAAGAGAGGGGCGGCAGCCTGGATGCCGGCGCTCTGACCTGGGGTGGAGATGAAGACGAAGTTGATCCTGTTCTGTTCGCTGCCCAGAAGAACAGTTTCAAGATCATTATCGTCGCCGACCCGCTCTACGATGATGAGCACCCTGGTCTCCTGGCCGGTGCTGTCGATGAGCAGCTTGCTCTCGACGCAGACGCCCGGGTTATGGTCATGGTCCCTCAGCGCGATGCCGTCACAGTCAAGCTTCTTTCATCGCTTAGAACAGAGATGGCCTCCAAGTCAACACCCCTCGTCTGCCTAGAGGAGAGCGTTGTTGCGGGCCAAGATGATTGGGGCGGCGACGAGGACGAAGAGGCGGGTCACGTCAAGTGTTGGCTAGGTGTGTTTGGGAGAAAATCAGAATTATGAAAGACCGACTTCACATTCATAGCCGTTGTCAAGCTCTTGTGAGAGACTCCTACCACTTACTTGCCTACTGCATCTGCAGCCTACGAAACAGTCTTGACGAGGCGAAGTACCTTGACTACTTGGCTCGTCCTTGACTCCCTCTTCTGTGACCTCAACAAGTTATCAAATTGCAGTTCTTTTCTCACTTCAATCCTGTCTATCACATATCAAAAATCATGGCCCTAAATCGTATCTAAAGTACTTTTTCTTGGGCCACGAGGCAAATCCACCGTTCACCGATCAGCTCGCATCCTCGAGATGCTCAATCTCGTCAGCCAGCTTGCCCCCGTCATCTCCGGCCCTCCTGGAACTCAGCGCTGCCAAGTATTGTTCCCGCAGCTTCCTCGCCCTGGCACCGGAGCAGGTGTCCCTCGTGGCGCCGGCAATGATGTTGCCCTCGAAGAGCATGCCGACGCTCTCCAGCGGGACGCCTTTGGTCTCTGGCACGCAGAACACCGCGTACGCGAGCATCAGGACGCAGCACGAGCCGAAGAGCAGGTATGTGCCGAACGTGATGTCCTCGAGCATGATAGGTGTGAGCTTGGCGATGACGAAGTTGAAGAGCCACTGTGTCATGAGGGATGCTGCCATGACCAGGGAGCGCACTGAGGGAAGGAAAAAGGTCAGCCTTGGTCAATGGTTGAGAAGGGAGGCAAGTAACTCACCATGGTTGGGAGAGCACTCGGACGCCAGGATGAATGGAATTGGACCCCAGCCAAATGAATAGAACACGACGAAGAGGTAGACGCAGATGATGGCGAAAATGTTGTTTCCCGACAGCGATTTGTCAGTAGGATGAACAGCCTGGTTGATACCGATGTAGAACATGGCAAATGCTTGGCCTCCAGCTCCGCAGATGAGCGACCACTGTATGAACCACGGGGCAGTCGATTAGCTATTGGACTTGCCTGTGCCATAGTAGGTGAGTATCGAGCTGCGGTGAATTGAGCATACCTTTCGTCCGGCTTGTTCAACACCAAACATCAGAGCAAGCGCGGTGAAGACCACCTTGACGACGCCGTAGATGCCTGTAGCAAAAAGTCCTGCTGATGAGCTCGAGAGACCCACGCTTTCGAAGATTTGTCTGCAGCGGGCAAAAAGATTCGCTCAGTATGATAATGCAAGAGACAAAGATGGCCAAGTCACCAGGAATGCTCACGGGCTGTAGTAGTTGATGCTGTTAGTCCCAGTCCACTGTTGCCAGAACATGAGCACCACCCCCATGCTGGCCTGGTAGAATATCTTCTTGTCCGAGCAGGCTGCCCTCGCCTGCATGCCGAGAGACAGCTTCTCCTTGCCCTCAAAGTCGGCGACAATCTCGTCCAGCTCCTCCTGCAGCGCAGGGTCGTCCTCGGGCAGAGCGCGAACATGCGACAGGGCGCGCCTGGCCTGTGAGACACGGTTCTTCTCGACGAGCCAGCGCGGAGACTCGTTCTGGAAGGAGACGAGGAGGAGAAACAGACCAGGGATCATCTGCAGGGCGAAGGGGATGCGCCATTGTGCCGACTTGTTGGGGTCCGTGATCTGCTTGGAGATGCCGTAGTTGATAAAGTACGAGATCATGATCCCAGTGACGTTGAAAAGTTGCATACTAAGTCCCATGTCTCTTGTCAGTCTCTGCTTGTGGGGGAAGAAAATGGGAGTTACGGACCATCCGATGCAGCGCCCTCGGATCTCTCGATTCGCATTCTCGCCAATATAAGTCGGAACTACAGCGGAGATGAGGCCCACGCCAAAGCCACCGACAAATCGTCCGACGTAGAGCTGAGCAAGATCCGTGGTGTTGATAGCGCAACAAGTCTGTATGATGGAGCCAACCAGGAAGACGAGGTCGGCCAAGATGAGAGACCACTTGCGGCCTCTGTTGTGGAGTCAGCAATAGTTTGTTTGAAAACCCAAAAAAGCATCCAAGAAGAGATCACTTTGATAAAGAGGAGAAAGAGAGAAGGAACCAACATCTTGTCACTCAGCCAGAACGAAGCAGCAGCGCCAAAGAAACAGCCTCCCTGAAGAACAGAGACGATGTTGCCCTGCAGATTGGCGTACGAGGCGCTGTCGGAGTCAAGATCGAAAGACTGTTGAAACGACTTCATGGTGAGAACTCCTCCGATGAGACCCGTGTCCCAGCTGTTGTCATTTTATCTTGTTAATACCACGACCGAGCCAGAAGAAAAGGAAATCACAACAACAGCCACACAGCTTACCCAAAAGCATGCCTCCAAACGAGGCCACGGCGGTGAGGACATAGGCCCGTCTGTGAGCCTGGACGCCCTCCCAGATGCTCTTGGGGAAACCATCGTTATCGGCGACGAGCTGGACGGCACGATTAAAGGTGTCTCTTCGGTAGGGCCACAGATCTGCGTGCCGGAACTGGAGGGTGTTGAGGCCTCAGCGAGACGATGTCGAGCACTGCTCATAGTTCCCTTTCTATTCGTGTCTGTGTATGAATTAAAAAAAAAAAAAAAAAAAAAAAAAGGAGTGAGGGTGCACAACAAGTTTGTCTTCTACAAACTGTGACTGATACTCGGCGGGAGAATGAATTCCCGACTCGAGGCTCTGACTGGCCATGCTACCCAAGGTATCTGCTGCATGAGTGTCTCGTGCGTCGGTGGTGGCTCCGCCGAGAAGATGCTGTGGTGGAGGCCGTGACGTGACGGTCTCCCCCGCATCCCCAGAGCGCAGTGGGTCTGGGGAAGGCAGGGAATAGGTGCTACTGCTACTGTATTTCTTGGTGACCATGCTTTGCTGCGCCTTGATCGTGAGAAGATCTGCGGCGGGAAATAACGCGGCTCCAGCCATTCATTTACTACTTCCATTTATCGGCCTCTTCACAAAACCAGTTTCGTGCTCCAGATTTCCTAATGATTGACTAGAGCAGTTTGCAGGAAATTTACTTTGTTATGGGAGCGAAATACCGTGATGGAGGAACTCAAATCCTATGGTCCCCAATCAGTCGTTGAGCAATGGACTCTTCGGCGGTAAGAAGCCATTGCTAAGTACCTGCGCTGTGACCTCCAGGTCCACATAGCTCTCACTGGCCAACCTAATTACACTCACCGTATGTACATAGTCAGCGCTGGCCATGGACACTTGTGCGCCCTGTTGTGGGCCAGTCTACTACGAGCTCCTCCTTGAGCCCTGGCGCCTGAGGGGCCAGTCAGGCCACTCAGTGCCTTTCTTGTCGGCATCGCGAGCAGGAGAGCCCAGCATCGATGCTGCGTGCAGGCAGTGATGATCATGCCAAGAGTTCAGTTTAGCAGACACCCGCATTAGTCAGTTTGTTGCATGATTCTTCTTCTTCTCAGGGCGAGTCGAAGAATCGTCTAGCTCCCAGACATCCCAGGCTCCCTGAGCTCTGTTCTGAGACAGGTGGGGCCTGTCGAGATGATAGTGAATTCCGAAGCGGTGGGCGCGTCGACCCAGATTCATGATCCCACGTGTAAGTTTGAGACAACAAATTTCGGCCTTGGATTTTATTGACCGAAACGCGACGGAAACGAAGAGTCCCAAGGGGCTTGAGAATGGATTGCCTGCTTGCTCGAATACATACATCGAGTCTGAATTGTGCTGAAGATATTATAATCAAAGTAGAAAAAAGAAAAAGAAGCGGCTGCTCAGACCAGGTCCGATTAAGAAATACAAAAAGGGCAAAGGTGGCCGGCCGTATAACGTACAAGACATGCTCCCGTGCTCCAAGAATTGTTCATCAGGTCATATAATGGGTCTCATCCTCACGCGGAACGGACCGGCATCGACCAGACCTGCACTGGCTCTACTGGATGTGCTCTGCCAAACAGCCAATGTCTCGTTGTGCCCGCTTGTTTATTGTGTCTTGAAGAGAAGGATGGCGCAGTGGCCAAGGTAGAAGTATATGAAGTGCTTGGTCTCTGTTTACATTGTCAGCCTTTCTGTACCTTGGAGACCGGCCTCATGTGCTGTTTGTTGAGCACAGGCCGTGTTTGGCCTATCAGGGCAGAGAGAGGAGTTGGGCAGAGAAGGCCTCTGCAGACGAGCGTACCATGAGTGACAAAGCTGCCAAAGTTGCGGCCCACGATGCAGTGCCATGTGGGACCCTTCCGATCATCGAACGTCTTCTTGATGTGTTGCGCAATGTCCTGAAATCATGCTTCTTGTCAACCACCGTATATTCTGACCTGGAGAGGGGACGAGGAGACCAGTGGTCGAGTGGACCGGTCTTCGCGGGGGCCAGAGGGGAGTTGGAACAAGGCGGAAAGGGGTCGGGAGAACTCGAGGGTCTTGGGTTGAGGTCTGTGTACCTTCTCAATGGTGAACTTGGCCATGGCCTCCTGAGCTGTCCAGTCTTGTTAGTAGATGGATGGGTCGATGGCACGTACGGGACTGGTTGACGAGCCTACTTACCCACTTCGATAGCCTCCTGCGACATCTCCTCCGTCTTTGAGCCCAGCGTAAGCCTCGCGTCATACAATCTCGGACAAATAAGAGCCTCACCATATCAGCGCTCTTGATCTGAGGCACAAGCCTCTTCTCCCCAGCTCCAGGGGACGTTGGGCTTGTATCGACCATGGTTGCCAGAGGATTGTTGGAATCGGGAGAGCTGAACTCGGTCATGTTAGGTAGCTGAGCAACCGAAGCAGAGGGAACAGCCAAAGGTGTGCCCAGGTGACCTCGAGACGAAAACAAATGGGCAGGGAAATGCTTGGCCAACAGCCGGCGGCCTAATGTCGTACTAGTAGTCACGAGTGGATCGAAGGGGGAAGGGGGGAGGTCGTACCTTGGGATTGCGTCGTGGGCTCGCAGGAACACAATATATTGAGCTGTGTATGTGACAGTAGAGAAGGAGGGGGTGTAGTGTGTGCGTGCGCGTGGTCGTCAACTTCTTATTATTCACCGTGGGATCAAATGTTTTGGATTCAGCGCCAGCGTTGCACAAGCAAAAGCAAAAGCACAACCACAACAGAGTCGAAATGAGGACCCCTGAAACTGAGGCTACCTGCGGCAGGCAAGAGCAACCCCGGAAGCGGGACGCACTCGCTCCTGCAGTAAGCAGGGCTACCAATCACTTGCTCCTGCTTTGCTGAAGACCCGCTGAAAATTTCTGGTGGACGCCTCGTCTTTTGGGCTCTTGGTCTCTTCTTCGCTTGTTCTCTTTTTTTTTCTTTTCTTTTTCACTTTCCCTCTCGCGCTGCCACCTGCATCACCCTTCCATCCTCTCCCTCCCATGCTAAACGACTGCAGCCTGCAGGACAAAGAACCATTCGTACGTTTCAAATTCCTGGAAACGCGCCGCCTGTTGATCAGCTGTGCGCTGTGCGCTGTGCAGCCATGGAGTCGTCGCGCCTGTTCGTCAAGAACCTGCCCCCAACTATCAACGAGGCCGACTTCCGGAAACACTTTTCTACAGGCGGTCGACAGGTCACTGATGTCAAGTTGATCGCCAAGAGGAGGATTGGCTATGTCGGCTACAAGACGCCTGAGGAGGCTGCTAAGGCTGTCAAGTACTTCAACAAGTCTTACATCCGCATGTCAAAAATATCTGTCGAGCCAGCCCGGCCTATCTCAGACCCTGCCCTGCCCACCACACACAAGACCAAACATGTTGCGAGCCGGCTTCCTACGCCCGAGCCCGAGCCAAAGGCAAAGAACAATGCCGAGGCGGACAGCAAGAAAAGGAAGAGAGAGGACCCGGATCCATCCGATCCCAAGCTGAAAGAGTACCTCGATGTGATGCGCCCGGGTCAGACGACTTCCAGCAAGCTTGAGGGTATCCTTGGGCAACCTACAGAAGAGGCGGACACTGCATTGCCAATAGTACCTGTGGAAGCTGAGAGCGACGACGAATACGAGGAGATCCCAGCTCACAAGCCAAAGCGTCAGAAGGAGGATGTGCAACACACAGTCCCCTCTGCTCCTCCTCCTGCAGCAGCAGCAGCAGCAGCCGGCCCTACCGGTGATGATCTGCAGCCAGCAGCCGAAGATGCAAGCAAGGAGCCAGAGCTAGCTGACGCCACAGATGACGACTGGTTGAGGTCACGAACAAACAGATTACTCGACCTGGTTGACCCTGATGATCCAGCTGCTCTGGCGGTGGTCGCATCGCACCCAAGCCAACAGCCTGCCGCGACTGCTGCCCCCTTACTATCGGAAGACACCGACATGGTTGACGCCGGTGCAGAGCCGGAATCGCCTCGTGAGCCAGCCACGGAGCAAGCAGATGGGGACAGTGCAACCGAACAGATCCGTCGCACAGCGAGGCTTTTCGTCCGGAACCTACCTTTCAAGGCCACTGAGGCTGAGCTCCGAGACCATTTCTCAAAGTACGGCGATGTTGAAGAGGTGAGGCCACCCCCTCCCATCTTTCTCGTCCTTTCCATGTGATGAACCCCAGATAGGGACAGCTTATGCTCAAAAAGCATTTGATGAGAACCTGGGTCGAGTATTTTAGTAGATGCTTCGCTCTTCTGAACATAGGACATGTTGAATCGTTCATTCTTGAGAAAATGTTGGCCGGCGGAACTCTCCTGCTAACTTGTATCATAATTATAGCTCCATGTTCCCGTCGCTGCCTCTGGCCAAGGTAAGGGATTTGCTCATGTCTCCTTTGCGGATGCAGAATCCGCCATCGCCGCCCTACAGGACGTCGACGGCAAGCCTTTCCAGGGCCGCCTCCTCCATGTCATCCCCGGTCAGCCCAAAAAGATCATCAGTTGGATGAGTTTGCCATCTCACAGCTGCCCCTGAAGAAGCAAAATCTGCTGCGCAAGAAGGCCCAGGCCACAACGACGACCTTTAACTGGAACTCGCTGTACATGAACCAAGATGCCGTGCTCGCCTCAACAGCAGACCGGCTTGGCGTGTCCAAATCAGAGCTGCTCGATCCTACGTCGACCGATGCTGCTGTGAAACAGGCTGTAGCCGAGACACAAATCATCACGGATACCAAAAGCTACTTTGCCACCCACGGCGTAAATCTTGACGCCTTCAAGTCCCAAAAGAAGGGAGATACGGCGATTCTGGTCAAAAACTTCCCCTATGGCACCACTCTCGAGGAACTGCGCAAGCTGTTCGAGGAAGCCGCAGGCGGCAATATTCTCCAGGTGCTGATGCCACCCAGTAAGACCATTGCCATCGTGCAATTCTCACAGCCGGTGGCGTGCAGGACAGCGTTTGCGAAGCTAGCCTATAGACGTATGGGATCTTCGATCCTGTTTCTCGAGAAGGCGCCTGCAGATCTGTTCTCGGCAGACCATCAGCCTATCACACACACCCAGACAGGTCGCCACGCTGGCGTGCAGAAAGTGTCTGCTACTGATCTTCTAGAGCGGGAGGATGACGGGGAGACGGGGGAGACCGGGTCCCTATACGTCAGAAACCTGAACTTTGACACGACAACGGCGCAGCTGGCCGAGGCCTTCACGTCTCTGGACGGATTCGTCAACGCACAAGTGAAGACAAAACTGGATCCCAAGAAGCCAGGCCAGGTGCTGAGCATGGGTTTCGGCTTTGTTCACTTCCGCTCCAAGGCACAGGCCGAGGCTGCCCTGAAGGTCATGGACGGCCATGTCCTGGACGGCCATACTCTAGGGGTCAAGGCTTCCCACAAGGGGCTTGATGCGGCCGAGGAGAGGCGGCGGGAGGACAAGGCCAGAAAGGGCCAGAGGACTAAGATTGTCATCAAGAACCTGGCATTCGAGGCGTCCAAGACTGATCTTCGGCGGTTGCTCGGGACTTACGGCAAGCTCAGAGTCGTCCGCATTCCAAAGAAATTTGGCAACTCATCGTATGCTGCTCCCTTCCTCTCCTGGACACCACGCGCGCCCTTTCGTATTTTTTTTTTCTTCGGTACCTTACTAACGTGCATTGGTGGACAAAAACAGACGGGGATTTGCATTTGCCGAGTTCGAGTCGCCACGGGATGCAGAGAATTGCATCAAGTCTCTTAAAGATACCCATCTTCTTGGGCGCAGGCTGGTGCTGGACTACGCCGAGGCTGAGGCGGTCGACGCTGAAGAAGAAATCGCCAAGATGCAGAAGAAGATCGGGGGCCAGGTCAACAAGGTTGCGGTCCAGAAGCTCACCGGGAAGGGGGCCAGACAGAGATTTGAGATCGGGGAGGAAAATGAGGACGACGCATAAGGCTGAGGTCTCTGTTGATACTCTTTTTGGGGGCTCGTGGGTCCTGCGCCAATCCCGAAATATGCTTGGGCTCGAGTACTAGAGAGGTATCTGTTCGGTACTTGGTGGGCTGTGACTCGTGTGTCTTGCTCACCATCCCTTTGCTCAGCCCGCCAACCAACAACCCCTTCCCCTAACAACTTCCCTAACAAACAATTGGAACGCCCCTCCACTGCCTCCCTCTTTGGTCCCTTATTGCTTTGAAAATGATGTCTGTAGCTAATCTTGTTCGCATGCCTCACACGTCGGGAAAGACAGGGAACACCCCCTCTCTGAGCCTCATCAGGGCCCAATGTCGTCAAACCCACAATTTCCCCTACGTTCCTTTCTCGCATAGATCTTGTTTGTTACTTGTCACGCTTGTTAGTTTCTTCACTGGCAAGAAGATCTCACCTGCATGGCAGTACCGAGACCAGTGGCGTTTTCTAGAGTTCGCGGCGTTGCCCTGCCCTTAGGAACTATGTGCGTTACCTGATGAGGGCAAGTTCCTACAGCAGCCGTCTCCCCCGCAGCACAGAAGGGAGTGAGCGATCTGGTGCAGATTACGGTGGACGACAGGGGGTTAGGGGAGAGGGGAAGGGTAGGAGGGGGGGGGGGGGAGGGAGAAACTCGTTTGGTCATGGCCTTTGTAGCATTTGTTATCGTCATGGTCATGTTAGAAGCCCGTCCTCCCTACGACCAGGCAGACTGATCAAGCGGATCGGGTGGTCCACCCCATCTATGGGAGGGAGGGGAGGAGGAGAGAGGGGGGAGGGCAGGACCTGTTTCTGGAATAAGTATCTTATACTCTCACTCGCCTGCTTTTTTTTCCTTTCGCCACGGAGGAGAAGAAATTCTTTCCCACACCCCAGCGACATTCTTTCCAGCTCCCCATCGTCATTCCTTTATCCTTTCTCTTCTTCCTACCCTTCCACGTTCCTTACGCTTCGAAAGCATTTCTGCGTGGTATTACCCGTATCACAGCAACTATTCATTCTTTACAGCAAACAATCCTAACACTTCAAGTATTCTTTTGAATTCCTAAAGAAAAATTCTGAACGAAAGAAAGAAAGAAGAAAAGGGGGGAAAAAGAAGAGGAACGTGTATTGGGAGTATATGCGTATTTCACCAGGAATCAGCTGAGAAGAGAGAGAACAAAGCCAAGATCTTGACGCTATGGACGCTCGTCGCCCTGTTTTGTCCCCTCAACCTTTCCCTCCCTCCTCCTCCTCTCTCGTTCCTACTACACATTCCCTGGCGGCCGAGTATGGTGGCAACGCAGCCAGCTTGGTCTCGCACGATGGCGGACACACGGGCACTGCTGCGGTCCCTCCTCCTCCCACCACCACCGTCTCTGCCTCCTCTTCTACTGCTGCTTCTGCCGCCTCTACGTCGAGCACAAGCAGCATCAGACAGCCCCTCCAGGAGTCGACGGGCAATGCCCAGCACCAACCCCAACCCCAGCAGCCCCAGCCCCAGCCGCACCAGCACCAGCAGCATCAGCAGCACCACCACCAGGTCCCCTCGCTCTACCCTCCCGGCCAGTATCCCCTCCCCTCCCTCCAGCCCATCTCGAGGTCCTGCACGCCAGCCCTCTCGTCCACGCCCTCTCTCTCCATCCTGACAGGGCCCCTCCCGGCGCCACCTATCCTAGCCTCCAACGCGCCGCCGCATCCTGCTGCTGCTGCTGCGTCTGCTGCTGGTCCAGGATCGGCGGGGTCGGGGTCGGGGTCGGGGTCGACGTCCTCGCTGAGGGTGCGGCGGTACCACGAGCTGGTGCAGAAGCGGAACCGGAATCCCATCTATGACTGTCCCGAGTTTGCGCAGTACAGGCTCAAGCAGAAGGACAAGGACCGGCAGGTATGGCCGGACGTGCTGGAACATGCATTTCTAGATGGTGGGTTTTTTTTTTTTTTCTCCTTCTCTCTTTCTGCCCCCTTTCCTTGTGTGATCCACACTCCCCCTCCCTGGATTACACCATCACCGACCCACACCAGAACTCCTCCCTGTCTTCAAATCTTCCCCCTAGTATCCAGAGTATGAGTGATGGATAGAGACACACACACACACACACACACAAGACTGACAGAATGGAAACACCCAAGCCCTCCTGCTCATCCTCCACATGGGCCGCCGCAAGTTCTACATGGGCGGCAAGCAGCACGGCCGCAACATGATCATCTCGGAATACATCTGGCTGCGGTGGGTGGCCACGCTGCCGCCGGGTTCGATCCCCAGCAAAATCTGCGAGATCCAGGGCAAGGACGGGCGTCCTCTGAACCTGCCGGATGAGCACCCGGGAAAGTATCACGATATGTACCGGAAGCGCAAGCAGGTGTCGAGCCATATTCAGGTGCTCAAGGGGTTCTTTAGACTGAACTGGGCTTGTAAGTTGGGTTCCTTGTTAACTCAAGTCACAACATTAAGAAAAGGATTACTGACCCGTCCATCCATCCAATCTGCCAGACAACTTTCTCTTCTCCAAGGGCAAGGAGGAAGGCTCCAAGGACAAGAACAAGCAGCCCGCGCCCAACAGGTGGTACAAGGAGAACACGGACCAGCGCTCCTTCAAGGGTGACCCTGTGCTCACGGCCCTGGAGCGCAAGCAGCTCCCCAGCGTGCGGCCCAACTATGAGTATTTCCGGCAGCTCCTGGCCATGGACACCAAAGTGCAGGTCCGCCCTTCCACCTGTTGGATCTATGTCGCCAACACGTCGCTGCGCGACCAGCCCTCGTCCTCCCCGTCCCTGGTCCCGTCCAGCTGTGACACCAAGAAGCCCATGCTCACCAAGGAGGGCCTCCGTGAGGCTGACGACGGCGAGGGCGGCGGCGGCGGCAGTAGCTTGTACGGGACGGGCAGCAAGGCCCATGGCGCAAGCACCACCGTCATCAACACGTACCACACGCGCAAGGGGCTCCTGTTCCGCGAGGACTTCCCGCACCGGTACGCCTTCAACAACCCTCCGATGGGAGAGGAGAGCCCCTGGACGCAGCGGGAGCGTGAGGTGCGCAACATCCGCCACAAGCTCCTGCACGAGTACGCGTGGCCGCTCAAGCAGACCGAGTCGTCGTCGGCGCGGGAGGTGCTGGACGAGTGGGAGGTGGAGCACCCAGACCTGCACGCCATGCTCAGCGGGGTCATGGAGCAGCACCAGCTGCAGAACGCGCACGCGCTGCCGGTGAACAAGCTGTGCGACATCATCCACGTCGACGTGACCTTTGACGTCCACCGCGTGTCCTGCCTACCCGAGGGCACGAGCTTCGAGTGGCCCTTCAAGATCAGCGTCGCGCAGCCCGGGCTGATGGGCCACGACTGGCGCGTGCGCACGTGGCTGGAGCGGCCGCTCGAGCTGACGCGCAGCAGCTCCTGCAAGGGCGAGGTGGCCCGCGGCGACGGCGTCGTGAGGACCAAGCACGAGAAGGCCATGATGAACGAGATGACGCACATGAGGGGCTGCGGCGACGACAACCCGCACTGCGACTGCCGCAACAGGCACACGAGCAGCGTGTGGCTGGTGCCCATCCCGGCCAACACCTGGGCCGAGTCGCTGGGCCTGTGCGCGCAGTTCCCACGGTACCTGGTGCCCAAGAAGCGCAACTCGGGCCGCCTGCGCAGGGAGGACGAGATGCCCGAGTCGGACACCGTCACCCAGATGGACCTGATGAGGGGCACGGCCATGTTCCAGGAGCTGTGGTCCAGCGCGCCCGTGCCGGCCGGCTCGCTGGAGCAGCCCTCATGGACGCGCAGGGCGGTGATCCTGTGGACCTTCAACACGATCCACTTCTTCGACAAGGACAACAACCTGTGCGAGACGCCTGCAGGCACCCAGTGGCGCTTCCTGTCGGCCGTCGACCCCCTCTCCGCGGTGCACCAGGAGCGCATGCTCCTCGATGCTACCCCTGCCCCCACAACGACCGCGGCGTCATGTCGCCCTCGCCGTCGTACCAGCAGCTGCTCAACAGCCAGATGGCCGAGAACATGAGCGCGGTGTGGGGTCTCCCGTCGGCGGCGGGGGCATCTGTCCACTCCGCTCCATCTTCTATGCCCGTGTCGCCCATGGCCGCCTATGGCCCGTCGCCGATTCATGTCCACGGCAGCTTCTCCAACGGCCTCGTCACCCCTCCCGCGTCGGCCACACTCCCCTCGACATATGCCTTCGAGGGAGCCACCAGTATCCTGCAGCCGCAGGACCTCGCCGGCGAGCACTTGGGCTACATGCCCGTGACATCTGTTGATGCCAAGTCCAGCTTTGTGGCCGACAGCCTGTACACGGCCCCGTTCCTGCCGAGCACGACACACGGCGCATTCTATGACGAGGCGGATGACAACGAGAGCGACACGACCCTGCCTGGCGAGACGACAACTGCTGATCTGGCCGGATTTGGTGCGCACCAGTGGCCCAACCTGAACAGCACAGCCCACACCACCAACAGCGCCGTGTCCCTGGACTGGGACAACCACGCCCTCCACAGCCTTTCCATGGTCGCCCAGGAGATGGCCGGCAGCGAGTGCGACGCCAGGACGACCTCGTTTGACGAAGATGTGCAGCAGCAGCTGCAGCAGTCTTACGATCCCTTTGCTCAGCTGCGGGCCGAGGCAAGGGAGCGCAGGATGCACTCACCCGATCATTACTCGAGGCACTATCTGCACCCGCTGCGGGGAGAGCATCGAGCTGAAGAGAGCTCGGCAGGACGGCGACAGTGACCACCAGGTCGGCAGCAGCCAGGGGCACCGCGAGCATCTTGGCTCGCATTTCAGCCAGTCGACGACTGATTGGGACGATGATGTGGCCCAGAGCCACTACTCGCAGCCGCACGGCGGCGATGACAGACTGGTAACAATCAGCGAGGCAAACAAGCCGCTTCGCGACTACAGCTCAGTGGGCCTGGGCCCGCTGCTGAGTCGCAAGAGACGCCGAGAGGAGGACGACGGCGGCGACGACAACGGCAGCAACAAGTACAACCCGGGTTCCATGCCGAGTTATCCGCACCGGGACAACGGCAGATATACTATGCCGACAGCAATCAATGATCGTCAGGAGGACCAGACCTGGTCGTTACAGGAGCCGCGCGGACCCGAGTAAGACCACAAACACTCTCTCCCTTCCAAGAGGTCAATTCGAACTTTGCGTGTTCGGATAGTTGTGCCGTGCTATTGTTTTACTTGGCATCCTCCTCCGTCTCCTCTTCAGATTGTGTGGTCTAGAAAAGGCGATTGGGTCAGGTCTAGGCTGTGACAGCGTTACGGAGTTTTGGATTGATTTAACTCACTCACCAAGCAATAAAAACCCAGGTCAGGATGTTCGGGCGTTTCATGATTTTGATTATCATTATTATTTCTTCCCGCAAGATATAGGAGACGGGGATCCTTACGGACAGGCAAAATCGGCACTGGTTGGTAGGCTAGGTACTAGTAGCAAGTACCCAGGGTACATCCTCAAAGACTGAATCATTCTCCACGGCATTTGTTTTGTTGTAATCATGTGTTCCATTTTCTTCTTTCAGGACTGAAGTCGCTGTTTGCTCGAGCGCCAAGTGCAAGGTTGCCCCACGATCTGCTGGCGACAAAGAAAGAAAAAAAAAAAAACCAAAAATCGGTATGAAACGCGTTAATTGGCTCTCGAGCAGTCCATCTCGTGCTTCGCATAGATCAAATCGTTTCTGTGTTTCCCTGAGTATTTTGGGACGATGGGGTTTGTCTCGATGTTGCGTTTGGCGAAACAGAAACTGTGGACCTGGAGTACAGTTGTTGTATGAGCAAACGTTTTCAGATGATTTTGTGGCTAGGTTTGCCCTCGCTGAGTCAGTATTTTGTTTCTTTCCCCCTTTTCTTTTCTTCTTTTTTTCGCAGTGATTCGAGCAACGAGCATTGCAAGGCTAGTCACACTAGTAGGTGTCCTGTGTAGATCATCTCATCGCCACCTGGTGCGGCATGCCAGCGATCACTGAAGCTTGTTTCAAGTTTGGGGGGTCGAGCGAGTCGTCGTCGTAGATGGTGAGCAAGTGCGGTTCAGGTTCCCCGTCTTGCAGTAGACCTCACAAAATATAGACAGGGTCTCCCCACGACGGGTGGCTTGCCCCTTATCGATAGAAGGCTTTGTAGGCGACACACACACACACCCTTTGATTCTTGGTCTCTGCATCCGCGACTGCACAATATAAGGAGGCGTTTCAGACCAGCCCGTAGTTGAGGGTGTCGGCTCGGCTCATCCCTGCAAGTATCAACCAGCACAGTTTCAAATAGCAGCAGGCAGGATGGTTGCTCTGCCGGGACTGCGAGGGGCAAACCTCATTAGTCAAGAAAAAATTGAGAGCGTCGTGATTCCAGTCTCGGGGGGTTGAAACAGCCTCGTCCAGGTGTGCTCAGCAGCATCGTGGTGGTGGTGGTGGTGGTGGTGGAAGAGTTGTGATGACTCTTCGGCCCGCAAGACAAGGCTTGTTGCTGTAAGTGGTGGAAAGTGTACGTCCGTATAGTAGAGACGGGTCGATGTTGTCCAACAAAGGTGGTGGTGTGTTGGGATTTTGGGACGAAATCGCGTTGATGCCAGGTGTGGGCTGCGTGGTGGTGCCCAAGCGCCGAGGTGAGCGATGCCCCCAAAACAAGCAAGGACGATGGCCTTGAAGTGGTCACACCTTCCGGCCCCTCCCCCTTCCTCCTTCCTTGACTTGGAAAAGAAAAAAATTCCACAGAAAGGAGAGAATGGCCAGTGGTGTCGTTTGCTCTGGTTTGGCAGGTGGTGAGTTCAGGTGAGTGCCCAGCCACACCAGGTAGGGCTGACCATGACCGTGGCGTGGGGTCGTCACCAGAGCAAGCAAGACAGGACGGTGGAAGGTGATAGGGGAAAACAAAAAAGAAAAAACAAGGACAGGCTGGTTTCAGGTGGGCCGAGGTGCCGACGAAGGCTGCAAGCGACCTCTATATTATTTCGCGCGAAACAAAAAAAAAAAAAAAAAAAGGTCATACCACGGCACGCACGGGCAGCCGTGAGGTGTGCTGGTTGACTCGTAGATCACGGCTCAGTGGCCCATTGACTGTACAGCGTGTACTATGGCTGATGACTTGCGGGTCTCCGCCGTGAGTGAGGCCAAGGTGCTGACAACGAGTGGACGGTGATGGTTGCAGCAGTAGCCGCCGGCCTCAGCGACCGCGCATGACCCCACTGATCCCACTGGCGGCTGATCAGCCTGCGGGAGCACCCTAGCGAGTGAAGACGGTCGACATGGGTCTCAGGTGTTGCAGCTGGTGGTGTCGGTGATAAGAAAATGAGTGGCCCAAGGGTGTCGACAGAGCTGGTAGGTGTGTGGGGCCCGTCCGACGCACCCCTGCCAAGGTGCAAAACCAGTGGTTGTCGATGGCTGGCCGGGACTACTACTAGTAAGTACAGGGGATCTGAGCACGTACCAGGTAGGACAACTCACCTCGACATGAACTGGGGATATCGGCCTTCGCCAGCCAACTGGCAGCAGCATGCTATTACTGTGTACTAAGTATGTACTTACTGTGCAGTGCTTGGGGCCGTCTGAAAAAGAAAGGGGGAAAAAGCCACCCCCAAGATGCCATGATAAAGTGCCAATGCCTTCTAAGATGTCGGCCCGATGTCCTGACCAGAGCCTCGAGGCTACACTATAGCTGATCGCGTTATCGTCTGAAGTATTAAGAAAAAAGAGAGAGTCTGGCGCCAAGCTTTGGGTACCTGTACTAAGTAGACATTCCCTGCTGCGAAACCAGAAACCAGAAACCAATGCAGGGTGTGCAGGTTTGGAGAAGTCTCTGAGGCACTGAAGCAGCTTTCCCCACAGCAGAAGGGTCCCACAAGAAACGGCAAGCGTTTAAAATTCAAGCCCCGCGACCGGGGGGGCAAGGGTAGTACTGTAGTCCCTGGTCCCTGGTCCCTGGTCTGACCCGAGGAGGAAAAGAGCCGCCCGCCTCTTTTTCGACCTCAACCTCGAATCTTGTCTTTTTTCCTCGACCTGCCCCCAAGCCACAGCAATGGCAAGCCTCTGACACTCGGCCTCCAGGGTCGTCTCCAGAAGACGTACCATGTATGGTCTGGACTCCCAACTGTCCCCACCTCCTTTTCTCCCATCCCCATCAGCATCGATGGATGGCGGACGAGTGGATGGGAGGTCTTGCATCTCCAGACAGACACCGCAAAAACCCCCAATCCGTAATTTCTCTCCTCCCCCCCAACTTCCTCCCCACCGCTACTATGATACACAGTCATAGCACCACAGTAAGGTAGGGTAGGCATAGTATGCTTTGTTCTCACTCCAGTCCAGCTCCAGGTTCGGGTAGCTACCACAGTAGGTAATATCTCCCCTTTCCCGTCTGTTTGGGATTTATCCTCAGATATTCCTACCGTGGTCCAATGGACATCCAGGACCGAGCATTGCGCGTCCAAGGCGCTCCAACCCTGGCGCTACAAGGGACATTGGGAGTTCCCAAGGCTGTTTCCCCTGGTTTGTTACTCTTCCCTGCATGTGGTGTGGTGTGTGGCTTGTCTCGTTGTATCCTTCTCTCGCCTAGCCAGGCGTTTCCAGCTACATACTAAAGATGTACATAGTATGTCGACATGGGACATGGGACATGGGACGGAAGGCGGCGGTGGTGGTCCACCCCCGTCCTTGCTACCCAACAAGTGTTTCCTGGTGTCCACCATTGTCACCTCTCATATTTACTTACTTGTACTTGAACCGGGCATGTTGCCCCCGCCTTACAAGACACGCGCTCGGTCCCTGTCGTTGGACCTGGATCCATACCATATCCTGGACCCTCTCTTTCTCCCATCCTGGATGCTGATCACCCTCGGCCTTCACTCATTACATCTCAGATGCCCTCAACACCTATCGTTCACCTGCTGGAGTGTCCACCTTGAACCAGCATCTCGGATCCAAAACCCGACCTCTCGCTCGCCCTCATCCTCTCATGTCCACCTAAAAGCTACACATTTCCCATGACGAGATAGACGTCCACTTGTGGATCGATCTGGCTGCCGACAATCCGTACGACATCGAGCGACCTGTGGGCCGACCTTCACCGTGCATCAAGACCCGCCCCATCTCCTCCTCGTACTTGACCTGCAGATTTCAGCATCTAATTTTCTCCAGCCTTCCTTCATCACTCCTCCCTCCCTTTGTCCTACAGTCACCTCAAAAGACAAACACACACACACACACACACACACACAAGACCTGCACAAGTCTTTCACCACCCTCCTGCCTCGTCCTCCTCCTCGGTGACCACCCAACACAAGCACGCTGTGTGTGTCTGGGCAACTGAGCCACGTTGGACCCCACCAACTCCCTTCAGCCTCTTTGGATATTCGACATCGACACCCAATCAGTCCCACCCGAACAAGAATTTCTATCCTGTTCTTTTTAATTCAAGGGGCAGCTGAGACTTTCTGGCTGACTAGGCATTGTCCTCAAGTCCGGCCCTTTCACCCCAGGAAAACACCTACAAGTTCTGAATATCTCTCGACACATCGTTGTACACCATGCTACTGTGATCGAAGAGTTTTTTCTTCTTTTTCTTCTTCTTCTATTCTTTTCTTTTACTTCTTCTATCAGCAGAGCTGATCTCTTCCGCGGGACGTTACCTTTAACTTTTGTCTTGACGACAAACTTACAAGTCTCTTTTTTTCTCTCTTTGTTTTTCTATCTCTCTGAAGCAAAATAACCAAACCCAATCCGAACAAAAAAAAAAATAAAGAAACAAAAACAATCTCTCGACCCTACTCAACGACAACAACTACGAGACGCCTTCTACAACCCCATCGTACAATACTCAACACACCATGAAGGGCGACGCCTTTTTGCGGCAGGCCTTCTTGGCCCTGGTGGCTCTTTCAGATGTGCCTACCGTGACGGCGCACTCATGGGTGGAGCAGCTGCAGCGTATCGCTACCAACGGCACCATGATCAGTCCTGTTGGCTACCAGCGGGGCTACGTCGCCCGCGACAACCCATTGTTCAAGGGCGACGTCACGGACGACCTGTGGCAGCTTCCAGCCAACGCCCTGGGCCGCACGACGATCCTCAAGAACGACACCATCTGCAGCCCTCAGCAGTCCACGAGCAACTACACGAGCGAGTTCACCAGGCTGGTGACCGCACCAGGCGACTACATCTCGCTGCGCCACGAGGAGAACGGCCACGTCACGCTGCCGCAGAACCAGGCCAACAAGCCCCGCAACCGCGGCACCATCTACATCTACGGAACCACCAAGTCGAGATCTGACGACACCCTCGAGTCGATCCACAAGGTGTGGAATGTGGCCGGGACAGGCGGCGATGGGAGGGGCCGCCTGCTGGCGACGCGCAACTTTGACGATGGACAGTGCTACCAGGACAACGACGGCACCATCTCCACGTCCCGGCAGAAGCAGTTCAACAAGGTCGCGTCGGACCCCGAGGGCGGCGACCTCTGGTGCCAGTCTGACATCCAGCTCCCTTCCAACATCACCGCGGGCGTCAACTACACCCTGTACTGGGTCTGGGACTGGCCGACCCTGAACAAGGCCAACGCCATGGAGGGCGAGGAGGGCGTCAAGGTCACCAGGCAGGAGATCTACACCTCGTGCATCGACCTCAAGATCGTGGACGCCTGCTCCGAGGAGCTCGGCGACACCAAGTCTCCGGCCTGCTCCACGGGCACAAAGTCCAACGTCCTCAAGTCCTTTGACAAGAGCCAGTCCTACGGCTCGGCAGCCGTCCCACAGGAGCTCACGGGAAACTTTGCCGTCAGCGTCGACGACGCCGACGCCGACAGCGGCTCCAACGACGGCATGTCCGCCCCGCCCAACCTGGCAACTGCCAGCTCGGCCACCTCCACAAGCGCTGAGGCTGCCGCCGGCACGGGCACTGCCTCCTCCACCTTCCAGACAATCACCACCACTGCCGCCAGTAGCACAAGCACAGCTGGCGGTGCCCAGGTCACCGTGGCTCTGAGCACGGTCACAGTCACACAGGTAAGCTTGCTGCTCACACTCACTCAACTCACCCACTCACATGTTGTGAATGTATCAGCTGACACCAAAGATAGGGCGTGGCAACAGTCACAGTGACAGCTGGTGGCACCAGCGCCAGCACCAGCACCAGCACCAGCACCAGCACGGACACACCCACTCTGGTCGCTGAGGGCAGCGATGGTGACCTCAGTGTTCCACGCACGCAAGGCGTGGCACCCTCAGTCCAGCCTTTTGCGAGACGAAGGCGCTCGCGGATCGAGATCCTCAGCTAAGCGCGCCGCCTCAGGCCGCTTGGGCTCTCTTTACCTTTCTCTCTTTCCGTCGAGCTCACCTGAGAAGAGCCTTGACGGCTTCTTGTTCACTTTCTTCGTTTTCGTTCTTTCTTTTTCTTTCCTTCTTCGCCATCAGGCGTTGGACTTTAGGGGGCCAATAGCGCCACTGGGTTGGGGGGTGGTCGGTTGAGGAAACGGGTTACCGGAGGGGGCATTGGGCTGGGGATTGACTTCATGACTTGCTGACGAATTTCCTATTGGGGTTTAATTGGCATCATGGAACGGGGAGCATTGATCGTCCTTTGATTTCAAGGCTGGGCCACAAAGGTTTTATACCCCCAATATGAAGGAGAGAGAGAGAGATGAATATTTGCCAGGACACTTGAGGTGGAGGAGGAGGAGGATATGGGGGCGGCGTTCAGGGTGTTTTCCCCCAAACGGCTGGGCTCTTCCGAGAGCATTTTCCGTTGGCACACCCACACCCCATATTTAATACAGAGAGTGCATGAGATAGGCGACGAAAAAAGATGCGCTGTTTTAGCCACAAGGACTCTCTCTTGTGTCTGTGTTCCTGTAGACTATATGTTCGACTGATTTTCTCTTTTGTTTCCTTTTTCTCTCTGAAGAGCTTGGCCCACACAACCCCATTGTAGCCCTAGAGTGGTGTTACCCGTGGCGGCAAAAAAACGGGGAGGAAAAGGAGAATCAAATAGCCCATCCCCCTATGACCTCTCCTCTCTCACAACTCACCACACTGGGCAACGATGACATCCAGGTCCGGCACGTCCTTGCCCCTCCGCCCTGTCTTGGTAGCCTCCATCTTGCGCACGACGTCCATGCCGTCGACCACACGCCCAAAGACGACGTGCTTCTTGTCGAGAAAGGGCGTGGGCACCGTGGTGATGAAGAACTGGGAGCCGTTTGTGTTGGGACCGGCGTTCTTTATGGTTGAGAGCAGGTGTGTGGTCATTCGAGTCAGCCGCGAGATCCTTTTTTTGCCTTTAGGGAGTTCAAGAAAGAGAAGGGGGGAGTTGAGAAGAGGCAGAGAGAGAGAGAGAGAGAGAGAGAGAGAGGGAGGCTGAAAAGGAACGTACAGCCATTGACAACAGTCCCTCTGTGTCGTGCTTCAGCGTGAAGTTCTCGTCCGCGAAGCTCTTGGTGCCGTAGATGCATGTGGAGCCGGTGCCGTCGCCGTGGAGGTAGTCGCCGCCCTGGCACATGAACTTTGGGATCTGGTTTTTTGCCCCCTCCGTCAGCATCATACAAATCTGTCATCTTTCTCTCTCGACAGAACGGCCTAGGTAAGGTAGGAGGGAGGGGTATGGACCGAAAAGAGGGAGAGAGGGAGAGGGACTTACGATCCGGTGAAACCTTGATCCTTTGTAGCCCTGTGCTTTGCCGTTGACTTTGTACTCGCCGGTGCAGAACTGGCGGAAGTTCTCGGCGGTACGGGGCACGACGTCCTTGAAGAGCTCAAAGGTTATGCGGCCCAGAGGCTCACCTGTTGGAAGAAGAGAAGAGATAAGATGTCAACCAAAGTCCTTTTTCTAGGTAATCGTGTATGACAGCCAAGCCCTTTCCAGGCCCTGGAAATCCTCGCAAGCCCCTCATCAAGCTTGATGTGACACTGCAAGACGCTGGACGAGCAGGAGGGGGAATATTCCTGCCATGACGGCCAGAAGAGAGTATGTCAGACAAGAGGGGGTTTGGGTGTGTCACAGGCAGCAGCAGGCCTTGTCTGCCCAACCCACTTGCTTCATGGCTCCTCGCTTCTGGGTGTTCAAACCACCCCCCTCCCCATCCCTCCCCGCCCAGTGGTTGCTTGAGTCTGATGTTCAATATCCTCGATGGGGCAGCAGAGTGCCATCTCCCACCAGGGCAAGCAATGCCTTCTTCCCTCCCTCCAAGCCTGTGCACTACAGGTTGGAGTGTGACGAAGAGCCGCCGAAGCCTGGTCATGAGAGATGAGGTCCCCCAGAAGGTGGAAAACAACAAAAAGAAAAGGACAGGCTCGACTTACCACCCAGCGTCATATCGAAAAACACCCTGTCAAGAGGTTTATCCATCAGCACACTGGCGCTCTCCCCAACTGCCTAACATAAATGATACTTTTTCTTTGGGGGGGTGGGTTAGGGTTCAGTCCTGTCTCTTCTCGCGTCGCCTTTCTTGCTCATCGAATTCTTCCCATAAAGGGGGAGGACCCTTAATTCGACTTACAGAGGGTTTCCATTCTCAGGTAGCTGTGTGGGAGCCATGTCTGCTGTCAGAGTGTCGTATTTTGTCTTGGTGTGCTGGTGAGATGGGATGGTTAACAGATGGGCAGGAGTGGCTCTATGTTGAAAATTCATAGCATCCAAGGGGCATCCGTTCTAGGGGGCTGGTAGCCCTGGAGCCTCCAGAAAGGTACAGTACTTAGGGATCCACTAACGCTACTGTACCTGAGTTGGACAGAAGTGCTACAGGGTTTCCGCACTTGTAGTGAGTATTCAGCATTATTTCAATTGAGATTTGGCTTGCTTTCTAATTGCCTTGATCAATGCATGCTTTAACTTGACAAGAAAAAGGATCAGTATCGTTTTCTGAATGTTGCACATTAAAAAAAAAAAAAAAAAAAAAAAAAGACTCATTCGGTTCATTCAAAGAAAGGCGATTGTGTAAGGTGAACTGGATGTGTAGTTCGGGTAGTCATTCTTCACAAGGTGCAATGCCTGCTTGTACTGACTCCCTGGATGATGCATATCGGAGTCAATATCCTTCACAGCTGCTTCAACCACACAGGGTCTCAGATATCTCAGGATCACTGCTCCTCACCGACGTCCTCCAGACAAATTCACATAACCTCATGCTCAGGTTCGGCATCCACCAGTCTCTCAACAGGTGTGACCGGGCTTGATCTCCGGGCTCATCCAACATCTAGTGATGCACACCCACCACCTGCGCACTCGACTACTTCCCAGGAACAGGGGCGTTTTCACCCTCGTCCGCGTCATAGACCGTGCTCCCCTGCATCTTGTCACACACCCTACCCCCTTGAACATCATGCTGCAGAAGCGGACGACACATCACTGTCATCCATCGCAAGGAGAACAGCCTTGGACGATCTCATGGGCCACACTCAGTGCTTGCAATTCTAGAGCCTTGGCTCCCAGCCTCCGTCGAGACCCTTGGTGCGAGATGGCGAGATCGTGGTCTCGTGCTGTGGAGAGCCAACCGGAAAACACAGCAGTATCGATCCAATGAGCAATAGCTTCCCACGGGACAGAGTGAAGGCGCACATGGTCCCCGATGACCTCGACAAGGCCGACCAGAAGGCGCGTTGGGTATCGGCGTCGAGGTTTGGCTGAGCCTGTCATCTGTGGAGGGTTCGTCTCTTGATCTCGAGTGCAGAGTGCCCATATACCTCCGCCTGGCAGATCTCGCCCATTCGTGTGACGGAGACAACCACTCCCGAACGGAACCTACCTCACCCCCTTATTGCTCTCACTCATACTTGAGACCCTCCCCATATATTGGTTCGATGCTGGGTATCCCATCAAGAGCCAGCCCGGCTTGACTATTGCCCTCTTTCCCACTGTTTCAAACAACAACCTGTACTGGCGGTAGCAGTGCGCCCATCGCTAGCGGGAAGGTTGTTAGGCAAAGACTGTCTCTAGGATGGTATTGATCATGTCCACCGGCCGCACTGGAGACCTATCCGGACGACGTTTGAAAGTTAGCATCATAGGTTCGCTCGCTCTCGACCTGTAGACAGTACCCCAACCTGCCTGTTGATGCCGTCCAGGATCAATATCGAACAGTCAGACTCTCTCATGGATATCTCTGCTGGCGCGGTGAGCCAGACATTCATCTCAGCTCACAACACATTAGTCATCGTCTCGGGCCCTTTTGGATCCAGGTAAATCGAACTGATCTGTATGCAGACGCATATGTTGTGACACTGAGATATTATAACGTCAACAAGGAGAAGAAATCTCGCCACACTTGCATGTACAATGAAAAAAAGACGTTCATGCCTATAGCTCATCTAGATCTAGAGCTGCAAGGTTTCTTACCATGTACTATGCATAGTAGCAGAGTAAGTAGCACAAGGCCCAAGAAGGTTCCCAGGCTAAGTTAAGCACAGCCGTTACAACCTTAGCGGGAAGCTTGTTCCTCCCCACGGCGGAAGCGATCTGCAAGTGTCTTGTGACAAGCGGTGGAGAGGGGGGGCACATGGGCTCTCAAAGTCTGAAGAAGAAATATGGGGGGGGGGGCGAAATTGGTGGGGACTGCATCATGTCGTCAAGAGGAAGAAATGTCGTCAGCGAGGTCATTCTTCAGCTCATAGACCCCGAGATTCAAAAAAGCATTTGCCTGTCTGTCAGGTGGCAAGACGATAGCGTCAAGGACCGCAGCCCGGCTGTGTGGTCTGCCGAGGAGTCTAAGCGGTCCTTTTGGCGCCATCAGGACCCCTACTACGCGCTACTCCGCCAGTACGTCCAAAGTGCACCCTTTCTCCTGGTTTCGCCGGGTGCTGCGGCTCAGCCGGTCGGATGCTGCGGCTAAAACCCCTTCGCGCAACTTTGTGTGGCGCGATGAACACTAGATTTCCCCAAGAATCAACCTTTCGGAGAAAATGACAAAACCTAAGTGAAAAAGGAAAAAAAAAAAAACACGTCTCATCATGACACCGGCGCCGTAAGGCTGTTTCACACTGTGTGTGCGTGTCCTTTGATGCTTCTCCGGTGGCTTCCGCCAAAGAATCGGTAGTGCGCCATGACAGGTTCGCGTCGCTGTTGTGGAGATTTCGTGTGCGCCAACATAGCAGGGAATGGTTGCATGTGGCTTTGGAAGCTGTGAGGCCCCTCTGCTGGTACAGACCGTAATTGTAATGTACTATGTTTGTCTGCGTAGGCGGAAAGGGTTGTGTAGCTGCGCCCAGGTGGTGACGAATCTTTTGGTGAATGATCCGGGAAAAGGCGCGACTAGGGCCGGACAGCGTACCTGAATACCTGGTCAAGACTGCCTTACCGTTTGTTATGTTGCTATAGACGGATCACTCCGTAACAAACAAAGGCGTGCTTGTCGTATGGTCGTAGTGCCTGGTTTAGGTCTTCCTCTTCTTCTTCCCCCGGCTGAATACGTCTTCTCGGAAGGGCACAGGTTTCAGATGCACATGGTCAAGGGTTGCAGGATAGATCTGTCATGCACCCTGCGGCGTTCCCTCTCTCTAAGGCTGATGAAGAAAGTCCAGGCCCTAGGTCTAGTTCAGCCGCGTACGACACATAGATGAAAAAAAGTGTGCATGAACGGCCCCCAAAAGCATATCACACCCCTGAACCGGCGTGCTGGTAGTACACAGTAAGTGTGTCGTGGCGACACCGCCGGGCAGTTCTCAGCCCCTTGCAGCTGAGACCCAAAGAAAGAAGAACCCAACCAACAAAAGGCATGGGGAACAGTAAACAAGAGGAGAATTTGGCGTCTTCTGTCTTGTTGGTCGGGGTAATCTCCGAGATCTGTAATCCGAGAGCAGGTCAATTATAGACAATGTTGGTTATAAAATTGTCATGGTTGGGGTCTGGTAGCAGGCGCTTGACGAAACGGTGCTGGTTATTTCTTTCTTTCGGAGGGTCTATGCGCACAACGAGGTATGCCGAATGGTGCGTGGCAGCGGGTGGTAGTCTATCCGGCTGGGCGGCAGCTGGGTGTCCGCCCACCGTCGTTGGAGCAACTGGCCATGCCTTCTTTCTCTCCATGCCTGCTTACTGCTATGTGCAGAAGCGGCGGCGTTTAGGGATTCTGGAACAGCGAGCGCGAGACTGACAGTTGGGATGACATACAGTATACCGAGGCACGTCCAGTCCTACGGCTACGGAAAAAGCGGCGCGTCCATGACGCAGTGCATTAATCCCTCGTTCTCTCTCTATCTCTGTCCCATCTTATCCGTGGGCTGAGAAGCATATCGTAAGACGTTGCTACCGAGCCATCCGTGACTAGACCGACGACCATCCTGTGAAGGGCAAGAGACAAGGAAAAAAGAAACGACAACATCTGCCCACCCTCCTTCTCCTCCTACTCCCAAGCTCGGATTAAGGTTGACTGCGGAGGGGGGCGAAGCAGCCTCGATGGCAGACACAGCGACCGGGCCGAGCTTAATTCGATGATCTTGAGACCGCATCTCCGGGCGCCCTTTCATCCCCAGAGTTTGAGAATGTCCGGGGGTGTCGAGGCTGAGAATGGCCCCACCCGAGATCTTGTCAACGGCCTGAGACAAGGAAAACTGGACTGTGCGCCCCCAGGAGAGAAAGAGAAGAACCCACCCACCCAATAAAGGCCATTGTGCCAAGTACTGTAGTACATACCGTTCATAGACCCTGCCAGGCCCTGCATTGCATGTGCTACTACCTCACGAATGTCTATTTGAGTACGTACCTGGCAGCACCATCGCTGATGGACGAGGTAAGCAGGACTAGTGTGCCCGAGAGACACTGTGTATAGGATGGTAGAGAGAAAGAGAGAGGGGTTAAGAGAGGAGAAAAGAAAAAGAGAGAATCATGACGTCGACCTGATCGGATCACGAAACCTCTGGGTCTCGACCCTTCAGAGCCACCAATAGACAACACCACCAACCACCTACCAACCAACCAATTCTGTACAACAAGACACCGCTGGTGATCAACAGGCACTGGCGTATGTAAATCCGCCCTAGAAATGGTTATAGTGATGAGTTAATCAATTGATCACGCCCGGCAGTGCTTGTCTCTTTCAGACCATGGTATCCGGGCGGGGAGGGCACAGTAGTACTCTGTCCCATCGTAAACTGCTGTGCAACCCCGTCGGCCCATGCGGGAACAGGCATTCGAGGTCTCACTTTTCACCCTCGATGTTGCGGGCGGCACACCCCTGAAGGGATGGCCCTTGAAGAGAAACAGAGGAGGGGAGGGGGGGGGGGAAGAACCCCCTGTATACCGGCCTGTAGCCTTAGGGACTATATGCACTTTAGCACTCTAGCCACGGTGCCACCGTCAGCCGTGCCTAGGAGAGGCGGTCGAAAACAGGCAGGTGTGAAGAAAAAAAAAAAAAAACAATAGACGACGAAGCCTAGGTCGCAGATGTCTTGCTCATGGGATGGATTATGCGGTTGATGCCGATTTATCCACAGCTGCTCCACAGATTGCTCCTCCTCCTCCACCACCCCGATCCAACAATGAATCACCTGGCCTTTTTCGAGATATGACAAGAGAGAGAGAGTGTGTGTGTGTGTTCAAGAAGATGCATCCGTCGAGTAGTGCAGTTGCAAATGAAGGGGATTTTTTCTTCTTCTTCTTGGGTGGGTGGGTTAGGTCGTAATTACAGACGTACTGTGTAATAATAGGTTCAGGCCTTGGCTCAGCGCTGATCTGTCTCTGACAGGCCACAGCGTGGAATTACCCCTACCACGCCCACCAACTCCAGCAGCCTGCAAGCCTGGAATCAACCACCCGTGCACTCCTCCACCCCCAAAACCAATCTTGCTCCCGTCTCTACCGCTTGCGGCATAGCCTCTCCTCCCAATTTACGCCAATACGCCTACACAGGACCAGCCACGGCCAACCTGCCCACTTATCCTGGCCCCCGTCCGAGTCCCACACACGCCCACACACGCCCACTCACGCCCACACACCAACTGCTCCCCCAAGTAAAGTACAATGGCCCCCCTCCTGCCATCTGCTTGGAACCCGCTTGCATTCCCACCCTTCAGTGCCCTCCCTGCCTTGCCTTGCCTTGCCTTGGCACTGAAAGCCTGTCCGTCGTCCTGCCTTTTCTCCACTCCACACCACAAGCCTCTCTCTCTCTCTCTCTTTCTCTCTCTTACTCTCACTCTCACCCTCTCTTACTCCTTCTTTCTTCTCATTTTACGCTCTCACCTGCTCATCCCAACTTTACCGCCCAACCACAGTCCTCATAAAGGCCTCTCTCGCCCGCCCCTCTCCCCTTCGTCGGGGCTGCCGTGGTCCATCTTGATTACGAGTTCTCGGGCACAGACCCAGCGCAGGTCTCAATGGTCCCAGTCGATTAAACCATCGTCCTGGCTGTTACCGAGCAACGAGCCGCGGCATTTGTCGCAGAACAAGTGAAGGTGCCGGACTCTCTCTTCAGCGTCCGCACACACGCCCGCCCATCTTTGACACTGGGATTATCTTCACGACACTTTGTTCCTGTGGCAGATCGTCCAGTCACCATCAGCCATGGTGCTCGATAGCCCCGATCTGGCCGGCATGGCCAATCTCGCCGTCCGCGCCCTGCAGCATCAGGTCAGGCAGACCACCTCGAGTGTCATCTCGAGCGCCATAGCAAGCCCGACGACCACCCCTCTGGCCTCGTCCTCGTCGTCCCTGCTGTCGTCGTCAACCGCAGCCCCGCCGCCGGCATCAACCAGCGACGGGTCTGGAGATGGCAACAACAACAACAACAGCAACAATAGCACCTCTGGCTCCTCGCCGCTGCTCTTCTTCGTGGCTCTGGGCTTCGGCGTCGTCTTTACGAACCTATGGTGAGCATTTCTTACTCTTTGTGCGCGATACGGAAGGAGGGGCACGATGCAGCGTGCCCCCGATATGGCGGTGCTGGTTCTAATCATACGAAAAATACAACACCAAAATATAGGATCATTGTCGGTGTCAAGTACTGTTTCCGCTACAATGCACGGAACCGCAACATGCGCATGACCGGGGAGGATGGCGAGCCCATCAACCTGGAGAATATGCCTCAGCACCCGCGCCGCCGCCGTCGGGAGAAGAAGCTGATGACCATAGACGAGGTCAACGAGAAGTTCCCGATGATGAAGTACAAGAGCTGGGTGGCAAGCCGTGCGCAGGAGGGACTGCCGACACAGGGAGGCATATCGCAGCCACCAAGCCGCGCGGCCAGTCTGGCCGACGCCGACGGTATCATACCCGTGACCAAGGAGCGCGAGTCGACCGAGGACAGGCCCGCGACGGGCGGCGCCTCCATCACGACATCGCCCACACACGACCTGCCAACGGCCGAGCATGCCGAGAAGACGGCGACCGCTGCCAATGTCGATGGAGAGCGGCAGACTGCCGGCGCCGCGGCAGGTGCGCCGGCGGCAGCGGGCACCTCACTGGAACGAACCGACACCCCTGGCACCGACGACGAACATGACGAGGACGACGAGCAGATTCATGATGCACTCCCGCCAGAGGCGCTGGAGACATCGGGAGACACCTGTGCCATCTGCATCGACACGCTCGAGGACGACGACGACGTTCGCGGGCTGACCTGCGGCCACGCATTCCATGCTGGGTGTCTCGACCCGTGGCTGATTAGCAGACGAGCGTGCTGCCCGCTCTGCAAGGCCGACTATTACACCCCGAAGCCTCGGCCTGCCCCTGCAGAGGGCGGCGGCGCACACCCCGAGATGGGACCAACCGTGTCCATCAGCCAAGATCCGAGGACCAACAGGATGAACATGCCCTCTAGGCCAGGTGTCGCGTGGGCCTTGCCCGGCCACCGCGGCCGCGTCGGCTTCCCTTCGTGGAACAGAAGGCGAAATGCAACTCCCACACAGTCGCCTACGGAGCCGCGCACCTCAAGCTCGCGACGGACCCTGCAGTCCGGCTTCATGTCGCGGGCAGCAACAGGAATACGGGGCCACCCCCGGTCATCTGGGCAGAACTCATCAGAAACGGCGGAAAGTCAATCCGGCGGTTTCATGTCCAACATTCGGATGCCCAGGTTTAATCTGCCTGGCAGGCTGACGACACAGTCGAATCCCAGCAATACCGCTGCTGAGGTGACGCCCTCAGACCTGGAGGCCGGCACACGTATCAATGCTGCTAGATGACAGCAGCCGCCAGCCAAGCTAGAAAACAAATAACTATTCTATATTATATCCACATCATCACTACCGCCTCTTGAGATCACTACACCACTACTCCGTGCTGATCACAGCAGACACACGATCGACATGTACATCAATGCCCTCCGACCACCAGCAGCTCAGCCGCCTGACTTCAATTACGTCCACTATTCCTTCTTGAACACCGAACGGGCTGGATCAATGTTGCGAGCGGAGCTGAATCTGGAACATTATATATTATATATTTGACACACCCTCAACACACCTCACGACCTGAGCCAGAGATGGGCTGGGAATATGATAACAGAGGGGGGGGGGGGGGGGGGTTAAGGTGCTCACCGGCAGAGATGATGTTCTTTGGGATTTATGTGCAAAGGGAACCGATTGTGTTTCCTTGGGGGAGAGGCCATTGGATGGGGGTTGGTCAACACTTACTACGTCTGCAGATGGGACTGCATAGCAAGTATCCGGGTGGCTCGGGATGGGGGAAATGGGTTCAAGCAAGCGCATGATTTTTTTGTCTGACACACACCGCAGGAGTTTTCGCATTGGGAAATAGGCCATCATCACGCGAAATCGATTTGAAATGTTGCAAAGATGACCCGAAATGACCTTTTCTCTCCCTGCTTCACATAGTTTGTGTGACTGCTACTCATGGTCCCGGATGCCAGAGGGGCGGGAACAAGTCTCATCAAAAGCTTGCCCTACCTACTTAGCAAGGAGGGGGGGGGAAACGAGGGGGCCGTTCACAGGTAATTCCCCTTGGAGAACCTCCCACCAAAATCCGACGCCCTGTTCAGTAGCTCTTTCCGCTGAGACGCCGTGATCTTCATCCCTAGCCCCATATCCTTCTCTCGATCAAAAGCCCTCTTGCTGGGATCATCGTCCTCCTCCTGGTCATTCTTATCTTGTCCTCCCTTCTTCTTGGCACCGCCGCCAACCCCCGCACCCTCACCAGCCCTGCCGGCCTTTCGCGCGGCCTGGTGCTCCTCGTACAGACTCTTCCCCCTTGTCCCCTCTGTGAACGCCCGGATCTTCTCGTCCCGCCCTCCTGCACCGCCGCCGCCGCCGCCGCCGCCGCTCATGCCGGTGGTAAAATGAGGCTGCTGCGGGCCAGCGGCGGCATCCGCACCTCGCCCCAGCACGGCGTCTGCCAGCCGCCGCGCCTTCTCCTCGGGCGTCTCGGTCCAGATGCTGCTGATGGCCCCGCCGCCGCCGCCGCCGCCTTCCTTTGGGCGCGTGGTCGCGCTTGCGCCCGAGGCAAACTTGCGGGACCGGATCTTGGTCGGGTCACGCTCGCGGTAGCCGGACGAGGTGGGCGGGGCGAGCATCCAGTCGTCGCGTCTGGGGGTGGTATTGTCAGCGGCGGCGGCGGCGGCGGCGGCTGGAAAGGGGCCGGCGGTGGTGTCGTGGGGGCCCTGGCGGGCGGCGGTGGGTAGGGCAGGGCCGTACTCGTCGTCGTCGTCGTCTTCGCTGTCAGAGGAGGAAGGGGATGCGTTGTTGGTAGGGCGCGAGGAGAGGGAGGCTGGTGGCGGTGCTGGGCCGAGGACGCGCCTGGGCACTGTTGATGGCGCCGAGGGCCTGGAGGCCGGCGCTGGTGCTGGACCTGTGTCGTCGCCATCGGAATCCGTGGTTTCGAGGCCGATCTCGTCCGTGTTCGCGGCGGGAGGCATGGTCGGGCCTATGGGTGGCGGCCTCGACGGCCTGGTCTCTGGTGGCGGCATTGCTGTCGCGACTGGCATGGTAGGTCCTATGACTGCTGCTGCTGCTGCTGTTGCTGGCTGTGGTGCTGCTACCCTCGGTGCCCTCGGTCCGTAGCCATCATCTGAGTCGCTGTCGCCGCCGTCCTGGTCTGGTCGCGCCGTCTTGGACGGCGGTGAGTCCGGACTGTCGTTGTCGCCGTCGCGCTTGCGTTTCGCAAGGTGTGGTGGGATTTGTGGGCCAATTGAGGACATTTTGTTTGATGCACAGATCTTTCTCAGAACCTATGTTGCCATATGTGTGCTTCTTTGAGCAGAGTCAAGAGGAAAGGCGTTGGTTGAATTAGAACAGAAGAGCAGTAGAGCAGACTCGTTGGTTGGTGTATGTGTTGGAGAGAAAGGAGAGATGCACGTCCGTATAAGGAGACTGCTGCGCTGTAGTACAGAGCTCTATCTTATCGTCGGAGGATCCTTGGTTGGCCCTGTGAACCCCTGTAGGTTGAGCCCTGTAGGTACTGTGTAGGTGAGTGACCCGCTAGCCGGCAGCTTCCAGCAGGTTGGCAAGGCTGGTGGCCAAATCCGCAATACTTAATGTATAGTAGAGAGCAACTTAGGCAGACGAGGAAACTTGTCTCCTGCTTACAGTGTCAGCTCAGGCCCTACCTAGGCTCTTTTTCTCCCTCCTCCTCGTTGCTGCGTCACTGGGGACTCTTCACCTTCTCTTATGTACTCCTGAGCCGAGAAAGCCAATTGGAGCCCCCCAGGACCTGCACCCCTCCTCTATTCGCTGAAGGTTGAAGCTCTTCTTATCTCGAAACCGCCCACCGTCATCGGAAGCCATGCCCACCCCAGAGCCGTCTCGATGAGCGCACCAGCAGAGGAAAAAGAGGAGGATGTGAGGGGAGAGGATCTTGCTGGGAAGGAAATGGCCAGCATGGCAGACCTGCCACCAGCCCGGGGCGACGATGATGATGAGGGCGACCAAGAGGGCCATCCGATATCTGAGCTGCTAGAAGAGGAGAGACGGCAGTCGTCTGACCTCCAGGCGCAAGACACCGGCGTCGTCAACAGGTACAAGGAGCTTGCGCAAGAGGAAGGAGATGTTGCCTCTGATCAGGGCTCTGTAGACGCACTGCCCAGAAGAGCCGCGAGTCCCGTGGATTCGACGCTGTCCATCCCAGACGACACCCCCTCTGTTCAAGTATGTTTGGCCCTTCTTTTTGGAAGAAGCGGGTAAGCAACCAGTGTCTGACCTCCAAAAGGGCTCTGTCCTCTCCTCCCCAGGGAGCAGTGTCCTTCCTTCGCTAGCCTCGAGACCTCGCCTGGGCAGCCCGACGCCCTCGTTCCGACCCTTCGACCGGCGCTTCTCCTCGCGCATCGCCTCGCCGAGCACCCTCTCCCCCAGATCAGCCTCCCCAGCGTTCCTTTCCGGCCACAGCCGACATGGCTCCCTCGTGAGCCAGCTGTCTTTGGACCATGGCGACACCGAGACGCCCTCGCCGCCCTGGGAGGTTGTGCGGTGGACTAGGTTGAAGAAGCTGAACGGACAGGCCTTCTCAGAAGTAGGGAGGCGGAATTTTGGATCGCCTACGTGCGTCGCCGTCTCTGCGCATGTGGTTCTAGGCACGTCCAAGGGCATAATATTGATGTTTGACTACAACCAAAACCTGAAAATGATCATCGGGCCTGGCACCAAGGCTGTGGAGTGTGGCGCCATCACGGCCATCGCGATATCGGCAGACCACACGACCGTTGGTGGCGGTCATGCCGACGGGAGCATCTTCACGTGGGACACCTCGCGGCCGGCGAGGCCCTTCCTGCAGATCCCGCCGCTGGAAGATGCGCAGATGCAGAACCGCACCATGGACGGGCACTGCCCTGGCTTCGCCGTTACCCATCTTGGCTTCCTGGGCACAAGACACACGGCGCTCGTCTCGGCGGACGACAGGGGCATGGCCTTTTCACACCTCGCCACCAGAGGCACTGGCTCCTTTGGCAGGACGGTCAAGACCACGCGGATACTGGGGCGGTATCCGGACGCCAAACCACCGGCATCCGGCAAACCCCTGAAGCCCAGCACGGTCCTGGCCTTTGCGCCTCTGCCGCTAGGCAACATCGAGCGGGCGACGGACGCGATGGGCCTGACCGCAATGCTCACTCCGTACCTCTTGGTCATCGTCTCGACGACGCCCATCGCGCAGACGCAGCACAAGTCGGCGAGGCCAAAGGAGGTGGCTGCCCACAGCGCTATGACTGGGTGTCTGGCCTGGTTCCCAGCCGTCAGGCTGAAGGTGCCAGACCCTGTGAGCGGCGGCCAGGTCGCCAGGGCGAAGCTCGCTTACTGCTGGTCCAACGTCCTGACCGTTCTCGACGTCGAGGAGGTCCCTTCTGAGGACAAGGACAAGCCGCCAAACCTCAAGTTCAAGGCCAGGAGCAGGTGGAAGTGCGAAGAGGCCCTCGTCGCGGTCCAGTGGCTGAGCCGCAATGTGCTGGCCGTCCTCACCATTAGCCAGAGACTCATCGTCCTGGAAGACCGGAGCATGAGGATGACGGAGGCCTTTGACCTCATCGGCCGGCACATCTACCACGTCGACCTGTTCTCGAAGCAGCTGCACACCCTGGTCGAGCAGCTGGACGAAGAGGACACGTCTATGCACGGCGTCGTGGCCGACGCCTTTTACATGAGTTTCAAGACTTACAAGAACAGGATATTCCTGCTAGGATTCAACGACGTCTCGATAGGCTCGCTCTCCAATTGGGCGGACCGGCTGATCGCGCTGATGGAGAACGGCGACTACATTGGTGCGATACAGCTGGCCACAACCTACTACACAGGAGACGCAGACAAGCTCACGGTTGGGCTGCCAGAAGACGGCGAGGTGCGGCACACCATGGTCAGGGACAAGCTCCTGGAGATCATGAGCGCATCTCTGAAATACGCCTTTGGCCAGAGACAAAGAAAGACTCTGCAGCTGCAGCTGCGGACGACAGTCATCTTCAAGATCTCGCCGAGACCTGCTTCACAGCCTGTCAGAGCCTCGAGGATACAGACTTCCTCTTCGATGAGATGTACGAGTGGTACGAGGAAGCCGGCGTACAAGGGATTTTCCTCGAGACCATGGAGCCGTACATTCTAGAGAAGAAGATCCAAGCCGTGCCGCCTACAGTCGTGAAGGCCACGGTCACTCACTATGTGAGCAAGGGCCTGGAGAGCCGGCTCGAGGAGATGATCTGCCACATGGACACCATGACCTTGGACTTGGACCAGGTCACCAATCTCTGCAAGCAGAACGGACTTTACGACGCCCTGATTTACGTTTGGAACCAAGCACTGAACGACTACATCACGCCACTCATAGACCTACTTGCCCTTCTTATACCGCTAATGCGAGAGGTCGACGAAGAAGCCTCAGCTAATATTTTGAACGACGAGCACTCTGGTGTCAACGCCCTCAAGATCTTTCCCTACCTCTCTTACGCCTTGACGGGTCGAATCTACCCCACTGGCGAAGCGCTCCAGCATGATCTGTCGATGAGATCAAAGGCCGAGCTGTACTGGTTTCTTTTCTCGGGCAAGAGCATCACCTGGCCGAAGGGGAGCACAAAGCGCTTCCTGACGCGACCTAGCCAAAAAGACGAGCCGTCGTTCCCATATCTGAGGATGATTCTGAAGCTGGATGCACCCAGCTTTCTGAGTACTCTGAACGAGGCTTTTGAGGACTCCTTCCTGAACGACTCGCCTGAGAAGCAGGTCAACGGGGGTGCGAGAGGAGACTTGCCAGAAGAGCAGATCTTTGGATTGACAGTGGACCGACAGTACATTGTCTCCATCTTGATCGAGCTCATGAACCCGACCGACTTTGCGCCCGAAGACACAATCTACCTGGACATGTTCATCGCACGGAACCTACCCAAGTACCCGCAGTATCTGCTACTGCCTGGCTCAGCGCTGACCAAGGTACTGACCGGCCTCTGTAACTTCCCAGGGGCGGATCTTGCGGACGATGCCCAGCTGAGCGCCGAATATCTACTCTCGGTGTATCACCCCCAGACCTCCCAGCTCTGATGCCGCTGTTCAAGCAAGCCGGGTTCTACCGAATCCTGAAGAGGCAGTACAGGCTTGACAAGCAGTACGGCAAGCTGGTGCAGGCCTATTTCGAGGACCCAGACGACAAAGACGGCATTTTTAACTGCATTGCGGAGATCCTACGGCAGCAGGCAGCGCTCACAAAGCGGCAGATCCAAGATGTGCACCAGGTCCTCCGAGACCATTCAGCCGAGCTCGTCGAGCTTGATCCACAGAGGGCCGCCAGAGTTATCGAGGACCATGCCCCGGAGCTGCATGGCCACATACTGCAGTCCACAGCCGAGGAGCCGGAACTGCAGTTCCACTACCTGAAAGCCGTCCTGGAGCCCGCCGCCGCCGCCGACAGAGCCGAAGTCCTGAAAGCATCGCCGGACAGAGACCTCATTGAGTACTATGTACAACTGATGTGCAGGTTCGAGCCATCTCATGTGTCGGATTACATTGGCCTGGTACAGGCCACAAACCTGCGGCTGGGAAAGCTCCTGCCGACCATGGAGGAGACGGGCGTCATAGATGCCGCGGTGGTACTGATGGCCCGCGAGGGGCAGGTCGAAGAGGCTATGGACCGACTTGTGAAGCACCTCGATACCCTCGAGTCGGCCCTACAAGGTCTCCTCGCCGGCGGGGAGAGCCACGACGACGATGAGGCCGGCGTCGACCTGCAGTCCGCAACAGAAGACCTCCTGAGAGGCCTGCAAAGGTACACCCACGTCGGCATCTGGCTCTGCCAGGGGCAGACCAGGACGGCAAGGAAGTCGAACGGAGTGCAGCGGAGGCAGAAGTCGCACCCCAGCGATGAGCTCTCGTCTGACAAGACATTGTGGCTGAGTCTGATCGATGCGACGGTGCAGATCACGCGTCGCCTGTCGGCTGCGATCCACAAGCTGACCCTGGCTGGTGCCGAAGAGGGCAAACAGGTCAACGGTAACACGCCGCATCACCAGCCGACCATGGATACCGAGAAGCTGGTCACCCTGTTACGAACGCTTGTCCAGCATACCTTTACTGCTCTGCTGACGGCGACCTCCACATCACCTGCAGCACCAACGAGCGGGCCTCTGCGCGTGACCCTCCCAGGATCGACAGGGGGCGACAACCTGGCTTTCCTGCGCATCCTCCGGGCCTTCCTCACCAAGGCTGCAGCCTCATCACCCAATCTGGCCGACCTGCGAGCGGTACTACAGTCTATCTTTGCGGCTTATGCATATGAAGAGTCAATCCTGCGCCTATCGAACCGGCTTCTCGAGCGCAGTCTCTTTGTGAGCGTCAAGCAGGCGACGGAGCTCCGCCAGCGAGGGTGGAGGCCCCGGGGCTCGACGTGCGAGGCCTGTGGAGCCAGAGTCTGGGGCCCAGGGGCCATCTCCAGCGGCATCATCGACGCATGGGAAGAGGACACGGCCGCCAGGGACCAGAGGAGGAAGGAAAGACTGGAGATGATGGGGGGAAGAACACGGAGCGCGGCAACGGCAAAGGCAGAGAAAAAATGGACCGTGAAGGCATGTACGAGCGTGTCGGCGAGGCAGGCAGCGGCAGCGACAGTCGGGGCAAGGGGAAAAGCTCGGCGCCTATGACGCCCGAGTCCTTCGAAGCCAGGATGCCAAGCCACGCGGAACGTGATGAGGCCTCTGCTGACGAGCAGCAGCAGCAGCAGCAGCAGGAACATGACGAGGCGTTGGCTGAGCAGGCCCGGGATGAGTCTGCAGCAGTCGCACTGCAGAACAAGGCGAGCGGCCTGGGCGCTGCGGACCAGAATCCTGCTGCTGCTGCTGCTGCTGCTGCTGCTGCTGCTGCTGCTGCTCCTCATGTTGTCCCACAGCCGGTCGTGCTTCTGGCCTGCAGGCATATTTACCACCAGAGCTGTCTGGAGGCGCTGCAGGCGAGGGATGAGCTGACGGGCGCGAGAAGGAATGTCGATGAGTACGGACGGGAGAGGGAGTATAGATGCCCCATAGACGGGTAAAGAAATATTGGTCTGTAGCCAAAATATTACTTGTATATATTCCTTCGATTCTGGATACGACACTGCTTGTCCTTGTCATTTTTTTATTTTATTTTTTCCCCCTTCTAAGCCCATTTGATCGTATTGACGTACTGAACAAGGTTAGGGGGTTAGTATACGGGATCCTGGGAGGTGTACAGGGGGTTTCAGTGGTGTGATTACTTAGTACAGCCCTATTTAGGTACTAATTACGCTGTAGTAATAGTACTACTAACGTGCCTGAGGGTGGGCAGGTAGCGCGAACGTCACGTCTCCCAATCGCGTCAGACAACTAAACAATCTTCCAATTATTGCTTCACAATGCGCCACAGAAACCGCCCTCGATCACCATGTCGCTGAGCTCCGAAGAAGAAGAGAGAGCAGGGGATCAGTTCCTCTCTGACGGGCAAGACAGCCTCGAAGATGAAGAAGATCTCAACGACCTCTCCAGCGACTTTGAAGATGAAGTCGACGAGCCCTTCAACGCCTCCTCCTCGACCAACAACCGTTCCTCGTCCTCCTCCCAGCCGCAGCCTGCGCACGCCCCTCCTCCGACCCAGGCACAGATGCTCTCCTTCGGGCCCCCTACTACGGCCGGCCGCCGACCCCGCTACCGCCGTCGCCGAGCCTGACCTCGCTGCTCCGACCGTCGCGGCCGACGACCCCAGACGCGAGCGATGACGAGGGCCTCAACAGCGCCGAGCCCGTGCCCCGCGCGAGCCCAAAGGTGCCGACCTACGAGTACTACGGCTTCGTGCTGTACCTCTTCTCGTCGTGCTGCTTCCTCATGTACCTGCTCTGGTCGTACCTGCCCTCGCCCTTCCTGCACGCGCTGGGCGTGCACTACTACCCGGACCGGTGGTGGAGCCTCGCCGTGCCCTCGTTCCTGGTCGTGCTGCTGGCGTACATCTACGTCGCGCTGGCGCTGTACAACACAGAGTACCTGACCCTGCCGCTGCACAGCCTCGAGACGATCGTGGACGAGGCGGGCAAGATCGCGGTGGTGGACGGGCGCGGCAGGATTGTGCACAGCGAGGAGAGGAGGAGGAACCTGGAGAGGGAGCGCGAGCGCGAGGACGCGAGGGGGGCGAGGGGGGGCAGTGGTGGCGGCGGTGGTCGTCACCACCTGCGCAAGGGGAGCAGTGGGAACGGGTATGCGCTGCGGGGAGAGGGAGGTGGACTGGAGGGGGTGCTGGAACGAGGGGACTGATGCGGTGATGGATGTGCCGCTGGCGGGGGTCTGTGAGATTCTCTATCGGGGGGTGGTGGTGGTGGCGGCAGTATGGATGGGGATGGTGATACAGCAGATGCCTGAGATAAACAATATTGATTGATATTGTGTCTGGATGATTACATCTTGCGCTCAGCAAGTGCTTCGACGAGAGGCAGTTCGTTCACTTGCTTTCCCATATTGTCTCTTCCCCTCAGCGGTATGCATACAGAGCATGGCTCGTCTTGGGTGCCAGCTCATCACAGAATGTAGTCTTGTTCTGCAATGTTGGAACTGCCATAGACAGGCAAATGAAGCCGTAGGTCTCTTTCTCCCACAGCAACAGATACAAAATTGGCACAAGACTACTTATAATATCATTTCTTTTCTTATCTGAGCAATAGACTTGTTTGTTGCAACGGCTCGTCTTCTCACCATTCACCTGAGCGCTGACCACCCTGCTCACGTCTCCAAGGGCAAACCACCTCATGCAAGCTGTCAGATGTATAGGATATTTTCCTCGTCTTCAAAGAGGTATTCCCTCATCTGGAAGACCTGCATTTTTCGGGATGATGGGGCTAAGTAAGATGGGGAAACTGAGGCTATTCTTGACAGAACAAAAGACTGCTCCAAGACGGCGGCATGCATGTGTGTGTGTGTGTGTGTGTGTATGTTCTTGAAATAGCAGTGCAATGGCGGCTTCTCCCCTCCCCCTCCCCCTCCATCCTCCTCTTGAGATTTTAGTGATTACACCCTCCGAAAGTGCAGCGAGCAAAGTCAGCGCTAAGATCTGACCGCAGAATATGTGTGGTAGAGAAAGACAGAGAGAGGAGAGGTGCATGTGGTAGGGCTGCATTGGCTATTGGTCTGTGGATTTAACCCCATCTTACCACACATTGCCCCACTTTGGGAGTTTCTCGTTCTAGAAAATACAAAGTAGACCAAAAGATTACATAGAACGGATGACTTGTAGTATGTATATGGAGTTTTTACTATATACAGTATTCTAGGGTTTTCAGGAAGCAGCAGTGGTGCGCCTGAAGGATCAATGGCCCGAAGGAGAAGAGAGCAGCGAGGAAACAGAGAGAGGATAGAGTTAAGTTGACGGTTGCTCACAAGTTTGACAGCGCTGATCTTGTCGCTGGACTGAGAGTGGAACCGTGCAGGTCATGCTATAGGGTACAGTACGTCTGTATCCGTACTGTAAAGGAGGCACAGCCAGGCCCAGCTGGCCCCAGCCACTCACTCAGGTCCTGGCGCCAACGACCAATTTAGTACGGAGGCAGAGTGGGTTTGTTTTCGTGTGTGTGTAGAGAGAGAGAGAGGAGAAAGAGTTTACCTACTGCTGTAATCTCCACGTTATCATGCGACCCTGGCCAAGCCTGCGTGTGCGACCAACCTAGGCTACTCGGCGGCTCGGAGCGATGTCTTGGAGGAGGAGGGCGAGGAGGGTGCAGAGGACACCCATTGAATTGATGGTTTCCCGGTACTCTGGTGAGACCTGCATGAGAGATCGCGATGTGTGCGCCCCCAAACCAGCAGCAGCCAGCGCCACCCCTCGTCATGTCGCCTCCCTATAGCACGTCTATTATACCCTGTGCGTTGTGTGTGTGTGTGTGCGTGTGCGGAAGGACGACATCATCGAGGATTAATCCGGACTGTTTCCCAGCGTACATAGTATACATAGCAGATGATCAATCATGGCTATACTTGAAAAGAATTCGGCGAGACTAAGCCTGCGAGGTCCAGCGTCCCGAGGCATCCGAAAAATAAGACCGCAGGTGCCAAAAGCACCGCCTATTTTTGTTTGTTTTTTCGAATGCTGCTACCCGAAATGCAAGCAAGGGCCTTGGTAGAGAGTTGGTTCCACAGGTTTGCTCAACGTCGACTTCGTAAGATGCTGTGCTAGCCCACGAGAATCCCAAGAATTCATGCAGGAGGAGACGACGGCGGCGAGGACAAATGGTGTGTGGTTGCTGTGCGAGGGTTCGTAATCGAAAGGCGACCCACCGGCCCAGGCCCAGCACTTGCAACAGCGGCTGGCCACTGACAAAGGCGCTGAAGAGTAACCTTCCCGCCACTACAGAAACAACCTTGTTTAGCTTGAAGCACTGGAACCAACCCCACTGCCACTGTAGGGCGCCCCCTCTTTCCTCCCCGTTATTACGACGACATCGAGCAGGGGCCTACCAGCCTACCAACCTCGCGTTTCCAGGCTGGCATCCATGTCCATTTCTTTTTTACCTTGTTACCCTCTCCTCAACCTTCTCAGCCTCTCTCTCTCTCTCTCTCTCTCTCTCTCTGTCATCCTCGATCCCAACCTGGCATTCCCTTCTCCGCCTGAACAGATCTCCACATAGCCAGTCTCGTCTCACCTGACGATTGTTCTCAAGCCGTTGGCATCCTCCAGAAATCTCGTGAACACGCTCTCTGCCTGGGTCGTTGTCTCACACAGAACTTCTTCTTCTCTTTCTCACAATCTGCCTGCTGATCATCACCGAGGTTCATGTTCAGTCGCAGATGGGCTCCCTCTTATTACTGATATATTACTGATAGTATTATAATCGCCGATCCTTCTTCTTCTTCTTCTTCTTCTTCTTCTTCTTCTTCTTCTTCTTCTTCTTCTTCTTCTTCTTTTGCCCCTCCACTTCACCATAGGCTTCCCTACCTACGAAACCACCATTCTCTTCTCTCTTCCTCCAAAGTCACCGCCGTCGATTCTTCCCAAGATCCCCTGACGCCCTCACCTGGGTTGTTCTGGGGGAAGTTACTATTCCGACCAGCCATGCCGTCAATTGAGACCGCCATATAGTTTGCAGCCCGACAATTTCCACACCTCCTCGACAAAACTTGCTTAGGATGCCTCGACCACGAGTAGTCGCCGTTCCCGGCGTCACGTCTCCGCTTCCGGCACCTGTGGCGCTGAGACTAGACTCTCGGCAGCAGGGCAGCGACGGTCCCTCCCCTGGTTCTGGTTCTGGTTCCGGGGACAGTGGTGGTGCTGGCAGCAGCAACAACAACCACAGCACCAGCAGCAATGGCGACAGCAGCGGTGGCGTCAGTACGACAGCTATAGTTCGTCCTCGGCCCTTTCCTTTCCCTCCCCCACCGTCGTGGTGCACTGTGACCTGGTAGTGGCTCCCTGCTGACCAGACCCCTTTCTCCTTCCCGCCTGCAGATCATCCTGGCCGTCGTAGTGGCCATCGTCGTGTTAATCTGCGCCTTCCTCTTCCTCCGCATCGTCCGATCCCGCAATGCTGAGCCGAGATACCTCCCCAAGCCTCTGAGGAAGCTGTGGGTCAAGTGGGATGTAGGCCCCCGCCGCTCCAAGACACGATACGCGCGTACCGGCGACGGCGGCGAAGATGACCGCTTCCACCCCCGGGTGCGCATGCGCGAGGCCCAGGACAACCTGGAAGATGCCCTGCACACGGCGGTAGCACAGCAGGAGGCTGCAGCCCGCCGGGCCGGCCAGCAGGCTGGTGCCACAGGCGAGGACGGTGTCAACCGCAACACCTCGGTCCGGTCCGTCATGACCCTGCCTGCCTACCGCCCCAAGGCCACGGACACGGAGCAGGTGCTGGGCCGGGAGGGCGAGCGCGACGGCATCGACACCGTCGTCGAGCTGCCCACCGCCGAGGAGGAGGAGGCCATGCGCGAGGAAGAGATGGAGGCCCTGTACCAGATCCGGCTCGCCAGGCGGCGCCAGCTCGCAGAGCGCGAGGAGAGGCGGCAGGAGCGGAGAGAGGCCAGGGAGAGACACGACAACCGTGCTCTGTCTGAGATCAGATCACGGGCGAGAGGCCTCCGAGCAGGCCGTGCGCGAGGTCGACGAGCTCCGGGGCCAGCACGACGCCATCAAGCAGAATCGGCAGCGGGCGGTCAGCAGCGTCTCGTATGCGGACGTCGGTCTGGTCCGGGCGGACGGCACAAGGCTGCGCGCCAACAGCAACGAGAGCGAGCGCATGGGCCTGCTGAGCGACGCCGCGAGCATCGCCCTCAGCACCGGCGGCGACGGCCAGAGCTCGCTGCAGCACAGGAGGCTGCCCAGCTCGCAGAGCGTGCTGAGCATCGAGACGTTCAGGAGCCACAGCAGGGCCGGCGGCGGCTCGAGGTCTGCGTCTCCAGGCCAGGGCACAGCGCGGAGCCGCGCCAGCTCCAGGGGCCAGCTGAGCGAGGGCTACAGCATGGCCACCCTGCCGCGGACGGGCTCTGCCATGTCGCAGCGGGCCGGGTCCAGCCCCGAGCTGATCGACGCTGCCGAGACAGACATTGGCGAGACCGAGATGCCCATGCACTCGCCTCCCGGGTATGACGATGTCTCGCTTGAGGAGCTGACCCCGCCCGAGGTCTCGTACCAGTCAGGGCAGTCCGGACGAGATAGCCCATACAACGAGCCGCCGCCTGACTATCCCGGCCAGGCTGCCGAGCGTGAACGTGCACGTCAACAGGACAGCCCGACACGAGCCCGACAGAACCGATTGTCGGCGCACATGGCGGACCTCGCTGCTGCCCAACAGCAACAGCAGCAGCAGGAGGGGGCGTCCTCGACGACACAGACAGGGCAAAGCTCGAGGGGGTCGGCGGGATCCCGCAGCTCCCGAGTCTGAGGCTCGCTAGTCTCCCGCAGATCGTCATCGAGCCTTCGAGCGCCCGCCCAATAGACGAGCACGAGAACGAGAGGTAGAGGTCACATGATCTTTTTTTTGCGCGAAGCAAGGAGACGCTCTAGACAATGTGTCGCAGAGATGGGGGCATTGATTAAGAAAAAGTCAGAGACCCTGACAATGGCAATGTTGTTTCATCTCACAGGTCAAGGAGACGACGATCCCCACGACGACGGGACGAGCTAAGACGACCATTCTGAAGAAGAAAGGAGAAATAGGACAAGTCGAGAGGAGTTTTCTTTTATTTGATTTCCCGAGCATTTTCTTGGTACATTCTTTCTCTCTTTTTCCTAAAGCTGTTTCCAAACAAAAAGATCAGGAGGCGGGCGTCAATCCTTTTTTCTGTCTTTCAGCGGACAATTGCAGAGATACCAAATCTTAAGGTCATACATATATACAGGGCGTCAGTCAGTTTCATACCTAAGTCAGCAATGAGTAATGGGAACGAATATCAACGGACGGCTGTTTATTTTTTATTTTTTTAGGGGAGGAGTTCAGGAGGAGAAGGAGGAATTCGGAAGGGCCTTTGCATTTTTGCACTGGTAGCATAATCATATAAATTGCTGTAATTTGCCATCAACAATTATTTTTTTTTGGCCTATTTCTTGAGCCTTTTCTAAGTCGTAGTAAAAGAGATTTGTGAAATGATACCATCGGACCATCGTGAACATATCACATCGCCACCAGTGAGTGCTTGACATTCTGTCCCATCTAGCACATCTAGTCCCGAGGAGTTGTTTCCCTCCAACACCGCAGGATGTGTGCAATGCAGGAGCCGCGGTGGTATAATTTGGAGAGAAGGAAGAGGAAGAAGAAAAAAAAAGCTGCTGTATAGAAGGGCGAACACAATTTACACTGACAGCTCCACACTGGTCTACGAGTATACTCAGATCCTTGAATCGATCCTTTGGCTTCCTCTCTCACCGTTGCCTCCTACGGTTGTCCCTCTAGTATTACATCACATACATTCTTCGGTGTAGGCTCCATGGGTGATCGAGAGGAGAGACTATGAGGGGAATCAAATGAAATATCATTATAGGAATAGAATGTATGTGTTTTTGTGCGTGTGTGTGAGAGAGCGTGTGTGTGAGTACAAGAGGTCAACGATCAGCAGACTTTATTTCATGGCCTCGAGCCACACCCGGTTTGCTGCCCTCTTTCAATCCACACGCTCAGATTCCCCTCTCCTCTCCGGTAATATAATTATGAAGGAAGGAAAAAAAAGAGCTCTCTTTCAAACCTCCCAAAGACACAAAAAGAATTACCTAGCAACGCCAGCTAGGTGTAAGAAACAGTCTTCTGCCACCAGTAAATGAGATGAAGCTTGGGGTGATAGGTATCATCGTGATCTCTCTTCCTCTCGCTTTCCATAGCATGTGAAACATTCCAATGCGGGTGATAATCGAACAAAACTGCGGCGGGGGTATTTGGTCCTTTCTGTGTCCGACTGCTTCAGCGTTCAAGGGACGTTGCAGCCATAAAGATGCTACTCAGCGTGCTGGTCACTTGCTGCCCGACTGCCCCTTTGGAGCACCCCCTAGTAGATTGTATGGCTCCAGCTGCGACGAAGGCGTGATCAGATATCTCGTGATGCTGCAAATCTGGATATGTTCTCTCCTTTGTCTCTCTCTCTCTCTCTCTCTCTCTCTCTCTCTCTCTCTCTCTCTCTCTCTCTCTCTCTCTCTGGGTGTGTGGGTACGTGTGTGTGATACCCCTCTGCGGGATGGGGTCGACGACTTGGTTGTAATGTTGATGAACCTTCATAAGACTACAAATCTTCAGGGCATTCCTCGGTCCTCACCACCTCTTGCCTTCCCTCTCCGGCGGAAAAAGTCCATGACCCTCCTCGCCGCTCCACTGCTGCCCGCAGGACCGTGCCGTTGCGTCTGCGAGTACTCATCCGTGTCGTAGGCATCGACGAAACGCCTGTTCTTGGACAAAACGCCCCGACCACCCCCTGCTAGGAGTTCTCCTCGAGTCGGACTGATCGAGCGAGTAGGCCGATTGGTTTGACGGCCGTTGGATGTGCTCAGCAGACGAGTCCGAGGCGCTATTGAGGACTGCTCCCTGCTGGGGCTGCTGCTGCTGCATCATCATACGGCCCTGCGCCTGGTTCTGCCCAGCGTCTTGTTGCCTCTGGCCTGGTTGCGCGTTTGTTGCGCCGTACCGCTGCTGATACTGTTGGGCCTGGCCAGGTGCCGAGGTCGGGGCCGGTCCCTGCTGATGAGGTTGCTGTAGCTGAGCATACATGCCGTCGATGTCGGTAGCATCCGGCGCCTGGGGTTGCTCAAAATACCGTCCATGTTCGTCGACCTGTGGCGGGTCTTGGGTCACCAGGCTCGGCTGTGACCCGCGCTGGTCGTAGCCGTCATCCTTTCCGAGCCCGATGGCCTTGAGGGAGAACGAGTTGGGTAGCAGGGAGAAGCGCTTGCTCTGCTTGTCGAGAGATGTTGACGACCCTGTCATGCTTCCAGACCGCTTCTTGCCTCCCAGGCCGAGCGAGAACGACCGCCGCGAGGGCTTCGAGTCCACCGACGGACGCCCCACAGCATCGTCGGCGATGGGCTTGGTCATGCTGACAGGAGGGTACCTCTTCTCGTCAGGGCGGGCCTGCTGGCTCCTGCGGTTCTTGTTGCCAAAGAGCGACCCGCTGCGGCCAAAGATCTTGCCGCCGATCTCGCCGATCGTGTTGGACCGCCTGTGGCCCTTGGTGTCGCTGCCGGCATCCGAGTAGCCCGAGGTGCTCGAGGGTTTGTTCTGCGTGTTGGCCGAGAGTCTGCCGAAATCGGTGCTCTGCGCGTGCGCGTGGCCAGAGGATTCGTAGTTGGGGCGGCTGGGCGGTTGTTGTATTCTTCCATGCACGTTAGTATCAGCAACCATGGGGGCAGACGGCTCGGCATACTGAGATCTTCCGCTTCCAAGACCCATTGAACTGGCTGACCCGCCGGTCATGGGACGCCCTGAGGTGCCCATGCCACCAGAGGTCATCCAGGAGCCATCAGAAGCTGCCCGTGCAGATTCCCGACTCGTCCTAGACGGCGCCACGGTTTGGTTGTTGTTCATGTTCATGTGGGAGCTTGGCGGCTTTCTCGAGGAGACGGGGGGTATTGCTGCTGGCCTTCGCCGGCGGGTCTCGGGGCAGCGGCTTCTCGGGCGGGACCTCGACGGGCCCTTGACTACTCGAACGCGCCTTGGTCTTCATGGAGCTGCCGCCCTGGGCGCCCTGGTGGGCACTGCTGCTGCCGGTGGCGGTCTCGCCACGCTGTGTCTGGGTGTTTGGCGCGACGTATTCCACCTGCACAGTCCTTCTCTTGTTGTCCCTCTGCTGCTTGGCATGCGCTGCAGCCTCGGCCTCGGGGTCGACGGTGCCCTGCTTGCTGGCCAGGCCGCCGATGGCCGGCGCGGGAGCGGGCTTCCTATGCGCATCCCTGACAGAGGCACTGCGGCCCATCATGGGTCGGTCGTCCTCCTCGCCGACGGTCGTGTTCTGGATCTCCCCTGGCGTGGTCGTGCTGCTGGTGATGAACTCGACGACGTGCGCGTACTCGCTCAGCCAGCTGTGCCTGGCGACTTCGAACAGGTCGGCGCGCTTTCGCGGGTTCGGGACCAGTATTCGTCGCAACAGGTCGCGTGCGTGAGGTGTGACATATTCGGGAAAGGTGAGAGGTGTGTTGACGATATACTTGTAGAGCAGATTAATGTTGTCACCCTCGGGGTTCGCAGGGTCGTCGTCGAAAGGCAGGTAGCCTGCCAGCATGGCGTACTGAAGAAGGGGGGGGGGTGTCAGCAGCCTGGGGGGAGGGTCAACATAGATCAGCTCGCCACGGGAAACTTACCAAGATAACACCACAGCTCCATACATCGACCTTGCGGCCGGTGTACAGCGAGTCGCTGACGACCAGCTCTGGGGCGGCATAACAGGGGCTGCCACAGCTCGTCTGCATCAGATCACCCTTCCTCAGCCCATTGGGCTTGACCTGGTTCAGGCCCATGCGCTTGACGAACTCCCGGTCGCTGAGGTTGCTCTCCTCCTCTTCGGAGAGCTCCTCTGTGGGGTCGAAAGTGTTTGCAAAACCAAAGTCGGTGATGATGATGTTGCGGTTGCGGTCGAGCAGCAGGTTCTCCAGCTTGAGGTCTCGGTGCACGATACCCTTCTTGTGCAGGTAGCCCACGCCAGACACAAGCTGGGCGAAGAGCCGCCGGGCGGCGTTGTCCTTGAGGTAGCGGTGGTTGAGGATGTAGTCGAAGAGCTCGCCGCCTGAAGCATACTCGAGGACGATGCCGTAATGCCTCTCGGACTCTTCCATCTTGTGCAGCCGGACGATGTTGGGGTGCGTCAGCTGCTTCAGGATGTGGACCTCGCGCATGATCTTGGCCATGCGAGACGGGTTACTGCCGAGCTGATCCTTCTTGATGAGCTTGATGGCGACCTAGACAGAGCGCGCGAGTGGTGGTAAAAAAGTCAGCCTCATGAAACCCAATGTAATCCACTGCGCCAGAGCGGGGTGGTTTCCCCCGCCCCCTCTCTTTTAAACTGTCTTACCTGCACACCGCCCTCCTGTTTCCAGCCGAGCTTGACCTTGCCAAACTCGCCCTCACCAATGGTGTTGCCCAGGATATACTCGCCAAACTTGGTGTGCTTCTCGCGCTTGCTGTAGTCGTGTCTGCTCCGAGTACCGCGCCGAGGCTCCTCGCCCTGCTGCTCACCGGCGGCGGCGGCTGCTGCATCGTCAAGTACTTCTGACGGGTGTCGGTGCGACAGTGCGGCGCGTTCACGTTCCCGCTCGATGTCGACCTCGGGTTGTGACACCAGCATTGTGTTTAATATCTCACTCGCCTCCCGAGAGGGGCCCTGCGGGGTGGAGGATGCGCTGTGCTGTGTCCGGATGGGCATCGAGACTGGCGGCGCGTTTGTCCGTGCCGGGTCTCTCTGGCTGCTGCTCGGCTTCTCTGACCTTCGACTGCGGCTGCCATCCTCCTGATAGGTCTGGCCCGCGCCGGCCTGGCCGTTGACATCGGCACCGCCGTATCGCTGGGACGCCGCCGACCGCTCCCCAGACTGCTGTTTTCTTGAGGACGTCGAGGCACCGCCAGAGCTGCCCGGGACCTGCTGAGACGAGGTGCGCGGGGGCACGACGGCGGAAGGCATGTTCTTGGTGCGACGGTCGGAGGAGGGTCGATCGTAGGTTGTGTTGACGGGGATGGGGGACGCAAGGGCGGGGCGGGAACTCATCGGGGAGCCGTTGCCGCTGCCGTTGCCGTTGCCGCTGCCGCTGCTGTGTTTCCTGGAGGGGCGATGAGAAGCTGAGGAGGAAGGATTGATGTTCTGAGACGTAGCATAATAGGGATCACGGCCTGGCGACGAGGTCAATTGTTGCTGCTGGCGACCAGTGCCGGCGGACGAGGTGGCGGCTGGAGGCGGTGAGCTGAGGGTCGTGGTGACGGAGGTTGCAGTCTGCTGCGACGACATAATTTCCCACGCAAAACGCGCGGAGGGGGTAAGCAGCAAGTTGAGGGTTGGGAGGGCAAGTGGTCAGCTCAGTCGTGTGCGTGTCGCAGGCGAGCGTCGTGCGTTGTGGTGCGGTGCGGTGACGTGACGTGACGAGGTTAGGTGCAGGGCAGGGAAAGTGTGTTGCAGGGGCGCTGCGACACGACAGCGCGCGGCGGCTGCTTCTCTTCGTTCCCTTCCTCACAGGAATGCAAAGTCGATTGGCTATCGACGTGACTTGGCGTGACTCGGGCTGGACCTCTTGTTGGCGCAGCCGTCACCCGCAGTGATCAAAACCGCTCGAGGGCTAGGCGAGGTCTTGTAGTGTATGTGTGTATGTAGTAAGGTAGGACGGATTGAACGGCGGCGGGAAAGGGGGCAGACGCTGGGCCGGTTAGGGCGCGTGTGTTTCGGGAGACGTTGGGCTTAGCACGACCTGCTAATAACCTCTAGGCCCCAACCAACGTCGGGTCCTAAAGCTGGCTGGTTGCAGAGGGCTGAGGTGTCGCTCGCTGGCTTTCCCTCGCTTCGGACCACGGGTTCTTCCCAGGTCTATGAGATTCGCAAAATGCGGGAGCAGGAACAGGAGGAGGAGGGTCGAGCAATTGTAGTAGGAGGGAAGGGATGGATTGAGGGACGACAGGGACAGGGACGAGGAGGAGCAACAGCAGTAGCCGAAGAGCTAGTATCCACAACCTCGACGTTGACTCCAGCGCCTGTGCTTTTTTTTTTTTTTTTTCCTTTCCTTTTCTTCTTACCCGCTCTCCCTCTGGTACAGGCGAAGTGTCGAGCGAGAGAGTGTTTTTGGAGAAATAGATGGGTGGGCAGGATTTGGGTGTTTTTTTAAAAAAAAAAAAAAGATTAACAAAAGAAGAAAAGAAAACAGAGAAAAAGAAAAAGACGAAAAAGAAAAAAAGAGGGAAAAAAAAAAAAAAAGAAACCAGGCGTTGCCAGGCAAGATGAAGGGACGGGATGTGGCCCCAGGAAGGGTAGTAGAGGAGTGCTGTTGTGCCTTGGTTGTTTTGTATCCGAATGGTTAGAGCGGGAGCAGTACCAAAGTCTTAGGCGTTTCTTGTTGTCTCTGGTCTTTTCCTGTCCTGGTCCTGGCTGCTGGGCTGCTGGGCTGAGGCGGGCTGGGCTGAGACCTTGCTGGGAGAGAAGAGCCTGAGCGTGAGCCCGACCGTTGCGTGGTAATTATGCACCGCCAGGTGATTTAAGATAAGTGCCCAAGCTCCCAAGCCAGCAGATGCAGAGGGGACCCAAGGTTTCGTCAGGAAGATGTCAAGAGCCTTGGGTACCAATTGGCCATCCGAGGGCGGGGGAGGGTCAAGTGTCTTGCTATGACGGTCTTATGGTATCATGGCTGCCCCGTGTCTTCACAATGTTGTGGTGGTGATTCGTCCAGACAGGCCCCTGCAAGAGAAGGAAAAAAAGTCACAAGTCGCAGTCTTGCAAGACGGGGGCGCTGGGAGCAGCAGGAACTAGAGGGCGGTCAAGGGTCCTGCTGTTCGAATCTGCAGGTAAGGTACGGGTATGGAGATCTGTTTGTTGATGGATCGCCCTGCAGCTCGCTTTTCCCCCCTCCCCTGTGCCTCGCCCAGAGTCTCGATTGGTAAAGTGGATGGCACTTGTCGACTCAGGCGTGGGCACCTTGGCATGCATGCAGCAGCCCGCAAGGCAAGGCGCGTCCAGCCTGCAAGTCACCTTGGGGTAAGAGCCTCTCTCTGCTTGTCGCTCACACAGCCTGGGCTCAGAAGATGTGCTGTCAATGTTGCTGTCGCTTGTCGTTTTGGCCACAACGAATCCTGGCCACACACACTCATACACACTCAGACACAAACCCCTCTTCTTTTGGTCGCTGGCGGCTCGGGGCAGGCGAAGCGCGGCACGATGTGGACGGCAGGATTGTAGGGTTAGATCAATTATTCGATTAATCTTTAGGCGCGGCCGTGTCGCAGGAGGCCAGGTTCCAGTGGGGAATGCGTGTGTTGGTCGGGTCGAGGTCGGGTCGTGCCACGGTGGGAAAGAGGATGTGTATGGTTCGAGAAAAAGGAATAGAAAAAAAAAAAAAAAAAAGAAGAGGGAAGGAAAAAACGAGGGGCTGTGGCTTGTCAAAACGGGTTACACGCCGCTGATGTCGACGGTGATGAGAAGAAGAAGGAGGAGGAGGAGGAAGACGAAAGAGGGTGTTGGGGGACCGGGGTTGTCGGTACTCTCTCAGGAAAGGGAGCAATCTGGTGATGATGATGCAAAGGAGGGAGAGGCTGGGTCTCGAGGGCGGGCCAGCTCAAGGGATTGCAAGGTAAAGAACGGGGGTCCTTGTCACACACACACACACTCTCTCTGTCTCTCTTTCTCTCTCTCTCTGTGTGTGTTTTGGTTGATCAGTGCGCTACGAAAACACTATACAGTAATACTATGTAAATACCCCGTACATAACACACACCACCTCTTTTGCACTGCAGGTACTACTTCCTTCTCTCACGGCACTACTACTATTTACACTCTTGCTTGACTCGACCCTAATCTAATGGCATGACGCTGATAGGGACGGCAATAATGGCGCTTTAAACGGGGTTCCTGGTCCTGACGGCATATCCATCAAATATCAAGGCAAGAAGGAAGAAAGGGAGGGAGAGGGAGAGGAAGAGGGAGAGACAGAGAGGGGGGGAGGGAGGGGCAGGCAAAGTGGCCAGTCTGGGTCAGTCAGGCAGGCATGAGGCAGGTGTAGAAGGTTATGCTAATCTCAGCAAAATTGACAGCTCGTTTCCCTTGTGTTCCTTTTGAATTTCTTCCTTGGTTTTTTTGGGTTTTTTTTTTTTCTCTTCCCCCCTTCGCCGAGCCACTTCCCAGGTGACTCCACGCAAACATGTCAGCCCGGTCAATGCACGAACTTCAAATCTCACCAGCAGGCGAGCCCGACACCTCATTTCGCTGTGCGCAGTCCAATCCACCGTCGCCGTCTTTACATAAACCTTAAGCACCAGCACCAGCACCAGCACCAGCAGCAGACCTTCTGCCTCTTGTGTGTCTTGTCTCTCCCTTCCTATCTCTCTGGCACTTTCTCTCTCTCCCTCAACACGGCATCTTACGGCATTCTTGCTCTGGCTCGTATGTGTGTGTGTGTGTCGAGATGGCCGTGTCCCGCTCCATGGCAATCTTTCCTGCCCCCTTGGCTGGACCTGCTCGCTAGCCTGCGGTACAGTATCAACCGGGGACATGCCGGCTTGTCTCTCATGGCAGCTTGTACTAGTAAATCACGGCTTCATGCGACGCCATCTAATTTTCCAAGATCAATCAGAAAGCGCGTCAGTGCAAGCTTTTTTTTTTTTTCCCTCTGGTGTCTTCTTTTTCCTTGTTTCTAGTTTAAGAGATCATATGGGCCGCGGCAACGCCAAACGAGGCATTGCCTTGTGTAAAGAGTCTCCAGAGTTGCTTTGCCCGGCGGGATAAACCTGGCGATACATAGTGGTGGTACATAGTGTATGTATCACCACGCCCTCCCCTCCCCGATGGGAGGTAACCCACCATACTTTGGGTAGCAATAGAGAGACGGGCAGGACGGGTCACAGGATTTCCATGTCTCAGCCCCACCGACTATCAAGATGGCCTCGAGAGACTCGACCAACCAACCAACCGATTTCGGGGTACCGTCGGGAACTTTGGTGATTGGCCCCGTGTGGAAACCGCACGGTAATAAACAAGTGTGGTTTCAAGCACACGCACAAACAAGCCGTTCGTCCCTGTGTGGTTTCGGTGACACGACACCGGCCAAAACCTGCCTGCCATTCGGAGGAGAAGCGGGGGAGAGTAGGAGGGGGTGGGAGGGGATCCCGTCCTGCAGCGACCTCGTCTCGGGCTCCAAGGTCCTCCTCGTATGTCTGAGGAGGTTGCAGCGCGTGTTTGCGGCTGGCTGAGCTTGGTGACCGAGGGGCAAGGGGGCTGGGAAGAAGGGGGAGGGGGCCACCAGAAGGCCAGCGCAGGTACGGCGTGTCCGTGCATGTGCATCCAGCTACTGGCATGCCAGGCACGGCGAGGCGGATACTACCTCCCGGATCCACGATAGCTTCCAGCGGCCGGAGACAAGAAGAAGTAAAGAGTCGCCAGCGAGGCGCCGCCGTCCTCGTTCAAGACGTACCTGTACCTTGGCCTCGATTGACGTGGAGGTCGCCATGTCTAACTGATGTATTGCCTGGTGCTGTTGCTGTTGCTGTTGCTGTGTGGTCCTGCTGGCACCTCTCCCCCCATGTCTGTGGCCCCCTCTTTTTTTTCCCCCTGCACCTCTGCGCTGTTCATCACACTCGATGATTTCACACAAAGTTCGTGTCGCAGTAGCTTTCATCCAAGGCCAGCAGAAACGACGCTGGTCCTTGGCTGCGCTATCAGCCGTCTCCACAATATCCTTCGAGAAGGTCGGGCTCGAAGCATGTGACACGGGCAGGATTTTGCATGATGTGACCGTCGCTGAATGGGGATGCCCAGCCACAGGCATTTTCCTCATTCACTCTGACGCTCTCTGGTGCTAAGGGGGAGGGGGTCCCGATACGACCGATCTCTCGTCGCGGAACGATCAGACGAACAGGGGAGGGGCTAAAAGAAAGAAAGAAAGGGAAAAAATAGAGAGGGAAAAGAAAAAAAAAAAAAAAAAAAAAATCAAAGAAGGGTGCGGTGTGGTCAAGCCCTGGAGAGAGAGAGAGAAAGCAAGAAAGCGACAAGATGGGCCTCTAGGATCAACCAACGTTGCCCTCCTGTGTTGCCCTTTTGTCTTGCCCTGTGTAGCAGTGTAAACCATGCATTTTTCCTTTCTTTTTCTCTTTTCTGTGCTTGTCTTCTCGTGCAAGTATGTGACACGGGCGCGCGCTGGGATGAGACAGGAAAATTACGTAGTGGCCCCCAGCTGTTCCTGTTCCTGTTCCTGGATTACAACCCGCACTTGGCCCCGCGCTAGGTGCTCAGTACCGCTGCTGACAGGGCCCAGGGTCTGATGCACAGCAACCTTCTTCTTCTCCCACCTCAATCATCCATCTCTTCTCTGGAGTCTTACATCTGCAATGTGCACACTTACTCGGTGGCAGCCCACTTGCGGTCTTTTTATTTTCCCCCGCTGGCTGTCAACGGGGGCGAACGAGAAGAGACAGGGGGGAAAGAGAGAGAGAGAGAGAAACCCCTCAGGAGGCAGGGTAGCAGTCGGTTGCCATCAATAGCCCACGCGGGTGCTGATCATCATCATATAAGCAAACACGCGAGGGGCAGCACCAACAATGCCGGCAGACCTTGTCACCTTGCAAATCTGTTTGGCGATATCCGAAAAACATAACTCCGAGATATTTTCTTCTTTCTCTTCTCTTGTCTCCCTTCTTTCTCCATATATGTGTATTTTGTATTTATCGTGTTCGCACCAAAAAAAAAAAAAAAAAAAAAAAAAAAAAGAATACCTCCTCGCGCTAAACATGTCCGACGAGTTTCAACAAGTGCCCCCTTCATCCTACAATATTTCTTTTTCCCTTCCCAGCCTCTCTCTATCTCTTTCTAGGCCTGATGCTATGCGACCCGTCCCCTTTCCCCCGGTAACCGCAGTTCCAGCTGGCAGGGATCAAGTCAGCGCACTGGCACTGCACTGGCACTGCGTATCGCCCCGCCCAGCATAAACCTACGACATATTCTTCTTTGTCTCTCATGATCCTTTCCCCCCCAACAAGCTCAAGCCAAGTAGGCCTGGCCTGCATCAACCATCCACCCACCCACCCGCTCGCTCTGACTGAACCTGGGCCCAAGTTCCCTTGACGAGCGCATGAATGCAGCAGCAAGGTTCCTCCCCCTCCCCTCCCCCCTCTTTCTCTTCCCTTCTCCTTTCCCCACGGGACAGCCGACGACGACCACACGGCACACCCGTCGATCACCTGCTGTCAAAGCTCTCTCTCTCTCTCTCTCTCTCTCTCTCTCTCTCTCTCTCTCTCTCTCTCTCTCTCTCTCGGTGTGTGTACCTGAAACATCACCCCAAAAGTAACTGACAAGGCCAGCTGACCGCCTCGATGGCGCTCGGCCGGGGCTTGAGAGGGGAGATTGATATGATTCCATGGTCTCGGGACATCTTTCCGTCTATGTCGCAAGTGCACGCCGTCGACAGCAGTAGCGCTCAAAGTTCAGAGACGGAATAACGGGGTTACTTTCCGAAAGCATCCAATGTTAAGCCCCCAAAACCGAAGCGGTCCATGAGAAGAGTCAAGAAAAAATGAAGTAAAATTTGCCAAAATATATATACTAAATGCTAAGTGCTAAATGCTAATGCTAATGCTAAGAATGTCCCATCCCATCCGTCTCTTGAGTTCGGCGACCATCGGGTCGGGTTTCTCTCGTGTCTCCTCCCTCCTCCATGGTCTTATCACTTCTGTATACTATTTGTTTCATTCAACCCCAGCCGGTGCAGCCGGTGCTCCCCAGGGATTTTTTTCCTATTTTAATTAAATTCAAAACCATTGGCTCCCTTTGCCCGCATTTCATGATTTTTGTGACGAGGCGACGCAGCCGATCGGACACAACCCAAGCAACAACCCGACTCTACATCTCGTCACAGGGCCCCCGGGCCTTGCTCCGGAAGCCCTGTGACGATTTGACCTTTGCTTGACCCACAGACCGGAGTTGGCCGAGGATAGGAGGTTCCGAAAAGGGCTCCTTCTAAGTCGACAGTCCGATTCCATCATCCTAAAAGGGGGACTTGGGACACCAGGGATCCTACTGGTAGAGGCTCCTCTGCTTCATTTCTGCATCAATGCGACGGGGAAACACTCTGATACGGAGAGGTGTTTTTTTCTTTCTTCTTCTTTTTGTCTTTTTGTCTTTTTTTCCTCCCCAGGCCAGGGTGACGCAGATGCAAAGTGTTTGTTCGGTTCTTGGCATACTTCGTGTCAAGAGGGAGCCTATATAACCACACGCCTAGGTGGCGCAACGAGCATAAGGCAATGGAGATTAAACTGGAGAGTTGATGTTTATGCCTTGTTCCCTCACCATAGTCATGCGTCATCCGCGAACATACACATTCATGCAAGGAGGAAAAACAGCTCTGCGAACTTTGTCGTCGAATTGGTGAGACCTTGACGAAACATCAAGGCCAAGTTTTCTTTTCTTTTCTTTTCTCCCCTTTTTCTTTTTCAAGACAGCTTGATGTTGATGTTATACGCATCCAGTGCTACTGCCACAGCAGTCAAGGCAGCGCTGTACGCCACGATAATGCCAATACTTGCCACAGGCCCGACATCCAACGTCGGCACCGTCATATTCACCAGCCCGGTCAGGAGGTTGGCCAACAGGAAGATGGCAAGACCATTCCGGTTGAAGGCACGAAGCACCCTGCTCGTCGCCACCTCGTAGGCTTCCTTCTCTGCCTTCATATCCACGGCACTGTAAAACCCAGGAAAGCACAGCGTCTCGACCAGGCAGTACGCGAACAGCTGCAGCGAGCCCAGAGCGGCTACGCCCAGGACGTAGGGCAGGTTCGCAAGCCTGCGGGACACGGACAGGCCTGCCCCGTAGCTATAGTCGGTCGCGAAGAAGTACAGCGCTGACCATATGCCGCACCACACAGCCAAGGTCATCAGGAGCGTCGTCCTCTGGGTCGCGCCCCCGAGCCGCTGCGCGGGTTGATCCTGCGCGGCAGGACATACATGCCCGTGTCCTGGCCGATGAGGAAGATGGCCAGATAGCCCAGGAAGCTGAAGACACCCTCTCGGTTCCTGGACAGCAGGTCCACCCTGGGGGCAGTGAGGATATAGGCCTTGAGGCTGGTGCTCTCTAGCACCACCTGGTATGCCACGCCCAAGATGAGCGCGAGGGCCGCATACGATGGGATGATCTTTAACGCCGACTGGAAGAGGGCGACAAAGGGCGGCAAGAGGGCCAGCGTAAAAAGAAGTTCCAGTGCACCCCGTATTCGGTGACATGCTCGGCATAGTCGAGCCCCTTGACGCTAAGCAGGCGGACCACGCCCAGGACCAGGAGGGGCAAGGAGTGGCGGCATGAGCTGGCGAGCCGCCTGGGCAGGGTCGCGGCCATTGCGCGGCTGCCGCCTGCGTGGGCAGCACGTTCTTTGAGGACGGGCCGTGCTGCGACCACGCCTGCAGAAAAGACAAAGGCGCCCACGCCGATGTCCATCAGGGACGTGCCCCATGTCTCCACTTTTGCAAAGCGCCTCGGGAAGATGCGAAAGTCGACGGCCAGGATCGCCAGGCAGGTGAGGACCAGTATCGAGCCGCGGAAGAAGGTCAGGAATGGCTTTGTCGAGAGCACATCAAGATGGTGGTCCCGACCACCCGCCGCCGCCGAAGCAGCAGTAGTGCCGGCGGCCGCGGCGGGCGGAAGCTGGGGCTTCTTCTTTCTCCGCGCGCCCGTGTTAGGCGGCAGGGCGCAGACAAGGAGGGCGGGCGCGAGGAGCAGTATGCTGAGCAGGACTGCGCTGTCTGCGTACAGCGTGATGGCCAGCAGGGCAGCTCCGATGTTGAGGAGGTAGTCGACGACAAGCGCCAGGGCCGAGTAGGGCCTGAAGAAGGACTGACGCGCCTGCAGGACGGACCAGACCAGGGCTGCAACCTGTTTGTTCCCCGCGCACTCACTCAGCCTCTCTCTCATCTTCAGCTCTGATCTCTCACATCTCAGACCAATCACTCACTGGTAAGACAGCAGTCACCGCTACGATCTCGCCGACAGGGCCGCCCGTCAGGCCAGACACGAAGTCCTCCTTGAGCTGCTTGTAGCTGGCGGTCGAGTTGGACATGTTGAGGAGCCCGGCCACAGTCGCAGGTTAGACAACAAAAGATACAAAAGATCGGGAAAGGGGGGGAAGGGGTCTCAAAACGGAATTCTAGAGTCAAGGGGTGGCATTGCGCGGGCCGATTAGTCACAGACGACTTTTTGTTGTAAGGACAGGCTGGCATGAGATGGATGGTTTGAGTCTCCTCAGCCTCACGTACTATGTGAAGGTCCCGAGGTAAGGTCAGGTCATTCGCAGCTTCTCTCTTTCTCTGTGTCTCGGATACTTAGCAGCCAGAAGCGGGCTCTAGCCAATGAGCGGGTGGAACCAAGTGGGGGGAAGCGTGCGAGCCCCTGAAAGCGCGACTTCCTGGCCTTGTGAGCTACGTCACTCTCAACTTCTGCTCTCACTTTTGCTCTCATCTCACTTTTCCTCACACACGCTCTCTTCTTCTTCCGCGGCAACACATTATCCTGTTACCATAGTAGCTCTCTCTGGCTCGCCCTCGGGTTCAGACCTGTGAGAAAAATAACGAGGAAATTACTCTCTCCTGATCCGACGCAAACAAAGAAAACAAGAACATTTTGGTGGCGATGCTCGGGTATCGGGAGCTTCTGGTCCACGCTGCCGGACCGCCAAGATTACTTTAGCCGCTATCACGGGTCCTTTGTCCTCTTAGAGACATGGCGTAACATGCGTTTCTTTGTTACCAAATTTCAAGAGACGTATGTCTTTGTTCCTCAGACATGAGCTCATGACGCTTGGCCGCCAGCCTTCAGACGGGAGAGAAGAAGAAAGGAAAAAAAAAAGGGGGGAGGGAGGAGGGAAGCCGTGAAAGACACCGTACAAGACTGAGCATCATGTTGCGCTCTTCACCCATCTCCTCCTCTGGGACTTTTGCCCTTCAAAGTCTCCTGGGTCTCCTGGGTCTCCTGTGAGGTTCGCCTTCGGTGCTGTTCCTTGACAGCTCCATTGACATACTCAAATTCTTCGAATTCGAGTATTCTTATTTTTTTCTCCTCTTCCTCTTCCTCTCTTGCTATCCCCGTTTAGCCTTCTTCAACCCCCCTGGCATGATGATAATGGATGCACAAACTCGGAGCAGGCCCAACCTCGAAGTCAGGACGGACTACGTGGACAACTTCGATGGGCTCTCAAGGGCAGCCTTCCGAACTCATCGCACCCCCTGCCCTCGATCAGCCCCCTGACAGCAAAGCCATCGCCAAATTCCGTCCAACCTGCTACCCCTGGCTACGATGTCCTCATGAGACAGCATGAGAGGGCGGGGGTGGACAGCCTTGAGGGTCAAGCCAGACAGGGCTCGCTGGGAGGAGGAGCAGCCGGACGACCAGCCTGGACGCCGATGTCACCCATTGCGGAGCAGAAGATGGCAGAGAAGGTCGGGCTCATGACGGTGGAAAGTCCGAGGTAAGCATAGACGTCAACGCACAGCGTTCACACACAACCCAGACGCTCTTCTCTCTCTCCTGACACGCACAGTCATCCACAAGGATCTTTCCAGGGAACACGGAGCCGATCGATGGTGGCCGAGACCAGGTCGATGCTGCTCTCGGGCCTGACAGCGTCACAGGCCAATGACCTGGGCACGGTGGGCAACCGCAAACTGTCAGTTGCAACCGCGATATCGCCCAGGGGCCGGAGGCAGAGCCTGGCTTTTCTCCACGCGGACCTGCTGCAGGAGTTTGGCCACGTCTACCTAGGCGATCCGGCCAAGGCGGATGTCTTTGTGGCCCCTACCTCGCTGAGGCGCAGGAGCGGGGGCGGACAGCCAGAAGGAATCGAGGGGAACAAGCTCGTGATCAGGGCGAGGGTCCGACCCAGGACCAAGGACCGCAAGCCTTTCGTCCTGACACGGAGTTTCGACCTCGACCAGCTCAGGACCACGATCCCCTCGACGCCCACGACGCCCTCGTCCTCTCGCCGCCAGTCGGCAGTCCAGCTCTCCCCCAGACTCCAACAGATCCCCGAACCCCCTGACACCCCTAGGCTCGGACCGGCGCCGGTCTAGCGTGGCTGCATCCGGAACCCGGGTTGGTAGTCACCAGTCCAAGGCCAGCAGCAGCACCAAAGAGCTGCCAGTCCGTAAGTGTATTCCCAAGTGCAATTGTGTTTTCGTGTTTCACATGCCAGCCTTGTCTCCCGTCGTCTCCTCCTCTTGCTGTCTCTTGCTGTCTCGTTGTCTTGCAAGCAACAACACAAAGTGGCCCCCGCTAATCGGTCTTTTTTTTTTTCGTGGTCTAGATCTCGCGTATGCACGCTCCTACATGCCTGCGCTGGCAGCGCTGATGCTGTCGGGACACGTCAAGACTGGAGACTCCATCGACCTGCCGATGCCACATCCTGAGGTCTGGCCCCAGACACTGGCATACGTGTACACGGGCAGTGGAGAACTAAGCAAGGCAGTGGAACAGAACGTGCTGCATCTCGGTGGCAAAGTATAAGGACGCGCCGAGTTGGTGGGGGGATGGGAATGGATTCTCTCCGAGCAGATAAAAGAAGGAGCAGGAGCTGCTATCGGGTCGTGCGTTGTTTTACACACAGTATTGTTTTGATGTTGTCCTTAATCTTTTTCTCTCTCTCTTTTGCTTCTTTGGACGCGGTCATGCTTCTTCTCAAAAGACGAATCCAGATTACCTGTTGTGAGCGTTTTGAGATTTTCAAGTCATTACAGGACGTGGTCATGAAACCCCCCAAAAAAGAACGACTGCAACGAGAAAAATGGGATATGTGTCTTAGGTTCAAGTTCAAATCAGTTAGCCCTAAATTCAGATTGTCGATAGTCTCATCTCACTCTGTTCTGGTGAAGAAGGAGCAGCTGTCCGGGTGGACCTGCCGCGGAACCACCACTGTTTGGCATCTCATAGTACAGCAGGTACCTTCAGTAAGTGCTATGGTAACATTCGCAAACTGCAGCCTAAACGTGTCCTTTCACCCCAAAATGAAACAAACACTGCCAACAACAACAGTTACAACAACGACGACGTCTCGAATGTGGTGTGCGCCTGCAGGCTGCTCACATCTCCTTGTCAAAAGAATCACTCACTTCCTTCACACCCAATTACATAGCAAACAAGAGGGGGCCGCCCGACCAACAAACCAATGCACTAATGCACCTCTTGTAAGAACCCTCCAGGTCGAGGCAACATCACTGGACTGGCGACAAATCTACGATGATAGCACGCCTGCCTAGTGTTTCAGCTCTCGACCGGTGCATCTGTCTGCAACTGCAACCAGCGCGGTACCCTTCCTGCAACTGGCTGGTTCGTTCACATGTCACGGCTGCGCTGGGGTCCCACGTCCCGGACGTCTGTGTGTCCTCAACGGTCTAGAACTAGCAAGACAACGGCCACGACACAAGCTCCTACAGGCCCGAAACCCATCAAGACAGCGACCAGCTATCAGCGTCAAGGTTGCTGCTCGTGCTCGCTCAGGTAGGCGATGTCAACAAGCAAATCTGTTCTTTTTTTCCTTTCCAGGACCCTGAGATCCACTTCGGGCAGCATCTTCTCTCTGCCGTCTGTGCGACCTTGACAACACAGTGAGTCAAGCTGACACGTCAGACCCACTAGAGCTGCCGGTCTTAAATTTGCAGCCATTCGATGTCTCAGAACGGTCATGATCTGCACTGACTTCCTCGACAGTGTCTGAGGTCTTTTCAGTCCAGGCCCAACTGGTGCTGTGTCTTTATCGACGCCTCCCTAGTTGAAGCATGCTGGCGCATCCACGTCAACCTCGAGAAGAATCAATCATCTAAAATGTGAGGGATGAACAGCACGACTTCTATCCTCCGCATCACTTACCACCAACCACATACACAAACTATCTACCTCCTCGAAAAGAAGCTAGCTCTCTGGCGAATGCTAAGAGAGGCTGAACGGAGCGGGGAAAGAAACTTGCCTCGTGAACACAGACCAAAGACGACTGTTGATCATCCCGGAGCCCATCCTTTCCGGTTGCGGACACAGACCGTTGCTTCCTCCTCCGAGCTGGATGTCGACAAGCTCTCTCAGGTAGAGGCAGGACAGGATACAACTCCCCTGGGCAGGTCCGCAGACAGCTGAACCCACTGTGCATTGCCCTCCTTTCCTTCATTTGGGGGAGAGAGAGAGAAAAAAAACCCCCAACAGGCAGGAGCCATGATTGCACCTATCATTCTGCTGAACGGGTGGCCCGGCGTGGGCAAGGACACGGTAGCCGAAACTCTCAAGATTCTTATCGGCGACGACAAGGCGAGCCTGGTCGACTGGACCAAGTCAGAGAGCGAGGGCGAGAACTTTCTGCCAACGCCTGAAGACGACGTGGACGCACAAAAAAACGACGCGACGCATGCTTCGCGGAGCAGGTCGAGCATCCTACCATCCTCAAGGATATCGTCATCTGTACCGACTGCCTGCCAGACACTTCAGAGGGCAGGGCCCTGGCTCAAGACTTTGAGACTGTCGCCAATCGATGCAAGCGCCTTTTGATACCCATCTACCTTGACTGTCGTCTGGATGAGAACATGCGCAGGATTGCGAACTCGGAGAGAAGGGTCAGCCTCAAGGACAAGAGTAAGCAGAATCCGAGACATTTGCTTGTCATTAGAGTACCCACGAAGATATTTTCCCCCTCACAGCCAAGACCTTGAGGTCTTGCGCATGTGCTGTGTGAACAATGAATCAGCCTGGAGATTGTGTGGTCAACCTGCTGACGTTGTTCGCACTGCTAGTCTGCAGCCCTAATGAGGCGCGCACGGTCAGGTCCGAGGGAGGCAAGCTCTTTGTGTACAAGCAGCATGAGGGCCTGACAATCAACAACACGAGTATCCTACCTCACGAGGCCGCACTGCAGATTCTGTCGTTCATGAGGGAGCTGATTGCGCGACGGGACGAGGCGCTGGTCAGCGAGGAAACAACCCCGATGGAGGCCAAAGAGCCACTATGGTCATGACCTCCAAGATAATGGAACGCCCCAGCACATTCAGCCTAACTTGCTCCAAGACGATACCGACAACTGCGTTGAAAATATGAATTATAGGCGAGAGAGGCTTTAGCAAGGCAGGGTGAAGGTGGGGGAAAGAGGGGGGATTGGTTGGGAAGGAGGTAGGAGGCCTTACAGAAATATGGACTTGATACCCATTTGTCGTTGATTTTCAGGAAGGAAATTGGGGCTCATTGCGCATGTTGTCTCCCGAACAAGAATTTGTCAATGTTTCCTGTTGCCACCAGTCAATCTGTTGTCGAATATCTCGGCTGCTCCATCTTCAAGCCCTTGAACGTCCTTACATCCTGGCTGCTCAGCTCAAGACATTCCTCACCTCGGAGAGAGCAGAGTGGCGCTGTCTCTTCCCTCTCGACTCGGACCTGATCCTCCTTGCAGCTCGTTCTGTCTGATACAGCATCTCTTACCTCTAGAGCGCGTCCATCACCAGGCGCCACCACCCGATTTTTTGGCGATGGTCGATAGTCGACCGACTCGCATCAATCATGCGGAGAGCTCTAGCACACGCCCCATTTCAACAATCGCACAGGTAAGATCAGCTTACCCATCTTCTTCATCATCATCTTCTTCACAGTCATTCAAGCAACTGAGACTTCTGCTGTAGAATGCTCTCACGACCTTGTGCATACGAACGCTCGTGTGGCTCTCGCCATCGAAGATGAGCTCGAAGGTAGCCATCTCAATGAAGCAGGTTGTCAGACTGGCATAATTCAACCTCGTTTTCTTTTATTAAAAAAATTATCCTGTCCTCTGCACGGCTTGCTCAGCATCCGCCATTGTCTCCCAACTATAAGGGTCCCAGCGCTCTCTCCCCTCTCTCTATCAAACGTGCCAGAACCCAGGGAGAAAAAATATGTAGGAACTTACCTCACTTTACCAGCGCAAAGGCCGCCTAAAAAGAGGAAGAAAACCTCGTCCTCTCCGCAAGAGGATCTTACTTCTACGGCGTGCCCATATCGGTCGGTTCATGGGGGGAGAGAGAGAGAGAGTGAGTGAGTGAGTGAGAGATTCCTACAAACTATACCCTGCTGCGCCCGCCAGCACAAACATGAAGGCACTGTGTCTTACATACCTCCCCGAGGATGACGGGCCACTCACGAACGAAGGAGCTATCCCGGAGAAAGGGTGTAAGATGATTCGCCCATGATCACTGATCTCTCTCCTCCCCCCCGCCCTCCCCCATAAAAAGCTTGTCCCTTTGGAAGGAAGGGTGGTGCGTATGGTGCTTCACACCATCATGGGATGGTCCAATGATTTCCCTAGGCCGTTCCAGACAATCTGCCGGACCTGCCAAGTATATGTAGAGAGCGTATTGGGGAAGGGGGGAAGGAGGGAACAGGTTGTCAAGGTGGCCCCCCAATGGCTCGTCGTGTGCTCAGATCCGCTTGGACACGCACCGGTACAGTCAGCTTTGGTCTCCCTGGTGGTTCACTACTGTGAGAAGTGGGTAAATACCATACGTAGGGTGTCCACGACAAATTGTCAACAGAAATGATGATTGCCTCTCTTGGCCCCCCTCCCCCCTCTTTTCCTCCTCGGCCCCAGGGCGGAACGGACCCGGCATGCCCAGGTGGTGGGTGCAATGCACACACACACATACACACCCCATGTTAGTTATGCACATCCTACTAATAGGACAGTCCAGACTTTCTCGAGATGGGCCCGCTTCTAAGGATCTTGTTTGTCTGGATGGTCCTCCTCATGTGTGGGACCCCCACCCCCTCCCCCATTACAACCCAGTTCGCGCGAAGACGTGGGAATCCTCTCGCGGGGACCAGGCACAGGCTTCCGTCATGCAGGCCAAGCAAGACTCTGTCCGTTTCAGGGAATGTCCACAAGCCGGAAGCTGCACATGAAGCCTGCATGTTGACGTAGAGAGAAAGAAGGAGAGAGAGAGCTCTCTCTGTTGCATCGACGCCACCTTCCCCCCTCCCCCATATATCCACCCTTATATTCCTGCTGTGGGTGGTAAAGGGGGGGCCGTGGGGTGGTGTGGTTCTTGCGGGATTGCGTTTTCACTCGCGGGCGGCAAGTGATATTCATAGGCTCTCCATCGAGAATACGACGCTCAACCGAGCTGGCCTGCTGCTGCTTCCCGATTTGTACTATACGACAGTACCATTCCTACAAGGTATTTAGTAAGGGAAGGATTCGAAAGCGGACCATCACTTGATTACCACATGTTGCCTGAAGGGGAAAGACCGGCACGACACCTGCAGTAAAGGGTATGTAAGTAAGTACCTTGTCGAGACAAGTCTTGTCCACCAGGTGATAACTGAGGGGTCCGAGGGGTTCCGTAGAATCGATGATAAAACCTGTGGAGAGAGAGAGGGGGAGAGGGGGAGAGGGGGGAGAGGGGGAGAGAGGGAGAAAGAAACAGGGCGGCCCTAAAGAGTGAAGGACACAGCGTCTTGCCCCGGTCAACCGTCGCTCTTCTTTTTTCCCCAGAAACGTTGGCGCCTCGAAGTGTGGTTGGTGTGTGGAACTAAATCTTTGACGTGCACCTGACAGGTTCTTTTTCTGTGAGGGTGACATTGTGGGTTTCAACCATAAGAATGAGCAGCAGGCCAAGGTGTTGTTGCACTGCATGCTGGTTATTCTGAGCCCCTGCCTCCCGTGACCGGCTACAGTTGCCAGGCATGTCTGTCGCATGGAGACGTCGCATTGGAGCAACCAGACACCCAGCACGAATTCCTGGGCCAGCCCCCAAAAGAGAAAATCACGGGACGGGTGGAGCAAAAAGTTGGCCTCATCGCTGAACAGAGTGCTCCAGTCCCCTCCCCCTTCCCCTCCCCCAACACTTGTTGACTTTTCTCTTGTCGTCGTCTGTCTTGTTTATAGCCCCCTCAAGAGTCCAAAATGAAAGGAAATTGTGATGTCGAGGCACGTCCGATATCGAAAGAGATCAGCAGTGACGATCTCGCCTAAGCTTGGTTAAGAAGGCGTTTCGGGCCGGCTGGACGGACGGCTGCCCTTCAAACTCGACGGGAACAAGTCGGGGATTTTCTTGACTGGACGGCCGTCCCGGGGCGCCGTCGTCGTGGTCGGATCTGATTGGGGATTTTTTCTGACGAGGACAGCTTTGTGGAATATGAATATCCGTACCCATCTGACCTACCCACGACTAGGAGAGCACAACTCCAGCGCTACGGGCGCGCTGCCCCCTACTATGTATGTACTTATGTATCCTGCTGCCCTCGGACGGCGAGATCCACGAGCGAACAGGATATGATCCGTTCCTAATCCAAGAGGAGAAAAGAACCCCCACTCCCCACACAATCGACAGGCGGACAAGCATTAGCACCATAGTACTATATACTTAAGTACGTCGCCCCGCGTGGTGGATAAGGCAGAGGGCCCTTTTGTCGCAGCCGGGTCATTCTCGCACAAACTCGATGGTGGATGACGGATGGACACAATGGATAGTAGCGGCCAACGCACACACGATGGGGCCAAGCCCACTTGGCCAAACTGGTCGCCGCAACGGCGCGCGGGGTTGATGACCCTCACGATCTTGGGATCTTTGTTGACCTGATGATTCTCGTCAGATGACCCGCCTTTTCTCTTCAAGCCCTCGTCCCCGTTGAACAGGTGGCGCAGTGGATCGTGCGTCGGTGTTTGTGTGTGTGCGCGTTGTGTACATGTGTACTATGGTAGTACTGTAGTCCACATACTAAGCAAGTAGTGACTATAGTAGCCAATATCAGATCCGCTCTCGACGGCGCACTGACTGTAGTATCGCTGGACAACAGGGCCCAGGGCTTTTCAATATTAGTACAGACGTACATTAAAACCAACCCCCTTCTCCTCCCCACATCTGCCAGCCGGGTTGGCACGGTGCGAGCAACGGCACCGATCTCTGCAGATCTGCGCGCTGGGAAGGCGCATACTTAGTATGGGGCCAATTCCGCAAAAGAACTGAATGGGGCCCGCAGGCGATCGCTGTGCACCGGATCGTAGAGTGGGGACCTCGCTTGCCTCTCTCACGGACAGCTTCCTGGCCAGCGTAGCACCACAGCTGTACACCACGTACTATGTGCATAGCCCAGCACGCGGCCGGAGATGAACATCTCATGGGGACCGGACACGAAGATCCAAATAAACTCAGGCCCGCCAGCTTCGCAGATTGGATGGTCTGGGAGCACATGCAGAATACGGGACTGGCAATGAAGATCTAGTGGTAGCTATCTTCGTCAGCATGAGCATGAGCATGAGCAATCAGCAAGAAGCAGGCGTGCTTGCTGTACAGGACATACTATCAAGTAGTAGTCCTGGGCCAGCGGGGCAAGCCAGTCCTTATTTTTGCCGGACCAAGAAACAAGTTGCATCGCTGCATCGCCCAATTCATCACATCATCGCGGCTGAACAGAGTGGCCGCATGACTCGGTGCTGACGGAGGACTCGGGTGCAAGGCCTACCCCAGAGCAAGACCACAGGAAAAAGGGTAGCATTGGGATCTCAGGATAGTAGTCTCTTCGTCTGGGGATCGCAGGGTGTTCCTGGCGAGCGTGAGATCGCCGAGCACGGCGCCTATCTCTGAAGCTCGGCACGGGTCCCTCAGTGTGTGGGGGAAGGGTGGTTATTTGTTGGAGCTCCGGCCAGAGAGACCTGATTACCATGGTACCAGCTTCAGTCGTGATGAGGAGGAGAGAGGAGGAGGAGGAGGAAGAGGTACTATGTAGTAGTATCGTCGTATAGGAAGACAACAACTGCGCTGGTGTGTTAGCCCTTTCAGGGTCTCTCGAGCGAGGAGAAGGAGGTAAGGTGGAGGAAGAGAGCAGGGGAGGGGGTAGTGAGGGGTGGGCACGAGAGCAAGGCGCGAGGCTGGTCAACGGCGACCCGCTCTGTGCCGTGAGTGGTGGAACAGAGCACTGCGTGACTTTCAGTTCATGTGGCCACCCGAGACATTTGAATCCTTCCGGTTGCCCCGGTGCACGTCAGCAGCACGAGGTTAGAATAGACAAGACGGGGATGGAGGAAATAGGGATGACGAGGGTGATAGTGATGATGGCGATGAAGAACTGGTGCTGATGAGAGAACGAGGGAGGAGGAGGATGATGACGATGGTGAGAGAAGAGAGGGTCGGCGGGAGGCACTAGCATGTTCGATGGGTCCCCTCCTGCCCTCTTAGCTGTCAGAGCTTAGGCGGGAGATCCTGGTGAAGAAAGACTCTTGAGGCAGCTGCTCGCGTACTTAGCAGCACTAGCCACCAACGCGCCTGCCAACGTACTTTAGCTTGCTACTTATGGTTGCCTAGGTGAGTAAGTACTTTAGTAAGTACTCACCTCGCTACTGTGGATGTACAGACGTACCTTCCCACAGCAAGCACACTCTCATATCCAGCATCTCTAGTGGCCATGGCACAATAGTACATTGCAGCGGTACTGCTACTACTCGCACTAGCCCCGAGCTGCGGGCGCACGAGAGTCATGAAATGACGATGGCCTCTCCTCGTCAAAATGTGATACATAACATTTTCTCCTCTCCAACAAGGACGAGCTCGGGTCGAGTTGGAGGCGCAGGATTATGCACACCACACACGGCCACACCATCTAGAAACGGCTCGAGACAGCCACCCGAGTACTAAGCACGCAGGTCCATGACAAACAGGTTAAGCGCGGGAGGGCTAATCATGCAGAGGTCACCCCAGCGTGTGATCGAGTGTGGGGAAAATGAACAAAAAAAAAGTGAGGGTCGAGAAAGGGAAGACCTACTTGGTAATAGTACGGACGTACAGTCCGGACATACTATGTACCATAGTACCGTAGTACCATAGTAATAAGTAGACGATGGATTGAGGGGTGAGGAGGAGGAGGAGGAGGGGGGGGAAGAAGAGGGAGGGAGGGGGGGGGGTGAGCCGAACGATTGAGTCGAGGCTAGAACCCTGAGGTCTCGACAATACAATCAAAGTACAAGAATATGCTGACCACACACTTATAGTACACGCACAGTACAAAGTCATGAACTGTGGTACTGCTATGGTAGCAGTTCGTACGGAGACAACCCGGCGGATACACACACAGCACGACATCGTGGAGAAGGTGGGCTCTTCAAAAATCTGACGACCCTCCCTCGTGCGTTGTGCCTATGGTGTTTTCCTCTGCTGATCACGCCAGAACATGCGCTATGAGGAGAGAGAGAGAGAGCGAGAGAGCACTGGGCCCCCGTTCTGCTTGCGGCAGCTGAGCGAGCGAGGGAAGCTGGGGAGGGGAGGGGACCTCTTTGCCCCCCCTCTTCTCCCCATTCTGGCCCCCTTCGTGTGGATTAATTTCCATTTCTGTTCAACCCAAAAGAGAACCTCGGAGAGAAATGTCCTTGCAGATCAGGCTACGGCTGATCATCAAAAGGGAAGGGGAGGGGAAGAGAGGGGAGAGAGAGGAAGAGGGTGGGGAGGGGGTGTGTGGCTTTTTGTTTTTCCTTTCCCTTTCCCTCCTCTTCAATTCGCACTGACGGGTACTACTTAGTATGTACTACTCTCATTCCCCCTCCTTCAAAACGTACTCCGGGAACAACGCAGTTGATCAATTAAGACCCCCTGACAAAGGCCAATCTCGAGATCGACCAGATCTCGCAACGATCCCCAGCCTCATCTATTATCAGCTTAAGCGCGGGTTGCGACAACCTGTTGCGGGTTTCACATGAGGAGGGGTTAAAGTCGAGCAAATGCTGAGAGGAATCGACAGGAGAGATGAAAGAATTGATCATTGCTACATTTTCTCTCTTAGAAAAAAAAGTTATAAAAGAAAAAATCAAGCCACGATGGCCACAAGAGCACTAAGGCGGCACGCTGGCTTCTAAGAGGGACTATCTGGTGCGCGCGAGGTTCTGCAGCGAGATACCGAGGGGAAGGGAAACTACGCCAAGAGACAGGTAGGTAAAAAGATAGCATATTTAGTAGTGCTGCTTGCTCCTTGGTATCCTGATATCCACCCAGGCCCTCCAAGACTATACAGCTTTTAGTTACCACATCACCAATAGTATAGTATACACACCAGCAGGACTATCGAGGTACTCCAGAGTACACAGCCAACCCTCGTCTTTACGTGATGGCTACTAAGTCATCCTCCTCCTACGTCTTCTTCTCCGCCCTCCTCAACAACAAGAAACACCGCGGCGTCCGCGTTTTCTCCACACGCACAACTTTTTAATTCTGATGCCCCGTCTATGGCGATGATATCGATGATGATGATGTTACCTTGTCCGGCCGGGTGGAAACACGACGACACCCCACCTGGACAAGCCTCGTGGCAGCAAGGGAAATGGTGTGGGAGGAGGGGAAAAAAAGTGAACGGCCTCCTGCCCTGTTGTCCTGTGACATGACCTGTGGCACCAGACAGCCCGCATGAAGCGCAACATTTGCTACAGAAGCTAGCACGGCTACCGGGCCTAGATAGTACACTTTCATTTTTGGCTCATGGCCTATTATCTCGGGAGAGGGGGTGGTGGTGGTGGAGGAGGAGGAGGAGGAGGAGGAGGGGTAAGAAGGAGGGCACCTCGAGCCACTACGAGGGCTGCTAACAGAAAATTTTCTTGATCACGCACGCTGCATATACATTGCATATGGCATATGCAAGACAACGCCTGTCTCACCTGCATGTTTGTCACAGAAGAAGTCCACAACCTCCCCTTGCGGCCGTCGTTGCTACGCAGACAAGGTTATTATTGGAGGGACTGCGGCGGCAGAGCTTCGGACGACGCGGAAGAGAGGAAGAAAAATAAAATAAAATAAAAGGTCGACGTGACCAAAAGAAGAATTGGTGAGGATATAGTGTGTGTGTGTGGACGCCCGCGGCGGGGATTCCTCAGGGCAGGGCCCTGCGAAGTCGCAGCTTCGCCAATCTGAGCATCGGGATTATGCATCTTGGTCCCCCAGAAGTTCCCCTCTCCCCACACACACACACTCTCTTTTGACATAGGATGAAGTACATGGTAAGTCAAAACAGACACAGCGCGCAGCAGTACCAAGGACCAAAACACGCAAGAATATCCACACCAACCAAGCTTTTTAGAACGCATGCAGATTTTGGCATTGACGAGTTATCCGGCCGTGTGTTTGTGTGTGTATACTTAGTATGTGTCTTGGCCCCCACCAGGTCTTTTCTTTTTTCCTTTCCTTTTTTTTTCTTTTTCTTGCTTTCTGATTTTAGTGCTCTCCTCTTTTCTGTGTGCCTGTCTGAAATCACCTGCATGTACATTACGACCACAAACCCTCGTGTTGCGTCGTGTTCTGTGTGATGACTTCTCACAAGATGCAGAAGAAGGAGGAGGAGGAAGGAGGGGAGGGGTGGAAGTCTGGTTGGGTGGGGGGGGCGTCGCTTGAGCTTCTAGATCTGATGCAAGAACGGGCACAGGCTTCTGTGAGACTGCATCCCCGGTGCAGGTCTAGTGATAAGTAAGGAAAGTCACTTATGCACAAGTCCACTTTCATATGTCAATGAGCCTCCCTCCATCAGCAACGAGCAGCGCGTGCGTGGAGGAGGGTGTCGTTGACTGCGGGGAGACGTCATACCGGAAAAAAAAAAAGAAAAAGAAAAAAAAAGCTCCCAAGGAATTGGCTCGCCTGGCCGCAGGCAGCGAAGGGGGAGGCAAAAAATAGAATAAAGTACAACAGTCTGCCAACCAAACTGCGCAGAAGTGGATCCTCAGCTGACTTTGACGCCCGTCATTGCTGGTGTGTGTAGTATTGCAGAACTGTTGCATGAGATTTTCGCGTGAAGAAGGGAAAACCACCGAGAGAAATTTGGAATGGTGTTGTTCCCTTTGATGTATCCAATTGACTAAGAGAAACAAACCAAAAGGATGGTACAGGGGAAGGGCGAGGGGGGAGGGGGCGGAGATGGCATGACACGATTCGGAGCCTGCAGAAAACCCCCTCCTCCTTCTTTTTCGTCCTCCTCCTCCGTGGAGAAGAAGAGAGAGAGAAGAGGGGGTGGGGGTGTGATCTGACGATACCGTGTTTTCCTCTTACAGGCTCGGTCCCTGAAGGCGAGAAGGTTGCTCCCGTCCAGGCGAGATGATAGATCCCTGGCTATGATAAGTCAGTACCACTGTAATTAAATGTAGTAGAGTTGCACAGCCTGCCGGCGTCCCGGGTCAGACAGTAAACTATTGGATGATAACCGGAGGGGGAAGAACTATGAAGGGAGGGAACGAGAAGGAAAAACAAAAGTAGAGCGGCTGGTTGGCCTGGAGTGACTGGGTCCTGCGGCGATCATCTCACTCTCAGCAGATAAGGCTTCGGCAGCCCGTGAAGGTGTTCATGCGAGTCGAGAGTCTACCTCCTGCATCCCAAAACCTTGTCGTCCTTTTGTTTTTCTTTCTTTCTTGTTTCTCTCTTTTTTTTTTTTTTTTTTTTTTTGGGGGGTTGCTAGTAATTCCATTTCCACTTCTGGCCCCCGCCCACAATCCCCACCCCTCCCAAAGTCGACCAACCACTATCACACACCCTCTGCCCGAGCTGCCGAGGGCCTGGTCCGTTCTAGAGACAACCATCAGGGCGTGCGTCGATGCAGGTTCGTGGCGAGCTAAGACAAAATGGTGGCCGCTCGTGGTGGGGCTGGCTTGTGATCTGAGGGCCAGTCGTGAGCGAATGGAGGCACACCCCCTGCCCTTAGGCCCTTGCTTTCCCCAACCTTTTTTTTTTTCCTTCCCTTCCACACACACACACACACACATGTGCTATCATCGTGAGACCATGAAGGAAAGAGAGAAGAAAGTGGAGAGGGTAGGGTGGGATTTTGGGGCAGCGCCATGGCTTGCGCGGCCCACTGGTGGTGTGGCCCGCCGTGTGACTTCGGCTGGCCTTGAGCCTCTCAGCGCTGGAGGACGCGTTGTAGTCAGCCCTGTGAGATATGACATGTCTAGAAAATGACCTCCCTCCGTCCTAGGGATTCTTGTTGACTCGCTCGGTTAACAGATAAATTAATTTTTTTAGGAAAAAAAAATTCCTTCCCCCCCAAAAATAATATATTACGTGCTGTGCGTGCGTGGGTAGTAATTAGCTAGCAGACACGCCAGATGGATACGAGGCACACTCAAGACAAAAGAACGGGCATCCTGATCCTGTCTCCGCCCAGCCATCCTCAGAGGACGCCTCCATTCCGGAGACGAGAATCAATATGGAGATACGCTAAGATAAGTGGCGTGGTTTGGGACCTTACTTTTTTGGTGATACATCAGGTTTGACATCATTGTGGTGGTAGTGGTGGTGGTTGCAGTGGTGGTGATGATAGAGAGAGGACGGAGGGCGAGGAACGATCGATCACAGAGAAGGAAGACGGGGGGAAGGAAAAGCCTGTGCGTGTAGCATTTTTCGTCTCAGAAGTCTATCTTCTGCCAAGCCCAAAGGCATGTATGGCCCTATGAGGTATGCATCTCTATGGTCATCCTGCACAGAGGAAAGGACAACGCCGTTCCCAACACCCTCCCTCGCTCTCCTTCCTTTGGGGAAGTAGGTCCCAATAAACCCAGATGGGAAAAACAAGAGAAGAAAAATTGTATCCCTCCTTTCCCCCGAGAATGTTTTGTGCCTGTCCCAGGCCAGGGCCCCCTGGGGTTGTTTTTATTTTGTCTTGTCCAGTATGTGTGAGTGGGAGAGAGAGAACTGAATTGGCACGCCCAGAGAATACTTTTGTTTTTGCCGCGAGAGTCGATGTAGAGTCCGAAAGCCCAGCACATTAAAAAAAAAAAAAAAAAAAAAAAGCCGACCGCAGAATAAGAACTTTTTGGGGCTGCCTTGTATGCCGCGATTCATTTTGGCCAGGACATGGAAAAACCTCCAGGATAAGAGAAGGGGGGAAAAGTGGAGAAGATCAAGACGGGGGAACACAACTTCAGAGGCAAGGAGAGGAAGGAATCAAGAACAAAAAAGAAACAAGGAACAGAAAGACGAGAGAGGAAGAAAAAAAAAAAAAGAAAAAGCCCTTCGATTAACCCGAATATCCATCAGACGCGCACTTCATGTTGACCCTGGTCTGCCCAGGCACCGCTGGCTCTTCCTTTTCTGGCCGGGTTTGTTATTTTTCCTTGGCCGCAGAGTGCTGTTAAAACCTCAATATCCAGACGCCGTAAGCTTGCTCCCATGACCATGAATTCATTAAGTCATTCCGACACCCCTCTTTTCTTTTCTGTAGACAGGAAAAGTGGGGGTGTCCAGAAAGTTCGTTCGTGTTGTTTTTCTTGTGGAAGCTGAGCTTGAACACCGCCTGTCCCTCCCTCTCATATCGCGGCTGTGTGTGTGTGTGTGTGTGTGTGATTTGGTGTGTATTTGTGTGTCCGCTTACAGCAGAATGGGCTTCTCGGACCCCGACGGCAGGGTCATGCGGCGCTGCGGGTTGTAGCGAACGAGCCCTCCCTTCTCCTTGGGGGTGCTCATGCTCATGCTGCGCTGTGGGCGCTTGAGACGCGCCTTGTCGTGAAGATCACCATCCGCCCGGCTGCCCCAAGAGGTCTGCGGTAGCGACGTGTTGTTAGTCTTGGTATTGAGCAGATAAGGCTTGGGCCTTGGAACCGGGGGGGGGGGGGTGAGTGGGACCTCACCATATTGAGCGTAATCAGGGCCCAGATCTTGATGAGGCCGTGGAACCAGCCGAACACGATGGACAGCGGCAGGTACACAATGTCGCCAGGGTTGCGCCTGAAGAGACCCCAGAGCTTCACCGTCTTGGAGAAGCCAAAGACGAAGATGATCTGTGCCCACACCGCCATGGAGCGGTACGTCGGATCCCAGCTCGCCGTTGCCTTCCACAGCGCAAAGATGATGAAAGGATCCATGACGAACGCAAGCGAGGTAAAAGTCGCAATGTGCAGCGCATACGTGCACCACGGCTGTTGCCTGTTTGTTGGATTGGATTAGCACGAGAAATAGACAGCTACATGTCTTCAGAGTGCTTTTCAAGCTCAAACTTACCTCCACACGTGACGCTCGACGACGAGACTCGTAAAGTTGCTCCGCCAGTTACTTCGCGCCCACCGGGAGCACTGGTACAGGAACTTCTTGCCGTTCTCCAGGGTCGTCTCGAGCTCACACTCGCGCTCGTACTGGATCCAGGTCTTCCACTGGTGTCTGACGAGCCAGCGCGTGACAAAGTTGTCGTCGTCGGCGTTGAGGATGTAATTCCGCCACCGCTCGTTCTTGAAGCCGTCTAGGAACTCGCCGTTGTTGAGGATCTCGGTCCTGTACGCGCCAGTGCGCCCAGACATGCACGAGGTGCCGCCGTCGATGTTATGCGTGGCAGAGATCTCAAAGTTGCGGCGCTCGATGTAGGCAGCCCCGAGCCAGTTCCAGCACCGGGTGGCGAGGGAGGCCGTCCACTCGCGGCGCACCCTCTGGCAGGTCCCCACGCCGCCCATCTTGGGGTTCTCGAAGGGAGCCAGGATCCAGGGCATCATGGTCTTTGGCCAGGTGACATCGTCATCCGCCATGATGGTGATGGCGGTGCGGACCTCTGGCAGTGCGGCGCAAACCTGGAGGCGCTTGTTGGCGATCCCCGTGAAGAGGACTCGGATCCGAGGGTAGTTCAGCGTCCTGGCAAGGTTCTGCAGGGCCTCGTGCTTCTCAGCGGTCGTGACCAGGATGAGCTCGTGCGGCTCACAGGCCAGGATGCTGTTTAGAGAGTCCCGGAGCTCCTCCATCTCGTTGTGGATGGTGGGAATTACAACCGTCACATCTTTCGAGGTGAACTTTGGCTTTTCCGGGATGGGCTTGGACTTGTAGGTCCAGTGGCTGATGCTGTGGACGATCAATCGGACATAACGGTGTAACCTAGCGCCCACGGTGATCAGCAAAATGGATTTTCCCCAACACATGACATGGGAGGGGGTTTTTTTTTAAAAAAAAAGAAAAGAAAAAAGAAAAGAAAGAAAACTCACCAGGTGATGACGAAAATGCAAGTCCAGATGATGACCGAGTTCCAGTGCGAATAGAAGAAAACCGTAATGGCGGCAGACAAGTCTGTGAGGGAATACATGATGTCCTCAGGCGGGCCGGCCTGCACGATTGTTGCGTTCGGCATCATCCTGGCTCCGGCTGTTGTTTTGTTTTTTCAAATAAAACTGGTCACGCCACGCGACCGGGAATAAAATTTTGTAGTGGACCGTAAGAGTTTGACAAAAGACTCAAAAATAAATAAAAAAAAAAAAAGATCAGGGCGGGTGTATGTATGGTTCAGGGGATTTTCCAACCAGGCCTGGTCGGAGGGGCCGCAGTGATATCAACTTGGTGTTGAGCAGTGTGGGAGGAGTATAACAATCGTGACTTTGGGTCACGATGTCAGGGTGCGCTGGGGTCCGGGTGGTCTTTTTCCCACTCTTCTGACCAGGAATTGACCTGCACGTCACGTTCTAGACTTATCGTCACAAGTACTAGAATCTGACACTTTATGGTGTCTTTTTTTTTTTTTAATCTGTTTTCCCAAAAAGGGTTGCGTGGCGGAGGGAAGGGTGGTAGGTGGCGCCGGAGGCAACCTGAACGACCAGGTCGTGCTGAGTACGAGGAGGTGAGGGTGGGGGGTGTTCAAGCAAGGAAGCAGGATTGATGGTGTCTTTCTCTCTTGTCCTAGCTCAGGAGGCAGCCACAGGTTCGACCTGAAGTTCGAATCCGTTTCCTCCTTGGTGGTGGAAAAATAGTAGGCGTACAACGAGCGACTTGTAACGAAGAACTGAGCATCGAGCACACGAAAACAACTGAGGGTAGTAGGGATCTTATACAATTGAGCAAGACGGGGAAAGCAGAGAGCAAAGCCTTATAACAAATCCATTGTTCCGACCATGAGGCCCCGGGGCGACGAAGATTGAGAAAGAAGAAGAAAGGAGACTGAATGTTGAAGAGCAAGGCAAAGCTATGAAGAAGATATGGGAAAGAACGATGGGGAACTGGAGACACATATATAGGCAGGGGTGGGCGGGAGATGGACGGCCGAGGAGGCTGTCTGGGGTTGTTGTGATTTGGGCGGATACCCTACAAGGAAGATGGTCTGAGTTACTCCGGTCTTGCAGTGAGGAGAGACGCAATAACAAGGAAGTAATTGGAACAATATGTTTACGAGGGTTGACAAGCCCACTTCTGGGGCAATGTACGCAGTACAATTTGTCGATTGCATGTTTGAAACTGCAGATAAAAAAAATAAAAATAAAAAAATAAAAAGCGCGGGAATCCAAGTGGAGGGTACGAGTAGGGGTTGATGGTAGGGGTATGCAGAGAGTACTGTGGTACGTACCATAGTACAGTGCTGATCTGTTAATGCATGCCTGCATGGAGTTGCGTCCCTACACCCATTCAGGATCTGGAGGTTCTCGTGTGGGCTCTCGCAGCAGGGGAGGGGGGCAGGAAGGGCTCTCATCTAGCCTCCACCGGGTCTTGGCTCAGAGAAACAGAGGGAGTGGGGAGAAGCACTGAGAGACAGAGAGAAAGAGAGAGCTCCAGTGGGGCGGCCGTAGCCTCCATTCCGTTGGCTATCAATACAGATGTACATAAGTAGCAAAAGAGGGGGAGGGGGGCGTGTCTTCGGGAAAAAGTAGCGGCCAGGATACGTCGAGACTGCGCGATGGACCTCTGAAGAACGTGGAGACCCCGAAGAAGAAGACCCAACAAGGATATGCTCTGCTCTCAATCGGGGCGATGGCCAGCTCCAGTGGCTCCCTGGCCCTGGCGCTTCCTGAATCCTTGACTACCCACCACGCCCACTTCGCTCGCTCAGCGAGATGCGGAGTCAAGTATCCACTTGGAAAGGCCCAGACAACTGCATTCTCGGACGATGAATAGTGTGTGGCAGTACACTATGTAACTGATGAGTAAGGAGCCTTGTGATCGTTGGGGATCGTTCCGCTATCCTGTGCTAGGGCTAGCTAGCGACTCTTCTTTCTGTCCCTCTCTTTCTCTCTCTCTCTCGCACCCTCGCAGCAAGACAATGGAGGCAGACCTCATTGGCCCCAGTTCGCGTGGTGAGACTGTAAGTAAACAAGTACTTGGGGATAAAGCCGGCCAATGGTCTGATGGCCGAGGGGGGGAAAAGAAAACCCAAAACAAAGCAAGAGGGGGTGCAGAGCTTCTGGTACGATTGATGTTGGACTCGGGGGTGTTGCAACCTGTTGTGATGAATTCTGAAGAACGACTTCTGGTGGTAGGAAAACCCACCTTCTCGACTTAGTCAAGCTCGATCACGGAAAAATTTACTATGTACATGCTAATAGTACGCAATACCCAGCCGGCGGTACTGTCGAAACTGGCTAATCGAAACGGCAAGGCATGGAAGAGTGGTGGTATCATGAGAGGTGACTAGTGGCATGCGCGCGAGAGCAGACGTCCAAAAAGACCGTCCAAAAAATTAAAATTCAAAATTCAGAGGGGGGGAGAGAGAGAGAGCAAAAAACAAAAGGATGCAGACCATGGGATGGCTCGTTCCCGCTTAAAATGATGTCAGGGTTTGATGCAGCCTCGCAGCTGCATGGATAGTACACACACAAGAATATGTTGACCCACGCAAGATGCCGCAGTCGGGGGCCATCCAGAGGAAGAGGAACCCCCCACCCTTCCCCCTCTTTCCAAGAATTGTAGTGAGCAACACTTTATGGTACAAACCAGGTCGTGTGCATTGACAAGAAGGTGCAAAGAGAAGCGAGAGAGAGAAAGGGAGAGAGACAGAGTCCCCTCCTGCGGCGTGGGGTCAACGGCTGTATCTAACTTTTGCCCGAGGATAGCAGGCCTGCCCCTCGGGAAGCACCTGGTCCCAGCTCCTGATCCCGATTAGAGATCGACGGGACTGGGGAGGTACTCGAGAGGTACATCGTGGGCAGCCGTGCCTGGGTCCGGACCGTTGTCCTGATGAGTGGCATTGTAAGCGTCAGCACCCACTCGGACTGCTGCTTTGGAAAGAAAGAAAAAAAATACGTAGTTCAATACTCCGAAGGACCCCAGGCGGAATGCTAGTCCTGAGCGCAGCTCTTTTCCATCAAGACGCCCTCGCCATCATTCTGCAGATCGATCGAACCATGTTGCAGGCTTGATAGGTAAGGTCACCGGCGCGTTGCAGGTATTGTAACGCAACGAGACCAATTCGAGTGCGCGGCCTTCCCGATCCTCTTGTGATGCGGATGCCAATTTTGTATACGAGACCGGCCATCGCACGTCGGTCACCACAGCTTGCTTCACTTCTGATCGTCAACGGGGGCGGAATGAGTTGAGGCGCATTTCCGTCGAGGCGCAAGCATTGCTGGCCCATTGGAAGAAGACCTGCCGAATTTCGCAGCCCACAAAATCAGATTCCTGAGCAGCGCACAGACATGAGCGCCAAGGGTGAAGGGAGACATGACTTGCAGCGGCTGCATGGGCGATATCGAAGAGTGGCAACAGCCACAGGCAGGGAAATGTTGAGGACCCTGAAAAAAATTATGGTTTTTTTTTCCTTTCTTTTTTGTTCTTTTTTTTCCTTTTTAACAAAAGGCTGTTGTTTCTCTCAGTTATCACCTGCTTCTTCGACAAGTCCGTGCGGGTGTCGCGCATCCTGCCTGCTGCAGCGTCTATTCTGGAATAAATCCATCGTTCGTAAGCCCAGCCTAGCCCAGCTGGACCCAGCCCAAGGACAGGGCTGGCCTGAGAAAGAGAGAGGGAGTCCTGGTTGACCCTTGGGAAGATGACTGCCTTCTTGGCCGTTGGTCTGCTCTCTGTTCCCTGATAGCTCGTCGGTCCGTCGACGATAGTTTCTGGTCTATCTGGTCGGGTGGTTCGTCCTGCTCGCCCAATACTAAACGACAGATGGTTCATCAGCAGATGTGTGCAGTTCTGTGGTGCAGCTAGCTAGAAAGCTCGAGATGCAGCTGCACCGATTCGGAAACCGGGAAATCAGCCTTCTCCAGGGACCATCCTTACGGATGAAGAGACCTTTGCTGCGGCGGAAACCCCATGGGCGTTCTTGTATAATCCTCACTGTTAGTCGTACTGTATAGAGCGAGAGTAACCAGCCACAAGAGAGCCGTGGTAGGGTAATTGTCTTGACTCGACAATGCGTCGATTGAAGGGGGGAGGGGGTTGTGTGCCCTTTGAGATCGCCTCCCATGGTTACTCGAGAGTGCCTCCCTCTCCCCGGCAGGTCGTGCGGTCAAGGACGAAGTAGATAAATATAAAAAATATAAAAAATAAAAGGAAGAGTATATATTCAATATGAGGTTCCGGCAGGTGGCAGAAGAGATGTGGTTGAGATTTTAAGCGCAGGTCAATTGTGCCGGTTGGAAAGAAGGGAGCTCACAATCTTGGGAAGTCCAGACCAATTTTAAGCTCTGCCCGCCTGAGCTGCGACTGCCTTGGACGCTGAGGAGGTCCCGCAGCGGAAGGACCTGCGCGGTACGTATCCTTCCGCAGCACCTTCCTTGGTACTTACTTACCTACCTGTTACTGTGCTATGTGTTTTGGTACTGTGCCCTTCGGCAGGCACTCCTCTACTGTCCACGGGCTTTTCGCGCCGTCCATCACTCCTACCACCACCACAAGAGTGCATAGGACTATGTACATGATCATCAGCAGCACAGACAACGACTCGTTTGTCTAGAGGATCCTTCCTGGTTGTCGAATGAGGAACGAGAATGCAAAGTAATGTACCTGGCCCAACTTGAGTCGCGAGGGGCTTTCGCTTACAATACATGTAGGTCCTCGCCATATCACTGGACGAGGAGTCGAGTCATCCAAGGAGGATGAGGGCCAATATGGGCCTATGCATCGCTCATCATCCTCTCGTTGCCAGGACCGAGTCACGCGCCCACTGTCGACTTAGCTACCTTGTGATTTAGTGCCCCCAAGGTTGTATCCTTGAATATTCTTTAGTCAAGTGTACCTACTACTAGTAGGTAGTTCTTCGGCAAAGATCTCGACCAGTACTTATATGGTTGGAAATCTCGATTGTTAAAGAAAGATGTCAGACATGCGACGACATGAAACCTCAAGACTTGGGACGTCTACGAGCCTCCTGTGACGACCGCGAGCCAGCTTGTCAACTAGCACCTGGGGGCTTTTGGGAAGGGGGGTTGGCAACACTGACCGGCTACCTCCTGTGGACTTTCTCCTCTGTTGGCGGACCGGGAGATGCCGTCATCCTAGTCGGGATCTGATCTTAGCGGACTGGGGACGGTCCAGGGTCTTTCAAGGCCTGTGCATATCCCATCGTCAGGATCGACACCTTGCAAGGTTGAAATTGCTGCTTCTGTTTTTCTGATCCCACCTGCAGGTGTCAGCGGCAGGATTGCAGAAAACACCTCGGCCGCGGCAGACGACATCGCAAGCCAGTGGGGTCGAGGGAAGAGCGCATCTGCGATGAGGCTAATGTGGGCGGATGTGTGTACGGGCATCACTGCTAAGGGGCATCGGATCTGGGGCGGTAGAACAGCGGATTTTCTTCGACCGGACCTTGCCCATCTGGCGCCCTGCTCCTCGATCCTCAGCAAACATCGATGTCTGTTTGGGCGATGCGGCCGTAGTCGTTCAGTCGCAGTCGTTGGTCTCCACCAATGCACGCACGCAGGAGAAAAATTTGACTCCAGGAGAGGGACTTATATGTAAGTACTGCACATGTACCAAGTGTCTCCCTCTCTCTCCCTCTTTCTCTCTCTCGTGCGAACAGCCTATCAATGACTACTCAAAGGGACACTGTGTTACAACGTTTTTGGAACAGGTACGGATCATGCGGGCAATGGAGATGGTTGGAAATGATAATGCAGCTTCTTTCGCGGTTCCGTCGCCTCGTCACCTCGACGTGGACGACGTGTGTGTCTCGTCTCGATGGGGCAACCGTGTTGGACGTGGAGAAGATCCAGCCCATGGCAGCTGTCGCAACAGAAGTTCTCGCCCCCGCCCCCTCTCCCCTCCTTCCCACACACACCACAAACAAACACCCCTTTCCTTGCTCCCTCCCCCTCCTTCGACACACCATATATGCACTGTCGAGCTGTGGTGGAACACCAAGCCCTGGGGAGGGCGCATCGTTGAGCGGGAGTAAGGGACGGGGGAGCAAGGGAGATGCATATCCGGCCCTCCACCATTTTTCAAGGAACCAGAATCCACATTATGGGGATCCTCCGGGGCGCCTGCAGGAAAATGGTTGCAGTTTTAATCTCTTTCTCTCGGACCGCGACGACCTTCCCAAATTTCTCAACCGAACGGCTTTCGCGCACGCTTTCCAGCCTTTTTTTCTCCAACATGATGGAACCTGCTCCCTCTTCCATTCGAAGGCCTTGTTATACGAGTGGTGCAATCATCCGTCTCCCCCCGGCCTCTGTGTGTGTGTGTGTGTCGAGTGGCATCGGCCCATGCTGCCCTTCGACTACCATGCGTCGAAGCCCGAAAGCTTTTGTTGTGCATGTACACACGCACATGCACGTCCCCTGTCCCCCTCCAAAATCCTTTTCAGAACCTTGCTACAAGGGTGAACATTACAACATGCGGTTCAAAATCCTACTATGGGTCGCTTAGCCGGTGACAGGAGCTGATCGACCGCTCCACCATGTACAGAGGAGGGCAATTGGCAAGAGGACGGGGAGGAGTCCCCACGACTAACATTCGGCTGCCGAGCGACACGTCTTTAGGGAAACAGAAGCACGTAGTAGTGAGGCGGCCCTGGACTCTCTCATGGGATGTCTCCAGGCAGGGGGATGGGATGGGATGGGATGGACCGGAGCACCTTGCCGGCTGCGGCTGCAGCCCCCCAAGCTACATTGTGTTGTATACTTCACCCACCCGGCTCAGGGCATCCGGCCGTAGTATCCGGCCTCCTGGGCCGATGGTGCATGCGGGCTCGGGCCTCACCAGCGCGAGTAGCCCCCATCCTCTCGCATTCCAACACACGAAACTTGAAGAGGTCCTATAGGGGTTGGTTTTTTTGGTTTTTTTTTTTCTTAAAGGGAGGGGGCCGGGGGGGAGAAACGTCTCTGGGCGCATAGATGTGACATGTGGTATTATCACCAATATTTCACATCCTGGTCTCTCTCTCTCTGTCTCTGTACGTGGCAGGTGGGCGAGGGGGCGGATTGCGCGGACGATCCGGACCAAATGCACGATCCCAACACAACTGTAGCAAGGCTCCATCCGGTTTCCCCATTATCAAATGCGTTAGCCACTTACTTGCCAGGGACAACACACACACAGTGAACATCGTTTACGGTCTGTTTGCCTCATGCACATCCTTTTTTTGTTTTCTTAATTGATTGTACTCCAGGGGCCCGTTTTTGCAGACACATTGTAATTTTATATGTCACGAAAGCGGAAAGCCCCCGGTGTGTCCTCGCCTCTTCACTGGCCCGCGCGGAAACCGCTCCTCCGCCCGATCACGATCATTCGTGCAAGAATCGGTGTGTCTCGCATCATCATAAAACAACGGAGCCCCTCGTTCACAAGAGAGGTAACAGGAAAAGAAAATTAAATGTTCACCGTTGGCTTCTGGTCAGTCGCCGCGGTCTGGAGCCTCTTCTCCTTCCTCTTCGGAAGTGAGTCTGGAACCTGGAGAGGGTGGGCCGGACGACATGGTTCGGGATTATGACACCCTGTTACATTGATTCATTATGAACTCAACCATCAAAAAAGGAACATACGATCGGCATATGGAAACTTTGCGTCCCTTTTTTAAATCGTATTTGCAGACCCGTCAACGCGATCTCTCAAAATGATGATGTCAATTCGGACCAATGTTTCCGTCGACTTTGGCGGTACCAGCGGTCTTGATGTCATCAGGACCATTGGGCATCCTGCTGAATATCAGATACTTACCCCATTGAAGGGGCGGAGAAAAAAAGCAGCTAATCCGCATAGGATCACATCGGAAGGGTAAGGATCATCGCTTGTTTGCCTGGGAGGCTGCATCGTGCCTGTTGCTCTTGCGACCTCGCTCGATCCCTTGAGCACATTTGTATTGGGTTTTCAGAAGTCATTGTCTGGTTTAAGGGCCGTCAGTAATATCTTCCTATGCTTCTAGATTGATCTTCAGCAGGCCTCCTGCAAGACCCTAAATTAGCCCTCTAAATTTCCTCGAAACTGACGAGTTCGTGTTTAATATCCATAAGCCACGTGGGATCATCTCTCTTGGGATGCACCATTGCACCAGCACATATCACGAGTCCTTGCGTCGTGAACAGCATTTCCACGTCTTGAGGAACTGCTGGTCATACTTGTACCACCAAGAGGCTTCAAACTCCCCGTGATATGTGCGGCAAACTCCCAGGCAAACTGATGCTATCTGAGCCGACACACATTTAAGAAACAGCTCCAGTGGTGAGAGCGGCCATGCATCGGGCAGACAAGGGCATCATACACTGTTTCTTTCGACCAAACTTTCATTAGAAAAGGTCGATGCTCAGATCAAACTGGGCCCCCAAACAGCATTGAGGGGGCAATAAGGCACATTCGGAGCGGGGACACACTCTTGCTGTATGCCACCATGCCGATTTCATCCTCAGTTACTCCTTGGATATGCAATTGGTGCCCTCTCGACCATCCCGGTATCGACGGCCTGGAAGCTCGCTGTCCTCGCTCGAGGATCTCTAATGCAGCAGCCCAATAAGTGGGCGTTGGTTGTGGCTCCAGACTCCACATGCGTGCCAGCGTACTTCATCGTGTGGCCGCTCTCAGGACCAACAGCTTGAGGTCACCCATGCTGACCAGGCGTCCTGTCGCCAATGAGAAGCCAGTGGCCGTACAACCTGGGCTTAATAGAAGATACAACCTTGAGGCCTGGCGCCCGGACTAGGCCAAAGCATGTACTGGATCACATTCGTGCAGCAAACCAATTCTTCGCGGCATTGGTGAGAACCAAAAAGAACCAAAGAAAATCCCTGCATCGACAGGTCAACCAAAGAGAAAGACCACGGTGGAATTGATTTCCAAGGAAGTCTCTCATGCAGGCTCTCACCGAGAGGCGAGTTCAGACGAAGGATCTCTCCTCGACCAAGAAGGATACGCATACTTGTGGGTCAAATTCCGGCCCAATGTCGCTCACCAGCAGCGCAACAGCAATCTCCTCGACTGTCATGCTTTGGAAGGAAGGAACTGGCTCCGCTGATACGTGTACGATGTCTCCAGTCATTATGAGCAATCGAAGAGCCTGGGGTGTACAAAACTCCCGGTACCTGAGAGCAGTGCCGTGCCAATTGTCAACGGATGCTTCTCAAAGAACGCATCATCATTGTAGATTAATTCTTGTGGAGCGTGGCAATATTTCTCAGTTCCATCATTGCTCGAGAAGGTATTGCTATCCAAGTGGCGTTGTGTTGGCAATGTGATTGACGTTCAATCACCCGCACAGAAGAGGAGCCCCTTGCCCGTTTTCTCCCCCGCCCCTCCCCCTTTTTGCGAGAAATAGCTTACGACGAGACTAATAAAACGGATGGTATGGGCGCTTCGTACCATGATCGCTCTTGCATGATCCGTAGCTGTTCTCGAAGAGGAAGACTTTTCTTCCGAGAGACCTTGATGTAATGAGATTCGTGTTCAGACACTTTGTGAAACTTCACAGTCACCGCCTACACAGACAAGCTGCTTCTTTGGGTAGGTGGACTATCCAGAGGACCTGTCAACTATGATATGAAAAGCCCGAGCGGCGATATCACACGTAGTTCAAGAGACGGTGTTCATTACCAACTTCAGCAGCTGGTTTCGTAAACCATATCACGATGCCGCCGTAGAGACGTCCCACCATCGACCACCAGTCTTTTGCTACAGAGATCTGCACAGGCCTTTGGGGGGGCTGTATACTGGACTAGGAATCTCCAAACAACATGCCTTTAACAGGCGGCTTTTTATCTCCACGAGATTAGATGTTGTGCAGAGTGCGGCGGTTCAGCCTTACTCCAAGTTCAGCGAGACGGGTCGAAAGCCACACTGCCTACTACCAGGCGGTCGATGTTTTCAATCAATAAGCATTTTTGCGATTTCTCTACGACCTACGACAGAGCGCACGCTCGCAGACTCCTGGCGCATGACCCTCTCTCCCTGTGGTCTGCTGCTGAAGCTCAGTCTCACCTGGTGAAGAAGGAAATGCGCGCCCTCTACAGTCGTTGCTGTTCAATCTTCCCAGCGACACTTCCTGGGAATGCCATCGGATACTGAACAAGCTCACATTTGGGAGTTTGTTTGTCACAGATTTCGCAGAAGGGTTTTATCAACATATGGAGAGCGAGAAGCAGAGGGGCTCACGAGCTATGCCCGGCTGCTGATCGAATGTCTGTTGTGAATCTTGCCAAGGGCTTAATTATCGACGTTGTCAAACCTGCGCTGCGTTGGCTGGTAGGTCTCTCTATACATCATTCTTCGCAGATCTTTTTTGGAATTTCAAAGTCTACACACTAATAGTTGTTTCCCTTGCTACATTTCTAAAGCTTGAGGAGGGAAGAAGAAGAAGAAAGACTACTAGTAGTGAGACATGATATATCTCTTTTGCCCAATGCCCTACAATTTTGGTACACAGCGCCGAGGGGAAGGTTTGAGTCTAATGAAGTAGCTTCCAGTCAAACGTCGCTCTGGCAACAGTGGCAGGCTGATAGCAGCACGGTCGGTTAAAAAGCACATTCATGAGGAGGGGGAAGGGGAGAAGTGTCACACAGGGGCGATGGCGAGATGGATTATGGCCGGCACCGGGCCTTCCCCGCCTTTTCCGTCCAACTAGAAAAGAAGCGCAGCTTGCAAGCCGGGCCGATTGGGGAAAAAAAAAAAAAAGGGTGATTGATACGGGATAGCAGCCGCAGCCGCAGCATCAGCAAGGAAGCAAGCGAGCAAGACTAGGTCCCAGAGAGTAGACACGCACATGCTGCTGGCTGGTTTGGCGGTGGCTCTGAGTGGGGAGATTCACCCAATCCAACCCTTTTTGCTGACGCCTATGAGCAGCAGCCCGTATCACACAACGCCACCAAGCATGCGAGACCCGCAAATGGGCGGCGCCGCATTGAGAGGAAAACCAAACCAACTTGTTCGAGATGGGCCGTGGGGCCAAAAAGAGGCAGGGCAGAGGGGAGAGAAAAAAAAAAGAAAAAGAAAGGACCAGGGCGAGCGAGCGAGCGAGACAAACAAAGCAAAAGAAGCAAGTGCTCACTTGGCAACTGGCACAGCAGGGTACAGTTCAGGGCCACATCTCTCATGCATGCGGAGCGGCCTGGCCGGTGCAGGACTGCAGATTGGAAGGTGGGTGGGTTGTGGGAGGGGTGTTGATCGGCTACGTTCTGGACTCCTGCGGCTTGCTTTCCGCTGCTGCCAACCGAAGCGGCGCAGCAAATGCTGAAGCAGCAAACACACTCTACACACACAGACATGTGATCGTACCGAGGGATCGATAGCAGAGGATGGAGGGGAAAGGAGGGGGGAAGGGGGAAACGGATCGAGAGCCGCGTCGGATGTAAATGAGGGCGGCATCTGTCTTTTCTGAAACATTGCAGCGTAGTAAAAATAAAAGAGTGATTGGTTTGTCCTTTTTTTCTTTCCTTAACTTGCACGACGAGGGTGGTTTGGGGGTACGACGGGGCCGGGCGGACGGCCAACCCAAGGTCACATTCGCGTGCACACACGCCTGGAGCGGTAAAATTGGCGGGGAGAAACACCTGAAAGAGGCGTTCAGGAGGGCCCACTGATGAACAGGGGCAGGAAAGCTTCCGAGTGTACTCCGTGTGTATTCCCCGTATTCTGGGGTCGAAACGAATGAGGGGAGGGCCCGCGGCTGGAAGGGGGGGGGGGAGAGAAAAAGGGGAGGAGGGGGGGCAACAGGACAAAGCACAAGGAGGAGAAAGACGAGAAAATTTATACTGTAGCCCTGCCACGCTTTTGTCACGGTTTCCCCCAACGACTCAAGACACACACACACACACCCACCCACCCACCCAAGAACAAGGTTGTCAAGTCTGCGGTTCGTCTGGGTTCTTGGGTTATAGGCTTTGAGGCTATCGACGGGGCGCCGTAAGATATAATGGGTCCCGGCAGCGCAGGCGATCCAAACCAAAGTACTATACATGACCAGTCCAATAGTTCCTTTGACGAGATGAAGCCCCTGTTCGATCCGAGATCTGACGAGGGGGCGAAGAGAAGGGAGAGGCATTTTTTCTTTCTGCTTTTTGTTGGTCCTGTCGGTGCTTCCGTCCTCCCATTTTAGCTGCCTAGACTGGAGCTTGATCGAAAAAAAAGAAAAAGGAAAAAATCAACCAGAAACCAGACCCATGTCAACATGCTTTAGATATGGTGTAACTATAGTACATGGCCATGGGCCACAGAAGGTGTGCCTAGGCACAACAGAGATTGCAAGCCAAAGAAGGGAGGAGGGGGGAGAGAGAGAGAGAGACAGGAGGGGCCACCCACCCACTCACCCACCGTTCGAACACTAGAGAAGCGTACCATCAGCCCACCCGACTCCCTGGCGATTGGAGGAGGGACGAACCCCCTGCAGAATCCTCTCCAGAGATCGGAGGTCCAATCAAGATGCTGCCAGTCTCCCCCACGCTGACGCCGTGACTCTCTGTTGAAGGTTTTTTCTTCTTCTCTCCCACAGCCCAGCTGAAGGCGGTCAAACACCGCTCCTCGACGAAGTTTTGAGATTGTGGAGAGGGGGTGGTGTGGACTGGAGCCCTGCGAACCTGTGGCCCCCTGGTGGAGAATGGAGGGGAGAGAGGGAGAGGAGAGGCTGTGAACCCTACCGAGGCGTAGTTGGTTCGCAGTGGCACATGCAGGCGAGCAAGCACGACGTGTGGATGGTTCCGTGTCGCGTTCATCGGTAACACCGCCTTTCGAGGCAGACGAGGATGCAGGAGACGGGTGTGCTGCAGACCTCAGGAGAGCATCAACAGACCTACCTGGTGAGATTCTCTCGGACCGAGAGAGGAGGGAGGGAGAGAGAGAGAGAGAGAGAGGGGAGAGAGAGAGAGAGAGAGAGAGAGAGAGAGAGAGAGAGAGAGAGAGAGTCCTGGACAGGTCCCGCTCTTCCGCTCCTTTGCTGTGTATGTGTGTGTGTGTGTGTGTGCCTGACCCGACGCCGTGCTGCCACAACGTTGCAAAGGCCAGTGTACAGTGTAAGAGTTGAAGTTGCTGAGGGAATAAACACCAGTACCTGTTCTGTTGTACCTACTTACCCTCGTACACAGTAGTATCCTTTTTCCCTCTCCCCCTTCGTTCCCTTCTCTGCCTCTGCCGTACTATTACCGGCCTGGGCTGGGTCTGAGCTGACACACCGACTCGGCTTGCCGTCCGCTCCGTGCGCCTAGTGCGGGCAGATCAGGATCAGGATACAGGATCAGGGTTTGGTGGCCGTCAGCACTCTTGGCTTTGTGTGTATGTGTGTGTGCTCTCTCTCTCTTCTCTCTCTCGTCTCCCGCTCACTCTCGCTCTGGGCCAGGTCGATCCTCGAGGCGATTCATCACCTCCTCCTTTTTTCCTTTTTTCTTTTTTCTTTTTTCTGTATGTCAAGGATCTCCCCCTCCCGCAATCAATCCTTCCCCCCTCCTCATCCTCCTCCTCAGCTTCTCCTGGTATTCTTTGTGTATATCCTCTCTTGTGCTGTGCCTTTTTTTTTTTTAAGCCATCTCGTTTATATCCTGCAACGTTTAGAAAGCGTGTTTAGTCTTTTCTCCGGCCCCTCTTTTCCTTCTTGTGCAGTTCTTGTTCGATTTTTTTGTTTATTGTTGCGTTTTCCCTTTTGACTGGGAACGCAAATTTACTTATATACCTGCATTGATCTGTGCTTTATCCTGCTCTTCCGAACGCCGCGTCATAGTGACGAGGACCACAGCGGACCGGACCCCCCGTTCTCACACCCAATCCCGCCCTCTACCCACGATCAAGATTGCCGGCAATAATCCCTCGTCATGTCCCAGCCTGCGACCAACCTCCTCTGAACTGGCCAGGCGGGTTGCGACCGCCACAGGAGGCCAAACCCCTCCTCCCCCTCTCTCCGTGTGGCTCTCGACCTTCTGTTTCCCTCCCCCCCTTCTTCTCCATATAGGACATTAGGGACACACAGACCATAGAGAGCAATAAGGCAGCCCCTCTCTTTCCCGAGGGCACTCCAGGAGCCCTTCATGGTACAGGGGATTGCGCTTAAGATGGCCAGCCTCTCGGATCTGGCGAGCCACCATCATCACCACAACAATAACCACCACCACCATTCCAACAAGATCACAAAGGCACCCCGAGGGGGGTAAGATGGTCAAGCCCATCCTGAAGAGACTGGCCTCGACGTCGTCGCCAAAGAACTCGCTCGACCTGGACAGGGGCTGGGAGGACCAGACGGTAGACCTTGGCTATGGCGGCAGCGGCGGCAGCAACAACAACAACAGCAGCAGCACGTACGAGTCCTCAGGGCGGCCCAGCATGTCGCCCTCCGTCCGCGACGTGAGCTTCCAGTTCCCTCCCTCGTGGGAGCCCACAGGCTATGGCGGCGGTGTTGGTGTCGGTGGGGTAGGCGGAGGAGGCTCAGCAGCCGGCTCAGGAGCGACGACACCAGTCGGGGCGGCGGCGGCGGGGCTCGAGGCAACTTCGGTACACGTAGGCGTGACGTCCAGCGCAGCAAGAAACCTCAGTCGTGGCAGGTACCAGCACGCAAGGTCCACCTCGGCGGCGTCGCACGTCTCGATAGGAACCAACGGAAGCAACCACCGCCCGGGCGGGGGCTCCTTCGTGCACCCCTTCCAGCAGACGCCTCGAACCCACACCCCGCCGCTGACCTATGCCAACTCGTTCACCTCGTTTGAGCGCGACAACAACCCCGCCAGGGACTACTCCCCCGACCGTCATCACCGAGAACGACGACGACGACGACGACGACGACGACGACGAAGACGACGACGACGACGACGACGAAGACGACGACGACGACGACCAGCAGCAGCAGCAGCACCACCACCACCACCACCACCGTCGTGCCGGCTCGGCCTCCCTCTCCCAGTCGTTCGCCGCCGCATCCTCTCACCTGCACAGGCCCCAGCCCAGCAATAGTCACTCTACCACCAACCTCAGGCGCCCCTCGCTTGCCAGCCAGCGCACGTCTTCCCTGTCAGACATTCGCAGCCACAGCAGCAGCAACAACAATAACAACAACACCAGTCACCACCACCACAACCCACCCCTGCGCGTCAACACGACCCCGAGCTTCCCACGCTCCGTCCCGACGTCCTCCCGGCTGGCAGCACATGGCTCCCTCGGCACGGCGAACTCGAACTCGAACTCAATTTCCGACCTACAGCTCAACCTAAGCCCCACCGACTCACCACGACCGTCCCTCCACCTCGCCAGCCCCACCAACTCCAGCGCGACCGCCATGTCGCCGCTCCGCACCAGCCTGGAGGGAGCCTTCCGCCTGCGCTCCCGCAGCGAGGTCGACATGGGCGCCCGCCAGGACATCCGCGAGGCGCGCCGCAAGTTCGAGGAGAACGAGCGCATAAAACAAGAGAAATACGAGGCCGAGCAGCGGCGCAAGCAGGAGCGCAGGCAGGAGAAGGAGAGGGCTGCCGCCGCGCGGAGGAACGCGGGTGGTGTTGGCGGCGGCGGCGGCGAGAAGTCGCCCAGCATTGGGCGCTCATCCTTCTCGCGGAGGCGCTCGCCACCCCTCACCTCGGTGGTCAGCAACACGTCAGGTACCCGCCGCACCCGGTCTGGCGATTCTGCCATCCACCAGCACAAGCACCACCAGCACCACCCTCATCATCACCGCGGCGGCGGCGGCGGCGTCGCCACCACCACTATCAACGAGAAGGCCGAGGGCGCGAGCACGGGATTCCTCAGCAGCAACTACGAGAGCACTGCGGACGGCGCTGCGCCCAGCTTCGGACAGGATGTCATGGACATCCGCTTCGAGACCCCAAGCGGACCACCACCGCCAAGAGGAAGACCCAGAGCTACTGGACCTCGTTCGTCCTCTGGTTCCGCACCCGCCTGCTGAAGCTGGGCCGTCAGTAGGCGGGGGCATACATTCCTCTCGGCGCCCTGCCACCTCACGGTCATGCTCGCTTGCAGTATACGCCATACATGACAGCACATGAATCCCCACCACAAAAGATGTCTCTGTATAACATTTGCACTCACAGCTATCAGATTGAGAGCGAAAGCATTGGGTTTCCCCTGTTCTGTGTTTTCACAGCCACCACTGCACATATCAACATCCCTCACATCACCACCACAACAACAAGACTAAATGCATGCATATGGAGGAGGTGCTATGGACATACATGGGGTGTGCACTCGGAACACAGAGGCATTGAGCAAAGCAGCTGACGGCCAATTTTCTCATCTTGTTTTCTTTTCTTTTTATTCCCCCATTCGCGAGGTGTTTGGCTCGGCTTTTGAAAGGCAAACATTCTGAAATTCTCATGGTTTCTGGGCGTTCTGCGGGGAAAGGGAGGCCTTAACATCGCAACCACTCTATCAACGTCTCTGCTCAGTCTGGAAGTAAAGGCTTGGCTTGCATGTCGTGTATTTATCTGGATGGCTGGGCGGCTGGACAAATGGGTTCCAGTTCAATCTCTGGACCCTGCTCAAACTTTTCTGTTTGTGGGAGACAGCATGGCTCGGTCTCTTTCTTTTCTTTTTCTTCTTTTTTTTTCTTTTTATCTTTTAGATACCACTGGCGGTGGCCTCTGGTGGGAGGGAACCGGAGCAGAGGGCAAATCAACATTGATTCTGAACACACTTTATCTGGGTGTATCGTAGACGGGTTGACTGGCTAACACTACTACTACTACTACTACTACTACTACTACTACTACTACTACTACTACTACTACTGTGGCATGTGTACGATATGTGTTGGACCCTTTTGATTTATTCTTGCATGTGAAACCTCGTCTCTTCACACACTCTCTCTCATCCCGAGCGAACCCCACTCCTGAACGCCCCTCCTCATCAGCAGCAGCCGAGGGAATGGATCTGGAACCATTGTGATCCGTGCCCTCCGGGAGGCTGGGAAAGGGGGGTGCTAAAAGCAGACGAGGTGATAACGGGCGACAATCCTTAGTAGACTATATGTTGTAGCGGCTCTAGGGCCTCCTCGGCCCCGCTGGGGCTGTCCGTAGTCTGCAGTGTCGTCGTATCCAGGTGGTACATAGCCTTGGACCTTGCGCAGCATTGGTCGAAGTCAATCGGGCGGTACAGTATTACTTGTTTTATGCTGTATTTGTTCTTCTTGAATATGTTTTGCTAGGAGGTGTTGATGTGATTTAGTAACTAACACGACCAGTGTGCGTGGTGGTTGTTAAGGTTCGTTGTTAAGGTTCGTTCTACTTACAGCAGCTCTTCTCAACACGCCGCGCGCGGGACGCTGAGTTAATAATCAAGCCCCTACCTGGTCGTTCCTGCTCAACTCAGCAACATCTAACCTCCTCACCTCATCATACCTTCCTTTTCTCCTTGAAACAAAATTGGTACATACAAGCAAACAGAGACTCGTTTCCGCCCAGGCTGTAAGGAAAGGAACCTCCCAAGAGAGAGAGAGAGAGAGAGAGAGAGAGAAGAAACAAGAAAAAAGCAAAACAGGCAAAGCCACAGCAATGGCGCCGTTGAGATCGTTTGCCAACTACCCAGGCGCAAGAGAGGCGACGGATATCAGCTATGACCTGGACGACCAGGCAAAGAACCCCGTGCTCCGCGGCCTTCCCCTGGCCATTGGCGCCGCGATGTGAGTATCGAGAGAGCAGTGCTACTTTCCAAGATGAGGTCTCTCTGTGTTCTTCCTTTCATCTTCTTTTTGCTAACTTTGGTCGAACATACACGTAGTGTCACGAGGAGTATTCTCCTGCAGCGGTTCCTGTACGGCAATGCTGGGTTCGACAAGCTAAGTGCTGTTGAGAGTCTGAACGACGAGCCCTGGCGATTCGATGTGAGACAGTCTCTGCCCATGTGCGTATATGTGTGTCGTGAACGAGCTGACAACCTTGTCCTCAGCCCACTGTGATCCCCCTCACAGATCCCTCGGCACCCAGCATCTCACCGCCGACATTCGAGCCGGAGCTGCTCGAAGCCCTGCCCGCAGACACACCAGGACGCTACGCCTCCTTTGCAGACTACCACAAGCTCTACCTCTCGGGCGCCGCCACGCCCGTGCAGGTGGTGGAGGCCCTCCTCCCTCTCATCCGGCGTGATGTGCCCTCACCCACACCCTACGCCAAGGCATGGCTCGACATCCACGTCGACGACGTCCTCGCCGCGGCCAGGGCCTCTGCTGAGCGCTACGCGTCCGGCAAGCCCCTGGGCGTGCTCGACGGCGTCCCCTTCGGCGTCAAGGCTGACCTCCCCGTCAGGGGCTACCTGAGCACCTACGGCATGCGCGTCAACCCGTCGCTGTCCTTCTTCCGCACGCCCGAGGCCGAGACGCTCTGGCCCGTCCTGAAGCTCGAGGAGGCCGGCGCCATTATGCTCGGCAAGATGAACCAGCACGAGATCGGCATGGACACGACAGGCTGCAACCCCGTGACTGGAACCCCCGTCAACTTCTGCAACCCGGCTTACTACCCCGGAGGGTCCTCGTCGGGCGCCGGCTCGGCCCTGGGCGCAGGTCTCGTGCCCTTGTGCGTCGGCACCGATGCTGGCGGCTCGATCCGTGTGCCCACCTCCACAGCGGGGTGCGTCGCCCTCAAGACCAGCCATAACCGCACCTGCGTCATGACCAGCAGCATGTGCATCGTCGGGCCCATGTGCGCCAACGCCGCCGACCTCAGCGTCGCGTACCGCGTCATGGCCCAGCCCGACACCTCGGACCCCGTGAGCGGCTTGTTCGCGGCGAGCGAGAAGCCAGCCCCCGGCGCAGCTGGCGGCAAGAGGTATCTCGGCCTATGCCGACCGTGGCTCAACCGTGCTGCCCCCGACGTGCGCGCCCTGTTCGACAGGGCTGTCGCATGGTACGAGCAGGAGCTGGGCTACGAGGTCGTCGACATCGACATCCCGCTCATAGCCGAGGGCCGCACCGCGCACGGCGCTGTCAACCTCGCCGAGGCTGCCGACAAGGCCCGCGCCCGAGTGTCCCCGGCGGCTGACGGTGCCGCCGCAGCCGCGAGGTGGACCGACCTGCTGTCTCCGGCCAACGCCATCACCTGCTGTGTAGGCGCGCAGACCACGGCCGGCGACTACATGCGCTTTGCCCAGGTGCGCTCGGCGCTCATGCGGCACCTGGCGTTCCTTTTTGAGAAGTACGGGGCGGGCCTGCTGATCGCGTCGCCGACGCTGCCCGACGCAGGATACGCCGTCCACCCCGGCGACGAGGCCCGCGGGTTTACGGACGGCGACCGTACCCTGCGCAGCATGCTGTTCGTGTGGCTGAGCAATATGAGCGGCTGCCCGTCTGCCACGGTGCCCGTCGGGTACGTGCCGCCCGAGAAGGGCCAGGGGAAGCTGCCCGTCGGCATGCTGGCCATGGGGATGTGGGGCGAGGAGGAGAGGCTGCTCGGGTGGGCGGCCGAGGCCGAGAGGTACCTGAGGGAGGGGCCTGGGGGCGGACGGGTCAGGCCTGAGGCCTGGGTTGATGTGATTGGGCTGGCCAAGGAAGGCAAGACGTTGTAGTCAGGGAAAGAAAGGGGTTTGAAACGAGAGCTTTTGTGTGGCGCCTTATCTGCGTTGGTGGTGTATAATATCGAGGTTTGGAAAATGAGGTCTATTAGGTGATCGGAACGGCGGCATAAAGAATGCGTTTGATTGACTATGTGCACACACATCCGACTGCAGCTACAAAACACAAAAGGGACACGGTTAGATGCTCGCAATATCAAACTTCCTCAGTTCAATGTGTAGTAGACTTGGTCCCTCTCCCTTGTTGGGCAGCGGGTGTTGTTGTACATTGACTACGGCCGTGCAGCGTCTCTCAACATGGGAACAACGCCAATATTGATAATCCCCGAGCTCTTAAAGGGGTTCGCCTTATATATATTATATGTATAATAAGAAAGTAACGTGCCACATATCCTCAAAGAAAAAGACAAATGCTAGGCTACCTACTTTCTCCCTCTCGCCTCTCGCCATTTTTACCACTCGGCAATTTCACCCGCCTTGGGCTTCTGCATCCTCACGACCTTGTCGCAGTTGAGCAGGCAAAGAGGGTCAAAAGCTTGCTTCATCTGCAACAGAGGATTCAAACGTGTTAGTTTTTTTTTTTTTTTAAAAAAAAAAAAAAAAAGGGGAGGAGACAAGACACAAGATGGGAGGAGAAAAGAAGAAAAAGAAACAAGAAGAAGGGGGAAACGTACCTTTCTCATGGCATCTACTGTGCTGGCGCCTAGCTCGTGCGGTAGGTAGTCGCGCTTGACCAGACCAACTCCATGCTCGCCCTGGAGGTTACATCTTGTCAGCGGAGATTGATGAATGCTAATGGATATTTACGTGGAGGGGAGGGTGTGTGTGTGTGTGTGTGTAGGGGTGGTCACTTACCGTCACTGTGCCCTCCATCTCGACAGCTCGCTTGACCATCCTGTGGACGACCTCCTCTGCCATCTTCCTCTCGGCGTCACTGTAGAGCAATATTGCTGTGAGGGGGACGAAGGAGGTGTCAGCTTCTTCATCTTGTTGTTTTTCTTATGCAATGTGTGTCTTGAGAGGGGTTGAGTAAGAGTTGAGTGTGTGTGAGACGACATACTGTGAAAATTCCGTCGCCAACATGGCCCACGATGGTGCCATAGAGCCCACTCTCCTGGACATCCTTCTTGGTCTCCTCGATGATGTCCGGCAGCCTGGAGATGGGCACGGCGACGTCGCCGGTCCAAACCTTGTCGCCGTCCCTCTTGACGGCCATGGTGCTCCACAGCGCCTCCTTGCGGGCCGACCACAGCTCCAGCTGCTCCTCGGCGCTCTTGGCAAAGTCGAAGCCGGTGCTGCCGGACTTTTTGGCCATCTGCCTGACGAGGTCGATCTGCTCCTTGACGCCTTTGTCCGTGCCCGCGAACTTGAAGAACAGGGTGGGCGCCTCCTGCCAGGTGCGGGCGGTGTGGCCGGCCTTGTTGATGCACCTCATCATCTCGTCGTCGAGGATCTCGACGGCGGCGACGGGCACGCCGGACCCGACCACGCGGCCCACGCAGTCGGCGGCCTGGCGGATCGAGCTGAAGGAGCACACGGCGACGCTGGTGGTGGCCGGGCGCACGGTGACCTTGAGCGTGGCCTCTGTGACGAGGCCCAGGGTGCCCTCGCTGCCGATGAAGACCTTGGTCAGGTCGTAGCCGGCGGAGCTCTTGCGGGGCCTCTGGCGCGTCCTGACGACGGTGCCGTCGGCGAGCACGACCGTCAGGCTCAGCACCCACTCCCGCATGGTGCCGTAGCGGTAGGCGTTGGTGCCGCTGCAGCCCGTGCCGATCATGCCGCCGATCATGGCGCCCGGGCCCGGGTCGGGCGGGAAGAACAGGCCCTCGTCGGCCAGCTGCTCGTTGAGGTGCTCCCAGCCCACGGCGGGCTGGACCACGACGTCGAGGTCGTCCTTGTGCAGGGCCAGGACCTTGTCCATGCGGCCAAAGTCGACGCAGATGCCGCCCCTGGTGGGCGCAAAGTGGCCCTCGAGGCTCGTGCCGCCGCTGTAGCCCGTCACGGGGATCCTGCGCTTGTGGCACACCTTCATGATGCGCGAGACCTCGTCTGTGGTGGCTGGGTACACGACGCAGAAGGGCATGGGCTCCGAGGCCGGGCGGTTGTGGGTGGACCACTCGGACTGCGCGTGCGAGAGGAGGACGTCCTGCACGGTGGAGACGTGGTCCTTGCCGACGATCTCGATAAAGTCGGCCCAGGCGGCCTCGAGCTCGGCGGGCGACACGTTGTGCCTGGGGGCCCGGGTCACGGACAGAGGGAGGGTCGAGGTCGGTTCTGGGTCACGGGGCAGCTTGGTGCCGCAGTAGAAGGCCATGAGGGAGGCGAGGACGACGACTAGAGCTCAGAGAAAGGCAACAGACGGTCAGCTTGCCAAGGTTCTATTCGCTGGAGATGAACGTTTTTATTTTCCTCGACAGTACTACTCACCCACCGTAGTCGCGAGGTTCCTCCCACCACCATCTCTCGCCTGTCTCTCAATCGCCGCCTGCCTCAGCTCCTCCTTCTCCCTTGCCATGCGCTGCGTGATACTCTCTAGCATCTGGCCCTTAAAACTCGACCCTTTGTCTGACGACGAGGCCCATCTTGTCTGTTGGCGGCTCAGCAGTGCGCCTGGTATCCTTCGCGCCGCGATAGTTGCTCCTCCACCTCCTCCTCTAGGGGATTGTGGGGCTTGGAGGCCCTTCAGCAGGGTCGCCATCCTTCTGCTGAGCTGTTGTGACATTGTGTAGAGCGAGAGAGGGAGGGAGGGAGGATGCGCCGAGACGGAGAAAGGTTGTATGAAAGGTGTAGAGGTTTGAACGTGGATGGGTTCTGCCTCTTCTGCCCGACGGGGGGGATTTCTGAACAGGGCGTCAATGCAGCCTAGCCGATCATCGCGCCGCCCACTGGTCCCGTGCCTATTAAACAAAGGAAAACCAGATTACTGAACAGGTGGGTGGGTGTGTCTCTCTGTCTATCTTGCGTGGTCGGCACTGCTTTGGAGGAGGGGTGTGAGCGGGTTGCTGCAAGTAGCACGACAGCCGGGAGGAAAATGACGAAGGCCCCGCTCCGGGAAAGCTCTATAGAGTAGCTACGGCGGGAGCTGCACGGGTCTTGGCCCCGGTACTTTGAAGGCTCCGCTTGCCGGCATTTTCGGACGAAACACTTTGATAGGGTATCGATGGATACTTTTCTTTCTTGACAAGAGAGAACAAGGACGATTGCTTGGTAATCCTTTTTTTTTTTTTTTTTTTTTTTTTTTTTTGCGGGAAAAATTAACATAGAATGGCAGGGAATTATTGCCGTGTTATCTCAGAGTATCCCGTGGGGGAGAGCGACTGTGAGTTAAGGTTGGAAAGAGGAGGGACAGAGAGAGAGAGAGAGAGAGAGAGAGAGAGAGAAAGAGAGAGAGCCCTTTTGATGTTGATTATCATGGCGAAAAAAGCGTATAGCACATACATAGTTCACGCTGAATTCTGAGGGTTCTGTTGATTGTCATATTTCCCTTTGCTTTTTGCTCCACCCTCCCTGGCTTCATCCGCTTCTATAGTAAGTACTTAAGTGTCTTGGTACACAGGGCAACTAGCAGCAGCGTCCCTCAACTCAGCTCTCCTCCCTCTTCCCCTCCTTCTTCAGGCTAGGGTGTGATCAAATCAGTTCTATTCGTGCAAATGTACAAGTCAGGTTGGGTGGTTGAACTCTTGACAGGGACCAGTTCGAGCGTCTCGAACCTCTCTCTCTTGGGAAATCCCTTGCGGCGCATCTACTCGACCTTGAGGCTCTGCAGCCTCGCTTCCGTCTGGATGACCTGTACAGCGCAGGAGACCGTTAGCATGCTTTGTTTATTTGGTAGCAAACATAGTTAGGCCCAGCCAGTGGTGGCAGAACTTACCTCTAGAGCCTGTCTGACCTCCAGCACCTTCCTCACCTCGCCCAGCCAGTCCCGGCTCAGGGTCTTTGCCCAGCCCGTCAGGCCGTTCATCTCCCGCGCCGCGGCGTCCAGGTTGCCCTCCTCGAGGAACGTCTGGGTGCGCGTGAGGATGCTCTCGACGTCGTCGCCCGCGGCGACCCCCTGCTTCTTGAACAGCACCTTGCTCAGCACGAGGCTGGACGCGTGGCTGGCGACGCCCGCGTCTTCGGGCAGCAGCGAGGCCTTGCGCACCTCGCCGGCCACCCGCCGGAACCTGTCGATCAGCTCTGCCGAGTTGGACACGCCGCGCTGGTACGCCGAGGGGTTGATGGAGGCGATGGCCGCGTTGACCACGGCATCGTCCGCCGCGATCTCCTTAAGCGCCACGAGCTCCTTGATAAAGGGCCGCGGGTGCGCCGCGTCCTCGAGGCTCGCGCGGACCGCCTCCACGGCCACGTGGAGCTGCTGGGTGCGCAGGTTCATGTCGATCACCTCGTTCCAGCCCGTGGCCAGGCTCTCCAGGTCCGACACGGCCTTGGAGAGCTCCTCCAGCCTGCCGAGCCTGCCGTCCCGCTCCGTCTCGACCTGCCTCCTGATCTGGTCCCTGAAGTGGCTCTTCAGCGCGATGGCCTGCTCCAGGAGCTTGTTGTTCAGCTTTTCCTCGTGCACCTGCCTCTCCCGCTCCGACATGACCCTGACGCGCTCGTCGTACGCCCCCTTGATCCTCTTCATCTCCTCGTCAAACTCCCGCTGCCACCCCGCCTCCTGCGCCGCCATGGTCTTCTCGACACGGCTGAGCAGGTCGTTGGCGGCCTTGTCAAAGTCCTCGACCCGCGCCTTCACCTTGGCAGCAGCCTCCGCCTCGGCAGCCGCCTTGATCTGGTCGATCTCCCCAAAGACCTTCTTGAGCTCGTTCTTGGCCTTGTCGACAGACGAGGCATACTTGCCGTGCGCACCGTCAGCGTTGATGACGGCGATTATGTCGTTCAGCATGTGCGCCAGGTTCTGGACCAAGGGCTCGTCGGCATCAGGGAAGTAGACCGGCTGGATCGGTGCGGCAGGAGGGAGGCGCGACGGCTCGTTGACCTCGGGCGCCCTGAAACCGGATGATGCTGCGACGGGAGCAGCAGCAGCAGCTGGCGCGGGAGCGTCCTTCTTGGGCTCTGCCTTGAGCGCGGGAGCGGGCTTCTCCTTGGGCTTGGGGGCCTCAGGCGCGGGCGCCTTCTTAGCGGCCTCCTTCTTCACCGCAGTCGTCTTCTCAACAGCGCTCGACTGCCGCCCGGCCGGCTCGCCAGCGTCTGCTACCCTCCAGGCCACACCGTGCTGGGCCGGGATGCGCACAGCCTCGCCTGTGTCGCGTGGGCGCTGGCCACCGCGGTTCGAGATGTTAGGGAAGCGCTTCCGGAACTCCATCTCCTCCAGGTAGAGCACGGCCTGCTCGCCGTAGGGGATGTACTCGGTAAAGAAGTCGTGGAACTTGTCGTTGACCCGCGAGTAGTAGACACCACCGCCAAAGGCGACAGCGCCCAGGATCACGAGGGTCAGCACATAATTGCGCAGTCTTCTGAAGAAGCCCTTGCCCGCGGGTGGAGGAGGAGGCGGCGGAGGTGTAGAGGTCGCCGGCCCTTCCTTCTTCGAGACCTGCCCGAGGTCTTCTGGGGCGGGAGGTGTCAGGGGCACGTTCTCAGGCGCGATGGTGCTGGCCTGGACCTTGGACTCGTTCGCTGGCGGGGGTGGTTGTGTCGATGGAGCAGTATTGGTCTCTGCAGCCGGTGGTTTGGGAACTTGGATCTTTTCATCGGCGTAGCCTCTCTAAGTACACCACGCAGTCAGCCACCAATTAGCAGCATATCGCGCTGGAAACGCTGCTAGAGAAAAATAGATAGCACTCACCCTCGTCACGAGGAGGCCAGCAGGCCGAGCTGCTGCTGCTGCGGCTTGCCATTGGCGGCCAGGAGCAGCGGCAACAGACCTGCTGCTCAGACCCCTCACGGATCGAAGTGATGTCCGCAACATGAGGGAATGCAATGGCCCGTCGCGGGTATTGAATTGGGTGGTGAGGGATGAGGGGAGGAGGAGGGGGAGAGATCACGACCTGGGGGTTCATTCAGAGTGCTGCTGCTTTTGCGGGAAAATTCGCGACTCGACCTGGTTTTGCCGAAGCTCTGGCGGCAGGCCACAAGCGACAGGGATCCCTACAGCATACTATGTACTACAAGTACCACCGTAGGGTAACTTCAGGCACGCAGGCTCCAGTGGCTAACTAAAAGTTTAGAAGCAGTAACGTCATACTGTTGTCCCTTCATTGCTGGCCCCAGCAAAATTATCTGAGGGCTTTTTTCCCCCTTCTCTTTTCATTCTGCTATTTCTTTTTTCTTTTTGCTATTCTTAAATAAGAAAAAGAGAGAGGGAGAAAAAAAAAAAAGAAAAGTCTGGGCAAAATTATAGATAGGAGAAGCGATTTATGATTTCTTCGTGTTTACCTATGACTAACCTCTTTGAACGATGGACGAGATGCTTGTCAAGAATTGAGATGAGCAATACCCATGATAGGACGGGGCTCTCGGCCGTTAGCCCAGCAGTTGGTCCTCTGTGAGACGAGGCAGGACTGCAAGAGCCTGTTGCAATGTGGTATTGTATTGGATGCTCTGCTCGTACAGAAGCGTCTCCTGTCTATTCATCTGCACACGAGACCGGAGAGAGCAAAGACCAAAAGAAAAAGAAACAATCTCATCAACTTGAAGCCCCATCCCCGACGCCAGTGAATCCTGTCTCTTCCCTGGACCAAGCCAAACGATCGAAAAGTTCTTAGATTGGAAATTCCCGGGGGACGCATCATAAAACAAAAAAAGAGGTATTAGATAAGGGATTGATGCCGTTCCCGTCGTACGAGCACTCGACACCAGAGCATGAGCCGACATCTCACGGACTTTGTTACTCGTTCCGAAAGTGCATGGAACTTGTTGTCGCAAGCAACCAACGAACCTCGCACGCTCCGCGGCGGTGTTTCGATATCCGGGCGTACGCATCGTGGGTCGTGTAAATTCTCTACCCGGAAGGGCGAGCGGGCCCCATAGTGACACGCAAGCCTTCCCCACCAATCAGAATTCCTCTCGACACATCCGCAGAGGCCGAGGAAGAAAGGTTTAGCAGGCACACGGGCCGTTGCTGTTGGTGTTGGCACTCTCCGGCGTGCCGAGGCTGACGCCCGGCCGTTGGCCTGTCCGGGAGTGTCGCGGTCCGGCCTGGTCGAGCGGCAGCTTCTTGGCGATCGCCGTAAACAGTTCCCTGACGTTCTCGGCCGTCTTGGCCGAGGTCTCGAAGAAGAGGAGGCCGGCCTCGCGGGCGTACGCCTCGGCGTCCGATGTCTGGATGGCCCTCTTGTCGGGCTGCTCGGTGACGAGATCGAGCTTGTTTCCGGCTAGCGCGATGATGATGTTCTCGTTGGCCTGGCGCTGGAGCTCCTTGACCCACGCCTTGGCCTTGTCCAGCGATGACTATATCTCGGCAGGTCAGCCTGATTTTTCTTTAATCGCTGGTGCGCGAGCGCGCGCGCGCGCGCATACACACACACGCACACACCCATTATTTCTCTCCGCAGTCAACATATACGTACGGCTTGTGTGATATCGTAGACAACTACGGCGCAGTTCGCATTCCTGTAGTACATGGGCGCCAGGGACTTGTAGCGCTCTTGCCCGGCGGTGTCCCAGATCTCGAACTTGACGGTGGTGGTATCATCGAGAGAGATGGTCTGTGTGAGGAAGGCGGCGCCAATGGTAGATTCTCTGTAGGAGTCGAATTGGTCCTGCACATCCGGTCAGCCCATTAGTGTTCAGCACCGGCCGGGATGGGATCGGGCTCCGGCGCACCTTTACGAAACGCAACACTATTGAGCTCTGGAATCGCACGTCAGCGCAAGCAGCGGAGATGGAAAGGAAGGTAGGGATGCGGAGTTAATACCTTGCCGACAGCAGACTCTCCTGCAGGACGGTTAGCAAACGGTGTGTCTGACTGTTGCCATCTTGCTCAAGGGTGTAGACATACCAAGCAGGACCAGCTTGAACTGCGCAAATCTGTTGCCCATGCCACGGGCACCAGGAGGACCTCGGGAAGCCATGACAGAGGTGTAGGGAGGGCTTATCCAGAACCCTTCGTGGTGGTGGTGGTGGTCAAGAGGTCGTCGAAGGCCCACCGCTAGCTGGCTGAGGCACTCGTGTTGAGGTAAGATCGGGCTGCTGGAAAGGCTGGACCGGGAGGGGTGTAAACAGAGGAAAGTTCGGAAGTCGATAGGAGGAGGAGAGGAGAGAGGAGAGCCAGAGCAGAGGTTGAGTAGAGAAGAGGAGACAGAGGCAGTTGGGGGTTGAGGTTGAGATGGTGGAGTGGATGATGAAAGCGTGTGATTTGGTTAGTCTCAGTGACCAAAGACTGTTGAGAGTAGAGGCTTCTAGCAGTAACAGGTTGCGGCAGTGGCTTGGTTGGACCTTGGCCTGGTGTGCCCACTACTGCAGTCCGTACAACACGTCAGGCGCTGCCGCTGACTGACGGGGCAGCCCAAGATTCCGAGGTGTCTCACCTCTTGGCCCGTGCACCCCACTCTTCTCTCTCTCTCTCTCTCTTCTGCCCACATTACATTCACAAGCCAGTGTAGTGTACGGAGTGCAGTGCATACTTAGTAATAGTACGGACGTACAGTAGTTCGTGCTGTGCTGTGCTGTGCTGTGCAGGGTACACTGGGTTCTGGTCCCTAGTCCCTGGTCCCCTGTCCAGATGACGAAGGTCCCAGCTGAAATTAGAACAGCCCCTTGTAACCTTGGGGGTCCAGTCTGCAACATGCAGGCAAGCAAGCTACAGTACCACCGTCTACTACTAAGTAGTAAGTAGCTTGTCGACGTGTAATATTATCAACGCCCTCATCTCGTCGACACGAGCCCCTTCTCAAGCCTTGCAGTCACCAGCCTTGCCACTTCTCCCTTCTGTAGCAAGCTGCAGGGCCTACACCACAACGTCTGATGGCCTAGAGTTTTTCTTGTCCGGTCAACCCACCCAAAACTCCCATCAATCCCCATCTCTGATCGACAAACTGTCCCGTTGTTCCCTTGCTCGAGCTCTCGCCCATCATGGCCCTCCCTTTCAGGGATATCAACGTCCAGGTCGCCTCCGACAGCTACGTCTTCCGCTCCCCCTCGTCGCCCAACGCCCCTGCCCTCACTATCGACCGTCCGTCTGGCGATATCCGGCTGAGTGATGGGGCTCTCGTTGCTGGAAAGAGGGTCTCGAGGGTGACGAGCATCGCTGGCATCCTGGGAATTATCCAGCTGCGACTTGGTAAGGCAACAACAGCCCGAGAAGCCTCGACAAGATAACTTGCCCCTCACAAGCGTCCGTTCCCGTTCCTAATCCTGACCTTGAACAGACAAGTATGTCATCGTCATCACGAAAGCCCAGCCCGTCGGCCGCCTCAGGGGCCACATGGTCTACAAGATCGTCTCCACCGACATCCTTCCCATGCGAGAGCGACAGGTCCACGACCCAGACGAGGATAGGTTCCTCGCTATCCTCAAGACCTTTATCAGGTCTGGTCCGATGTACTTCTCCTACTCGATCGACCTCACAAACAGCTTCCAGCGCCAGTCGCACCACGACAGCTCGGCCCCGCTGTGGCAGAGGGCGGACGACCGCTTCTTCTGGAACAAGTTCGTCCAGTCCGACCTGATCGAGTACCGGAACATGGGCGCAAGGGGCCAGCCAGGACCGCAGCCGGGTGCAGATCCGTACATCCTCCCAGTCATCTTCGGCATGCTCGAGATTCACCCGACAAACTTCAAGGGCACCCCCTGACCATCGTCCTCATTACCCGTCGCTCCCGACACCGAGGCGGAACGAGATACTTCTCTCGCGGCATTGATGAGGAGGGCCACGTCTCCAACTACAACGAGACGGAGCAGGTGTTGATCCTGAACGACAGCGGGAGCGGCATGAGCGGATTCACCGGGGGCAACAGCACGCAGACCTCCAAGACGGAGAGCCGCGAGATGCAGATCATGGCCTATGTCCAGACTCGTGGTAGCGTCCCGGTGTACTGGGCAGAGATCAACACCCTGTCATACACGCCAAAGCTGCAGATCCGCGGTATCGACTCTGCCTCTCCAGCGGCCGCAGCACACTTCAACGAACAGGTTCGGATATACGGTGACAATTACCTGGTCAACCTTGTCAACCAGAAGGGCCGCGAGCAGCGGGTGAAGGAGGCCTATGAGCAGGTGGTCCAGAAGCTCCAGTCATCGCCGAGAGAGGCCGTCACGGGCAACACCGTGACGGACGAGAAGTTCCACATCATCGAGTCGGGCTCGTCCAAGCAGACCTTTGATCGTGTCCACTACATCTACTTTGACTTTCACTCCGAGACCAAGGGCATGAAGCTGCACCGCGCACAGCTCCTCCTGGACAGGATGCAGGATGCCCTCGCTGCTCAGCAGTACTTCCGGGCGGTCGACATGCCGGCTGGCATCGACGGGCGGCTCGAGGTCAGGAACCTGCAGACCTCTGTGGTGCGCACCAACTGCATGGACTGCCTGGACCGCACAAATGTCGTGCAGAGCATGATGGCCCGGTGGACCCTGGACCGCATGTTTGTCGACCTCGGGCTGATGCAGCGCGGGGCAACCTTCAAGGACGAAGACCCGGCTTTCGAGTTCATGTTCCGCAACCTGTGGGCTGACAACGCCGACGTGGTCAGCAACAGCTACTCGGGCACGGGCGCCATGAAGACGGACATGACCCGCCTGGGCATCCGCACCAAGGCCGGTGCTCTCCGCGACGGCCAGATCGCTGTCACGCGGTACATGAAGAACAACTTCCTGGACGGGCCCAGACAGGACGCCTTCGACCTGTTTCTGGGGGTCTACCTCCCAGGCACGGCCTCAGTCGGGCCCAGCCTCGTCTTTGCCGACAGGCGGCCTGTTCTCATCCAGTCTGTTCCCTATGTTCTAGCCTTCAGCATTTTCTTTGTCCTTGTTGGCCTGTTTACCAAGCGGCTGCCGGACTCTGCGGTCACGCCCATGCGGCTCTTCATCATCTTCTGGGTCGCCGTAGGTGCCTGGTCAGCTCACTTCATCCTGAAGCACGGCATGCTCTACGTAAGTACTGACGGAAACCTCCCACGATACGACCCTTTGGGATCCCTTGCTGACGATGACTTGTGTGTTTGTGTGTCTGTGTAGGTCAACTGGCCCAAACTCAACCCACGACCCTATGTGGCAGAGGGCTACCAGGAGACCATCAGCAAGGTCAGGAAAGATCCTCTGCTCGGCTCCCTGGTGGCACGACACGAGCGTGGTCTGAGTGCGGTCAGGTATTCCAACGCGGAAGAGGGCAAGAAGAGGATCGAGTAGACCTCTTCCACCCACCCTGCATATGTGCGCATGCATACTGTTATCATTTTGTACTAATACATTACACTTTTTTTTTTTTCCAACTTTTCCCCCGCAGCTGGACTTTTCGTAGCGTTCATCTTACTTGGTAAGCTGATTTTAATTTTTTTTTTTTTTTTTGAAGAAGCCTGGTCGATAGGCCGGCAAGATATTCCTTCCTCTTTACTTGCAATCAATTTTAGACTACATCCACTGCCTGAGCTGACCTCTTTGTTTTTGTGACTCTGTATTGTAATATTTCGTCTACCTTTGGCAGCCAAACCTGCTTGTGCTTGCCTGCCTGTGGGCCGCTCTTGCCTTTGTAAAGGAAAGGGTCTCTGTGTTGGAGAGATCTGATGGGAGAAAAGGTATTTCTTTTCAACTCAAGATCTGAGACTGCCTGCGCCTTTTATACCTCAGACTTGTTCAGGCAAGGCAACAAGAAGTGCCATGAGATGCCTTCACTTCAGACAGATTCATGACCTTACCTGAATTTTCTAAATTTGCAACAAGTGTGGGCAGTGATTGTAAATGTTTTGCCATTCTGGGATCAGTACAGACCATAAATTTCACATAGATCCTTGAAACCACGGCGAATATTTTTGATACAATGATGCTGGTCTGACAAGTCGCCTTTTTCCTTCTTGCACTCCTTTGTCAAGACTGCAAGTGACCAAGTCTGTTGTCATGATCAGTTCTCTCAAAGAAGCACCCGGTGCCCCTGAGCACCCTCCCTTTCTCAGAGACTTCACGATGTTGACAGCCCAGTGATCTGGCAACTGCCTAAAAGAAAAAGATAAACAGTCAAAATAGGGTTCAAGTACCAAAAGTTCTTGCCAACTTCCCTTGCAGCAGACCTGGCCAACCAAAAAAATCCTTCTCAACCCACCCGCAGCCGATTGCTTTCAGGCAACCACCGACTTCTTGCCCTGCAGGTGGCCGCCTCTCCCCAATACATACCACCATTTCCCTTATGAAGCGCAACTCACTTCCAACCATGGCCGACTTCACATCGAGACAGCAGGCTCAGTCCCAGGGCCCAGACGCCATGCCAGAGAACGCAGAGCAGGGCGAGGTGAAGCCCAACCTCTGCCCTGGCGGAGGAGGCGGCGGCGAGGCGCTGCCGCTCATAGCCCAGGAGCAGTTCCGCGCACAAGCCCACCGCCGCGAGGTCGCCGTCGGTTTCAAACACACCCTTGGCCAGTGCCGCCTGGCTCTTACCTACAGCGTGGTCGGCTGGGCTGGAACCTTGGAGAAGGTATGGTGATCATGATCCCGTCGCAAACAACTACTTCACTCGCGCAGGACAACTTCTCTCTATATACTAAACCATTGCCTTTCTCCTCTCCTTCTTCCTTCCCTGTGGCAAGTGCTCTCTCTCATCTCGAGTTGACTCTCACCATCATCACCACCACCACAAACCTCTCTCTTGCTCCTCCTCCCCAACGACTACAATCATCAGCCTTTGCAAAGCAACCCCCTCCCCCATACACACACCTTACTTACCAGAAGAGAGAAAAAATAAACAGGATAAGATCTCCGCATCCATCGCCAACACCCCTCGATCGCCACCCTCAACAACCGCATCGACACCCTCGAGCGAGCCCTGGAGCACTTCCTCCCCACCCGTCCGACGCCGACTTCGCCCTCGGCACCGACGCCCTCGCCCGCATCGAGTACACGCGCACCCGCCTCCTGAGCATCGAGCCCGGCGTCCGCTCCCTCCGCCACATCACCCCGCTGCTGGAGGAGATTGAGCGCGACGCGCGTGTCGCCCGCATCATCCCGCCCCAGGACCAGAACGGCTGGGCCTGGAACTGGACCTATGACGACTGGTTCCGGTGGGACGGGGAGGCCAAGAAGTGGGTGGCTGCCACCCAGGCCTGGAGGCTGGACTATCTGGTCTGAGAGAGAGAGAGAGAGAGAGAGAGAGAGAGAGAGTGTGTGTGTGTGTGTGTGTGTGATGGTAAGCTGGCTTTTTTTTTTTTTTTTTTGGATGACAGTCGTTGTGTATGGAGGAAGATGGAGGCTAACATCTGGAGAGGTTCAAGTGCCTAGACGTGGTGCGGCACGCGTGCTCTGTCCTACGAACATTCCGTTCATCGAAATGAAGGAGGCACCTTGGCTCTGGGAAATCAAAAGACACAATGTTGCTGGTCTTGCATAACACAAAAAAGCTTGACCCATCTTCGCTTTTATTTCCATATCTGCCAAGGAGCTCATCACTTTTCTGAGATTGGTATTCAGGACGAGCACTAGCTAAAGCCAATACACTCTTACAGGCTCTTTGTCTTTTCTCTCATGCCATTTATCTTTTGACTTTTTATTCATGTTTGTCCAGAGAAGTTGAAGGAAAGTCTGTGCTTCCAAGTTGACTCTGTAATGAACATGAGAAAATGTACATGAAACATTGGGATGTGATCATTAAGCAGTGGCTCAGAAAGAGGTGAGAATGAAGTGAACAATAGCTTTTCTTTTTGCAGCACACCGCAATCAAAGCATCGGATTGTTCACAACACCAATAAAACAAAATAAAACATTGATAATGTGTAAAGGAATAGTGATATTTTGGTTGTTTTGTAATTGACTATTTGGCTCCCCTTATCCTTTTCCCATGTTTCCTTTGCCCACCTTTCTCCGATTCCCACAATCAAGTCCTCTCCCAGCAGTGAGATCCCATTTCTTTTATTCGGCCAACCCTGAGCATGTGTAAAGATTACTTGATTAAGCCAGAGAAAGAAAACTCAAGTATAAACGAGCCATTAGGGGGTATCAAGGCGCCTGCGAGAATCAATGTTTCAAAAAAAAAAGAATAAAAGAATAAAAGAAATAAAAACCGAAAAAGAAGCAGAAAATTACAAGAGAAACCAGTCCGGCGTACTTTGCTATGCTCTGGTTCTGATGATGTGTTGCAAAAGGGAAATCACAAAGGAAAGAAACAGTAAAAAGCAAAGACCCTGATATACTCCGCGGCTATGCCACACCAAGATAGTAGTAGAAGAACAACAACTTGACCAAAGGAAAGAAGCGAGAGTATTTAGCGGCGAGATAGTTCCACACAAGAGAGGAGGAAGAGGAGGCGGGAAATGCCCTTCCCTCACAACCACAGCAACCACCTTACTCCTCGCACGAAACCCTTGCCGATGCCGAGGACAATTCGCGTGATCATCACGACGAACCACACATACCACATGAACCCGACGAGGGCCCACTCGACGGCCAGCCAGCCCGCGCGCCTAACCCAGCGGAAGCGCCGCCGGCGCCGGCGGGAGAGCTTGTCGATGCCGTCCACGACGACCTTCACCTTGAGCCTCTGCCCGTCCACCAGGTCCCCGCCCACCTCGTCCGCCTGCTCTGCGGCGGCGCGCGTCATGGAGCTCAGGTCGAGCTGTATGCGCGCGCGGAGGGACTCGATGCGGCCCTCGATCAGCCCGGCCCGGGTGTGGTGCTTGAAGGCCTCCGCCTCGGACTGCCAGTCCTCGCGCGAGGAGCGGATCGCCATGCGGAGGACGTCAGCTGTCACCGGGAACAGGTCGGCCTGGGAGACAGGCTGGGAGAGGAGCTCGTCGCGCTGGTCATCGGGGGCCAGGGAGGTGATCTCGGGCCACGAGACCCTGTTTCCGAGGGCCTCGAGGACTGTGGCGTTTTCGCTGGTGGGAGCGTTGGGTGTCAGGGTCGCCGGCTGGTGGGCTCGGCGCGATATCTCCATGGCCATGACGCCGGAGCTGAGGACCATGGCGCGGAGGCGGGCCACCTCGCGCCTCGAGATCGGAGCACGCTCAGGTGAGAAGCCCTTCTCCGCTAGAGAGAAGGGACGGCTCTCTGCTGATAACCTACGCGCGTTAGGCGGGCGTATTGAAAGGCTCGGCCGTCTATCTTGGTTATTTTGAACCTCGTCGGTGTGGTCCGCACGTGCTTCGAGATCAAAACCGTCCACCGCCGCCGCCGCCGCCGCCGCCGCCGCTGCTGCTGCAGGGTCTTGTTTCGGATCAGTCGTGTCGGAAGCGATTGATATGTCGATTCGCGGTGGCTTCAATATCTCGAAGCGAGTAGACCGATTGCTGGTCGGCTTCGAGAGTGGAGCAGAAAGAGAGTCACTGCGGCTGTGGCTGTTGACTCTGTTGTGTTCTGACGAGGGAACAAAGGGTGGCATGACATCCAAGTAGTGTTTTTCATGCTTCGCCTGGCCGGGCCGACCCCTCAGAGAGGGTGTGGGAGACAGCGAGTTCGGGTGCCTGTGCCTGCCGCGGGTCTCATCATCCGATTCACCCGACAGCGAGGTCGAAGAGTCAGAATCCTCTGCTTCCGATTCCTTCTTCCACAGCAGCTCGCTCATCCTCGAGACCCCGGACTTCAAGACGCTGTCGATGCGGGGCCCCTTGAAGAGGCTTCGAAGACCAGCTCCTGGGTCCAGCCGGACACTGTTGGACTTGCGATGGGACTTGTGACTGTCGCCCGTGTTCCGTGGGGTAAGCTTGAGGTCTGGCCCGACAGAGTTGGTCCTCGAGTGCGACTGCCACCTGTCGAACAGTTCAGGAGGACTGGAGATCCTGCTTGTGGGTTTTGAAGACACGAGCTCTGCTGAGCTCTCCTTCTCGCTCGACAGGGGTTCATGGTAGCGCTCTGGGGCCCGGTCTCGGCTGCGGTCACGGAAGATCTGCTTGACCCTCGACAGTGGATTTCTGGAAGGCGAGCCAGCCCTGCTAGAGGCCGGTGACAGATCTGCACCAATACCAGGGATGAAGTAGTTGTCCCGACGCGAGGCTCGGATGTCGGGTGAGTTTGGAGCAGAGGACTCGGATCCGATGGACATCCTCCGTCCCCGCTGGAAGGGGGCACTTCCAAGCTCTCTCGGCCGAAGCGCTGGGGGAGCCCGCCCCTGACCCAACAACAAACTTCTTTTCGTCGGCGTCGCTGGTGTCGATTCGAGATTCTCTGCGGCTGTGCTGACGGCTGACGACCGTTGAGTCCGGAGGGGTGACCCGGGGCTGGCTGGCGATATCCGATGGCTGGGTCCTGAGCTGTCTGAGCTCCGGCTCCTGTGCGAGCTTCAGATCATCTTCTCTGGTCTCTTGAGCTTCGCGGGCCATCATCTCCATCATCTGCTTCTCCAGTATGTCTCTGTCTGGGTCTCCAGACATGCTCTTCCGGCTGCGGTTTTGGCTGTCCGAGTCGGAAGAGCTTGACGTAGAATCACTCCGGCCTCGAAGGCGGCTGTGATGGTGGTGGTGCTGGTGGTGCTGCTTGTCACGATGCGCGGCGCTGGGGCGATGAAATCCTCTCATCTCCTGCAGCTTCTGGCGGGCCTTGCCACGTGTGCTGCTCGGGACATGGTCGGGCTCTCCTCTGTGCGCCTTGGCATCACCTTGGGATTTCCCGGCAAATTGCTCCGCCGTTCCAACAGCCTGCTGGGCCGGTGAGGATGTAAGCCCGAGCGCTGGCGATGCATCATTTGTAGAGCGGGATAGTGGCCGATACAAGTCAGCGTCCTGGGGAAGACGCGCCGCCAGTGTCGATCCTCGACCAGTCGTTTGTGATCATCTTGCTCCAGCCAGTAGATGTCGGCCAGCATGTCTGCAGGCTCAATCATCCAGTCGTTCCGGGGCCGCTTCGGTTTCACGATCGGGGCTGCCGATCGAGACACGTGGGTAGAGGGCGAGGTGTCCATGGAGAAGACGTCTGCACCAGAGAACGGAGGCAGAGCTGCGCTCCCTGGCGTTCGAATCTGGCGGGTGGCAACCCACTTGGCGACGTCGTCGACCCAGTCGGTGACCCTGCTCACGTCGCCGAAGCCCTGGCTCTCGCCATCGATGGTCTGCCTCTCCCGCGCCCTCACCTTTCGGTTTCTGACATACTGCAGGGGGTCGTAGGGACGGCCTATCTGACCCGTGGCATTGACAGTGTCTAGGCTCATGGGCATGGAGGGCGAGAGCTCGCTGGTAGGAACCTTGGAGAGCGAGTTCGGCTTCAGCGGCGGCAGCAGGTCGAGGACCCGGCGGTACTGCGCGAGAAGCTCCATGTAGTCCTTGGCCTTCTGCGCCCTCGCCCAGGTCGAGCTCGAAAAGTTGTACCGATAGCTGCCCTCGGGGGCCGTAGGCTCAAAGGCCGGCTGCAGCGCGACAGCCGACTTCCCGCTCGAGACTGCTCGCCCGCCAGATCCCTTCTCGTGGCCCGGCGAGGCTGTTCTCGACACCCTCCTCTGCTGCTGCAGCTGCTGTCTCAGGGTGCCGGCCACGGCGTTATCGGTAGGCAAGGGCGCGAGCCTGGGAGGCAAGGTCTGAGACATGATCCTCCTCTGCGCGAGGCGCCTACCCTCGCTCAGGTTCAGCGCCATGCTCACAATCTGCGTCGAGTCCATGTCCACAGAGGACGGCGACGAGTGCGAGGAGGCCATGCCCGGGCTGGCCTGCAGCAGCTCCCCCGACCTCCTGTCCGACCCTAGGTGCCTGGGCGGCGTACCTGGTGACTGTGCTGCAGAGCCGTTCCCCTTCTTGAGATCTGGGGGTAGACCTAGACCGACTCCTGACTGCCTCATACCTGGCGCATGTGCATGCTCATGGCTGTGTCTTGGCGCCGCCTCCTTGTTCTTGTCCCCCGTGCCCGTGCCCCGGCCTCTGTTCTTGCGGGGACGAAGGTCGTCTGCACCTGCTGGCTCGTCAAAGGGGTCCGAGAGGAGGAACGCGCCGGTCGACCTGTGCTTGTGCGCTGACTGCGGCTTGTTCTGGCGGCGGGAGCTCCTCTGCTCCCTCACATGGCGCTCGTTCGGGTGGGCATCGGGGAGTGAACCATCGTGGGAGGGTCGCTGGGCGAGGGTTGCGTCGTTGGTCCAGGTGCTGTTGAGGAGGCTGCCGGAACGGCTCGACCCCCGGTGTCTGGACTTCCCGGGGCGTCATGGAGATCTCGAACCCGGGAGGTGGACGGCGAGGGGTATCGGTGCCCAGGGGGCCGTAACAGGTCGTTCTGCTGATGACCGGCATCGTGTTCCGTCATCTCGAGCCCTTCTTCACATGCTAAAAAAAAGGTGGCGTGGGCAGCAGTGGTGGAAAGGCTCTAGAGGTTGTGAGCTGTTGAGGTGAGAGACATCTTGTGCAACCACTTGTTTGTTTTTTATTTTAGTTTATTTTTTGGGTTCGTCCCAGCCGTTCTTGTGAGTCCTGGAGAGAATTCCGTCGATAGGAATAGCGATTCCAAGGTCTGGCGTGGGTGGCAAATGACGACGACGCTCGAAGAAGAAGAATGAAGTGCCGGCTGGGGGCGGGCTGGGCGGGTTAGCTCGCTGGCAAGTCGCTCACCAGTCACCAAGTCACCACGACGGGGGCCAGCGCACCTTGTCTTGCAGATCGCTCGTACGCGAGACCTACTGTACCATAGTACTAGGTAGGCACGTGTTAGGGGAGGTTGTGTTGCAGTTGGCCGGCAGCGTGAGGGTCAGCCGGCGTGTTTTGGTACAGCGTTGCGTAAAGGGGGGCGATGAAGCCTGAGTGCAACGTCGGGAAGTCTTCGGCCCAGGCCAGTACCACCCCAAACCAGGCGCGCCGCGCGCTGAGCGCTGCAAGGGTCCTCTAAAACCCTGGCCGGAGCTGTCAGATGTCATCCATAGCGCCTAGAGGACAGGGCGACCCCGCTTGGCTTCTGTTCAGGCGGCTTCAGCAGAATTGGAGACAGTCACATGCTGTCTTATACGCTGTCTTGTACACATCTACACCCGTACCGTAGGGACCTGCCACCTGCCATTTCATGTCACTATTCAAACACCGTCACTCAATCATCCCCAGCAAGAGTATCTCGCAAGAGACCTCACTACCCTAGCAATGCGCCCCACAATTTGCAATTCCTCATCTCAATAATTTATTGTTAGTCTCCAATTCGGATCTGTACATGGCTGTGGAGAGATCTGAAGGGAGGATGGATACCTCTAGGTAGGCCAGTGGGTTCGTGACGTGATGTGAAGGAAGCAGCAGTACCACAGAGTCCTGGATGTGTTGTGTGTTGCCGCTGCTTGAGGCTGGCGCTGGACCTGTCATGATGAACGATACATATGCGGTCGAGCCATTCTCAGCTACATGGAAAAGAAAGGCAAAGTGGCTCTTGATGAGGAGATACAGTGCGTGAGACATTTTCATCCTGACGGCCTGGAAAGTCTCCCTGCAAAATCACATACCGGAGAAACCCTAATGAATGTGACGAGTCAGCCACAACGTGAATATGGCATTGGCCAGTGTACCCTGTCTCAAGGACGGCCTCAGCCTGCTTGGTCAAGATGCCTTGAGTCGCAAAGGTATTGTCACGCTCACTGCTATTCTTCTTCTCAAGCTGGGAGCACGACGAAGTTTCGGATGGCGAGCTCAAGAGCCAGAGAACAACAGCTTGTCGAGAGGAGGGCTGACTCGTCCCAGGCAGACTGAGCCCTCTGCATACCTGTGCTCTTGATGTGGTTTGATGCTAAGAAGCCCTGGCCGCGCACACAAACAACTGCCGGCCCGCGTGTTTGGGTCTCACACGTGATGAGGCGGGTTGGTCGGTCGTGCTCGATAGACGCTCTTGGGGCGTATTATGTTTCTTGCATTACTTACATGACGTCTGAATCGATCCATAGTTATCGCTCGGCGAGCACTCAAGAACCCGTTGCAACCGGCATCTCGGCAGCGTTTCTTTACCCACCCTCGATGGGTGCTCCGCCACAAGACCAGAGCTGAAGCCAAAAAGAAATGAAAAATGATTCACCGTGGTATCGACGTGAATCGATACATACTTAAATAGCACGCACAACGTGGGCGTTGCTGAACATTTTCTTGTTGTTTTGGCTGCACGCCCACCTGGTGCAGCGCCGGGGGACCCGCCGACCTTGCCAAGACTTTGTTTTTTTCCAGAACAAAATCCAAGGAGGCGGTGCTTAACGGCGTTGATATCTCGGATCTCGCAGATCCCTTTACGCGTCAGCCGCGTGCAGCTTGGGGAGGGCGTGTTGACCATTTCCCACGATCTTGGCAGTTCCCCTTTTATGGCAAACCCCAGGGATGTCTGTTGTCGCACAGAAAATAGTGAAGGTCTTGGCGGCGGCGAGCCTATCGGCCGATATATCCGAGGGAATTGCTACCTGAACAATGGAGATGGGTTTCCTTGGAGTGATAATGTACTACGACGTAGTATCTACTTTTTCTTCTTCTTCTTTTTGCCTCTGTCTCCCCACTCTACAATCAATGCTGCCACACACGAGGATCGGGGGCCCACAGATGTGCTATGTAATACAGTACTGCAGTATGACAGCAGATCATAATTAGCCACAATGCTCGAACGAAATGCGCTGCCGCATAAGGATTCTAACAGAGCACTGCAGGTAAGGAGGAGGAGGATGGCCTTATGATTTCGTTTCAATCAATCTTCGCTCGGCCTACATAGAACGGATACAATATGAGAGGATTCTCTTTCCGGACCGACCGCGGATGTTTCCCCGTAATAGGTCCAGACAAGGTTCAAATGAAATACGCCGTGAGCGTTGGGACAAGGATCTACGCATATGGTGCGGCAGGCCCAGGTCTGTGGCCTTTGCAACTCCAGGATTTTTCACCGGCCCCCGGGAACATAAACAGGGCAGCGTACGTAGACACGTAGAGTGCTGATTTGAGGTGATAGTATTACCTCCGTTGGGCTAAGAGACTGCATATGCATTCAGGGAATAGTAATGAGCAATTGGACGCTTACGGAGGCGAAGGAACAATGTGCATGAACCCTTAATTAGCTTTTGTTGCTCCCCTGACCGTCCGCGTCTTTGACCTGGCCAAGTCTGCAGAGCGACAGGCCACACACTTTTTTTCTACTAAGTAAAAGACACTTCCTTTTTTTTCCCTTCTTTTTTTTCTTCTTCTTCTTCTTCTTCTTCTTTTTTTTTAAAAAAAAATCCCGCTGCGCTATGGCTTGTATGGATAGTCCTGGCTTGCCCTTTTGCTCTCAATAAAACCCACCGTATCTTCATCCTCCCGCCCTTCCCCGGGACGCTTACTTCCCTAGACAAGCGAACTGCCGAAGAAATAGGTTCCCGCCCGTTGCTAGAGCCCGCAACAGTCCACCGCCTAAGCTGTCCTACCTCCTGTCTTCTTGCCGTAACGCCTCGGCCCCGTAGCTGAGCCGGGCTTCCTTGTCCAGTCGCGAGACAGTCCTTTTGACCCGTTTGATGCGTGGCAGAAAAACCTGGTGTGTGGTCACAACTCGGTGATAAGATACCTCCTTGTGTTCAAGCCAATATACGGAAAATATGACGAGGGCAGAAAATGGCTTTAGCGACGCGGGGAGGCGAAGGAGCTGAGGCTACCGCTCCCCGGACAGAAGCCATTGCAATTCCAGAGCTTCTGATTCGCCGTGATCCCTCCTCGACGATCTTCGCAATGGACATGGAGGGTTCGTCCAACGTGCATTCGCAGGGACTTCGAGGCGAGTTTTGCCCCTATCAGGTAGGGCTCCCGGATTCCGCTATCTCGCTTCCCACAAGCCTTTGATACATTTGGTTTGGGACACCGACCTGCGGTATAGGATGTCACAAGGGGTGGTCCCGGAGAGAGGGAGAGAAAGAGACAAGAGAGGACGTAGCGGCCATGGGCTTCCATTAGTCCTTGCCTTTCTGCGATTACTTGGAGGAGAGGAGTACAAAGCACTACTTCCTATAGGTGATCCACAGGGGAGGGGGCCCCATCCTTCATCTTGACCCCCGGGTGAAATTTATGAGCCGCGAGAGAGCTTCTCCGAGGTGTGCTCGGACGAGTCGACAGGGGCGAGATGGAGGGGGCAAGGAAGAAGAAAAAAAAAAAAAAGGAAAGGCGTCAAACGGCCAGAGACGCAAAGAATATATACCCAGGCATCGATCCTGACCTTGATGGTGATCTGTTCCCGGGGAAGACAGCACTCGCTGTCTTGCTGTCGCTCCGGATCCGCTCTACCTGGGGGAGAGAGAGACAGAGCCTACCCTCGACTTGTTTAGACGGAAGAGAATAAAAACGATCAATCATGCGCCCATCAACAACATTGGCCCTGCTGGGCCTGGCAGGCCACGAGGCCCTGGCAGCATGTCCATATGCTGAGCAGCTCGCGGCCCGATCCGAGTTGAACACGAAGAGCACAGAGTCGCGCAGGGCGGAGCTGGGAAAGCGTGCTGAAGGAAAGGAGGGTGTCTTTTTCATGTAAGTTTATTTTTCATTGGCTCATTCAGAAGAATTTACACTTCTTTTGTGGCTTGGCTGGGGACAGGACAGGTCAGGCCAGATCCAATCTAGACCATTTTGACTTTGTTCATCGTCCCAGCCTCGTGGAAAAAAGGGCCCCTTGCCTTGCATCGAGACATCAGGTTAACGACTGGTTTTATACTGTAGGAACCGCATCGGACCATCCGCGTCTACGCTGTACATAGCAAACGCCGACGGCAGCAACGAGAGGGCGCTGTTGCCTTCCAACTCGTCCGTCTTCGAGTACCAGGGCCACTTCACGCCGGATGGCAAGTCTGTCATCTTCACCACCGAGAGGGTGGATGGCAACGCCGACATCTACCAGATCAGCACCAACGGCACTGGCATGAAGTCGTTGGTTGCTACCCCTTCATATGAGAACAACGGCGTCCTGTCGCCTGATGGCACCAAGCTGGCCTATGTCTCCACGGCCAACAACTACGTGGCCAACATATGGGTCAAGGACCTGATCACCGGCGAGGCCAAGAACCTGACCAACACGGCCGACACAGCTGGCGAGCCCACCGAGGACAGCCCTGACGGCCACTTCCGCCCGTCCTGGTCGCCATCGGGCGAGTGGATCCTCTTCTCCTCCGACAGGAACACCGACTGGACCGGCCACAGCAACGGCACCGGCTGGGAGCACACACAGGAGCTGTCCGTCTATGTGATCAGGCCAGACGGCGCCGGCTTCAGGCGGGTGGCCAACAAGACGGGCTACTCCCTGGGCTCGCCTGCGTGGTCCCCCGACGGCTCCCGCATTGCCTATTACGAGATCACCCGCGAGAACACCTACAACGCCCACCGGGCCGATACGGTCAACGAGACCACGTCCCAGATCGCCTCTGTCGACTTCGCCACGGGCACTGACCTGGTGTACCACACCTCTGGCGGCGGCGTCAAGCTGTCGCCCTCCTGGGTGTCCGACTCGACCCTCGGCTACCTCGTCAAGGGTGTCGCCGACGAAGGCATCAACTATACCTCGTACACCACGGCCCATCAGCAGTTTATCCGGTCCGTCCGCAACCCCGCCTGGTCTCCTGATGGCACCCAGATCGTCTACGAGCGCACTGGCTGGGACATCCGCGCCGTCGAGAAGCCCATCTACAGCTGGCAGGACGGCTGGGAGGCCCGCTTCATGGACGTGTTCCCCCAGCTGTCCAAGACGGGCAGGCTCCTGTACACGGCCAAGCAGACCGGCAATGAGACGTCCAACGTCGCCAGCAGCAACCCTGATGGCACCGACGAGACCCTTGTCTTCAGCTCCTTTGACGGCGATATCGTCGACGCCACTTTCGTCTCCGAGGGCCTGGCAGGATCCTTCCAGCCCACCTGGTCGCCCTCCGAGGAGTGGGTTGCCTTTGGCATCGGCTACTGGTTCTTTGCACGCGCCGAATACCCCGCCTACCTGTACCGCGCCACCTCCAACGGCTCCGCCTACGAGTACCTGACCGGAGACGGTGTCCACAACTTCGGCTTCCCCAGCTACGCGCCCACGGGCGATGCCGTCGTCTACCGCGCCTGGAACGGCGAGGACGGCCCCCTCGGCCTGCGCATCCTCAACATCACCACCGGCGCCATCACCAAGCTGACCTGCGGCTGGGACACCACCCCGGGCTGGTCCCCCGACGGCACCAAGATCGTCTTTGCCCGCAACAGCAACTGGACCGAGGAGATGGGCGGCCGCTGGTACGCCGACCGCTACGACGTCTGGACCATCAACCCGGACGGCACCGGCGAGACCAAGCTCACCACCAGCGGCGCCAACGACGCCCACGCCGTCTGGACCTCGGACAACCGGCTCCTCTACAACTCGGGCATGTACGGCTTCCGTGACGAGTGTGCCGTGTACGACGACACCTTCCAGCCCTACGGCCAGATCATGGTCATGGACAAGGACGGCAGCAACAAGCAGATGCTGACCGACTCCATGTGGGAGGACTCGATGCCTTTGTATGTGCCGAACGAATATCTCTCGTGAACTTGACCTGGGACGGTTCACGTGATGAGCGAAATGTTTTTCGATTTTGGGGGGGCGTCTACCTATCTGATACCCCAAGGTTATTCTCTGTTCTGCTTGTAAATAGACACCTTTTATTTTTTTCCCCAAGGGCTTCAATTGTGCATAACTAGCAATCATGGTTGCGTACATAGACAGGATCAGAACGGATATGAACACTATCATCGACTTTCAAAGGATAATATGGAGTACATAGAATCTAGGCATACAATTTAAATAGTATGTGTGTAGTCTGATTGCTTATAAGATTGTCTCGCTACAAATGATAGGATTTATACTGCTAATACTTTCCTATTCATATTTCTACATGTGTGGTTAAGTATAATTAATCTCCTATTGCGTCTAAGTCCATCATGTTATGAGACTGACATGCCATTCCCAATAATTAAATCTCTAGACTATATGCAGAAGCATAACGAAACGATTTATATAATGCGGAAGGGAATGAGAGGAACAATTCGTAGTTTTCTGTACTATCAAATCCATAAGATTAGACTCGGCTTGAAGAAAAGTAGGGTGTTTGATAATGGGCTCCAGATGTTGCTTAGGGTTCATCTTTCATACAGTAATTATATTTCCGAAATTTACTTGATAATCTCATTAATGACACTTCCATTATTACTGTTTATTAGTGCACAGCTTGCGCTTGCCAAATCGTTGGAGCAAGAGCCGATCAAAAAAGCTTCGTAAATTCTTTCGAGAATAAATGTCGTTTCGAGGGCACCCTTCTGCGCACGGAATAATATTATGCAACATGTAAGCAAGACCTTTGGGCTAAAGTTGGGTTCGTGGAAACTTGAGGTCAAGCTTTCAATCTGCATTTATAGCTCGAGTCTATCGAAGTTTGCCTGGTTGATTGATGTCTACTTAGGTTACGGATACGTAACTAGAGGCGTCAAACTGGAATCGATAAACAGCCTGTCACCGCCGCCGTGTAATACCGAATGTAGAAGGACGTACTATGTAAAGAGAGAACCGAGAAATGGCGCTTGGCAAGTGATCATGAACCCGCTCCTGGTACCGAAGAATTGGGATGAGGCTAGAACATGAATGGTGGAAATCTGCGGCACATGGTTACTTAGTTGTTCACTATCCGCAGGACATCTGCAGGCCTGACATCTTGCACCGGAGAAAAGGGCCCCTTGAGTTTATTATTATAATTAGGACGGCACCTGAGGAGCTATCATCCGGCAAGAAGCTACTATCTTGCGCAGTCTTGGAAGCATGTGGCCCACAAGAGGAGGTCGGCACATGTGAACCGCCAAAGAGTTGGCATGTATTATCCCTTGAGACCGTCCCGAGGTCGTGACGCTCGGGTGGGAACAGCGGCGGACCTGGGTCCGTGCGGAATGATCAGTGCGAATATGGCAGCTCTGGAAGCAGAATATAAGGACTGGTCCTGTTCGCAAATAGAGTTTAGTTCCTGGAATGATTGAATAGACGTTTCTTCCGATTATTCCTGAATCTATCATGATCATCATCATGGCGTCTACCTTGCGCCTGTCTCTCGCCCTTCCGGCTCTCCTGCTCTGGTCCGCGGCAGTGGTCAGAGCTGGACTTGCACCCTCACCGTACACGGTCGGCCCTCTCACGAGCTCTGATGACAAGTGGGCCACCAAGGTCTGCGATGTGACCAAATATGGAGCTGTGGCAGACGGGGGAGACGGATTTTGGTCCCGCGCTGCTCGCGGCGTTCGAGGCGTGTATCGATGGTGGTGTGGTCAACATCCCGAGCGGAACCTTTGCTATGGCCACCTGGCAGACCCTCAGCGGTGGTAGTGCCTGGGCTATTAATCTCGAGGGGACAATCATTCGCACTGGCACTGATGGTGGACATATGATTGTTGGTATGTTCAAGCTCTCCCGCAAGGCAGAATGAACGACCCCCTCACGTTAACAAATCGTGTAAACAGTCGAGGACACCACCGATTTTGAGCTATACTCTAGCAACGGAGGCGGTGCTATCCAGGGGTACGGCTACGAGTTCCTGGAGAATGGAGAGTACGGTCCCCGCCTGCTGCGGTTAATCGATGTCGATCAGTTCTCCGTCCACGACATCCGCCTTGTGGACTCACCCGCATTCCATCTCATCTTGGATACTTGCTCTAACGGTGAAGTCTACAACCTGATTGTCCGCGGGGCCAACAAGGGCGGTCTCGACGGCGTTGATGTGTGGGGGTTCAATATATGGATTCACGATGTTGAGGTCACCAGTACGCCCCCTTCAACGCTTCAATCTATCGTATTCCACAGCTGACAGGCCACAATATAGACAAAGATGAGTGTATTACAGTGAAGAACCCGAGCAACCACATGCTGGTCGAAAATATCTATTGTAATTGGTCTGGAGGGGTACGTGATGTTGGTGTGGTTCAGCCTCGCGGCAGCTCAGCCTCGCGATGTTTCCGCCACAACTTAAATAATCAACTCCCTGGTTCTTCCCCGGAAAATTGCTGACTATTAATTGCCATAGTGTTCAATTGGATCCCTCGGAGAAGATACCGTTATCTACGAGATCACCTACCAGAACATTTATTCGCAAAACTGCAACTCGATGATGTTTTTCAAGTCAAACGTACGTCGCTGCATACTTGTTCAACACTAATTAACAGTGCCCAACCATCTGTCTATGAGAATCAAACAGATTTTACTCTTCTATATTAATATTTTAAGTCTCAAATGTTATTTATCCTGGGAATACTGACATACACATTTAATTACATAACAGGGCGGCAACGGCAGCGTCTACAATAGCCAGTTCACCAACTTCATCGGGCATGACAACGCATACTCACTCCTCATAAACGCATATTGGAGCGACGAGACCGTTCAGGCTGGCGACGGCGTCCTGTATACAGACCTCACCTTCAGCGACTGGACAGGCGATTGTGCGGATGGCGCCGTGCGCGGACCCATCGCGCTCTGGTGTCCCACCGACCAGCCTTGTGACGGCATCACCATCGAGGACTTTGCTGTCTGGACGGCTGAAGGGTCCTATGAGTACTACACTTGTGAGAACGCCTGGGGCTCGGGAGACTGTCTCCGAGGTGGTACGGCACACACTGCCTATAGCATGTCTACCGTAACAGTCACTGCTACTCCGTAAGTTTCCTGCATGCATTTCTGCTCTCTGAGTCTTCGTCTCTAATAGGGTTGAGCTTTTCCCTCCTGTACAGGGCTGGATGGAGCGCGGCTCGTATGCCGAGTGATATAACTAGCGGTCTGGGCATCACGACGAGCATCGCGATCCCCCGCTGCCTACGACATTCTTCCCTGGCGCCACTCCTATCAGTGCTATTCCCTGAGTCCTAATAGTGATTACCAATTGAAGTAATCTCTAGATCTGCAGCTGCTCAGGTGTACGTCTTAGTGTTTGGAGAACTGCTTACAATTGACCGTTGACTGCCAGTATGCATCATTCCCAGAATGGACTTTCTAAGAATAGCTGTGAACAAAAATAAAATACGTAAGTAGGTACATGAATATGTTGTATTTTTCTTTCTTTCTGATGTTTATGTCGTGTGACTATGCATTATATTGCATCATAGGTACTTATTTGTATTTAGGGAAAATCTCTTGTAAATAGATGAATATCTTTGTAGAGTTTCTATAGGCTGCTTGCTTGCGCCCGTGGTGGTTCTGTAAAACTATCCCACCTTGCTCAGTTTGAGCAGACCCGCAACAACTTCTATATCTGCCTAATCTCCTTGCCCACCATCTCCGGCCTCTCGACTTCCCACTCATCCCGCAGCACCGCAAAAGTGAGGTCACTGATGAGCAGGCTCTGGCCGAGACTCCACACCAGGGTGATAGCGTAGAAGAAGTTGGCGTTTCCACTGCCGGCGTATACCCATAAATAGTAGAAGGCCGGTCCGAGACAGGTCGAGTATAATATCGTTGCAGCACTGACAAAGGTGTACCGCATGAGAGGAAACACATGTCTGTAGAGCGGGACAAGGGCCAAGAAGAGCGACGTGTCGCTGATGCTTGGATAAGGCTTGAAGATGCCAAAGATCCCGAGGAGCAGCGTGATGACAAGCAGCGGCTGCCTGCGAATGCGGACGCTCAGGGCGCCAACGTAGGATGACAGGTGCAGCCAGAAGACGGCCAAGAAGAAGGACCGGAAGGAGTCGAACATTTCGATAAAGAAGTACCACCAAAGCCCCACGTTGGGAGTCAGGTCGGTCAGGGTAAGCTGGATGCCGTAGGTGGAGTAGAGGAATTCCCATGAGCCCGTGATGAAGTAGGACATTTGGAACAGCACTGCAACAGTGGCCACCGCGACGCCGACACAAGACGCTGCAAACTTGAACGGCTGTTTCTTCTCTTGTGGCCGCCACCGGTCATACGCCAAGAGAGATAAGGGCGGTAAGAGTAGAAGCGGATACATGGACAAGTACGAGGCGAACGACATGGCGATGATGGCACTGTATGGGGCGCCTGTGATGGCGTTTGAGATGGCATGGAGGATGGCGCATGTCGTGAAGACGGTCGTTGGCCTGCCGATACATGTCGCGATCGTGAAAGGGTTGAACAAGAAGCTAGGATATGGCTCGTCAGTCACACCGGGTTCATTCGTACTCGCAGCCGAAGGGAAGACTCACAGGGCCGCAACCACAAGCCCGCTCCATCTCTTGTCCTTGCGCGGCGACGTGAAGAGCGCAGAACACACAGCCTCTCCAGAGTTTGCAATTGTCATCAGCGCGTCGGCGCTCCACAGGTCGACAGCAATGTAGAGCAGGTATGTGACCACGGGCAGGGACGCGAAACTCGGAAGAAGGGAGAACAGCGGCAGGAGGAGCGGCGCTTGGTGGTAGACACCACCATCGTAAGGTGATACATTGTGGTTGTAGAGAAATAGGCCTTCTTGTACTGTAGAGAGGGAGGGGAGAAAGATCAGCGTCTGCATTCATATTGAGCTCGAGGAATCACGCACGTCTCTTGAAGCTGTTGACGGGCGTCGAGACCTCAACCCGGCCTGCAACCAATTCTGGGAGGCCTGGAAAGAGGAAGAAGAGAGCAAGCCGCAGGGCAGCGGCGGCCAGGAACAAGCCCTGGGGCCTTTTCAGGCTCGAGAGGTCGGCATTCATCTTGAATCCATTGCCGAGCTGAGAGGAGGATTTGTCGTTCACCAGAATTGTCTTCTCAGGGCGAAACACCAGGAACGAGGCCAGGTCCGACTTGTCGCCGGCCAGGCTGTCATCCAAAGGAGCCAATGACAACTATTGCCTGCCGCAGCAGAGTAATTGGGGATCCCCCTGTCCTAGAGGACGGAGCCCCTGTCCATCCCCACTTTAATCTAGGACGCTAGCCTATCTAAGCTCGGGCGGTGGCAGAAAAAAAGTCGACCGCAGGAAAAAAGTTCGAGAGAAGGACAAGTGAAGCGCATGCAGCGAGTTTTGGCGGGCGGTTCTGCTTTCTAACCAACCTTTCCCCCAGTGCTCAGCTTCTTCACACCACCTGTCCGACACCAATTGCCAAAGATGGGTCGCATCAAGAAGAAGGGCGAGGCTGGTAACGCCAAGAACTTCATCTCTCGTACTCAGGCCGTCAAGAAACTGCAGCTCAGCCTGCCCGACTTTCGAAAGCTGTGCATCTGGAAGGGCATCTACCCGCGCGAGCCCAGGGACAAGAAGAAGGTGTCCAAGAACTCGACGCCGTCCACCACGTTCTACTACACCAAGGACATCCAGTATCTCCTGCACGAGCCTCTTCTCCAGAAATTCCGCGACCAGAAAGCCCTCGAGAAGAAGATCTCCCGTGCTCTCGGACGCGGTGATGTTGGCGACGCATCCCGCCTCGAGCGCAATGCCTCGAACCCGGAGAAGACCGGCAAGCCTCGCTACACCCTCGACCATGTTATCAGGGAGCGCTACCCGACTTTTGTTGACGCCGTGAGGGACCTCGACGACTGTCTGTCTATGCTCTTCCTCTTCGCCAACCTGCCGTCGACCTCTACCGTCCCGGCCAAGATGATCGCCCGCTGCGAGCGCCTGTGTCTCGAGTTCGAACATTTCCTGATCGTGTCGAATAGCCTGCGCAAGTCATTCCTGTCTATCAAGGGCATATACTACCAGGCAAACATCATGGGCGAGGACGTGCTGTGGCTGGTGCCGTACAAGTTCAACCAGAGGGTCGTCGGAGACGTTGATTTCAGGATCATGGGCACCTTTGTGGAGTTCTACATGACCCTGCTGGGTTTCGTCAACTACAGACTCTACACGTCGGTTGGCTTGAAGTACCCGCCCAAGTTCGACCAGAGCAAGGATGACCAGGGCGGAGAGCTGGGTGCCTTCACCCTGGAAGGTGTCAACATCGCAGCAAAGTCGGAGGAGCCAAAGCAGCTGACAAACGGCGAGAGCGAGCACGGTCCGGATCCCAAGGTGCAGGCCGAGGTCAACAAGCTGGTCAAGTCGATGCGTGAAGGCGAGACGAACGGCGACAGCAAGACGGCAGACGACGCAAACGGGGGCGGCGCGGATTTCGAGGAAGCCACAGATGCTATCGACAAGTTCGAGCCTGCGGTCGAAGGCGGCGATGTCCTCCTGCAGCCGTCATACAGCACTAATGACCCTGCGTCTCTGTTCTCAAAATGCACATTCTTCCTCGGTCGTGAGACGCCGCGTCAGCCGCTCGAGTTCATACTACGGGCCTTTGGGTGCAAGCGTGTAGGCTGGGACGCCGTGCTGGGCGAGGGCGCCTTCACCACCAACGAGCTTGACCCGTCCATAACACACCAGATTATGGATCGGCCGCTCATCCAGGCAGTGGCGGAGGCAAATGGCGATGGAGATGATAACCAGACCGCACAAAAGCTTGCGCCAAACCAGAGAGTGCCAGGGCGGATATATGTCCAACCCCAGTGGGTGTGGGATTCGATCAACGACGAGGAGATGAAGGACCCGAATCTGTATGCCCCGGGTGCTGAGCTCCCGCCTCACCTGAGCCCCTTCGTCAAGCCGGTCCAGGGCCAGTACGACCCCACCATGACTTTGGAGGAGCAACAGACCGAGGCTGAGAGATTGGCGGACAGCGAAGAAGAGGCGGATGAGGAAGAGGAGGAAGATGACGAGGAGGAGGAGAACGACATGGACATCGCTGAGGATGAAGATGAGGAGAATGGCGAATTTGGAGGATTCTCCGGGGCAGAGGAGGGCGAAGACGAGGAGTCGGATGAGGAGGAGTCAGCTGCGCTGCAGAGACAACTCGAGCTGGAGGCGGAGCTGACGGGCAAGCCTGTCAAGTCTCAACAACAAAAGCCCAAGGACAAGAAGAAGGCGGAGGCCCGCAAGGCCGTACAGAAGAAGGCCAAGGAGGAGGCCGAGGATATGGAACGGGCCAAGGGCATGCTCAGCAAGAAGAAGAGGAAGCTGTTTGAGCAGATGCAGTACACCAACAACAAGAAGAGCGCCGAGGATGAGAAGCTCCGGGCCAAGAGGAGAAAGATTGAAAAGCAGAAGGGCAAGAAGGCGTAGACGACACAGTCTCAGAGAATACCAATAATGAAATTACAATTGCCGCGTTGTTTCTGTGAAATTTCTTCACTTGTCGAATGTTCCACTAAATTTCTTTTGCTGCAACTATTATTCGTGCTTGCTTCTGCATAATTCATGTTGTTGAGGTTGAATTTTCGAATTGTTACTTACACTACAGTACTTCCCCAGCCGCTAAGTAAGTAAAGCCCTAGCCTCCAGCGGCCCGCAGCCACTCACTGCAGTAGCCACTGTAAACGCCTTCCAATCACTACAAGACTCATCAAGAAACAAAAAACATGAAACCTCACAACCCATGATGGCGACTTCACAAGAGGACGACAGCGAATGGGACAAGAGCACCTCTGAGATCCAATCCGAGGACTCAGAAGACCTGTTCGCGTCGCGACCCAACCGCTGGCGCGGCCCACCGCAGAGCTGGCGGGCCCTGACAGAAGAGGACCGCCTCACCTACAACGCCCTCGAGAGGCTGCAGAACCAGGACCTGTCGGTGCACCTGTACAATGCCTTTGCGCTAAAGCATCTCCCGGCGCGTTCTCTACATGCTGAAGCGCCGGCCCAAGACCAGGTTCGTGTCTCGAGATCGACAGAGAGAAAGAGAGATGATGGGAAGCTGATTTTTCTTGTCGAGGAATAGGGCGTCGACACAGAAACGGGCCAAGCTGTTCACACAAGGCCACTGTGGGAACCGCCCAGGAGCTGGACGGCGTGGCCACTCAATACACAGCTCGTACCTTCTGATGACTTTATGAAGAGGACGGAAGATGAGGATGAGGCGTTAACATTTCGGCGCGTGGAGAGGGAGGCGCCTAGTTCCAAGTTGGAAGAGGTCATCTCTGCTGCTGTCCTGAGGTGCGCCAAAGAGCGGTTTCGCAAGAGGAGTTTTGATCACGAGACACAGACTCCATCTGATGTGGTGGCTCCAAACATCAAAAGGGAACCTGTGTCGTCAGGCAACGAGTTTCTTTCCAGTGAGGCGGAGTCCGAGGACGAGAGGAAGGCCAGCGAGAGGGTTCTGAAACCTGCCATGGCTATCGACGATGACGTCTCTTACGAGCTGATACGGCCAACCACTCGAGCGATCCTCGAGAAGCTGGACCAGGCACTGAATGTGCTGCACAACGCTCGAATGTCAAGCACGCAAGATCTCGCAAACGAAGCGGGCGACACCTCCTCTTCAGAAGACGATGACATGTACGACGCAGCACCACGTGGCCGTCAGTCCAGGTCTCGTGCGACATCGCGCGCCAGCACCGAGCGTGCTCGCTCACGAAGCATGTCCCTGGCACCCACGGACGACCAATCTCTGACTCCTGAGAAGCAGAAGCAGCCGCAGAAGAAGAAGGAGAAATCTAGACGTGGTCGGAAGCCTAAGTCAATGCCAAGAGAAGGTGAGACAGAGCGAGAATTCCTCATCAGACGTGCCAAGGAGCAGAAGAAGAAACGGCCTGTGTTCTCGGACGAGGAAGATGGAGGCACGACCACAGCAGCAGAGAGCGCCAGGCCGCCGCGCAGAGGGACACAACAGAGGCGGAGGGCGAGCAGGAGCAGGAGCAAGAGGCGGGAGAGCGTCGACGAGACTGATGAGTTCTGGATGCAGAAGAGGTTGGACAGATTAAACCTGCGCGACTGGGGGGATGTCATGGGCGCTGCTGCTCTTGCTGGCTTCTCCCCGGCGGTCATTGAGCGCGCGACGCAGAGGTGTGCGAACCTATTTCGCCAGGGCATGGAGATGCACACCATCACTGACGACGGAGCCGTCGAGACGAGAAACTACCTACCTGGTGAGGACGTGCCGGCCTCAAGGGCTTCGGATGCTAGCGAGGATAAAGCCGACGACTTGGAAGTACACCAGTTACGATCAGCAGTCCGAGCATCCAGCGCCACACCGAACAGTGCCGCCTCTCCAGAAACGCTTCACGAGGAGAGCCGCGGGCGTAAGGTACCCAGAAAGCCACAGAGGCGGTACGGCTCTCGTGCGCGCTCAACGGGCCTGCTCTTCTGCCCTCATGCAGACTGCGAAAGGGCGACTAGGGCTTTCGATAAGCCTTACAACCTGAGACGGCACCGGAAGCGGGTGCACGGAGATGAGAGCTCGAGCGCAAGCGACGAGGAGGGCCTCGCAGACGAGTCGCCTGCGGAGCAGCACACTGGGGAGAAGCAACGCACGCGGAGCCCCGCCGTTGGACAGCATTTCTGTCCCCACGCTGACTGTAAGAGGGCGTATACGGGCTTTGATAGGATGTACAACCTGGATAGGCATCTAAAGCTTGTTCACGGCAACAAGAGTACGGCAGGAAACACGACGAGGAATTTGGAAAAGGGGCATCTGCTTGGTGGTGTTCACCGTGATGGGCACCTCGAGCCCATACGTGTCCAGAAAGGCTGGAGAACAGAGGATACTAAGAAGAGGGCCCAGAGAACGTCAGAGAAGCGGCGGCGGCGGGACTCTGAACCAGAAGACGAACAGAGCACAGCGTGATGAAGACGGACTCGTCTGCGAGAACTCAATAGTTCATACAATTTCCACGCATTTCGATCGATCTCCTGAGTGCTGACGCTCATCTATGCCGTCTCTGTCCACGAAGCCAACAGCGACTTTTTTTCTTCTTTCTTCTCTCTTCTCACTTACTTCTGGTCACCAAACTGCCTCGCGACCTCGGCCGCAAAATCACCAAGCGTGTCGAACTTCCACTGGAAACTGACCTCACCATCCCTCACCATGCGCTCGTAATCACCCCCGATCCCCTCGCCCTCCTTCTGATCACCGCCCCTCGAGATCCAGCAGCTCTTGAACCCCAGCGCCTTGGCGGCAGTGTGGTCCACCTGCAGGCTCCTCGCGACGTGCAGCAGCTCGCCCTTGGCCACGTCGACGCCCAGCTCGTCCCGCGCCCTGCGGAACAGGTACTCAAAGTTCTTGGCGCTGGGCTTGTAGCTGCCAATGTCCTCGGCCGTGTACACCGCGTCGAAGGGGACCTGCCCCAGCGGCCCGGCCGTCGTGCGCGCGATGTTCCCGTTGTCGATGTTGGACAGGATGATCAGCTTGTAGTGCCGCTTGAGCACCGCCAGCGCCTCGATCGTGTCCGAGAACGCAGGCCACCTGCCCGGCCCCGCCGCCATCTCGTCGTACGCCCCTCCCGCCACCTCGTCCTCGACGCCCAGCTCCTGCGCGAGCCTCCTCATCGCCGTCGCCAGGTTCACGTCGTACCTGAGCGTCGGCTGGGTCCGCTCCAGCTCGTTGGAGAATTCGTCGAACCGCACGAGGGCGCGCCTCGGGTCCTGGGCGAAGGCGTGGTCCGCGGGCAGGTGATCGATGATGGGCTGCAGCGCGGCCACCAGGCTTGGTTCCCATTCTATGAGGGTGCCGTAGCAGTCAAAGGACAGGGCCTTGTAGCCGGTAAGGTCGGTTGTGTTGTCGACTTGGGCCATGATGATGGTGTGTGAAGTTTGAGTTGTTACATAAAGAAGGGCGAGTGAAAAGTTCTGGGTTTGGACGGGAGGTGGTTCAAACTTATGCCTTGCCAACCAGAGGAGCCGTGAGAAATTATAAAAGGGAAGAATAAAATCGCATCTCAATTATGTGATTTGTTTTGTCCCTTTTTATACCTACACATTGCCTGTGTGAGCTGCTGGTATCGCCACCGCGCCCTTTAGTCTTGTCCTCTGCAGTTGAACTCCAACTACTCCACCTGAAAGGGCGCATACGCCTAATGTCGCGATGCTTAGCTGCAGCCTGCAGAGCCCAACAGACCGAGGCAGGCCAGGCCCAGTATGATCAATACCTATTTAGATCTAGAAGTAAGCTGGATTGTCCGTTGATTGACTTGGGTTTATTGCCCCGTTGGCTAAGGCTTCATGATCCAATTCAGTCACGCATGTCAAGCTGCAAGAGAACGTGTCAGGTGTCGAAGATAATTAATGGAATTAATTTCACTAAAACCAGACATCGTACGACACCACATTCCAAAGGGGGTATCAGAAATACTGAATAAAGCCTACACCAAACACTCCGTAGCTCTGTGTGTTGCACACGCTATTCCAGGCGGCGTGCATTCGTAGTCTGTTTTTGAAAAAAGCAGACAGCTGTCCATTCGAATCCTTCAAGTTTCCATGCGTCGTCCGTGGAAACCAAACATCCAAGACACCAAAAGTCCCTCTCTCTTTGATAACGACCAATATAACACATGCCATGCCACGCAGCAGCAGCCCAACGCTTCATTGTCATTGCTGTCGTCGAGGGCTCCTTCTCCTCTGTGTGCTCTGCGACAGCTCTGACGGGGGCAGGTTCTCAACTCCGTCGAGCCGAATCTTCTTATTTCTTCCCTCCCGCGGGATCCGACTCGTGCCCTTCTTGACCATAGGCATTGTATTCTCGTCGCCGGGTGGAAGAACTGATAGGACGCTCGCCGAGGGATCAAAGACCACTGAGCTGGTCGTTACGTTTGTGTTTATCTCGCGTAGGCTAGAAGCTAGTGGGTTTCTTGTGGTTGAGTCGGATGATGTCGGCCGGGTGGGCGATCGAGCCTGCTCCGAGTGATCCAAGTCGTTGAAGATCGACGCCTGTGGTGGTGGTGGCGGCGCTGGCATCCGCCTGCCAGGGGTGGTGGCAACTGCTCGACTTGGTGTTTGGGCATCTGATCCATCTCGCATGCTGGCGACGAGGGCATCCTGCGAGGCTGTCCGAGGGAGCTGGGTGGGATAGTGGTATTGAGCCTTCTCTGGAGTCTCTCCTGTGGGCTCGTACTCTCGAAGATTGGTATCGGAGATATCTTGTCGTAGCTTGCTCAGTGGCCGGCAGAGCGTGTCGCTGAGAGGTTCGAGGTCGCCTTGTAACCGTTCCACGTCTGCCTCCATGTCTGTCTTGAGACCCTGCACACGGGAGAAGGTCTCTTTGTAGTGGGTTGAGATGTTTGAGAACGAATCTCCCACGGTGGCCGATAGCTTGTCCACAGACTCTGAATGTTGACTGTGGTGGTCCGCATTCTCGGATTGAGCTCTGGTCAAGAAATTGTCCAGGTCCTTCATCTGGAGTTCCATATCCACCATCTGCTGGGCCACAACGCGAACAGTCTCTTGATGCACAGATTGTGTGGTGGTCTGTATAGATGTGCTGTGATCACGCGCCGTCTGTTTTTGCAGATATATGTCAGTCATCGGATCCCGAAGCACAACACGGTCATATCGCAAAGACTTACAACCCAGTCGTCCTTGAGCTTCGTCTTCACCGTCTCTCTAGAGTTGGCAACATCCTGCAGCAGCTTCTCCTCGTCCGAGCCCAACTGATCCATGCCGGCTGAGTAGATTGCCACTTGACCCCAAAGGTCTCCTTGGCCCCGTTGACATGGTGCTGAATCTTGGTGGCCTTGCCGGCGAGACGGGACTCTTGCTGCTCGGCATGAGCATTGATGAGGCCGGTGATCTGCGTCAGCAGCTTCTGCCGGTCCTCTGCAGCTTGTTTGCGCTCCTCCTCGATCACCTCTTGAATCTGATCAGACACTGATTCGTTTGCCTGAACCATGGTCTGGCTTGCCTCCTCTAGTTGGCGCCTCAGACTATCGGATTCGCTCCGCTGGGAGCCGAGATGCTGTAGCAGGTCCTCGAAGATTGATTTGAAGTCCATGCCGAGGGACCTGTAGGATGTGTGCAGGTGGTTGTGGAATGTATCCAGTTCGCTGAGCACGTCCGCCGCTATCCTCTCTGCGGCCGCAGCTATCGCCAGGAGGCTTTGTCCTACCTGCTCCTTGATGTTGTCTCTGACCTCCATGATCTCCTCCAGCACGGTGTCCATCTCCTCTTTAGAGCGCTGCTTCTGCTCTACCAGGTCGTCTCGTGAGGATTCAAACTTCTGAAGGTTCTCGTCGAGAAAGCTCTGCGTTGCCGTGAGCTTCTGCAGTTCCTTCTGCACAAAGGCTTGCATCCTCTCAGAGACGCTCGAGATGTGATCATCCTGGTCTTTTCGGAAATCCTGGATCCGGCTCTCGACAAGCTCGGTGACATCTGTGACCTGGGCTTGCGACATGGCCCAGGTGCTGCGGTTCAGGTCCTGCAGGTCCGACTTTCTCTTGTTCTTTGCGCGGAGCCCGCCGACGTCGCCAACCGTCTTCCTCAGCGTGGCGATGAGCTCTCCTCCGACGGCTGTCAGCTTCTGTTCAGTCACCTGGTGGGCTTTTCGAATGTGCGTCTCCTCCGCAAGAGACTTCCTAGTGGCCTCCAAGATGATCTCGGTCTGGTCGAGAACCTCTCTTGTCTCGTCGAGCTGCGCTTTGGTGCCCTCGTGCTCCTTCTTGAGTCCCATAAAGCTCGAGGTCAGGGCAAAGAGCTCCTGCACCTTGATGCGCAGGTTGGACTCCAGCGTCTCGATCTTGGCGGCCTGCTCATCAGCCAGAATGCGACGCGATTCACTCTGCGCCGTCATCTCCTCGTAGGCCTCGTTGGTGAGATGTACACCGTTGCGCAGCCGGGTGGCGATCAGCTCCGTCTTCAGCCTCTCAATCTCTGCGGTGAACTCCTTCAACAATGCCTTCTTGCTGATAAGAGTGTTGACCTGCGGCTTGTTCTTGATATTCTTTGCCCGGAACGCATAGTCTAGTGTTGAGATGGTCTCCTCTAGGTTGCTCTTGGCTGGTGAAATGGTCGCAATGATGCACGTCTTGGTCCGCCCCCAAGCGAGTCCTGGAGCAGCCGCGTGAGCTTCGACTCCCTATAGGGAATGTGAGAGCTCTTGTCGGTCAGCGCATTGATGACACGGCCGAGGGTCAGCAGGCTCTTGTTGATGAGACCGGCCTCTGCAGCCCGCTTGTTCTCCGCCCCAGACCGCTGGATGTTCTCGCTGCCCGCGAGGTCCACCAGGTTCAGCTTCCCGAGGCTGATGAAGTCATCACCACCTCCTTGGCGCTTGGCGTGGACTGTGATGGTGAAGACGGTATGGCTCCGGCTGCTCAGGTCATTGCACTTGGTCGCGGCGACCTGGCGTCTTATGCTTCCTTCCTGCAGTCGCGCAATGCCCTCGGCCGCGTTTGTGATGTGCCGCTCCTCGACGCCCTGCACTATTGTCGAGGCATGGCCCTTCTTGGACAGGTCGTCAAAGATCTTCAGCTTGGCGTTCTCGTCGGGCGTCAGCAGGTCGCGGAGCTCCTCGTTGTAGAGCTCGATGAAGGAGCACCGGACACAGTTCTCGGTCCCGTCGGCCTCGAGCTTGTTGAACAGGGCCTGCAGGACACGAGGAATGATGCCGGCGTCGGGAGCAAGAAGCCCCAGGGACTCGGTCATGTCGCCAGACATGGTGTAGGTCTTGCCAGTACCAGTCTGGCCATAAGCGAAGATGGTGCAGTTGAAGCCGGCGAGCATCTGTAGTGGTAGTAGTCAGGTCAGCCTCGGCACACACACGCCCTGCAGTCTCCTCCCCATCACCTGGACGCGTCAAACTCACCTGGCCCAAGATGGGTTTCACCACATCGTCAAAGATCATGGACTGGTCCGCCGCCTGCGAGAAAACGCGGTCAAAGGCATAGGTCTTGTTGCTGAGCGCATTGGGTCCCATGGACAGCTCGATGTGCTTGCCCATCGCGCCGTCCGTATTGACGACAACCGCGCTGTTCTCGCGCACCTCGCGCTCGTTGCGCCCTCGACACCGCACCACCACATTGATGTTGGTCTCCTCGCTGAACTCGGAGTCGAACTCGCGCTCCTTGCGCTTCATGCCTGCGGCGTTTGGTGTAGACGATGTGGATTCTGCGGGGAAGCGGCGATAGACCTGTCGTGTCGCATGGACGCGGCGGCGCTCTGGGGCCGGGAGGAGGGCACGCGTGATCCTTGGCGGATGTTTGCGCGCCCAGCGGCGCCGGGTCGTGATGGAGGAGGAGGAGGCATGAGGTTTGAGGATCTGGGGCCCCTCCTCAGGGGACCTGAGCGTTTGGGATCCAGCGCGGCGGTTTATTGAGGGATCAGCTCGGGAGGGGGGAAGGAACACCTGCGCTCGACCAGAGAGACTGTTGTTGCTCGTGTTGTTATTGTTGTTTCTTTTCGAGAGTCAAATGAATGTTGTTGAACCCAGGGACCAAAGCATCAAATTCGTCGTAGAAACATTGGTTATATCGAGATGGTGTAAGATACGGTAAAGTCAGCAGATGAAGCACACGCCTGTGTGTGCAGCTGTGCCAGGATCAAGAGCCGAGACATGAGATACATGAAATACAAAAGCTACAGTTGAGGGCCTGCTGGGTTTGCTCTGGAAGGCGCGTACCATGCCTGGTATTGACTCCACGGCGGGTCGGCTGCTGCAAGACCCCCTGCATCCCCATTCTTTAGCGGAGCATTGTAGCCATGGCCCGTCGCCACAGCAACTATCGATACTAGCACCCTTGCAGGCTTGACCCCCTCCAGTGCGTGCCCCCGGGTGACACCTGCAGATGACGTCTCAGAGGACCCCGCGTTTCCCCTGAAGCCTAAAGAGTTCCCCCTAAGCCGAAGCGCATCACGCGGCAGGCCCGCGACCGAGTGACTACTCACATAGTACAAGTCTACCACCTCTCCAAGGACGCGAGAAGGGGCAATTGCTTCTTTTTCCACTCTCTCTCACACATAAATACCTGTGGCCGACGGGACCATCCAGATCCAAACGTATTCATCTTACAACTACATATCATATCGACACGATGTCGTCGCTGTTCACGGCGCAGCTCCATCCAGGGCGCGCCCTGGGATTCCTGGGTATGGACTTGTCTCTTTTACCTTTGAAGACGTGGGAGGTTTTTGCTGATCAGGGCTGCTGCTGACTTTATTCCTCTCTCCCTCCCTCTCTCTCCCCTCGCAGTGCTTGGTGCATCCCTTCACGATATCTTGACCCGACTCAAGGCGGAGCCACAGCGGTTCCCCAGGCTCGAGCTCGCCTACTCCCCCGAGAACCCGGTCAACGAGCCTGTCACGGTGACATTGCCTGCAAACGGCATCAGGATACGCTTCGACGGACCCGAGCAGCGCCTTCGCCTGATCGAGGTCATCGACTTTTCGAAAAATCACATCACATTCAAGGACCAGAACACCGAGCGCGACCTGGTCAAACCCCCTGCCGAGCCGTCGACCGACGTAAGCGCCGCCGCCGAACCTACATTCAAGCACATATACCAGCGGTTTCTGGGCCCGACCTATGACGGCGAGTTCATACCGGCCGCCGATGGCCAAGACATGGGCATCTACGTCCTTTCGTACCCTGGCGTCGCCTTCACATTTCCCCTGTCGGGGTCGGCGTACTCTCCCGACAAGGACGTCGTGACCTTGCTGTCTTCCTCGACGCGGGCGGCCACCTCGATGGCGGTCTTCAACGGAGACTCTTGGGCACAGTCTCGGAAGACACTCTGGACGGAGGTTCTGCCCAGCGTCAAGACGTTTGCACCGCTTGCAAAGGGCAAGGATGTGTGTCCTGATGAAATCTCGCTGGTCAAAATACACGGCGGCGGCAAGCTACAGCTCTTCAAGAGGTGGACCACTAACTCTGTCTGGATCTCGCTGGGCGAGACAACGCCGCAGGAGCTTGTGGCGGAGCTTGGTCCTCCGGACGCAGTCTACCGGAAGAACGACCAGCGCATGTACATCCACAAGATAAGAACAGCCAGCAACAGCCGGACACGGCCGGATGGCGATGATCTCAGGCGGCAGGGTGACTCGACAGACACGGACCAGTCCTCGGCGCATACAACGTCTGAGGACTCGAATGACGACGAGGCGATTGACGATGAGGTGGCTGCCAATGTGTCCGGAGAGTGCTTCTACAACTACTTTTACCTCGGCTTTGACGTGCTCGTCTCGACACCAGCGGCCCCGTCAGAGCCACCTCCGTCCCAGGACTCGTCGGCCCTCCCAGAGAAGATGATCAAGGTTGCGTCGCCAGATCGCCTAGTGGCGACCAAGCTGATTCTCCACGGGAACGTGCCAGGCTCCTATCCGTTCAACCGACACAGGCGCTGCAGATGGGAGATCTCATATCTCGACCACGCCTCGCCTGAATCCCCGGTCAACACGGAGACTGTCTTTACAGATATTCAAAAGCACCTTCGACAAGAATGGCAGTCCATCTACTCGTCAGAGGCGGAAGCCATCCAGAAGCAGAGAGGTATGGTCCTCAACCGCGGTTGGGGGGACAGCCCTGGGAGCAGTATCGAATTTCTTGGTGGCTGGGAGGACAGCAGTGCCCACGTGGCACCAGGAGTTGGCCCCAAGCGCGCCGACGGGACCGAAGACTCTACCACCACTCTGTACGGGTTCCCCGGTCTGGTCTTTGAGGTCCTCAAGAATGGCTATGTCAGCGCGGTCACTGTTTTTTGAAGACAATAGTAATGAGTTTGAAATTTTTTTTTTTTTTTTCGATGAACTTGCTAGTTGCGTTCATAGGAGTTTGTTGGGTGCATTGGACAAGGAAACTAAAGAGCTGGATCGAGAGAGAGTTCACTGGCGTTAAAGGGCACAACTAAGTGCGCTGCATTGTATAGAAGACTTCCAGGTAGTGTCCTAATTGAGCAGCCTATTCCCATTATATCTCCTCTGCCGTTCAGTCTGGCTGTGATATTTTGTGGCCTCAAGAACATCAAATTCAACATAGGACTGCCTGCATTCTCATACTCTCTGCAGACCACCTGTCTCACCTCTTTGATCATTTGTGTAGTCAAACAGATGCAGTGGCATCCTCTTCCTGACCGTCTCCCCTTTCAACGGTCTTAAAACGCACCCAAAATGGCGGCCGCTCCCAAAATGTGAGAAACCCGAAGTCTCTATCAAACGATAATCCACCCTGAGAAGAAGCCGGCACAGCCTCCAGGTCGAACTGCCACAGGACCTTTGCGACAAACAGCCGAAGCACGGCCGAGGCTATAGCCCCGCCAGGACAGCCCCTCGGACCCTGGCTGAACGGCTTGGAGGCCTTGAGATTGTCGTCTCTGTATCTCGGATCGTACCTCGGATGATCTGGCGGTAACCACCTTTCTGGGCGGAACCTGAGCGGCTCAGCAAAGAAACGTGGGCTTCTTGCTGCAGTGAAGTAGCTTATCTGGCAAGTAACCTATCATTGTCCCCCCAAGCAAGGATTCTTAGCAACACGTAGGTATGTATAAACACAAGGAATTTCTTGAGGTTCTCAGACTTACACCTTGAGGGATGTATGCCCCGTCTACCACGGCCCCGGGGCTCACACGCGGCAGTCCATCGACGGTATCCTGGTGGAGCCGGAAGCTCTCCTGAGCGCAGGCCTGCAGATATTTCAGACCCGCCACGGCCTCGCTGCTGATGGCATCGTAGCTTGCGAACGCGGCCCGGACCTCATCTACCAGGGCTGCATAGGCATCCGGCCCCCATGAGGAGGAAAAACAGACAAGAGTAGAACTGGTTCGCCAGGGGCTGCCAGCTCGCCAGGAGCAGCTGCCCTGCCACGTTCTCCAGGTGGTAGAGCTGTTTCTTGTCCCGGGGCGCGGGCTGGCCGGCCGGGACGAGCTGCTCAAAGTAGTCTAGATGATCCGTCTTGCCCTGGCGCTCGATACGCTCCTTGACGTGTTGCGTGTTCATGCTGATGAGTCTCGGCATGGCGGACCACACGGAGGGGGGATGGTCAGGTATATGAAGGGGCTGAGCAGGCGGAACTTCCTGGTGATCTGGCTCATGGTCAGGAACAAGTTCAGCTTCAGAGTGGCGCTCAGGAGAGTCGAGTCCTTCACTTGGGATTGTCCATTCCATGTTAGCGAGGCAGGGCGTGTTTGAAGATTATCGACGTAATTCACTCACTGTCCCGCATTTGGCCCATGTCGCGACCGTATGTCATGTCAAAAGAAAGGTCCAGGGCCAGCCGGTCCGTCCAACACTGCATCTCGGCTCCTCTTTTCTCCTCCTGCCCCGATGTCCTTCATCTTCTGGACAAGAGTGTCAATGTGTCTCTGCACAGCCGCCTCTTTTGCCTTGAAGTTCCTCGTGCTGAAAGCAGGTGCGAGTTCCTTGGCTATCTCGCGGTGCCTCGCCGGGTTGGTCTCGCCCGAGATTCCACCATCGCCTGTATCCAGGGCGTCATATCCGACTTGGACAAAGGACTCTAGGTTTTTCTCTTGTGAGAGGTATATGTCTGGCAACTCGGTGACTCGGAGTTAATTTCTTATAGACGTTCTCTTGTTTGGTATGTTAAAGCGAGGGCTGACCTTTTGCTGCCTGTGGCGTGATGAACACGAGCTCGTTGGGACCAATGCGGACGACGTCGCCTGTAAAGCTATCAGCAACTTGTCTGATGGGTCAAGAAAAGTAGAGGCTTGGAGAGAGGATAAGTACCATATTGTTTGAGGACTTCTTCGATTATCCATGGATACCTTCCCGAGATGCTGAGTGGTTTCATTTTGTCAGCTCCAGTTCTGTTGCCAGAGAACTCTTGCATAGAAGGAGGGCACCATAATTTCTAGTGAAGCAATGCAGCAGAAACCTTTTGGAATTCATACCTGGCACGAGCCCACCAGAGATCGGAAACGGCAGCAATCCACGGCCCTGGATACCTGGAGAGTGGATGAAAGTGGAGGTTGTAAAAGATTCGCCATATACAATAGGCAATAGCCTGTGTGGGAGGAAAATTGTAAGGCTAAAATACGTGGTAAAAGACTCGCAAGGCTGGCAGCAGACTTACCAATGCAGCAGTAGCAGTCACATATTGGCTGATGGACAGATGATTACTGCTCATTTGATCCCAGAGATAGCCTGGCAGTGCCATGATAACTGGGGGTCGCTTCGTCTTGTTCGGCAACAAAGTGAAGCCCAACCCAGCCCGTGTATGCCAGTCAGCAAGATATATGTTGTCACAAGAAGTTCCAGTGTCGAACGTCATTGGCATTCAGCTTGCTCAGGTCTCCCTATATCATGGTCGGGTGTTCGAGTCTAGCGCTTACTGTATATACATAAGTACTTTGCTGTGCCACAAGCGGCTACGTATTACAATGTCTGTGTGCAGGTTACTTACAGGCTGGGGGCCCAGTGTTGGACTCTAGGGCTGTTCGGGGTGATCCACCCAGGGCCTTACGGCCGGAACTTTGGAAACCAATCTCAGCAACACTTGTTCTAGGGAAAACTTGGCCAACAGCCTGTATCTATTTCCAGCAGCCAGGATTGGGAACAACCGCCCTTCTCCACTGGGGCACTCGTCAGTTGGTTTGACTCTGAACCCATAAAGTCTCTGATTTATTTTCTATGATCCAATCTGCGTGGGAGGTAGAACCGATATGTCCAGATATAATTACTCCGCAAGCCCTGGGAAACCGAGTCCTCGAATTTTGACGGTCCAAGTTGAAATGAGAACGGGGTGGAGAGAGACCGAGAGCCCTTCAGGTGGACCAATACTTCTTTCTACCGGGTCCTTCTCCTGTATCATAATGAATTTTATTTCATAGGCTCTGGCTCCATGACAGTAAGCACGTCTTCAGGCTCTGAGGAATTGTGTCCATCATCGGTAGAGGCTACCTTCTTTGATGATTCCTCAGGGCTCTCAAGAGATAATTCGTGGAGGCCAGATTGCGCAGAGGCGGGCAGCGACCGTACCTTCCTCACAACAGGCCTCTCCTCCGCTGCTGAGATGCCACTAGGAAAGGATATCTTGCGATGCGTTTTCCTGCCCAGCGGCTTGACTTCGACCGGAGAGACTATGGGCACAGCATCATCATCAACATCATCGAAGAGGTCCACCAGGACCCCCTCCTTGACACAATCATCCTGGTCCTCGAGCTTGATCTCCTCCTTCTCGATGGGCGCGTCGCCGCCGCGGATGTTGGGGAACCCGCACCTGGTGAGGATCTGGGCGATGAGGCCGGGATACCGCAGGTGGCCCTTGACCTCCTCGCTCAGGTTCAGGTTTTGGACGCCCTCGATGTCCTCCACGGCCTGGAGCCCGCTGATGCCGAGCTGTATGCTCGTGGCGCGGTACAGAAAGGCGAGGATGTAGTCGTTCTCCGAGTAGACGTTGAACATCTTGCCGGCCACGACGCTGCGCATCATCTGCCAGTGCGTCCGGTTCGACGGGATGGGCGCGCCGACCAGCACGACCGTGTCGACCAGGCCAAAGGCCCTGCGCTCTGCGAGGGTCTTGAGGCAGAAGTAGATCACCCTGGCGCCCAGCGAGTATCCGACGAGCGTGACGGGACGCTCGCCCTGGGCCTTGTTGATGAGAGCGTCGGCCAAGATCCGTCCTGCCTTGTCTGAGCGGTTCTTGGCCAGGTTCCAGGGATTGTCGACGTTGGCTGCCAGCTTGAGCACCTGTACAGGCCACAGCGCTGCCCACAAGGTCGCGAGGACGGTGCGCCGCAGGATCTCAACCTTGAGGAAGCCCCATGCGTACGATGAGACCATGTCCTCAAGTGCGTTTCCAAGCTTGAGCAGGCTCTGGACCTCGTACCTCAGGGCGAACGCCTCAGTCTCATCGCCGAGGATCCGCCAAGGCTCCGTGACTCCGTCTTCAGACATGAGCCAGCCGTTGATGCCGACAGTAACACGGAGTCTCCGGACGTCTTTGTCCTCCTTGGAGAATCCAGGACCCCACTCGTCCTGCAGCGGCAGAAAGCGAAAGTCTTCGACTTCTCTAGCGTATTTGTCCATCATCTCACCCTGCAGCTTTGTCAGTCATGATGCTAGATTTACCGAGCCGAGGAAGGGGAGGGGGGGAGGAGGAGCTCCTCACAGTCATACGGGCCCCAAAAGCCCCGAATAGTGTTCCAACCAGGGCGCCGTTCATCCAGAAGATTCCCAGAAAGCTGGCTAGACCTCCCAGCCCCACCGAACCCATCAGGCCTCCGATGGCCCCAGCCACGACAGGTGCCGCGAGCCCTCCGGTGACGCCAATGATGGCAGCCCCAGCCACAGATGCCAGGCCGACCTTCCAGAACCTGCTGGCCTGTGCCTGCTGCTTCCGTTTCTGTGCCTCGGCCTCAGCCGACATTCCGCCGCCGGCCTGTGCGGTCTTCTCCGTCTCCGAAGACGCCTGGATCATCGTTGTGGCGATCTCTTTCTCCTCTGTGGTGAGGAACGAGAGGGGAAGCTCGAGTGCAGAGGCCAGAAAGGTGATGAAGGTCCGGGAATAGGCAGAATAGCTGCCAGTCGACAGCAGGAGTATGAGAACAGCGCTGAGCACCTCCTTTCGGTCCTCGGCTGCTATGGTCGTGAGCCTGGTGGGTATAGGGTGGTAGATGGCCTGCAGGGCCCTGACTGCCTTGGAGGTATCCTGTGCCGTACTGCTCGCCGCCGTCTCCCCTCCGAAGCTCATTAGGTCCTCACCGTCTGTAGGGTGAGCATTATTTTCTACCTGGGCCATCCTTTCCGTGCGTGTCCGTCGCTCTTTCAAGATATCGGCGTCGTCTGTTGGGGACAGGATCTTTAGTTCCCTCAGCTTGATCAGAAACTCCTTCCTCCACCCATCGAAATGGTCCAAGGCTGCTTGGCGTAACTGGGCGAGCTCAGGACTGGGCGGCATATGTCGCTGTGACACAGAGGCGTCTGCCTTTGCCTTGACGGAGACATCAGACGTAGTCGGCGAGGCATCTGGTGCTTCTCCGTCGACAGCAGGAGCATCGATCTGCCGGCCTGGGAATGGATCCTTCTCTGTGTGCTGGTGCTGGTGCTGCTGCTGGTCGCCCTCTTGCAGTTCCAGTTGGGATCGCATGTACGTCGTGATCTCGTTCACGAGCTGGTACAGAGCTTTCCTGCGCGCAGGATTCAGCACCACCAATATCTGCCGAGGATCGGAACTTGAGGGCGCCATGCTGAAGAGATATTGTCTTGACTATGACAGTCTCAAAAGATGGCATCGGCGCTGCGAGGATATTGATGGTTGCCCGGGTCGACCGCCAGCAATGTGGACTGGTTACAACGCACCACTTGCATGCAGGTCATCTCACGTGCATGAATGAGCGCATTGTCCACCCCGCACCCATGCCAAGAGCTCAGAAGGATCAATCAAGATAATGGCAAAGTTTGTATTGGAGGAAGCATAGAATGTGTAGATTATGCATTGAGAGAATAATAAATGGGAGTTGCTGGTGCTCCCTGCTGTCTCTCTCTCAAGAAGTTGTTGAAGAGTGAAGGTTGTTGGCACCTGCTTCCAGAGGGGAAGGAGGAGGAGGAATGGTATGGTGTGCTATGGGGTGCTAAGTTGTAGTGATCCACAGCAGGTTCAGTGGCTGCCTAGCCCCCTAATCACAGCCCAATCCTCAGCAATAGCCTGTAGCATAGCCCCCACAGAAGCCCCCGAGCCTATCCTCTCAAACGTCAAACCGCTACAACTCACCACTGAATACACTGATGCATTTACTGCACCTTGAAGTATTTGTACTGCCACCTCGGTTTGGGTGCACTCGGCTCCTGGGAGTGATAGATGTACCCAATGCCAACCCGACTTGAAATTCCATCTCGCGTGACCAGGCCCAGGAAGGTCGACTGCGTATCAGGCGGCTTCGTGATTGTATCGGCGGCAACGACGGCTATAAGCTCGTCCACCCTTGTCTCGACTTGGCCGTCGAACCTAAACCTGCCATGATGATGGGCAGACACTTGTAAGGTTCCGGCACGTTGACCCGTTGGGACCGAAATGGTGAACTCGCTGTGCGGTAGATATGGCCCGAGGAACCCGAGTTCACCACAGCCGAGACTCGGCGGTGTTATTATCACCTGACTTGAAGACTGATCCAGGAGCCGATTGATATCCATCCCGATGCGGTCGCCGAAATAGCTCTTGGCAAGAGAGAGTTCCCGTTCAGAGTCGTGTTTGGTATTAATTCTGTTGTTGGGCTGCTCACAAGCGGACTTCCAGATGTCGTGGGACCAGAAAGTCTGGCTCGAATCCCCGTACTGCCAACAGGGAATGAGTGCATACATGGGAACATGCTTGATCAGAGCCTGGGAGATGTTCCTCGACAGCCAGAGGCTATCGGCAAAGACAAAATCGACGGGACCAATCCACGAAGCCCTAACATGGGGAGTGTGAATACGTAGCATGCAGTGGGTGGTGTGATGGTGGCGGTGGTGTCAAACTCGACATAAATAACGTACCATGACCATGTTGAGAGCCGCTCCACCGTCCCTCCAGGTTGGATAGGCTTGCAGATACGTTTCTGAGAGTCGTCCGAAGGAAACCACAGTATGGCTTGAAACAGGAGATGGGTGGGGATGCCTTGTGTCTGGCGGATGCTGAGTTCAGAGGCGTCTCCGGCACGTTTAAAGCGGTTGAAGATGCCCTCGAAGGCATTGAGCACATCCTGCGGGAACGTGAGATTCTTCCTGCCGTAGTCCTGCACCGCCTTTTGGTACTCTTGAATGCCCAGCTTCTTGTTCGCGCCTCCCAGGTAGTAGTACGGCGTCGGGTCGAGGTCCCTCCTCAGCTTCGAGCTCCACCAGGGCGGTCCTGTGCGGACCTGGAAGTCGAAGCCCTCACGCTTCTCTTCTCCATGGTCATAAGCCTCTCTCCACTGGACCTCGGCGCAGTTGAAGAATGTTTCCTCAGCCGTAAAGTAGAGGCAGCGCTGAGACAGACACTGTTCCTGGAACGTCCAGCCGCGAGTATTCCACGTCGACCCTCGCACCTCTTCACACAGGGACGGCGGGCGGAGCGAAAGAATAAGCGTTGTCGGCGTCGTCTTCGTCGCCACCCCGCCAGAGGCATCTATAATCCGAACCGGCTCGATAAGGCAGCCGGTACGGGGACTGACTCCCCTCAGTCCAGCGTCCGCATCGCTGCCCGCCGCGGCGATAATGGTCAGCGTCGCAGTGTCGTAGACATCGTCCATTCTCCCAATCAGCCGTGCCTTATCCTCTGGATTATTCTGCACAATGCAGAGGGTATCCACCCAGAGATACCGCATTCCGATCTTGCGCGTCAGTTCCATGGCGTCGCGCACGGTACGGGGGATCTTTGCACCCATGAGTGAGGCCTCCTGCGTCTGGGACAGAGCCTTGCGAGCACTAAGTGCTTTGACGTTATCCTGGACCGTGAGAAGAACAGGAACTATCTCGAGGTCATCACCACGGAAAAGGATAGTGGGGATCCGACCCCAGACGTAGGACAAGGCCACATAGTCACACCTTTCGGCTCTCTGCACCAGACACTCGTCCACCACGTCGATGAGCCTGAAGGGGTGCTTGGGGCCAAATAGGTTGTCTTCCTGTCCTGCCATGGTTGACTTCTTGGAATGACGGTGCTTTTTGCATTCCTCAAGCCACTTCTTCACCAGCTCAATGTTGACTTCGTCCCGAACCTCGCGTCGTGGCAGGCAAAAACCCGCCTCACTGGCCACCGAACCACTTGGTAGAGATTCGATCTCGGCAATGATGAACCGGTCCTTTACTCGGTCGATTTCTCTGAGAGGGGCCCTGTTGCGGTGGAAGCCTGGTGGCTCCTGGTCTATCGCTACCAGGAGACATGGCTGAGGATACTCGGTATGGCCTCTCCTCTTGACCGACAGGGGACTTCGACTCTGGATGAAGAGCCTGGGCGGAGGAGAAGTGATGGTTTCCGAGCACAGTCTTGCAGAATCCCAACCGGGGCCCCACGCGAGACAGATGGACTGGGAGATAAGGCTGCAGAATGGACAGCTGGGGTCGCTGTAGTCTGAGAGAGGGCCCATTGGTCTCTCGTTCCTCTCGCCGCCGAGCATCTCCTGCAGGTCCACTTCCTCGCAGGTACTGCATAGCGGTTTGGGAGAGCCTAAGCCTGGGCGTATGCCTGAGTCCGCTGCGCCTTGATTCATTTGTTCCCCCTCCCTTTCCAAGACTCTCTTTTGTGTATTGGATTTGTCGAGTCTAGATTGAAGATGATAGTCAATGCTGAATTATCTGTTGGAAGTGATAGAAACAGAATATGAAGTTGGTTGTAGCAAAACAAAATCGCGAAGATGTACTATGTAAGCTCAGCTACGGTAGTGTGGATCAGATTATCATGATTATTATTAATTACTCGAGATACTCTAGAAGAGGCTCAATAGCTTTCAAAAGCCTGCTAATTTCACGTGGGCACTAATTGACCGTAATTAATTAGTTAAATGATTGATCTACAGACCAAAAAATAAAAGTAGAAAAAAGAAAAACAATCATCCCTGCTCAAGAGCTGTGGATTTGACGACCACTGCAGTCCAATCCGCCGTAGGCGATGAAAATAAACGGAAGGACACGAGGATGCCAACGCAAGGCCAGCCACGTCGTGCCCACATGAGCTGAAGTGGCTCTGTTTGGAAAGGATTAGCACCAACCCCTCCACCACGCAGGCTTCGTGGCATTACCTCACTGTTGCTACGGCCAATGAAGAGAAGCATCTTTGTCGCGAAAGCTTCATCAGCCCCCTTCTGCGAAGTTTAGATCGGGCTCGCATGCAGCAAGTATCATTGTTTGTTGAACCACCCTCTTTCTCGCTCGAAAGACCAATAGGCCTTGCACAAGAATGGCACGGCGGAAGCATGGAGGTCGCCTGCAAAATGTACGTATCTTGAGTCTACTGATTGTCGATTTGAGAAAGAAAGAAAAAGAAAAGAAAAAAAAAGTAATTTTGGGAATGGCCCTTTGACCTTGACAGCTAGAAGAAAGGATCCTTTTGCTTACCTGGTTCCGTTTCTCATCTACAGCCCGTGTCTTCCTTTCGTGGATTGATCAAATTGCTGCTAAACATCTGCAGCGACGATGTCGAGAGCATCGAGATGGAAGCCGACACGACCATGATCCCGACGCCGCCTCCTTCCCAATTCCTCTCTCATCTCGCTGACCATCCCCAAACTCCAACGCGCGAGCTGGTCCAGCCCTATCTGGCCTACGAGACATGTTTGCGCAAGGCTTTCGCGGGGAGCCATTCCGGCATCGACGGTCTTGCCGGCCTGGTCCCCATCTACGATGGCCACGAGTCCTCCTTCATGATCCGCAGCATCGACCGCAGGGGGCTGATAAGGACAAGTATCTGATGCGTCTGCCTGATTATGAGCTCCCAGCGGACGGCGCACCAGCCATTGCGACCTCACTGGCCGAGTATAGGAGGAACTTTGAAGCTTTCACTCATGGTCAGTTTGTCCCGCCCTCTTGTTGTTCAACGGCTTGCTAAGGATAGACAACTTGGAACTACAGGCGTCCTGACAGATCTCGGTATGTAACACACCTTGGCAATATCGAAAGTCGCTGTCTAATACTGAGAGAGAAAAAATGGCTGGGCGCAAAAAAACACAGATTGGTCCAATGTTGTTGTGGCCGGGTCGGCTGCGCTTTTGCCACTACTCTCACGCAATCAGGACATGCAGGTGGACACAAGTAACGATCCAGGAGTCGAAGATCCGCTCGAAGCCTATTACCAGTACGCCAGCCATGCTCCTGGAGAGGTTTAAGTCGGGCTCGAGACTGACTCTTGTGTTCCAGAAATATTGCACGCGCGAGTGACATTGATATATTCATCCACGGGGTCGACAGCGAAGACACAGCCATCGATCGTATCCTTGCGTTAGAAGCCGCAGTGCGCAAGAAGCAACGCTTGGTTCATAACACGGCCATATCGCTGCGCTCCAAGAACGCCATCACGCTCATCTCGCCGAGATGGCCATACCGGCACGTCCAGGTACGGACAATCTACTTCTGACATGCACACACACATACACACGTGATCATTAGTTGATGTAAGAACAAACAATGGCTGGGTGGCATTCCTAGATCATCCTGAGGCTGTATAAATCCGTCAGCGAGATCCTAGCTGGCTTCGATGTCGATTGTGCCTGCGTTGCCTTTGACGGAAAGCAGGTATACTCGAATCCTCGTGGCATCACAGCCATCGCTACACACACCAACACCATCGATCTCACCCGTCGAAGCCCATGTATGTCTCTCTTTTTCTCTCCTATTTAATATCAGGGAACCTAGTGAGGATGCTCTTTCTAAATATGTAAAACCTTCATTACTTCTTAGCATATGAAAATCGCTTGTGGAAATACCGCAACCAGAACTTTGACGTGTTCTGGGCCCCTCTCGACCGATCACAAATCAAGAACGATTATATCGAGGAGTATGCAGAGTGGGAAGAAGATACGCCAGACCTTGGCAATCTTAGAGGGCTCGCCCGGCTGCTCTACTCCGAGATTGTCCTCTCAAGAGACACGTCTCGCCCTTACTACCGGAAGCGGTTTCTGAAGAAATTCGACGACGGTGGCGAACCGGCTCTTACGCCGGCCAGCGGATATGCCAGCCACGACATCCCATATGGCGAGCGATTTACTGCTTATAGGCACGTACTTATATCTATCTCTTCTGGTTTCGGGGGCTCGTTCTGTTCCTCAGTGTTGGGAGAATGCTGACGTCGTCGCTAACCTATTGAAAACTTAATTAGGGTCCGCAAGTATGTCGAGAGACACTCGACAGAGCCCTATCTGTTCGGCACGATCGAGGAGGTGGCTGTAGAAGGCGACACGTCGGGCAAGAAGAGGAAGCAGGACGTAGCTGGGAAAGTCACCTTCCTCAGGGATGATCCGGGCCGGCAGATGATTGGGAGCTTTCATCCACTGACCGACGACGACTGGTGAGATATCGCCCCCCTTGTTTTTCTGTGCCGCTTGCTACCGTCCATTGCTTATATAGTTCCATGCAGGACCAAAATGGCATATAACGGCTCGGGGGATAGTGAGGAGGAGTAGTACTAGTAGAGACTACAACGAGAAGAGCAGTGGAATGCCTGATGAGGAGGGTAGTGAGAAGCATGATGAGGAACAAAATGATTTGTGTGTGGCCGAAAAGAGAGTATGAAGGGTAGGCAAGAAGAATATTGTGGCATTCTTGGTGTAAGGCGGACAAAAGAAATCGGAGAGCCTGACAAGACACACTGGTATTTCTTTTAATGATCAGTTGGCCAATCGTACTTATTACAGCACCTTGTCCGAATACCTGCTGTCCTTTAGTTGAATCTGTTCTGGTACAGAAATTATACTCGCTCAGGTCTTTGTGATAATATTATTACACATCAATATTCGAGCCATCCAGGAACAACAAAACAAAACGCAAAATGGAAAAGAGAAGAAAACTAGATGACAAGAATGGGACTCGAACTCATGCCTCCTGAGATATGGTGGTTCGAATAACGTACCTAGGTAGGTAGCTCTATAACAAACAAGAGAAGAAAAAACATCGTGATTCGATGCAAGAAACGTGAGGCAGGAAATCGAGAAGTGGGATACCAGAAGTTAAGGATCAGGTCAAGCCAGTATTGAAAGCGAGAAATGGAACATGAGCGCACATCTGGATTGGACGAATTGGATAAAATAGGGGCTAATTAAGGTAAAGTCAAGTAAATTCTTGTCTTGATATTTATACTTTGCAGAGACATGTATTTATATACACATATGCCTGTTCTTACGAAGTCCGCACACTCCCAAACTGAAAAATTGACATATAAATAATTAAACAGTCTTCTAGGAGGTGTCAACAAGTAGTAGCAAGACAAGATGTTCTATTGAACAAGCATATATTAGGCAAATGGATGTTCTTCTGGGAATAATAATAACAGGCACAATCAGGGCCTCTGCCACACAAGTAATTGCACAAAGGACTAATTGGTACTTGGATGATGTCTAGCGTTTGAACAGATCTAAATCGCAAGAAGAAGACCTATTGATTCCCCATTAACCGTTTTTATAAAGAAGGAGCCGAGGTTGTCTCTTATATAAAAGAAAGCCGGGTAATTATCTTAGTCCTGCATTACAACAGGTCTGGCTGCATTGCCCACGAAAAACCCAGCCTATTAATGGTGTATCATTTTCGGAATCACAACGTCTTGGTTGTATCGCCACAGCAAAGAGCTGTAATGTGTGTGAAACGCCGCTCCGCTGTAGAACATGGTGCCATTCAGCCCTCCCTGTAACGCTGTGAGGTTTGCAAAGAATCCATCCCGGATCGCCTCCGATGGCACCTGCATGTGGAACGGCGAGTGCGACTTGAGAACCACCCACTCGGGCTCCGTAACCGCAAAACCCCGGGCCGCTTGCACCCTTCTGAATCTCCCGCGTCGCGTAGGTTCGCACCTGTTCGTTGGTCAGCGTTGATATGTCCGCCCCGAGCTTGATCCACCAAAAATCATCCAGCGTGCCAACGGGCGCGACTTGATACAGCGCTGGCAGCACCGGGATGTTGTACGGGGTGGTGGCGGCGGCATTGTCGATGCTGATGGTCTGGTTCATGCCGATGCCGCGCACCAGCCCTGTCCAGTAACCAGTTGCCGTGTGGTACTGCGCGAAGACGGCGCGCTCGTCCGGGGTGAGATCCCAGCCGGCGAGATTGGAAAGAGTGGGTGGGATGGTGAGGAGGATCTGTGCGCATGAAAGCAGGCGAAGGCCAACTTCATCGGGACTGGAGACGAGGCGCTCGGGACGGCCAGAGGTTGTGTTTTGACGCTTGCTGGAGATGACTGTCGATTCGTACAGGATGTTTGATGCCCCTATATACTCGGCGGCTTTGGAATAGAGTTCCGAGTTGTCTCCCCTCGCTGATGTGAGGTAGCCCTGGGTCAGGGCCTGAATGTCACCCAGGTTGAAGTATTTCAGGACATAGATGGCGGGCATCTGAAGCAAGGCCTCCCGTTCCCTGTGCAACTGCGTATACAGTTTGCACCGCGGCCGACAGGTTGTATTTGTCCACCCACGCCCCGTAGGATAAGTACAGATCCTCTGGGACCGGATCAGGAAGATCGTAGCCCTCCAATATGTACGGATATTGTGACATCGCCGCAGCCATGCGTTGCAAGGCATCCGCCACGTCAGGGAAATCAGTCGGAGATACCGACGAGCCATTGCGAAAATCTGCGTTCTCCCGAATGGTGTTGAACAACGGAGCGGGCAGAGAAGGATTGGGTGGTTCTCCCGCCGTGTTGACGTCGACAGTCGAAGTGTTGATGAGAGAGATGTGGAATCTGCCGAAAAATTCCTCAACAACCGTCAATGGCTGGTAGACTACCACGCCAATATCCACGGTCTTTCCAGTCGTGGGGTCTTTTGTAGGTCTGTGTAGCACCTCCAAGCCGGGCTTCCCGCTCGATCACCATCACGGTTTTGTTCAAGTCCATCAGTGATACAGCAGCATGAGCCACGCTGGCACCGCCGCCCACGATGCACACATCGCGCTCGATTAATTCGCTCTGGTTTCGATTTATGTCAATGGTTGACCAGCTATGCGAGACGACTCCAAGGGGCGAGGTCAGAAGCACCAGGAGGGAGACTAGGAGGAGGAGGAGGAGGAGGGATTTCTGCATTTCGAGCCGGCGATGTTGATTTTGCCTGTTGTTGAAATATGTGAGGTGAATAACACCCAAAAAAAACCCAACAAAACCAGAGCAGTCTGAGTCAAATGCGGCCGTTCCTTTCCAACATTTTCTTCGAATCACTGGTGCGAGGGAGCAGGGTGATATTATCGCAAGGCCGGGTGCCGTGGGTGACGGTCACCCGTGTCACCCGCCGCCCGCCAAACCTCGTCGGAAGAATCCACAGCCTCGCCCACCAAATTGATCCTTTAATAAGACCGGCGTAAATAATAAGCACTAGCAACAAAAACTCCTGCTTTTTCAGCCTTTAATCTCTGCAAAATCCCTTTCTTTTCTATTGCTCAATTCTGGAAGAAGTCGAATTTTCCCTATTTTTTCAGCTATTTTCTTTTTTTTTTTTTTTTTATATCTCTTCTTTTCGTCAAGCTGTATAGAGGTACTATGTGGGAAAGAGTTATCAAAAGGTCAGGCTGTCACCTGCCGTGTTACCCGTATTGTCACCCCGCAAAACAGGGGCTGTAATAACACACCGTTACTCACGCCTGCAACCACCCTTTTGTGGTCGAGCATGGCGCACTGTGTGGAATGCTACATGTGCTTCACACATGGATGCTCTCTGGGGGCCATGAGGCAAATGATGGAAATCCAGCATGCTGCTCCATCTCTTGGATCCTACGATCAGTAGCGTTACTTCTCGTGGGTTGCCTCACGGCCGCAATTAACACTGCAGGGGATTGGTTGATGAGCAATCGTTGTTCATTGACTGGATCTTGCAATAGGTAGTGGTTATCTGATGCTACGCTGACGTGCCGTGTTTTGCGCCAGTACTTTCACTAGGTAATATAAAAGGTTATATAAACTTCTTCGCATAAGTAGCGGCCCCCAATCTATTTTGTTACACATTGCACCAAGCAGGGGCTCGTAGCCAGTGTCCACCTTCGTCCCAAGGCGCGGGAATGGATGCTGGACTCGGAAACGGATATGATCGAGATTCTGGGAAGCTTGATAGATTTCCTTTCCTATAAGCACGTTCTACCTACTGTAGTCTGGTTCACCCTTGCCCTGAAGTGAGAGAGCTGTCTACCTAGGTACTATGTAGTAATATCCTGACAGTCATGCCAAGTTGCCCACCCCCGGAGAACATCATTTCTCGGTGCTTGTAAATTCCAGCCAAGACCAGGAATTTCAAGAGAAAAGCTTGAAGCCGCCAGGGCAGGCCTTCTGGAACAAGCCTTTAGGGTCGTACTTCTTGCTCGCCTGCTGAAGCTTCTCCTTGTGTGCAGGGCCGTAGGAGCTGATGGGGTCCTGATGAGCCCACGCGTAGTTCATGTATACATAGGGCACCAGCTGCTCTCGCGAGGCGGCATCCTGCTTCATCTTCGAGAGAGAGTCCTTCATGAAGGCCAGGACAGCATCATCATCGCTCGTGTTGCTCCAGTAAGTAAGCAACAGGAGTGAAACAAGGGGGCCATCAGAGGGCTTCAGTCCCAACGAGTTGCCCCCGGTCGCCTCTGATTGCTCTATCAGAGAGACTGGGTACGGCTGCAGGGTGAAGGATGCTCTCAGACCCGCGACGGACTTGATGGGACCAAGGCCTCCGGTATAGATGTCTGCCGCGGCCTGCAGCGTAGAAGACGAAACCGCCCCAGAACTGGCCCTGCTTGAACGTCTGGACATCATAGCGGGTGATGATGCCCAGGTTGTTTCCGGCGCCCTTGAGGGCCCTCCAGAGATCGGCGTGGTCGTGGGCGTTTGCATTGACGATCTCACCTGAGGCCAGGACAACCTCGTAATTGATGACATTGTCGCAGATAAAGCCCTTGTGACTGGAGAAGAACAACAGTCCTCCTGAAGAAACAGGGTCAGCCTCGCCTGAGCAGACCAGGAGTAAAGTACAAAAAGCCTGATGGGAACAAACCTTGGAGGGCCAGGCCTCCGATGCCGTTGTTGGCAGACCTCCCGCCGGCAGTGGCGACACCGCCTGCAGCCAGCTTCTCGTAGACCGAGCCCCATCGCTCACCAGCCCCGATCCTGACAATGCCATCGGCAGGCTCGATTCCGGTCAAGAGGCTGAGGTCCAGAGTGATGCCGTCCTGAATGTTTGCACAGCCAGGATGAGGCTGCTGTCCTCCGCCGCGGACAGCAAATATGACGCTTCCCGAGCAGGAGCTGACTGTCTTGACGAACGCGGCAACATCATCTTTGGTCCGAGGCTGTATGATCCAGGATGGCTTGATATCGCTCTCGAATCCCGAGAGATACGACCCGTTCAGTGTCTCGTACAGATCCTCTCCACAGTGGGTGAAGACGCCACCCGGGATGGCCTTTTTCAAGGAATTGATGACGCTGGGGTCGACCATGGCAGTCAGGCAAGTAGACAAGATAGAGCCAGGAGTGAAAGCACAAGTAGACGGAGAGGATCCCAGGCCTGTGTTCACACAGAGAGAGACAGAGAGAGAAGAAGAAGAAGAAGGGTGGACCGCGTTGTATGGGAGTCAAGTTGGGTTGGGGCCGGGGGGGTGGCTCCAGAGAGCGCCAACCTGCAGGTAATTATACATGTTGGTTGGGGGAGGGGGCAAAAATACTAGGTACTATAGTAGTGCCTGGTGTTCGTCCTTTGGATGTGGTGGCGTGGGGGCTGGTTTGACTCGTTTGGGCCTCGGGCTGGCCTGTTGGACCGCTGGGGTTGGATATTGTTGGCGACAGAGGACAAAGGGCAACTGAAGATGAGAAGCGTGTCACTGTATTGAGTTCTGGCCACTCTGTCCGAGCGTGTACTGCTGAACCTGCCTTTTCTTTGTCCTCAGTCCTCGTCTGTTGGTAGCATCGCCTGTCGCCCGTCTCCTTGGTCTTCCTCTGCTTCTTCTCCTCGTCCTCTCTGGCCAAAGCAAACAGCGTGCACACCAGGATATCTCGATTCCTGTCCCAGTTGTCAGAGCCTTGCCAAGATCAATATGCCCGCCGGCCCCTCGGGAATCATGACAACAACGGCAACAGCTGCGGATGATATAGACGCGGACGCGACCAGCGCGATGCCGAAAGCTTCGCATGCCGACGACCAGCTGGCCCCCTCACGCAAGGGGCACTCGCTCCAGTTCTGGATCGTCATCGTCGCCCTGAGCCTCCTCGCCTTCATCTCGGCCCTGGAAACCATGATTGTGGCGCTGCTGAATACGTCTGGATCGGCAACACGTTCGTTTTTGCGTCGACCGTCCTGCAGCCGCTCGTCGGCCAGCTTGCCGATGTCCTGGGCCGCAAGCTTCCCACCCTAGTGTCCATCCTGTTCTTCCTTGTCGGGAGCGGCGTCGCTGGCGGCGCCAACAGCCCCGCCGCTTTCATCGCCGGCCGAGCGGTCCAGGGCGTCGGCGCCGGGGGCATCTATGTCCTGATCGATATCGTCTGCTGCGACCTGGTGCCCCTGCGCGACCGCGGCAAATACCTCGCCATCGTCAACGGCTGGGCCGGCGTGGCTGCTGCCCTGGGACCTGTCCTCGGCGGTGTCTTGGCCCAGGCCAACTGGCGTTGGATCTTCTGGATGAACATACCCATCTGTGTGCTGCCCCTGGGCCCCATTGCGCTCTACCTGCCCGCCAGGAAGGGAAACGTCCTCTCTCAGCTCCGGACTCTCGACTACCTGGGGACCGCACTGTTCATCCCCAGCATCGTCGCGGTCCTGTTCGGCCTGGTCACTGGGGGGTCACGCACCCTTGGTCGTCATGGCGTGTTGTTCTGCCCTTGGTGCTAGGGTTCCTCGGATGGATCGCCTTCCATCTCCAGCAGCATTTCTCCAGGAACCCCAGCGTCCCTACGCGCCTCTTCAGCAACCGCACGTCGGCCACCGGCTTCGCCTTGACATTTCTAGGCTCCCTGGCGCTGCAGGCTCTGGGCTATTTCCTCCCCGTCTACTTCCAAGCTGTCTTGACCACCTCGGTTCGTCAGTCGGGTATCAATTTCCTTTCTGTAGCGATAGGCTGTCTGTTCTTCGCCGCCATTGCTGGAATTGCGCTCAGTGTAGTCGGCGTCTACAGACCCATCCATGCTGTCGTCTTCGGCCTCGCAATGCTGGGATACGGTCTCTTCACCCTGCTTGATGAGTCAACTTCAACTGTCGCCTGGGCCTTCTTCGAGATCATCGCCGCCGGGGGCTTGGGAATGACCATCTCGGCTGTGCTGCCTGCCATCCTGGCAGGGCTTTCACAGGCAGACGTAGCTTCTGCGACAGCTGCCTACTCCTTCGTCAAGACGTTTGGTTTCATATGAGGCGTCACCGTGCCATCCGTCATATTCAACTCAGCAGTCAACAACCGCCTGGGGAGGTTTCTTCTCCGTCCCTGCGAGCCCAGCTCAGAGACGGTGGGGCATACGCCTTTGCCAGTCAGGCTCGCCGCATATCAGCCACACTGGACCCAAGCCTCTGGAGCGAGGTACTTCAGGTGTATGTTGGGAGTTTGAAACAGATCTGGTGGTTTGGGCTAGGGATTAGCGGCTTTGCCTTGTTGCTGGTATCTCTAGAGAAGGAACTGCCCCTATCGAAGGAACTGGCAACTGAATACGGCCTCGAGGAGAACAAGCGGAGCGCAACGGATGAGAAGACGATCGAGGCCCAGCCATTGGACAACCGCAAGTAGGAGAACGCAGTGGATCGATCCGCCAACTAGGGACTGACGTACCAGGCCATTCTGCCCGTTCCCGACACATGCCACGGGTGCTCAGCATCCATCAATTGTGACGGACTCTCTAGTCCAAAGTTGACGCCCTCGGGATCTAGAACATTATCGATGTGTCTTTGCTCGGCGAAGCGGAACCTTGGGAACGCGAGGGGCTCCAGGAAGTACTCGGCACTTTGCATGATGCTTCGGCCGGGTGTATAGGCCCCATTCTCCGGGACGCACGGCCGTGCCGTCTGAAAGAGTGAAGGCTTTCAGAGCGGACTGATGTGTGCTCACTGGGTTCACACTATTAGTCAGAAAACGATCACTGGTCTACCCCTTGGGGGTGGGCGTGGGCGGAGGGTTTGGTTTGATAACTTACTAGACTCGACGAAGACCCGTGGACGAGCGCTCAAGTCGGCGTACCCGTCTTGCAGTTCTTGGCGCAGTGGCTGGACATACTCAGGATGAAGGCAAAGGTCATGAATGCCAAAGGTTCGAGTCTCAAAAGGGGCAAAATTTCAGTCTCAAGTCTTGGCCGTTTGATGTGGGCATTCGATCAAAGTCACTGTCCAAAGTGCGTAAACGGAACCGACCCAAATTGCCAACAGCTCACGTATGATGGATGCTCTCAAGTGTCCAGGGTTTTGCACGAGGCAGAGTCTCCACGATTAATTGGATGCAATCGGCCTGGCGTTGTCTTTGGTCAGATTTTGGACCCCCTTCCCCTTCCCCCAGGAAACTAGAGAGGGAAGAAAAGGAAAGGAAAGCCACATTCTGCGGCAGCTTGGCCTGTAGCCCGCAAGTGTGTTTTACGGCACTGGTCTTCGGCTATGGGCATGAGAGTATTAAGAATTACCTCTTGCGACCTATAGCATCTTGTCTAAATATCTGCTGCCCTTCAGTTGAGATTTTTCTGGTCTCGAAGGGACCTTTTCCCAATGAAGGAAGGAACAACAAAACGAAACGTAAAGTAAGAAATAAAAAGAGATAAAAACAAAATGACAAGAGTGAGATTCGAACTCACGCCTCTTGCGAGACCACGAAGAGATATTCAAGTTTTGAGGACCTGAACGTGGCGCCTTAGACCGCTCGGCCATCTTGCCTTATTGGATAGAAGTTGTGGAGTGCAGTCTAATTATATAGAATAACTAGAGATTTCGATCTATCTATTATCACAGCTTTGCCTTAAGCTTGGTTTGCAAAGCTTGTGGCATTAGAAGGACAGAGAGATGAGAATCAATCCAATATCCGAAAGAGATGCAATGGTGAGTCCAGAAGTCGTCCAAGACTGGGTACAGACGCATGCTTGCTTGGTTGTTTGTAGTAGAGTGGTGTGGCAATGGTTTTTTATTTTGGTAGAGAGGCTGTACTCTCGCCTACAAGACAGCCAGGCCTTATTCTCCCTTATAACTTGCAATAATCGTCTCATAACATATAATCTTGAGTCGCTGCTACTTTTTGCTTTTCCTATTTACCTACCTTGAGGGCGACAATAGTCTGCAGTCTACCTGCTGAGCAGAGCAAAGACCCACTATGAAATACCTATACAGGCCACCCGCGGAAGCGGCTGAATCCTACTGAGTATAAGAGCCCCGGAATCCCTCAAGAACTACGTTGCAAATAAAATGATCCCACAGCTTCAGTAACTCTAGGTCCAAGTGCCTGTCCCTCCACCATGGGCCACCAGAACCGCCATTTCGCAGGGGATGCTTTTGCCAATTCAGGCTTCTGGAGTCCGCCAACAAGCGCTGCCAAGTACGCTGCTGACATTTGAATCATCCTGCCTATGATGCGTGTTGTGTGCTAACTCCCAGTGTACGTCGCAGTTTCTGCGAGGAGGACTACGCCGTAACCCTGTATATCGCCGAGTTCATCAACGCCATCTCCAGCTTTGCATATGGTCTGTCCGTCTGTTCTCAACACCTTGGCATCTGTACCTGCTTCCTCCCCGTGGACGGCCAAGGACACAGAACTTGCTGACCGATTTAGTCTACTACGCCCTTGGTTGTTCCATGATCCATGGTGGCAGCAGACATAGCCCTCGACGTTTCGACAAGCTCTCGGTCGCGTTATGCCTCGTGGGTCTGACGTCGGCTGCCTACCACGGCACGCTCCGTCAAGGCGCCCAGTTCTCCGACGATCTGTCCATGCTTCTCCTCTGTGGATGCCTCCTGCAAAGGCTCTATTCACATGGGCAGAGTCCTACAGCTGCCTCGGTCGTCACAGCCGTAGTGATCGTGGGGACATCTAGCAGTGAGCCTCCCTGACAAGATGCATGTTTGCTTGCTGCTCCCACATACATTTTTCCTGTTACTGACAAGCTGGACAGCTTCGATTTACTATGTCAGGTCAGGCCAGATCATCATCCACATGATCGCCTTCAGCGTCATGCTGACCCTCATCTGGCCGCGTACGCTGTATCTCATCTACTCATCGCCTCAAGGCCGCGCTCGAGCGCCCGGCCAGAGCTCAGAACTTGTCCGAAGGTTCTGGACCGCGGTCGCCTTTCTTGTATTGGCTTGGGTGTTGTGGAATATTGACCTGGAGAGGTGTCTGGAGTTGAGACGCATCCGAGAGTCGCTTGGTCTGCCTTGGGCGTGGGCTCTGGAACTGCACGGGTGGTGGCATGTCCTGACCGCCGTTGGTGCTGCAAAGTATATCCGTCTCGTGAGGATACTCTGTAGCGAGAAGGAGGCCAAGAACAGCTAGGTGGTGGGCGTTTGGAATGAAGGGGTTTGCAGACACGGCGTGCTGAGCAGAATTTTATACAGTACTGTTTAAATGATCATGGGTTTGTGGGTGTGGTGGTTCTGCAACCCGCTGTAGGAGAGAAGTTTTCTAGGCGGATATAGCCCTGTACTACAGGGCTTACTCGGGATAACAGTGCTAGTTTTAGGCGGTCTGGCTGAGAAGGTGGGGCTGCTGTAGCGGAGAATTGCTTACTCACAGGGGGTTGTGCCCTCACCGGAAGTCCTGTTTATAACATTTGAGGCGGGATTGAATTCCAGGTTCAACACTTCTCATAACCGGATCATTTCACCTGAGGACCTCTTGTAGATATTCATCACTGGTTCGCAGGCTGAGGTGCAAGAACCTCAGCCCAGGTAGACCGAAACTTGGTCTCCACTAAAGAAAGTTGTGTCCAGATGTATTCTGGTCTCATCAGCAGCCTCATTCGACCCTCAGCTCCTCCCCTCAGAACTGCCCATATCCTCCTCCTCCCCTCGCTGAAACCCTGTTGGTTCTTCTCACGAGACCTTGTCACCATGTCGCAGACCACCTCGCCTTCCCTTCTCACCCCAACCTACGACAATGCCCTCTACCTCCTCTCCCTCCTCCAGTCCAACAAGACGGTCATCAACCTCTTCGCGGCCTCGCCCAACAGCGATGACATCAACGCCTCCGCCATCCCAGAGATGAGAGCCTGGCTCTCCCGCGCCGGCTACGCCACAGCAGACCTCGAAAGGCTCCGCTGCATCCACGTGGCCGGCACCAAGGGAAAGGCTCCGTGTGCGCGTTCACGACGTCCATCCTGCGCCAGCACCCAGACATCGCCGGCAGGGTCGGCACGTACACCAGCCCGCACCTGGTGTCTGTCCGCGAGAGGATCTGTCTCGACGGGCAGGCCATCACCAGGGACAAGTTCGTTGCGTATTTCTACGAGCTGTGGAACAAGCTCTCGGACGCGGCGAGGGCCGAAGGGGTCGTGGTCCCCGAGGAGGGGGATGCGCACGGGCTGGGGGCGGACGGCCCGTCGACGAAGCCGTTCTACTTCCGCTTCCTGACCTTATTGGCCTTTCACGCGTTCCTGCGCGAGGGTGTCAAGTCTGCTGTGATTGAGTGTGGCATCGGCGGCGAGTATGACTCTACCAACGTGTTGCCGCCCGAAGCTGTGACGGTGTCGGCGGTCACGCAGCTGGGTATCGATCATGTCAACATGCTTGGCGACACAGTCCAGAAGATTGCATGGCACAAGGCTGGTATCTTCAAGAGGCGTGTGCCTGCGTATACCTACCAGGTTATGAAACCCGAGGACGGAGAACCCAGCGTGCTGGAAGTTATGGAAAAGAGGTCGGTGGAGAGGGAGACAAGCCTCGCCGTGCTTGACCACAGCAGTGTCGAAGAATGGAAGGGCGTGCCTGGCGCCAACCTGGAGGGATCCTTTCAGAGGGCAAATATGCTTCTGGCCACAGCTGTAGCAAGACGGCACCTGCAGGCACTAGGCCACAAGTTTGACTCTGCGTCTTTTGAGAACAGCGGCAAATCGCTACCTGAGGACTTCAAGGACATACCACAGCCCATCATCACCGGCCTACAGACTGCCACACTTCGTGGCCGCTGCGAGACGGTCGTGCAGGACCACATCTCATGGTACCTCGACGGAGCACACACCCAAGACAGTCTTGCACAGGTCGGCAAGTGGTTCGCCGGCAAGATGTCCGACGAGAAGTCGGTCCGGGTGCTCATATTCAACCAGCAGGACCGCGACTCCACCAGGCTCCTGCAGACTCTCCTCAACACGCTGCAGGAGTCATCCCAGACTCCCGACCGCAGGATTTTCCACCAGGCATTCTGCTCCACAAATGAGCTCAACAGCTCTGCCACCCAGCCGGATATGACCGTTCAGCAGAGGAACTGTCATGTCGTGAACCAGTTCTGCCCGTCCACAGCAGCAGCTCCGGCGGATAGCGTGTCGTCTGCACTCCTCATGGCGCGCAACGTCTTGTTAGAGGCGAGGAAGACGAAGGATGATGTTCAGGCGCAGGTCTTGATCACGGGGAGCTTCAATCTCGTCGGTCCTGCGCTGAGGTTATTGGACCCTGGCAGTGAGGTCTGAACTGATGATGCGTAAGTTGGCGTGGGTATATACCGTGCGTTGAGCACATTTCCTCTAATATCTCTAATGTTGAAACGCCTCCGAGACAGAACCTCCTCTCCTGACCAAGCCAACAAAACACGCGCAGTTCAAGCCAGGCGGCTGGGCTGGTTATAGAGCATCAGCCCCCTCTAATATACCCAAGGCACCTCCGACCAGATGGAGACTGCCTGTTATGAAGACCTGCACTGTCTCTCCTTCCTTCAATGACCGAGCCAGGTCTCGGGCGTGATTTATAGTCTCTTCTATGCTGGGGACGACAGTGATGTCTGCCTCTGAATCGAGCTCTGCCCACCGCTCAGCAAAGCGGTGCTGCACCGTCAGCTTCTTGATAGCTTCCGGATCATACTGATGGTTGACAAAATCTATCAAAGGCCGGTCAGCTTCTGGAAACACCTGGCCCAGGGTACATACGAGAGGGCGACATACCTCGCATATAGCCCGTTGTTGCGTATGTGACGTTTGTGCAGAACATGACGTGGTCAAACGACGACCCGTCGTCCGTCTGGGCGCTCGAGTGGAGCCCGTCTAGAAAGTCGATAGCCTCGACTCTGCCCTGCTGATTGAAGATCAGAAGCCTCGGGCCCGACCTGTGAAGAGGAAATTAGTATCCCTTCCTTTCTCTCTCTCTCTCTTTCTCTCATTCTGTGTCTCTCAGATCGACAATGCTGCTTATCAGGCCACATAAAGAAGAATGGCTTACCTCCCCTCACACTCGTCCTTGAACCACCTCGCCGCCACCTTAAGACTATCCGTGGTGTGCGCCCCATCAATACACCACCTGATCTGTCCCTCCTCCTTCACCTCACATCTCCCTCTCCAGTCGACCTGTTCGATGGCGTCCTTGAACTCGACCGGCAGGGCATCCTCACTCCTCGTGAACCCGTCCGGATCAATCCTCTCCAGAGCTGTCTCGGCCAGCGCAATAGCCAGGCTCACATTGCGCTTCTGAAAAGCCGCGTCCGGCCTGACCTTCACATTCCCTGCCCCCAGCCTCGCATCCACGCCCACCACCTTCAAGTCGACACCCTTCTCTGCTGCCCTGGCCCTCAGCACCTCCTCGGTGCCAGGAAAGGCCACCTGCTCCACCGCAAATGCCCGGGACCCGCTCTTCATGATCCCGGCCTTGTGCCAGGCGATCATGTCCGCCGTGTCGCCCAGGACAAGGACGTGATCGATGCCCAGCGTGCTGATCCCCGTGCACACGGGTCTCTCGACCACGTTGGAGGCATCATACTCGCCGCCGACGCCAGTCTCGATGACCGCTGCGTCGACCCTCGCGCAGGAACACGTGAAAGGCCAGGAGGGTCAGGTAGCGCGCGTAGCTGGGTGTGGACCCTGGCTCGGGCCCGCCGTCGTTGTCGGTAGTGGTCGCGGTTGTTGTCGGAGAGGAGGAAGTGAGCAGGTCGTACACCTCGAAAAAGTACCTCGAGAAGAGTGCCTCTGAGATGGGCGCGCCGTCGAGGCGGATGCGCTCGCGGACGGCGATGAGGTGTGGGCTGGTGAGCAGGCCGATCTTGGAGGGCCGACGCGCGGGGTGGGTGGTGCGCTGCTGGTGGTGCGAGAGGATGGATGCCACGAAGGCGCAGACGCTGCCTTTGCCCTTGGTGCCGGCTACGTGGATCACGTTGAGGCGGTTGAGGTCCTCGGGCTGCGGAGGAGGGACGGAGCGAGCGAGTTGAGTCTGGTCAGTCTTTCTTTGGACAGAGCAGATAGAGAAGAACAGGCAGCAGCAGGTCGGGGAGAAAGAGAGAAGAGGAGGAGGAAGCAGCTCACGGTGTGGCCCAGGCGCGCCCAGTAGGCCTTCATCTCGCGGATGCTGCCCTCATCAGGCCGAATGCCGGCTTTGCGCCGTGCCTCTATGACCGCGAAGGGTGTCTGTAAGTTGTTGAGGGTATCGATTGCATCCTGCCATCTTGCCAATTAGTACGAACCCTCGTCCAGACTCTGTTTCTCGACTCGTCTCCAAGTCATAAAATTAAAGAAGGGTTAGAGAGGACGGGTTGTTGAGACTCACTGCGTACGTTCTACTCGATGACGAGCTCATTTTGCGCCCTTTAAATAAGCTATCTCTTATAAGAACTGATAAGGAAAGATGAGACAAAAACAAAGAAGAAGAAGACGGTGTGAGTCCCCGCAGTGCATATTGCATTGCAGGCCTTTTCTTCTTTTTTTCTTTAGGCCTATTGTTCAATAGGCCTGGAAATACACTGCTGCAGGTGAGAGGTCAGAAAGTCGCCGAGCTGCACTCAGAAGGTGGTGAGCGGTTGCCCCACCTCAAAATATTTATTCATTGCTAAGTAGAGTACTCCGTACTTAATTATAGATGGCTAGATCCGACTCGCGCGGGTGACCGAAGTCGGGCAGTCGGGCAAGACAACAAAATCAGCCGGAAGAACAGCTCTCGAGTAATAGATATGACGAACGGCAAAAAAATCCTATTCACAAGTCAATCTACATTTTGGACAAAGGCCTGCGGGCAATTCTTTCAAGTTTTGAGATAAGCCACCGTGAAGGAAGAGCTTCTAGTGAGAAGGGGGTAATCTTCTAAATTTTCTATAATACCACCTCTATTCTAGAGGCCATGAGGCTATGCTATATTTGAGGTCAAGGTCATTGAGATCCCTGGACCAAGTCCTCGCACCTCCCACACAAATCATCCTCCTTGGGCGCAACATACCGCCAGCACCTTGGACACTTGTGCGCTTCGGGAGGCAAGACCCAGACCCTGCACTGCACGCCTACAGATTGGCCGTCGGTGGAAGGGATCTCGAACTCGGACGCATACTTCCACTCGGGCGCCTCTGGCAGTGGCTCGTTGATGTGCACAGACGACACGACAAAGAGGCTCTCCAGCTCGTCTCCAAACTGCTCGAGGGTCTTCACAGCAGCCGGGTCAGAGACCTCGACCACGATGGAGCACTGCAGCGACGTGCCCATGGCCTTGTCCCTGCGCGCAGCCTCGGTCGCAGACTTGATGCCCGCGTGGACGGCCGAGAGCACCGGTATGGCCTTGCGGAGCACGGCCTCGTCGCCTGGCAGCCGGCTGTCATCGACTACGGGAGACTTGTAAAGCTGCTGGAGAGGGTGGGTGGCATCCTTCTTCAGCCAGTCCGGGGCGTGATCCCACGCCTCCTCAACAAGCATCGGCGTGATGGGCGCGAGCATGCGCATCATGCCCCAGAAGATAGGCTCCAGCACGCCGCCCCCGTCGCCGCAGTAGAGCCTGTCCTTCATGGCCTCGAGGTAAAAGGCAGACAGGTCATTATTGACCCACCGGTTCAGCGCGCTGAAACCTCTGTAGAACTCGAACCTGTCGTACGCCCTGCCGACCTCGTCCATGGCGTCCCGCAGCTGTATGACTGCGATGTGGTCCGTGGCTGTCAGCGGTGTCGTCCGAGCAGATGCAAGCATCGAGCCGAGCAGCATCTTGGTGATGGTTCGATACTTGATCAGAGACGTGTGTATCGACTTCAGGACTGGTACACCAATCACCACGTCGTGGGTGTAGTCGCTGCTCGTCGCCCAGAGCCGGAGCGCATCTGGCCCGAGCGCATCATGGTGAGGACCGGAGGGGCTTTTGGCCTCGTCTTTCGGGGCATCTTTGTCCTTTCTCTTCTTGACCGGCGGCAGCAATGATCCTGCCATCACCTCACTAGGGAGAAGGATGTTCCCCAAGGACTTGGACATCTTCCTCCCGCTCTTGTCTAGAGTGAAGCCGTGTGTGATGAGGCGCCTGAACGGAGCCAGACCGACACCTTGCTCAACAAGGCTGGGCTTTCCCGGTACACCTGATCCAGCGGTCGCTGCAGCGACACGCGTCAGTAGACTGGACTGAAACCAGCCGCGATGCTGATCGGAGCCTTCGAGGTAGACGTCAGCCCTGGCGCCGCCCTCGTGTGTCCAGCTGCTGCCGCTATCGAACCAGACGTCCATGGTATCCGTGCCACGTCGGTACTCGCCACTGCCTTGCAAGGAGGGCGGAATCCACTGCGGATCGCTCGGATCGTCAGACCACCAGGCATCAGTGCCTCTCTTCCGGATGACGGAGATGATATGCTTCACGCTCTCCTCCGTCATCACAGCATCGCCATTGCTGCGGTATAGAGCAGGAATCGGAACGCCCCACGCCCTCTGTCTCGAGATGCACCACTCGCTGCGTCCCTTCACGAAGCTTTCCAGCCTCGTCTTGCCGCTGGACGGGATGAACTGCACATCATCAAGCGCTTTCAGGGCCTCGTCCTTGATCCCCGCGACATCAGCAAACCACTGCGCTGTGGCCCTGATGATGATTGGCTTCTTGGTCCGCCAGTCGTGGGGGTATTTGTGCTGATACTTGTGCACAAACAGTACATCACTGCCCAGCAGCTCCAGCACTGCTGCGTTGCCCTTGCCCTGCACAAAAAGACCTTGCAGGCGCGCTGGATCTTGCGGGTATGCCTCCGCGGTAAAGTGGCCACGATCATCCACCGGTGCAGAGATCTCCAGCCCAAGAGACCTGCAGACCTCGTAGTCGTCGTGGCCGTGGCCCGGCGCAAGATGGACCAGGCCTGATCCAGAGTCGGCTGAGACGAAGTCTGCGTGTATGATGGGCAGCTGAGGAGCAGCATCTCCATGGAGAGGATTCTGGTACGTGAGGTGGCGCAGGTCGGCTCCTTTGCGTACGGTGATGATGCTTGAAGTGTCCATCGGCCCTAATGAAAGAGCTGCCTGGATCTGCGGCAAGCACTCCTTGCCCACTATGAGCGCATCGTCCCCATGCCTGAGAACGACATACTCGAGCTCGTCATGCACAGCAATAGCCCTGTTCGCGGGTAACGTCCAGGGGGTCGTGGTCCAGATGACAGCATACAGCCTGCCGCCAAAGCCCTCTCCCAGAAGCTCACGCAGTGCACCGTCGGCCGTGCTCAGTATCGGAAAGCGCACATACGCCGCCGTGGACGTGTGGTCATCTTTGTACTCCAGCTCAGCCTCAGCAAGCGCGGTGCCCGAGGAGGGCGACCAGTAGACGGGCTTGAACCGCCGGTAGATCAGACCCTTCTGGACCATGCCCAGGAACAGGTCCAGCTGCCTGATCTCGAACTCCGGGTCCATGGTGGTCCACCTGCCCTCCCAGTTCGCCATGACAGCAAAGGACTTGAACTCCTCCATCTGTGACAGCACCGTCCTGCTCGCGAGGTCCCGAGCCGAGGCGCGGACCTCCACGGGCGTCATGTTCGTGCTCGTCCCACCACCACCCCCACCGCCGCCGTTGCTCTTGCTGTCTTTTCCCTTCTTGGCCAGGGCCCGAGGCGGCCTCGAGGGCCTTGAGCTCGATAGGCAGGCCATGACAGTCCCAGCCCGGCACGTATTGAACCCTGTGTCCCTGCTGCACCTTGACGCGCAGTATAATGTCCTTGAGGATCTTGTTCAGCGCGTGGCCGACGTGGAGCGAGCCGTTGGCATACGGCGGGCCATCGTGCAAGATGAATGGTTTCTCAGATCTTCGATTGGTAGCTTGCCATTCGTACAGACCGGTGGTGCATCGCTGGAGGTACTGATCACGCTGTTGCGTTGCTGGGCGTGGTCTGAGCGAGAGAGAGAGAGAGAAAGAGCACAAACAGGATGTCAGTAGCTGTTTTGAAGAAAACTTGGACAGTTCGAAGGGGTGATGAGTTGGCTTACGGGAAAGAGGCCTTTGGCAGTCTTATGGTCGACTGCCACGACTTCGACATGATCCTTTCCTACAGCCCATGTCCCGTCCTTGTCGCTGGCGGCATGGCAATATCCGAGATATTCTTTTCCTGTTCTTTGACGGCGCGTCTAAGAATTTCAAGCTACCCGCGCCTGTGCTCTGAGGGTTAGGGTTCTTGGGGCGCTGCGCGGTACAGTAGGGGTCTTGAACTTCTCGCTTATCGTCTCTACCACAAAAACCACCTGCTGGCCAACTACAGAAGATCATATGTGGGCACTACTATTACATACAAACTCGTGGGCACGGAAATGTACCAGCACAACACTCGACGAGTTCTCACTTCGCAACAACGGAAGCCCATATGGGCCCTGGGCCGTAATGAGTACCCAATACCAATAACGGTGCTGCTGTAAGGCTCCAGCCCTGGGCTTGGCCACCGACTCGATCGCAATCTCAATTTTAACAAGAGGCATCCTGTTTCGGTATGTCTGTCCGTCCGATCTGCTATGGGAGCTTAGAGGGTCAGGCCTGAATCAGGCCAGCCTACGCGTCAATCTATGGTAGGACCCTGTCCACAAGAGATCTGCCATGTTTGAATATATTTATTGAGATCCTCGTACTTATCCCGACAGCCGAGACGGATGTGAAAACAGAGAAAGGGAAAAAGGGCGGCCCAGCATCTCGTCCCAACCATCCTAATTGTCGTCTCCACCACAGCTGTGCACTACTAGCCATTCACATTTTACACCTGAACTGGCACGACTGGGCATTCATGACTGACTAAAAATAGGAAACCCGCATACCGCATATGGACTGTGGTAGTGTGCGAGCCCGACCCACACAAATCCATCTGGAACCCAAGAGTGCATGTCCACACCACGCCATACCGGGTCCCTGAATAGAGTTTGCCTGGATTCCTCTCTCTCTCTCGCTTGCTGTCAGCTCCTTGGCCCCTTTTCCCACGTGTGCTGCCCCTCCTTGCTGCTCCATCTTGAGTATCGCCAAGATGGTTTCGATAAGCGAGTCCTGTACAAGATGTAACTCTTGTGCGGGATTTAGTTCTCAACACGGATTGAGGAGATGAACAGATCTGTCGGGCCGTTTGACGAGAGAACGTGGGAAATTTTCTCTTTCGTTACAGAGGTCATTTTTCGGGTCTAGTCTACTACTTGTTCGCCAGGTAGGATCAAAACCCCAGGTTGGAGCAGGGTCCTTCGGGGGCACCCAGATAAGGGTGATAGCTGCCAGGACATGGTAGTATCTAGACTGGAGAAGTGCGGATGGAAAAGGCAATATGGGCCCAGGCTGGAGTTGCTATGTGCTTGTGGTACGAAGCTACTGCAGCAGGCTGGGGGGGGAGAGGACAAAGGGGACGCATACATAGTACGTATGTGTGGATGGATGTATGTATATAATATTCTCCTCTTGTGAATCGTCACTTTCTGCCTAGATGTCCTTTTCTTAGTTTCCCTGATCAACGCCGAAGAAGCTCTCTTTCTCACCTCGTCAAGATGGCCGCACCCAAGAAGATTCTTTTCATCTGCTCTAGCGACTATGGCCAGGCCAACGTTATCCTGGCGACCGCGTACGCTCTTCTGGCGACGGGGACGCCTCTCGAGATCCACATCGCATCAGAGCATCCCATGAAGCCAGAGGTTGAACACACGATGGCGTTAGCAGACGAGACCATCAAGACAGCAGCGCCGTACATATTTCACTTCCACGGCATCACAGGCGTGTCCCACTTTCAGGCCATGTCGCGACCCCAAGCAGGCATCATGGACGCATGGTCACTCCCCGTGCCCAACTTCTCGAATGCGTCCGTCTTCATGCGCCGTTTCTCGTACGGTTCCATGCCCTGGGAGCCGGAGGAGGTCGTGGACCTCTATGCCCAGAATATCAGCATCATCAAGGAGGTTCAGCCCGAGCTGACGGTCATCGACCCCCTCTACCTGCCCGGGCTCACTGCAGCACACTACCTCAAAATCAAGTGGACCGTGTTAGCCCCCAACACCATCAAGGACTTCGCTGTGCCGTGCCAGCCCAAGGGCGCAGCCCTGTGGAAATACCCAGTCATCGGCTCTGCCCTCCCGTACCCGGTCCCGTGGTCTCAGATGGCACATAATATAGGCCTCACGCTCATCCTCGCCAAGACGGTGCTGACCGACACGCGGATCAAGACGGCAGTGAAGCTCCTGAGAGAGCATGCTGGTGACGAGAACCTACAGATGATGACTCTGGCCGAGCTCGGCGTGGTCCACGCGCCGCCGCCCGGGCTGAGACTCATCAGCGCCTTCTCGCCGGATCTCGACTATCCTCTCGATATCATACCCAGCCACGTCATCCCGGTCGGGCCCATCGTGCGGTATGCGAAAAAGCTGGGTGACTTTGATCCGGCCATGGCCGAGTGGCTGTCCAAGGGCCCCACGGTGTATATCAATCTTGGCACACAGCTGAAGATGACGCCGGGCGAGGCCCTGGAGATGGCGCTGGCCGTGCGTGACCTCCTCGACGCGGCGGGGGCGTCCTCGAAGATGCAGGTCCTCTGGAAGCTGAAGCGCAAGGCGGGTGAGGGTGCACCCAAGGATGGCAGCGGCAGCAGCGGAGACAAACAGGCCTGGGAGGGCGAGTGGAAGGCTGTGCGCGACACATTACTGCCCGAGATCGAGAGCGGCCGCGTGCGGATCACGTCCTGGGTCAAGGCAGACCCGTGCTCGATCCTGCTGTCCGGACGCGTCGTCTGCTCTGTGCACCACGGAGGCGCAAACTCACACCACGAAGCGCTTGCAGCCGGAGTGCCACAGGTCGTGCTCCCCGCGTGGATCGACTGCTACGACTTTGGAAACCGCGTCGAGCTGAACGGCGTGGGTATCAGGGCGAACAAGACTGCTGCGCCGCGGTGGGCGCGTGCGGAGCTGGGCAAGGCGCTGAAGGACGTGCTGATCGGGGAGAAGGCTGGCGTGTTCCGAGACAACGCAAAGAAGCTGGCCGAGAAGTATCCAGAACATTCAGGACGGACCAAGGCTGCGAGCGTCATCTTGGAGATCCTGAACTCATCGTGATGGCCCACCTCTGGTCTTCGTTCTGTTCTTTGTCTCCCTTGTCTTTCTTCTTCCTCTTCTCTCTTTTCGTTCCTTGGAAGTAATCTTCATAGGAAGGACTGTGCTTCTGGAAGTTAGACAGATTGCCATGATGGGTTTGAATATACATGATCTCTTTAATAGAACACAACAGAATGGCTTACATCTTGCTTGCTGTGCTCTTTTTCATGTTGTAAGTTTAAGCCACCAGTAGGTCTGTCATAGTATTCCGTACATATACGCAGGGGCGTCCCGCAGGCGCTAAGACCCGTTGCTGAACCCTGCAAGTGTGAGCTAAACCGAGGGCCTGGCAGCTTCCTGGAGCTTCTGCTTGAGCCGCTGTTACCAAAGTACGTCCGTACTTCTTAGTGCAGTGGCACTTGGTAGCTCACCCCAGTGACGCGCGATCCCACCTGAGCTTTCCGAGCTTCTCAGCGAACGCCACTGCTGACAGCCAACCTTCGACCCCCTCTGGTCGCTCCAGTGTCCCCAACAAAACATTCCTTCTTGTTTCTGACCTCTGTCAAATGGCAGATTGCTCTCTCTGCGTTGACAGATCGCGCTGAAGCACCATGGTTCCCGGCCAGCTGCCATGGACTCAACTTCTTCAGCCGCTGCGACGTTGACGCGCCCACGTCTCGCCATCCAGGTCATTACGGGATTCGCTGCTGGCTTCATCATCTACCAAGCCTGGCAGCATCGCTCTCGACAGTCGACATCTGCATCTGCAGCCGCCACCAGCGGCACCAACGGCACTGGCTTGCACAGGAGCAATGCAGTCCGCAGGACGGAGCGCAACAGCCGACGTCAGATCGAAGGGGCCATCGATGACCTGGTGAACTCAGGCTACGGCGTCGAGCAGCGACAACACCTCGAGGGCCTCCTTCGGCGACATTTCAACCCTTCAGCTGACCAGTCGACCGTGGACGCAGCACCACCCGCCGATCCTGATGCCCCAGACACCGCCCCGCAGCCCGACGAGAACATGAACGTCCCCGAGCCACAACAGCCCGCTGCCCCAGAGCCGGTCGAGAACGACCGCCGAGCCGAGACAGTAGCTGGAGATGAGCCATGGCTGCACACCGACTGGCAAGACGACCCATGGACGACGGTGCCGCCTCGCTCAGGTCACAACATTGTTGGTCTACTGTTTAGGGTCTCGGAGGATAACGCCCGGCGCAATGCCTACGTCCACCGGGGCTGCATGTGCAATGCCTGCGGGCTCCTTCCCATCCGTGGTATACGCTATCGCTGTGCCAACTGTGCTGATTTTGACCTCTGCGAGACGTGCGAGGCCCAGGGCCTGCACATCAAGACACATGTGTTCTACAAGGTCAGAGTCCCCGCGCCGCCCTTTGGTCCGAAATCGATGCAGCCTGTGTGGTACCCTGGCGACCCCGATACAGCCCTGAGAAGCCTGCCCAACCTGCTCATCAAGCAGCTGGCGAAGGAGACGGGCTTCGAACGACCCGAGCTGGAGGCCCTGTGGGAACAGTGGACGTTCATCGCAGCTACCGAGTGGAGGGACGACCCGGACGAGCTGTACCTCGCTGCAGACCGCAAAACCTTTGAGAGATACCTCGTGCCCTCGAGCGGTACGAAGCGCACCGCACCAAACCTGATTCATGATCGGATGTTTGCCTTCTACGACACCAACGGCGACGACCTGATCAGTTTTCCCGAGTTCCTCAAGGGACTGTCCTACAAGAAAGGCAAGGAGAGGCTCGAGAGGATCTTCAAAGGCTACGATATCGACGGCGATGGCTACATATCTCGGCGAGACTGCCTGCGGATCTTCCGTACCTACTACGTCTTGTACAAGCAGATGCACGCAGACGTGATCGAAGGCTTAGATCAGCAGGCCATGCACAACACCGACACCCAGCAACTAGTCACTGGAAGGCAGCCACTCAGCAGCCACTTTGGCCGCGAGGGCCGGGTGCCCGAGGCTGACCACGGACGCAGCATGGAAGGCAAAGTCTTCCGCAGCAATGGCGATGTCTACGTCGCCGATGAGAAGAATGGTGTCGTCAACGAGACAAGGCCGGATGTTGGCAACCGTGAGGAGATTCTCTCCAGCCTTTTTAGCTCAAGCGGAGACGTCGACCACGGCAGCAGGTTCTATGCGTCCACATCCGAGCACGTCACCTCCCCCAGCGGAGACGAGGTGTCACACATCCACTACGAGGCCCTGCTCAACCCGCCGACACAAGTTTCAGAACTGGTGAACTTGTTGGTGGGCGAGACACGCAACATCCAGCCGGGCGAGATCTCTCCCGACAACCGCGAGGAACCACACAACAGCCATGACAGCGGCAGCGAGGAAGATACGTCCGTGGAAGAAGACGACACGGAAGCATCCAGACCACCACTCGAGGGAGCCGCGCCGGGTCCGCCGGCAAATGCGTCTCTGGGCATCTCTGCTGCGGCGAACGACATCCTTTCCTCTAATGAGGCTGCTGCCTCCTCCCCATCTGCTGCTGTGCTGCGGGAAGCTGGCGACCGGCAGTGGACTAACAGGCCGCCGACCGAGAGTCAGCTGAGGGCTAGACACCTTCGTCTCGAGGCCCACAAGAAGTGGGCGATGGACAGGAAGATGCGGGGAGCAGTAAGGAAGAAGCTGTTCGACCGCTGGAGGAAGCGCAACTTCTACCTGATGGAAGAGGAAGGCACATCACCGCCAGAGGGATTCGACTCGGAAGACGACGTTCTCGCGGATGCTGCTGCAACCGAAGAGTTCGAGTCCAAGGACGGACAGCCTCCCCTCTCTGCTCGGTCGCGTTCGTCTTCTAAGGTCCGATTTGCCGAGGACACTGACGAGTACGAGATGCGATCGAGCTTCTCCACGTCATACCCGTCCACGCCATCGAGAAGCGTGCCAGAGCGCTGGGGAGGAATGGACATACCCGACGCAGAGAGAGACATGGGCAAGGAGATCCTCTACATTGTGACACAGCAGGCCTTCAACGAGATCCTCGATGTCCTCTTCAAAGAAAAGGAGGACCTTGCTGTGCAGGCTGCGCAGACAAAGGTGTGGAGGGATGCATATCGCGACGTCCTAGACTCCTTTGACCCAGACCAGCCCCCTGCCGGCACCTTCGCAACCTACCCATGAGCATCACGTGACTGGAGCCGCCCTCGGACTCGTCGACGTCTATGAGAACAAACCCATCCAGGATAGAAACGTGGACGAGCTTCTTGCGACCGCAGGATACACCATCGACGATAGCCTGGCCGTTAACGGAACCGCAGCGGAGCGCGGGGATGAAGACGAATCTGATACGAGTGCAGATGAGGAAGACCACCTGGAGGAGACGTCCGGGAGCGGTTCAGAACACAGGATGACCGCGACCTCGTATCGTGACCCGACCATGCCTCAGTTCCGCCCCAACAGTGACGCTGATCTCCGTCACACCGATACTACCACCCCACACTCCAACCAGCAGTCGGCGGCGGCGGCGGCGGCGACGACACAGATGGAAGGATTCAACTGCGTACAGCCCAGTCTCACCAGCCCGCCGCCACAAAAGGGACTGCCCCGGGTACGCCCGCACCGCTCGGTGCTTGTCGAATGGAAGAACCACGACGCCGCCGAGGCGGAGGCCAAGCAGCGCGGCGGGTGGGGCCGGTTGACGCTGGCCGAATTCAAGGAGATCTGGCACCGCGAGGAGCATGGACACCAGCGGCTGGACTATCTGGGGACATGGATCGACTTCTGCATACCTTAAGGAACTACAGTTTTATCATTTTTGCAAGCCTGGGAATACCACCGCTGCCGCTGCCGAAGAACGATCAAACCCCCAGACCTCGGGAGTGAAATGGCACTGGGACGAGAAGGAGAGCAAGGACCTCTATACGTTCGGCATGCCTTTGGGTACAAGAGAAGAGATGTGGTGGTTGAGTTGGAAGGATGGAGGACTATTTGATAACCCATGAGCAACAAGAGGAGAGATGATGGAATCGCTCAGGATCCTCCGACGTTATATCACAACTGGAGGAGGCCACTGCTGCGGGCGTGTGTGGGCAATTCGGCAGGGGGCTTCACAAGAATTGATGAGCAGTTCATTTATCTATTTACCCTGCTATAGAACTTTTAGATGAAAAAGGAAGGGGGAGCGGGGAGACGAAATCATAGTCTGCGTTAGATAGCGACAAATAATGGACAAGGTCTCCCTTTCTTCTGAGGTGTTCCCTTCAAAGTGACCTCGCAAATGTCCTGAAATCAATCTCTCCCTCTCTCTTTCACTCCCCGCTGCTTGCTAGCTACACAGCCATTGAGTTTGTGACCACTTGGTATACATTTTGCGTAACACGCAATACGTGGTCTAGGCAGTGTGTACACGTCAGTGCCTAGAAGAACCCTTCGCTAGGCCGTTCCTTCTTTTTGGTTCAAAAAGGGGCGAAACGACGACGCTGTGTGCATTGGCATGGCCGGCACCGACACGAACCAGGGCGCCGTCTCTCAAGGCTTTGAGTTTCGTGATGACGGATTGGATGATCTGTAAAGGGCGCAACGATCACTTTATTGCGCAAGTCGTACTGTGTCAGGACAGTGAAATGAGCTAGAGGGCCTCTTCTTAGTTCTCTCCTCAACCTACAAGTTGACAGCCAGGTCAGACTAGCCGGCTAGATCCCAAAAACCGCTCCGGCAGCGCCCAGGCTCCTCTTCTGCATCTCCCACCTGTACAGCACTGACCCGAAAGGCGATAGGTGGCGGTACAGCAAGACACTCCCCACAAGGCCCAGCACGGTCGCCGAGCTGCCCAGGGCCGACAGAACGGCGGCGGGGCTGTCCCTCCTACTGCTAGATCGCCGGTTCTTCAAGACAGCCTGAGGATTCTCTTCGCCCGACTGGCGCGCGGGGGTGACTCTCCAAGCAGCCAATCCTCAGGCACAGCAGCCTCGACCACGCCCCTGGCAAACCGGAGGACCTTCCACGGGCTGTGCGCCGCAGCTTCAGCGCGCCAGGGCAGGGACGCCACGTCGCCGCCAAACAGCTCGTCGCGCACGCTGTCCACAAAGAAACAGAGGCCATCGTACCTCCTGCGCATCAGATCCCGCAGCCAGGGGCGCGGGACGTCGGGCACGAGCATCAGAGCCAGGTACCCAAACGCCAGGCAGTCCAGCGCGGCTGGGCGTTCCCCGCGGGGAGAAGAGCAAGCCCCCAGCACCGGCAAGCTGCTGCTGCTGCTGCTGCTGTCCTCCCGTCATCCCCAGGCCGTCTGCCAGCACACCGAGGCACTCCCGGCCCGTAGCCTCGAGCCTGAAGAGGGCGGTCTGCTCCGGGGCCAGGGCGGCCCTGACACTCTTGTTGCGCGGGCGCAGGCGCTCGGGGACCTTGAGAAAGCCACGGTGGTCGTGCTCGCCAGCATGGTCACCGACGACGTCATCGATGTTCAGGTCGGACAGGCCAAGGTGTACGGCGGCGGCGCACATGCGCCTGCGGACGGCAGGTGGTTCGGTCCAGGTCAGAGGGAAGGGCAGAACGCCGCTGTAGGCGGGACGGGTGGTAGCGGCCCAGTTCTCGCTCGAAACATACAGCGAGAGCGCGAGCAGGGGCGCGGCCGTGCTCGAGAGAAAGGCAGTGTATGCTGTGGCGTCTGCGGCCTGCAGCTGGGTGAGGCCGGCGGCGAGGTCGAGGTCCCAGGCCGGGTTAGTGGTGCTCAGGTAGCTCGTGACGGCCGTGAAGCCACTGACCCAGGTTCCTGAGGCGGTGTCGTGTAGGGCGGGCAGTGCTCCTATGTGTATTGTTAGTCATTAGAAGGCTTGTATGTCTGTATGCATGTCTGTGGCTTACGCGTAGGGACACCAGAAGGACTGCTCGCGACGAGCTCCCATGCAGAGGGCGGCACGGCATATGCCAGGTACGTGATGGCAGCCAGACACTCGGCGTCGACAGAGGCCAGACCAAACGCCGGGCCCCAGACGTGGAGACGGAGAACCATGTCTTCTTCCCTTCCGTTGGGGGGAATCTGGGGGTGGGCGGGGGCCCGTCGGCAGACGGAGGGACCGAGGAGGACACGGTATACGTGGCTTAAGGGGGGAGGAGGAGGTGGTGGTGGTCCAGTATCAGACCAGTATGGTGTGCAGGTCCCCCCACACAGGCTCGATCGTACGACAGGTCGGGTTCCCCAGATTAGCAATATACGTCCGTACTATGACAAGACGTCGGTTGTTTCGGTGTGTGGCCCAGGGGTGTGTGTGCGCTGTTGGTCACAGGCTGGGGCCTGAAGGGGAGGTCGCTAACCCAATATTCCAATCAGCATAGGGCGCGCAAAAGCCCGTTCGTCAAAGCACACAGTGGAGCTGTAGGCCGCCCCAGTCTGCTGCCCAAGCTGGCAAGCAATTCGTCAGTGCGATAAACGACAACGGGCGCGCCTCTGCCGAGATGAGGAGGCAGACAAGGCTTGGTCCGAGAGCAGCACAACGCAACTCCACTCCAATCCCGCCCGGGGCTGGCGAAAACGCGGTGCGGGAAGCCAGAAGGAGGACGAGCCACAGCTGGGACTCTGCTTCGTGTCTGTCTCTCTTCTGCGCTGCCCTGGGTTAAGGTACAGCAGGGCCAGGGGGACCGAGAGAACACGGTCAGCTGTGTTCGTGTTGGGCGGTCGGTCGAGTAGTACTATAGGACCCACGGGGGAGCCTGGAGGTGTGGCTGAGATGAGATTGCACAATGCGCTGCCGGCTGGTGCGCGATCGCGGCGGCGGCGGCGGCGGCGGCGGCGGGGTGCGGCACCCCTGACGTTTGACAGGTGGAAGTTGCCGTGCAGCCGATAACTAGAGGAAGACAACACCCAACCACCCCTTTCGCACAGGATCCAGATCGACACGCGGGTCCCTGTTGATTGTGATGGAGGAGGAGGTGGTGTTAGTGGTGTTGTTGGTGGAAAGGTCATCAGGGCTCAATGTGCAGGTACTAATCAATTGTACAGGATACATGCCTGCTATAGACAAGTACCAAGGCAGGAGCCAGCCGGTTTGGGTGAAATGAGGTCGAATCTTCTTTCCTGGCGCACGGGAGCAGAAAATTCAGGGTCCACCCCAGACAAAAAAGGGTTATTCTAAAAATGGTAGTGACACTATTGTAGGGCCGAGTTTTTTTTTTCCTTCTTTTTTTCTTCCTTCCTTGTCATTTCTCGCCATGTAAATCTCATCGTCTCCTATTCCACAATACTATATGTACTATAATTCGACACTACTTATGGTACATTGCACTGTTGTATCATACAATGTACACAAGTACACTTGTAGGGCACATGTGTGGTAAGGGAAGATGCCAGCGCATGATGCCTATGACTTCACCCAATCTCCTTTTCATCGCGCGCAAGAAACCTGTTCGGGTTTGCCCGTGTCGGGTAACGATGATCATCAATGAAACGAGGCCGCTCCCCAATTGGTAAAGGGGCGTTTCAAGAGCGTCATGGGCGGCGTCGTGGCAGCAGCTTGCTTGCGCAAACACGTGGCAGGATCAAAAGTGGTGTGTGTACGTCCGTACATGAACCGCTGCTGCTACCATCGTCCAATGTACCTTTCATAGTATGCAGCAGCTCCTACAAGTACTCCTCCCTCAAGCAGAGATGAAAGGCAGGAGGAGGACCTAACATCCGCATGGGTTCCCATACTAGGGCTGACCGAGATTTGATGGTCAATTTTTAGCGCAGCTTCCTCTCTCCCCCTTCCCATGATCTTGTTTGTTGATGTGCTTGACACGGGGCGGGTGGCGGGTTAAGCTTGTTTCCTGCCCTCCTTGCTGCCTCGGTTTCCGGGGGTAATTTCAATACAGCAATGTTTTTCTTTCTCCCCTTGCTTGCCCTCTGACATCCCAACACACCATACCCATATGACACATACGCACACGCACACGTACACAAATCAGGAGGCCCGTTCCTGATTTTAGTGTGTGTCCAATTTCCTTCTGGAATGTCTACCGCGCCACCCTAGAACGTCTGACATGCAGGGAACTACCCAGCCGCCAAGCCACGCCCTGCCTGCTGTACCTGATCGACAAACTGGTGGCGAGAGACGAAGAGGGGAACAGAGACAAAGATTGTCCATCGTGTCCTCTTTTTCTGGCTCTGCTGGCGGTTTCAGGACCGTGGGGTATCATCCACGAGGACATTTCTTTCTTTGCCACACTCCCGCTTTTAGAAAAAAAGGTCAGACGCTCTCTCTCGGGGCTTCCGACAAAGGGGAAATTGACCACCGCCCTCAACCCCTTCCCCCTTCACCCAACCCAAATTTCTCCACTGCTTCCCGTCAACGACCAGGGGAGGGAAAGAAGAAAAAAGAAAACAAAATACAATCCTGAGACGGCCGAGGTCGTCATGAGATCCTCGGGATCTTCGCATCACATTTCCCAATAGTTGATACATAGTACCGTCGCTGTTCATCTCATCTTTTTTTCCTTGCCCCTCTTACAGTGTTCCCCACTTATAGCATGCGCTCAAGCCACAGCGATACCCCGGCCACACCTTTCTTTTTTCTCAACTACTATGTATGTACAAGCATGAGCACATACAGTACACGTACATTTTACTTTTTCATGGCGTGCCTTGTCCACCTGTCTAGCCCTACGACGATCCATCCGGACGGAGGAGGCGGGCGCGAGAGAGGATGAGAGGGTGAGAAGGTGGGAGGGGGAGGGGGTGATTGTGGCATGCATCCTCCCCTCACCCTGACGGGATCGTCGTCTCGCGTGGGGTCAATGCGGTCACCGAACATGTGTGTGTGAAGGGAGGAGAGCACGAAAAAAGAGACCTAACCCATGCCATTGAGATGAGACTTGCTCCGTGTGTTGTCCCAGGGTCTCATGTTTCGTGGACAGAATGGGCGCAAATGTGGCTCGATGAGGGCACGATAACTTGCTCACATAACAACGACAAGTCAGCACCATCTCCTGCTTCGGTGTGTACGTGTGTGTGTGTGTGTGTGTGTGTGTGTGTGTCCTCGTAAGCAAAATGGCCATCGGTCAGACGGCCGAGGCATTCCGACAGAAAAGTGGACATCTTGCACATGCATCCGGTCTCTCTCTCTCTCACACACACTCTCTTTTAGTCTCGAGTACCATAGTATCTTTGTGTATGATGTACAGTAGCACTACGTGTGTAGTAGTACGTGTATCTTTTGTCTCTATCAGAATCCTTCCAAGTCCATTTTCAATGCTGGCCATGAAGCGGTTTGAGATTGCAGACCGCCCCGAGCTCCCCCGCCAGTAGCTGCCCTTCCTGCGTCGCCCACCTTCGCTTGCGATTCGCGAGCTGAGGCTAGTAGTACCACCGTGCCATGTACTTCAGAGATATCGCTGATGAGATGACGCCTTCAAGAGCCTCGTGACCCTTTCTTTCCTCCCCCACACCACCACCCGTCCTATTGCTACGTTTCTCTCTCTCTCCCCGCCTCTTTCACTGTGTGTGTGTCCATCTCTCTATGTGCCTTGTCTCGCTTGTCATGGGCCCCTGCCCTGCCCTCGTCCCGTCCACGTTACATGTATGGAGCCCGCTTAGTACAACCCATGGCATGAACAATATAGCCAGCCCTCTTTTTATTTGCTTTGTCTCTCTCTGTCTCTCTGTCTCTGTCTCTCTTCCTCTCTGCCAAGGAACACCTGCTGCCGCCTTGCATGGTCCCACGGGCAAATCCGCGGTCAATTCGGTCCCTTGTGCCGAAGAGCCCCATTTCGCTAAAGCAAGACACCCTCAACATTTTCTTCGTTCCCCCGTCCCAAAGAAAACTACTAAGGGCGATCGGTGTGTCTTGTTTGGTGAGAGGAGGAGGAGAGGGACGACGAAGGGGACGGGACGGTGACCAACCGTGCCCACTCCGCTGGCAACGCCAGCCCAGCAGCGCGCGCGGAAATCTCGCTTGACAAAACCTCGCTCGCAAACAATCCCTCAACCCTTTGGTTTTTTTTTTTCCCTCCAGGGAATTATTTTTTTCTCTTCTCTCTTTAATTGTTATTCCCGCTCCCCACCTCGGTCCCGATATCTCTTGCCGTCATCCCAGGAGGGGAAGAGATACAAGACTGAAGAGAGGAGAATCAATTAGGAAGTGATGTGATGTATTTAGAATGCGTAATAATGTTGCGCGGCACACACCGTTAAACACCTCAGTCCCCCTCCCCCTCCCCCTCCGCCCTTCCAGGGGACATTTTGCTCCTCTCCCGTCACATACACATACACACCCCTGAAGATGCAGATGCAAGAATGCCAATATTTGCTCTCCATATCGTACGTTTTTTATTTTTGTAGCGCCGTCGGTCAGGCGATCGACGCAGGGTTGGTTCCTGGTTACATCCCCAAGTCCCGAAAGTGATGGGCTTCTGCAGGCACAGCACCCGCCAAGCAAATCTGCCATGCACGTAGACGGATAGAAGGGGACCGGGGAGGGGGGCACAATAAAAGAACGTGTACGAAATAGAGAAAAAAACACCATCATGCAACCATGGGAAATGTCTCCGGCAGGGAAGGGGGAGGGGAAACGGAGGATCTCCGGCTGCCTCAGCCGAATACGCTTCCCTCCTTCCCTCTTCCTCTTCCTCCTTCTCCGCTGTAGAACGGACAAGACCCTGCAGTGGGTAGTAGTGGCAGCAGCAGCGACAGCAGCAGCCAAGAAAGCATATGCAGGAGGCTCAAAACAGACAATCAACAACGGTCTCGGTCTGGCAGTAAAGGTAAGGGGAGGGAGAGGAAGCAAACAAGGAGGAGCCGCAATCCCACCCCCCGGCAAGGCTTACCGTAAAAACCCAGCGTTACTATGGTACTACTAAAGTAAGATGGGCAAGGAGGGCTGCAGCGCAGAAAAGCCCAGCGCAGAAGTGGTGCAGCGCAGAGCGTACAATCACGCGCGTTGCGGGCGCCTGGCGCGCAACACCCTTTTGTTGCTTTGCAAGGGGTTGTTTTCTTCCCCTCCCTCGCCGCCGAGCCAGCGTCCCATTTCCTTGCCGCCCTCCTGCTCCTCCTCCTGCAATGCTACCATAGCAAGTCCTGTACTGTATTGTACTGTACTATACAGGAACACACAAACAACCTACACACACACATACAGTACTGCACTGCGTACCCTTGGTTGTGGGCCCGAAAATTGGGCGGGTCGGGTCTCTCTCTCTCTCTCTCCTCGCTGGCCAGGTTATGTGTGTGTGTGTGCTGGTCCGATGTGCTGTGGGTTTTTTTTCCCTCCCGCTTCGATCTCTCTTGTGACTGAGTCTAATGCGGGCGTGCGAATTGGCTAAGATTACGGGAAAAGTCCCCCTGTGGAGAGGTGATGGGAAGGGGAAGGGGGAAAGTTACATGGTGGGAAAAAAACAAAACAAAAGATTATTACAAAATTGAATTGGATGATTTGCCATCCAGGCGGTCGACCTCTTGGTCAAGCGCCGCACCTTGCTGTTTGCAGGAAAAAGAAGAGGGCCACCAAGAGAGGACCCAAAGCAAGCCTGCAGGTTGGCCCACTTGGGCAGACCTACAGTAACCCCCCATCAGGCCCAATGCTACCAATGGCTTCTTTTTAGAAAAGGGGGAGGGAAGAAAATGAGGCCTGATGTGCTGTTGAGGGGATGCCTTTTTTTTCTTCTTCACTTGACGCATTGCCAGATATTGAAACCACATTGTGTGAGAGAAATGAACAGGTACCATCAAATGGTTGTATTGTATATATGATGCTCGTAAATGATCCGACCTCCGCCCCTCCAAAGATGTACCCCCTTCCCCCAAAAACCCATTTACCTCGTGCTTTCTCGTAATTGATCTCTCATTGATGGAATTGTGTGCTGTTGTAAGATGAAGAAAAAAGTAAAAGAAAAAAAATGCTCGTGAGCCAGCCCGATCCGATTTGCTTTTTTGCCTCCCTTGTTCCTTTGGGTATCATCAACGGCTATCCTCCTTCTCTGATGAATGATGACGCCGTAAATGCTAGTAGTGGGTGTGTTGGTGGTAGTACATGCTTAATAAACACAAAACGAGTGATGACATAAAAGGGAAAAAAAGACAAAAAGACGAAGAAAGGCAATAGCGAGGAGTTCTGGGCTCAAAAGCCTCGAGAACAACCTGGCTCATTGTCGTGAAACCCTCCTCCCGCTTTCCCGGTTCGTTGGCATGTATTAAAAAGTTTGTGTGCTTTGCTTGGTAGACATTGCATTTGGTGTGTGGTGGTACAAAAAAAAAGAGCGATCTCGCGTCAGCGGACCCGATGAACGAGCGCGATATGGAACAAGGCTCTGGATGACGTGAAGAGAGAAAAAAAAGTTTGTGCGTGCCCGTCGAGCCGGCTCTGAGGGGTACTAGGTGGCACTGTTGGCCCCCGAGAGGAGAGAGGGCTGGGTTCTGCGCGTTTGGATTGTCGAGAACGTAAAAATCGATGCTGTTTTGCTGCAATCCCATTTTTCCTGTTTCTTTGTCCTGGTGACGTGCAGGTTCTGTCGTGAAACTCCGGGAGAAGGAGGCATTGCTCGAGAGGGGGGTCAGGCTTCGCGCCCTTCTCCCGGGGACAGATGACGTGGTGCAGTCCCACGTCCTTTGCTGCACTGGGTGCCGTTAGACGAACACGAGGCTGTCCGTCTTTTTTTGACCGTTGCCAGTATCTGAGATAATTCACAACTCCCGTTCTGGGAAGGGTGTGATCAGATGACGAAGATCATCCTAGCCCCCAAGCCCCGTCGCGTAATAGCGGCGAGAGGGAAAGAGAAAGAAGGGGGCGAGGTTTCTAGTGACTGCGTATCCGGCCGCGGCAGTGGTCGCTCCTCAGGTAGTATGCGGCTTGCCGGGTCTTTGAAAAGAAAATTCGACTCCAAAAATAAGGTGTGGATTCGTCGCGTGGTTGGAAGGTGGTGGGTGGCTGTGTGTTTGTGTGTGTGTGTGTGCTTGTGTGGGTGGGTGGCTGCTTACTCCCCAGAGACCGCTTAGCTGTTCTTGGGCAGAGCAGGCAGAGGCCTGTTTGGTGGGGGGCCAGGGCAGGGAGGCAGGTTGGAGGGGCGCTGCTCGAGGGAAGCCATGTTGCTGTAGGCGGCCATTGTGGATGTTGTTGGAGTTGTGAGGAGTGGTAGGTCTGAGTGGTAACGGACAGTGATAGCTGGGCGAGGCTATCAAAGGGCAGTTTGAGAGTAGGTGGTGGTGGTAGTGGTAGTAGTAGTAGTAGTATTGGCGGTGGTGGATATAGTGTGTGTGTGTGTATGTGAGTGTGGGAGAGAGACAAGACTTTTGAGGCAAGTGTAGGATGAAGACTTTTTGTTTGGTGTTTCCAGAAGAGTGTTTGAGACTGACTGACTGTTGATGATGATGATGACCAGAAGACAAGAGAGGCCATGGTCAGGAAAGGTGGGAGGGCGGCCAGGTCAAATATAATCTTGGACAGAGTCAACCACTTCAAGATGGCGGGCCCCGTCTTCGAGAAGGCCAGGACTGACAAGAAGGCCTCGGACAGGGGTGAGGGGTCGGTACGGGTACGAGGGCCACGAGGTACTTCACGCGTCTGTACCTGTGTACCCTTTGTACAGGGTGTGTGCCGCACATCCCTGTCTCACCGTGATTAGAATGGGGCCAGGAACAGGTTCAGGAACGGGAACGGGACCAAGGACAAGAAAAGAAAGAAAAAAATAGAAAGTGCCATGTACCATGATCGCCCCAGCTGGGGAGGGTAGGGGAGGGGTGGTTTGGTGGTGGTGCAAGGGCGGTGACGCAGCTCGGCCTCTAGCGGGCAAACGAGGAACCCGCTTTTCCTCTGGCAGTAGTGATACCAGGGCGCTATTGTGATAGCATGGGCAGCCTGTTGTGGCAGGGCAGGGGTGCGAGGGCTCTCCCAGGCAAGGTACTATGACTATGTACTAAGTACTGGGTACGTACCCTCCAACCCTCCAAAATGAAACACCTTGGGTGCTTGGGGTGCTCTGACCCGGGGCAATCACGACCCACGCAAGGTCATGCCCCAGCGTCCATGCCCGCTATGCCTCAACTCACCTGGCCACACACACACACACAATACCTACCCTCTCTTCTCTCTCCAAGGACTCAGCCACCCTTTGGCCTGAGATGATGGGATGTTATCATCTTCTCGTTATTACCGAAAACCACGGACCACCCCTCCCCAGTTCTGACCTGTTCTTTTTTTTTTTTTTTTTTTTTTTACGAAGTATTCTTCTTTGGTCTTGTCCTTGTTCCTGCCCTTGTCTCTCGTGCCTTGTCACTCCCTGGCCCCGTATCCTGTCCTGTTTCTCGCTCCCTGGGCTGTTGGATACGCCATGAATGTTTTGTACCCAGTACCCAGGATACGGACTTTGGAGGCTGGGAGGGGCGGACCATCAGGAGTTTGCTGACGAGCCTGTCTCACCTACTGAGCTAAAGAAAAAGTTCGAGATACAGGTAGCTATGTACTATGTAACTGTACATCAGAGAAGCGGTGATAAGATGATTCTTTTTTTTTTTTTCAGGGCGTCGGCAGGCATTGGCGTGTGCCATCCATCCTCCGTCCATCTCTTCTTTGCTCTCGCCAGTACCAAAGTTCTGAAGAAAAGAGTTGTTCACCGGTGGACTGACCTGTAAAAACAGGGTTTGAGGCTGGCTGGCTGGCTTCCTAACTTTCCACGCAAGCAAGCATCGCCTTGCGCCCGAGAATGGCGGTCGGCCGTCCGTTCTCCCTCCCTCCCTCGCGTCGCCGGCGGGAACAGAGTTCAGGACTTTGGGGTTGTCATCTACCCCGATCAGGCTATGATCCGTCGCCGTGGCCTCGTGGCCTGTGATCAACAGCCCCTTCCCTGCATAAGCACCACCAAGCAGGAGGAGGAGGAGGCACCAGCCAGAGCAGGCAGGCAATGTCATACCGCCGCGATCGATCAACCACAAGAAATCCTACTATGGTTATCCTATCGAAGCCCTGCCCTTCTTAACACGCTGCCTAGTAGTTAGTAGTACTAGTAGCACATTAGGATCACGTAGCATGTGGCCACGCGTAGTACGGATTACTGATACAGTGTGTGCGTGTGCGTGTAAATCCGTAACTTGGACCCTGACCTGAGGCAGGAGGAGGGGAAAATGCACCTCAATTCGTCATCATAGTTTTCTCTTGTCACCGCTGCCCGCTGCCAAAACCTTCGGTGTGGGAACTCCCCAGCCTGGAGGCCCAACCAGCCCACATATTTTCCAGCCAAGAAAAAAAAAAAACATCTTGAGGCTCAATCCAGATGCGGCTCTCTCCATCTCTCTCCCTCTGTCCAGACCCTGGCCCAGCCCTTCTACTACTCCCCTCTTCCCTCTCTCTCTGTCTCTCTCTGTCTCTCTCTGTCTCTCTCTGTCTCTCTCTTTTCCTGAGGTTGGGGGAACCTGGCGTGTTGAGCAAGATGACGGGTCTACCTCTCCACCCATAGAATTTTCCATGGAACGATTTGTACCCCACTGCGGTCCACTGCTAAGGACCAGATCTCTTCGTGCACTCCGGTGCTACCGGTCTCGCCGTGGAGGAGGTCCGTGGAGGTTTGGGCTGTCAGAGGACGGAGTTTGAGGACAGAATCTAGTATACAAAGGAAGTAGTGAAGAGAGGCGAAGAAAAAAAAAAAAAAAAAAAAAAAAAAAAAAAGACCCCGCTCCCCCCAGCCTTGGTGTTTTGTTGTTAAATCCGGTGCAGGCAAGCAAGGGTTCACGGTGGGTTTCGGCCATGAGCGTCTCATGTCTTCCTTTTTCCTTTCACACACACACTCTCTCTCTGTCTTCCAGGGGCCTTCCCCAGACTCGTCTTCCATGTCACCTTGTATATGTGCATGCACAGTAAAAGTAGGTATTAATGCCCTGTCTCCTCTCTCCTCGCTCATTTCTCCCTCTGTAAATCTTTTGCCCCGCTGCACTGACGATCTACCTGATACTCCGTACCACGCATGAGTATCACTAATACCACTAATACTGCCTGCTGCTGACTGCTACTATTACAGTGGCTATGAATGGGTTTTAGCACGTCACCCCCAGAACCCTCCTCCCCCAACTCCCCCCAAGATAGTCAGGGGTTTCAGGGGCCACCATAACCTCCGTGCCCGCTGAGCCCAAAACCCTGAGGCAGATCGCCAGGGGTTTAATGAGCCCATCAAGGACCGACACGAAAGCACGTCCAGGAATTTGCTGACAGGCTCAACCTTGATACTTGCAAGGCAAAAATACACACACACAAAAGAAGAAGAAGAAAAAAGACACTCAGCCTGACCTTGACAAACGACCTCTTTGGCGCATTGATCCCAATCTGATGCAATTTCTATCCTGTGAATTCTTTTTGTTTCTTACCCTCTCGAAACAAAAAGGACCCGCTGATGTACGTCTGCGTTATCTATCTGTGGTCAATCTATCTAAATTTATTCCACAGGACCGACGCGTATCGGTCGTGGGGGTGGGCGCACACACACACACATACATTCTCCCCTTCTCTCAGCTAGGAACGGGGCCATCAGGTCCGTTACTACCACTTCCATAGTACTACTACCACAGTGCTGTGCTATGGCACATCATGTAAACAACCCAATCAGAACCCGTCGACGTTTGGCCCTCGAGAGAGATCGGAGCTAGTAGTCTGTCATCCCCTTGTGGCGCTGAGGCTATTCCCGCACACGATGAGTCAAGGTCTTGGCCCCCTTGGCCTGGCTGGAAGAGCAAAGAAAAGAAGCAGGCAAAAAGGGTTTTGGACATCAGAGAATACCATAAGAAACTTTTTACCAAGGGAGGGGGCTAAGGTGTGTGCGTGTGCGCGCGTGCGTGTGTGCGTGGTGTGAGCGCAGACAGGACAACAGACAAGGCCTGCGAAAAACCTAGGCCGCCACCTCTCTCTCCTCACCCCCCACCTTCTCCCCCTCCCTCTCCCCTTGCTTAGGTCTGACGGTGCCTGCAGCAATCATGTCCCATGATCTGGGCTGGCGCCCGCATTGTCCTGGGCTACAGCACTACTGTAATGTAGTGAGCCAAGGGTGTTTGTCTCGGTACCACTCGTTTTTTCCTTGCGGGCGCCAAAAAGGGAGATGACATATCGCCCGCGCAAGCGCCAGCAGCTGAACAATGGTCTCTCTCTTTCTCTTTCCCTCCTCGCATCCGCTTCTGGTTCTGTCACTTATCAGAAAGAAAAAAAAATAAGAGAGAGTAAAAAAGACGCCGCTGATGATAATAATGATGGGGGTTAATTTCGTTCTGTGTTCGTAATAAGACGCAATTTTACTGATCTTGTCTGCTCGTCATATGACCTCGACTTCTCCACACACAACCAAACCCACCCACCAGCGACTGCCTGCCTGCCGTGTCATGATACCAATGTAAACAGTACCATAGTACTGACCATAGTACTTAGCATAGTACTTGTTTTCAAAGTATTGGCAAGGTGGGCTACACACGAGCTGCGAGGAGGGATGATCATAAGCTCCGGTGGCTTTGCTTCTCGGCATCCGTCCATCGTTGCAGCACTGCAACTGAGAAACTCGCGCTGTTAAAAAGTTAACATTGGGCAAGACATAGTCGCATATTCACATCTACATTTTTCTCCCAAGTAGGGAAAAAGAGGAACATGGGGGTGGGAAAAGCTAATATAGAGTTCGCGCCAGCACTGCCGTGACCTCCGGTGAATTAGCTCTTTTGAATGAACCTCTTGTTGAACCTTTTTTATTTTTATTTTTATTTTTTTTTCATTGGGTTTACTGCCTTGTTTCGAACTTCTGTTTTATTTTATTTTCTGTTTTCGTTTGGGATTTCGGCCGGTGCTAGAGGCCCGGAGCATTTGCTCAAGAAAGCTGTCTCTCTCTCCCTCCCGGGCTTTCAACAACGTCCTTCGGCCGACGCTTTTTGTCGCGATGCCGACGGTTTGTTTTTTTTGGGGGGGTTTGGTTTTTTAAAAAAAAAAAAAAAAAGCTTCGTCTTCTAGAAACAAAAAACAACAAAGTTAATTTGCTTCCTTGAGTGGTGTGTTGTGTCGAGCTTACCTTAGTAACTTTCTGACTACAGAACTTCCCGCCCCGGCGGCGTAAACGTGGCTGCTCACCGCCGCGGGGTTTGGTGTGGTGTACAAGTACGTCTGCACGGACTGTATAGTAGACGATACCGCCGTCGTCGAGTGATCAGCGACACCCCCAGCCTGCACACACGAGGGCCTTCTCAGCCACGTTGGGTCAGCTGTTATACTAACCACATGTGGTGGCCTGCAGTCAGGGTACTGTGTGTGGTACATGGGGTAGATAGATAGATTGGTGATCATGATGATGATGGATGCCAAGTGCATGGCGCGCAACATGTTTCCCTTTTTTTTTTTTCGATTGTCTCTCCTCCTCTCGAGCACGTCCCTTTTTCCCTGTGCAACCCACCCTATATCGAAATAAATCTGCACTTACTATATACATGATGATAATGCACGGTCGGCTCCTTGGCGGAGGGGGCCAAGACGGCTACGTGGTTGAGTAAGATTTTCGTCTCCAAGGTAGTATTCCTCCTCCCTCCCACCCCCTCAGACCTCTTCAGAGGACCCCGAGGCTCCGTTTTCCCCAGGTCTGCACGGCCTCTGCTGAATCTACCTTATCGCTGAAAAGAACAGACACCTGATAGAAAAAATACACAGTGGAGACATACACACACACACACACACACACTCCACGAGGGGCAGGGCAGGACAGCTGAAAGGATCGCAGGGCGCATCGACCCCACCAATGCGGTGGTGCCTTGCAGCTATGCGTTTTTGTTGCGGTGGGTCAGAGTCTTACACGGAGTCCAACCCCTACTGTGCACAGTACCATAGTAGATTTTGTGTGGGTGAGAGATGTTTGAGCTTCTATCAGCTGCTATGTAAGTAAGCCGTAGCTAGACTAAAAGAAGGCCATTCAATGCGGGGGCTTTTTTTTTTTTTTTTTTTTTTTGTCTCTTCTTTTTCCTTTGAAAAAAGGGCAAAAAGAAGAAGGGAGGCAAAAAAAAAAGACAAATAGTCCAGCCAATTCTTTTGCAGAATTGGTTCCTGGTGCGGGCTGAGTAAGACGGTAAAACGGACTCCGTGATAACGTCTTATGTATTTGGCACCAACCAACCATTCCACAATTGCCTCACCATCATCATATCATGTATAATTCATGCGTTTTATTGCTCAACAACAGGGTAGAGATTATAGAGAGGTACTAAGCAGAGATAGAGATAGAAAGAGGGCTGTGAGATCAGCCAGCCAAGCTTGCTGATGAACCGTGTTCATTGGGAAAACTAGACCAACTAGTAGTTGAATCCTGACCAACAGCGAGCGGCAGCCGCGCGCCCACATTTGACTGTGTACTGTGTACAGCAACGTAAGTTGTACACCAGGGCAATGTTGGTGTTGTTGTGGTTGGTGCCGTTGCGTTAGCTCCGCAATATTGTTTTACACAAGTCCTTGTCATCGTCACCAACCACCACAGCAGATTTATCACCGAGACCCCGTGCAAGCCACAGGCAAAATGCAAACCCCCCAGCTGTGTGCGAGGGCAGACGCCCACGGCCGAAACCATTTCTTGTCGTAGCCGCACTATACTATGTTTGTGTGTGCCACAGCGTGTTGTACGAGATCGCGATGAGACACAGGCCGATCGCCCCTCCGTTGGGGTGGAGTGGGACAGGCGACGTTTTCTGTTTCTCGAGTTACTCTATCAAGCGCCATCTGTACGATCCGAGTCATGCCTTGGTTTTTTGGTAGTCTTTTTTTTTTTTGTTGAACTTGAGAGTCTTTTGGTTGAGTTAGTGAGGACGCGCGGGAAGGCGCTGTCAGCAATCTAGGTACTACTGCTGTGTAGGTCATATGACACACGGCACAAGCGGGTCCCGACTCTCGGTTGCTGGGCGGATTTAAGAGCCACTGCCAGAGTTTGTGAGACAAGGTCGCTCTTACACACTACTGACACACACACAAACCCGTAATCAGTTGAGACTTAGGCGAACCAGGCCAACAACACAAACACGAGGGGGAAGCAATCTAGCAATATACACCTGAATCAGATGACGGTGGAAGTGGCCAGGGCAAAGAGAGGGAGAGAAGTGGATCGTGTCGGCAACAAGACAAAGGTACGTCCGTACAGTACCAAAGAAAGAAATGACTGATCAATCACCCCACGACAGGGTTGATGCAGCAGATGTGGTGCTGGCGTTTCAGCCCGCCGAAGCGAGCGTGATGCTGTTTAGCAAGCAAAGTACCACACATAGTACTAAGCCAGCTGTTCAGGCTTGTTGGCTGTCCCGGGTGTCGCCATCCACCCATCCAGCCTGCAAACCACTAAGCGAATACAGCCACCAACAAATCGCCAGATACTTGATTCCCGGCGCGCAATCGATTTTCTACAGGGGGTTCGTGAGGTCGTCAAAGGCCAGGCCTAAGATGGAAGGTGTATCGTAGGAGTGTGGCACGCCCTTCTTAAAAAGGGGGAGGAGGGGGTTTGGAGAAAAGAAGAGGAGGGTGAGATCAGGTGGCGAGCTGTGAATGCTAGTTGCCATGTTGCTACCATGCTACCCATGCTGCCCAGCACATGCATGACCCGAGGGCTTGGAACCTTTACTTCTTTTAGTGTGATATGATAACTGACTAGGCGAATCCCACAGGCCGTAGGGATCGGGGCTCACATGTCACAAGGCTGAAAAAGAAAGAAAAGAGGAGAGAGAAGGAGGGAGGGGAGGAGAAGAGAAGACAGGATGAGAGAGTCAGTCAGTCAGTCAGTCAGTCAGTCAGTCAGTCAGTCAGTCAGACAAGATGAATCCACCACGCGTTGGCTCATTTCCGCAAAACCCGTGTCAAAACCCACCTGTGGTCGAACATTGTCATCGCCAACTCCGTACTTCGTACCCAACAAAAAGACCCTGAGAGGGTCAAGCCAGAAGATCCTATAGCCAGGTACTGTAATAAGAGGTACCACGGTGAGAAGAAGTAGAACAGAGAAGGAAGAAAAGGGGAAAAAAGAAACCCACACAAGCCAAAAACCCAAGCCACACAATATCGACCCATAAAAAGATGGATATCGTCGCACGCCCTCCCGCTGACATATCATGGGCACAAAAGAAGAAAAAGAGTAGACAAAGTATACAACATCCACAAGTACTTCTCACCATAGCACTATGTAGTCTCCCGTCCCCATCCGTCAGCAGTAGCAGTATGGGGTCAGCCCCCAGACACACACACACACACACACACACCCTCGTCTTGTTGCCCCGCGACAATCCCATGCAAAAACCGGGCTGTGATAAGGGCCCTTTTGCAATCCTGCAGAGCAACAGAAAAAGAAAGAAAAAAAGATCACAAGGAATACATCCTCCGATCGACAGAATCAATGTCTAAGTAAAAGCGTGGGTGTGTGTGGGTGTGGGTGTCTTGCGCGTTAGCCGAGCCAAGTGGCGCCTTGGTTCGGGCCTGACGGGTTTTGCCTTGAGAGGAAGAGGGAAAGGTAAGAAACATGGTCGGGACGGAGAGAGAGAGTCGTCGCGCTCGGATTGTCTGAGGCGAGAGCTGTCAGGGTATGAGACCCCATCTCTATCCATGCATTTCACACACACACACACACACGATTCGTGTTTCTCCGTGTCGGTCGACGTCCATTTACGACGATTCACGACCTTTTTGCCAAGGGTAGGGTCCTTGGCGCGCAACCCGTGAGGATGTTCAGTATCCACCTCTCAGGCAGGTGTCTCATGTCTCTCAAGAGCGGGGGTTTTCTTGATTGTGGCTGCTGGTAGGGTCATAAGAGAGGAGGGGCGGTGAGGAAACGGCCAATACAGGCAAGCCGAAGGGGCGCCTAGGTAAACATAATTCATTTGAATTGCCTCTTCTACCACGAAAGTTCCTACTTACCAGAGCGTCATCATTATCCTCATGATATCCCGACCAGGGTGTCTTCCGGCTTATTCCCTTGGCCTCACCATCATGGGCTCTTTCGTGTCGGGATAGTGGGGTTGTTCTTTTGATCACGAGGCCAATATTATATCCCAGCCCTGGCTCATAAGTAAATGAACTCTCCCCCCCAAAACCCACCTTTTTGGGTCCTTTGATACTGGGTACTGTGGTACCCTTATCATGGCTTTCCCCTCCTCTGCCCTGGTCACCAAGGAAAAAGAACCACATGCATGGGATCACGGACCAAGTCATTGGAAATCTGAATCGATCCTTCTGCGATAGTACCGTAGTATGTGAGAAGTTGGGGAACTGTACGTCCGTACATACGTAGCATATCCTCAAGGCCGGGAAAAAGTATACAGAGTACATACGTACGCATTTCATTGGATGAGGCGCAGTTACCCCCGGCAGGTCCCATCCATTCCATTGGTCCCAACCTGTCCAAATCTCAAGCCCAGGCAAAAGAAGGTCATCTGACGAGAAACAGACGTGGCTCATGACTGCATCAAGTCATTTTAATCACCAGGGCTACTGCAGCCTGTCTGCAGCATCTGCAACTTGCTGCCTGCGTTAGCTGGGTCCTTGGGATAAGAGCCCTGGCACCAAAAAAGAAGGAAGAAAAAGAGGACCAGGCTGCAGCAGTTACAGCCCCGTCCATGGTACATGTTTTTTTTTTTCTCTTCTTCTTTTTCTTTCCCTTCACTATGTATCTCTCTCTCTCTTTTTTTCTTTTGTTGACTCGCTATGCCCTAGATCCTGGCAGATCTCCCGCCTGGGCCCCACCCACGTGTGATGGCTCGCTCGGCGAAGATTTCCTTGGACCTTCTCGAAGGAAGTGGGTTCTTTTGGTTTGTTTTTTTTTCGGTTCTTGGTTTTGCCCGTTGTGGGTTTCCCGAGGCTAACACACGATCTTGGTGCCCAACTTAAAAAAAAATAAAAAATGTCGACGATTTTGTTTAAAAAAGAGAACCAGAGTGATGGACAAAAATGAAAGAAGAAAACAAGGTCCGAAACCGAGTTGTCCCTCACCGCCCTCACCGCCGGATTGTTCATCTTTTAGCAAATTGTAACGCTGCCATCGTTAGGCGCGGTCACTTCTTCGGTTACTTTCCGTAGGGTCTCAATGGAGAAGATATTTTGATCTCGTCTGTTGAACAAGAAAAAAGAAAAGATTTTTTTTCTCTTTTGTTTTGGTACCTTGCCTTACCCACGAAGAAGAAGAAAAAAAAAAAGGAACCCCAAAGTGACATTCTTTCCCGTCCCCTCCTCCACTTCCTACCCAACACAAACATTGTTCACCGGTTGTCATGTCACTGCGGATCCGTCCCTCCCTCCCCCCTCCAAAAATAACAACCCCGTCCCGTTCCCACGCTGGGTCGAGCTGACAAGTTGATCTGACAGGCTGGACACGTCATGGGCTATATCGGCATTCGCAATAATTTCCTCCATCTTTTTTTTCCCTTTTCTTTCTTTGGTTTCCCTGCCGATTTACCCATTTCCCATGTTCTTATTTTAGCGCCCAATGTACATATACTTATGCTGTTACTGATGCGGCGCCCGCCCCATGGCAGCAGCGGTAAATATAATGCTGCATTATGTGTCAGGCGCCCCAGTCGCCCGCCCTAGCTCTCTCTCCATCTCTCCCCCGCTGACAGGATGATTTCGGATGTTTCTTCTTTGCCGGCTCTTGCGTACTTCAGCACCGGGCATCAACCGAGAAGCTGACGGCTCCTCCGGCACAGACGGCAGGACCTTTTTTCTCTGCTTTCTTCCTCTTCTTTCACTCTTGCCTTCCTTCATTCCTTCGTCCTCTCTCTCTCTTGTACTTTTCTTTCACACGTGGCAGACCTTGGACTTACATACTAAAACATCGTATAGTGCACTATACATCTCATTTTGCCGGCTTAGCTACTTAGTCCATCAGAGAGACCGAAGCCACAAGAGAGCTAAAGGTTCTGCCGCTGCCGTAGTCGGCCCTAAACGAGATGAGATGAGATCTCTCTCTCTCTCTCTCTCTCTTTCTCTCTCTCCTCAGCCACCAAAAGCCAGGCCTGGCCCTTTTTATTTTATTTTTATTTTTATCCGTGGCTTGTTTCCTCTCTTTGTCCCTTTCCCGCCCCGTTCCACAGCCAATCATCACACAGCACCAAGGACCCCGGAACACCCTTTGCCCCTCCCCTAGGAGATAGTAAGGCAAGCTCGTGGCCAGAGCGAAAATCGAACCATCCCGTTAGATGACGCCACGCTGGGTTTGTGTATAGCTCCCGCGAGAGGAAGGGGGGGGGAAGGGGTAGTACTAAGTATGTAGTAGTGTGTTGGTTGGTGTGGTGGTTTGTCGAGCAAGCCACAAGCTGCTGATCCCACGTGGAGGGCAGGGTTCTGCGCCCTCAAGGGCTAGCCATGGTTTGTACGAGTGGGAGGAGGGGGGGGGGGAAGAGAGAAGAGGGGAAGAAGAAACCCATCACGCCTGGAGATCGGATCAATCAATCAATCAATCACTACGAGGAGACGCCTCAGGAATCCTTCCTTCTCCTTCCTTCCTCCCAACTCGCATAGGGCTACCATAGCAGTGCATTTGCCCGCGCCCAAGTGTGACCTGCTGACCTTGAAGGGCGACCACCCCTGGCGTCGCAGATTGATTGATTAATTGATTGATTGATTGATTGAACGATTGGAACGGGACTGTTGAAAATGGTGTCTGGTCTGTTGACACCCCCTCCCCTCGTCCGCCTCGAATCATCATCAGCCTAGAAAAGGCACAGCCCGGCACCGTCGGGGCTGAAGTACACGCAGCAGCTAGAGGCCCCCCTCCCCCTCCCATCCTCCCCTCTCCCGATCGTTCGCGAAAAAGGAAATGAAGGGATGTACATAGCAGTGCAGGAACTGCTGATGATGAACAGGTAACCACGAAACCCTTTGCGTAGGGCCTTGCAAGTACTATGTATAGGATGATGTGCGGTCTGTATAGGACGGTGATGTTATGATATCCGTCCCGTTTTTCTGTAAGTAGAACCAGGGGTCTTGTGTGCGATTCAGTTCCGTTGTGGAGAATCAACAAAAACAACAACATCCGCTGTCATATCGAATGGAGCCTCCGCCTGCACAAAAGGGCCAGACAAAAGTGTCACGGGCACACGATGTGCATGCCTCGTACAGTAACTCGTGGCCCACTGTCGCCAATTGTTTGCGGCCGCCCGCCAACAGGGCTCGTCGATCAAAATTTCATCGAACGCATTCAATTTCATGCGCACTGGGGAGGGGTTTGCGGGAAGATAACAACGAGTATGAGGATTGGCCGCCTGCTCTCATATTTCTGTCGCGTCACTTGACCACTTGTCCCTGGCAACATAGGAAATTATGATGTTACAGAGGGCGCCGCAACCATATGGGGCTCGGATTGATACTATGGTTTCTTTGCTTGTTTTTTCCCTTCTCATTTGTCATTACGCGAGGGTCTGTCCATCTATCTGACCTGATCTCTTTTTAATTTAATCTTGCCATCTCGTGACTATTTTTTCGTGACTAGGAATGCATGCATCCCAAGTGTTGCTGGGGGGGGGGGGAAAGAAGAAGAAGAAAAGGGTCAATAATCAGTAGACACCATGATCGTCAGCTCAGCCGCCTACGCCGCCGCCGCAGACACACACACACACACACAGACCACCTCCAAATGAGGGAATAACAACGAACGGGTGGAGGTGGTGGAGGAGGGGCCAAGATGTCACGGACCAGCGGCAGCTTGCTCCATACATTGTACAGAGATGTATCACGACCAGCCTCACCAGGTACCGTGCTATAACATGTATCTTCAGCTCAAGAAGAGGGGCCCAGGATACGTACATCCACCCCATGTCATTATCTGGGCTAGGGCCTGCATGCGCAGCAGTACTTCCGTAGTCTATCAAAAAGGGAAAAAAAGAAAGAGGAAAACCCGCCGCACCGCAACTGATTTTCAAGCGCTCATCAATCAGGGATCGCTGTTTCAGACCCAGCTGAGGCAACAACGGGGGTACGGTACAAAAACAGGTTTCTTGACCGTATTCTTGCATACAGTAGTATCTCGAGTACGTACTGTTGTACCTTCTGTACAGCTTTGCTGCCACCAACAAGAACCAGCAGCACAGCACAGCACAGCACAGCCCAGCCCAGGGATATCCAATCAAACTTGCTCACTAGCTGGAAATGCAGAACTGAGCCAGCCGCCGCGGACGGGCTGAGGCGGAGGAGGAGGAGGGACAACAACGACGCCACGAACCAGGAACAAGCCAGGACGGCCCGCCGCTGAATAGATCGGAGTATCGGCTACTTACCCTTTTTTTTTTTCTCTCTCTCTCTTCTTTACCTTGTTCCTAGCCCCATCGCTCGTGTGTGCGAGAGCAAGAACGAGAGGTTTGGGAGGTTTTCAGGAGGGGGAGGGGGCCGTGACTTCATTCAATGTGAAGGGTCAGACGTCGCCTTTTTCTTTAACCCACCCTCTCACAGTAGAGATCAGAAAGAGAGGACAAGATTCGCAGGATGGAGGACGAGGCAGGAGGAGCGAAGTGGAGGTGAGGAGGGAGGGAGGGGGGGAGGGGCGGTTCCACTGAAGCGTGCATGCATGTATGCCTGACGTGCTTTTTGTCTGCTTCCTACGCCCACCCTTCATGTAACCTGAAATCTACTCGTGCTATCTATGCATGCATGCATATGTATATGCACACGCACGTAGTACGTGCATTGCAGGAAGCAACAGCAACGGCGGCGGCGGCGGCAGCAGCACCAGCAGCATGAAAAAGCAGTGGTTGCATCATTGCGTCGTGCGTCACGCTTATTATCCTTCCCTTAGGTCGGTTACTCATTTTTCTCGAGTCCTTTCGACCCGGAGTTTCCCACGTGGGAAGAGCATTCAATCGCCATCTCATCTCGCCTCCCAAAGTCTCGCTATCTCGCGGCTTACCACCATCGCGGGGTATTGCATCTTATCCGTGTGTAGATCTATTTTCTCCCCCTCCATTATCCTTCCAACATTACTTGGCAACCCACCTCAACTCATCATCCAATGGCACAACGCCCACCGACACACATGTCCACTCACACCTACTATAGTGTACACACACAAGTACATACCTCTCTCTCTCTCTCTCTCTCTCTCTCTCTCTTTGTGTGTGTGTGTGTGTGTGTGTGTGTATCTCGCTCACTCGGCCCAGAGGAACGGCCAGAAATGGCCCGCCATGATATTCATGGTGACTCCGTCGATGGTCGGTGTGCAAGGTGGCCCATTGACCGACCGACCATGACCCGCCCGAGACAAGAGCGGCAGAGTGGATCGAGGGCGGCAAGACGGTATTGAACTTTTTTTTTTTTTTTGAACAACTCACTTTTTCATGACGAGATTCATGGGCCGCCATGGCACTAAGATCATCTGGCATTCCACACACAAGCACACATGCATGGCAGCCTAAAGAAAAGAGGGCGGATCGACGGGTACATCGTGAACATGTACCTCTCCCCCCCCCCCCAGTCCAACAGTCCCCTCCCTTCCCCCTTCCCTCCGACGATGCCGGCGTAATTGAGCAAAGTTGAGCAAGGGAACTAACCAACCATTCCAGTCACGCGAAAGGGAGGGGAAAAAGAAAAAAAAGAGGGACACACATGTGCATCCCGTGACGTGCTCTGTTCCTTGTGCTGTCCAGAAGGATGGAAGAAATCAAGAAATATACCCGTAGTGCCGTAGTTGACAAGGAACTCCCCAGGCTAGTCCCTGGTGCCCTGTGAATAGTGTCTTTCAACGGTTTAAAAAAAAAAAAAAAGATCGAGAACGAGAGAGAAAGATGGAGGGTGTAGCTCATACGAGCAGTAAGCGCAGGCTAATCGAAAACCTTCTTTTCTCGATCGCGATCCAAGTCTGCGCCAAAGCGAACCAAAGCAAGGCAAGCAGGCAAGCCCCAGTGAGAGAGCAGGACGAGGGAGGCGTTCAACCCATTCCCGATTGCTCGGCGTGCGGCTCCGGGCAACTTGATGGCGTACTACTACGTACAGGGCTTTTCCGGTAGCCTCGGGGGCTAATTGGCCTACTGTAGGGCTGTTTGTTCTGTTTGAAACAAAGCCCCTACTCTATTCGTCATGTCACACACACACACACACACACACGTGTCCTACCAAGTACTTAACTAGTAGATCTATCACACTCCCAAGTTCATGCGCCGTGGGGCTTTACTCTAGTACGCACACAAGTCCGCAAGCCCCAGGGCAGAGGAGGCGGAACGGGACAAGAACAGGCTTGCGTTCGATAAGGTCACTACTATAGTAGATAACATACATGATACAAGATATCTGTCTATCTCTCTCTTGATGATCTGGCTTTCTTTGGCGGATCCGGTCTTGAAGCAAGAGATGGCGGAGAGGAAAGAGGTGATCCTAATCATACTAGTCCTTTGTTTCGGTGGGACAGCTTTTTTTTTTTTTTTTTTTGGCCTTTTTGCCTTTTGCCAGGCCTGATCATCATGCCCATCTTCATCCCGCCGCCGCCCCGACTGGGCGGTGTGATGGAAAGATCGACACGCACCGCGCGACGCGCGATGAAGTCAAGCGTTGGAGAGATAGTGAGGGTTGATGTCTCGTCTAGTACAGGTACATAGCGTATTCGCGTTGCGCCCCTCCTCCTCCTCCTCCTCCTCCTCCTCCATCATGTGGTTCATAAGAGGGAGCAGGAGGAGGTGGAGGTGGAACCTCGGAACAATCGCAAAACGACTCCTCCTGGCAACATAGCAAAGGGTGGGGGAGTAGAGAGAGAGAGAGGGGTCGATTAAACAAGACCTGTAGGCGACTTGAACCCTACCACCGTCCTGTGATGGGCAAGGCGGAGGAGGAGGAGGAGGAGGGGCACAAGGCTGTGTTTCAGAACCCACACACCTCGACCGCGTGCCCGTGCGTGATTGGAAGGGACACGGTCGACCTTGACCCAACTCAGAGGAACCACCCGCGATCACGAGGACGGCGGGGGAAGGGGGGGGGGGGGAGAAACAAGGGCTTGGGATCAGTTGTCCCAGCCACGGTCGCCGAAGGACGAAACCCCATCTTCTTGTTCCATCAAGTGAGTCGCTACATAGTACTCACATCACTCTACGCCGTCCATCCGCCCGACTAGGTCCAGGTCCGCTCGTCCGCCGAGCTGTGTGGTGTGTGTGGGATGTGGGCTGTGGGATGTGATGGGGCACGATCAGCCAGCCAGCAGCAGCGCCCATGCCCGGGGAATCAAGCCCTCAAGCTGCGGATTATGAATTCATTGTACTATAGTACCATGGAATGACAAGTCATTCTTGGTCAGAAGTCGTCCCTCGAGGCGCTACTACTTATCTGAATCCGTACACTTGGGACTTAGCGGCCACGCGGCTCCTTTTTTTCTTTTCTCTTCGCGGTTTTCCTTGGAGCACGGCCGGGGCGGATAGCAACTTGAAGTCTGTGCGGGTGGAAATGGTACGATACGGCAGTGATCTATAATCCCACATTCTGCCCTCCTGCTTGCTATGATAACCGTGAAGCGTCTTTTCTGTGCGGAAACAAAAGCCCCAGGAACTGTCAGCCCTGACTAGTCGCGATCTTTGTCGGTCCGCACGGCTTCTTCCTCGTGCGTGTGCGCGGCCTGGGTGGGGGACTTTGACAGTTGGGACTATGACCGCGTTCTATCGGGCTGCTAGAGTGCGCCACATACGTGATGACTCTCGTGATGGCACCGGGGCTACTAGAGCTTATGCCGATGTGCTGAAATGCACTGTTGCCCTCCGTCGAGGGAGAGAGATGTGAAATGGGTCGCACTGACCATGCCAGTATTATGTACACAAGAATGACACCATGACTTGGCATGCATGCACAAACTGTGTGCATAATTCGGATGCCCAGACTCGTCTTGTTCGGGGTCAACCTGTTCGGCATCGGTACCGATCGTGATCGGTCGGCAATCTTAGATGATGAGTGGGGGTAATCCCTCTTCTGTCCCCCTCCCTGGTTGATCAGGTGGTGCCACCACGCAACACTTTTCGATTGTGAAACGCGAAACGAGCTCGTCATGACGAGGGGGGCATCGACCCTGTCAGCTCCCTCTCTTCCTCTTGACTGCCCTGGTCGGGAGAGGGGAGGGGAGGGGGTGTGTTATGCATATAGTATGTCAAGACACGTTGTACATGTGCACGACATCGACATCCTCCGTGGAATGCCCGGAGGGGAGGGGGGCAAATCAACAGAGTAGGACTTGGTCGTCGTCATCGTGCTGTCTTGCCGATGGGACGAGGGAGGGCCTGTCCTGTCCAGCTTGGGACCTCATCTCCGCGTCTCAGTCTCAACATCTTCACAGCGCGTCCGACAGCGCACTGACACCCGCGTCGGGAATCTGTGTAGATGTAATCCAGTTCTCCATCACAGCCTGGCCGCCCGGCGCAGCAGCTGACTGCCCGGCCTTGCCCCCGGCCGGCCGCCGTGGCGATGCCCTTGCCCTTACTGCTGTTGCCCCCTCGCCGCTTGACGACCAGGCAAAGGACGCGCCCATAGATGGAGAAGCCCTCGTACGAGATGTCCATGGCTAGCTTTTTCTTGTCGTCCCGTCCTCCTCCTTCGTATTCGAGGGCGCTAGCATCGTCCCTACGACGCTTGGCTGGAGGCGGGGCCGTGTCATCACCCTCTTGTTCGTCTTCACCATCATCCTGGGCTACAAATAGATCATCTTCATCATCGTGATCTTGCTCGAATTCGTCCGATCCCGGGACGTCGGCCTCACCCTGCTCGTCAGCGTCCAGGTTGACCTCGACGGCGGATGGGGAGCCACCTCCACCGCGCCGTCGTTTCGACACCCGAGGAGCGGCCGCTGCCGCTGCCACCGTCTCGTCTTGAGGTAATATCGGTATGTCATGTAGCGCAACGACGTCATCATCGTCGTCCTCCTCGCGGAGCAGAGGCACGTGCGGCGTCTCTGCTGACGCTGGTGGTAGTGATGCTGGGGGCTCCTGCAGGGCCTGAACGTCGACGTCGATGGGAGCTTCCCTGGAGGCGCCCGTCAACTTAGACGCGTTGGACGTCAGCTTCGTCTGTGTGGTGTCGCGGAAGTGTTTGTGCTTGTACAGCAGCGAGTGGCGGATGTGTGTCTCGGTCAGGAAGATGGACACCTCAAAGTCGTCTAGGGGAAGAACGGCAGTTCCCGTCGTCATCAGCCAATTCCGTACACTGAGGCAGAAATAAGGGACATGCAAAATAGCACAAGACAAGACAGATACCTACCTTGGGTCACCGTGTCCTTGATAGTGCGCTTCTTGGTACTCTTCTTCCGGCTGCGTTCGCGCTCCTCGCGCAGCTTGGGCAGGACGAAAGGGCGCACCGCCTCGATGACCTTCGGCAGGACGGGGTCACGCGGGCTGAGGAGCCACGAGTGCGCCAGGGACGGGTCGTCGAGGTAGATGCGACACTCGAGCACCGAGTACTTTGTGATCCTGAGATACCGCCTGATAGGGGCCATGGTGGAGAGAGGGTGAAGAGGGAGAGAATGCGAGGGCAGGATGCGAGGGCAGGATGCGAGGGAGGAACACCATGGTTCGAGCCGTCACCGCCGGGCCGCTGGCCTGTTGCTGCTGACAGTGCTAGGGCCCTCTGAAGAAGTTTGATCTGTCTGCGGTTGAGCGGTCAAGGTTGGTTGAAGTCTATGTGGTGCATGGCGGAGGAGGAGAAAGCTAAGTTGCGTGCTCTGTGACGCGTTGGAGAGACCCGGGCCCAGAAGACGAGGAAGGACCCACCCACCCAGTACTATAAGGCAGTGACGTATTTAGGATAGCATGTGTTACTTCGGCCGCCGGGCCCAACCCGTCCGGGAGCCTGAAGGAAAGGTGGGATCACCGCCTGCAGCCAAGAGGAAACAAAGAGGAAAGAAATGAAAAGAAAGAGAAAAACAGGATCACTATTGTTTTTGGTGGTGGTGATGAAGAAGAGAAAGAAAAGTTCTGCTGTGCAATTTGGCCTTGGAGCCCGGAGGGATGCTTCCTTCTCCAATGCCCTACTCAACCAGCCCAGAACTCCACGTATTGATTATTATTTACAACCACAACACAAAGAAGACAGAGCCTCCTTCTAAAAGTCATGGCCTTACTGTTATACTAGCAAATGGAGGATTATAAAGTAAGCCAATCAAGACACATAAAAGAAACCTTACAGATGAATATTGAACGTGTGATTTTACTGTATATACAATACGATAATAATCATCCAAGTGCTGCTCCTTTCCTCATACACTCTGCCCGTGCCCTTTGTCTATTTGGAACTCTCGTACCCAATCTCATCCCTCTTCTCGTCGATAACCCTCCCCACTCCAGCAGCAGCCGAAACAGGTAAACCTCGGCGTCCTCTCGCCGGAGGGCCTGCGCCGCCCACTGTTTGCCCTGCTCCGCAATCCACTTGGCGTCTTCGACGCGCGACTGCATGGGCACCCTGCGCCCGTTTATGAGGCCCTTGTCCTGGAGGCCCAGGAAGTAGGCCAGCGTGCTGTAGAGGTCGTGGAAGCGGATGTCGACGGGCACGTAGTGGAGCCAGGGGAACACACGCTCCGTATACCATTCCTTTTGGAAGACAATAATCTCGTCAGTATAATGGTCGTCGTCGGTAGTTCAAGATTTTAAATATAAATCGAGCAAAAGACAAAAGACAAATACTAACCTTGAATATGGAGGCCACAAAGGGCACACTACCCGATCTCAACACCCTCAGCAGATCCTTGGACGGCCCGTCATCGCGGTCCATGACCATCACGTATCGGCTGTCCGCCTCAGCGTTGCCGTCCTTGTCCTCGGGCCTCACGCCAAACTGCTTCTTCGCCTCATCACAGCCAGGACTCGTGCAGGCCGAGTAGTCGCTGATGCCGACGTCCAGCTTCAGCGCCCGGTTCAGCTCGGCCAGCGGGGTCTTCTCGTAGAGAAACCGCTCCTTGTCGGCGCTCCTGGCGAGCAGCACCGTCACGTAGTCGTCAGGGGTGGCATTGTTGGCCAGGTAGCTGAGGCGCTCCTGGTGGCCGGCGGAGAGCAGGCCGGGCGGCACGGTCCTCTCGGGATGGATGCTGCCGCGCCAGAAGAGCTGGCTCGTCTTGTCGAGGAAGGGCTTCTCGTGCTGGTGATGATGATGGACGGCCTCCGGGTTATAATCATCTTTACTCCTGGCTAGGGGATCAGGATGTCCTTGTGCTGCTGCGTCTTGGTGCGGCTGAACACAGGCACGAGGTCGCTGAACGGCCTCAGGGCCTGGTGGGTCGCGAAGAAGCCGTGCAGGTTCAGCAGGTCTGGCTGGTGACACAAATCCCAGCCCCGCACCCTGTCGTTCAGGAACTGCCCCTCGGACTGGGGGTTGGCGCAGGAGGAGCAGAAATGCCCGCTCTGTGGGTAGAACCCCATCCTGGACGACGTGTGGCTGGAACAGGCCTGGCCTAGCCGGTGCTGGTGTTCCCACAGCCACATGAACCCGTCGCCATCCTGTGCATCCTCTCCATATCTCTGTGTTGTGCCCGCCGACCAGGGCGGCAGGACTCTTGGGTGGTCCAGCATGTTGATAGGAAGATTCATATCTGGCAGGTGCTGGGCAAAGGGCTGGATGAGCTCTACCAGGTCGCTCATCACTGCCTCGTCAAAAGCCTCTGGCGACTGCTGCTGAAGCGCAACAGTGCCCTTTTGATACTGACGATGCCCATACCGTGTTGGGTCCCGAGTTTGAGAACTTCCTCCTGTATGTGACTGGGCTTTATGCCCCAGAATGGTCGCAAATCGTCGTCAATCTGCTGGAAGTGATCGATAATGGGAGAGTTCCGCGTCGTGGCGTAGTCGTACCAGATATCAAACTTTGGAGGCGGGTTGCGGCCGTTGTGGCGATCTCGGTACTCCAGTGCCGCAACACCAAGGCTCTCGCTGACCCTCGCGTGTTGGACGAGCCAGCGGTGTGCCTCTGTCCTTGTGGCGTAGATGAGCTTGTCGACAGGATGGCGGTCCAGCACACTGGACACCGCAGCTGAATAGATGGCGGCGACGACCAGAAAGACAAGCATGAGGAAGACGATGAAGCTGCGGGCCAGCCCTACGTGTCGGATGTCGTTTCTGATGGAGAAGATGGTGAAGCCGAAGCTCATCACCAGTGCTCCCACAAGAACTGGGGCTTTCGATGGCTGCTCGTACGTGGTGACCTGATGCATCTTCCTCCACGCAGAGTATGCCCCGCACAGGAAAGTCACGATTCCGCTGGCGACCAAGGGCGAAGGCTGCAGCGTGAAAAAGGTAGATGCGATGAAGAGCAAGGCAACGCTCTGACCAAAGATGGCAAAGAGGTAGAGAGAGTCGACGCCGTAGGTCTCGACAAACTGAAACTGGCCTGATGTTCGATGATGCATGACAACAGCGAGGCCAGTGAAGAATGCAGAGGTGCTCAGAATGCTGCCGACGGTCATGAACCTCTCCGTCGGCGTTCGTGCCCACTGCAAGACGCGCCAGAGAAGGGTGAGAAGCACGGTATCGAGCACCAGGCCTAGCCATTGTGAGGCAAAGACGACAGGCCTGGACTCGGACGCGGGACAGATGACGGTCGAGTTGGACGCAGGGAGAGAGATGAGGTAGGCGCCTCCAGCCAGCGCAAGGCTCCCAAAGAGGTTGGTAAGATGTGACCTCTGGAACCAGACTGCAAAGTCCTGGAAGATATCGTTCTCGATATCGTCCTCCTCCTCCTCCTCCTCATCGTCATCATCCCTGGCGCCTGTGGGCCGTCTCATGCGGGCCAGGACTTTGTAGACGGCAAATAAGCAAGGCAGGAAGAGCTGGACCCCAGGTCGGGAGCACTGCTGACGGGCGTGAAGCCAGTTCAGGAGGTACAGTCTACCTGAGATGCAGACAGCCAGGGGCAGCCAGGTGAAGCGGAAGGACGGCCTCTGCGGGAGGCTAGCTGCCCTGGACTCCTCGAGCTTTCTGTACCGGGCGGCGTCATCGTCAAACCTGCCCTTCCTGCCCGCCCAGCGCTTTGCTATGAAGCTGGCGGCAAAGGCGAGGACTGCTGAGGTGGAGAGGACGAGAGATTGAGAGAGCAGCGGGCGCTCAAGCACCCTGTTCTGGTCGACGCTCCCATATATCTGGAAGATCAAGAGAGCCGCGCTGTGTTCAGTGGGCATCAGCAGTCATAGCACACAAGACACAACATGAGAGCAACAAAAGAAGCATCTTACCATGCCAGCGCAATTCGCCCCGAACCATTCATACTCAAGGAACACCATCCATCTGGACATGTGTGAAGGTGTGTTGGCGAAGTGTGTGTTGTGTTGTCAAACCCTGGACTCGGAAAGGCAAAAAAGGGGCCCCTGGGAATCCCCAGGGTTCAATCCATTCTTAGTATGCATGTACTTACAATTCTTTTCCTGGGGAGAAAGAACGTATGGCGTTACGTCAGCTCAGCACTTTTCTCTCCAGGCTACTGTAGGGGTCACGGTTCCCTGCCAACTCTTCTGGTTTTCCTGCTGCTGAGGAAATATTGGGGTCAATAGGATGAAGGAGTTATTTTCCTGCTCCTGGAGAAGTGTTCCTACAGTTGAAGCGACGCAATCATGATCTTCCTTTGAGGAGACAGGGAACACAATCATTGTAATATGTAACAACTCTCAGTGTTTTCTGCCTGTGGCTGATAGTATAAGTAGCACCTATGAGGGGTTTAATGCATTTCAAAACCAAGCTCATCTCAAATTCCCTTCAATTACTTTGCTACTGCGGAAGGAAGAATACGAGATGATGACCCAAATGCTGTAATTGTCTGTCCTCTGAGGCTGAGCGAGGTGGCATGACGCTGAGCCGGCATGGTCGGGTGGTACTACTGGAAGTACTGTACTGGATTAGGGGGAAGAGGCGCTGAAGAAGGGAGGGCAGTACCCACTAATGGAGCCCCTGGCGAGGAGGGTGGTCAGGGACCAGGCCGGCAGATCCAACGTCGCGTTCCCTGGAGAGAGGCACGCGCTCGCAGCGTCCAAAACCCCAGACATCAATCATCACAATAAAGTTCAAATCGCGAGACCTCCGACCTCATCTTGGTGGGGGAACACAGGCAGAAGAACCCTTTTCTTTTCCAAAAGAAGACAAAAAAAATGGCAATGGTCACCTGAAGACGAGCAAGCATACTGACCACACAATACACGAAGATCGTCGACACCGCCATGGCTGGCCTCTTGACCGGACCAGTCTCGAACGGCCTGCAGAGACTGTTCATACCAGGCGGCTGCCTCATCATCGTCTTCCTGGGTTATACTTCACAATGGCTCTTCAACACGGCAGAACACCTCGAGCCAGGTCCCATGACCCAGCGTGAAACGGCCATCTTCAACGTCCTGCTCGTCTGTATGTGGTTGACCTATTACAAGTCATGCACAGTACCTCCAGGGAGATACACTTTTCCCCACCAAAGTCGAACGACGGCGACGATGATGACGACGACGACAAGAAGAACACTTTCGAGCCCTCCTCCCCCTCCTCGACGACCAAAGCGTCCCCCAAAGCATCGACAACACCCGCCCGCTGGTGCAAGAAATGCGCCGCCCCGAAACCTCTCCGCGCCCACCACTGCCGCCACTGCGGCACCTGCATCCCCAAGATGGACCACCACTGCCCCTGGACAGGCCAGTGCGTCTCCCTCCAGACCTTCCCCTACTTCTTCCGCTTCATCGTCTACTCCAACCTCGCCCTCGCCTATTTCGACTACGCCCTGCTCTACCCGCGCTTCCGCGCCCTCTTCTGGGACGACTCCTCCCGCCTGCCCGCCTACCTAGGGCCCAGCGTCCCCGCCATGGTCTACCTGACCCTCCTCGGCCTGCTCGCCGGCCTCGCCAGCCTCGCCATGGGCGTCCTGCTCATCACCACCGCCCGCTCCTGGGTCATGAACCAGACCATGATCGAGGGGTGGGAGGTCGAGCGCCACGAGGCCGTGCTGCTGCGCGCCAGAAAGGGAGGAGGCTGGTGGACGGCGGCGGGAGAAGGGGGAGGAGGCGGGGCGAACATGCGCATCGACCGCGTCGAGTTCCCCTACGATATCGGCTTCTTCGCCAATATGGCCCAGGCCATGGGCACCAGGAACGTCCTGTCCTGGCTCGACCCCCTCGTGGGCGGCGGGCCTACCGTCTCCGCCGAGGTGGGCAGAGGCACGGGTTGGGAGTGGGAGGAGAACGGCTTCAACGACCGCACGGGGATGTGGCCGCCCCCAGACCCGGACAAGATGCGCCGGTCAGGGTCGACGTGGCCTGCTGGCGGCGCCGCCGCCGCTGCTTCGAGGGCCGAGGTCGAGAGTATCGATAACAAGTGGGAGAACCCGCAGGAGGAGATTGCTGCGTTCAGGGCGAGGCAGGAGATGGACCTGCGGAGGAGGAGGGGTGATTCCGGGGTGATTGCCGAGCTGGACGAGGACGAGGAGCTCGAGGACCTGGACTATGAGTATGTGGGTGGGGACGGTGACAGCACCAGCGGCGGGTACGGCACTGACGAGGAGGAGGACGACGACGAGGAGGAGGGGCCGGCGGGTGACTGGACGATACCACCTGTCCGCGGCCGGTCGTGGTTCGAGCATGGAGCGGATGGAGAGCCCGGCTGGACCAACTCAGAGGGCGACCGTCTGAGGGACTACGGTGTGGACGAGGACGCAGAAGATGACGATGAGGATGTCCCACTTGGCGAGCTGCTGCGCAGGAGAAAGGCGTACGGTAACAGTGAAGCTTAATTCTAGGCATGCCTCTCTATACAAATATAAAAAAAGGTATATATACACACACAACAGGGCTCGCGCCCCCGACGAAATCTCAAAACAGTACCCCAACCGGACGACGAGACTAGCTCTCGATACAGCAAGCAGCCTCCTGCGAATGTGAAGATGCCACCAGCCTAAAGATAACGACGCGAAAAGGGTGCGCTCTCTTTCTTGAAGCCCATCATCCTTGGTCGCATGTATCTATTTTCGTTTCGTCAGACAGAGGGATAAGAACCAATAGCAAGGCCAGGCTATGCAACATCGATCGAGTCCTCCATAACAGTCTAGTCAAGCAAGCCACACCCCCGTCCATTGGTCTCTCTCTCTCTCTCTCTCTCTCTCTCTCTCTCTTTATGACCAAGTTCTCTCTACTAATATCTCCAAAAAAAAAAAAAAAAAAGAATTCTACTACTAGCTCACCAGTCCTCCTCCTCGTCCTTCCTTGCCATCGCATTCTTCCTCGCCAACAGCGCGTCTGCCAGACTACCTGCCAGGCTCGGCGTCGGTGTGTTACTCCTGCTGCTGTCGGACCCGTTGGCTCCGGCCAGGCTCATACCCGAATCGCGAGCCTGCAGGGCTGCAGGCTTCTTCCCCGGGCGGGCGGGCGGCGTCGGTGCTGCCGGCTTAGCACGTCCGTTCGGCGGCGGCGGCGGTGCCCGTGAGGTAGCTGGCGGCGGCGCAGGTGCTTGTTCCTCGACGTAGGCGGCGGGCACCCAGGCCTGCCCGCTTGCGTTCTTGGCCAGCCACCATCCTGTCTCGTTGTTAGTGCTCAATGCTCAATCAACACTTTGTATGTGAGTGACGGGCCAGTCCGCTATAGCAACAACATACCATTGTTCTCTTTCTGGATGACTTCAACTAGATCACCTGCCCGGATGGACAGCTCGTTCTCCTTGGTGCCGGCAAAGTCGTACAGCACCTTGGCCATGATCTTGGCCTTTGCAGGCGGTGCAGCAGGAGGCGGCGGGGGCGGCACACGGGTTCCGGATGCGGCCGACGTGTTTCGAGTATGTGAAGGGATGGCAGCCGGCGTAGGAGCGGGTCTCGACGCAGCCGCCTTGGGCACCGGAACGGGCCGGGGGAGCTGCTGCTGCCGCTGCCGCTCCCGGCGCCGCCCCGGCTCCAGGACGGGGCTGGGGTGTCCTGGTGTTCATGATCCTCGCGGGTCGCCCGTTCGGCCCGCCAGGCTTGATGAGCTTGCCCCTGGTGATAGGTCTCGGGGGCACGGGCTTCGCCTTGGGCATTGGCCTCGAGAGCGAGTTCGACGGCTCTCCCGGCTGTGTGTGCACAGCACCGCTCTTGTAGAAATCCACCGGCGTCGGCGAGTCCTTCAGCACCTTGACAATCTGCATCTTGTTGGGCTTCTTGGCGTACTCGATCGTCTCTCCAATCTTGAGGTTGAATCCACCAGGCATGACGCGCTGCATCTGAGTGAACAGCTCCGTCTTCAACACGCAGTTCATGAGGGGATCAGGCTCCTGAGGCGACCCGACGCCGAGGGAGAACCAGTCGTCTCGAGCCGTCGACGTGCCGATGAACTTGATGGCTCCGGTGGGGACCGAGCGCTCCACAGCGATCTGCAGCTGGCCATTGTTGAGCATCTGGGACACAATGTAGAACTTGCTGTTGGTGACGATGAGGATCCTTGGGCTTGGCTTGCTGGAGCGGCCGAACTTGGCCTCCAAGACCTCACCGCGGGAGGAGAAGACTGCCTTCTCATTGTTCCCCAGGCCGATAGCATTGCGCACCTGGCTGCCAGGTCCAGTAGTAGCATTGATGCCCAGGTAGTCGCCCAGGAAACGACGCGAGCCCAACAGACTGAAGCGCCGCCTCTCCTTTCGGTTCTGCAGAAGGCGGTGCCCCTGGTCCCGCAGCTGCAGGTACTCGGCCCCGGTGCGCTTCTTGCGGAAGAACCGCTGGATCCGGGTCGCGGACTCGGCTCTGTACGCGAGGTACGCCCGCCACATGCGCTGGATACGTGTCGCCATGTTGTGCCAGTAGCGGTCTCGCATGTGCTCGAGGGCAAAGAGGGTCTCTGGAGACTTGATAAAAGCCTTGGTCACGCCCATCTGCCACTCCTCCTGTGGGATGCTCGTATCCTTCAGGATCTGCTTGACAGCCGCATCGTATGAGCCCGACCAGGTGTACTCTCCGGCATAGGAGGTGGCCGGAGACAGCAGGAAGAACCGGTCGGTGAATTTCTCGAAGCTCTGGCGATAGGCAAAACCCGCCCGGCGGATGCGCACGTTCTCCTGGAGACCAAGGTACTTGATCTGGTGCAGCACGTTGGGGACATTGTACTCGGTGGCCGACTTGTTCTCGTTCGGCTTGATGGTCCGGATATATGAGGGCTGACACTTCATCAGGGTCTCCACCAGCGCGTTCGCCGAGGTCCTTATCCTGTCGCCGGCCGAAGGTGGCTGTTTCCTGTTGTCCTGGTCGACCTGGTGAGGGGAAGAGGGTGTGGATGAACTTATTCTGGCTGCGCTGGAACAGGTTCTGGACTCCCTTGAGGAGCTGGTCCTTGCACTTGTCCGTTATGCCGTCGACCGTGTAGCTCACGTCGCCGGCATAGTGCCTAATGATGAAGCTTCCCTGGCGCGGCGTCAGGTTGGCATTGGACATGCCGTTGATGCTCTGCATGAACGTGCGGTCGCAGGCGGCGGGGTCGGCGTGTGCGGTCTTGGTGGCGTCCTTCATGGCAGAAAAGATACCCGGGGGCGGACGGACTCGATCAGATCACAGACAACCTTATTGTCAAAGTACTTGATGGGCGTCCACTTGATCTGCTCCCGGGCGTATTCCTCCTGCTCTGCCTTGAGCGTCAGCTGGATGAAGATCTGCTGCAGCTTCTCGTTGACATAGTTGATGCACAGCTGCTCGAAGCTGTTCTTCTCGAAGATCTCGAAGCCGTAGATGTCGAGAATGCCGATGGAGTTTGATGCCGGCTGCCTGGCCTTGAGGGAATGGTTCACCCTCTCCACGATCCAGTCGAAGAGGTTGCTGTAGATGGCCTTGGCGAGCGCATCGCGGGTGGCTGTCGCCTGCGCGATGTTGGCCGGCGACTCGATGACCTCTCCGCTCCTGGGTGTCAGTATGCGGATGGTGATGGCCTTGACGAGCGACTGGGCGTCGACCTCGAGGAGGTATGCCAGGAAGTCCACCACGGACTGGTCCGAGACGGCCGCGTATCCGTCGTCGTCCTCGCGGAACACCAGGTTACCCGTCCACAATATCGCTGCCAGCATCCTGAAGATGTTGTCCTGCTCCGCCTGCGAGAGGCCGATGATCTTCATGGCTTCGAGCGTGTCCTGGAACTCGGCCAGGTCGTCGATGCCGTCGACGTCCAGGCACTTGGAGCGGCTTGTGTAGACGTAGGTCTCGGGCTTCTGGATGCCAAAGAGCTCGCGGTGCTGCTGCGACGCGCCCTTGGTGAACTGGTAGAAGATGTGGAAGTTGCGCTCGTTGGTGATCTGGCCGACGACGCGGGTCTTCTCGAGCAGGTAGTTGGTGATGTCGGCTCCTATGGGCTCGCCCTGCTGGTTGAAGTGTATCTGGAGGTACTTGCCGAAGCGCGACGAGTTGTTGTTGCGCAGCGTCTTGGCGTTGCCAAATGACTCCAGCAGGGGGTTGGTTGCCAGCACCATGTCCTTTACCTTCTGGATGTCGCTCGTATCGCCGCCCGACACGTTTGCGATGTACTGCATGATGCGCTTGGCGGCCTCCGTCTTGCCAGCACCCGACTCGCCCGAGATGATGACGCACTGGTTCTCGCTGTAGGCCTTCATGTTGTAGTATGCGGACTCGGCGATGGCGAAGACGTGGGGGCATCTCGAGCCTGTTCTTGCCCCTGTAGCTATCGAGGACCTGCTCGGTGTAGATGCCGAGGTCGCGGAAGGGGTTCACCGAGACCAGCACGTGGCCGATGTAGGTGTAGATCTCGGCGCCCTCGAACCGCTTCTTCAGGTTGTCGTTGATGGCCTCGTTGGACACCTTGCTGAGGAGGGTGAGGTCGGACACGCCGATCTCCTTCTTCTTGGTCGTCTCGAAGGTGGCCTTCTTGGGCCTCGCGCCGCCGGAGCCTCCATGGCCGCCGCCGGACGCAGCAGCCGCGCCGCCTTGCTTGGCCCCCTTATCTTTGCGGCGGTTGGTGATACCCTGCGAGGAAGAAGTAAATACGTGAGCTGGAGGGACACTTGTGTGTGCGGGAGACGTGGGAGCTGCAGCTGGGGCCGGAGCCGGAGCCGGAGCCGGAGCTGGAGCTGGAGCTGCTGCCAGCCTGGTGCGGTCTTACCATGGCGGGCGGTCAACAGTATTGGGAAGCGCCCTGTCGTGATGCTGAGGCCAGTCGGCAAGCCGGATGCGTGCGATTTCGGGGGACGGATCAGGGGAGGGGGTCGAAGGAGGTGGTAGGGCTCAAACAGGAACCCAACCAGCGCGACGCCGTCAGGAGATAAATGGCCGGCTTGAACGTTTGTGGATCTGATGCCCAGGCCAAGAGGGGTCTGCCCGGTGGGAATTATCGTGATCGTGTTCGTAGGTGGTCGAGGTCGGTGCTGCCTGGAGAGAGAGACCTGAGCGGCGTGCGCATGCAATTGGGTGGTGGTGGGGGCGGGCGTTTCTTGTTACAGCTGCCGTGTCTCTGGGGGGAAGGAAGGGAACGAAACAGTTCCTTGGCACACAGATACGATGGGCCTGTACTTTTGCGTGTGTAGGGTCTGACAAGAGCGGGCTTGACACTTGTTGAATCAATGGCGGTATGCTGTGACGGGAATCTCCTCGCCCTTGGGAGGAAACAGCGACAGCAATGACTGAATGTGAATGGAATTGTACCTGGCTGCAGCAGTCTGGCTAATGAAGATGAGATGAGACAGAGAGACGTGCTGTGCGCTATGCGCTGTGTGCACGCTGCAACCTGGCCAAGCGAGAGAGGAGAGCAATGCGCCCCTCGGTCCAACAATCAACAAGCTTACTTACAGTACAGTAGTAGTACACAGCGTGCTTGGCTTGCTGACGTAACGCCGTGCTTGCTGGCAAAAGTGCGTGCGCGGGTGGCTCAGAACCTGCTTCGCCTCAATGGCTGCACAGGGATTCCCGACTTCGCGTGAGCCATTTTCAACATCAGCCCGTTCTATCAGTCAGGAAAACGCCCCCTCCTTCTCTATGAAGAGGCAAGTGTCCTTCGTTGAATTACTCGTTTTCAAGAGGATATGAGATAACGCAATGCCTTTTCTTTTTCTTTCTCCTGTCTGTCCCTGTTTGTCTTTTGCCCCTCGGCCAAGAGGGTCGCTTCGGGAAACTAATTTGAAAAAGCCTTGCTTGTTTTCGCATATGACTTAACCAGTGTTGAGGTTTCTCATGCTATCTCAGTACTTTATATCGCTATAAAGCATTTAGGTACAGGGCGTCTCCTGTTCTCACCTTATTACTATCGACGGCCTCAATGTTCGCCGATGCTGCCGTCGAGGAACTGTACCACAGCCAACGCATGGCCATGGCGGCTGCGTATTGCTGTAATTAATAAATAGTAATGTCCTTTCCAACAGAATAGTAATTATGCTAGACTGGTAGACTAGAAAGCTGGATCGAGGGTAAAATCCCTACAATAAATACAACAAGATTGTTTGGCCTGGAAGGCAACGTGCATGGTGACGTTGAGATGAAGATGCTCACCGCTCTGCTGATTACAGCTCGCAATATGTGATACGGGTGTAAGTCTAGCTCTACCACTACAGGAACTTGACTACGCCTTTGTTCAAGGTTGTACATCATCATCATCATCACAAGAATGAACAATGTCTCCACCTGGTTGGGATTCTGGGTCTTGTGCACATCCAGGGTCATCCTTCAAGATTTTCTAGCCGTCTGTTCATAACTTCTGCTGGAATATGTATTATGACCTCTAAATCCTGCTGAAAGGGATACTGTTGGTCAGCGTCCTTGCTTATGTTGATACTGAGATTGTGAAGGGCAATGGCATGACATCACTATTGAGGGAGCTCTGGGGTCGTCAGAACTAGACTGAGAAGATGTACTAGCTCAAGGCCTGTTGGAGGACATGTACGGGCCTTGGAAATGACTGAGGAAATGGACTATAGTTTCTTTATGTCAAGAGGCTTATGATATCCAAAGCATATATGAAAGTGGCCATAGGGTCAAATTAGTGCAAACAATTTGGTCAGCCTAGACAGGAGCAGAGACAATTCATGACAAAAGCGAGATATAAGTAAGTGATACTGGCTCATCCCGCGCCCATGATCTAGGAGGCTCACCGCAATTACATACAATTATGAAATGTACATCATCATCCTCTTTGTCTTCAACATGCCCTCGAGCATCTGAGCGCTTCTTAGGTAAAACTAAGAGCATCGAGAGTGCCAAGGAGGATCGGACTGGCAGAAGCTTGTCCTTCTTTTCCCTGGGGACCTAGTGGGGAGATGCACACGATGAGTTGATTTGCGCTGGGGCTACAAGTTAATAAGAACTTTCTTCAGAATAACCTTTATCAGGGCCCTCCTTCCAGTCTGATCCCCGGCGTACGTACCGGATCTCCTTCGACCGGTCCCACTCCAGGGTCAAGATCCAGCTCTCAGTCCCGCCGGTGCAGTAGAGAGCAGAGCAAGATTCAATTCGAAGAGACGCCTTGGTAGCGGGGGATGGCAACAGAGATCCCTCAGAAGCAAGGAGCTTGATAATGCAGCAGGAGGGTCGTCAACTTGTCCACGACATTGGCTCCGCACATGCTGCTACACCTGTAGTCTGATGGCTCTTGGCATGAGTAGAGCCTGGCACCGGGAGGAGGACCCTGGCCCACCTTTGGATCCAGGAGGCCATGCTGCTGCTGCTCTGGCTGCTGCTGGTTGTGTTGCTGCAGCACCTCGGCCCCGCACCCGATCGACCCCATCCATCTTTGTGCATTGCGTGCGACAGGCACATCCTTTTTATCTGAGCCCGTTGTAGTACAGCACTTTGTCGTTGTCGAAAAAGGCTTACATGGTCCGGCATTATCTCGTCTCACCATGCCAGTCCAGTCGGCCCGGGCTCCGGGATCCAATTCCGTCCAGAGGTCGTCCGTCCTAATAATGTCTAGGCGATGATCTAAACAAGGTCGTCATCCTAATATGACCTACTTTCCAGATGACATATCCGAAGGTCATCGCCCTAGAATGGCATCTGCGGGGGCTCGTGATAGTGGGCCATACAGTTCTCGTGCATTCGAGTCTGGGGGACTATAACAAGCTTCTTCCAGCGGGGGTTTCATACCCAGGGCGTTTGAAACTCGCCGCCCACATCTGCACGGTACGGGCTTTGGAAGGGGGAAAGAGAAGGGGAATCGATTTCCACTGCTCCCGTCCGGGAGGTTCTTGAATACGCTTAAATTTTGACGTATATCCGGGCCAGGCGTTTTGGTGCGAATTAAATCCGACCCGGGCCGCTGGAGATAAAGTGGTAGAGAGAGGCAGATCGTCCCCATCATCATTCGTTGAAAAGATCTTTTGGGATCGATATCGAACGATCTTTGGCATCAGGATAGGCACATGGTTCCCACTGTTAGCTGACTGGCATGGACGACCAAAAGCGGAAGGAAGGGGGACGTAGGGGCTACGTTTGAAGGTATTCAGAGCAGGGCGCCTAGAAGCTTGGCAGCAGGTGGCAGCCGGTCTCACTCGCCAGATGGAGGAGCTCTGCTAGTAAATAGTGGTGCCTCACACCCTCGCTAGTGCTGTCAGACCCCGGCCGACGATCAGACGAACCCTCGTGCATGGCCTGTAAGAAACCCCGTGCTGCGTCTTGTACTTTTCGTATATGGGGGGAGGCGTTTTCTTTTCTTTCTGTTTTGATTTTTTTTTGACAAGCACAGAAGAAATCCAGAAAATATCGCGATTGCATCTTGAACCAAACAGACAAGACCCAAAGCTATAGCAAAATTCTCATCTGCACGAGGCGGGCCGGTGAAGACGCGACCCTGTTTTCAGTGGAGTCTCGTCTCTGTAGTGTCCCACTCAGGTGGTAGGCATACCTAAGCAAGCACCCAAGCTGCACCTCTTTTTGGTTCAGCACGCCCCTGGAGGGCCGAACCACCCCCTGGCGACTAACCTGCTAACCTGCTAACGCAGCGGCAGGTCCTCATTGGGTTGCAGCCGTAGGCCGAGGAACTACTGGGTAAGGGACACCCCTGGTCTCGGACTAGCGCCCTGCCCTCAGTGGCCGCTTCCTGGCGAATCCCATCGGTTTGCTGCACATGACTTCCCTCTGGCACCAGCCACTGGCCTCTCCCGTCGCCATGTTAAGCGCCGAGGATCCTGTCACACTTCTTAGGCAGGTCACACACAGCACAGCACAGCACACACGGTGGACTGACTGCTCGTGCTGTTCTATTCATAGGCTGCCCAGAGTCCGACCTCAACTCGCACGCACACCTTCCGTGGGCCGCGTCAGTTCGATCAGTCCTGGTTCTCTCTTCTTTGTCCTCTCCCTCCCTCACTCACTCGCTCACTCACCCAAACTGCATAATTCCATTGACGACAGACGCCGTGTAGATGAATTGAGTTTCTTTTTGCTTGTTTTTTTTTTTTTGTTTTCTAATGAAGTGATACCCCCTGTTCGAGAGAACGAAGAAATAACCCCCTCGGGTACGTATCCTGGTCCGGCCGAAACACCAGATCGGCCTCATTGCGACTACGATCACTGCGATCTCCGACGCAGCTCGTCTCAACTTCTCTCGCTGCGCTGCATCGCATTACTCTCCGACCTGGAACGACCAGCTGCTGGAGCGAAACTCCCTCCAGCGTCTGATCTGCATGGCCCTCAGGGTCCCGTCCTGGCATATCCTGGGCTCCCGACTCGACTTCACCTCATCCCAAAGCGCATGGACGGCCCGCCAGTAGCCAACCACGCCCAGCGACCACTGCTTAATCGGTGGAACCTCCAGAAGACATCTGATGGGACGCAGGTGGATTGGTTGTTTCATGGACACACTGACATCCGAACACTGGCATCATCAGTACCTGGGATAGGCCTCATCATCTATATCGCCTCCCCGAGACTGGATCTGTCCTGGTTTGTCTCTCGCTCTCCCTCTCTATACCTCTCCCCTGTCTGGCAAATCTCTGGTGTCTCTACCACCCCACCCCCTCCCCTCCTTTATGACTACCCTCTCGCCCACCACCAAGCATCTGGCTGGACGACTTTCTCTTTTCTCCTTCTTCTTCTTCTCCTCCCTCAGTTGGCAAGGCCAGAAGCACCCTTCAGAATTCTGCTTCGAGCCTCCACTACCTTGGCATCCCTTTCCCTTCAGTCGCTGCTGGCTCAGACCGCTCTTTTCTAACTTGAGTTGACCTTTAGTTTCAAGTGCGTCATTTTGTTTTTTATTTTTTATTTTTTTAGGGATATTGTAATATAAAGGGAAAAGGTGCCCTCGGGATCGCCATTATCAGAAGCGGTGTATCTGCTTCGACAAGCCAGACGCCTTTCACACCATCACCGCCAGTCGACGCGAATAAGCAAGCCATCAAACCACCACGTCGCCGGTCGACAAGTAATTCGGGTTCTGGAAGCGAGGCAGAGAGGGATCAGCAGAGGGCTCAGCCAAGATGGGTTACCGCGCGAAGGTGGCCAAGCAGTTCACTGCTTCGAAGCTCTTCTTCAACTCCGTCTTTTGGGGAATCCACTTCTTCCTGTTCGGATTTGGATGGTACGGCCCCCAGATCAGACCAACCTCATCCCGAGGATGCCTCGCCCCCTGCAGCGTGCTGATGGTATCACAGGTACAAACAAGCAAGCGATCCTCGATTAGCGGCCCTGAACGCGCTCCAGTACTCCGTGTGGATCTCACGAGGCGCAGGTCTGGTGCTGAGTTTCGACACACTGTTCATCTTATTGCCGGTATGTCGGACTCTGGTGAGATGGCTCCGACCCAAGATCAGGTGGGTGCCGCTTGACGAGAACCTGTGGTTCCACCGTCAGGTTGCATACGCCATGCTGTTCTTTACCATCTGCCATGTCACTGCTCACTACGTCAAGTAAGTATATCTCCGCCCTCGCGCAGCCACTTTTGTGTGGTCCTCAACACTGACATGTACGCAGCTTCTTCAACGTCGAGAGAACACAAGTCCGGCCCGAGCTCGCGCTGCAGATCCACTACGCTCAGCCTGGTGGCATCACCGGCCACATCATGCTGCTCTGCATGCTGCTGATGTACACGACTGCTCACCATAGGATCCGACAGCAGTCCTTTGAGACGTTCTGGTACACACACCACCTCTTTATTCCGTTTCTGCTGGGCATGTACACCCACGCGGTCGGTTGCTTCGTCCGTGACTCGACCGACGCCTTTTCTCCCTTTGCCGGCGAGATCTTCTGGGAGCACTGCATTGGCTACCAGGGTTGGCGGTGGGAGCTCTTTGGTGGCGCCATCTACCTCACCGAGCGTCTGTACCGCGAGATCCGGGCTCGCCGGTCCACCAAGATCACCCGCGTTGTCCGCCACCCTTACGATGTGGTCGAGGTTCAGTTCTCCAAGCCCTCTTTTAGGTACAAGGCTGGACAGTGGCTGTTTATCAAGGTCCCCTCGGTCTCCAGCTACCAGTGGCACCCGTTCACCATCACGTCTTGCCCGTACGATCCCTACGTCTCGATTCACGTCCGTCAGGTTGGCGACTTCACCCGCGCCCTGGGTGACGCCGTTGGTGCTGGATCTGCCCAGGCCAAGATGTACGAGGGCGTGGACCCCATGGGGATGTATGAGGTCGCCCTGCAGAACGGCCAGCACATGCCGGCCATCCAGATCGACGGGCCGTACGGTGCTCCCGCCGAGGACGTGTTCGAGAACGAGATCGCCGTCCTGATCGGTACTGGCATCGGTGTGACTCCTTGGGCCTCGATCCTGAAGAACATCTGGCATCTGCGCAACAGCCCGAACCCGCCCTCCCGCCTCCGCCGTGTCGAGTTCCTCTGGGTCTGCAAGGACACGAGCTCCTTCGAGTGGTTCCAGACGCTGCTGTCCTCGCTCGAGGAGCAGAGCACGCAGGCCGCCCGCGTCCCCGGCGGCTCGGGCGTCGAGTTCCTCAAGATCCACACCTACCTGACCCAGAAGCTCGATATGGACACCACCAACAACATTGTCCTCAACTCCGTCGGCGCCGACGTAGACCCCCTGACCGAGCTGAAGGCGCGCACCAACTTTGGCCGGCCCAACTTCTCCCACCTGTTTGCGACGATGCGGGATGGTATTCTCGACCGCTCATATCTGAACGGCCTAGAGAGCAGTAACCGGACGACAGTTGGTGTATACTTCTGTGGTCCTTCGGCAGCTGGTAAGTTTGCATCCATGTCTCTTTTTTGGCTGTATTGGCTCTTTTTAATGTACTGACAAAATCTTTTTTTCCCTCAGCCCGCGACATCAAGAAGGCATGCAAGTCTGCTACCGTGAGGGAAGTGGAGTTCCGTTTCTGGAAGGAACACTTCTAAACGATCTCGTTGTTTTTTCTTCTTCTTTCTTTCCTTTTTATTTCACGGCTTCAGCGTTGGTTGTAGTCTGCCCGCCAAGGATCTCACTCCCAGGCACGGAGGTTCTCAAAGATGGAGGGGAGGACGAGATTAAACCCGCGACTGCGGTGATTTGAAAGAATGGGCTCAGCTTCTCGTAGAGGTTTTTGTAACATCAAAGTACGACGGCAGCTTGCTGTGCATGGCCTCACAAGCTACAAGCAGCCACACAGTTGGGATGGGAGCAGGGCGAGGGAGGAGATTGCAAGAGCATTGAGGGGTCTGTATTAAAGTGCAATCACTTATGCATTTGTCCCTCAGATGGCTGAGAAAGAGACCACGGAGGCTGGCTCTGGTCTCGCGGCATTTCAAAGTGGGGGAATATCCTGTCAATATTGTCTAGTGTTCTTTTTCTATTTAAGCTTCGAGGCAATATTAGGACTTGTCTAGACTACATTCATCGTTTAGCATCTTCTCAAACACACCTACCTGGTCCTTTGAACCAATATTAGATCGTCGCAAGAGTCGAACAGTGAAACTTGACTTACTGAGCCAAATAAACACCCAAGTTCAAATTCCAAATAGCTCTGCTCTTAGACATCACCTCCTGAACAGAGCACCAGTCTAATTTGATATCATCATATAAGCCATTTTAAGCAAGTCATGATTGTAGCGGAATTACATGTGAGATACTTAGCTGAATGTCACGAGCTCTTGAAAGCCATCTTATAAGATGTATAATTGTGTTATTGCAAGACATGGTCGTCACAACTGTATAAAACCTTCAAGGGGTTTTCACAGTGAAAGGGAATCACATCGATGGGCAGCAAGAAAATAACACCCCTGTATGCATAATAATATTAGCACATTGTGTCCGTTTTGCAATCTTTCTCATTAAGTTATTCATACTTGTTTCCCCTTGTCATTCCCTTCCTCTAGACAGCATTTTTTGTTTAGATTCATGCTTCTTTAGTAGAAGTTGGTACATCACCACCTTGCTTACTACGCCTACCATCTGTCATGACAAGATGACTTGCTCAGAACCTTGAAACTTTTGGCACCAGTCAGCTCAGTCAGTCTGTGTGTTGGGACTGCACAAGACAAGGACAAGGGATTCCCCACAGTGACACTCGACGTTATACTTCACGCAGGAAAATTAACTTTGAGCACCGGGCCTTGTGCATGAACAATAAGGGTGGTGTTGATGAGTCTCAGCTGAGGAGGGTGAGCTGGTTCTTCCCAGACACAGAACGGTACGTTCATGCCGACCGCGCCCAGGTCGAATGCCTTACGATCGCCCGATGGCATTGTCGTAGAGGATCATCGGCTGTCTGCTACCATCGGTCATGGCCCTCTGGAACAGACTGCCTCGCTGGTTAGGCGGATTGGATATTTCGAGCACTGTTGGGATTCTCGGCGTGCACGCTGGGAAGACGATGGCGAGGAGGAAATTGTTTTGCTGGTCTGACGGAAGCTGCAGGTGGGATTGGGGCGGAGGTTTGTTATTATCCGTTATTATAGCACTCTGACCGGTTTGTGCGTTAATTAGCTACTTTGATTTGTTTAATTTATACAATTAGCTGGCTCACACATCGTTACAACAGCCAACTGTTGGCCTTTGCCGGCTTGTCGGCCTGCGACTCGTCACTCCCCAGCGTCGTCGACCGCGTCCACCTCTTGGTCAGCGACACAGCAGCCCCCGACGGATACCCCCTGACATCCGGGCCGTGCCACCACAGCTCGCCCCTCCGCCACCACGAGACCGTCACAAAGGCGACGCTCAGCTCGCTGGGCCACCTGTGCGTGGCGACGCCCGTGCGCTCGCCGCGGCGCGTCGTGTACAGGTGGGAGTACTGCGGGGTGCGGGCCGCGACGGCCAGCTGCGCACACCTGTCGGCCAGCTCGAACGGCACGGCGGCCGTCTCGCTGCTGCTGGCCATGTAGCCGTCGATCAGCTCGTGCAGCTCGCCCCACGGCGACGGCGGCGTCGACGACAGCGACGACGAGCCCCTGCGGGCGGCGGCTGCGGCTGCATCGGCCTCGGAGCACACCAGGGACCAGACGATGAGGGGCCGCCCTTCCTGCGGCGCCGAGTGCAGCTCGCAGACGACGGCGAAGCGGGTGTGGGCTTTCTTGCTGTTCCTCCTGGCGAGCTTGGTGTTGAGGAGGCGGACCTGCACGACGGCGTGGTACCTGCGGCCCGACTCGCACATGAAGGACTGGGTGGGCGAGTTCCAGATGCTGGAGGGCTTCACCTTGATCGAGGCCAGCTGCAGGTGGTCGGGCAGGTCGAGGGTGAACTTCACATACCAGAGCCGGTGCTGCACCCGGACCGACTCCCTGGCGCTGACGTCTCTGTGGATGTAGATTGTGGCTGGCTCTGTCGTCTTGAGGAGACACATGCTATTATTATCGTTATTGTTGTTGTTGCTGTTATTGTTGCCGCCGCCGTCCTGTCTATAGAAGAGCTCGGCAGGAGACCGCCTGTAGAAGCCAGAGGGTGTCTTGAGCAGGCGGATGCCGATCTTGTTGGTCTCGAATCCCGTCCCCACAAGCTGAGATCCCACAAACAGGATGTAGTCGCTCCCAGACATCTCGGCCAGGGACGTCTTGATCCGCAGCCCAGAGTTGGTCATGGTGGACTCCTTGTTCAGCTGCAGGGAGGGGTCTGGAATCACCTCGCGGCAGTTGGCAAACTCTAGAGGACACCGGGCAAGTATGCCTCTGTACATCTGCCCTCCTCCCGCCGGCTCAGGATGACTCGTCCAGGCGAACAGGGTCATGTCATTGGTCTTTTTCAGTATCTCCTCCTGGAGGCGGGTGAAGGCCTTGCCCCGCTCCCCGTAGATGAGGCTCATGTTGACGTCGAAGATCCCCAGCAGGCAGTACGCCATGTCTTCCTCGCGCGTGGTCTGGCGCAGGGCCGCCCACGACATCTTCCTGCCCACCGGCATATTCTTGAGCGACCTGCTGTTCTCCAGGACGGGCACGTCGATGCCTGTGATCCTCGACACCTCGTAGCTCCGCATGCGCTTCCCGCCGTGGTCGTTCCACTCACAGTCATAAAGGGTCAGGTTCTTGGGCGCGATCAGCTCCTGCAGCGTCCACCCCCTCGTCCACCACCGGCATGCCGGGAGCAGGGGGTCCGGAAAGCTGGGCTCGCGGCTTGCAGGCAGGTCCGAGAGGTAGACCAGACAGATTGTCGACTGCTGGTACCAGGCAAACATGGAGTTGATGGCCTCGGTCAGCTCTGCGCTGCTCTCCTTGTTGATGCAGCAGGTGTCGACCCAGGCGTGCTGCAGTCCTCGCAGCCTCGCGATGCGGCATGTCTGTTCAATCTTTGCGAAACCCTTTTTCCGACGGCACACCTCGGGCCCGAGGTTTACCCAGTCCTGGAAGGTCACCTCATCCTCGCCCCAGGTGTGTGAGAGAATTGCGTAGGGCTGCCCATCCGCGCTCAAGAAATCCTCAAGCTCAAGTGTCGTCGTATTGATAAGCCGCATGATAGTAGTATTGTTGTTGTGTTGGCTGCCGGTGGTGGCCCCAATAAGTCTGGGCAGGGGGCTAATAGACGAGATGGAAAGGTGTTTGAGGGGCAGCAGCTGTCCTGCATCAAAATAAGTTTCTGAACGACGATGACGGATGGGATGACTCTGGATGGGTGAGAGAGCGGACGAAGAGAGAGAGGGAGGGAGAGAGAACTGAACCACACATCGCTAGTTCTACCATGAGGGCAAAGCAGGAGGATGGTTACAACCACGGTGGTACTACTTACTTATGCTGACAGGGGATTGCAAGTGGCTGATCCTGCCTGTGGGTGTGGAACCCTGAAGGGGGTACCTGCAGGGCCGGCCCACTGCACCGGCCTGTAAGTATTTACTGTAATAGTACCCCATTGGAGGAGGAGGAGGAGGGCTTACATAGTACTTGGCAGCTTAGATCATGCATGCCTTGTTTTCCTTCTTTTTCTTTTTCTCCCTTTAGGTTCAATGTTGGTGCATTTGTGCCAATTGTGATATCTAAGAGGTTTTAGGATAATAATTAGCATCCATTACATCATGTAGTCCATGAAGGATGGATGATGCACTGGTCCGAAAAGCTGGAACCAAAGAAGTGAGCAGCCGGGCACAGCATGAGATTCTTTCAAGACTTGTTAGGTACCAGATCATTCTGGATTCTGCATAGAAATTGCTCTCTCATTGTGGTCAAGGCAGAAGGATGTGGAGGGTTGTGAGCAAAAGCACATCTCTATGAGAAGCTCCAAAAATGATAATCAACACAGTAGTGTGACATCAGCTCTCTTCATACTCATCATTCTATTGACTAATACTCAGTACTGAGACAGGGTGATCAGTCACTGGGCTTCTGAGTTCATTGCATAAACAACAAATATCTACAAGACTACTTACTAATTACTCTACACGCACTCACTAATAAGTACTTATTGCAAAAACTAACATCAGATGTGCCTTGACAAGAACTAATTAAACCATGAAAGAATATCATGTAATTCGTATATAATTATGTGTTCTGGAATCCTCTTTACAGACTTCATATCATCCTTCTCATGATGTAAATCCATCCTAATGTGATGGATCAAGATGTGTAGATGAATGAGCAGTGATGGGCCTCCCCACAGGTCAAGTCGTGCCTCAAGCCCCTGCCCTGGGGCTGTTCTTTCTCACACAGCCACCCCTTTTCTTCATGATCTTCAGAGATAGACAGCATTTCTCGAATTTCTTTGTTTCCCAAAGGGGGGAATAAGCGGTGAGCTGACAACAAAGGACTGCAACTCCCGAGAAGAGGAAGAATCAAAAACACAAAATGACAAGATCCAGGCCAAGTGAAACCAGCCCTTTAGGGATTGAATTTCAGGCTTGGTTTGACTAGCTAAGGAGTATCCATGGGTCTCAAGGCCCAGACATTCTGCGGCAAATACTGCAGGTCCTGGAAAATGTCAAAGACACGGCCGACAGGGTGGGCAATGTTGCTCGATAGATATAAGTTACCCTTTCCCAGGAAGAAGAATATCTGGACCTCACTCATCCTCATCCCTTGCGACATAACAACACTTCAAGCCTTCTGCTGAGACCGCCGACTTGTCGGTGACCGTGGGCAGGCCATCAAGTTCCAAGGTTGTCTGACGCGGTAAGGAAGCACTGAACCTTTATAATAATTACCCGAATCGGGGCTAATTCCTAATTACCTTTCAGAAAATGTGCCACCGCGAATCCGTCCGGTACAAGTGCGGCTGTAAGAAGGAGCGGGAATTTACCCAGTGCGCACGTCGGCTAGATACCAATACAAAGTGCCAAGCTGCCGCGATCACGCACTCCATCAGCAGGGGCAACACCTACTGTTCCAAACACTTGGTCGATGACAAAGCGGTCGTCATTTACACCGAACGATGTCAACGGCCCGAAATTCGTGGTCAAGGAGGTGGGAAAATGGCTCATGCGGATGCGGACGAGAACGTCGAGGAGTAAAGGAGAGGTTGTGGTCGATGGAGGATATGTTCGGATGGTGGCCTACATATCTTGAAACTTGCAAGTCTCGTGGATCTGACTGCTTGATTACTGTCCGCTGTTTTACTCCGCTACTCTATACCTCAATACAAGCAGCGAAGGCAGCGAACGGCTATGACAAAAGGCCAGTGTCTAATACTGTACAACGCTTTAAGAAATTTCTTTGTCCAACGCACTGAAGACTGTTTATCCAACAACATAAACTCAATCTTTACTAGACTTCATTCCCTTATTACGAAGGAAAAAGTACCTTACGTGCTCTTGATTTAGCTTTTTAAAGATGTTTCATATTGTCATGAGAGAGTATTTCGATTCTTTAAAGCGCTGTATTATTGTTTTCTTGTTTCCTTACTATCCCTCCATCTTCTCCACCTCCTTCTCTCCCTCTTCCTCTTGCCCCTTGTCTTCCTCTACCTCTTCCTCTGATGACGCAAACGACGTTGACAAAAACGATAATGATGAAAACACCTCTGCCTCCAATAAATATCGACCCTGGCGCTGTATCTCCTTGATCATGTTTTTGGTATCCAAGGATAAGGGGCGTTGTAGTAATCTGGTGGCTTCCAAGCAGCCGCCGTAATTTTGGGAGTAGTCGCAGCCCCAATCCATCCAGGAGCCGGGAACAGGCTGGAGCGGGTTCGTCGTGCCATGAGTGGTCGACGTCCATATCGCCTGCGCCCCGCTGCACCATCGGAAGTGTTCAGGGAAGCTATCGCGCGTGTACAGCGTGATCCTCCCATCAGACCCTCCCGAGCCCACGTTACTGTGACAGCCTGCGCATGCCACCCCGTGGTCGGCTTCGCCACTCTGTCTGTTACGATTGTAGTAGGGAAGTCGACACGACGCCATGCAAAAGAACTTGCGGTATAGCATTTTCAGTGCTGGTAGTGTCTGGCCGGAAACCAGCAGAGCCTGACCGACAGACACCACCCAATACTGTCTTGTGATTTTGTTGCCTTCATAAAATCCAGACATGGTCTTGAATACGCTTAGCTGTCTGACTTGGCTGTTGGACAGGTTGAGCTGTTTCTTGACAAAGGCGCGAGGCAGCACAAGGAGTTCGTGGCGCGACCGGCTGCAGGAGAAACAGCATCGTGTCCAGGTCGGGAGGAACACCAGTGCGCCAAACCTGCCGCACAGAGCACAAGCCTGGGTACAGAGCAGAGAGTAGAAGTCGGATAAAGACACGCCGGTGGCGAGCTTTGTGCGCAGCAAGGCACAGAACGTGTCCAGCCCATGCGTGACCACCCGCCGGTACTCTATGAGGGCGTCCACTGCCTGTCGCGATCTGCGGTTTACCTGTCGAAACCGGAAGAGAGAGTACATGTCCGCGCTTAACAGAACGCCCTGCAGGAGTTCGACAGGCAGCCCATTAAGAATGCCGAGCCCTGCGGCAGCCCTCTGCCGAAAGGGTCTTGAGATTGATGGACTGATGCGGAGGTGCTGCGAGGAGGCGAAACAGATTACTTGTGAACAGCTGTGGACCTGATGCCAGGTGGTAGCCCGAAAAATGGCCTCACTCTGTTCTTCCGGAAAGTGAAATTCGGTGGCGGATCGAGGTGCAAGGGTCAGAGGATTCATTTTCTCGAGGTTTGTCGCCTTGCCGTGCCAATGACCTATCAGCCCACACAGTCTGACAGTACAAACTTTTTATTGATGACGGCCGGGTGGCAGTGGCCATTAGAATGCCAGTGTACATCGCCGCGTTAATTATTTCTGCTATCCGAGCGGCCTTTATATTCGACCTTGGGCACTATAAATAGGTCCATCATGGCATATGACTAGCTCTTTGCAGGACAGGCTGTCGAGGGACTTTTGACCTCAATGTGATGAATACTTTGTGTGTGGGACAATAAAGGCTTCGGGACTGGACATGAACCTCAAAAGTGTGTTGCAGTTTCCGGGCTGTGGCAAGAGCTTAGATCGGCCACATGGATGAATGAGGCAAAAACAAAGGCAACTGTCTGAACTTGAATGTATTTGGAATCAAGTAGGAGCCGTTGACTACAAGGTTTGACTATTGTTAGATGTTAATTGATGCTAGACGGTCTGCGCATTATCAAGTTTTTTCTTTACTCGAGGCACTTGCCTGGATGCTGGGGCCAGTAATTACTTACATAGGACTGTGAAGACGCTTGGAAAGGGGGAGCAGGATAAAAGAAGAGAGAAAAAAAAAAAAAAGGAAAGGGAAAGAAAAGAGAAAAACCAAAAAAAACCCCCCCCCAAAAATTGACCTCCCCCTATAAGCTCCCTTTTGTAAACATCTGACATCCACTGCTTTGACTGTTCCAGCGACTGAGGGCCGGCCCGCATCCCGCCAGCGGTGCCCACCCGCCACCGGTGTGTGGGTGCTACCTCAACGCCGTCCGCTCTCACAGCATCGAAGGGGGGTGGTGGGCTGGCATTCGGCAGAAAGGTGGCCGATGAACTCATCGGTGATAAGCGCGCCAGTCGACGAGCCTGGTGCAAGAGGAGGGGGAGAAAGAAAAGGGGATTCTGAGTTGCCGCATCCAAACCTCCTTTTAATAAATGACAGCCTTCAAGGACAATTGCAGGAGAAGTTAATCCAATGAAAGTTTTGGTAACAATTTCGAATGCAGACATTCAACTTGGACCTGTCATTCGGGCAGGAATCTTGCAGCCACTGAAAAACACAAAACCGGGCACGGTTGCTATAGCAAGCCTCTGAGACCGACCAAGACCTCTAAAAGAGCATCAATCTCTTCTGAAGGCCTGTCATGAAATAGCAGTCGAGTTTGCCACAGATCTTGGGCCCGTATTCTTCTCGAGGCGGCGCTCGCTCCAGCACTCTCCCACCGGCCCCTTATCGCCAATTTCGGTAGCTCCGGATTTCTAGGGTGAGAGGCTCCCGCGTCACAGCTTCAACCTGTACCAGCAAAGGTCAGAGCTGCACCTTAGACCAAGTTTCCTGCAGTGCAAGAGACTGACTGGCTTGAAACAAGCAGTTCTATTGTAGAAGAAAAGGAGAAAGAACAGAGAAACAAAACCCCCAATCACATCAACAGCATTTTTCACCACTTTGGCCACAAAAGGAGAGAAACTTGGGCAAAGACTCTCTCTCTCTCTCTCTCTCTCTCACGCACACACACACAAACACCCTGCAGCAGCAGCACGACGTCACTCCTTTCTCATCCCCATAATTACTTACTTCATCAACACCAAGCTCAGCCGACGTAAAAGAGGGAGGAAGTAACCTCTTGGAGACAAGCGATATCCTCACAACAAAGCTCAGCCCACACACATCAAGATGCTCAGGTGGTAAGCATGAATCTTATTGTCAAAGCACCAGAAATTGAGATTGCTAAGAAGGTCTCTCTCTACTTGACAGGTACCAAGCAAAGCTGGCCAGCAGGCCCCTGCTCACCCAGGCTGTCACCACAGCTGTCCTTTTTGGCGCTGGCGATGTCATTGCCCAGCAGGCTGTTGACAAGAAGGGCATTGAGAAGCATGACATGGCCAGGACTGGCCGAATGGCACTCTATGGCGGCTGTGAGTTTGTTGTGACTTGCCCTGCCTTGCTCTGCCCCGATTCCCCTTACCCCGCCCCCCTCATCCAATCTACTTACCCTCCCCCTCGCGAGACCTTGTGCAAGCTGACTCGTCCCCCTCAAAAAGCCGTCTTCGGTCCTGCTGCCGCGACCTGGTTCAAGTTCCTCGCCCGCAACGTGAACCTCAAGTCCCCCAACGCCACGATCGCGGCGCGCGTCGCCCTCGACCAGGGCGTCTTCGCCCCCTGCGCCATCGGCATGTTCCTGTCGAGCATGGCCGTGCTCGAGGGCGGCTCCGTCGAGGACAAGCTCGACAAGAACTACAAGAACGCGCTGACCACCAACTACATGGTCTGGCCGTTCGTGCAGGCCGTCAACTTCAAGATGGTCCCGCTGGAGCACCGGGTGCTGTTCGTCAACGTCATCAGTATCGGGTGGAACTGCTACCTCAGCTACCTGAACAGCTCGTAAGGGAGGATGGGGGAAAGCTGCTCGGCATGGCGCGCGCTGCAAGGTGTGGCAGACTTGAGCTCGTGAGCTTTGTTCTGAGGGGCGATCGACGTCCATGGCCGGCGGAGTACATTGGGAATCATGTGCCTTTTCAGAGGATGGCCAGGCGTTTACTTGCATATGGTAGCCATCGTCTCACCTTGGTCTTTCTTGACATACCGGCGGTGCATAGAAAAGGGAATACACTGAAGAACGAAGGCGTTTACTGCATGGCAATAGACTAAATGCCCTGTGTATAGATCGGAAAGGACGGGATGACAGATGATCCTGCCGAGTCTTCCACGGTCCTTGATCGACTCTCGCGACTGATTCCTAAGGAGGCCATGTATGAATGTGGTCTATAGCATGTTTGATTTGGTGTTATCAGAGGTCAAATTTCTGACATGTCTCAGTGTTAAGTTCCTCCTTTTTCTCTACTATGGATTCAAGATACTACAGCTGTTCGTCCATCTTTTTATTTTTGTTTCACCTTTGCATCAAACTAAAAAGCCACTAAGACCCTCTACTGCTCTGCTTCCTCGGCCACTACAGCAGGAGCCATAATCTCTTTGCCCTTGAGGTGTGCGAGACCCTCGCCGCCCTGGAGAAGGAGGAGAACAAGAAGATGTCAGCCACCCATACGTTGCTCTAGAGGAAGGGGAAACAGTCTCATCTGCACTTACATAGCTCACGAGAGGAGACACCTCGACACCATCGCCCTCGCCGGTCACGACCACTCCCGCAGCCTCTGCCCACCTCTTGCCCTGGCCCATGATATCCTTCTTGCTGGTATCAGGGTCATCCTCACCTGTGCCCCGTGCGTTCTTGAGGGGTGAGAACTCATCCTCGCGCCTCACCTCCAGGCAGGCAAACTTGCTCAGCTCGAGCATGGGGAACACGTCAAAGACAAACTGCTCCAGCTTGATGCCGTTGGGCTTCTCGGGCTTGACGGTCTCGCCGCTCTTGAGGTCCGCATAGGGGATCTTCTTGCGCGCGACGTGGTGCGGCAGGTCCTTGGCCCAGCTGGGGATCGTCTCGAGGAAGCGGAAGCTGTAGTAGTGGTTGACAATGTTTGCGGCGCGGAACTTGAGCACGTCGGGCTGCTTGGCGTCCTTGGCCTCGGCCGTCTCCTTGTCGATCTCGCTGTACTCGACGACATCCGGGCGGCCGTTCTTCTGGAGGATCAGTCCCACGGACTCGGTGGCGTTGCGCTTCCGCACCACCTTGGTGGCGATGTCGACGTCCTTGGAGGCGGCGAAGCCGGTGAAGGTGGGGTCTGCGACCTTGACTAGGCAGTTGTCCACACAGTACGCGTGGATGTGCTTAATGCCCCGCCTGCGCATGTCGCCCAGCACGGGCGAGACGACCAGCGCCTGGTAGATGCCTCCGTTGCCGTCGGGGGCGACCGCCACCTTGCCCTTGCTCTCGAGCAGGATCTTGCCCTCGTTGGAGATGCAGGGCAGCACGCCCTGCTCAAAGATGATCACGTTCTCCTTGTCCAGGCCAAAATATTTGTTCTCCTCGAAAAAGGCCTCCGTCGGGCCCCGCGTGGGCCCGCTGGTCATGACATACCAGGGCACCACGACCTTCTTGTCCTGCGGCAGCCCTGCGTGCTTGTGTGCCAGGACCTCTAGCCTGCGGATCCTCTCCGCCTGGATCTGGAAGAGGGACTTGTGTGACGGCAGGCCGATGTCGAAGCAGCCCTTGGGGGCAGAGCTGCCCAGCCTCGTGCCCTGGCCGCCCGCCATCAGCACGACGGCCACCTTGTTCTCGGCCGTGAGGTCCAGGCCGGCCTTGTACCACTTGTCGAGGTCTGCCGCGTCCGAGTCCATGATGCTCGCCGTGGCGGACTCGGGGAGGGGCTCGAGCTCTGCCTTCTTGTCGTCGGCGGCAGGCGGGTGGAGGGCCTTCTGGGTGATGGTGTTGATGTACCCGGGGTTGAAGCCAGCCAGCTGGTGGTAGAGGCGGGCCTGCTCGTCTTCGGCAAGGGAGTCGTAGAAGGTGAAGACCTGCTCCTGGCCTGCCTTCTCATATTCCTCCTTGAGGGCAGAAACCTCATCCTTCGAGGGCACCCGTGGAGGGGCCTCCTTGGCGGTGGTGCCGATGTGGAGGGTCTGCTTGATGGCTTCCATGGTGACGTCTTGTGTAGTTCGTAGCTGTGTTTCGTTGGGGATCGGCTCCAAATTGGCAGGAGAGGGGTGTTCGGTAGGTTTTTGAGTATGTAGACGAGAGGAACGGGAGATGGTCGAGAACAGGAGGATAGGAGGAGGAGGAGGAGGAGGAGGAGGACAAATCAGCAGAGAATCAGAAAGGCGGTGACACAAGGACGAGAACCGTCAGCTTTGTTCCTACCATAAATATATATGACATACACTATACAGGATCACAGCTGAAGCTCGCACCAGCAAGCCACTGCTGCTCTGTACAGCAAGCAGCTGCCCCGCCGACCCCTGATGGATGGTAAAGAGGCCTATAGGCCCCTGCATGCTCCCCGTGTTGGAGGGGCAGCACACCTAATTGGCCCACTGCAGCGGGGCCATCAGCGGCTAGCCTCCAGGGGTGTCTAGGGGGTGTGACGTCGGCACAGACGGTCGCTGTAAGCCAACCACCTCCTAATTTATCCACCGTGGCCGTATTCCACCGTGCTACCAAGAGACACACGAGCTTTGGGCTCTGTGGTTCCTGCCAACACACAGAAATACGAGCTTGGCGCTCGGAACCTCGCATACTGCACGAATTGAGCATTACCACTACACCACGCCACAGGACAGGACAAGTTCGGACGTCGTCGAGTGAACCTCTGAGCCCCACACTGCCTTCAGATTGATTGCTTGCCCTACATGGAACACTCCCTCTGACGGCAACGATTGATTATCACGGCTGAACGTGATTCAAGAAGAGCGTAGCCCAATAAAGTAAGAACATTATCTCCCTTCACACGCTTCAAGTGAATAACGCCCTAGACTGACAATAATGTAAGTAGGTTGCGTTGTCTAGAATGCTTTTATTTGGCGTCCAAAAGACCGGACTGGAGTTTCAATTCTAGAATGAGGCGCCTGTGATCTTTGTTATTCTTGCAACCTTGTGTTGTAATAGATTGTCAAGGCCACAAAGAGAATATCGCTGCCTCTGGGCAGCAGTCTGGAGTCCATCAGGATGACAGAGAGGAAATGTAGTAGCGAGACTCCCGGTGAGACTCATGGTCAAGCCTCGTCTCCTTTGTCGTCCTTCCGAGGTCGGTTGAACATCGATGCCTTCAAGTTCGAGTCACCGCAGGAGGTCTCAACAACAACAATAGTACGGCGAAGCACCCGGCTCTCGTCCAGCATCACCACATGCCTCAAAACAGCCAAGGCCAATCCCGCAGCCCAAGCCCCAGCAACAAAGAACGGGAAGAAGCGCAGAGCAGACGCCGTAGCCGACACCACAACTTCAGGAGGCAACACTCCCCCGACCCTGCCCGACGGCTCAACTGAGACAGCGTCCTCAGCGCCTGCCACACCCTCAGCTGCTGCTGCCAAGAGGAAGAAACGCAACCGCCCCAAGGCAGGCTACGCGCCGCCCTCCGTGTACGCACACCTCTCGTACCTCCCAGACGCCCTCGCACCCAACCTCCTCGTCCTCTTCTGCGGGCTCAACCCCGGCATCCGGACCGCCCAGACGGGCCACGCCTACAGCCACCCGTCCAACCGCTTCTGGAAGCTCATGTACTCGTCTGGCGTGCTGCCCATGCCCTGCGCCGCGGAGGAGGACCGCACGCTGCCGGAGCGGTTCAGCCTGGGCCTCACCAACATTGTGGCCCGGCCGAGCCGCAACGGGGCCGAGCTGAGCAAGGCCGAGATGGACGAGGGCGTGGGCATCTTGGAGGATAAGGCGCGCAGGTGGCGGCCCGAGGTGGTGTGCGTCGTCGGGAAGAGCATCTGGGAGTCTGTGTGGAGGGTGCGGCACGGCGGGCGGGGGATCAAGAGTGACGAGTTCAGGTATGGATGGCAGGACGATGTTGAGAACATGGGCGTCGGAGATGTGACTGCCGGCGAGAAGGTGGAGGGCGTGGCGTACCAGGACGACTGGAACGGTGCAAAGGTGTTTGTGGCAACGTCGACGAGCGGGCTCGCCGCCACCCTGCGGCCGGAGGAGAAAGAGAAGATCTGGCGGGAGCTGGGCGCCTGGGTCGAACAGCGGCGGGCTGAGCGAGAGGCTCCCCCTCGAGGCTGACAGCAAAACGTCCTAGAGGTCGACAATGCTTCTGTGGTTGAGGGTGCGTCATTCTGGTCGGAGTTTGTTTGTTGCACAGACAGCACTTCGCCTTTGTCTTTCGACGTATTGGTCATAGCGGTCCATTATCAGATATCGCAAAGACCAAGCTCTTTGCTACTGACTCTCAGAGTGGCTTATAACAGATATGAAAATATTGGTATCGTATTGAGTCAATGGAGACTTGAGAACACGCTCCGAAGGTGTATGGATGGATGGTTACAATACTCGCCTCACCTATCCCTCCTCCCATCAAACTTCTCCCACTGGTGGCCCCGCTCGTCAAATCCCGCCGCAGGCCCAACATGCATCTCCCTCCAGCACCGTGCGCAGTACACATCCCCATCACACCCAAGACACCGCACCGTAGCGTCCTCGAGGCACACAACACACCACGTCTTCGCATCGTCGTCCGTATACCCCGGCTTCTTGGCAACACCCGCAACGGGCCTGTCCTCCGGCTGGAACGTCGGCGCCGCCGGCAGGCCGAAGTCATCTGTCGCGATGGGCCTGTGTCCAGGGCCCTTGAGCGCGGTGAGGCGTGCTGCTATCGACGACTCGAAGGGATCACCTGCTTTGGACGGCGGTACGGGATCCTGGAGGATGCTGGGCACAGCGGGCAGCGCGAGCTCCGAAGAGGCGGCGTTCGGGTCGTGGGGGTTGTGGGGAGTTCGGGGAGAGGCTGGTCTTCTGTGGGTGTCTGCGGCACGGCTGGCAGGGCGAGATCGGCGTCTCGGTGTTGTTCTGGCAGATGGGGGCCATCAGCCGTGCCGGTGTCTGCCTGCGCTGCTGAGGCGGGGTCGGGATCGTCTGGCTCGATGGGCTGGTCGGGGCCGCCCTCGAGCTTGACTTGATCCAGTGCTCTGGAGAGCACGTCTTGGATCTGCCGCGACATCTCCTCTCCTTCCGAGTCATCGTCTCCCTCGCCATCAGGGGGTCCTTTGCCGGTGGATGGTAATGGCTGCGCTCCTGCATCCTGCCTTAAGCCGGCTAGCAATTCCTCCACCCTCTGCGAGGCTTCTTCATCATCCTCAGACACAGACCATTGGTCCTCTTCCAGGACGAGGCTATCTAGTATCTCATCAAGCGTCTTGCCGTCGTCGTCGTCGTCATCCTCTGAGTGGCCCTGCTCGGCTGTGCGATTGACTTCTGTCCTGACCGTCATGACAGGCGATGGTCGTCTTTGCGAGTGTGAATGTGCGACCGAACCCTGGTCCGCTGCAGTCTCTGCATATGGTGGTGGGGGTCGCTGAATGTATGAGACTCGGGAGCAGTGTCCCGCTGATTTCTCAGGATCTTGAGCCTTTCCGATAACGCATCTTCCTTGGACGGAGGCTCGGCCGGTCTCTCACCGGACAGGGGGATGTTCAAGGCGCTTTGGGACTCAGTGTCAGTCTGAGTTCACATGGTCGAGCGCCACAAGAGTTTACAGCTACTGACTTGGTGGATGGGTCGAGGTGGACGCTTGTTGGCTTGAGGGCGTTGAGTCTGGCGAGGAGACTCTTGTCATTAGGGTCGGCCATGACTCATGCTGCGGTGGGGAGCCAGATTTGAGAAACAGTCTGAAGTCGGTGACAGGATGATGGATGCTTGATTTAGAAAGTGCCAAAGCTGGGTGATCGAGGAGCTCAGGTTGCTGTTAGATGCTGCGAAGTCATTGTTGAGCGGGTGAGTGAGGCGCGTGTGCGGGCGCGGGGCGTGTGTCACTGGGTCCGCTCATCCGGGCAGTGCCTCCTCATGTGGGGCCGCCTTAAATACGCCCGTACGATGCCGGACTTACAGCGCATCAGACACCTAACAGTATGTGCTATAGTTGGTCCCCTGTCTTCTTCCAGGGTTACACAAGTAAATCAACCAATCAGATTGTTTTCTGTGCTGCTGCACCTTGAACTGGCCAAAAATCAACAGCCTACCTTTTCTTTTTTTCTTTTTCTTCTCGGACAACACCATGCCTCTGCTGGTTCTTGATAGTATCAAGCTCTATCAAAGTCCAGGTTCAGTTTGGTTCTGATTTGGCAACTGAAGATATGGGGCTGAACACCATAATATCAGAGACCTGGTTAAATGGATGATCAAGAAAATGGCTGTTCCTCACCATACAGTTTTGATGACTGAAGCAATGCTGTGCATGTACAAGTTGGTGAGACTGAAAATGCAAAGGGACTTCAGGATTTCTACCTTTCATATGCAGATACACAGATAGCACAGATGTACCCAGCAATTCTTCCTCTTTAATTCTACTCCTAAGGAAGCAAGCTATCCCAAGCAGATGCCACCTGGAAGGAACCTACTGATTGTCCAACAATGATTATATATGAGATAAGGGAGAGCTAGTCTTGTTTTAATAGCCAGGATAGTAACATGTCGCCCTCTTTAAACACCAGAAAATGATCGAAGATATGATTGTTAGGAAAAGGGCCTGCTTTCATTTCGCCATCTTGCTGTTCTCACATGCATGTCCTATGATTCCTTCTGCTCCTGCCGATCTCAAATCATCATGCAGACTGCCAAGGTTCATCTCTAATCTTATCATTATCTTCTGCATGGTCCAGAAGTCTGGCATAAAAGGCTAGATTACTTATCACTATACCCACTCTACTGGGAATGCCTACAACAAAAGGGAGCAAAGGCAAGATCTGCTGGATGCTAAGTCTACATGAGATGCTATAAACCAAGAATATCTGAGTGCCAGGCTCATGGCGATGTTGATGTGAAGAAACCCGGGGTTGAGAGAATCTCTCAACTCCTCCGAAGGCTCCCTCTTCTATGCTTTCTGCAACCCCTGGCCCACCACCCACCAGCCAAGTTTTTCCTTTCCTTTATCTTGATTTCGATTCAACATGTTGTTTCTTGTTTTCAGCCCCCAACTGCCAAAAGCCTCCTCACTTCACTACCTGTTGGTGCACTGTCGTAGGGCTGGAGCAATCTGACGTTTTGCTGCTTCCTGCCAGATATTGGTTAGGTGTTTGGTGTTAGCCACTGCCAGCACACACCAGTGCAAGTGTACATATAACGGCGGGCTGCATGTGACGTCCTGTAAGCAGGATTTGTGGAGCCACTGTGACAGGGCAGCACCGTAAGCTTAAACACAAGGTCCGGCAGAAAGGGCTCGTGGCTTGCTAGGGGCAAACCGAACAAGGGCTGTGCAGATCTTGTAATCTTGAGTGCTAGGCGCGATATAGTAAGACAGGCACCATTGCAGGCTAAAGTATGCTAAAGGATGTGGTATCCATTCTAGGCGGCCTTTTGGAGGCCCCCAAAGGAAAGAAAGAAAGAAAGAAAGGAAAAAAAACCTGAATTACAACCACTCCGACGGCCTCGCATTGGTGTAAAATTGGTAGGTCACTAGGACATATAAGTAGCTAATGAATCAAGGAAAAGGGCAAAAGGGCGGCCATTGAACACCGACAAAGTACAAAGGGCTGAGATCGGTTGGCTGCGTTCTTCCTTGGGTGAGTGGCACAGCAACGCACTGCGTAGAGGCGGTCTTCAAGATTAGCCACGATTGCGCCCCCTGCTTAAGGTCCTTTTGGTTTCATCTAGCGGGAACGTGGAAAGGGTACCCCCAAGAGTCGTAGCACCTCTGACGCTGGATATATTATGATAGCCCTACAAACCGCCACCTGCCCCAGATGACATGCTCGATAATTTGTTCAGCAGAGTCTCTGTATCATCTTGGCGTTTCACTTGGCTTTCTTTCCTGAAAGCCCGCCACTCCCCTCTCCCTCCCCCCTCTCAATTCTGACACTCTTCTAAAACCAAGAAAAGCATCTGTTTCTTGTCTGCGATCAACTCGATTTGGCATCGCGAAAGCATTTGGACAATTAATTTGTTGCTTCCCCCTCCTTATTCTTTGCTTGCTCCGTCTGAATCGCATCAATTCCGCCAAATAGCGCACTAACCATGAAGTTTCATCTCGTGCTCGCGGGTGTCGCCCTCCTGGACTCAACTGTCTCGGCAGTCGCCATCCCCGGCGGTTTCGACCTCACCTCGTTCCACGTATCATCAGCACAGGCAAACGCACAGCGCGACGACGCAGCATCGGCGCGCCTCCCCTTCTCCGACCTCTTCAGGCGCAAGGGCGGCGGCGGAGGGGGCTCCAAGGGCGGCTCAAGTGGAGGTTCGGAATCCGGAAGCGGCTCATCCTCATCCTCATCCTCAGGTAGTGACGAAGGCTCATCCTCTTCCTCTTCATCAGGCAAATCAGGCTCCTCCAGCAGCTCCTCCTCCTCCTCCGGCAGCAGCTCCAAGGGTCTAGGCTCCTCGTCCTCTTCGACCGGCGGCAGGACTACCACCGGCTCCGGCGCCGCTGCCTCGTACGGCGGTGGCAAGTACTACGGCGGCGGCAGCACCGTGCCGTACCGCTCGGGCGTCCGGTCCACCGGCGGCCTCCTCCCCGTTTCCCTGGTCACCACCGCCGCGCTGGTGACGCTGTGGCCCGGCGTGTGGTACCACCCGGCCTACTTCTACCCTTACTCGCACCCCTGGCGCTATCACAACACGACCACGAACTCGACCGAGTCGAAGCCCGTCCAGTGCGCCTGCGAGGAGTACCAGGAGTGTGGCTGCGACGAGAACAACAGCACAGAGTACATCAGCAGCGTGCTGGGCGACGGCAGCTACAACAACCTGAACAAGAGCCTGGTCACCGTGTCCAGCGTCAACGACACCGACACCATCCTGCTGAACGGCACACTCCCCAACGGCACGACCGCCAGCGGCGGCACCGACTCGCCCAGCGCTGCTGCTGCGAGCTTCAGGCACCTGGCCGAGACGGCGGGGTACTGGCCCGTTGCGGCGACGGTGCTGGCCCTGGTGTTTTTTTGCTGAGGAAAAAAAAAAAAAAAAAAAAAAAACTAGCCCTGATCTTGGGTGAGCGCGCGTCCCTTTGTGAGTACGATGCGTCTGCCTTTTTGCTGGGTATCCTGACTTCTGAGAAACGAATGACGATTGGTGATACCTCTGGGAGTGGGGCTTGGTGCATGGCGATCTAGGAGAGCACCATGGCGTCGGGCGTTTTATTCATTATAACAATATCTCACACAGCGAGGTCGGATACTTGCTAGAAATAACACCTTTGGCTTTTCCCCCTTCAACTCAGAAGTGCAATTGTACTGTGTGTTTTATTCGTCTTTTGGTCTTCTTATGTCTATTTGGAGGAGAAGGGGGAGTCCGTGACGGTCACTCGTTTCCAAAAAGGTGGTGGCATATTCTATACTTAAATTAGTAATCATTAGGTGATGGACGCTCTCTGCGCAACTAGTTCAAACGCTGTTTTCCATCCTCTGTTGCGATTGTTTGTAGATGGCATCGCCGTTTGAAGCTCGTGTTTCTCTTCTCCAGTCCGGTAGCGAGGTCGTGAGTGGCCCATTGTGGTCAGCGCTGATTGTTGTATGTACAAAAATGAGGTGCAATTTTTGCTACAGTGACATACTAGGGATGGCGTTCACAAGCCACATATTGCCATTGTTACTTCGAAGACACTGAGACAGTTGAGAAACTCCTAAGTAGTTAACACCCGCATTTTATTTGAGGTACTCGAACAATGAAGTATGAAAAGAGAATGGAAGGAAGAAAACCGCCCCAGTCAGCCACGTGAAGAAATGCGCGCTCAAACAAACAAAGAGGTGCGTGTTCCGCCCGCTCAGGTCAACGCGGTATGTTCCCTGATTACGCCCATTCCGATATGCTGGATTCGTATGCCTCCCTCCGTGCTGTATTATACTTGTTCTGTAGTCATTTGTTGTTATACAATTTGGGGTCCTTTTTTTTTTTTTTTCTTCTCTTCGTTAGTAGTCGTTGAACGGCGACGACGACTAGTTCGTTCCGTATCCACGGTCTGAGCTGGCTCCGCCGCTGCGGCCTGTGACGTCCTGCCAGGTGGCTCGGAACCGCCTGCCCGTGCTCGCCAGGAGGCCCTCCTCCTCATCCTCCTCTGCCTCTTCGTCGATCTCGGCGTAGTTGAGCTTGGGGGCGCGGAAGAGGCTCGTGATGAAGACGATGAGGAAGACGCCGAGGAAGGCAAACTGCGCCCAGAACTCGATGGCGCCGAAGACGGGCCAGTTGAGCGACACGCGGTTCAGGAAAGTCGACATCACGGAAGGCGTGCACACGGCGTGGGCAGCCTGGCTGTCCGCCAGCTCGGAGCAGGGCTTGATCAGATCGCGGAGCCCAGAACAGTCGGGCTGATCACCCGGGTGCCGGGGCGGGTTGTCGCAAAAGACCTGGGTGCCGTAGGTCGAGTATTGAGGCGCCACCATGGCGAAGATGGAGTAGTTGATGGCGAGGATGATGAGCGCCATCATGACGGTCGCAATCAGGAGGGCTTGCGGCAGGGTCCTACCCTTCTTGATCTGGAAGATGCGGATCCAGAGAAACCGAATGCCGATGCCTGCGAGGCCACTGATGGAGCTGCCAAAGAAGAACAGGATGAGCAGGGCCATGAGGATGTAGTCGACCGGGAAGGCCTTGGCTGTCTGAACAAAGATCCAGTTGATGGGCTGGAAGACGTTGATCTTGCCCAAGATGTAGCCGCAGTGTGATTTGCAGATGGAGTTGGCCGCTTTGTCGATGCCAGTGATGAGCATAGAGACCCAGATCAGGACTGAAAGGAGCAGCAGCAGAATGCCCCCAATAAGCTTTAGAGGCCGGAAGACAGCCTCAACCTTAAGCCAGGTCTTGTAGAACCAGCTCTGTCCCTCGCCGCGGGCCTCGGCAGCGAGCCTCTGCCGCCGCACCAAAGTCTGCTCTTCGCGAACGAGCAGTTCCATCTCACGCTGGTCTTTGGCCGACATGCCCTCGGGGTTGCCTGCGTTGCGCATGTCCAGCTGATGCTGGCGCTCCCGGTTGCTCTCCAGCTGAGACTCGGTCGTCTCCGACAGCTGTGGGGCAGAGATGGACGGAGCCGACTTGATCCATGATACCGGCAGCAGAGCCAGGCCCGCGCCAGTGTACAGGACATAAATCAGCGTCCCCAGAGTCACCAGGAGCCCCAGCCCAAAGGTCAGGGCCTTCTCCCCCTTGTTCTCGGACAGCAGCTTCTTGAAGTAGTCGAGGTCGAAGTGGCGGTCTTCCCTGTTTCCAGCAGCCGGGACGAAGAAGCCAACCAGGAAGAGGATCACCACGAGCAGGATGAAGGCCACTGTGTATTTGAAAGCCCCCAGAACTTGGCGCCGAAGCCCCTGGTGCCCTCCTCTTCCTCGACTTCATCGTATTCCTCGTACCAGAAATACGAGAATGGGATGATAACGAGGCACAGCAGCGCGTCGAAGCTGTACAGCGAGTAATAGACGACCTTTAGGGTGTAGAGGATGTTGTCGACACGCTGGGGAGTGGCCCAGTCCTTCTTCGCGCCGAGCGAGGTCGAGGTTGTTGCAGAAATCAGGGCAATGTCGACTGGCAGGAGCAGAACGGTCGCGAGGAGGGAGGTGAGGCTGATGATGGCGACGATGGTCACAATCGCGGATCTCTCTCGAGGGGCCTGCCAGATGAGGGTCGTGATGGTGGCAGCGATGAGGGCGAGGGCGACCGCGACGGCATACGCCACCCAGATCAGACTGACCTGCAAGTAGCCTGCAGAAGCCATCCTTGCGTCGTGTTGGGTGTCGTGTTGTGTTGTGTCACTGTGGGGCTTGTCGGTCTTGTTGGAGAGCCGAATTGATTTTGATGACTTTAATCAAGTCGAAATTGTTGGTGTTGACCTCTCATGGGCTGCACAACATTGGGATATGATGACGAAGGAACAACTGGAATGTGGGAAAAAGGCCCTTGAGTGGAAAAGAAAGGTCAGGAGGTTGTTTCTCTAGTCCTAGCTGCAAGGCAGCATCCACAGCATAATATGCTACTTAGTGCAGGCGTACTTGTGGCCTGCAGTGACGTCGAGGTTCTGCATTGGGGCCACCGGAATCCAGGTGAGACAGGGAGCTTGGGCCTCTCTGCATGCACCTACAGGGGGCCTGTGTGGGGTCAGAGCAGCAAGGGTTGGGGCGCCCCGGTGTGGGTCTAGGCCAGCTCCAGTTCTTTCTAGCAGCTGTGTGCAAGGTGCAAGTGTGGCAGAGGTTCCTTTCTCCCAGCTGGTGAGGGAAGCACCACCACCACGTCCACCACCTCCATCACGCCCATCTCCCTCGGCCTTTGCAGCTTTACCACCACAGGAAGTGTACCAGTGCTTGCCAGCAGCCCTCTCCTTCTTTGGCTCTCTCTCTGGGATCTCTGCCAATCCACCAGCAGGAACTGTTCGGGTCTGTATTGCTGTCCTCTCTTGGATGACATCTAGTATGACTTGACAGGACTTCGAGATGCAGTGCTATACTGAATTGACGCCTCCCACGGCTGTCACCCACTCTCTGGACATCCCCTTTCTGTCTGCACAGAGTAACAATCTCATTGTTGCAAGGTCATCGCTGCTTCAGATATTCGATACGAGGACCATTACCGCCGAGATCGACAACTCCCAGTCCTCGACCCTCCACTCGACCAAGACGACCGCACAATACGACAGCCGGATCAACGACGACGATGGTCTCGAGTCCTCCTTCCTGGGCGGCGACGCAGCCTTCCAGAGATCCGACCGCTCAAGCAACACAAAGCTCGTTCTCGTCACCGAGATCAGCCTCTCGGGGACGGTGACGGGGCTGGCGAGGATCAAGACACAGAACACGCTGTCTGGTGGTGAGGCCCTGCTGGTCCAGTTCAAGGACGCCAAGTTGAGTCTGCTGGAGTGGGACCCGGCGCGCTACAGCGTGGCCACCATATCAATCCACTACTATGAGCAGGAAGAACACCAGGGCAGCCCCTGGGCTCCTGCGCTGAATGAGTGCGTCAACTTCCTCGTCGCAGACCCTGGTAGCAGATGCGCCGCCCTCAAGTTTGGCGCCAGGAACCTGGCCATCCTGCCCTTCAAGCAGGCCGACGAGGAAGACATTGCAATGGATGACTGGGATCCGGATCTGGATGGGCCCAAGCCTGTCAAGCAGGAGAATGCATCCTCGGCCGTTGTAAATGGAACTAGCAACATAGAAGACACACCATATTCACCATCATTTGTCCTCCGACTCTCCATACTCGATCCCAACCTCATCTATCCTGTTGACCTGGCCTTTCTCTACGAGTACAGAGAGCCCACCTTTGGCATTCTGTCCTCCAGGCTGGGGCCCTCCGCCGCGATAGGTCGAAAAGATCACCTGTCGTTCATGGTGTTCACGCTAGATCTGCAGCAGAAAGCTTCCACCACTATTCTCTCTGTCGGCGGTCTCCCCATGACTTGTTCAGGGTCATCGCGCTGCCCGCACCCGTCGGTGGTGCTCTGCTCGTCGGTGCCAACGAGCTGATCCACATCGACCAGTCGGGTGCCTCGAACGGGGTGGCAGTAAACCCCTTCACCAAGCAATGCACGGATTTCAACCTCACAGACCAGTCTGACCTGGGCCTCCGCCTCGAGGGCTGTACTCTCAACTTTCTCTCGCCAGAGAGTGGCCAGATGCTGATCGTCCTGTCTAACGGCCGTCTTGCAACCCTGGACTTCATGATCGACGGGCGTAGAGTTTCCGGCCTCACCGTCAAGCTTGTGGCTCCTGCGTCCGGGGGAGCATCATCTCAGGCAGGATATCGTCACTCACTCGCCTGGGCAGGAACACGCTGTTTGCGGGGGAGCGAGACTGGGGACTCATTCGTCTTCGGCTGGACTCGCAAGAACAGCCAGACGTCAAAGAAGAAGTCTCGCATGCAGGAGTCTCTCGACTTTGATGAGGACTTTGACGAGGACGATGTGGAAGACGAGGATGATCTTTATGCGGATACGGCCACGGCCACCCAAGCAGGTAGTGGTGCCGCCGCCGCGAAAGCGGGAGAGCTGGTGTTTCGGATCCACGACACGCTCACGAGCATTGCGCCGATACAAGACATCACGTATGGGCGACCGCCTGCGGAGACAGACGTGGAGGAACAGCAGAACATGGCCGGCGTGCGTGGTGTCCTGCAGCTGGTTGCTGCCGTGGGAGTCGGCAAAGCTGGCGCCCTTGCAGTCATGAACCGCGAGATACAGCCCAAGGTTATTGGCCGCTTCGACTTCCCGGAGGCTCGGGGCTTGTGGACCATGAGCGTTCAGAAACCCGTGCCAAAGTCACTGCAAGAGGGAAAGGGTACCAAGTCCATGGGTGACGACTTCGATCTGTCTGCGCAGTACGACAAGTTCATGATCGTGGCCAAGATCGACCTGGACAATTACGAGACATCTGATGTCTATGCATTGACATCTGCTGGCTTCGAGTCTCTGACGGGAACAGAATTCGAGCCTGCAGCAGGATTTACGGTGGAAGCAGGCACCATGGCAAACCACCGCCGGGTGATTCAGGTGTTGAAATCGGAGGTCCGCGTTTACGATGGAGGTAAAGAAGGAATCCAGGCATTGATTGATATCCTGATTTTCCATGCTAACTTTTTATCCAGATCTCGGTTTGGATATGATCCTTCCCATGCAAGACGAGGAGACTGGTGCCGAGCCGCGGGTTCTGAGCGCCAGTATCTGCGATCCATACCTGTTGCTCATCAGAGATGACTCGAGTGCATTTGTCGCCCATATGAATGCAGATGATGAACTGGAGGAGGTTGACAAGACCGAGAGCGTCCTGACGTCCACCAAATGGGTATCGGGCTGCTTATACGCTGATACAGCGGGGATGTTCGCATCAGCACAGGGGAAAACAGGCGCACAGAACACCTTCATGTTCTTGCTCAGCAGCACTGGTGCCCTTGAGGTCAGTAGCCTCTCCTGAATGACTGCGCTCAAGAATACCAACTGACGGCTACGCAGGTTTATGCCCTTCCAGATCTGTCCAAGCCGGTATACACGGCCGAGGGCTTGAGCCACATTCCCCCGATTCTAACACCTGAATGGGCTGCCAGACGCGGCACTTCCAAAGAATCTATCATTGAGATTCTTGTGGCAGACCTTGGGGATACAATCGCAAAGTCGCCACACCTAATCGTAGGTTTTCCCAGTCCTCTCGGTGGTGCAGCAAACAAAAAGCTGACTTTCTTATAAGCTGCGGCATGCCAATGACGACTTGACCATCTACGAGCCCCAAGCCAACCCCAGCGCCACCTCAAAGGACCTCACTTCCTCATTATTATTCCGTAAATTACCCAACAACGCTTTCGCCAAAGCCGTCGAGGAGACGACAGAAGATGACGACTCGGCTGATGAGCCCCGGAAAATGCCACTCCGTGCATGCGATAATATTGCCGGCTACAGCTCTGTCTTCCTTCCGGGGCCGTCACCAAGCTTTATCATCAAATCAGCCAAGGCCACGCCCAAAGTGATCGGCATGCAGGGTACTGGTGTCAGAACCCTGAGCACGTTCCATACCGAAGGCTGCGAGCGAGGCTTCATCTATGCTGATACCGAAGGCATAGCTCGTGTCACACAGCTACCAGCAGAGTGCAGCTACGCAGATATCGGCATATCCCTCAGGAAGGTTCCCTAGATGTGGATGTCAACTCGGTAACATATAATTCCGCCGCTGCAGTATACACCATCGGCTGTAACATCGACGAGGAGTTCGAGCTTCCCAAAGATGAGGACAGCAACCCACAGCAGGCACCGTTCTGGGCGAAAGAGAAGATCACTTTCGCCGGTGGCGGAGCGTGGGATCCTGAAGCTTGTCAGCCCACAGAACTGGAGCGTCATTGACAGTGTCGACATGGAGCCTTGCGAGATCATCATGTGCGTCGAGAGCTTGAGCCTGGAGGTCTCAGAGTCTACGCACGAGCGCCGCGAGCTGATCGTCGTCGGCACTGCCATCTCACGGGGCGAAGACCTCCCTATTCGGGGCCGTATCCATGTCTACGACATGGCGACCGTCATCCCTGAGCCCGGCCGGCCGGAGACGAACAAGAAGTTCAAGCTTGTGGCTAAGGAAGACATACCGAGAGGCGGCGTCACAGCAATCTCGGGCGTCGGCACACAGGGCTTCGTGCTCGTCGCCCACGGTCAAAAGTGCACAGTCCGCGGTCTCAAGGAGGACGGAACCCTGCTGCCTGTCGCCTTTATGGACATGTCCAACTACGTCACGAGCGTCAAGGAGGTTCCCGGCACAGGCTTGTGCGCCATGTCGGACGCCTTCAAGGGCGTGTGGTTTACTGGGTATACCGAGGAGCCATACAAGATGTTGCTGTTTGGGAAGAGCAACGCCAGGATAGAGGTGCTGAATGTTGACTTTCTGCCTGACGGCAAAGAGCTCTTCATTGTCGCAGCCGATGCAGACGGGAACATTCATGTGTTCCAATTTGATCCAGAACGTGAGTTTCATTGCTTCCCGCCCCTTTCCCAAAGACAGGTTCCTCGAAGCACTTGCTGACAAATGCCTCAGACCCCAAATCTCTCCAAGGGCATCTCCTCCTGCACCGCACTACCTTCAACGCCGGTGCAAACCTCCCTACGAAGTCGATGATGCTTCCGCGCGTCCCACTGCCGACCTTGCGCGGCCAAGAGCACGGGGCACACCTCAAGAACGGCGATCCAAAATCCCAACCCGGATCACTACCGCCGCAGATTCTCCTCTTTGCCTCGCCCACCGGCTCTCTCGCGACCCTCAGCGCCCTGTCTGAGGCATCCTACCGACGCCTCTCATCTCTGACATCGCAGCTCGTCAACACCCTCCCCCAGCCGGCCGGTCTCAACCCCAAGGCCTACCGCATGCCGCCGTCCGCGACGCAGACGACTGCCAAGATGGGGCCGGGCATCGACTCGGGCGTCGGCACAAACATCGTCGACGGCGCGATACTTGCCAGGTGGAATGAGCTGGCAAGCGGCAGGCGGGGGAGAGATTGCTGGGCGGGTTGGGTACTCCGAGACAGACGAGGTGCGGGCGGAGCTGGAGGGATTACTAGGGTGGGGCGGACTGAGTTACTTCTGAAGAGCCAGAGTGATCTTCTGAATTTTGCTCGTCACGGGCAGCCTTGGAAAAGCCTCGACAGGGTCGGGACAGAAGGCTCTCGAGGATTCAAGGAGCACAACCGGTAGACGAGCACATGGCCTGGCCGTTCCGTGGCCGGTGGTTTGCTATTTCAAATTACATGTATATCTAGATAGATGCCAATTGAGCCGTCAACCATGCCAAAGTCTCCTTTCTCTGCGCGTTCCTAGTTCAACTGCGCTGCTTGTTAGGATGATTGATTCGCCCGTGTCGGCCGAGGTCTTGTTCCTGGGCCATCATGTATATGCTCGCCCATTGCAGCCAGTCAAACCAAAGTCTACATCTTTAAGGGAAGGAAACAACACAATGAAACATGCGTAGCTGACATACTGATGCGCACCTGGAGTCCTGATGGGATATACCAAGGCGACACAACCCCATCGAGGCTGTATTTCTTACACGGTGGCTTTCACATTGTTTATCCTCCGATGTCTCAAGATCAAGAACAAAAAGATTTAATTGCATGCCGTGGTTGACATTTAGCCATGCTAAAATCTAAAAATCCAGCGAGGTCAAAACACAAAATGCAAAAGTGTGCGCAAACCCGGAATCGAACCGGGGGCCCATCGATGGCAACGATGGATTTTACCACTAAACCATTTGCGCAACTTGTGTTGTAGTTGTAATTGGCAGAATTTTGTGTGCCCATAACTCTATTTTTGATTGTGGCGCCCGCGGTTAGATAATACCAGCGGGCCAACTGCGGAAGTAATACCTGACTTGAGATTTCTCATTGACATCTGATTAGTCTGACTCAATCGCTGGAGGCTTGATGATCAAAAGATTAAGAGGGCATGTCGCATGAACATCATATTGCGTCCTAGGCGGTTATTCTTGAAGCCAGGCGCGTTAGGACACCGACTTCTTCGGTGCTCTCTCTCACAGCGTTACTGGAGACGTATCGTGCGGCAGTGAATCCACCTCATGGTCCGAATTGATACATCCCGAGAATCTGTATGCACGGGCCTGCCATTGAATAATCTGATAGAGCTGAGAGGGGGTTTTATTTGCCTATGTACATGGGGCAGCACCTTGGATGCGACACAACACAAGCAGCTGACCGAGTGCTTCAGGAACGGTTTGTCTACAAAGCCGCCGCCCCTACTTACGCCTCCTTATCGGCCTTGGACTCCACAGGGACGTCGACCATGAGCTGCAACAGCGACAACCCGACCTGTGCCGCTGCCAGAAGCGTAGTCTCTCCGGGGTTGTCGTAGATGGGCGCCACCTCGACCACATCCCCTCCTACCACCTTCAGTCCGCTCAGGCCGTCCAGGATCGTGAGGAGCTCACGGCTAGTCCAGCCGCCAGGCTCGGCCGTGCCAGTGGCTAGAGGGAAAGAAAAATCAATCAGCCAGTGGGTTGGTTTTTGGTTGTTCTTTTTGGTTGTTTTTTTTCTTTCTCAAGAGGAGATCAAGAGTACCCGGGGGCCTGAATCAAACTCACCTGGAGCATAGGCCGGGTCGAGAACATCAATGTCCACGCTGATGTAGACATTCGAGTCTCCCACCCGCTTTTTGATCTGCTCTATGATCCCTTCCGGGCCAATCTTATCGATGGCCCTCGCGGTGATGAGATCGAAACCGCAGCGGGCATCATTCCGGATGTCTTCTTTGGGTCGTATCACGGGGGCCCTGATACCGGCGTGAATGGACGTGTTCCTGATGAGGCCCTGCGCGAGGTGGAGTTTACTGTAAGCGGAGCCATCCAGATCGGCCCAAGGTTGCGCCTAGAAAATACAAGCAAATGACGTACCTCCTCGTGAGCAATATGCAGGAATGTGCCGTGGTTGATACCGCTTCAGGTGGGGGAGAAAAAAGCATCAGCAAAAGGTCTTGTTCCATGCTAAGAGGAGGAGAAGCATCACATACGCATAGTCTGACAAGCCACCTCCAATCACAGACGGGTCCCAGGTGTCTGCTCACGCACACACACGCCATCGTTTAGCTCATGATCGCACCAGATTGACAAGACGAGTGCGAATCTCTGCTCACCAATATGACTGTCGAAATGGATGACCGAGACGTCGCCCCACTTATCAGCAGTAGATCTCAGCGCGCTCAGCGTCGTAGTGTGGTCACCACCAAGCGTCAGGATCCGAGGCGTCTTGGACACGCTCGAGTTCGCAGCCGGCCGACTAGAGATGACCTTTTTTTTTTTTTTTTAGTCTTTATTAGTATGTGCCCTTCATCACAGGTCTACGCTGGAAGAGGGAGAACCAAAAAAAAAAAGAAACAAAAAGCATCAAGATACACACCCTGTGAGCCTTGTCCAGCTGCCTCAGGGCGACGGTGTTGTCAAACCACGTCAGCCCGACATCCCCGCAGTCCACGACCTTGGCCCACTGGTTCAGCGTGCCCTCGCCCGTGTAGATAGAGATGGAGCCAGGAGACATGCGCTGGCTGCCCGTCCTGATCCCGCCGGGCCCAAACCGCGCGCCAGGCCTGCCCGAGGTCGCAGTGTCAAAGGGCGCTCCGAGGACGGCGATGTCGTACCTGTTGTCCTCGGCCTCCTCGTCCGAAAAGACGTTCACGTAGGGCAGGTTGGCGAAAGTCCTGAGGCCGCGGAACTGCGAGCCCGTCACGATGTCGATGTCACTGTCATCCTCGGGTATGGAACCTAGTGGGCGCTGTCGCTGCGCCCAAAAGGGCTGTGGGCTCGCGTTGGGGAGCTGCCATGCCTGTGCTGATGCTGCGAGCGTAACGCCCGTCCTCAGCAGTGTGGTGGATCTCATCGTGGTTCGGGGGCTCTCTCTCTCTCTCTTTGTGTGTGAGTGTGAGTGCGAGAGAGGTCTAGACAGGGCTCCGAACACGGTAGAAAGAGGCAGATATTATGTATATATTTTCATTAGCCAGAAAACAGGGCTCACTTGCTTTTCTATTATATCGCCATTTGGGTCAAGACCATGGCAGGTTAGACGCAGATTGCCGGATGCATTGCCTATCATTCTCCGTATTGGCGCTCCGAAGGGCGGGTCCTGCCGGTGTGAAGGTCGGGCGCATATTAATAGTGCCTTTGGCCCTCACTGTTGAATGTGTCTTTTTCCCGTTTTGTTGGTTTCTTGCCCTAAAGTAGATGGCATGGTGAAAGAGATTCCGAATTCGAGGGCTGGATCATGTCTTGTCAGGCATCGTTGCAGCGTCTCCCGAGGTACTTCCCCACCCTTCCGAACCTCTGGGCACGCTTACAGTGCAGTGGATCCCCTTGAGGGCGGTAGCGACTGTAGCACTAGAGGACTTTCTTTCAATATCATCAGTTCTCATTCTCATCGTCATCAACAACAACAACAACAGTTAATCCTCACTCATTCAATCCGAGTTTGTTCCTGGCTCGAGGTAGTGACCCTCCCTTCCACTGCTCACTGCACTTGGTAAACCGAATCTTCTGAGCCTCAGCTGCAATCCGCCGGGTAGAACCTAATCTAGCCGTGGTTCATTGCCGAGGCAATAACTTTGTCCGCAGTGCAGCAAATGCTTCAGGGATAGCCTCCAATAAGGTTTCCCCAGAGTCTGTGAACAGCCCCCTGTGCCCCCTACTTTGCCACAGTTGCCTTAATGAAGTACGGAGTACTTAGTTAGCACTTGCTGGGTAATAAGAAACCCAATAAGAACGCCTCCTTTTTGCTGTGAACGAGAACCATCCCCCCCTCTGGTTTCTATCCATCAACAGGCAGACACACGCATAAATTCAACTTCACCACCATGGATAGTCACCACCACCCTTCGCATGCAGGCTCTTCTAGCAGGATCAGAAGACGCGCCAACAAGGCATGCCTGGCCTGCCGAGCCCGCAAGGTCCGATGCGATGTGTCCCAGCGGGGGCGGCCATGCATGAATTGTTTTCTGGACAGCGAGTCTTGTGTCGTGATCGGTCGAGCTTCAAGACGGTTTGTGTGCCGTCGAGCCTGAGAATAAGGAAGAGTACTTGCCAGGCTGACACTGGCATACAGTCGGGCGTCGAATAACAACAGCAACGACACAGGCAGTGCAGACATACCAGCCAAACATGCAGTCCGCGGAGATACACAGGCTCAGGAGCAACTTTCAGGGGCAAGTGTCTCGACCCCGGCACAGCTCTTGAACGCCGATGTCGTTGCGGACATGGTGTCAGAACATGGCAGTGAAAGGTCGGACAGCGGCATGGGCTCCCTTTCTGGGCTCACTGCTGGCAGTGCTCCAGACCGAGAACCAGAAGTAGCGTCAGTAAGGCATGCTCCACGCCATGAGCCCCTGCAAGAACCGCTGCAGGAGCCGGCGCACCAGCAGCAACACTCGTCGACAAGAGCGAGGATCCAGCGGCTCGAGTGGATGGGTGAGCAGAGCATGCGGTTTGGATCCGACGTAGCCTATTCCTACTACCCATTCCTCGAGGTCACCAACCTACCAAACATCCTACCGCAAGACATCGGCTATCTCGAGATGCAGGGCTGCCTGCGCGTTCCCGCGAAGCCAATATTGGACGATTTCGTCAAGCAATATTACCTCCACGTTCACCCCATCATGCCAGTTGTGGACGAGGGTGTTTTCTGGGACATGTACGGCTCGCAGCCGGGCATGACTTCTTCCCAGGAGCGGTTGTCGTTGCTCGTGCTGCAGGCGATGCTCTTCTCAGCGTGTAGTGTAGGTCCAAGCCCGCAACAGTCTCCAGCACGTTACGCCTAACATGAGTTCAGTATATCTCGCCGAAGAGTCTCGAAGCTCTTGGATTCGTAAACATAAAGTCCGCCAAAGAGGCATTGTATCGCCGAACAAAGGTGAGTTGATCGTTCTTCTGTGCGTCGAGCGCCGGGGAGACCAAGACTGATCTGATGCCACCAGCTCCTGTTTGACTTTGGAGCCGAACTCTTTCCCATCGCCAACGCGCAGGCCGCTCTTGTCCTCTCAGCCTGGTCCCCCTCACCACGAGTGAATGCGCACATACCAGTAGCTACTGGCTCAGCGTTGCAATCCAGCAGGCCAAGAAAGCTGGAGCACATCGGAATAGCGGCATGCCAGATCTGAATGTCCCTCATTTCCGCCGCATCTCTCTGAAAACATTATGGCCTTCCATAATTCTACAAGACCGACTTCTATCTCTCTGCTCTCGGAGGCCGATCCAGTTGTCCAAAGCGCATTATGATACTGACAACGAATCGTTCGCGGCTTGTGGGTCAGGGGCAATGTGGGATAAGGCCAAACGCGGCCGAGTCTACAATGTCAGCACCGAGAGAAGCTTGAATGAGGTCTTTTCACTCACGCTGAAGCTCGCATTGGTTCTCACGGATCTGTTATCGGAAGTGTTTCCGTTGGACGACAAGCCGCTTTGGGAGGCATCTCGGGATGAAGAGGTCATCCGACGGATCAAACTCTGCAAGATTCGTATGGGGGTCTGGTATAATGCGGCCGCTGCGACACATCCCGAGTTACAAGACCACCAAATGCTCGTGGCTAGTCTCTCTGGGAACCATTCATACCAGACAGGCCAGAATGAGTTCCAACATGAATCTGTGACCCTTTACAGCAGCTACATGTACTTGTTATACCAGTCAGTTTCCCTCAGACCGTTGTTCCGTTTGCGGAATCTGAAGCTCATCAACTGACGTGTGGCATGTAGTTCTGCCCTGACAAAACTCTGCCACCACGAAAGCCTGTATCTGGTACGCAGTTTCCTCTCGACAGGAGAGGAGAAGATGCCTCTCAGAGAAAGGACGCTGCTTGCCGACAGCTGCCGCGTCATGGACCAAGCTGCTCTGGCAGCCGTCCAGTGCCTCAAGATCCTTGTGACGCACCGATTGTCGAGATGGGCACCAGTGAATACGTACGCATTCTCCTACATTCCACTCCTTGCGTTTCGTTGGGCCTGACATTATTTCCAGCCTTACTTGCACGTCGCTGCCTCTGCTTCTTTGTATGACCAAGGTCAAACTGTTGGGTCCATCCAGTGCTGAGTATCATCGACTTGGCAGCCTGAGCGAGGCCATCCAGAAGTACCAGCCGCATTTAGACGTTGAGGACCATTTGTACCAAGGCATCCACGGCATTCTTCACACAGCACCACCTGACGACGAGCCTACGCCTACAGCTCCCTCGTCTGTAGCTGGAGAGGGAGCAGGGCCAGGGAGCGACTGCAACGATATGACCTCGGTGTTGAGCTTGCATCCTGCTGTCTGCCTCCGTATCGCCTTGCTCTCTGGCACACGCCGCCTCACAGGCGGTAAGGAAGACCCTGCTGACCTCCTGAGATCATTGACCGCCAAAAACCTCAAGCACATTCCATCCTGCCTAAGACACGGCGCACTAGGCGGCCCTGGGTCTTTTGCTGGATCGGCAGGGCGGAGGAGGTCATCGGTGTCGAGATCCAAAGAGGAGGAGGCCCTGCGGCAGACGGTGGCGAGATGGACACAAGAGGACCAGGCCGTCAACTTGACTGTGCAGCTGGGCATCGTCTCAGCCGAGGCGGGAGGTGAAGATGCCGTCAGCAATGGGGGCTCTGAGGGCGAGGGCATACGGAACGTCCTGGGCCAGGTTTTATCTGAGGCTGTAGATACTCTGGAGGAGAGCTTGTTGAGTGCCTGTGCCCTCAGCCATCATCCAGCGAGAGCAGAGGGCGGCTTGTGATGGACAACATCGCGCCACGAGAAGCATGTAAGAAGGAATGAAATTGCAGTGATTTCGGAGCCAAGCTTGCGCTTTGATCAGACGCCCAGACCTTGGCTGCTTTGGCCTCTCCTTTTCCTCCTTTTTGTTCTTCCCCTTCCTTCGCTCCTTCCCGTAAATGAGGCATGAACTTTGTGGCTGCTCTCCTTTTGAGTTTGGCTAAAAGGGGGGAAGGAACGAGGGCCACGCCCCCTGGTCGATTGCCTACTGTAGTACGGGCCATGGCAATTTTACCTTTGCCCAAAAATTCATCTTCTCATTTCTCCCTCACCAAGTACATACAATACACGCCGCTTCGACTTCATTGATCGCATACTATGCATCTTCACACCGAACTGCCAGTATTACGAGGATCTTCACATGTAGTCATCCACCTGGAAAGCCGCGGCTTTGACCCCTGCGACCAAGGCCGACACGGACCGAACGGCAAAGCTCGTTTCCAAGCATGTCCAGGGCACATCGAAACCTTGCTGCATCTCGGCTGCCCGCCCCACTTATCACACAGCATAAACATGCCACGCCTGTTGACAAGGTGTGCTAAAAAAGGTGCTGACAAGGCGACGGGCGGGGGAAAGAAGAGGCACAGAGGTTATGGCGCGTTCTCGTTGAGATACCCGCGGCGGCTCGGTCTGTGCCGCACTCGTGGCAGAGCTCAATCTCGACGGCCGCGCGCGTCGAGGCCGCGACGAGGATCTGCCTGGATGTCACAGGAAGACCTTCCGGGCCCACCGTCTCGCATCATGGCGACATCATGTGAATCTGGTGAGGTTGGGGAGAGGAAATCGACTGCGTTGTCAAATCGAGCTTGCTGGCCTCAATCTGGTTCTCCTCCTGTGGGCCAATCTACTTTTCTTTTTCTTTCTTCTTGGCGTCTTGCCTCAGGCCCAATTGATTGAGATGCGGTGCAGTGCAAGACCGGCTGGCCAGGTCCGTGAGGGGGAGATATCCACCAATCACCGCTGTGTCATGGTACATTATCCGAGTACCATTTGCAGCCCCAGATCCCCACTCAAACAGCGTGTCACACACCCACTCAAGCGGTATGCCCGGTACTTTTTAACCTCCTTATGGGTCCAATGCTAAGTAAATACCACATAGTACGTACGAAAGGAATGCATCTCGATGACCTGGATACTTTCTTCCATCATGTCATCATAACGCACACTGTGTCGATTCCATCTACTACAACCCACGGTACACTTGACGACGTGTCCAGACGGCTCCTTGCTCACAGCTTTCCGTTTACACATGTACGTGTATCACCATGACGGAACTCCTCGCCGGGCCTGAGGGGATGGTCATATTACATGCTCCAAAAGAGAAGAGCGCTTCTGTCATGCTGGATCTTTCTTGTTCGACGATTGTCCCTGCCATCCCTGCCACGATGGCAGTGTGCAACCCCTCTGCCCACCAGCGCGCGAGACCTCAATGCGACTAGGAATACCCACACCACTACAGCTTATCTTGTCCAATCAGATGCTGAGCCCACCAGTCATAGCATTGCTATCAGCAGCCGCCTTACCTGGAGCAGCCTAGACCGACCCGACAGTCTGGTAAAGGTCAATAGGATTGCGTCTTCTCTACCGGGGTCCTTGCCTAGCTGGATCCTGCGCACTTTGCAGACCAACTCTGGTGGCGGCCTCGAGGGCCCTGGTACATAGTACACACACGAGAGGGAGGGGTACATAGTACTGTTCTTTGGTCCCTTTTGACATGCCTCCCGGCCACCCGAGCATGAATTCCCTCCCGACCTGCCCGAGACGGCGCAAGAGGCATATGCCGGTCGGGGCACCAGGGCCTCCTCCTTCAAGTGCCCCCTGGACCGGTCACCGCCTCGACACAGCTTCTGTTGCCAATGAGATCTTGGGTGCGAGAAACTATATGTATCCCGGGGCTAGGCGGATGAGCACCGAATCGTCAGGATTGTACTATGTTGGCTAGTGCTGAGCTGCCGAGCCAGATGACGCCTCAACAACACCCTGCTATGATCGTATGGTAGAGATAGGCACGGCTTGTGGGGACAGAGGTCCTACAGACCCTCTTCCTACCGACTCTCACGCCATGCCCAAGTGTACTATGTATGTATGAGGGATCCAATCGGACTGGAGTCCCAGGAGGAGTCCCCTCGCACCCGGATGGTGTATCCGGTTACCTCGCGACGCTCAATCTGGACAGCAGAATCCCCACCTCGCCGTCCTCTGATCCACTCTCTCTTGAGCAGCAAACCCTTGCATGCCTGTTCCTGCGCAGAAACGGTTTGCGCTTCAAGAGTGGGCAATCTTGAAGACAGCTGGCCCCAATAACGTTAGGTCCTGTTGGCATGGCTGTGTCTACAAAGCTCCTGCGGGGTATCCTGCTTGTACCCTGTCGAGAAGGGGTGGAGGAGGGAGGAGGGAGGGGGTGAATGCGCTGTCCCCGTAAGAGGCCGGGACCGGCACAAGCGCAGGAGACTGGAGGAGAAAACACACACACCCACTACATATCATCATCATCATGCTTTAAGGTGGAGGGGCTGGAAGTACAGCTCGCTAGAGTGGGCGAGCAGCACAGTGCCAGCTTGGCGGCAAGGACGCAGCTGCGCCTACTAAGTACCAACCGCAGGTCAGTGTACCCAATTTCCAAACCCCGGCAGGTCAGGATTATATACAGCAATACTACCGCAGGAGAGGGGATAAGCCCTGGCGGCCTTGCACCTGCGAGCACACGTAGCTGTTCCCTTGTACATCCGTAGACCAACCCTCCAATGGCTTGCTGTACCGACTGTCTGGATAACCAGTAGAAAAACTCGTTCAAGGCGCGATTGACTCTGAATAGCTCAGACCCCTCAGTGGCCAACAGACCAACACTCGATGGCGCATGGTGGAGGCAAGGAGCTGCAGGCCCACCCCTCCTGCATTCAACGTTACCAACATGCGTTGTGTCCTTAACGGGAGAGGCACATCTGCTACAATATGCGGCAGGCCATCGCCAGATGGGTTCTTTTGTGGTCAAAGGATCGCATTCTCTTCTGGTGGACAGTGCCTCTCTCTCTCTCTTCCTTCTCCACTCTTTGCCCCCATATTATAAGGCTCCCTAGTCAACAAGTACAAAAGAAGAAAGAAAAAAAAACAAGAGAAATAAAGAAACACTCCCCTATATCGCTGATGATCTCAATCACGACAACCTTGTGGGCCTGAGCCGGTTCTGCTGGCGACTTCTCTCTCCTCAGCTTGCCCGCCCACAAGCAAGGGCTAGACCGCTGAACAAATACGTCTCACCCACCCGAGTCTGACGTCCGCGGCCGAGCGCTGACAGAGACCATGGCTTCTCGGCGTCAGAACACTTCACAGGATCCTGCACCTCATACTCCCACCCTCCTCCCTCCTCTGCCACCTGTCAGCCATCTACTGGCTCCCCCTGCCCAGGACCCGCGGAACTCCACGTCTACGGATCCCATACACTATTTTACCGACTTGGAGGGACGAGAACGACATGACCGCCACGTATCGACCTGCTCGTCTACCAGCAGTGACCAAGGCTTATTCCAAAGCCGCTCAGGACAGGGCCAATGGCCCGGCGACCCCAAGAGGGATGCCAGCACACCGAGGGTCCTAGTCGGCAATCCAGCTTCAAGAGACCCCAGGAACAACGAAGACGAAGGGCAAGAGCCCGCATACTTGGAACAGTCATTTAAGCGAATCAAAATCAAGGACGGCGACTGGATCAGCAAGGCCCTGAGTCGAGGACAAGAGAAGAGGAAGCAGCGTGGAGAGACCGATCCACTGCCCCTTCCCCTGCAGATGCCACCGCCGGAACAGCTGGAGTCGTCGCCCTTGCCAAGTCCTCCCTCGCGACAAAACACTCCCACGCGACAGCTTCAGCATCGCCATCGGAACCCCCGCTTCCTCAGCCCGTCTAACCTCTCACGAACATCTGGTCTACACTCTGCAGCTAGCTCACGGCGGTCTTCGTACGTCTCCTCAGGCACTGCGCCGCCTCCAAGCCCAGTCCTCAGCCATGCTACTGTCGCCTCGACGAGCCGGCCGGACGAAGCTTCACCTCCAGACACCTCAACCGTCACGACAGCCTTCTCCGACGTGGAGCTGCCCGCCACAGAGCACCCAGGAGAAGAAGCTCCTGTCGAGTTCGACATGACCGGCACCTTCGAGCAGATACACGGCGTGGCCAAGATCGACCTGCAGTGGCGCACGACGATGGAGGAGGATCCGACCTCGAGGATAGAGACACTCCCGCGAGAGCTGTTCATGCGCGTGATGATGTACTGCGGGTACAAGGAACAGGTCTTACTCAAGATGTGCAGCCACAGGCTCTACCGCATGGTAGACGTCGAAGCGATTCCCTGGACAGTCAAGACCGTGGAAATCCTCTGCGAAGAGCGCGACAATCCCAAAAACTTCCCCAAGAAGGAGCCGAGAGCACAGATCAAGACGGAGCCAGACGACGATGGCGTAAATTTGGATGCCGCCGCCCCTGAGAAAGGAACACCTCCGCGCACAAGCCCCGTCAGCGACAAGGGAAATAACGGCGAGACAGCCTTGGTTGGACGGAAAGAGGCAAAGGGGAAATCGAAGCAGACCAAAAGCAAACCCAAGCAGGCAGGCGACAGGCCCAAAGCCCACCCAGACACGTATTGGAGATGGGGCTGCTACTGCTGCTATAGAATCCTGCCACCACATTACTTCGAGGGCCAGCTCCTGGAAGACAAAGAGGGCCGGGCCGCCAAGAGTCAAGATGCAAAGAGGGCGAGTGCTGACGAAGCCGAAAAGAAGATCGACATGCGGGTCGAATACGTCCAGATCCTCGGTGAAGTTCCTGGCGGGAGGCTGCCGGACTGGCTGACAAGAGACATGCGCACAGTAACACAGGCAAGCAACATGGTTGACTACGTGCGGCAGCGGATGGAGAAGGGAGTCAACCAAGACGACCTCAGGGCGTACTACAGAGACATCAACAGGGAGAAGCACCTGGTCGCTCCTCTTCGAGGTGTCAACCCGATATTCACAACCTCGCCGACCAGATACCCAAAGGTGAATCCAGAGCATTTTCCACACATATTCAAGACCAACAAGAAGTCGGGAAGCGCAGCTGGCTCGGCTGCCACTACCCGCAGCAACACAAAAGGACCAACAGCTGCTCTCGCCGAGACTGCTGGCCCTGAGCTCGACCTGGGATCCCGCAGGCCACTATACAGACTGCCAGCTAATGGAGCTGTCCGAGGAGGGATGGAGACGGGGAGTTACACCTACGAGCTCTCCGCCCCCAGGGGTGAGCTTCAAGATGAAGCACACTACGAGGAACCGGTATTGCCAGACACCAAACCGGTCGCCAACGTCTGTCTCCCACAGAAGAGTTTTGGAGACGACAATTCGGGTAGCATGCCTTTGGGACCTCAGGTTGGGGACGTGATCTCGCTGCGCCGGGTGTGTATTCCTTGTGGCGCCAAATTTGGGGTCTACAGGAGAGACTGCAATCGCAAGATCATCAGCAAGACCCAGGAGGCCTGGTGGGTCTGTGACTGCAGGCAGGTCAGACTGGCTGGGATGAGTGATGGCTGCAAGGCGTGTGGCAGCAAGGTCATCTACTAATGTCAAGGGTATCAATGGGTCTCAATGTATAGAAAATGGTGGCTCGGGCCAAGTTTGCGTTTCTTTCAACAATGAAGCGGGTTAGACTTCGCCTTTTTTTTTTCTCTTCCCCCTCTTATTTTCCTTCTTGAAAATACTATAGACAATGCGGCCTCGTGGCCTTCTTCCTTTCTAATTATAGGGCTGAGTCAACTTCTATTGGGGGAGAGAGAGAGACAGAGATAGGTATATTTTGCACAGTCTCCGAGAGAACTCATACAAATCTTATGCCGATAATAGCATATCCCTCGACTTTAGAGCCTGTGTCTGCCGTCAAACAGGGGGATGTATAGTAGTCACATGAAATTTACAAAGCTTCCCAATAAGGCCACCCAATAGTAATCATCTAGCAAATCCTGCATATGCTTTTCTTCCAACCGCAGATACTAGGTCAGGCCTCCGTTACATTCCAAAGGAGGGGCCATCGACCAACAGCATACAGATCGACATAGAAAACCCAAAGGAGAGCGGCCCGGTATTACACTGGCGGATTCGGGTCATACAAATAAAAGACGGCGGCCCACAGGACACTCACATACACCCACACCTATGTACCTCGATCCAGAAGTCGGCAGCTCAGCCCAGCCAGGCGCCGTGGTGGGTTCGTCTTCCTCCTCTTCTGGATCCAGCTGCAGGACACGAAGCGCGCCAGCTTTTGTTTTTCTTACGGCCGTTAGGTATACGACTAATCAGCACCAGGTTCAAAGCCCACCTGCACCAGAAGTTGAGGAGACTCAGCCCCCTCTCCCCTCCCTCTTTCTCTCGGACATGGCAGCAACCTCGGGATGTGGAAGTGGATTTCCTCCCCCCTCAAACATACACAGGCCGCCGTGGCCCAAAACGTGTTTGTTGATATAGATGTGGCTGAAGAACATGTTGACTATATCATTTCCATCTTTGCCCAACAACCATGTTCGTCTGTCAACTCCAAAGCCTTGGATGATCATCCCGTAATTGTTTCTCCTCGTCTAAGCCTAGCAGAGGCTGCCTCAACCACACTAGGTGCATCTTATATGCATCCAAGTCACGGCGTTGCTAGGTGTGTAATAAAGAGTAGTATTCTGTGGACCTTTCTGGAAAGTGAAGCCAGTTTACTAGTGCTCACCACACCCACCTTCTTCATCGCGAAAAGGGAAAGGGGATGAGGAGAGAGGGATGAGGAGCGGGAGAAGGCGAATACCATGGCCGAGATTGTCGAAATCCCTCTATCGAGAATTTGTGTGGGTGCGACAATAATTGATGGATAGTGTGTGACGGGGCCACGGGACAGAAAGGTCTCCGTCTTTGCGCAGTGAAGAGGCAGCAAATCGATAGTGATCCAAGCAGACCCTCGAAAAGAAAGAGGATGTCAAAGGCGACATGCGGCCCCTGCCCGCGGTTCCAACGGCTGAGGCTTGAGAATTTCTATGGGAGGGGAGGAAACGGGGAAACTACCCGAAAACTATCGCGTCAAATGACGAGGCCTAATTAATTATTCAGTGTCTCCCTGCTGAAGGGACACGGCAGCTCGAGACAACCCTACACATGAGAAAGTCTCTTGATGAGACTTTTCTACCTCTTTCTCGTGCTGTTGAGTTGACGAGCAGAGAATCAACCGGCGCCTAAATCTGTCAAGGGAGCAGAGACAGCGCTTGTGCCGTTATACAAATTGTGACAAGCATTGATCCCACCTTGCATGGACTAGGGGGCAGGTTATTATCTTTGGGATTATGGATGGTAGTGTTTAACCTGATTGCTGGCACTGTGCGAGATAAACTGTAGTCCCCCTACCCCTCTTCCCCCGGGGGCCACCCATCATCCTTGGGAACTTACCATTGTAATTCGTACATACGATGTGCATCAAGTGACTTGACGTTTCATTTCCTTGTTCCCCCTTTTGCCAAACTTGGCGAGCCTCTTCCCAACGGTTACATTCAATTAGCCTTACGAATTATGCCTTCATCGTCGTCTTCACTTTTTTATTATTTTTATTTTATTCTTCATTTATTTATTATTATTTTTTTAAAAAGTCCATAGACGAAGTCGGTCTTCGTCACACCTAGCGCCTGTGGTAGGCAGAGAGAACCAACTGTCGAAATACCCTTGACGGCCAGTGGTTCGACTTACAAAGGCAGACCCCTGGTTTTTATGTACTCTCATATCCTCATCGGCCCGGACATGGATGGAAACTGCTGGTCGACAGGAAGCCCAAGCCCCCTATGTCTTGTGTTTCGTCCCGAGGGGCATGTTGCCCTGTGTGGGTTTCTTTAGCTATCATATGGTTCTGGTGATGTAACAATCCTACACGGATGTCCATATGCTCTTTGCGCCTCAAGGCTCTTTGCCAGTGTCTGCGCCACTATGCCAGGTTTTGTGATGCTTTTCGGTGACCAACGTTCTCCCGATGTGCCTGCGGACTCATCACACATCCCGCTCTCATTTCTGAGACTTTGTATTACATGCGACCATATTTACAAGACAGCTCAAGATCCCGACGGAACTATGGAGTGAAAAAAAAAAAAACGCGCGCTTAACGCCCCTCTTCCTCCTCCTTAGACACACACACACACACACACACCTGCAAGTCCCGAATTGTGACTCCTCCTCCTCCTCCTTCGTCGATCCATGGACCCGCATCGTGCTGATGCTCGACACCCTCCAGAAGCTCACGCAGCCAGCCAGTCAGACGAAGCCATCTAGCAGACGGAGAAACCCACCGAAGGTGTTGGTGCTTAGCGTCGTCTCGATGACCAACCAACCAGGCAATTCACTCGGCTTCTCCAGGGCTTCTTCATCGGCAGGGCTGCTTGCCAGACAAGGCCGGCCGAACCTGGTAAGAGTGGTTCAACACTAGCAAAAGGGAGGGGGAGAGTGAGGTGTGGGGGTTTGCAAAGGTTGTCACGTCGGAGAACAGCAGTGTCCATCTGACGATCTTCAAGTGGAAAAGGCCAAAAACGCCTAGAGCCCGTAAACCCTCCCCCGGCCCGTTGGCCCATGGGGTAAGGTGATCTCGTTCTCAGGTCACAATAACCGCGCGGAACTAACTACGGCAGAGCAGGGGGAGCCTCGATTTAGATCGTGGGCCTGATTTCGTTTTGTGGGTTCCTCAGGCTCCTGGGTCTGCTTGGGGATGTAGTTACTTCTACCCATCATTGACCCTTTGCTCGCCGCCTAGGCGGGAGTCTTCTGCCACTTGATCGTGACGTTGGTGTTGGGCTGAGTTTGTGCGCTCGCTGTCAAGGCAGCGTTCTACGTTCGAACAAGTCAATGGAATTACTGGTTAGACCGTAGACAATGTGACGGATCAGGTCCTGTAGTAGGTGCCTCAATCTTTGTGGAGCGGGCCTCCGTTGTTCCATTCACTTGACTGGTTGCTCTCGCGCCGCGCCCCGTCGTGTACCCGTATCTGTGACATGAGGCCTTCCTTCTCACGAGCTTCCTGTTTGGGAATTTACAAGTTCCAACAGACGGCCTAGCAGAACAATAGCTGCAAAGCCGGGAGTGGCGGAGACAGGCATGCCGGTTCTTTGTGTTGGGATAGGGCCTGGGTGTGCTGTGTCCCCCTTTGCGATGGAGCACCTTGTTGCAGCCTTTATGTCAAGATTAATTATACATGTACCTCACTGAACAGAGATATGTCTCGCGGCTGGTGAAGATGTCAGTCATATCCTTGGCAACCCTTCGAACTTCCTAGATCGTCACCTGGGGCTTAGCACATCCGTTTCTTTTGGGGGGTGGGGGTGGGGGTTTCCCTTTCCTTTCTTTTTTTTGCTTGAGGAGGCCCGGGTGTCTTGTCGTATCGTACACGTGTGAATCCGTTCCTTTGTGGCCTACGCCCGGTTGAATCTGATTCGCATAACGTATGCTTCTCGGCACTCTCATGCCCAAATCTCGGATGGGATAGATTCCATCCAGCTCAGAATACTGCTGCACCTAGTCGATATCATAGTCTCGGTGCCTCTGCAGGTAGGCCACGGAGAACACATGATAGAAAATTGTAGGTTGAGCATATAAAGAATAGCAAGATTCCTACTATTCCAATTTATGGCTAAGAAACTATCGATGACCTCCCTGTTAACCTGCTGAGCCGGCCAGCCACATCTCCTCTCGGACTGCTAAGCTCAAGCTCACAGGTCGCTCTCTACACAGTAAATATCTCAGAGAATCAAATAGCAATGTTACAGCAAAGGGGAAATTCTACAGTACATGTTCCTCTAGCCAAACACATTTTGCAATCTGTGCTCCGTATACATGCGCGTCTATACCGGCACGCCATCAATCAAAACTCTGTCTAGAAGGCCCGGATGTACCATTTGAGCTCAAAGCACAACTATCATATGGAGCTGGCATGCCTGTCATCAGCTGATGTCCAACTTCACTTCTTCAAGACAGACTTATATGTTGCCGTCAACACAGCTAACATGTAATGAAGTGCACCACAAGCAAGAGCAGGAGAGAAACACTGTCCACTTCGGAGCCACTGCATGACCGCGAAACTGAGCTCGGAACTATCATTGTGCTTGTCGCGATTGTTGATTATTGAGTAGCTCATGAAGTTCTTGCTCTCCCTTCAGCAGCCAAGGGTGCTCGTGATGGAGCTCAAAGTCGCAGAAACTGTTTGAGGGCTATTTGTTTTCGTCGGTGCTGTCAGCGAGTTCCATGGAGGCTGTGCTTCACCGCTGTCTCCATCAATAATATAGTTATCATAACTCTCGCCTTGAGACCGTTTCAAGTCAGCAACTGTCCTGGCGATCCATTACACCGGAGTAGAAAGTACATGTGTGTCTTGTTTAGTTTGAATGCAATTTCATTATCGAAAAGTTTACAGTGCCATATAACTTGTGCTCGCCTTATTCACTTATACCCTCATGAAGCTTAGGGGGAACAAGACCTCGACATAGCATCCCATACTTTGTATTGAGTTGCATCTGTCATCTTTTGATCCTGATGCTACCGATTCCTGTTGCAGAAATGGTTGTAGACGCAAATCCTGTGGACATCAGAAGTGCTCAGAGGAGAAAAGTACCAAGGACCTCGGAATACAGAGCTTGATATGAACACTGCATATTGACAATACAATCAAGAAGAGTCCTGCTTTGAAACTGCTTTATCATTGACAGTAGAAGATGCTTTCTCTGAGATTAGGGCTAACAGCTGTTTGAGTTTCTTGATAATGGATGGCTGTTCTATAGCGTGGTGAACTGACTGAAACATTTTGTCTTCAATGTGAGAACATACCAAGGGGATCAAAGATGGCATAACCTCCACAATAATTCTTGGCCCGACTCTTGTCACTGAGCCTGGGATATGCCTGTGTACAGAGGTGTCAGAATAAAAGATATGACAAGTAATATCCTCACAAATACATGGGTCGGATAATGTTGAATCAATCATGTGTGACATGTCATTGTGAGAATCTTCAAGGGCTTGAAAAGGCTGGAGTCTGTCTATCCTCTTGGACTCTCAACCTTCCCCCAATAATACTTGTGGAGCATGCATGAGACAAAACCTATGTGGAACATTGTCAGGTTCAAGTATCACAAGTGAAATGAAAGTGGTCCATCTGCTCCCAGGCTGTGCATTTGTGGCACCATAGCAAAATGGCTAGACTGCTGAGCCTGTCCTGCCTCCCACTGCTTCTTCTCTGCTGCATTACCAACACTTTTATGTGAGTATACCATAGCTCTGTTTACCTCCTGCTGAATCGGTACAGTTTCCCGGCTCTGACAATACAATTAGGAACCCCCCGGATTGTTGCCTGCTCGTGCGCATATCGGGGGACGGGGTGCACAGCGCTTGACAATACGATCGTGAGGATGATCTAGACCAAAGTGGACGGGGCCGCAACAGTTTAGGCGATTAGCAGTTTCGTAAGGACTCCTGACTTGCCGGCTGCTCGAATAGTGAGCGCTGCTGGGCATAATGAGATTGATATCAAAGCGGAGATTCTCCGCATCTCTATTTCTCTCAAGCAATAACAACGCCCTTATCTTAGAAAAGCAAGGAAGGACCGGAAAAGGAATATACTGGCATGGTGACCGGCTTGGAGCGTGCAAGGCGACTTCTTGCAGAAGCCCAGCACGCCGTAGGAAATTCCATCAGCAGGTTCCAGAGTTACAGATTTGATATCAAATTATTGCAGATAATGTCGCCACCAGGAGTAGCCCGAAGACTATAACCAAGAACATCATCACCAGTGTGGCAGCAGGACTTGTTTGATGAGTTTGCTGTGAAGAATCAAGAGGCAAAAGAATTAATAAGGGTAGGGATGGCATAAATATCTATAGCTCGTGGAAGGGAATAGTAAAGGTAAGTGCTAGATTGGCATGTGATGTAAACAATGTAAGTCTCACAGAGGTCGAAGTGAAAACCCCCTGCCCGACATTCTCCAAAGGCTAGAAAGGGAGAAGGAAGAGGGGAAATTCTAGCTGCAGCATCTCACAATGGCCAGTGAATCTAAAGGAAGGAAGTCCTAGACAGGAGGCTGGTGCTGCTGTAACCTGGAAGGGACACAGAGAATTAGCCCATGACAATAGGTGGTGATTACAAATAACACAAACCCTTGCTAAAGTTTCGATGGAATTATTCACTCACATAAGGATGATATTGGAGAGGACAGGACTTACCTAGGAGAATATTCTAGCTTGAGGCGAAAAAAATGATCTGATGATTGTTATAAGACTCTTTATATTATTGAAACGAGGAATTGAGAGGCTGAAGACCATCTTATTTCACGTGATAGTCTCGCTATTCTCCTTCTATGAAGAGGAAACTTTTGACAAACTTTTCTTTCCTAGTAATCTCAAATGCATCAATATTCCGGTCTGCTTATGGGTGGTGCCAAGTGTTCACTCGCACTTGCCATTCTCCTCTATATTCTTTAGCTCAGCTTGCTTCGATATTCGAAGCCTTCAGACAGTGAAATCATAGACAGTAGAGCATTGTGAAAGGGAAGGATCACAGGAGAGTTAAATTAGACAACTTTGTGATAGGAAATATTCATAGTTATGGCATTGCTGATCTGATCTGCATGTTGATGAATTCTGACAGGCGTCAGTGCACATGTGAATATTTCAGGCCTATGGGTTTATATACTCGCAATCTTTGGTATAGAAATGATTAACTCATCCCATCTCTAACAATAGGAAGTCTATTGCATGATCACAGTGGTTGACACCTGATGTTATCTGACCACACACCAGGGAAGTTTCGAGAACAATCGGTGCCTGCTCCAGTGCACAAAGCAAGTATTGTGTTATTGTAGCTCCTTCTTTCTGAAGCCTGAGAACCCCACTTCCTTGGTGTACTGAGGCTGCTACATCTTGTCACTTGTTTTCTGGGGGATAACTAGGCCTTCTCAACAATTCCAGCAGCTTCGAGCATCATTATTCACATCCTCAGCATTATTTAACACCCATTCCTTTGCTCTTTTACAACCTGTGCTTCTGCCTTTCTCTTTTTTTCTTCGCTTTCTCCATTTTCTTCTCCTGTCCCCTCAAACAAGCAACAAACCATTCAAGATGGCAGAGCCAGCAGCGAAAGAACAACACACCCAGCGAATGTCCCAGAAGGGGGCGGGTGCGGGCGAGGAGCGCGAGAAAGCGGCCAAAGACCCGGCTGTCGTGCGCGCACGTCTTGTCGAACTCTTGAAGAAGGCGCGGCTGATAGATCTGGAGGAGGACCTGCTTCCTTGTGATTCTCAACCTGCACCTGCCAGCTCCCCGGTCCCAGGCCCCTTCCCTTCCCACTCTGTCTCGCCCCCTTTTAAATCTCCGTCATCCACTTCGATGTCGCCTGTGGCCGACCAAGAATCCTCGGCTTCCTCAACCTCCTCCACCCCCTCCCACCCCTCCTCTTTCTCCCCCTCCGAGCTTTCAGACGACTCGTCAGACGAGGACTCGCAAGAATCAACAATGTGTACGCCAAAGGCAGCCAAAGAGCTGTCGGTCTCGACTGGCCAATACCACGCCATCACCAGTTACGACGCAGACGGCCAGGAGCCGGGTGATGAGCCCCAAGTACCAGGACTGGTGCTTGGAGGCTACATCAGCGGCAAACCTGTGTACATCGTGACCAAGGAGTACGTTCATCCTTTTCTGCTGAAGACCCTCCCTCTGAAAGAAGTCAAGAGAGACAGAGAAGCGAAAAACATCAGTTTTGCTCACATTCACAGCAGAAAGTCGGAGCCCAAAGCGGTTGAGACCAAGACAGCCATCGGCCTTCAATACGTGCAACAGCCTATCGAGACCTGCTTTGGACGGATACCTACCGACGTGCTGGCAGGCGGTGAAAAGAGACAGCCAAGCCTCCCATCGATCCCACCCAACCGCACCTTCTGCAACGACTGGTTCGCTGTCGACAAGTCTCCCATCGGTGGCTACGGAATCTTTGCCACCGTCGAGATCCCGCAAAACACACACATCCTTGTTGAGAAACCCTTTATGCGCGTCAAAAAGTATTGCGACCTCCCAGGCAAATATGTCAAGCTCTCAGAGGAAGAGAAGCTCGTCTTCGACAACCTGCACGAGTACGACAAGCTGGACAGAGCCCCGGTGATCAAGAAGTGGAACGCGAACAGGTATGTGCTTGGGAACGACGATACGCAAGTCTCGCAGGGTAGAATTCAACCGCTGATTGTTTTTGTTTTCTTCTGTTTTTCTTTTTCTAGCTTCGTCGTCGGCCGCGGCGAGGGCTGCTTTGCGATCGCTTCCAACTTCAACCACGCCTGCCACTCGAAGCGCAATGCCCAGTACTGCTGGGATGCAAAGCGCCGCGTCATGACCTTCACCTCGAACCGCGATATTGCGAAGGGAGAGGAGATCTTCATCTCGTATGGCTCGGTCTGGGAGATGCTCCTGGAGAAGTTTGGCTTCGCCTGTGAGTGCGGAGGATGCGAGGGCTATGGCTGGAAGATACCAGCCAAGCCCTGGTACTCCTCGGACGAATAAAAAGTCCTTGAAAAGAGCAGCATTGCATGTATTTCTATTAACGACGAACATAAAAAGCAAGGCGAGAGGGGTATTTCTGGAGGGAGGCCTAAGAGAGCCTGGGGTGAGGGAAGACGAGATCAGGATGGTGCCATTTCCCTTCACTCAAGAAGGACTACTTTGACCTTTTGGTGGTTCTGGTGGTTTTGGTGGGAGGAGGGGGGGGGGGAGCTGTGGTGGAGTCCTCTAGTCTGATCAGCGTTAATAGAGAGCGCTGCATTTACGTTGTTACTTTTGCACAAATGAAAAGCACTGGCACCGTCGAGACATAAGCCCTACATCCTTGTGATTGAGTGATGTTTGAATTTTGAGTGTTGATATGCTGCCGGTCTCTCATGGTCAGGCCTTGCCGCTGGTAACCCAATCCGATGTAGATGTAACCTTAGGGGATATCATGCTGTCGTCGTCCCCTCGGATGGATTATGAGCACGCAAGAGGCCCTCTTGGGACCACCAATTGTGTTAAGTAATTAGTCAAGGAGAGCTGAACCTACTCGCTCCTCTGCTTCGAAATCAAGCAGGACACACAAGGCAGGGAATAAATATTCGCTGCATCCTACTTATGACCAATCAGCGACTTTGGGGGCTGGAGGTCCCTTGGGCACGTAGCCCTAGGCCTGATCAATGGTCCATTAGACCAGGGCCCTTCTGTCAACACAGCTGATGGCCTCTAATTAATTTATTACTATAGTCACAATCGGAATCGCACCATCTACGCCAGTGTTTGGAGGGAGGGGGCTTGTTGTTCTTTTATGACTCAACCGATTACAGCGAAGGGGAAAGAAAACGAAACACCATGTGAGAAAGTCCATCAATCAAGGGACGAGGCTTGCCTGCATGTCAGCAAATGGATGTCTGGCCATCGACCTGCAATTGTCCTTTTGGAGGAGGGCCTAGCCAATACTTAACAATACTGTGAGTAATTTGCCAAAGAATGACAAGGCCATGAAGAGAGGGGGAGAGAGGGGGGAGAGAGAGAGACCAACGACACTCCGGGGACTTATATCCGGGGAGGGGCCTGCAGAGTTGCCCAAAGGTGATCTCCTCCTGTCTTCGGCTTCTCGGCTGATTGGTGATTGCGGGGGGAACAAACAGCAGAGGAAGGACACTGGCCAGAATGGATTTTTCCGCAATCATGTTTGCCGATCTCTTAGGAAGCTTTTCTTGCATAACCTCTTGAAGGTTGAATCTTTATCATATAAAGAAGACAAGAACAGGCTGCCTGTTGCTCAGCAACAAAAGAGGAGAAGACGTTTTTCCTCCTTCTTTTTTTTTTCTTCTTCCGCTTTCATTCATTGCGTGCGGGACGAGATTAGATGCCATCATTACTCCACCGAACCTGACATCATCGAATTTGGTTCTTTATAAATCTTACGGTTCTTCTTAAAAAAAATAAAAAAATGGGTGCAGACATTGATCCGTTTCCGACGCCCGACTCGGAAAAGCCAGACTTTTCGGACCGGGAAAATGAGGGACAGTATGACGGGACGGCCTCTGAAAAAGAAGACAAGTACATTGACCCAGCCACAGAGTCGTCACAACCCGCCACCGCCACGGCTGCCGATGCACAACACCAACACCAGCAGCAGCAGCAGACGGCGGCCTCAGCAGCAGCAGCAGCAGCAGCAGCAGCAGCGCCGCCGGGTGAGAACCCGCCGCCTGACGGGCACGGCCCCATACCCAACGGCGGGCTGCAGGCCTGGCTGCAGGTGCTGGGCTCGTGGGTGGTGCTGGCGGCCACCTGGGGCCTGGTCAACACGTTCGGGGTCTTCCAGACGTACTACGAGACGGAGCTCCTCAGCAGCTCGTCGTCGGCGTCCATCTCGTGGATAGGCTCGCTGCAGGCGTGCCTGCTCATGCTGGTCGGGGTCGTGGCCGGGCCGCTGTACGACGCCGGGCTCTTCCGGTACCTGGTCTCGGCGGGGCTGTTCCTCATCATCTTTGGGCAGCTCATGACCTCGCTGGGCACCGAGTACTGGCAGATCCTCCTGGCGCAGGGGGTGTGCATGGGCCTCGGCATGGGCCTGTCCTTCTTGCCGTCGACGGCCATCCTGGCGCAGTACTTTACGACGCGGCGGGCGCTGGCCATCGGGATCGCGAGCACGGGCAGCCCGGTCGCGGGCATCGTGTTCCCCATCGTGTTCAGCCGCCTCGTGGACAGGGTGGGGTTCGGCTGGGCGATGCGGGTGATCGCCTTCATCCTGCTGGGGCTGAGCGCGATCCCCATCGTGTTCATGCGCACGCGCGTGCCGCCGTCGGGCCAGAAGCGGGCCCTGGTCGACGCCGACGCGCTGCGGGACCCGGCCTTTGTCCTGTTTGTGAGCGCCAGCGTCTCCCTGTTCCTGTGCCTGTACACGGCCTTCTTTTATCTGCAGCTGTTTGACGAGCTGCACGGCCTGTCGAGCCTCAAGTTCGCGCCCTACACCGTCACCCTGCTCAACGTGGGCAGCGTCCTCGGGCGGCTGCTGCCCAACTACCTCGCCGACAAGCTGGGCAGCCTCAACATCTGCCTCGCCTGCGCGGCCGCCTCGGCGGTGCTGCTGTACGGCTGGCTGGGCATCCACGACCTGGGCGGGCTGGTGGTGTTCGCCCTGCTGTACGGCTTGTTCTCGGGCGGTATCGTCTCGGTCACGCCCAGCACGGTCATGACCATGTCCCCGGACATGTCGCGCGTCGGCACCCGCATGGGCATGACTTTTATGCTCACGGGCCTCGCCGTCCTGCTGGGCACGCCCATCGCGGGCTGGATCCTGGGCGGGTTCAGCGAGAGCGAGTGGAAGGGGCTGATTGGGTATTCGGCGGCTGGCGTGACGGTGGGAACGGGTCTGTATGCGCTGTCGAGGCTGGTGCTGTACAGGCGGAACGGGAGACTGGTGGCATGAGGTTAGAAGGGTCGACACAACCTTGTGGAAGAAGACATTGTATACATACTTACATGGAATGTATATCACATACAGGATTGGTAGCCTCTTGTACTGTGTGTGTCATTGAGATTGCATAGCCAGGAAAAAAAAAAAAAAAAAAAAAAAAAAAAACAGAAGGAGTCATAATAAGAGGTACTGCTTGTGTCTTCCATTGTAGCTTCTGTTGTGGAAGCAATTACTTCTGCAGTGTGGCCACCAGCAGGGTTCAATCTGGGGGGAATGAAGGGTTCAGGGTTGTTCAGGGTCTGTTCAGGGTCTCCCAACCTCAGCCAACCTCCTGCAGCTTTATGTGCTATTTGTCAGGCACAGCGTCTTTCAATTCGCTGGAATTCTAAGTTGGACCAGCTCAGCTCACATCGCCAGTTGGCTATCAGAGGCCGAACTGAGTGTGGCTCAAGAAAGTTGACGACATATCCAAAGGCCACCAGTGGGACAGGACAGGGAGGGGCAAAGGGAGGTGGGGAGAGGCTCACAGCACATTGGATTGACAACACGCACACCATGAGAGAGAATGATTGATGCCAGTCCAAAGAGAGTAAATGCAGACTCATATCATGTTGTTCTCATCCAGTCTCCCCTCCCAGTCCCGGATCATCTTGTCTCCACGGAGGGGCAGAGAGGGGCCTTGCATACTATGTACAATGGTACCAGCACTATACAGTACATCATTAAGTAGTATGTGCGGATCTGTATGTTTTGTCAGTTTTTGTCAGACAGGACAAATCCACTGCTGGACCCAGTCGGCAGCACTGAACAGTGAAAGGTCAGCCCTTATTCAGCAGCCTCCCCACTGTTACCCACGCCTCTAGCAGGGTTCAGGGTGCAGTGTGCTAGGCCCATCGTGTTACTGACGATTATAGAATCATGATGTAAGGCTGTACCAACAAAGAGTAAACTTCTTTCTGCAAACAGCATCACTTTGTCTCCCAAGAGCTACACAGTATGCTCTCGGCTACCACCAATGCAGCCATGTTAATCATATAGCAGCACATGCAGAATGGTTGTCAGAGAGACATGGGAGACAGGAGAGAGATGTATTCCCCTTTTTTTTTGTTGAGGAGGGAAGGGGAGGTAGGGAGGGGTAGTCCGAAATACAAACCGGAGGGAAAAGAAGGAGGAGGTGGGGAGGAGGTCCGAGGAGGGGTGGACCTGCAAGGCACCGACTAGTCAGAGCTTGGTAAGATATTGTGTAAGTACCACCACAGTACAGTTTTCCTGTAGTATCTGATCGAGGACTGAGGCAAGACAACAGGAATGACCAGCTTCCAAGGTGTCCATTGTCCATACTGTGTATAGTAGTGGATTCCACTGCTCTCGAGCTGGCCCCTCCCCTCCCCTGACAAGAGAGATAGCAATAGTCTCGGTGGGACCGTCCCCCTCCAAAGCCTAGCATGCCACACAACTGGGGTCCTGGCCTCATCGCGTCAAAAAGATGCACCGGCTTTCCTTGTGACGGCGATGATGATATAAGGGTCTCCTCCTCCTCCTCCTCCTCCCCTTGTCTTTCTCTCCTCCTGCTGCACCTTTTTTTGTTTTGCTCGATTGACTCTATACAATTTCTATACCATTATCCCCTCATACTACCTCGACAGACCCTCCAAATACAGTCAGAATGGCTCCCAAGATTGCTGTTGTTTATGTGAGTAGCCATTGAACTGCTTCAAAGAATGAACAATAACTGACATGCATATTCTCTTTCTCCCCTCATTAGTACTCCATGTATGGTCATGTCAAGACCATGGCCGAGGCTGAGGTCAAGGGCATCCAGGCTGCTGGTGGTTCTGCCGACGTCTTCCAGTATGTAATAATACACACAAGAAACCCCCTTGCCCCATCTTTCTCTCTACTCCTACTTTTTCGTTCTTCTTCTTCTCCTCCTCCTCCTCCTCCTCTTCTTCTGCTATACTTTCCCCCTCCCCACCAAAATTTCACTAACACAGGTCCGTCTTCTTCTTCTTCTTCTTCCTCCAGAATCCCAGAGACCCTCTCCGAGGAAGTCCTGGCCAAGATGCACGCCCCGCCCAAGCCCACCGACGTGAAGACGCTGACGGACCCTGCCACGCTCGCCGAGTACGACGCCTTCCTCCTCGGCATCCCCACGCGGTACGGCAACTTCCCGGCCCAGTGGAAGGCCTTCTGGGACCACACGGGCGCCCAGTGGCAGACGGGCGGCTTCTGGGGCAAGCTGGCCGGCGTCTTCATCTCCACCGCCTCCCCCGGCGGCGGCCAGGAGTCCACCGCCCTCGCCGCCATGTCCACCCTCGCCCACCACGGCATCATCTACGTGCCCCTGGGCTACGCCAAGACCTTTGGCCAGCTCACCAGCCTGTCCGAGGTCCACGGCGGCTCCCCCTGGGGTGCTGGCACCTTTGCCGGCCCCGACGGCTCCCGCCAGCCCAGCGCGCTGGAGCTCGAGGTCGCCGAGGCCCAGGGCAAGGCCTTCTATGAGACCGTCAGCAAGATCTCCGGCTGACTACATGGAAGTGACGAAGAGAAGAAGGAGGAGGAGGAGGCCAAGGGACAGCCTGCTGCTGCTGCTGCTGCTGCTGCTGCGCTGCTGCTGCTGCGACCAAGAAAGATGACAGCAAGGCGGCGGCTGGGAAGAATGGGCCTGCCCAGAGGGAGAAGAATGAGAGTGAGGGGCCGTGTGGACTGCCCAGGAAGTGTGCTCTCATGTAAATGTGATGTACCTTGGGGCGGCGAGTAGCAATTATGTACCTATGAAGAAAGAAAAGAAAAGAAAGAAAAAGGAAAAAAAAATTTGAATCATTATCGTCGTCAAGTATGCATATTGATGTGCTCTCGTTCAAATTCTCGCCTTTTCGCCCCTAGTCGTCGTCGTCGTCGTCGTCGTCGTCGTCGTCGTCGTCTTCAACAACGCATCTTCCCACCAAGGCCACACGCTCGGCCCGTCCTCGGGCATAGACCCCTTCATCACGGGATCCCTCTTCTCCACGAACCCCTTGACGCCCTCGACAAAGTCTGGTTTCCTGAACAGGTCAAAAAGCACTCTGCTCTCGAGCAGGTGCGCCTCCTCAGGCGACGCCGGCCCGCGGTAGATCATGTCGCGCATGACCACGGCGCTGACGACGCTCGCGCTCCTCACCACGTCCTCGGCAATGGCCAGCGCGCGCGGCAGCACGGCCGCCGGGTCCTCGACGAGGGTGAAGAGGCCGTCCAGCAGCGGGTCGTCGGCCTGGCACACGGCGCCCGTGGTGGCGAGGTGCAGGGCGCGCGAGGCCCCCAGCAGCCGCGGCAGGAAGAAGGAGCTGCACCCTTCCAGCACGAGGCCCCTCCGCGCAAAGACGAACCCGATCCTCGCGCGGCGGTGCGTCACGCGCACGGCACACGGCAGCGTCATGGTGGCCCCGATGCCCACGGCGCTGCCGTTCACCGCCGCCACCACGGGCTTGTGGCACCGGAAGATGGCCAGAGACGCCCGCCCGCCGCCGTCGCGGTGCGTGTCGCGGGTGGCGCTTGAGAGCCGGTCTGCCTCGACGGACTCGGGCCGGGCGGCGAGGTCCATGCCTGCGCAGAAGATCTTGTTGGCCGGGTCGGAGCCGGTGAGGACGATGCAGCGCACGCGGGGGTCGGCTGAGAGGAGGCCGAAGGCGTGCTCCAGGGAGGCCATCATCTCTGTGTTGAAGGCATTTCTTGCAGCTGGGCGGTGGAGGACTACGAGGATGATAGGCGTCACTGTGGGGGAGGAAGGAGGGTGGTGGGAGAGTCTGAGGGTTGGGAGGGTGAGGGTTTCGTACGAGGACAAGAGGTCGGGCATTTTGAGACCAGGTAACTTAGGCTGATGATGTGTCTTTTGGCTTATATATATATATATATATATGTGTGTGTGTGTGTGTGTGTGTGTGTGTGTGTGTGTGTCAGGAAGTGAGGTTCTCATAAATAAGAAAATGCGGATGTTATGGGGGATCAACTGCACTCCAGTTTCGTGAGGGGAAAGCGTGCTATGTACTGCACAGTACTGCACGAAGCCGCTACCACAGGGAAATAATGCCGAGGTCAAATCTGCTCAGGCGAGGAACATGGAACAAATCTCGAGCTACATGATAGAATATGAAATTGGGCCTGTATTGGACTGCCCGATTGATACAGTAGATACTTGTACTAAATAGTAGTCGCCCTCCAGTTGAATTGTCACGGGCGGGCTATTGTCTCCGAGAACTGAAGTCTTGGCTGGTGGGGATGCCGATGCCGTTGGATTCCAATAGATAGAAATAGTTTCAATATTTATGTAATATTACTCCTCCAGAAATTTGGGTGGCTGCTCGAAAAAGAAATCACAACGAGGCCTCCTGTCCGCAGAAAGAATAATGAGTATGAGGAGTAGAGTAGTCTTGCTTAGCTTTCAATCTGCCTTCAAATATCCTCAGAGTAGTCCAGAAAAAGAATCTACATAAACTTGCTCGCCAGGCTCATCAGGCCGCCGCTGCTGCTCCCGCCCTGGCTCTTGAGGTACATCTTGAGCGCCATCTCGCCGGCCTGCTGCACGGCGCTCTCCTTGGACGCGCCGGAGCTGACGCGGCCCGACGAGGACTGCGAGTCGAACAGCTTGCTGGCCTCGCTCATGGCCAGGCCGATGAACTCGCTCTGTGAGCCGCCGCCCGAGCTGCTGCTGCCGCCCGCGAACATCTTGAGCGCCTGCATCGCCGCCGCGTTGCCCATGGACCCGGAGTCGGCCTCGCCGCCGTCGTCCTCGCCGCCAAAGAACTTCTTGTGGTGGGCCACGGCCGCTGTAATTAAACACTTGGGTTAGTATCTATGCTTGCTTGTTGTTCTCTTAGCTGGGCTCTCTCTCCCTCCTCTTCTGTCCCTCCTCGTTATATACCTGTCTGTGTGGTTTCCCTCTCTTTCTCCCTCTGTCTGTCTGTGTGTCTGTGTGTGTGTGTGTGTGTGTGTATACCCAATCTTAAAACCCGAGTTCAAATCCAGAAGAAAATTCGCAAGACGTACCCTGCTCGTCAACCTCCTCGTTCGCAAGCTGGCTCTTCTTTCCCATAAAAGAGCCCATGATCCCCGCGAAGAAGTCGGACCCGCCCGAACCGCCGGCATTGCGGGAGGCGTGCTCGGCCGCTCGCTGGTGGAAGCCCTCTTCCTCGCTGTCATCGCGGGGCATGTATCCGCGGTTGGGCACTAGAAGGGGGGAAAAGGAGAGAGGGAAGTATGTTAGCTTGACTGGTTCTTTCCTTCAGAGGCAAGATATAGAGAAGAGATATCTGTAGGGCAATGGGGTGGATGGACTTACTCCTCTCGCCCTCATAGCCGTCACCACCACCACCACCACCGCTATAGGCACCACCTGTCTTGGGATTAGTTCTGTGTTTTTTTCTCTTCTTGTAACCTAGAGAAAGGCGAGAAGGTCATCCTTACTGCCGAATTCTGCATTTCAGGACATGATCAATCAGCATGCATTCCCTCCAAAAGGTTTCATTGAATGTTGTTGGTCCCGAGGCCACAGGAGCTTCACAACATCTGACATAGGTGCTGCTGCTGCTGCTGCTGCTGCTGCTGCCGCCCGCCCCCTTGTGGCGATGGCGGGGTAGCTCCGGCAATAGCTTGCTTGCTCAGGGTACTCACCAGGCTGCTCTCTTCCATAAGACATCTTGAGAAGTTGTTTTCTTGTTGAGTTTTTGGTAGGAAACTGGGTTGTATCCTGCTGCTTCAGTTGTCAAGCTCAGTAGGCCTAAAGGAGAGCTGGAGATGACACAAGGTTGGTTATTGTGTGGTGTGGTGGTCTTGTTGACCAAGGAAGCCGTGGTGCAGGGGATATATACTGAGTAGAAGCCACTGTAAGCTTGCATTGTATGGGGAAAGAGGGTGGAGCTGAGGGGGAGGGGGGCCAAGGGGGCCAACAGTGACTGGCTGGGCTGCAACTGGCTGCCTCCTCTAACCCTCTAAGAAGAGGGGTTGCATCACTACATCACCCTTCTCACTGCATCACAAGTACGGAGTACAGGTACTTGTACACCTACTATGTCCATACATACTTCTCCAGGAGGCGAAGTGGACTCCACACCATGAGCTGTGAGGTGACGCTGGTGGATACCCCTGCTGAAACCTGAAAAACAGCCCCTCTTCCCCCTCCGACCGCCTCTTCTCCTAGCTGGTTGGTCCAAACCAGCTCTTTTGAGCGCGAGAAAGAGTTAACTAAATCAGGGTGATTCCCTTGCAGGAGGGTGAGTTTACGAGCCAGACCATTCCAGCAGCAAGTCTGGTTCAAGGATCTCCTGCATAAACAAACCCCACCAACTCTACATAGCCTGTCCACACACACAGGGAGAGACTGTCCAACCTAATTACTCGCATGATACCTTCACAAGTCGAGACTCAGCCTGTACAAAGAAGCTTTGACTCCATGATATAGTATTACCTAGTAGTAAATACTCTTTTCGTGACTTGCTATGGGTAAGAGCCGGAGAGGGGCCATCGTAATTGATATCTCCCCTGTCTGGGGATAATATATCCCTACAAATTGACAAAACACCCTCCATCTGAACTCCCACAACTCGGATACAGCAGGAGTAGTAAGTATCTGACACAACCATGATATCATAGGCTCATTTAAGCAGAAATGTCCCTCCGATCCAAGACGCCGTCTCTCGAGCTTCTATCCGTTGATCAGCGGCGATTGATACACCACGATGCTAATCCCAAAACGCCGCTGTGCGTGTGCATGTATGTATATGTTTGTGTCCCAAGAAAATCAGAGAGAGTGGGGAGGAGAATGGCAGACGAGCTGTGGCAGGATACATCAGGCCTGGTCCAGGAAGCCCAGCCCGCCCATCCCATGGCCTGGTGTGTTTCCGCCCTGGGTCCTTTTCTTCTCTTTCTTGGCCCATCGGAGGCCGCAGGCGTTGCAGAGCGTCTTTGGACCTGAAGGTCCCTTTCTCCATTCGGGTGAATCGAGGGTCCCTGAAAAAATAAAATAAAAAGAAACGTCAGTCGGCGGCGGGCAAGAGTAAATCTATGAGGAGTGAAAAAAAAAAAACCCAACCAAAAAACCTACCGCAGTCCGTGCAGACGTATTCCTCGGCGATCTTGAGCTTCTTCTTCTTGTCGCCTGTCCTGGGGTCCCGGTCGATCGGTATTGCGATGCCCGCATCTCCCTTGATGAGTGTTGGGCTGCGTGCGCCCGTCGAGACACCCCTCGCCCGCTCGCCGTCCTGATACCGCAGGCCTGTGAGCATCTCGATGGTGTTGATCCCTTCGTACCGGGCCATCTTGTCCCTGATCGAGTCGGGTCCGATCCCTGCCGTGACGCCCTCCAGGTTCTCCCTCGTCAGCGCGACGTTGAGCGGGTTCGGTCTCTCTGGGGGCGGCATGGCGGCCGAGTCGGCAGCGGCGGCGGCGGCGGCGGCGGCGACGGCGCTGCTGCGATAGGAGCTGCCCGCGGCGCTGGTCCTGGTGCCGTCTTCTGACGGCGTGACGCCGCTCCGGCCGTCCTGGCTCTGCCTCCAGCTCCGTGTGGCCTCTTCGGCCTCTGCCGCCTCTTCCCTCTTCAGCTCCGTGATCCTCCTCTTGAGCCTCTCGTTCTCCATCTTGTGCTCCAGGAACGAGTCCAGGAGCTGCGCGTTCGCCGCCGGGTACAGCCGCGACATCATGAACACGGCCTGGCAGAAGGGGCTCTGGTTGTTGGGGTTGGGCGCGAAGCGGGCGGCGGCGATGTGTGCGTGGCCCATGGACTCGAAGATGGCGTAGGCCCCGTCCTTCTTCCTCAGCCGGTAGAACAGCCGCAGGGTGTTGCCTGTGGCGATACACTCGTTGAACTCGGACAGGAACAGCGCCGCGTCGTCCGGGTGCAGGAAGTCGCGCAGGTGGCGCTCGTTGAGCTCGTCGGCCCTGTAGCCCGTGAGGGTGGTGGCGCTGGGAGACGAGTGCCTGACCCGGCCGTCCTGGTCGAGTATCAGCAGCAGGTCCTTGAGCTCCTCGACGACCTTGGCGGGCCAGTTCCGCCGCTTGGTGAACTCGGTCAGCGTCGAGGCGCCCTGCAGCTGGGCCTGCGGCGACATGCCAAAGCCAGGCATGGGAGCGGGGCCCGCGCCTGGCACGCTGTCTTCAGCTCCGCCGCCTCCGCCGCCGGCTTGGAACTGCTGCACGTCCATCGCACCGGCTTGTTGTGGCACCGCGCCCTGGTGGGCCGGGTTGGTATCCGAATTGTAGGCGGCGGCGGAGGACATGCCGGCCTCGGCAGGGTTATCGAGGTTCATGGGTATAGGGGAGGTGTCGAAGAATATGTTGTTGTCCACCGAGGGGTCGCCGAGGAGGGCCATCATGTCCTGGCTGTCGGTCATCTGTAGTCGTAAAAATGTGGGGTTTTGCTGGTCAGCTAAATAGCAAAATTGCGGAGGAGGCGGAGAGGGCGGGACAAAAGGCCCTGGGATGCAGCCTCGGCTGGAGCTGCCGGGAGCTGCAAGGAGCTCGGAAAGGGCGCGCGACACACACATCCCCTGAGGGGGAGGGCATGCTTGCGTGATTTGTGCGTGTGAGGGCGGCAGGATGCATGCACCGGGGCTCCCAAGCCAAGCAAGGGAGAGAGAGGTAGAGAGAGATAGAGAGAGAGAGAGAGAGAGGTAGAGAGAGATAGAGAGAGAGATAGAGAGAGAGATAGAGAGAGAGATAGAGAGAGAGATAAGAGAGAGAGAGAGAGAGAGAGAGAGAGAGAGAGAGAGAGATAGGGAAGGGTTGCAGAACTTACGCCCACCCCGTTCATATCGGGAATGACCATCTGGCCGTAAGAGAACATGTTGCCCGAAGGGGGCGGCGGCGGCGAGCCGTGAGACATCACAGCCAAGACTGAGCTGAGCTGGAGATGCGGGTGTCCTTCCGGTCGAAGCTATCCAGCCTATCGCTGGAGATGTGGGAAAACCGTCTCGGCCGTAGCAATTACTCTTGCTAATACGTGATTGTGTCGGTAACGGGCGCGGCACCCGGGGTGGCATGGGGATCTTGTTCTTCTTCTTCTTCTTCTTTCTGTTCTCTTTCTTCTTTTTCTTATTCCTCTGCCGGACGGAACGGATCTGGCCTGCCGTCTAGAATCTCTCTGCCTTGGTCAAGGTGGTGCTAAGGAGCTATAATTCCGCAGGCCGTTCCAGCCTCGCATGGCACTGGTCGTCGTAAAAATCCTCTTGCAGGATGCCTCATCAGGACGGGGTCTGGTATTGGAAAGGTCTGACGATGCCCCTTTGAGTGTAAACGGGGCAGTGCAGAGGAGGTAGGGAAACAGGAGAGCCCTCCTCAAGATCCTTAGGAAGGTAGAATGACCGTGTGCGAGTGCGCTTGTGTATGTGCGTCTGTGTGTGCGACATGCAAGTGTGTACCGGATCTAGGCATAGAAAGAGAGAGAGAGAGAAGTGTGCAGTGAAACTGTTGCAAGGAGCGCGGTCGATCGGCGAGGAGTGGAAGCACAGAGGTTGTACGCAGTACGGTCGTACAACTGGGAAAACAAGGCGGGGCTGCCCAGAATGGCGTCCTGAGCGCGAGCCTCCAAGAGATAAGGAAACTAAAATACAATAATAATGTTCGAGGGCGCGATGTAGAGTTTTTCTTTAAAATCCTCCCCCAGACTGCCCTCTGTTCTCTTCTTCCTCTTTTTTGTCGATATGAGAAGTGGAGGGGAGGAAACATGGGATTGTAAGCCGTTGGGATGGGGAATTGCACAATTGCAGTCTCTGACTCTAGGGACCCCACTCCCACCTTGCCCCCTCCCAAAGACAAAAAACCGCTCCTCCTCATGCTTGGGCCGTTATGGGATCTGACCAGGACCTGTGAGTTGCAGCTGGGACTGGGGTGGGATGACCTTCGAGCTCCATGGCAGCCCTGGCCCGACTGAATCGTCAGCTAGCCAAAGTCTTCTTTTTGGCAGCAGTTATCTTTTTTGGTGTCTGAGGAAAACAAATAGCGCATAACGAAGGGGGAGAGTCAGTCACACATGCACAACCCACACAACACACACACAACAGGAGAAACGGTCCATCGTCCGTCCTACACCATATACTAACCATAGCCATGAGTGCTCAATGCAGGGTACATCCATCACCCAGGGACAGGTCGAAATAGTAGTCATCGGGCCTGAGACATGTCTTTCGAGTGCCAGGGAGGAGACACTAGAGCGGGGCCGTGACTTGCTGCCGCATGCGTTTTACTATGTAGAAACCGTTCTGCAGCACTAATCTCGGTGTAACCCCTCTCTGCCTGCTTCGGCTTCAGTGGTACTTTGTGCCACACAGAGTACACTCACTGTACCCCATACGTCTGTACAGTGCAACAATCACTCGTTTCTAGTCCAGCTTTCTTTAATCATGTTGAACCTGCGCTCAACGAAACTTGACATGGAAGCGAGCTGCATCCAAAGACCCGGAGCTTTTACTCCTTCCCCCAATGGCACTCCTTTTTTTGTCAAACCCAAGCCTTGCGTGACCCCAAGCTGACCAACATATTGGCTAGGCTAACGACGGTCTACACTTATAGGAGAAGGGAGGGTCGATTGTTTTGGGGGGACGGAGGACCTTGATGAAGGGGCATCGGCATGATCTTGTCTGTAGTCAAGTCAAGATGTCGATGGCCGTTCAAGCCCCTGGCAGAAGCAGCAAGGGACGGGAGCCTCTCGGCGGCCCTGGGCATCCAAATAGAGCTCCTAGATGAGACAAATCACGAATAAGCGCAGCGAAAAGCCTATAGTTCCGCTCCTTTGACGTTTATTGCCCATGGCCCCGAGACCACATCGATCTGACCGTGAGGAGTTGGCCTGGCAAAGCTCTGGATAAGGCTTGGCGGGCCAGAGCTGAGGCAGCAGTGCACGTGGGAGCGCGAGGCAGGCACGCAGGCTCTCAATGGCGCTCCCCACTTGGCCCCCGCTAGGCCAGGCAACCAACGCGCCCGGCCGTGCTTTCTTAATTGACGACGCGAACGTGCCTCGTCTGTCTGATTTGAAGCCCTCAGCTAAATGAATTTTTCTCTTGCGTTCACTGTCCCACGTTGTCGGCCTTCCGATCTACCGCATGGGAGGGCGCTATTCATCTCATAACCTTCAGTTTCCCATCTCTTCTTCTGTTTTCCCTTCGTCCTGTCTGGCGAGCGCCGCCAACCTCCGGCGCCATGTCGCGCATCGACGGCTTGTCCGTCCAGGGCATACGGTCCTTTGCCCCTGACCACCGCGAAGCCATCAGCCTCTACACCCCGCTGACGCTCATTGTTGGGTACAATGGCTCTGGCAAGACAACCATCATCGAATGTCTCAAGTATGCCACTACGGGCGAACTGCCACCCAACAGCAAGGGCGGCGCCTTCATTCATGACCCCAAGGTATGGGAGTGACCCCCGGAAGATATACTCCTCCTCTCTCTCACATGCTGACTTGTGCTGCCACCCCCCTCCTCCCCCAGCTCTGCAACGAGAAGACGGTCTTCGCCAACGTCGGCCTCAAGTTCACCTCCCTCAACGGAACCCAGCACAACCTCCACCGACGGCTCCAGGTCACCCTGAACAAAGCCGGCGCTCGCTCGCTCAAGACCCTCGAGTCCAGCTGGAAGGTCGACGGAGAAGAGAGGCACACGTCTTCCAAGAAGGTTACTGCCGTTGACGAGGAGATCAGCACCGAGCTCGGCGTCTCTCCGGCCATCCTGGACTCGGTCATCTTCTGCCACCAGGACGAGTCCCTCTGGCCCATGAGCGAGCCAGCTGCCCTCAAGAAAAAGTTCGATGAGATATTCGAGGCCCAGAAATACACCAAAGCCGTCGACCAGCTGAAGCTCGTCCGGAAGAAGCAGGGCGAGTCCCTGCGCAGCGCCCAGATGGAATTGAAGCAGCAGGAGAGCGACAAGAAGATGGCCTCCGAGAACAGTCGCCAGATCCAGGAGCTGACTGCGGAGCTGGAGGCGCTGGACAGGGAAATGAAGGGCCTGGAGGAGAGGATCAGAGAGGCACAGGGCAAGGCCAAGGGCAAACGGGAGGAATCCGTCCAGTTCCACAGCATCCTGGTCGACCTCAAGAACTTACAAGATCAGTTCACGTTCAGACAGGATGCTGTCCGAGAGCTTCGAGACTCCATCGACATGATGCCTGGCGGCGACAATGAGCTCAAGAGCACCCTGGACCGGTACGAGGCACGCCTGGACGAGCTCGGGACGAAAATTGACAAGGACACGGCCCAGTATTACGACCTCGAGGAGAATGTGAATGCTACCCGGGCGGACCTGAACGCAAAACTGGGCGAGAAGGGTCGCCTCGAGTCCGACAAGGAGAAGTATGAACGCCAGCTCCAAACCCGCATTGAGATGACAAAGGAGGCCGCAGCAAGACACGGCATCCGGGGCTTCAATCACGACCTCGACGAGGATCAGGTGCATGCTTTCAACGACAGGATCCGTGCAATCTTCAACAGCAAGAAGAAGGAACACGAGAGGCTTCAGAACGAGCTGACCAGAGCGGCTGACGAGGCCGGCGTAAAGATATCTGCCTTGGAGGGCAAGAAAAGCTCCTTGGGATCAGAACGAGCATTTTCCAAGCAGAACAAGACGGAAAATGATCGCAAGGTCAAGCGCCTCCAGACAGAAGCCGACTCCATTGACTGCGATGAAGGTCGCGTCAACATCCTGGAGAAGACCACAGCGGCACTCCAGGAGCGCTACCAGAGCGCACAAGATGACTTTAGCCAGAGCGACTGGGAGGGCAAGATCCGGGATGCCAAGGCCGAGCTGGGTGATCTCGAGAAGAGAAACGAGGAACTGAACTCGGAGCTTGTCAACTGCACCCGACTGTCCAGCGAGCGCGCACAACTAGATCTTCGCAGAAAGGAGATGAAAGAGCGTGAAGGCAATCTCGACAGCTTGGTGGCCACCTACAGCGGGCGGATTTCCACCCTTCTGAAGCGCGATTTCGATCTCGACTCATTAGCTTCGCACTACAGAACAGCGGTCAGCGAGCAGGGTGCCGTCGTGAGGGAGGCAAAGGCAAAATGTGATGCCCTCCAGAAGGAGCTGGACCAGCGAGACTTCGAGCTCGCCGAAGCACACAAGCGACAGACGACCACGCAGGAGACCAGGACCAAGTGCGAGCAGTCCGTCATCAAGGTCCTCAAGAAAGTAGCAGAATCCCCAGATTCCGTGACCGTGGACGACTTCAACGAGGAGATCGAGTCGCTGGAGGAGGCCAAATCCGTAGCCGAGAAGGATCTGGCCCTGTTCGACGAGATGAAGGCATATTATGTTCAGGCGGAGACAACCTTGAACACCAAGAACAGGTGCCATCTTTGCGACCGTACCTTTGAGGACGACCGGTCCAAGTCGAAGCTCCTGAAGAAGGTCGCCAAAGCTCTCAGCGAGCACGAGAAAGAGAGCATACAGCAAGATTTCAAGGACGTCAGTGAGAAGGTTGCCCGGCTGACCGCCGTCCGTTCCGACTACGACGGCCTCTTGCGGCTGAGAACGGAGTCGGCCAAGCTTAAGAGAGAGATCGACGAGGCGCAAGGGAGGCGGGAGGAGAAGCTCCGGCAGCTGGAAGCCGCCGCGGACCAGCACAGCAAGGTGGCCGAGGTGCTGAACGAGATCGAGTCTGTCTCCAAGAGCGTCTCAGAGCTCACACAGCTGCACAGCCAGATCCGGGAGTCCAAGGAGCAGATCGGAAGGCTTCAGTCACAGTCACAGATGAGCGGCACCGGCCGCAGCGCTGACGAGATCCAGCATGCTCAGTCGGTGAACTCGGACAAGCTGAGGGAGGTCAAGAAGGACCTCGAGAACGTGACCCGGGACCGCCAGCGCAGCCTAGACCTCATCAGCAACCTCGAGCTTGAGCGGAGCGAGACCAAGAACAAGCTCAACCAGGCGAGGCAGCAGATGGAGAAGAAATCGTCACTGTCGAGTGATATCAAGGTCCTGCGGGAAGAAAACCAGAGACAGGACGAGACGGTCTCCAGGATCGACGAGGAGCTCAAGACGCTTCAGCCCCGGATTGATGCCGCCAGAGGCCAGCGCGACGCTGAGCTGGAGAGGAGCCGTGAGAAGGCCAAGATTGTCGCCGACGAGCGGGACACTATCGCCAACACCCTCAGCAGGCTCAAGCTCATTGAAGACGACATCCAGGACTATATCGATCGTGGCAAAGCCTCCTCTCTTGCCTCCGTCGAGCGGGCCATTGTGGCTCTGCAACAACAACACGAACAGCTCAGGAAGGAGATGGATGATGTCACAAAGCGCATCAATGGCCAGAAAGAAGAGGTTGCCCAGGCCGACCGCAGGAAGAAGAACATCAACGACAACTTGCGGTACCGCGATCACTGCCGGACCCTTGACAAGCTCGTCGTGAAGATCAAAGAGCTTGAGGCTCACGATGCACAAGAGGACTACAACCGGCTGGTGGAGGAGGCTCAAGAGCTGGAAGACGAAGTGAGCCGTCTGACGGCTCGTGTCAACACGATCGCTGGTGAGAGCGGTGCCAAGGACGACAGCCTGAAGAAGAGATTGCAGACGCACCAGACATTCTACGAAGGCGTTGAGGAGAGGTACAAGGAGACCAAGATCAAGGTGGACACCAAGAAGCTAGCCATCGAAGACATCCAGACCTACAGCCAAGCTGTCGACAAGGCCATCATGCAGTTTCACGCGCTGAAGATGGAAGAGGTGAACCGCATCGCGGGCGAGCTGTGGCGCGCAACGTACCAAGGCACGGACATTGACACGATTGCCATCCGGTCCGAGAACGAGAAGGAGACGGCCAATTCGTCCTCGACACGCCGCTCCTACAACTATCGCGTCACGATGGTCAAGCAGGACACAGAGATGGACATGCGAGGTCGCTGCTCTGCCGGACAGAAGGTGCTGGCGTCCATCATCATCCGTCTGGCCTTGGCTGAGTCCTTTGGCGTCAACTGCGGCCTCATCGCGCTGGACGAGCCGACGACGAACCTGGACAGCGACAACATCCGCTCGCTGGCCGTGAGCTTACACGGCATCATCAAAGCACGCCAGGCGCAGGCCAACTTCCAGCTTATCGTCATCACGCACGACGAGGAGTTCCTGCGCCACATGAGGTGCAACGACTTCTGCGACAAGTTCTACCGTGTCAAGAGGGATATGAACCAGTGCAGTGTCATCAGGAAGGAAGACATCTCAATGATTACAGAGTGATGGCGATGATGATGATGATGATGATGATGGGCTCTCTCTCGGCATGTGGTGACGAGAACCAGATACCACGAAATGGGGCGGGATAATTGTGGCGTTTTGCATTACAGGCAGCCGGGGAAAACCAGCATTTTGCTATCATTTGAGCGAGCAGGGAGGTTTAAAGTATTGCTTTCTTAAGTCCTTGCACCCACGGCACAGCAGCATCTGAGTGGTTCATCATGCGAGAAAGGCAGGGTGACCTAATGCGATGATTTTTCGCCATGACAAGCGCACTTTCCACGAGTATGTACTTATGTATCGAGAGATTTTGAATGCCCATCATCACCATCAGCGGCCGAATTGAATGTTTACTTGTGACATTGCTAGTAGATACACTTTTGAGGTGTGTGTATGTTCGAGACGCCGGAAACCCCTTTTCCCCCTTTGCCCCAGACAGAAAGCATTGCAAGACCAGACACAAACTTGTACGTTGTGACAGCCCAAGACGCATGGAAAAGTTCGTTAAGAAGAGACATAAAAAAGAAAAAGAGGAACATTAAGCAATTTTGGGCATCTGATTGCTTTTCCTACCAGTCCACCCCGCCAAAGCCATTGCTGCCGCCGCTGCCGGGACCGTCGTCATCAGCGCCTCGCCGTGGCCTCGACTTCTCTGGGCTCGGGTGCATGGGAAGGACAATATCAACCCCTGCAACCTCGACATCTTCCTAGTCTGTCTTCTCGGTGGGTTCTGCTGCGTCCTCTTTTTGTCCTTCCTTCTTCTCGGACGAGGTTGACTTAGTAGGACCGGTCTCTGCCTTTTCATCAGTCTCTTTACCCTCCGTCTCCTCCGGCTCGGGCTTCGAGGCATCTTCGAGCCCGCTTTGTCCAGCACCCGGCGCCTTCTCGCCAGGGCCCGCCTCATTCTCATTCTCCTGCTCCTCCTTTCCAGGCGAACCCTTTAGCCGCTTCGACTCCGACTCGTCGATAGCTTCCTCGGCCTCGCGTTTGCCGGGTGCAGGACTTGGTAAGGCTGACATAGTGGCCGAAGAGGGCTCGGTGTCCATGCCATCGGATGACTGCGCGTCCTCTGCTTGTGGTGTCGTCGATAACTCTCCGGCGTTGGTCTCGTTCTGTTTCTTGCTGCCCCCTGGCTAGCTTCGGGATCTCCTCCCTCGGCTTGGCCTGCAGCCAGGTTTTCCGTGTTATCTGTTGACGACGACGTCGTGATGGCGTCGCCGCTGCTCTCAGGTTGCGCAGCGCCCTCCTCGTCGCCGGCAGTGGAAGCCTGGGCCTCGTGCTTCCGCCCCACGGCGGCCTCGACATCGATCCCGCGCACCTCGACATTGCCTCCACCGCTGATGTGGAAGGTAGACGAGGTCGGCGTCTGGGGGCCCATATCCGCCGCGCCGATGAGGTCTGGCCCGCGGGCGTGTGGCGTCTCCTCCTCGTCTGCCATGTCCTCATCCGGCTTCTCGCTGCTGGAGTCCCTTGCTTCGCCCTCGCCGCCACCACCACCCTCCGCCATGGTCGTGTCAGCACCCTCCCCTGCCGTGCTCGTCGACGAGGCAGCAGCAGCACCCGCAGCAGGAGAGCTGGCCACCACCGGACCCGACCTTGTGAGCTGGTTGATAGGGACAATACCCGCCCTCTGCTCCTGGCGGATGAGCTCGCCCTGCGTGATGACCCTCTGCTGCTGCGCGGCGCTCATTGAAGAGATGCCGTTGATCGACACGGTCACGGTCTCGATGCTCCCCACGCCGTTGGGCCCATCGATCGTCTCCGTGCTCTCGGTCCGTACCTGTGGCTCGAACGGCCGCCCTTGGCCCTGGCCCTGGCCCTGGCCTTGTCTCTGTTGTTGTGGCGATGCCGACGGGCTCTGGCCCGGGGTCGCCGTTGCTGGTGCGCCGAGGGGGACGGGCCACCCTCAGAGCCCAGCGTGGACGACTCGCCCGACTCGGATCCGGCATCTCCGCCTGCCGCTGCCCGCCGTGCGAGCCACGGGATGGGCGTGAGCAGCGCACCGCCCAGCGCCTCATCGCTACCGACCAGTGCGCTGGTGCTGCCCACGGCAGCGGGGCCAAACTCGCCTTCCACGCCGCCCTCCCCCTCGTGGTGGTCGGCCCCGGTGCCGTTGGGCGACAGGTTCGACATGTCCGACACGGCGACCGGCAGCGGGTAGATGTTGTTACCGCTCGTGACGTGCACCACCCTGTCGACAGCGTGCAGGTATGCGGGCAGGGAGCGGTAGTGCCGCCGCGGCTCGAGGATGAGCTCGGCCAGGCGCTGGATGGTATGTGGTGGGTAGGTGTGGAAGGTGTCGCACAGCACGCTGGTGATCTCAGAGATCATGGCTAGGATCTGGGGCGGGAGAGCACCGGCCTCGAGCTCGACGGCTGGTGCTGGTGCTGGTGGCTGTTGTGGTCCTCCAGAGGCTGCTGGCGGAGGGGCGGACGGCACCGTGTTCTCCCTTGTTGGTCTCTTGGGATGAGGCCGCGGAGCTGCTGCTGCCGCTGCCATCGGCGGCGGCGGTCGCCCCATCCTCGTTACTCGGGGTCGGGGGCTCGGCGGCGTCTGAGGAAGAAGGCAATGGTGCGAGGAAGGATCGTTCTGGACCGGGAGGAAGGCCGTCCGTGGCGGACTCAGGAATACGCGGGATGGGGAAGTCGTTGCGCGCGATCTGGGATGACGCACAAACACATGTCAGCATCACGGGCGGCGCATCTGGCAGGTTCGAGATTTGAAGATGATCACCTTCTCGATGCGCGACACAAGCGTGGCAAGCAGGGGGGCCAGGACGAGCTGCGAAAGATGGGGGGTTCACATGTCAGCCGCGCCAGTCGCCCACTGCGAGAGATGCTATCGTGAGGGTGAGGGGGACTCACTAGTCCATGGTGCCGCCTGCGGCGAGCTTACGCAGGGTTTCCTCGTCGCCGCCATCTAGATCCATGATGGCTGCTATTCCGTATGGGTGATGAGAGAAAGTAGATTATGTGAGGTTGCGACCCGAGTTTACAGCCTCGCGATGCCACACACACACACACACACACAAAAAAAGTTGAGCCGTGCGGGATGATTGCATGGCGCTGGAGGCGCGCCAGTCTAGTGGCTTCTACCTCTCCTACCATAGAAATCATAATGATCCTATGACAACAACTGTTAAGGGACTCTCCAGTGGTTCTAGGCTCTGCTGCAGGCACTAGAGACCAGCAGGTCTAGCGTGCCCGACAGCTACAGTGCTCTTTCCCCAGCTTCAACCCCGGCCTGAGACCCACTGAACATGCGCTGTACATAGTAGCCCATAAGTACTACGTAAGTACTCAGTATGTACGACAGAGCATTAACTGACAGTGTCAGGCGAGAAAACCACCACGATGGTCAAGTATGGTTTCACATGCGAAAAGAAAGCCAGCACTGGCAAAAGCATACAGTCCTCCTTATTGGGAAACATGCTAGGCAAGAGCCTGAAATCTAGCGAGCCGTAGCCGAGGCAAAGAAAACGATCTTTCACACAGAGGTGGCCGTTTTCCGACCGAAACAACGTTTCTAACAAAAAAGACATGTCAAGGGTGTACTTCAGATATGTGCACAGGAAAGGGGGAAAAGGAGCAACACTGGGTTGGGATTCCGAGGCCGTGGTTTCATGAAGACGAGCGAGGATATCAGTCCTGTTGTCTGTAGGGCATTTGCATTGCCGAGTGCCAGGCTGGCAAGAATGTGGTGTTTTTTTGGCCGGGAGGTTCATGTCTGCCTCGCCGTAGCCTCGCGACCAATCTCAAAAGTGAGTACACAGAAGCATCCACAGCCAGACAACTATGACGCATGGCGAACCATCTTTTAGCTGATGAGACACCGGAGGGGGTTGGACGGACAAGGCCGATGAGACAATCTGGAGGCCACACAGCCGCTCGCTATATTGCTGCGGTACCATAGAAGAGCCGACCCTGCATGAGTATCACAGCCCTTCCCGAGAAGCAATATCGGATCAGAAACTTGCAGAACCGTCCAGCTGAGTCTGCTCGGTGGTTGCATCTTCCTCGTGTACCTAGCCTGAACCGTCCCACGGAACATATGATTGGCCTACAGGAAAAGCAGTGACTGGATGATCAACGGCTTCCTCCTGTTTTAGCTTTCAGCACTCGGCGTCTTCAGCTTGGTTCTGAGTTTCTTACCAAGTATTAGCCCTCTCCAGATGCCATGACCTGCTCTACTTACCATGGCACGGCGCATACATTGTACCACAGCGGTAGCATACTAAAGTACTTATGACATCGACATCTACAAGCCTGCTTGCACTGCACTTGGGGGCAGGATGATCAGCGCCCGATGTGGGGGTACGGAGCTGCAACCATGGCGTCCTGATCAACTGCATCCAGGTACTACTATGGTATAGGACTGTATGCTAAGGTGTGTGCTGAAAGGGTCCAGTACTATTTATAGTGACTTGCCCTGTTGGGTGTGCAAGTACCATAGTATGCACGCTGACGAAATATGCCAGAACAACTTTGGGCCGGCCCAAACATGAAAGTGTGTGTGAGAGAGAGGGCCATGTTGTGGTTTTGAGATTGCCCGACGGTGTGGCCGAGATACTGAGGGCTTCTCTTATCTGCTGTTGTGAGAAAAGTGTCAGGTCTGGACTCTTTAGGCTGGAGCATCTTTTGGTCATGTCGTTTGTAAAGAAAACAAGATAGAAAAAAAAAGGAAAGAAACTGCCTCGCGGGATAGACCATCTTTGGGCTGGAGGAGGGCCCTTTTGATCGCGTATCTGCACGTTCGTGAATCGCGCAATAAGAGGTGCATACGTCAGCGGGATTGTCCGCCGCGGTCCCGGGACCCGTATCCTGATGGGTTTGGAAGATGTCGGTTCGTCCATTTAAGGTCGTGGTCGACGTGTCCCGGGGATATAGGAAATGAGGTACGCGCATGCCCCGAGGGGAAAAAAAAGAAGCGAAAGGAAAGAAAAAATCGACCAAGGTGGATCTAGAGACAGTGTAGATGCCGGCACGATGAACCGACCCGGCTTGGCTCGTCTCTTCACGCAGCCTCGTAACAAATGAGTGAGTTCTATTATGTACGGAGGTACATGTTAGTACTATGACAGTGAGCAAGAGATAAGCACCACGCTGGATGAACAGGTGTGTGTGTGTGTGTGTGTGGGTGAAACGAGACTGTGTCGGTTCCTCGCCAGTTCGTGGGGTGACAGACCATCGGGGAGAACCAGGCGGTCGGTCCCTCCTCCAGACACTCCCTGGCGGCCGTTGCGTGGGCGGCCTCGTGATGTACCAAGTAGCGGAGAAAACAGGTATGACGACAGTTTTTGACGAGATTCGAACATTGGCGTCTGAGGGAAGACAAGATATTGCGCTACATATGCCATATATGGCATGTAGAGTCCTTGGGAAACGACCTCCTGAAAGGAGGAGGGGGCTATATTGTTGTGTAGGGGCTCAGCCACAGTGGCAGCTAGTCCTGGCAGCTGACGCTATGAGCAGCTATTCTCCCGCCAGACCCCGAGATTGGACTGGGGAGACCTTTCCTGCATGCACAGCCTTACCACCTAGGTACTTAGAAGTAATATACACACTACGTGATGGACTCTTGGCAGAACAGGTGTACGGACTACTACATAGTACAGACGTACATATTGCCGAGCCATCCATAATGACCACATAGTATACTTCATGTAGATTAAGATCTTTCGATCTGTGCGAGAAACAGCTCGTCTGTCCGGGCGTGAGCGTGCACCTGAGCTGAGGCTGCCCTGCTGCAGAGAAACATACTTTCACCAAACAGCCATGTACGCTGTACTTACCATAGTACGGACGTACATAGTACAAGTAGCAGGACCCTCCAGGGCCGTTTTTCGTAGTGTCAAGGCCCTCCCTGTTGTGTGACTCTTTGGAGGGGCCGCCTGGTCTTCCAATCCCCGTCAAGCCCATCAACTTTCTCCCCTCTCCACATTTTGGGTCCAGGTTGTCCGCCCTTCTCTTCTTTTCGACTCGAGGAAGAGACAGACCGTCAATCGAGATGCGATCGTCATCGGTTCTCGTTTATGCCGTATATATATATACATATATATATATACATATATATATACAGTACGTACATAGTACATACTTAGTAGTACATATTTGTGGTAGTAGACACGCTTTTTAAACTCTCATGACCCTCTTTTCGGTCGCCTCTGTCTTGCATAAACGAGACCTTCCAATTTTGATCTCGGCTGGGGCGGGTGGACTGAAGACTGCATGCATGTGCATAGTAGTTTTGTTCGGGACTGCCAATGGTTGGTGGACTGATTTACATAGCACCTGCTCTTCTTCCCTTCCTCTTCGAGCAGGGGAAACTGAAGGGTTTGAAGAACGGTTGGGTCAGCAGCTCTGCAGCAGCAAGTGTCTGGCCTTTTTGCTCCTTACACGATCACCCACGCACTCTAGAAAGCCCACCACCCCTGACGCCCCAAAACTGACCCCCTCCACGTTACCTTTTTTTCCTTTTTTTTTTTTTCCATCCGGTCCCTGGCGTGTTTCACCTCAGTCAGGCCCGTCATTGTCTCTCCCTCTTCCCTCCCCCACGCCTGATCTACCTGACCTGCCTCTTCTTTCCCCCTTCTTGTTTCTTTTTCGAGGGTCCTTGTGTCATCTGCACACACACAGAAAGAGATACACCCGCGACCACACACCGACCCTCCCAAAGTCTCGGGACTCTGAAGTCTTACCCCCCTCATCTCGTGTGTACGTGCTCAAACCTGCCAAGCAGCAGTTCAATATCCTGTGGAGACTGGCCCCGTCTTGATCTGCGGAAACGGGCCCCCATCTCAAGGACCCGCCCTATTACCTCGACCTGGTTGACCCTTCCACGCTTCCTAGGCAAGCAGGTTTACCCCTTGGCCTGTGCCACACACCACACACCACCAACGCCCTCACCCACACCCACACCCCCTCTGGAACCTTTTGTGGGGCTGTGTGGGCTTGTGGGCTGTGGACCTCTCCTTCTTGTCTAGGACTCAGCCATCCCAGGGTCTCTTCTCTTTTTTCTTCGCACAGCACCAGCAGCATCAAAGAAGCCCACCCACCACCACGAGCAGTGTCCCGCCAAGAGCGCCCATCATTTCTCCTCTTTCTCTTGTCTCTCCCTCCTCTCCCTCTCCCCCCCTCTCTCTGCCTTGTCAATCTGTCAGACTAAGCCCTGGTTACGGGGCATACCTGCAAGAGAACATCCCTGGACCGACTAACAGTAACACCTGCTCGGGTCGGCCTCGAGACTCTTTTTCAGAGATCCGCACCTGCTGCGCTCCATCGCCCCCGACTTTCCACCTGCATTCTAATTCGATATACCAACACCCACACCCGCCCAAAGAGATCCAACAGGGAGGCCCACAGGGGAGCGAACAAGAAAAAAAAAAAAAAAAAAGAAAGACGGAAGCCACGAGAATGTGAAGCGTTTATTGCCTTTCCTACAGCATTCATTCCTACATCGTCCACCAACCGAGCCTGGTGATCATCAATTGATCCCCTCCAACGAGCGACCTTCTTACCGTTCCTTCGTCACACACCCGCCGCCTCCTGCTGGTCCTGCGCTCGTCATCTCTCGCTCGTGTGAGCGGCCGTGTGATCTTCGTATTCCTTCCTCTCGCTAGGCACTCCGGCCAACAGCCAAGAACGACAACAACGACGACAACAATAACCAACGACGCCCCATCCAACGAGGCTGGACTGATTCCTCGCCCGCTGACCAAAACCCACTACTGCCTGCGCGCAATCCTTCCCGCCCGTCGCCCTTCAGAGGTCGACCGCCCTCACGTGTCTCCACCTCAGCTCAGCTGCTCGCTGCGACAGATCCGTCCACTCCCCATCTCGACACCGACAATCCTTATTACGGCTTACGGCACAACATCATCGTCGGCGCGCCCTCTCCATCTCCTTTCCCGCCACAACCCCCTCACCACCCCCGACACTCTTTAATTCTCACTGACGCCCCGACTGCGGTCTTCTATCGGCTCCTCCCTTCAGGAGTCGATCCCCAACTCGCCCGCCCTGGCTCCACGCGATAATCGGCGGTCTCTGCTCTCCGCCGACCCTGCAGCCTTCTATCGCCTCGACGACGGGAGCTCAGAAGGTGGTTACTTTCACAGGGAGGGCCTTGCCCCTACCTCCAGACAGCGCGCCAGCATGAACCGGAATAGCCTCGACTTCATGGACGGGCCATGGCCCAAGGCGTTCTTCGCCGTCATGTCCATACAGGCCATAATATGTATGGCCTTTGAAGTGTAAGAAGAAAGAAGAAGAAAAAAGAAGAAAAAAAACCTCCGGCGAACCTGCTTCCTCGTTCATCATACAGTTCATATCGTTCGCCGACACATTGGCCCCCTGACTGACGCATCGCTGTTTGCCCTTTTATTTAGATTCACGTTCGCCATGTTCCAGACCCATCTCTCGTCGACCAGCGAACCCACCGATAGTAACACGACTGCCCAGTACAAGACCATCCCGACCTTCCTGACCCTCTTCATCTTCGGCTTCCTGTACCAGCTGGTGCTCACCTGGGACGCCCTGCGCCTGAAGAACACAATCCAGATCATCGGCCTCTGCATTGCAAACCTCGCCCTGCTGGTCTACACCGCCATCCAGATCGACCAGATCTACACGGCCATCAGCGACCTGGGCAGTGCCGACGCCCTCTCCGGAGAGTACGAGAACTCAAAGGGCGTCCAGGTCACTGCAGCAGAGGCGCTCTGGGGTGAGGTGCAGGGCTTCCTCATCGCCATCCCCATCATCCTGGCGGTCTTCACCATTATTCTGTCATATGTCGCCTGGAAGCTGTACCAGGTCTTTGCCTGGGACATCCTCAAGCAGATCGGGGCAGACTACAGGATGAAGAAGAGGTTCCTGGACTACCAGGTAAGCTCATGGGTCACGGCGGGGCTTCTGTGGTCTGCGACCGACCGGCCGACCGACTGACTAACACGCTTCATACTTACTAGGTCTACATCGCCCTGCTCAAGTTCGATTTCTTCTTCTTCCTGGGCTTCACCGTGCAGTTCGTCGTCGTCGTCGGTGGCTACGGCAAGGCCGAGTACTACCTCACCATCGCCGCCATGCCGGTCACCATCTTCATCCTCCTAGCCGCTGCCTACTTCACCCGCCACGAGAACAAGACCGGGTCCTTCAGCGTCGTCGTCCTCTATTTCGGAGGCCTCGCCTACTTCATCTTCAAGCTCTTCCGGATCTACCAGCGTGCCCAGCAGTACATGCCCGTGCGCAAGAGCTTGACCGCCTTTGCGGTTCTGGCGATCTTGTTGCTGATCTGCACCGTCGTCAACGCCTTCTACTGCATGAACAACTACGGCAACGGACTCAAGGCCCATCTCCTCAAGCCCAAGACCGTCCCTGAGAAGAGTGACGACGGCAGTGTCGACATGCACCACCTGAAGCCGACGGCACCGACCAGGATGACGATCGATTAAGACAAACCCTCTGCTGTGTTTTCCCGGCTGCCAGGTAGAGGAGGCAGGTTTGTTTTTTTCCCCCTTTTTCTTAGACATACACGCCGGATGACGGATCACACGACGTAATGACCGACTCGTTCGTCCTCAACAAAAAAGGTCCCATCCCGCCAGACCTTAAGCACCGAGATATACGGGAAACGGTCACATTGCCACCCAATTTGGCAAAGCAGGGACGACGAAGCACGAATCTGAATTTATACCACATAAATCTTTGAATAGGATATCTCCCACAACCATCTGGGATCTACCTTTTATACCGGCGTTCTTGAAGGGGGGCCTATCTATCCCCCAACGGATAAGGGGAGGAGGGTATTTTGGGGGTGTGTGGGCGTTTACTGGAATTTTCAAGTGTCAGTCTGCTCTCCCTAGACGAGGCGAGCAGGTGTTGCGTTGCGTTGGCTTGGGCATTTACTGGGGGCCGGGATCGAGAAACAAAATCCAAAGAGTTGTCAGAGGGTGGTGGATGTGATGGAGGGGTTGTTGGCGAGGGCTGGATTGCCTACAAAGGGGGCCCTGAGCATTTACAGCGGGATATACTCTTTTTTTTTTTCCATTTCCTTTTATCTTTAGTCTTTGTCTGCTTCTTTTCTTTTCTTCTTCCACTTCCGAGTGATACGCCTGATTTATTTGTTTGATACCTACCTGGGAAGGGGAGATATAGGTCCCCACCCCATCATCGGCTTGAGCAACGGAGCAAAAACATTTCTTGTCCTCGTTCATCACTTTGACTTTCCTGAGTGTCTCCCATTAATGATTGCTTTAAGGTGAGGCGGTATGATGGAGGATGTAGAATTTTCTCGTGACTATGCGCGCCGTGTGAGGAGGCTTAAGACGGGCGGGCATGGGAGGCCTCGAGGACTGATTTCGTCTAGTCTGACAGGTGATCAAGACCAGAACAATAGCTGTGGCTGTAGCTCGCGAAAAAGAAAAAGACTCGTTTCTAATGTCTGATAAAGCATGATGAAGCAGAAAAAAAGGTGTGCGTGAACCACGAAAAACGCAAAGAGTGTACTCATAATCGCTTGGACTCATCATTGCGCTAGAAAGATATATAAATACACACTGTGGCATAACATAAGGGACCCCCCTCCTTTTCTCCTGGTGGCCTATGGCCGCATCGCTGTCTGCGTTGTGGCCCCGCCCTGGGAAAAATACTCAAAGTGCTCTCACCCACGTAGTGAATAAGCCGCTCCAGTGCCTGAGGGCGAAGAGGCCCATAATGATGACCTTTTAGCAATATTGGACTTCCTCCTCGTTTTCCGCATTGTTGCTCTGTCAACTGCGATTTGGAAGGGGAAGAAAAAAACCAAAACCAAAGTGCATCTTACCAGAGCTTCAAGAGAAAAGCCTGGTCAGTCTGGTCTATCCTCCTCCTCCTCCTCCTCCTCCTCCTCCTCCTCCTCCTCCTCCTCGATAGCCTTCAACCATGGATCTTGGGGTAGGATGATGATATCCTCAGGCAAGACTTCCAACTGTCCGCTCTACAGAATGATCTGTCTTGCCTCGCGCAGCTGGCCCTCTACAGGGCAGTAGGGGCATTTGAACCGGGAATGGCTCCTGACCAGGTTTCGGAGCGACTCCTTGGCCAGGACGTGCCCGCACGGGAGCATCATGGGCGGGTTCTCGTCGGTGGTCTGCTCCTTGGAGACGGGGCAGACAAAGATGCTATGGTATATCATGCTCCTCGGCAGGGGCGTCTCGAAGGCAAGCTCGCTCGCGGTGGTCCACGACGCGCGCGCCGCCGTCATCTGCTCGACGTACTTCATGAGCCGGGGCAGCGAGATGGCCCCGGCGGTGACGGCGACGTAGAGCGGCGACTCGGCCGAGAGCCCGAGCAGCGAGCAGAACTCGCGCGTAAAGGACGCGGCGATGTCGTCGAAGCTCCTGTCGCTTGCGGGGTCCGACGACGAGAACAGGGCCGCGTACGGCGAGTCGGCCAGGTTCGACTGGAACACGAGCGCCGAGGCCAGCTGGGCGATCTCCTTTGCGTGCCGGTCGGCGAAGCGCGGGAATTCAGATTTCGCGTAGTGCATAGCTGCCGGGACCCCGCCTCCGAGCCCGCCGTGGCCCCTGGGCTGCTCCTGCTGGATCAGATAGATGTACTGCCGCTTGCACAGCTCGAACTCGAGGTCGGACCCGCGGGCCTCGAGCTGGCGGGTGTTCTGCTGAGCCCACCGGATCGCCGGCAGCAGATTCTGGTTCTTGAGCTCGGACAGGATGGCGTACATGTCCGCGAACTTCTCCTGTAGCTCGTGGGACTGTAGCTCGGGCGCGAGGGGCACGACGCCGTAGCCTTCATCAGACACGCTGACGGGCGGCGAGGGAGTCGGAGACCCTCCCAGCAAGATTTTGGATTCTCTGGACAACGCCCGGTAAACCTCTCTCTCGGCCTCTGCGTCCTTGATTCTGTCGTCGCTGCGTGGTATAGGCGTGTACTGGTGGTGCCCGTTGGACGGTGCACCCTGGCCCTCACCCACAGTGACCTGCCCCTGTGGCTGACCAGCCTGCTGGGATTCTTGTATGAAGGTCGACGCAACATTGAACTGGCCCTCTCGCAGCAGGTGCCATGTGATGGCGCGGTTGATCAGCTCGGCGTTCTTGGCCATCGCATTATCGTCGGTGGGGAGAGCTCGGGCGGGAAAAGTCCTGTTGAGCACCTTGACAGAGTCCTTGCGGACCTTGTCGACCTTCCTCAGGTCCTCATTGATGGCGTCGAACCCTTCCTTCACGGGGTTCTGGAGCTTGGTGAGGGTGAGGCTTGCGGTATGGGGATCGGAAGCTTGAGGGTCCAGCGCCGAGGAGTCAGTAACAAACGGGGTCAGGCCTTGTGACGGCTAAGAAGCTGGCTTGGACTGCGGCTGCTGCGCACCTTGGGCTATCTGCTCCCGTGCCTGCGTCAGGATCTCTATTATCTTGTCGACATCCTCGACGGCGGCTGTGAGGCGCTCGGTGGTGCCGTTTGCCAGACGGTCGAGCTCGCTCAGGAGGCCGGGTATGTCTGTTTCCATAATATTACTAATGAGGAAGATGGTTTAGGTAACAAGTAGCAAGAGTCAGGTTTCCAGGTGTATGTTTGTTTGTAGAGGTTCTATCTCGGAGCGTTGAGGAGCGGTGCTGTTGGAGTGTGTGTGTGTGTGTAGTGGAAAGGTGGGAAATGGTACAGGACTCCTCCAGGGTGGGAGATGAAGTCACTCATGACGGCTGCTGTACCTTTGGCTACTATGGCGCTTTGGTGTAAGATCGGGCCAAGCTAAGGTACACAGTACTTAAGCACAGCAGCTCAACACAAAGTCACATAACCTCAGCACAATAAGTCTTAAGTCATATAACGGTTCATGGCAAATCCAACCGCGAAGATGTAATTATCCGTTTCCAGTGAGATGTAGTCTTCTTGATCACCAAGTCACAAATATAGTCCTGCGAGTTGAAGTCATTCCATTGCTTGCCCTCTTGTACTCCGTACTATGACAGCACAGCAGGAAACCCCACTGGAGGCACCGTCCCTTAGGGTGCTGCACCCCCTGTTTACCCCACCTAAAGGTGCTGTGTCCCACTGTAGCGGCCCGAGCTCACAGCCCCTATTTTCTGGACGCTTGCTTGCTGCCCTCTCGGGGGCAGTCCAGGTGAGTGACGACGACCAACGCTTGCAAAACTGCCGTCACATGTCATCCAGCCTTCCCAGCAGCGCGACCCAGCTTCTAGGGAACTGTCCCCGGGGAGCAACACCAAAGAACACAGGACCCTCATACTGAAGCTGACAACTCTTCTCCTGTCGGTCCAATATGCGTTTAAGCCTCCTGATCGGTGGCTGGATGCAGAAAGACCTGTCGCACTGGAGGATATAGTGACGAGGTGACGGCTTGACCTCCCCAGGGGAAGAAGGCCAGAGGCCATGTCTCTCAAGGTGCCTCTTCCTGACGGGCGAGCCTATGGCGAAGATGAGACCACCCAGATGGGTACCATGGCCCATCAGAATCCAGGACGCACCAGCGCACCGCCTATAGCTGGCGACTCCAGGTTCGACGGCACCCTCTCCTCAGAAGCTCCCTCGCCTGCTCTCTCGCCTGATCCGGATCGCCGCAACTTTGCCTTGGCGGATCCTGTTGCCTTCAGGTACGTGCTCTTGTCTTCTTCGAAATGCCGCCGCTTTCTGGGTTTTCGTAACTAACCATACTCCTCGTGAGTAGATACCTCGCCGAAGACTCATCCGTCAAGGTCGTCGAGCACCGTGTCGTGCTCGAGGGATACGAACTATACCTGGTCGAACAATGGGCATGCTCGCGCCAGTCGCCGACCCTCGTCATTGTCACATATACCGGAGACAGAAAACATTCGGTGGTGGTGGGCGTGCTGTCAGTGCCGGCAGACGAGAGCCTTTGGACGCCGCGGCTGAAGGTCTACTTCAAAGCAATACAGCAGTATCATGCAAGGCCGAGGGAGACCAAGTTTGGCGAGCTGATGGTCACGAACCTGAGCAACTTCCCCTCTGCCCTCACCGTGATTATCGTCCCAGACGGTGATATCAAAGCACACAGGCAAGCGTTTATCGTGAACGAGGACCTGAAGCGCATGGGCTGTTCCGGCAGGTCAGGCATGAGCCTGGCAGAGCCAACGCCAGCGACCCAGGCCAAGTTCTACTCGACATACAAGATCCACGAGAAAGTCCCGTTCCCCGACGCCGTCATGGACCTGGTCAAGCTGTGTCAGGTGGCCCTCTTTATCTTCGGCATGTTGGAGCAGGCATACATCGATGGCCTGCTGTGCGATGTGACCGAGACTGCCATCGGCAACTGGTGGACAGAGGTCGGGTCCGAGTACTACAACATGGAACCGACCGACGGCATCCTGGGCCCTACCACCGTGGCAGCGCTGCTGGGCAAGCTCATGGGCGCAAGGAACCGGCTGAGCTCCTACGGTGCCCCTGTGACCAAGGACGTGTTTGATATCGAGCACACCAAGCGGGCCATTGGTCACTTTCAGAAGTCCCAGAAGCTCGAGAAGACCAGGAGGCTGGACAGGCAGACGCTGCGCCTGCTGCACAATGTGACTGCCAAGGCAGCGGCAGGCGAGGAATGGGGCGTGCAGAAGGCCATCAACTCGACCGTCTCCCAGTTTGGCAAGAGGGGCGAGATCCTGAGTGGCGTCATCGGTACGCGCGAGAAGGCCGGCATCAGCGAGATCGAGACTGTCGATATCGACAAGTTCAGAGAGCTGGTCCATGGCGAGCAAGGCAAGTGGCTCTGGCGCGGGAAACCGCGGAGGGTGGCTCCAGACAATCACGACCGGTCGATCCCCGACATGACCAACATCCTCTTTGGTAAAGAGGAGGAGAAGGAGAGAGAAAGGGAGAAGGAGCAGCAGAAGGAGAAGGAGAAGGAGAGAGAATCCGCGGGTCTAGGCCGCAATATCTCGTTCCCGCCCGACGAGCCGGACCTGTCCCTGAAGACGAGAGAGACGATGATTAGCATGTATTCCATGCCTACACCAGGCCCGACCTTCAACGCTTCGGAAAGTCCCGCGGACGGGGCCCTTCACAAACAGATGTTCAAGAGCGTCGCGGACCGAGTCAGCGATGCGCGCTCTGGGCTCGGCCGCATCAGGGATGCTGTGGGCGGAGGTCTCAAGGGCCACTCCAGTCGGCCATCGAAGGATGAGTCCGCGGAGGCCTTCGCACTCAGTCCGAGCATAGGAAGCTTGGTTCAGTCCACGAGCCTCATCTCAAGCCCCGTGGCGTCGAACTCAGGAAAAGCGTTCACATGGCAGAACAAGCCTCAGGAGTATCTGAATGCGTTTCAGAGGAAGCATCCAGATAACGTGCAGGCTGTGAGTGAAGCCACGCAGACGTCCCGCACGACCTCTACAGCAATCCTGTCCCCCCTGCAGGAACTTGGACACAAAAGCTCGGCAGTGGACGGAGACCTCGATGCGCGAAAAGACCTGACCGTCGATGTCTCGGCCGCACCGTCTACCGTCGACGAAGGCGATCTTCTAGGACCGTTCTTGCAGGCTGAGCGTAGCGGAGACCCCTCGTACTCAGTGCTACAGAGACGGCACAGCGTTGCAACACCAGAGGATCCGCTGGACCGCCCCCTTGAACGAGAACCGCTGGCCTCGCCGGCTCTCGTTCAGCGCCGCCTCGGAGGCCGTTCTGTGCTGGGACGAGCTCGTCGACCTGGATGAGCAGCCCGCCACTCTCGAGGAACAGCTGGCCGCAGCAGAACTCACACAATCTCTCTACAGCCACATCCTCACGCTCCAGACCTCCCTCTCACCATGGGTCACGTCCAAGGTCAACGACGTGGAAACACTAGAGGAGGCCTACAAGGCCCAGGACGAAAGCCTGCAGCAGGCCTACTATGCCTTCAGCGACGAGCACCAGCGCATCAAGCAGAACTCGGCCGAGATGATCGCCGAGGAGAAGGGCAGGGGTGACCATGGCGGTTAAGGACGTCGAGGTCCAGGTTGCGAAGCTGGAGTACGAGATCAACGCACTGCTGTCCAAAGTACAGGATGTGGAGGACGGGGTGGCCGGCTTTGAGGCCAGCGTCCTCGAGGTGGAGCAGCAGGCCGAGGAGCTGAAGAAGCAACTCGAGACGGAGAGCTTCCTGCACTGGCTGGTGAGGACGCTCACGGGCATCGGCACAGGGCCGAATATCACGAGAGAGGCTTAAATTGCGCAGGAAGGTGTTGACCAGGCGCTTGGTGATTTTGGGCTGGGTTTTTGCTTCGGGCGCATACATGAGCGAGACATCTCCATGTTCACAGCATACTTGAGCCTCGGAGAATGGAGTTGGGCGGCTTCTTATCTACGTCTACATGGAAGAATTAGTATATCAGTCATGGTCTGAAGGCCACGGAGCGAGTTTGATTTTTTTCTTTTCTTGATCTTGATCTTTTTCTTTTGAGGAGGGAGAAGAATATCTATAGCATAATATCACATACCCATGGGGTATCAAGTCAAGCCTAATAATGCACACATGTGAATCCCACAGCCTGAAAGCGATTTTCCCCCGTCCGCCCAAACCCAACTCCCCGTTCGATTCCAAAAACCAGGCCTATCCCCGTTGGAAAAGAAACTCGTGGTCGACTGTTCTACATGGCCAACTCTTCGAAGCATGCGAAAGTGTACCCATAGACTTCCACATAGGGCAGCTTCAAAAGGTATATATGACTAGCGATTGCGCGCGACAATCTCCATCCCACGGCATGCTTAGCAGCATCTCAACTTCGCGCGCGTGTGTGTAAAAGATTTATCGGCCCCAGCCAGCACCACCACCACCAGCGCCACCCATCTGCCTCTGCTGCTCGCTCTGCATGATATCGGAGACCTTCATATGGACGTCGAAGAACTTGGCGGCGCACCGGTCCAGGCAGACGCTCTCGCCCTTGTTGAGCTCGCCCTCGCGGTAGTCGTTGGGGACGCACTTCTGCTGGCACATCTTGTTCAGGCTGCACAAGGCGGGTCGTCAGCAAAATAAAGACACCGTCGAGCACAAATCTCAAGAGGCGACCGAGCTTGTGTTCAAGGTGGCGCTGGTATGCTAGAGAAAGATAGAGGGCCTACCGGTTCTGCATGTCAAAGACAATCTTCATCTCGTTCTCGACGGCGGCGATCTTCTCGGCCGACGAGGGCTGAGGACGGCCGAACCCAAGGAAGGACATCTTGGCTGTGTGTGGAGAGGCGGAGGAGACAAGGGGTTGCTTTGTTCCTTGGAGGTTGGGCGTATGTCGGGTTCGTGTGCGGAGGTTGAGACGAACAAGTTCAATCTTTCAGGGAGCTTGGAAGCTGATGCGAAGTCGAGCGCTGCTCTGGGACTCAAAAACGCTGCCAAAAATTGAGTTGACTACAGGGCAAGTGACGTCGAGGCGTGGGGCCCTGCTGCAGCGGTTGCTATTGGCCAATTTGCTGCCCTGGGCTCGTCCTTGGACCCCTGTGCTGACCCGCTAGTCGAAGTCCAACAGCATCTTTTTAGCTGTAAAATTTCCCAGAGCTTTCATCGTCAACACAACCTCGACGACCAGTGCGCGTTTCTACCTGCGCCTGGCCTGCTGGCGACTATGAGGACGTCTTGAAACGACTGTGGGTTCTTGTCATCTTTTTAACATCTTCAAGTCTTTGTCACTGCAAATCCCTTTCCATGATGACACCGCATAAACCTTAGAACCGTTGCGACTGACACGGCTTCGGTCGTGCATGATCAAAATTGCCTACTCTCTGAATATTCTTCCTCTTTTTGGGTCCAAATTATAATCTTGAAAAAAACCCACGCGACCAGTTTGCTGACTTGCACCTGTCAAAGGTACTCCCTCCAGGTTTCGTCGCCGTCAAGATGGCACCTCGCCTCCGCTTTTTGCGTCCGTACTCTGTCCAACCACTCCCATCGGGGACACGCTCGCCACGATGCTCTGCGTATCTACGGTTCTATGAGCTCGCCAGGGCGGATGTTCCCCTGGCTTGTCGGAGGCACAAGTCTAGCGCAAGCCCTGCGCAGGACGATGGAGACTATAGTGCCGAGGAGCGCAGCGCACTCATGGCCGCCCGCCTGAAGGAGCTGCGGCCTGCCGGCGGACTGGAATACCCCAGGCTCACGAAGAAGGGGAGGGCGATAAGTGTTCGTGCGTTCCAGGCCGAGTTCGAGACCCGCGCTGCCACGGACCTTGCGAATATATCGGATCAATACACGCTCTGTGGTGCGCGCCCTAAACAAAACCTGCCCCGTCGATCCACCAGGCCTCAATGACTGATCCCTTCCCAGGACGTGTGTTACATGTCCGACGGTTCGGCGCCAAATTCTACATCATCAAGATCCTGCAGAATGGAACAACCACTCAGGCCCTGGTGAACCTTGGCAAGTTGACAGATGGCACCGACGCCAAGCAGTTCAAGGCCATGTCCATGTTGCTCAAGAGAGGGGATCATATCTGTGAGTCTGGCCATCATGTCTCCGGGGCTAAGTCCAGCTGGCGGATTTGTCAAGGCTAATGGTTCCTCCATGTCAAAGCTGTCACCGGTCGGCCAGCAAGATCGGACTCGATGGAGCTGTCCATCGAGGCCCTGCACAGCCCGCAGCTGCTCTCCCCCAGCATAGCGCCGCTGCCATTCCAGATCCCACAGGAAACGAGGATGCATGACCGGCACATGGACCTGCTGCTGAACCGCTCAGCCAGGGATATCTTGCTCGTGCGCGCATTCATCACCCACCACCTGAGAGAGCACCTGCACAAGACGCTCAAGTGTGTTGAGGTTCAGACTCCCATCCTGGCTGCCAATGCTGGGGGAGCGGTAGCCCGGCCCTTCTCGACCCACGCCACAGAATTCATCCACAAGGATGTGGCGCTGCGCATTGCCCCGGAGCTATGGCTCAAACGACTCGTCGTCGGTGGTCTCGACAGGGTCTTCGAGATTGGCCCGTCCTTTAGGAATGAAGGTGTGGATGCTACTCATAACCCCGAGTTCACCACGTGCGAGTTCTATCTGGCCTATACGAACCTTGACTCCTTGCTCCACATCACGGAGCACCTCATGGTCGCGCTCGCGAGGGGCGTCAGTGCATTTGTCGCCAAGAACGACCTTCATGTGGAAGCCCCGGATCCCAAGGTCTTTGAAAAGCGCTTCGAGCGGATTGAATTCATCCCGGCCCTCGAGGAGGCCTTGGGCCATCCTCTGCCAAACCTAGACTCTCCGAGGGCTGTCGCAGACATCCTGCAGCTCTTGAAAGACACAGGCAAGGACTGGCATAAATCTCTGCCGCCGAACCCGTCTCTTGCTAAGCTGCTCGACCACATGGCCGCGGCCGTCATCGAGCCAAAGTCCAGAGACCGACCGTTGTACATCATCAACCACCCGGTCTGCATGTCGCCGCTCGCCAAGTCCTTTACCTGTCCCATGACGGGGCAGCAGGTCTCGGCGCGCGCAGAGCTCTTCTTTGGCGGCAACGAGCTGGCCAACATGTACGAGGAGGAGAACGACCCCTTCAAGCAGAAGCGCAAGTTTGTGAACCAGGCCAGGGCGAAGCTGGATCAACAACAGGGCGAAGAGGTGGTGGTGGTGGGCGGCGGACAGGACGAGGACCCGCCGCATGTTATTGACGAGCAGTACATCTCGGTCCTGGAGTCCGGTCTCCCGCCCACCGGAGGCTGGGGGTGCGGCGTCGACAGGCTTGTCATGCTGTTCACAGGCTCCAAGAGGATCAGCGAGGTCCTACCGTTTGGGAACCTGCGGAATGTTGTCGGGCTGGCATCCGGCGGCTTCCAGAACCCGCGTGAGAAGACTAGCCGGGAGACAGCGGTTGCTGAGGCTCAAGAAGAGAAGGCAACGCCGTTGCAGAAGGGGGTCTCCTCCAAGATAAGCTTCGAGGGTGACACGAAGCAGGCGGCGCCCTACATTGGCTTGGACGCTTTCTCTGCTGCTTCGTTTCTCAGCATAGCAGAGGACACACCTGAGACGAACACGAACGACGACGTCTCGGAAAGGGTATACAAGAGATATGTGCCTAAGATCATTGAGGATGATCACGCCTCTGAGGACTCTGCTGTCGGGCAGAAATCCCCCGAGGAGAAGGAGTCTTAGGATCAGCCGAGATCCAGGGATGAGGAGGGGACAGCGCACTAATATAAGTCTCCTCATGGCACTGAAGAGGCCTAGGTTCTTAAAGAGACAGCTACTCCCACATGTCAAGTTAAGAATATGTATGCGCATATTAAAATCCGCCCTGCTCAACCTTTCCTCTCTCCCGCACCACTTATAAAAAAGGTTTCATGAATATGATGCGATCGATTTTGAAAAGACCGTATTGGTAAAATGGTATTGTGGAAGAGCCCAGAAAAACGCCGCCCTGGTATCCTTAACAACGTCAAAAAAGAAATTATGTCCATCTTAAATAATAAATAGAAAAAGTTGCTCGAAAATCCTGCCTCGCCTCCCTCGAGTAACAACCAGCTGGCTGCCTTTGGAACAAAGTCTGCACTCATCTTTCCTTTTCAAGACAATTCTAGCAGGCGACTTCCCTCGTCGTTCACCACACCCACAATCCACATACACTCCTCAGTCACCCCGCAGCGGCAGTTTTCGTTCCAGCGCCTGGAAGGCCTGCGTCCTCGGGGTGAAGGGCACCTTCTGCTGCTGGTTAGGCGGTGGCGGGTACTGGTACTGGTACTGCTGCTGATGGGCGGCCGCCGGGGACCTGAGCGGCTGCGGCGGGACCATCTCGAACATGACCTTGTCGACGGGGGTCATGCGGTCCGAAGAAGCGTCGTCGGCCTTCATCGCCTTGCGGATCTTGATCTCTTCCTTCTCTTGGGCGGTTGGGATCATGTTGTAGACTGCGTAGCCCAGGCAGAGGAGGTAGATGAATCTATCAAAAGTCAACACCCAGGTCTGGTACTCCCTGTGCTGTTCGTCCCCCTTTTTCTTATACGACGGAGGGGGAAGGAAAAGAAAAGAAAAGAAAACTCACAGCTGATACACGGTGACCGAGTAGGTGCCCACGGCCATGTGACAGCTCGACACGGCGTTGTTTGGGAAGTTGACGGCGGGCCAGCAGCCGTAGCGGATGTACCAGGCCATGGGGCTCGGGTGGGCGGGGTCGTAGTAGTCCGGGCCCATCTGGCCGTAGATGCTGACGGTGTACATGACGGCCATGGAGAGGCTGAAGAAGACGCCCATGATCGGGGCCCAGATGCGCATGATGAAGCCGATGAGCTTGGCGATGAGGACGAAGAGGGAGAGGACGGAGATTGCGACGTTGTAGTCTGTGAGCCTGTTTTTTGGAGGGGAGGGGGGGCACAAATTGTCAGTTTATCTTGATACATGATTTTTTTTTTTTTCTTCTTCTTCTTCTTCTTCTTCTTCTTCCTTCTTCTTCTTCTTCTTCTTCTTCTTCTTCTTCTTCTTCTTCCTCCTTCCTGCTCCTCTTCTTGTTGAGAGAGAGGAGGAGGATAACAGAGAGAGACTGATGGGCTGTGGGGACTCACCTCAAGGACCACACAAAGGGAACGTTCGGATGAGGCTTGTGGTTTGCCTCTGCGTAGAGGATAATGGCCGGGTTCGAGTTGAAGCCCCAGACATAGCCGACCCCCACAGCTGGGTGCGGAACAGGTCTGGCTGGGCGATGGCGAAGAGGACCAGCAGGCAGACGGTGCCCGCCAGCTCAAAGGGCATGATCCAGAACATGGGCGCGCGCTTCCTCCACTTCCGGCTGAAGGGCTTGTAGCTCCAGTTGCGCTCTGGGTTCCAGCGCTTCAGTGCCTCGCGCATCTTGGGGATTGATTATGGAATGGATGGATGGGAGAAAGTATTATGGGTATGTCAAGTAGTGGTGGTGGTTCTGGGTATTGGTGATGGACCGTAGCTTCAGTGTGCGGTGGTTGTGGTTTGCTGGTTGATGGGACGACGATGGCCTGCGTCGGTTTTTCCTTCTCTTCAACTGCTTGTTCCCCTTTGCATCAGACAAGCAACTGCTCTTGCAGACAATTAATCAGTCTAGTGTCGTTGCTGCTGCTGCTCGGTAATTATTTGTTGCTGACTGGGCAGCGGTCGCACCAGGCTCTCGCATCGGAGCGCCTCGCGGAGCTGGTGGGTGGCACAAGGAAGTCGTCGTGGTCCGTCGTCGCAAGAGCAATCAATGGCCCGTTTTATTGTTGTTCTCGAACCTCGTTCTTCGTCGACGATGGCACGGGTAATTGAGAGAAGAAAGAAAAGAGAGAGAGATGACACTTGTACAAGCTCAGCAGAGGTTGAGGGGAAGAAAAGAAAAGAAGTCCAGCTCTGGACGGCGCGGAAGAAGAGATCTTCAATGGCCCCCCTCTCACCATGATTATAAGCGACCACACACCCACACTCACACGTACATACATAGCACACACAGAGACGCTTTTCCTAAAGATGAGCCCACCCCCGGTCATGCTCTCGCTCGCGATAGGTTGTCACACTAGACAGGCGCCGAGCGACCCTCCCTTTGGGGGACCCTGCCAGTCTACCTGCAGTGCCGGACCACTCAGCCAGGCCCATGCCGTGATGCGACCTGCATGTGCGAGGTGACCAGGGTGGTAAGGTTCGGAATGTCCAATCGGAGGGTGAGGGCAGCTCAGATAGCCGCCCGGGAAGATGGGCACTGGGGGTGTGGGATTGGCTGGCCTGGGCGGGTGGTGCAGCCAATTGAAAGGATTCACAGCATGGGGGCCAATTTTTGGGAGGAGGGAGGAGGGAGGAGGGATTTTTATGGGGTGGTCTTGGGGAGAGCTGGGCGCTTGGAAGAGACGGCATGAGGGTGAGAGGAGGAGGGGTGGTCTCCCTCCTTGAGTGGGTCTCTTCAACACACACACACAGGCAAGAGACGAGCATGCATACATTTTGGTATCTTGGATTGAATCGAAAAGCCATACTCAGACGTGACCTACACCCCTCCCCATAAGAACGCTGCCACTGCGAAAAGAAGATCCTCGTCTCATCTGAGACTTCTTCTACAATGTTAGTGAGATCGGTCTGGAACGGAGACGACATGGTTTCACTCGTTGTTTGGGTTGTCGACGCTTTTTTCTCTCTCTCCCGTCTTTTTGGTCCAAACAAGACTCATTCCAATGAGCATGCCGGTTTTGAGACAAGGACGAAAGAAAACCTCTCAACTACTACTACCATAGTAATAATGCATGTATGCGTAGTGTGTACTGAAATACCACCACCGCCATCACCACCACCACTACCCCTCTCTGTTCCAAATACTGTGTATGCAGGACCACCCACCCACTCACTGCTCAGTGCGTACGCCCCGGACGGGCCTCCCGTCCGGTCGCCAACGGGTCCCACGACGCAAGGCCGGGTCGGCCATTTGAGGACCCGCCATCGGATGAACGGGCCAGCAGTCGCTTGCTTTTTAAGTACGTTGTATGCAGTACTTGGGATGTATTTAGGGACCGTCACACACACACACACACAATCTCTCTCTCTCTCTCTCTTTCTTGCTCTGGCAAATCCACGAGAATAATCTCGAGTTTCGGGCATGAGCACTACTGCTGAAAGAAGGTGTACTGCTCAGCGGGTCCCCCGTGAGACACCACACACACACACACACAACCACAAGTGGCTTGCTGTGAGGGCCAATGTGTGGAGAGACAAGTCCTCCCACCACTATCACCATCGGGGGAGGAGACCTCTTATTTTCTTTTATTCTTGTGACCATATTCGCTGCCGACGCAGTACGCCGAAAGCCATCATTGGCTTTAAAAGGGCTGTTTCCATGCCGCGTGTGCCTACTGCTGTAAGTACTGTGTATGAGGCAGGCAATGAACTGCTATACGAGTATAGAGTACCTATACGAGTAAACAGAGTAGTAGCTGTCATAGATCGGTCGAGGCGCGCGGTCTTGATTCAGCCACGAGGTGCCCGAGCCCGGAGGTGCGTGTCTGGGAGAGAAGAGGGCGGGAGCCATACCCCCATCACACACGGGTCTCACATTCCCTCTCCTTGAGGGAATTAAAAAGGGAAATGCGAGAAACAAGTTCGAAGCCATCTGGGTGAAGAGGGTGAAAAGGCAAATCTGCATTGTGTCGGCCCTTGACGGGAATGGCGAGGAGGAGGAATGGGTGAAACAAGCCTTGGTAGCCCGCCATTCACCGCCCCGAGTTGCAGACTGGGGATCCTATACCTTTGCTTTCCTCTCTTGTCTTTTTGGCTGGACCAAGTACCTCTACCTTTTTGCAAATTTATCAAATAAGTAAGTAATGTCTGAGAAAATCAAACAAATTACTAGATGGCCAGGCTGACTCGATCAGGTCTGATTGGCTTTTCTTTTTTCCTTTTCTTTTTCCCCATCTCCCACCTACATCCACCCGCAGCCGGGCCGTCAGGGCGCCGAGGCCTTCTCGGTGCCCAGTCCCAAGGAAGGGTGGAGGCTGGTTAATTAAGCAAGTCAGCAAAGTGATCGAGATCTCTCCCAAAGAAGATGGAGGGTAGTACTATTAGTGCAGCGTCTGGTGCACAGGAGTGACCAAGTGTGTTCTCTGTGTAATTTACGGCAGTAGCAGGAATTCCTCCCGTCGGCACTTGTACCGTACGTTTACCATAAGTAGTACCTCCTCCTCCCTCCTCCCTGTTCTTTTTTCCCTTCTTTTCTTCCTCCTCGATCTCCTTGAGTCTTCAGGAAAGACACACAAGCTCTCTCACACACGCTCTCTCTCTCTCTCTCTTTCTTTCCCCTGCCTCAGGATAAGTGTGGCCGGTGCTGCAGAGAGCCAAGGAGGACCCACACACACACACACGCCCAGCCCTGGTCTCCACAAGCCTCGCAATCTCAGAGCTTACACCAAGCCGGCATAGACCGCTCTAGGCCCGGGGGATCGGCGACTGGGGGGGATCGAACATGGTACAGGCGGAACAGCTGAAAAGAAAACAGAAGAAAACACCATACTAATAGTAAGAAGGAAAAAGTACGAGAAGAACCGAGAGAGTGTGTGAGAGAGAGCATGAAGTTCGATCCCGGAATGCACGGCTGCAGCGAAAATCCTCATGCAATGATGGGCGGTGGTGGGTCACTCGCAGACTACAGACATATATATTATGGAGAAATGAGTAGCCTGGTCTCCATATTAAATACTCAGGACTACATCTGTGGTATTGTATGTACTCCGTTCTTCTCCAGATACGAGGAAAAACAAACAGTCCTCCTGGACGCTTTTCAGCCGCAGAGCAAAAGGAACTCAAGCCCCCTCCCCTCCCCCTCTTCCCTCTCGTAAATGTTATGTATAGTGCATCAGAAGTACTCACTGCTTGTATCAACTGACTGACTCGCCCCATCCTGTATCGCAGCAATGATGTAATGAATTAATTATCTTGCCCAGATGTCTCTTCTCCGTGTGCCGGGATGCAGCTTTGAAGACCTGACGCCTTACTTTCTAGCGCTGGACCGACCGCGTCTTGGCCTTGGGAAATGCTACAGCTGCTGCTGCTGCTGCTGCTCTGCTGCTGCTACTCTACAAGGGAGCGAGGCCCGAGGCAACGGTTTGGTCGCGTTCTGGCGGCTGGGTTTCATCCGGAACGGGCCACAGAGAAAAGAGTTGGACCAAAGCCAAACCGCGCGGGCGTGGCTCGAGTTGTGGTGCACCATCCATCGTTGCTGTGAGGACTACACTCCGCACTGCCTACTACTTACTGCCTTTGCATTATGAAGTATGTACAAGATACTAAGTAATCCCAGCTGTATATGGATGCGGAGTAATTCACCCACTAAATAAGTAGGCCAGAGATGTGGCTTCGAGACACTGTCTGGCTGGCTGCATGCCTGGCCTGCTTCTTCTTTTTTTTTTTTCTTTCCCCCCCCTCATGGACCTGTGCGCGCGTGTGTGTTTGGGAATTCGTCATGCTTATCACTCAAGTCCTAGTAATTCAGACAGCCTGGTCGAGCATGCAGACGGATGAGTAGATACATAGTTGGATGCTTGGCTCATGGCCAGCGCTCGTCTCCCTTCTCTCCTCCTTCTCCTCCTTCTCCTCCCTCCTTCTTTCTCTCAAGTCACCGCCTCAACACAACTTACTCATCATCATCACGCCCTACTGTGCTGTACCCTCCTGCCCAGCATCCCTGCCTATCACGGTACATAGCACATAGTAAGCACACACCTGGACGGCAAGCAGCCTACCCTACTACTCCACACTGCTCCATTCGACGTCTTGTTCTAGACTGCCGTAGACCTCCTCGTGCTTCCTTGCTCCAGGGAGTCAGTTCTCTTGTCATGCACACACTCACCTGGCCCGATCCTTTCTCTCTGCAGCTTGGGCTTGCCTTGCCTTGCTTAGCTTGTCTCGTGGTGGCCGTCGTCTTCGTATCGGCCTCGCCATCTACACCTCAGACTTGCCTTCTTCCTCTTCCTCTCTCTCTCTCTCTCTCTCTCCTCTTAAGCTCTTTTTGGGATCACTAATAACCGGCTCCTCCACGCTCACTCACTCACTCTTCTCTTCTCACGCACACAGACCTTCCCTACAAGACAGGAAACCCCAATTTCCCAACGATCGATTGATCCACAACTTTGATCGACCAGCCCGCGTCTTCCTTGCGCTATTACACAGACGGAGACAGCACGGACACCACAGCAGCAACGAACGGCAGCAACGGCTTCTAAGTTCTGTCTAGTCTTATCCCGTCTCTCCTTCTGCCTGTCAAGGGGAAAGAACAAGAAGAGGGAAAAAGAAAGAAAAATACAAGGGCCGACCCAACCGGCTAGTTTCCATTCGGGTCTCTCGGTTCTCCGGGGGGAACCGCGTCCACAGGAGCACGCTTGCGGCCTGAACTTATTACGACTACTACAACACGATACGACTACTACTAACTTGTTCCTACCTCTCTCTGCTTCTTGTAGGTCGGCTTCGAAACGATAAAAATCCCACTTGGACCGGTGGCTAATAGTCTAATTTGGGCTTGGCAGAGGGGCCCATAGCGAAGCATCCGAGACGGTGGGGGGTCTTCTCTCTAGGCTCCTCCTGAGACAGGCTACAGTACGGATTGGGAGGAAGAAGGCCTCCTCTCACACTCACAATCACCTCTTCTTCGAGCCTGGCTATCAGTCAGTCACCCACTCACTCCGAAAAAGGGCAGCACCGGCCCATAGAGGAGGGATCCCTCTAGAAAGCAGCGCGTCTCCTTCTCTCCTCCTCCTCCTCCTCCTCCTCTCGTCTGGAGGAATCATCCTTCTTTCTCTCCCTCAATTCTTCGGTCCCGGATGCTGGATGATATTACACACTACACCAGCCACGGCACCAATCAAACACGAGAGAGAAAAAGAAAAGAACAAAAAGAAGAGAGGAAGAAAGAAAAAATAAACCCCCCTCCACCATAATCCTCCTCGTGCCCTGAACCACGTAAAACCACAACCCACCCCCTGCCTGGTCTTTTGCAATCAATCGATCGTCCCAACGGCTCTAGCTTTCCACCTGGACTAGCCAGATCGACGCCCTGCCAGAATATCGATTTTTCCCCAGCCATTACCGCTGTTCACAGGGCCCCCTTATCCATTCTCTCTCCCCCCCTCTCTCTCTCTCTTACCCTATTCCCACTTCTACCGTAACATGCGAGAGGGACCCGTTGTTGACTGACACATTCTGTCGGGTCGACAATCCTCGATCTCTCCCTCCTTATCCTTCATGAATCTGGAGAAACACCAACCGTCGCCACATGAAAACGACCTAGGCCTCAGCGGTCGGGTTACCAACGGTGTCTATTCTCCTTCTTCTTTTCCTCCTTTGGCTACTGCCACTTCTTTTATTTTTACATCCTCAACTTCAACAACAAATACTACTGGTCCCACCAACACTACTGCCACTACTGCTCCAAACGGCGAGAGTTGGACTTGTCCGTTGATAAGTCCTGCGCTAACCTCGGCCTCCTCCTCCACCTCGCCTCCCGCTCCTCCTTCCTCTTCTTCGTCGTCCTCCGCCTCCTTCTCACCAGCCACGCGTCTTGTCTTCCCTCCTGCTGCTACTCCTCCCCCTCCTCCCCTCACCCTCACCACCAGCCTGGACCTCGCTGCTGCAGGACCGCCGCAGCACAGCCGTCCGACGACGCCGTCAGGCTCGCCACGCAGCTGGTCAGGCATCGCGGTCGGCAGTTTGGACAGTATGGTTTGACAGCTGCCACCGGCGCGTGCGATCAGTCCGACGTGGGCGCTGCCTCTCCCTACTTCCTCCCTCCTTTCTCACCTCTCTCTGCTGGTTCTGGTGGGGCTGCCGGTACTGCCTCGAGCCTAGGCCAAGGCGGCTGCTGCCCACCCCCAGCAACTGCAGCAGCAGCAGCAGCAGCGACAACACCAAGGACAACAACAGCAACAACGACGCCTCCAGAACATCCAAACCACTGGACCGTGGCCCCCGCGTCGCCAGACCCACGCACGCCTGGAAACCGCCCGAGAGCAGCAGCAGCAGCAGCAGCAGCAGCATAGAGCCTCCTCCTCCCCCTCCTCCCCTCCTCCTCCTCCTCCTCCTCCTCCTCCTCCTCCTCCTCCACCACCACTACCACCTCATCCCAGGGCCACCAAGCGATCCGCCAGCTCAGACAACCTCGATCCCTCCGCCTTCGCCCGGCCCCTTGCGCCGCCAGCCAAGAAGCCCCGCCTGCTCCCGCCCGGCAAGATCGACCTTACCAATATCCCCCGCCCTCGGGCCTTTGAGGGACTGGCCCTGGCCGACGTCTCGCCGCTGTTCTTCTCTTCCAGCTCGCACGCGCGCCGGCCACACATGACCAGCCGTCCCCTCAACTTCCCCAGTGCAGAGCCGTCCACGGCCATGTTGAACCGCCTCCGCGAGGACCAGAATGTCGTCCGCACCGTCAAGCTGCCCAAGGGCCCCGCCAGCTCGGCCGGCTCTTCTGGCAGGGTTGGCCACGGACTGAGCACGCCCGGCAGCGCTGGATCGGATAGCCCGTCGTCGACGAGGAGCGGCGGCGGCGACGGCGGCGGCGGCGAGAACCGTCACCTGCCGGCCGAGCTGCGAGGTCTCCAGGGGCTGAGCGTCATCGACCTGCTCGAGGCGGACGAGAGGCCCTCGTTCATCATCGACATCACGAACCGCGCCAACTTCAACTCGGACGCGCCCCTGAAGCTGCTGTTTGTGAACGCCTCGCTGAGGGCGTCGCAGGCTGTCTACGGGCTCATCTCGCAGAGCCCCGAGAACAACACCGAGTTCTCGAGGTTCAAGGCCTGGGTCGTCAGCTTCGTCAAGGACAACAGGTCCATGGACGTGTCTCTCCCTTCTCTCTCCTATGGGGGCATCAGCTGGACCTGCTCCACGCTGGCCAACCGGTACCGATTCGTCAGCGGCAACGCGTCGGCTGTCTCCATCACGCCCACGTCTCCCGTGCCCCCGGCCAGGGCGAGCACCATCCTGGAACAGCGAGCCAGGGGGCCGACGCCCTCGAGGGACACCCCAGCCCCGGGCAGAGATAGGGCCCTCAGCGAGACGGACTACTTTGGCGATGCCTCACCTAGCCAGAGCGGCGCTGTTGGCCGCCGGGCTTACTCAGAACCGCGGGACCTGGCGGACCGGAGACCGGAGACCCCAGAGGTGCAGACCGAGGAGGTACGCAGCCCTGACCCGAGCGCGGATGCGGATCTCGTCCAAACTTTTGACTGGACGAGGATTGTGGATGTCAGTGGTAAGTGTTTTCCCGACCCTTTCTGCAGTGTTGTCTCTTGTCTTCGTCTCTGGAGTTGAGTATGTTTGGTTGTTCAATGATATACCATTTGACAAGAAGTTAACCCCGATTTTGCTGGTTTCTTCCTTTTCCTTCTCCCCCCTTCTCTAGTACTTTCGCCTCATCTGCAATTTGCACGATCAGTAAGATGGGAGGATACACCGCTGGGACCGATCGAGGACTGGCCAGGGGACCTGCGCACCATGTCGAATATGGTCATGGGCAGCCCGCACCCGGCTGCCATGTACTGGGGACCCGAATATATCGCTATCTACAACGAGGCCTACCTCAGCCTGGCCGGCAAGAAGCACCCGAGGCTCATGGGCCAGAGCTACATCGAGGCCTGGGCCGAGATCTGGGACGGGCTCAAGCCGGTGTTTGACGCTGCCTGGCACAGCGGACATGCCACCATGAAGCACGACGACAGGCTCTTCCTCTCCCGGAACGGCTTCCTCGAGGAGACCTTTTTCAACTGGTCCATCGTGCCCATGGTCGGCGCGGACGGCTCTGTCGTGGCCCTCTACAACCCGGCCTTTGAGAACACCCGGCGAAAGGTCAACGAGCGGAGGATGTTTACGCTGCGCGAGGTCGGCGAGAGGACATCCCTCGCGCGGGACGTGCAGCAGTTCTGGAAGCAGGTCAACAAGGGCCTCGAGTACAACGAGTCCGATATCCCGTTCGCCCTGATCTACAGCGTCGCCGACGATTCGGACAGCGACATGTCCTCGATGCACTCGGGCAGCGTGGCCAACCCTCCTCGGATCCAGCTCGCAGGTTCCCTCGGCGTGCCTGCTGATCACTTCTACAGCGAGATGTCCTCCATCGACCTCAGGACGAGCAACGAATGCTTTGCGCCGTACATGAGGATGTCCATGTCGCAGCCCTCAGTCCCTATCGTCCTCAGCAAGGACGACGGGACCCTCCCGCAGAACCTCATCGAGGGCATCGAGTGGAGGGGCTTTGGAGACCCCTCCCGGACTGTTGTTGTGTTCCCGGTCCACCCAACAACTGGCGAGGGCCTGGTGGGCTTTATCGTCCTGGGCGTGAACCCGAGGAGGCCGTACAACGACGACTACCGCCTGTTCATCAACCTCCTCTCCCGGCAGATGGCGACCTCGATGGCCTCTGTGGTGCTCTTTGAGGAGGAGATCAAGCGCGGCCAGCAGGCGGCACGGATTGCCGCGCTGGACCGCCAGCAGCTCTCGCAGGAGCTCCGCCTGCGCACACAAGAGGCCGTGGAGAGCGAGTACAAGTTCACGCGCATGGCCGAGTTTGCGCCTGTGGGCATCTTCATCACCAACGCGCAGGGCGTCCTCAACTTTGCAACGACTCGTGGTGGGAGATCTCGAGACACCAGCGGGCCATCGACTCGTTCGACTCCTGGATGGACAGCATCCTCCCCGACGACAGGCCCGCGGTCGAGGAGGCCTGGAGGACGCTCATCGAAGACAAGGTGTCCGTCACGCTCGAGTTCCGCTTCAAGGCACCGCGCGAGGCCAACGGGCACCCGATCGAGACGTGGGCCCTGATGAGCGCATACCCGGAAAAGGACGCAAGCGGGGCGACAAAGGCCATCTTCGGCTGCATCACGGACATCAGCCAGCAGAAGTGGGCAGAGGCCTTCCAGAAGCAGCGCAGGGAGGAGGCCCTCGAGCTCAAGCGCCAGCAGGAGAACTTCATCGACATGACCAGCCACGAGATGCGCAACCCGCTGAGCGCGCTGTGCCAGTGCGCCGACGAGATCATCGGCAGCATCACGGCGTACCGCAGGACGCAGCAGGCCGCCGACATGCCCGACAGCCTCCGCTCGACGCTCGAGTCCTGCTACGAGGCCGCCAACACCATCTCGCTGTGTGCAAACCACCAGAAGAAGATCATCAACGACGTGCTGACCCTCTCGAGGCTCGACTCGCGCATGCTCGAGGTGACGCCCACCGTCGCCAGGCCCGTCGAGGTCGTCGAGACGAGCCTCAAGATGTTCGACGCCGAGCTCGTGTCCAACAACATCAAGGCCGAGTTCCGCATCGACCAGTCCTACTACGACGTGGGCATCACCCTCGCCAGGCTCGACCCGGCCCGCCTGCAGCAGGTCCTCATCAACCTGCTGACCAACGCCATCAAGTTCACCCAGAAGCAGGAGCAGCGGTCCATCGTCGTCACCCTGGGCGCCTCCAAGGACGTCTCGCAGGCGCAGGTGGCCGGCATCGAGTTCTTCCAGGGCGACGCCGAGCCGGGCGAGGACATTACAGACCACACCGAGTGGGGTGACGGCGACAAGTTCAACCTGCACCTGTCCGTGTCCGACACGGGACCGGGGCTCACCGACGAGGAGCGCACCATGCTGTTCCAGCGCTTCCGGCAGACGTCCCCCAGGACCCACGTCGAGTACGGCGGCTCCGGCCTGGGCCTGTTCATCTCGCGCATGCTCACGGAGCTCCAGGGCGGCCAGATCGGCGTCCTCTCACAAAAGGGCACAGGCAGCACGTTTGCCTTTTACATCAAGAGCCGGAAGTGTTTGGAGGAGCCCGAGCCGCCGCCGCCGGCGACGACGGCTGCTGCTGCTGCTGCTACTCCTGCCTCTCACGTGCTGGCCAGCGCGCCGATGGTGCTCAAGGACATGGCCGCGGTGACGGAAGCCGCCGCGGCAACAGACTCACCAGCGCTCCCGATCCTGCCCGTCATCGACCCGGCCACCATCGATGTGCTCGTGGTCGAGGACAATGAGGTCAACCAGAAGGTCCTCGGCCGCCTGCTCAAGAGGTACGGCTTCAAGGCGCACCTGGCCAACCACGGCGGCGAGGCCATCGAGAAGCTGCAGAGGTCCAGGCACTGGAACCACCAGGCCGCCGCCGCCGAGGGGATCGAATTACCACCATCATCACCGGCGGCCGTGCCGGGCGAGGGCGAGCAGGACGATATGATTAATGTGTCCATTATCCTGATGGACCTAGAGATGCCCGTTATGGACGGCATGACCTGCGCGCGGAGGATCAGAGAGCTGGAGAGGCGAGGGGTCATTACGGTGCGGCTTCCGATCATTGCTGTCACTGCCTATGTGAGGCCTGAGCAGATCGGGGAAGCCAGAGCCTCAGGGATGGTATGTTTTTTTTTCTTTCTCTTTTTCTCCTAATTGTCACCAAGTCAGTTCGCCTTCTTAATAGCTAGGATGATCATGATCACACTTGATGGAGCTACTACGGAAAGAAAAACAAAAACTGACTTTTATATATCAGGATGACATTGTGTCGAAACCATTCCGCGCGCCCGAGCTGACGCCCAAGATCACCAAACTGCTCCTGGACCCGCCCACGGGCAACACGCCAGCCATCTCGCCCATGTCTCTGGCCTCTGCAGCATCTGATCAGCCGGCTGCCTTTCCGTTTTCCTCTTGAAGCTATGTGAGAGAGGCCTGTGGAACAGAAGTGTGAAGCCCCAAGTGGAAGAAAAGAAAAGACAAGAAGAAAGAAGAAGAGAGAGAGGACATATATGGATTCTACACCTAGACGCCTTGCTGTCTTTGTTTTTTTTTTTTTTTTTTTTTTTTTTTGACAATAAGCCTGACGAGATCTTGTTTCAGCTGGACACGCGATATACACTAGATGAAGAAGAGGTGGGGAGGGGGCCTCATGGCAATGCCCGGTTCAGATCTGATATAAGAATCCTTTACACGACCAAACATAGCTTGGAGTTTTTGAGGAAGCATTCTTGTGTTTCTGAGGCGTTTTTCTCTCTTGTTAGATATGGGAGGGAGCAACATGGGGAAAGGTAGGGAGGGAGGGGAGTAAAAGGAAAGAAAACTAACGCGGAAGAGGGATTCTGGTTTGGCATATGAAAGGAGAGGGAAGGGCATCAATCAAGGGTACATGTCAACACTCGGAAAGGAAGGCGGAAAACAGGAGGCTTATTTATTTTTTTTCCTGTTATTCTTTGTGGTTTTGTTTGGAAATTCGGTTGCCCAATTCTCAAAAACCTCTTCTTGGGGGTTTGGCAGGGCTTGCTCTGCGAATGAACTGGGCTGAAGTAGGGTTTTCATAATCTCACCATGTCGATACCCATCTATAGATAACGTATTTTATTATTCAAGCAAGACATTTCACAGATATAATCTCAGGATGGAGTAATTGCGGAAGAACCCCAGGTTGAAGGTTTCTGAACGACTTGCGCCCTCCTCAATTTCTCACTTACACACGCACGCACACATCTATTAATATATATATATATATATATATATTCATTCTACCTCTGCTGGTCACCCTCGGCTGCCCCAGCTGTGTGTTGATTCTAAACGGTATAAGCAGGTTTCAAGCCACAAATAAGTATGCGAATTTGAATCCATTATGTGATTTTTCTCTTTTTTTTTTCTTTTTCTTCTTTTCTTTCTCAAGGTTGACAATCTAGAATTACATGATTGTTTTAGTTCTCATTCCTCCATTTTGTCTTTGTCAATAGCCCTCCCTGCTTGTCTGTCTTCTCTAGCTCTGCAGAGGCTGGCTCATGCCGCCAAACGTGATCATCTTGGTGACCTGAACAAATCATGTTGGTTAGCGTGTGATTATCCCAATGACCCATGAGGGTTTGTGTGTGTGTGTGTGTGTGTGTGTGTGTGTGTGTTGCTTACCATGTACTCCTCCACTCCGTACTTGGAGCCCTCCCGACCGAAACCAGACTCCTTGACACCGCCAAAGGGGGCGGCCGGGTCCGAGATTATCCCCGTGTTGACGCCGACCATGCCTACATCCAGGGCCTCGGCGACGCGGTAGATCCTCTGCAGGTCGCGGGAGAAGAAGTAGCCGGCCAGGCCCACGGGCGTCGAGTTGGCGATCCTGACGACCTCCTCCTCCGTCTCGAAGGGGAACAGCCCCGCCACGGGGCCAAAGGTCTCCTCGCTGGCGATGGCCATGTCGCCGGTGAGGCCCGTGATGACGGTCGGCTGGTAGAAGTTGTCGCCGAGGTCCGGCAGCTTCTGGCCGCCGACGATGACCTTGGCGCCCTTCTTCTCGGCGTCGCGGACGTGCGCGTCAACCTTGTCGATGGCGCGGTCGTGGATGAGGGGGCCGTGCGTGGTGCCGTCGGTGAAGCCGTTGCCGACCTTGAAGGTCTTGACCTTGGCCGCGAAGGCGGCGGCGAAGGCGTCGTAGATACCCTTCTGCACAAAGAGGCGGTTCGCGCACACACAGGTCTGGCCCGAGGAGCGGAACTTGGAGGCGATTGCTCCAGCGACTAGAAGGAAAGATGAGATTGTCAGAACTTCCTTGACCGCCTTACAGCTCAGGAGTCTTCAGGATTACTTACCAGCGGTGTCCAGGTCAGCATCGTCAAAGACGATAAAGGGGGCGTTTCCGCCGAGCTCAAAGGAGAGCTTCTTGAGGGTGCTGGAGGACTGCCTCATGAGCAGCTTGCCGACGCCGGTGGACCCGGTGAAGGAGACCTTGCGGACGATGGGGTTCGTGGTGAGCTCGGAGCCGACCTCTGGGGTGTTCTTCAGGGTGGTGATGACGTTGACGACGCCCTTGGGGATGCCGGCGCGGTGTGCCAGCTCGGCCAGCGCCAGGGAGGTGAAGGGGGTCTCGCCGGGGGCCTTGGTGACGGTGGTGCAGCCCACAGCCAGGGCGGGGCCGGCCTTGCGGGTGATCATGGCGGCAGGGAAGTTCCAGGGGGTGATGAGGCCGCAGACGCCAACGGGCTCCTTGATGGTGATGACGCGGTTCCCGGGCACGGTGGCGGGGATGGTCTCGCCGTATATCCTGGGGGCCTCCTCGCTGAACCACTCAAAGAAGTTGGCGGCATAGGCGACCTCGCCCTTGGCGTCGGCCAGCGGCTTGCCGTTCTCCCAGGTGATGATGGTCGCCAGGTCCTCGGCGTTCTCCTGCATGAGCTCGTACCACCTCCGCAGCAGCTTGGAGCGCTGGCGGCCGGTCTGCGTGCGGAAGGACACAAAGGCGGCCTGGGCAGCCTCAATGGCCTTGGCCGTGTCCTGGGCGTCGAACTCTGGGCAGGTCCCGACCAGCTCGCCCGTGGCGGGGTCGTGCACCTCAAAAGTCTTGCCCGAGGCGGCCTTGACCCACTCGCCATTGACGTAGCAGACGTCCGTCTTGAGGAGGGACGGGTCTTTGAGCTGTTCGGTTTGTTGTTGTCCTGGTCAGCAAGTCCTGCATTGCCTTCCGACGAGGAGAGAGAGGGAGGGAGGAGAAACAAAACAAAACATACCTCGGGGGCCATTGTGGATGCTAGGCGGTGTGTGGAGAGTGAGATGGTAGGAAGTGTGCTTCTCTGAAAACGGGCGAATCTGGGCACGAGCCTGGAGGCGGACAGGAGGGACATGGACATGTTTGATGCAGAAGGAAACGAGAGCTTTTTTTTTTTTTTTTTTTCCCCTCGCCAGCAGCCTCCACAGAGAGATCGGGAAGCTAGCGGCGCGCCTTTTAAGTATTCTGAGTTGTCCACTCACTTGAGGAAGTGAGAGAGAGAGAGGGAGAAGCAGGAGGAGGGCCCGGTGAAAGAGATGGAGTGGTGAGGCCGGTCCTGTGATAGGCTGTGCAAGGTCGATATGTGCGGACCCGGCCCGGTTTGTCTGATGAATCAAGTACCCAATTGACGCTTGCTGTCCGGGAAGTCACGATCTCTTTTCCGAAGGCCGGCTCTCTCAAGGTATGGGGCAGAGCTGGCTTCCCAAGAGTGAGGCTGATTGCAAAAGATTTAAGGTGTGCAGGTCGACAACGAAGGAGTTATGACGTCTCGACTGAAAACGGTTCTGCTGTGTGTGCGTGTGTGTTGGAGGTACGAGATATGACGGATGGTCTCGTATTTTGTTGGCTGCTATGGTAGAGGGAGACCCTTCTGTAGCCCCCTCCTACAGTGGTGGTTGACCTCCCTTGACAGCTCTGCTAGTGGGTACAGAGGGGGAGCAGGGCCTGTAGCTACAGGGTAGATAGCACTAACTGGGCGGCCGCGGGGTAGAGAGCCTTCGCATCTACATGCCCTATTGGGATAGCGGAATTGCTATCTTATCACAGATATACCCAGTACAGACTAATATATGCGGTATACCGCATAATTACCAAGTAATTAGATTTTTATCCTACCCAGCATGCAGACTGGAATATGCTATATTTGCCTGTCGAATCTACCTGCACAAGCAGCCTCATGACTACAGTGCTCGCTCTTCCCTCCTTACTTGCTAAATCATAATTAAGGGGATTTCAGCTACCCAGAGTGCAACATCAGTGATTTGGCTGTCATTCTGCCACTTCACTCTATGGGGCATCAATGCGTGTATAATTATGTAAAAGTGTGGTGTATAATATGTCAACCTTGATCATTATAATATGATATGAACCAGTCAGCAGTGTGCTATGGTACCTAAACAATACTAGACTTGAGTAATTATAGCGACCAAAATAGAAGGTGCCCAGTAATTACAGCACAGATATAACAATGATGACTAGGCAAATATGAGGTTCGAGTATAGATCAATAACATCTATTCGAACACTAGAATGCTTTGGGAATATATCTCATCTGCAGTAATAATTGTTCTGTTTGAGATGTATTTACCTTAAAAGAGCTCAGGCACTCACCCTAATCACTCTCCAACAGCTACATCAACGCTTAAACAGGAGACTCCTCTCAGATAGCCCGGAGAGACGTTTCCACTACTAATTACCAGGGCCCGCATGTGCCTTTCAAACGGCTCTGACACCATCTTGGTTGAATGCCCTCTTTTTCCTAGCACTGCTCGTGAAGGATGCGGGAACCTAGGCAAAGGTGGACCTATTGAGCATCACAACTTGAAAGTTGCATCTGAATTACACAGCGCTGCTATTGGTATGGATGCCGCGACGGGCACCCCAAGAAAGTGTCAGTCCTTGGCATCAAATTGAAAGTGAGTTGTGGACTGCATGGATGTCCAAAACTTTGACTTGCTTTCATTGTAAGAGACGGTGTTGTCGTAATCAGTCACTCTATGGTAACTCCGAGCTTTATTATTAATGGTGACATGTTGAGAACTCAAAACAATTATATACACGTTGCTTGATTTCCCCTGGTATTATCACATATATTAATATTTGATAATGATCTAGAGTTATTTAGAGAGATTCGTTTGGTTGACTGAGAATCTAGGTGCATTTACCACCATATTTTGAATATACTCACCTTTCTGCCTGTTCTCTCCTAAGTACTTAATACTCCTTCTCATTATACAGGCATATCGCTGCTTTTCCTTGCACCTGCGGGTAAATATGTACAAGATGAGTAAACTCCTAGAAAGCCAAAAAGGCTGACGCACTCGCATTGGACACATATTTGCAACGTAAGGTGTACATAGGGGGATACTCTAATCGCACTCAGCTGCGAGTAGGCTAAGCGGCTTTATGTAATAGCATCAAGCTGTCTTAGCTTAGTCCTAGTTTATAACTCGAGGCTGTTTTGTATTTCCTCCGAGGCCGAAGACACACATAAACACACACATGCATCTGTGGTCTCTCACAAGTCTCAGTGGCTTTTATACATACTGTCGATACGGTGGGACCGCCACTTCGGCGAGATTGCGAACCCCGAGAAAACGGAGGGGGGGGGGAGTCGGCCTCCTCAATGATGCCTCGTCCCAACCCCCACCTTTCTACATAATAATACGGAACAGAAATGGTTTTTGTTCTTTTTCTTTCCTTCTTCCCCGCCAGCACAGACGGCCCGAGATCAACATCACAGGCATAATCATGCATATCTGCGGGGAAGCTGGTCCCTGTCGGGTTGTAGGTAATAGCAATATTACCCTGGCGCATGACTGCTTGCCCCAACCCCCGAAAGGTGGAGTTTGAGGTGTCCCCTGGGGTCACGGTGAATATTATCATTGGCTCCCTGCCATTCACTTTCTGCAAGGAACGCTGGTTTACTTACATATATCACTTGCTCGGTACATAGTAGTGAATGTCTAACATAAGTAATTAGCTTGAAACGAAACAAGGCTCCTCCTGTTCGGACGAAATAAATATCAGTTCACCCTGCCACCCCGCGCCTCCTTCACTTGTGTGCGACTTGTGAAGGAAGCACTGCATGTGGCCCCCCCCCTCTCTTCTTCTTCTCCTTTTCCTTTGCTTGTATAATATAATAATTGACAAAGTTTGGCCTCAAGGGAATTTCTGTTGCGGTCGAGAGCTTGTTGACAGACCTGCCTCGCGCACACCAAGCAGTCTCGCTCCCTGATCTCCCGGAGAAACGAGAGACAACACAACGCAAGCAAGATGAGGGTCCGAGCTTTGTTCCTGCTGGTGGCTGCTGCGGCAGGGTCCAGAGCTGCACAGTACAGCCTCAAGGAGGATGTTCTCGTCAGTGCCAACGAACCGTTTCCCGAGGCCTTTGTCAGCTACTCGATCGAGTTCTCGTCATTCCCTGACTTTGCCGGTGAGGTCTTCATCTCCAAACAGAAAAGCTGATTCCTGGGGGGGTGTGTGTGGCAACTGATCACAGCGCAGGTAACAACTCCGTGCCCAACACCTTCTCGGACAATCTTCTCAACAACATTGGCGATCTGACCGGTACCAAGCCCTGTAAGTAGTCAATCGCTTCGTTATATCTCCTGTCACGACTCCCCTTGTAGCCTGCTTTGCCTTTTGTGAGAAGGAGGATCTGACAGCGAAGCAAGATATTCGGGTTGGCGGCAACACGCAGGACTATGCCCTATACAACGCCTCCCTGCCCTACGCGCTGAACGGCACCTTCAACTACACCAAGTCCTCAGACTACCCCACCACCATCTTCATCGGCCCTTCGTACTTTGAGTCGTACGCGCAGTGGCCCGGCGTCAAGTTCTCGCACGGGTTCAACCTCGGCCTCGGCGCCAACAGCTCTGCCGGCTGGCAGACGCTGCTCGACACGGTCCCGCTGGCGTGCGCGGCCCTGGGCGGCGGCAGGCTGAACATGTGGGAGTACGGCAACGAGCCTGACCTGTACTCGACCTCGTCCCAGGGGCCCGTCCGCCCGGCCGGGTGGAACGAGAGCTGGTACGTCGCGCAGTGGCTCAACGGGACGCGCCAGATCAGGGCCTCGCTGGAGGAGAGCTGCCCTGACCTGCTGGAGAACGGCACCTATGGGTACTTTGCGCCTTCGTTTGCTGGCGTCGACAACACGCTGAAGCTGCCTGCGGCCTGGGCGGCTGGCCTGGACGCGGACGGAGATGTCAAGCTCGTCTCGACTCACAAGTATGTGCCTCAAACACTGTCCATTGCTCATTGAAAAGCGGGTGTTTACAGACGCAGACTGGCTGACTCTTATCATCTCAAAATAGCTACATTTCGGGCGCAACCACACCTGGTGTCACCCTCCAGAGGACACTCCTGAACCACTCTGTGACCGCGGCTTCCGTCGACGCCCACATTGCCCAGTACGATCAGATCTGGGCCAACGGCAGTGGGGTACCTCTGATATTTGGCGAGACCAACTCTCTGTACAACGAAGGGAAGCCTGGCCTGTCCAACACCTTTGGCGCCGCTCTCTGGGGCGTGGACTTCAACCTGTACTCCGCGTCGGTGGGGTTTAAACGTGTACACATGCACATGGGCACAAACTATCGAGTAAGCCGGTCTAGTACTCCTTTGCTTTCCTTTCATGTTCTGACACGCCCGTCACCACCATCAACTAGTATGCCTCCTGGCAGCCAATAGAGACCATCAACGCCACCATCGGGACCAAGCCGCCCTATTACGGAAACATAGCCGTCGCCGCATTCCTGGGCAACACCCTCGAGAACCCCGTGTCCATCGCCAACGTGCCCCTCTCGGACAGCGCCGAGGCCGCCTATGCCGCCTACTTAGCCACCGACTCGAGCCTCCTCCGCGCCATGGTCATCAACATGCACTCCTACAACACCACCCTGGACGGCACGGGGCTCGGCGTGTCCCCCAACGCCACCACGCGCACCTCGCGCATCTACACCTTTGACGTGGCCGGCGGGAGCCTCCAGCCTGGCGACCCCGTCGGGGTGCAGAGGCTCAGCGCCAACGGGAGCGACGCCATCAGCGGCATCACGTGGGATGGGTACAGCTACAACTACGAGCTGGACCAGGGCCGGCCTGTGAGGCTGGAGAATGTCACCGTGGGCGAGTATGTGGTTGTCAGCGAGAACTCGACGGTGGCGGTGAGTGTGCCGGATTCGAGCGCTGCTGTGTTGAACTTTGTGGACAACGTGAGCGCGGTGATCAACGTAACTCCCCTAGCAGCTGAGGGGACGTAGGACAGAAAGCGTTGTCTGCTGGGGAAAAACCCCAAGTCCTATAATGAGATATGAGTGTGAAGGGTTTCGTATATAGTTAGAGACAATGTTTGGCATCCTGCCTGAAGGTCTGGTCTTGGACTTGAAGATACTGTGAAGATTGTCAGCTCATACAGCAAAGAAATTGAGTAACGAAGGAGATCCAGGAAGATAATTACGAGACAACGAGTAGGAAGTACTGTAAACAATCCCTTTTGCTGAGATTGCTAACACGAGATTGTCGCAATATTATTGCCTTATAGGCCTTTCTGCCCACTAAGTAACTGACCTGAATCGGTTCCCGTAGCAGACTTTATAGCGGGGCCAAGGTCAGCGAGGATCAGAAGCCACTAAGTATCAGCGGCGCGGGGTTGAGCCGAGGCACGCGTTAATTACTTTCCGACGTCATCCACTACCGTAAGTGCTGCAACTCACCTGCTACAACAAACAACCACTCTCTGGTGAAGACGCATACCTTACAGCAGTCACAGGCGGGAGAAAGAGAGCGGCCCTCTGTAGTCGGAGTGGTGCATTTTGAACATATTGGTCGAGGCGCTGCGTACTTGTTTTCAGTCTCGGCTGGTCTTCTGGTGCAAAAACACGATCCAGTCGTGCCAGTGCTCTTTGCTCACCACCTGAGGTAATATACGACACTTTACAGAGCTGTCCCTGTCCTGCTGGTCTCACGAGAAACGCCTGCTTTTATAAATATGACGGCTTCAGAACAGGAAGCGTGGTACGTTTACTCATCCTTTCTTCATGGGACACACACGCACAGAGAGAGAGTCAAGAAGAGAAACAAAAGCAGGGCTCGCTGTTTTTAACATGATCTCACCAGGGACAAACTGCCCCTCGTCGCCGATGTTCTCAAGCACCCAGCCTTTCCCACGGCGACATGGAACCTAGAGCCTACAAAGAGCGGCCGTCTGCCTGTGGCTGAAGGCCGTGGTGGCCCTGTCAACATCTCATGGGAGGTCCACGGTTCTGGGCCGATTAGGCTTGTCGTAAGTGACGATTTGCCCCTCTGTGACCGACGACACACACACACCTCTGACCGAATCTGACCACGTTCCTTCTTCTCTTTCAAAGTTCCTCATGGGCCTCGGCTCCTTGAAGTCCGCCTGGCAGCGACAGATCCTCCACTTCGGCCACGAGCGCGAGCAGACCTATTCCATCCTCTGCCTCGACAACCGCGGCATGGGCGACAGCGACGTGCCGCTGATGCGCTATTCCACCTCCGAGATGGCCCGCGACGCCATCGAGGTCCTGCAGCACATAGGCTGGCTGCCCCGCGACGCCCTCTCGCCCTCGCCCTCCTCCTCCTCCTCCTCCTCGCCGTCGCCAGAGCGCACCCTCCACGTCCTCGGCATCTCCATGGGCGGCATGATCGCTCAGGAGCTGGCCTGTCTCGTGCCCACCTACATCTCCTCCCTCTCCCTGCTCTGCACCGCCGCCAACGTCGAGAACACCACCACCTTCTGGGAGAACATGGCCCAACGCGCCCAGATGCTCATCCCCAAGTCCCTCGAGGCCTCCGTCCGCAGCGCCGCGCGCAACCTCTTCCCCCTGTCGTATTTTGTCAGCCCGGACGACGCGCACCTCCCGGACCCCAAGACGACGCCCAAGGTGCTGCCTCCTTCTGGCGGCGGGGGCGGCGAGGGCGGCGGCGAGTACCTGCACTTCAACACCAACTACGAGCGGTTCGTCGCGGGGGAGCTGCACAAGCGGCTGGACGAGAAGAGGTTCACGACCAAGGGGTTCCTGTTGCAGCTCATCGCCGCCGGATGGCACCACAAGAGCCCGCAGCAGCTGGCCGAGATGGCGGACCGGCTGGGCAGGGAGAGGATCCTCGTGCTGCACGGCACCGACGACAGGATGATCACCGTGCCGCATGGGTACAAACTGAAGGAGTACCTCGGCGGGGATGAGAGCGGGCTGACGGCTATATTTGAGGAGAAGATGGGCCATGTCCCGGCGCTGGAGCGCTATGAGTGGTTTCATGCCCTGTTGGAAAAGAGGTTCAGGATTGGCGAGCAGCTGGACGGGCGGAAATGGCCCTGAGCGCGAGGCGAATAGGACAGCGGTTTTGTTTCTTCTTGCCTTTTCTCTTTCAGTTTGGATGGAGTCTTGGAAAGCCTGGGGTTGGTCCATGATACTATGATAGACATGAGAGAGACGGGAGTGTTGGTGATATATTTGTTTTTATTCATAAGACATAGATAGACTTGACAACAATTCAGCTAGGGGTTATTTGTGTTCTTCACCCTTAATTCTCAGGTTCATCCACTTTGAAAAGACGTACAGGAGTCATATGTTCTCTTCTCACTATGTAGCCTTGACTATGTGCACTTTTTATCCGCTATGCAAAGCAAAATATGCACAAAGACATCCCCAGCCCGCAAGGCCCTCTCAAGAACATGCAACAAGAACAGATAGCCTCCTCCCCAGACCAGCCTCTACATCATCACGAGACCCACGCCGCTCAGGTTCTCCTCATCCGCGACGTTTTTCTTGTTCACACCGCCGGCGATCGGGTTCGCCCGATAGTTGAAGAGGTAGTAGTGCAGGGAGCCATCGCCTGGGCCGAACTTCTGCTGCTCCAGGAACAGGGTGTTGTCGGCGAGCGACAGGGCGTTGAAGACGTCAAAGCCGTTCTGCTTGGCAAGGATGAGGGCGTCAAAGATGAGCTTGTTCAGACGGTCTTTCAGGGCTGGCTTGTCAAACGGTGTGGCCAGGCCGGTCTCGGAGGCGTAGTAGAACAGGTAGGCCACCTTGAGGACCTTGTGGCGTGGGTTGTTGATTACGGTCGACTCGAGGTTATAGAAGGAGAAAAAGTCGGTGATGTTCTTGTGTGAATCCTAAAAAGAAAAGGGGTAAGTTGTTGGTTCGCGAGACGATTTAGTGAAAAAGAAAGCCCCCCCAAGAATTGATGGCTTACCTCGACAACATATGCCCAGACGGCCTGCTCCTCTCCCTCACCACGAGGTTGCAGGAGCCAGTGTGCAGCCTCCTCCTCGGTCCACTCGGGCACCATGTCAAAGCGGCTCGCGTACCGCCTCATCAGGCTGTGCACAGCAGGTATATCCTTCTTCTGCATCTCGCGCAGGCCCTCCAGGTTGGTGCTGTCGGGCACCATGTACTTGCGGATCTGCCACTCGGGCTTGCTGTTTGGCGGCAGGGGGCTGAACCCGATCTCGTAGAGCTTCTTCCAGTTGAGGGAGCGGTGGTAGTACCGACAGGTGCTGACGGGCCTGGGCAGGACGATGCCGCCCGTGTAGACACCCTGCCAGATGCCGTGCAGGTTGGAGCGGCGGGTGATCTCCTTGATGAGGATGGGCGCGAGGCGCTTGCCGCGGAGCTTCTTGTGCACACACAGGAAGTTGACCTCGGAGGCGACGAACCTCTTGTCCCTCACGCGGATCGTCATGGGCACGGCAGAGATGAAGGCGACGAGGGGCCTGCGGTCCGGAAGGCGGCAGTCGCGGATGCCGACGTGCCAGTCTTTCTTCCAGCCCGGCGCCATGAGCGACCACCTGAGGAGCGGGGCGCCGTAGCCGAAGCGGAACATGGCCTCGTCGTCCTCCACGTAGTGCCCGTTCAGGAGCTGGTAGACCTCCTTCATCTGCGCGTCGTCCAGCAGGTCCATGGTGACCCACTGGAACCCGTCGATCAGCTTCTGGGGCTCCTTGGGCACGTCGTCCACGGTCTTGACCTCCAGGGGCCCTTCCTCGATCGGCCTGTCGGGCACCGCCTCGTCAAACTTGGGCACGGGCTGTGTCTTCCAGAATTTGTAGCTTCCCATGTCCTTTGCGTTCTTTCCGTTCAGGGCCAGGCCCGTCAGCACGTCGTTGAGGGATAACGACTTGAAGGCCTCGGCGGCCTTGGCAGGGTCTGATCCGTAGTCCTTGACCAGCTCGGGGTTGCGTTTGACAATTTCTTGGATCTCGTTCGCGGGCAGTCGGTTGAGCAGAGCCTTGATCTTGTCTGCAGGGTCTTCGGGTTCGGTGCTGCCGCCGGCCAGAGCAGCCTTGACCTTCTTCCTCTTGGACTTCTTCTTCTTCTTGGCCCCTGTTGTAGCGGTACCAGCAGTGCCAGGACCCTCTGCCCCCTCACCATCATCTCCACCCTCGACGTCCTCGACCTCGTCCTCGTCGTCAGATGCGACAGCAGGTTGCTTGCCCTTGTCCAGCCGATGCTGCTCCTCTTCCTCCAGCTTGGCAGCAACCTTGGAAGGGTCCACCTCTTTGGACTCTGCCCCCGACATTTTGTATCCTGGTGATGCTGCCCTGGGTCTGTGAAGTAGTTCTGGGAGGGAGAGAGTCTTGGGAAAGAGCAAGTATTGTTTTGCTATCCTTGGTGGTGCAGATTGGCACTGCTGCTGCTGCTGAGACACAAAAAAGTTAGGAGGGGTTGATTGGAGGGGTTGGAAGGCCCACAGCAACACCCGAGGTGCTGGGTGACACCTGTCACTGGCCTGTTGTTATCGATAAGGACAGTGGTCATCTCATTGATGCCCCCAAGACAGCTTTTGGGCCAAATAACCCAGTCAAACTTGGAACTATGTACTGATGTATTCATCTCATTACTGGTGAACTAGATACCTCTACATTTTCCCTAGGCTCCGCAGTTAAGCGCTCACAGTGGCCACACTGCAAACAAGGACCGAGTGACATCGGAGGATAAGCTGTGTGTGGGTGAATTCGAAGTGGATGAGAGAAGAGAAGGCACAGCACAGCCACTTCCTGCCTTAGCTGCACAGCACAGAAGTCGCCTTGGCACTAGGCTCCCAAGGCAGGATCTCTCCTCTCTCTCCTCACAGCAGTCAGCCTTGGAAAAAAGACAGATAACCTCCCACTCACCCTCTCCTGAGCCTTTAATTCTGTTCATTATCCTGCCATCTTGGTCTGCATCCTCCACCACCTAAATCTTTTGCTAAAATTCCAACTCCTGGAACTGAAAACAACATGGGCAAACCCTCCCCACCACCTCCTGCTGTGTCAGGCGATGCTGTCTCTCTTCACACCCAACCAGGTGATCGATACTATGACAATGACGCCCCTGAGCTCCCTCACCTGAACCAGGTCGATGATGACCTCCCTCCCCTGTACGATGAGGCTGCTGAGGCTAGCAACAGCACCAGTGCGCCTCTGTTGCCCACAGCTGGCCGCGCTCAACACTCTCTGCCAAGCCTCGCCCCGGGCTCTGAGTCCATCCTGCCCTTCCGCACCGACGAGGCCGTCACCTACTACCTCAACAGCAGGCTAGACACTGATGCCGACTACCTCGAGGAGAATGTCCGTCGCTGGGCCGCCATCCCGCCCCGTCCCTATGTTCGCATCCGCGGGACCCACCGCGAGAAGCACCGCGGCCACAACGGCAAGGATGAGAACAAGGAAATCACAGACTTCGACGTCTCTGTGGAGCTGACTCCGTATCTGCTTCCCAACGGCCGGCCGGATCAGGGCATCCACACGCTGAGGACGGCCGAGGACTCAGAGAAGGTCCGACGCGGGGGCGTGTGCCGGAAGCGAGCACCGCGGGCGTCCCAGGGGGAGGGTGGAGCTGGGGACGAGGGAGAAGCCGACACTGACCGAGTGGTGCCACATGTATTGTGTCAGCCACTCCGGGCTCAAGACATTCCAGCTCAAGAGGCACTTTGCCGGGTTCGCCCAGGGCCGCGTCAAGCAGCACCTCGAGAACATGGTGCGGCGCACCAACTACAAGGGCGATCTCTCCATTACATTTCCGCTGCGGGACGAAAAAGTCGAGGTGTGGAGCCAGTGTCGGACGAACCAGTGGCGGCTGACGCACAGCATCCATGTTGTGTTCTGTCTCTTCTTCCTCTGGATCTTCACCTGGCCGTACCTGTTCCTCCGGACCAAGAAATTCGAGACGGTCAGCGCAGTCTGGTGGTACTCGACACTGGATGAACAGGGCAGGATGCACTATGCCACGATCAGCGAGGACCAGTGGTACAACCTATGGGGCAGGGCCATTGCCAATGCGGTCCTGGCCAAGAGACAGGGCACGCTGGATCAACAGGACCTGCTGGCCGCCGATGGCGCGCCTCCGGCCTTCAACACGGGCAACGCGGCAGCCGATGGCGCGTTCAACCTGGTGAGCGCGGGGATCAATGCCATGAACCAGGTCAACCGTCAGCTGGGCTGGGGAAGCCACGAGTGCTGAGACAATACAATCTTCCTGCTTCCTTCTTCAGATTTCCAGCAACGCATATACTAGAGAGACAGGAATTGATCATGATAACGCCGACACACACGGAAGTGTGGCAAATGCACAGTGATCAACCCGATGCAGACGTCGCCCCCATCTCGGTTCTCGCTCTCGGCCTCCTTCTCACCAGGCAGGAAATACTTCCATGCCTGGTTGAGAGAAGGGGGATTCGGCTGTAGCTGATACCGACGTATCAGCCAGTGTGCTGGGTGGGCCAGCAAATGGGCGAGCACCCTTGTAGTCTCATCAGTATTGGCGTCGACAGACCTCGTACAGCATTGGGGGCCACAGGCAGCGATTTCTTGTCTTTTCCATTTTATGAGACACAAAGGCCCAGGGCTCCCAATACTTTGTTTTCTTTTCTTTTTTTTTTTTCCCCCCAACCGTCCCAGCCTTCACTGGCTTTTTTTTCTTTTCTTCCCCCCTTCTAATCTTTTCTACTTCTCTTGATACCAGGGGAGGGCCATCTCCAGCCATGCAGTCTCGTCTCTTTCCAATCAACCTCCTTCTTCTGGCGGCAATACCAAGGGCGGCAGGAGACGCAACATCCTGCTACAATCCCGACGGCAGCGTGGGCGGGGGTCAGCACCCTGTTCATCGACAGGAGATTCTCAGTGCTGTCAGGGATCAGGCGGCATCTGCCTTTCGAATGGCTACTGTATGCACTACTCGCAGCCTATGGGACTGTATAGAGGATACTGTACGGACAAGACTTGGAGCTCGTCAGCATGTCCTCAAGAGTGTCGACAGTGTGAGTGATTTCTCAGGATTCAGAGAAGATACGTCCAGTAGCTCTGAATATGCAAAGGCATCTCAACGACAGGGCACAGCATGGCCTGGCCAAGGGCTGATCCCTAATCCGCAGATCAGACCAGACTGACAATCCGATCTAGATACTTCAACAACCGTCATGCTCAATGTTTGGCAGCCCAATAGTTCGACCACAATGTACTGCTGCGGCAACGTCGACAACGGCGCCACGAGCGAGACTGACGCATGCCTCGACGGAAACCCGCCTTTTGTGATGCCTGACGCAATTCCATTGGTGGGATTCGCAGGTTTGGCGAACGACGAGACGATTCCCTCGTCCACGTCTGTATCCTCTACTATCACAGTCTCTACTGTTACAGCCTTTCTGCCACTGTCAGCTAGCGCTTCGGCCACCACAAGAATCACCAGCTCTACCATGACAGCCACATCGGCCGAGAAGGTGACAGGCTGGGTGACGGTTACCTCTGGCTCGTCATCATGCCAGCGAGAGCACGCAGAGGCGCTCACCGTCGGCGCGGTCGTTCTTTCATCTCTCGGGGCCGTGGCAGTATCACTCCTAGGGTGGGGCATCTGGGAACGCAAGAAGCGGCTGCGATCGTCGAGGATCAACAGGCATAATACAGGAGTTTACTATCACAGATCACCAGCCTTGACGCCACCAGGGGGAAAATGGCCAACGCGAGCCATGCGCTGGTGTATGATTATGTCTCCACTTATGACAGCCGCAACCAAACAGGAGGAGCATATCATCAGCCAGAGAATAGCAGGAGATGTCCACTGGGTGAGCTGCCAGACACGGTGCCGGCAGCGGCCGAGATGGCAGATTTCTGAAGCACGCGGGCTGTTGAGTATCCCAAGGTGGAGATTTGAGAAGAAAGATGTTGTCACCAGGTCTGCCAGAGACTTCCGTTACATAACCAATTAACCATAAAGTCACGAGGCAGCTTGGTAATTACAAGGCTGAACATGCCTTTGTCGGCTCAACTTCAACCAATTGTCTGCACATAACAAGCACGTTTGCACATTGAGATATGATGAAAGCATGGGAGATGTATACGGGCACCGGGTCAATGCAAATTCCCGGGTTTAACACACGAGCTGTTGCGGTCTTCACCGGTGGAACAGTCGGTCCATGTTTATTAAGCGCTTGGCGTTCCAACCGTGAAGAACATGGGCGACACTGCCCACCGTATCCATAGTTTCCTCCGCAAGGACTAATTAGACGATCCGTCGACCATATGAGCTGGCATCTCAAGAGCAGATATTAAGACATCGGTCCTGCTTGTGGGTGACTGGATAATTAGAAATGGCCACGCTTCATACACTCTTCAATAAATAATATTGCAGTCGACAAAAACAAGACCACTATATTCAACGATATCAGATCGTTTCATCAAGTCGAGATCACATCAAGCAGATCAACATGTCAACTCCCTCAGTTCCGCGGATCCTCCTCATTGGAGCAACCGGCTATGTGAGTAGTCTCATCTAAAGTCTCTTCAATTTTGTACTTGGGCCGAACAAGGCCTACTAAAAGAACCCTTTCAAGGCGTCTTCTTACTAACACCCCCTCCCCCTCGAGCCTCAACCTGGCTAAGTGTTGATTGTAGACTGGTCTCAGATCGGAGGAACCTCTCTGGATTACCTCATGAAGTCTACTCATCCGGCCCTGAGCAATAGTACCATCTCCCTGCTCGTCCGCGGCCAAGACCGCGCCCAGAAGCTCAAGGATGCCTTTGGCGCCCGCGTCAACCCCGTTGTCTACAGCGGGCTAGACGATACAGAAGCCGTCACCTCGATCGCGGCGGAGCATGATATCATTCTCAACCTCGGAATGGGTTACCACCCGCCCAGCGTCGTGGCGATGGTTCAGGGTCTTGCGAAACGGCTGGCCGACAAGGGCCACAAGACCCCTTGGATTATCCAGATCAGTGGCATCACCAACACCTCTGACTCTCCGCTGCAGGGCGACAATCACCCGGAGCGGGTCTTTGATGATGCCGATCCCCTGGCCATATACGAGTTCGAGAAGGCCGAGGAGGCCAAGACGCCGTATCTGCCGCGGACGGCGGAGCTGGCTGTCTTGGACGCGGCTGTCGAGGCGGGTGTGAATGCCCTCTGTCTCCAAGCACCAGCCGTCTGGGGCAAGGGCCGCGGCCTGTCCCCTGGTGGAGTGTCGAGTAAGTTTTTTCTTTTCAAATGAAGCGTTGTTATTGATTCATATATGATCAAAAATACATTGTCACTAAAACTCTGTTTGTGTGCGTATTATTGAACAGTCTTCATGCGCTTCATCCTCGACAAAGGGTACGCCTTCCAGCTGGCCGACGGCACTGCCTGTGCTGGTGTCATACACGTCGAGGACCTCGCAGCACTGGTCGCCCTGCTGGCCGAGAAGCTCCTGGAAGATGGCGGCAAAGACCTCCCGAGGGGCAAGAAGGGCATCATGTTCTGTCGGGCCGGGACCATCAGCCACCGCGAGACGGTGGAGCTGTGCCTCGACGCCGCGTTCCGGAGCGGTGTCCTGCCCAAGCCCGGCGGCCCTCGACAAAAGGAAGTCCGGCAGGTCAGCCTGGAGGAGGCTCTCCCGCATTTTGGTTTGGGCGGCGAGTTTGGCGAGGCCGTCGTGAGCCGGGCCGGCGCTGGGCATATGAATACGGTTGATACGACGGCCAGACGGCTTGGCTGGAAGCCACTGCACTCTATAGAGGACTTGAAGTCGGGGTATATTTTCGACGATGCGCTGAAGACTGAATTGTCGCGCGAGGCGGCATCGGCGTAATTATACCCGGGAGCCTTACATTGTGGGCGTGAGAGGGAGACTCTAAAGGTGTCAGAGGTTGAATTATGCAAGGTTTGAGAGTACTGTGGAGGTGGATTTAGGAACAAATTGTCATAGTTTTGGTAAGCCAGAATATTCCCAGTTCTTTCCCAAGTCTTAATCCATTGAATAAGTTGTGTCTTCAGACTTCGGCGGACAACAATGTTAGAGCCAATTTCCTACTCCAGCTTCACCCAGGTTTACAACATGGCAGGGATATCGCATATTCTTGTTGCCCCATGCAGCAAAATGATTGGCATCTATCAATCATAACTTCATATGAACGCATCATCCTAATATAGACAAGAGGTTACGCCTGTAAGCGCAATTGATTCAGTCATCAACGCGCTCAAAGGCTGTTAGGTCATTGTCTGACTTAGCGTCATGTATAACGAACAATGATATCACCACTAGGGAGTCCTTGAGGCTCATAAAAGTAACAGGGAAGATCTGAGGCGGGCCAGTTTCGCAACTTCTCCATGTTGGGGCTCTCCTTCATTCCTATAGTGGCAGGAGAATTATGTTCACGGCAAAGTCTTGTTGGGCTCCTCTGAGGCTGGTCACACGAAGACAATATTACTCAAACAACATCGTCATGGACTCGATCAAATCAGCAATCCACGAGAATTTTGGCAAAAGGTGAGCGAGTGAGAACTGGGGAAAAAAGGAAGAGAAAAAATAAAACCAAACCTGTTATGCAGACTGGCCATTTTGCTGATATTCAAAAGTCATGGTCTTGCTTCAGAAGATGAGCAGTTCTCTCTGGAACAGATTCCTGACCTCAAAGGACGCGTCGCTGTGGTCACCGGAGGCTCACAGGGAATAGGATACGGATGCACGCACAGCCTGCTCAAGAACAACATATCCAGGCTCTTTATCCTGTCTCAATCCACTGATGTTGCTGAGGACGCTCTCAACTCCATCAGGACAGAGATGGGAGACGAGGTCTCTTCCAGGGTAGAATGGCTGCAGTGCGACCTGGCGGACTGGGAGGCCGTGGCACGCACCGCCCACAAGATCAAGTCCACCACCGACCGGCTCGACATCCTGATCAACAATGCTGCCAAGGGCATCATGACTGCCGACGTCACCTCGTACGGCGTTGATTCGCACATGGCGATCAACCACATCGGGCATGTCATTCTGACCTCTCACCTCTTGCCCGTCATGAAGAAGACGGCAGAGTCGGGCGACATCGTGCGCATCGTCAGCTTTGGCTCCAATGCGCACCAGTCCGCCCCAAAGGATACAAAGTTTGCGAGCGTGGAGGAGCTCAACCACGACGACGGGCCAACGACACAGTACGGGCGCTCCAAGCTCGCCACCATGCTCTATGCTCGCTACCTCGCCAGCCACCTCACGGCAGAACACCCGCGGATCCTGGTCAACAGCATCCATCCTGGGTTTGTGGACACCAAGGCAACCACCCATGACATCCACGAAGCATATCTTCTTGGCGGTTATGGCATGAGCGTGGCGCTGAAACCCTTCCAGAAGACTCAGTTCGAGGGCGCCGTGCCGGCACTTTATGCGGCGACTGCTACGGAGCGCAGTGGGAAGTATATCTGCGCGCCTGCTAGAATCGAAGATGGCTCGGACCTTGCGAGAAGCAATGAGCTGGCTGAGCAGCTGATGCGCTTGACGGAGGACATTGTTAGAGAAAAGTCTGAGGCTGTGAAAAGGGGATGTCCTTTGAAGTTTTATTGAGTTTAATGGCAGTCGTTCGATCTATGTTGCCTTTGTACTTATTTATCTCAAATAACTTCCAAGGTTCTCTTCATATCTTTGCTCACATTCATCCGTGTCTTCCAATAGGAAGAATTAATCAGTTGGCTGATGAGACGTAGCGGACGTAAGCTCAAACGATTGAGCCCTTGTGTTATTATGGGACATGTCCTTTTCAGTCTGAGATTCTAGGCTGTATATGCAATCGGTAATAATCTCGTGATTATTGGTTACCAGCGTCTATTGAGTCTTGCTGAAGATACTGCACGGAGCTGCTGTTGCTGTAGCTTACACAAATCAACATGAGCCTAGGTCAACACCCGCGAGAATAAAAGCATTGAGTTGCAGTCGCCATCTATTATCTGAAACCCCGTCTTTTTCGGGATCTCAGCTACAGAAAATAGCACATCAAGCACATTTTATGGTTTTACACCTCACGCACAATTACATTTTTGGTTCTTGGGTAGAGCTCGAAAGCTGTTGATTCGCATTTAATCTAATTAACCGGGCCCGGTCGATTTTCATCAAGGAAAGATTTTGTAATGACCGACAATGCAGTGTTTCTCACCCATGGAGAGACTGCGAGGAACACCAAGAAAACCTCCATCCTCCATCGGATTCGCTGACTCTTTCCTGATCGTTGAATCCCTTACGACTCCTTTGTTGTCTGCCTGAGATCCATATATGATTAGCCATGAGGAATAAGTAACAGATCGTAGAAAGATGTGCTCACCAAACGCGCGCCTGCAAGATCTCACAGAACCTCATGAGTCTTGGGAGCTCCTTTAGCACGAGCATCCGGCATTGTCTCCGGTGCTGAAGCAGCAAGAAGCACCGCCGCACTGAGCAGTCTCGACCCAGTTGCCGGTGGAGCTGCACTCGTAGACGGCGCCATCCGGGCCGGGAGCGCCGTTCTGGTTGCCGCAGGACCAAGTGCCCGCCGTGCAGGCCATGGTGGAGGCGGTCAGGAGACCGAGGGTGACGAGGACACGGGTGAAGTACATATTGATAGAGGGAGGACTGGGAGTCTATATTCAAGGTGTGTGTGTGGTCTTTGTGTGAGGCTGTGAGAAGCTTGCTGCTGTTGAGTTGTTGATAAGTTGAGGCTTTGGGGGAGATAAACGAGGGTTTATATACTTTTTCAAGGTCGACGACTATGGGAAACAGTTTTCCTCTTCACAAACCAACCCTCATGATCTTCTGGGCCTAGACCAGGCATGCCTCGTGCTTCAGACACCCTCCATAATTATCTAGTCAGTCTCACTGCACTACCCGCCATCTACCAAAGTTGAGCTCTTGGGATCTACACGCATTCACACCAAACCAGCTTCAATACTCGCGATCGGTCTTCGTCTACTAATCAGCTCCCACCTGTCCGTCGGGCTTGGCAGGACTGCTCGCCGTGGAAGGATTCGACCATGACAGGCAGCCGTGAGCAAATGGAAAAGAAAAAGCCGGTCTAACATGACTGCAAAGTCTAGAACCACGTCTCGTGCATGTCTGTCGATCTATCTGCCGGACTCCTTGTCCATGACATCTAGTTACCATGAGGTCTCACTACTTAGCTGACCCTTAAAACCAACATTTTTGATTCCACTAACTTGACTGGACGAGGAGCCGATATTTTATTTTCTCGTAATGACAACTCATCGTCAGGCTATAAGCACCGAGGCGCTTTTTTGGCTGCCTAGGTGTATGCAGCCTTGTCGTACTCATATCAAAATTAGCTGTAGTGTACCTACCTAGGTAGAAAATTTGAAGGAGGTTCTTTTATTTGATGTCGTCTCAAAAGCCTCGATATGAAAACTCGGTACTCGGTCCGAGGCAACTCGATAAAGGCCTCAAAGTACCACGGCATCACTCAGCTGCTGACCTTTCATTGTGTAGAACCAAAGAAGCATTGCAAGCCACAATCCAGCTACTTCTTCCTTGTAAGCCTACACCAATGAGGCGGGAAGACGGGAATTCAAATTTCTTTGGCGGCACTTCAAGTGGAAATGTTGTATGAAGTAGCGGGAAGCGGGCATATCTGACGTGAGAGGACTACTGCCCATGCGAGCGAGGTAACAAAACGCGGAGAGGGGTAAAGGTGAAAAAGCTGTGATAATACCAAGGCGCCAGCCTCTCAGCGCTTATGTGCCTAAGAAGTGCTGCAATGGAATCCTTTGTCTGGGGGAGAGCAACGGTGCGAGTATCTGCCGAATCAAGTGGGACAGCCTCACTCGATCAATGACGGGCTGTTGGCCAAAGTCTGTTTTAAGCTTATCATGTCTTATGTGTCAAAGCTGCAGGAGGCGTGCAGCAGCAGGCCGGACGAGGGTGGTATCAGAGCTGACACTTTATCCCGCCGCCTCCATTGGGGATTATTCACGCCCCTCGGGAAAAGCTGCGCGGAACTCGCAAATCGTTCAACAACGGACATGCGACCGTGACCATAGTTAAGTACCAAACGGGAAATGGGGATTACTATTCGTAAGACTCACGTCGGTATCGAGTAAAGAGCGTGCAGGAGTGACGTCGTGATGTGTCAACAGAAAGCTCCGTCTCTAGCTGGTGTGGGTTCGTAGTCAGCGAGAGCAAAGGTCCATTGGAGCGAATTTGAGACAGAGGTCAGCCTGGAGGGCTCCCAAGGATGTGCTTGGTCTCTTGAGGGGGTCGAGACATATGAGGAACCCAAATGGTCAAATAAAGAGTAGAAGTTTGGGTAAGGCTGCCTCCGAGTAGGTTCTTTCGGGATCATGATCTACACGATAATTATGGCAGAGCCAGGGACCTTCCAAGGTTGGGGGCGGTGCGAGGATGCTAGGTGCTTCTGGATGAATTAGTTTAGTGATAAATAATGAGACTTAATACTCATGCTCGAATATGTTCCATATCCCTCTCGATACCCGTCATGGAGGAGCCTAGGAGACAGGCATTGGACTGTTGGCTTGACACGTGGGCCACCTCAAGGCACGTAGTAAAGGCCCGTTATTTATCAGTCTTGAGAATACTAAAGAGCACGTAGGCGTCATCCTTTTAAGAAAGAGACTTAGAGCTATTATTGATGAACTGAAAGTGAAAATTATATCAGTAATACGATTAACGGTAATTGGCAATAAGATATGCTTTTCTCGCATATATACTAGCGAGAGAGCCAAACGCCGAAGACCACTATCCGCTGAGAGCATAGCACAATGTTTTCACGGTGGTCGAGGTCCATCGTGATACCATGCTCGTCGGCCCAACCGGATATGTGTCCTTAGCAGCAAGCTCTAGCGTCTCAGCGGGGTATCGACACTTTCTTGCTGCCAACGAAAGTCACTGCCACCAGCAAGGAGGAGAACACGCACGTCTCCTCATCGCCCCCCCCCCTCTCTTTGGCAAGGAGCCGATTTGATCTTCTCTATGTCATGTCCCAAGAACAGCCATGATGGCTTGGTTGACTGGCGCGTAGACCATGATGTCGTTGTGTCCTGAGTCCTGGTCAGTCTTATCTTGGCTTCAGGATGCCACTGCATATTGAACTCACCTCCATATGCAAACTGCTCATGCGTGATAACCACATCTCCTTCGCCCTGCCATGTGACCTTGAACGCCCCCTTGCCTCTAACATCTGTCCGTTCATCCTTCATCTCCAGAAACCGCCTCTCGTCCATCCCAGGCCCATCTGCCATACTTGCTCTCGCCACTGCCTCAAAGATTTTGACGCTCTCCACGCATGGGATGTCCCAGTCATCATCAGCAGCCACAAGACTGAGTCTCAACCGTCCGCCTCTCTGCCTTGTCTGCTCCGCCAAGGCAGAGAGCCTATCCAGTGACTTCCACTTATCCACGACAAGGCGCAGGACGCCCCTCAACAATGGCGGGACAATGCTGAGGGGCCTCAACAAGGGCACGACCCCGCCGAGTGAGTAATTTGCCAGCATTGTCGGGAGGCTGGAGAAGGGCGCAACGAGGACGACCCCTGCGAACTCGATGCCCTTCTCGCGGGAGAACTTTTCTGCCGTCGCCGCGGCCACAGCTGTCCCCAGGCTCTGGCCCAGGAGCAGGATGCGGGAGGGCGGAATGTCGAGGACGGTGAGGGCGAAATCCACGAGCGTAGCGGCGTCGGTAATGAGGCCTTCTTCAGTGGGGTTCCCGGTACTGTGCCCGAAGCCGCGGTAGTCGAGGGACATGACGTGCCATTTCGGATGTGTGTCGCTCAGCATGTGGAATTGTGGTGCGCGAGTGTTCTGGGCTATATGACCTGCATTTCCATGGACTGGGGAGGAGGAGGAGGAGCTCAAGCTTAGTATACTTGCGTGGCGTAGAATGTGCGTGTTGGCATAGCCACTCAGGGCTACTTACACGAGAGGATGAGGCGAGCTTCTGGGTCGTCTCTCAGGATGCGGAATGCGTCTGATGAGGTATATTTGTCCAAGGCGACCCGTGATGCCCGCGAGAAAACGGCCTCGTTCTGTGTATAAGTGGCCAAGGGCAATATGTGCCACAGGTACAGTGTCACCCCGTCGCTGGTGGGCAGCGTGAAGGGGGTCACCTGGTTCTCTGAGCCTGAGATCAGCCAGTGCTTCTTTTCAAGCTCATCGTCCTGGAAGCGGCGGCATACTTGCAAAACCCCATTTCTCCGGGTCTTTGACATCGTTCCACCACAAGGTATGGAACTTATGAGCATAGATGGCCCTTTGTGTGTTTTTTTTTTTTTTTTTTTTTTGGAGAGTGAGCGAGAATCCTGACAAGTGGTCTGCTGCGAGAGGCCACAGAAAACTCACTGTCGCTGAAAGAAAGGAATGCCCAGGAGCCCGAGGAGGATCCCGTAAAGAGCGAATGGTCCGAGGGCGGCGAAAGCCCAGTAGGCCCTGTTGGGGTCGGACGACGAGACAGGCGACATGGGAACAGGCAAGAAAAGGAAAAAAGGTGCAGGATATCTGCAGTATAAACTTTACAGTTTTATGTACGCGGAACGAGGAAGGAGACGATCTCGTCTGGCAGTTGCCTTGTGATAACACTGACGTTGGTTTGAGAATGCAGGGTCTATGGCTGCAGGGCTGCGGGTGCTAAGCATGTGCTGTACCTCTGAAGCTATCGCGCAAGACTTGCACGTGCGGCCTGAGACCAGCGGTGTGTCAGGTACCAAGTGCTAGCGTTTCTGTGAGCGAGGCTAGGCAGCCCTAATATAGTATATCCATCCCACTTATGGTCATTTCACTGCAGCTGTTTTTTCTTTTTGTTTTTCTTCTTCTTTTAATGGCCCCTAGCCGAACAGGAACTCAAGAAAGTTGTATGATATATCCCTTGGTATTTTCGATCTTCTAGTGACGACAAAAGCCAGTCAGCTTCGCTCCGGCTTGCTCGCAAATTGAGGCTCAAACCGGCTTGCTCGAGTCAGCCGATCTCCCCTGCAAGAAAAATGGATCGTCCAGGGACCCAATCACAGTTGACGCGAAGCTGACTTGGGGCAAATCGGTTGTCAGTCCGAGGCTTGCCCCCTCCTCATCTCCGGTTTATACGCGGTGAGGCAAAGCCCGCCACTCCAGGTTGTTCGGTGTCTGAGTGATCTGGGCAAGGAAATAATGTATCAGTGGCAGACATCCTTGGTGGCACAATCCCTTGAGGATGGGATGCCACAGGGCTTTGGTGGTTCCATTCTAGACTCTCCAGAAGTACGGAATAACTAGAGTCATGTCACGTATCGAGTTACTGCACAGCACGAGACCTTGGGTTCTCGCAGTTGACTTTTCGTAGATCTGTTCCATTCTCGCCTTGTGGCACTGCGATCCTCTTGTCGAACCAAGAGAGAAAAATCAGCCAGTCAACAGAGCTCTCTTCCGTGTCAGTTGGAGAACCTTTGCTCCAGAGGCCCAGTGCGAGTCCAAGGTTGTAGTTGCACTGCAGGCGCTGGCTGACTGATCCGTGATCAGCATCGGTTAGCACTTGCACTAGGCGCTAGGAACACAGCGGACAACACGCGAGGCGGGCGCTCATGTCTCCTGCATAGTAGAGGAGCCGCACCCCCCAGAGCCTATTTGTAGAGGCTACAGTACTTAGAGCTCCCAGGTCCCTCTCTCGACTCCACCCATCTTTTGCGAACTTCATCCCTAAACAACGCTGCTCCACGGGTTCACACTCGCTTTGCTCCCACCCGAATTGCGCCCACACACACCAGGACAGTACATGGCCGATATGGTTCATGCTGGACTGAACATCTCCCCGTCGATGTATTCGTCATAGCGTCCAGTCTACAGAGCTCACTGCTTGTCCTTGTCTTTTTCTTTGGGGGCGCCACGATTTATTCCACGCCGCGATGGAGAGGAAGAGGAAGATGCCGGCGCGTGCTGCGGCACGTGTTGAGCAGGCTGCAAAGAAGGGCAAAACTGCAACACCGCCTGCTCCTCGCTCTGCCACTCCGGCCAGTGCTGTCAACAGCACTCCAGCTGTCGAGGAAGACGGCGCCAGCGACCCTCAGGCTCAGGAGCCCCCGCCACCGCCGCCGGCACCTCTGCCCACCTCGATCCAACCCGGGAAGCCTCTCCCTACCGTCGAGGCCGCGCAGCCTCAAGACCTGCCCGCCAAAGAATACCAGTCCTTTCAAGAGAGGTAAAGTCTCTACAAGCTCCTCTGAAGAAAAAGACTTCCCCGCAAATGCGGCGTGTATCTTCTTGTGTTTCACACTGAATAGGGTCTTGCTGACTTGTCGTCCTTCATTCTGCAGTGGCGTCCTGGCCGAGTCACTCAACCGATCCCGACAGCGATGGATAAGCGATGGCCTGTTCGAGAGGTACTGGGCTAAGCCTGTCAAGAAGAGAGGTGTCGTCCAGGAGGACCCCAAAAACCCGCCCAAGGAGAGCATGACCAAGATCGGCCAGGTCACCATCTCCCTCGAGCCACATTACTTCGAGGCCACCATGTACGCAGTGAAGGATCCCAACAAGCCGGCCACAAGGCCGACCTCCCGACCGGTCCTGCAGTATGGCCCTCCCAATGATACCATGCCTCTCCATCTCCCTCCGCCTTCATCAAAGTCTGAGAATCCGGCGACCGCGCCTGCTACCGCAAAGACGCCGACCGCTGTCCCTCCTCCTGCTGCTGCTGCTCCGCCGACACCGTCCACAGCACCTCCTCCTGCCAGGGCGACGCCTCAACAGCCTACAAAATCAGAGGCACCAGCCACCACTGGTGCTGCGCCGCAGTCAACGGAATCACAAACACAACCGCAGCCGCAGCAGCAGCAGCAGCAGCAGCAGCAGCCGCAACCACAAAAATACAACCGCAACCACAACCACAACCACAACAATCACAGCCACAGCCACAAGCGCACTCGCAACAGCAGACACAACCACCTCCGCCCTCAGCGGCCCCTGTAGCACCACCTGCCCCTAACACGGCACCTGCCCCCAACACAGCAACCGCACCTGCTCCCGCACCACAGGCTCCGAGACCAGCACCCCCTCCACCAACAAAATCTTCAGGGCCGAGCTTCCCAGCACCTCTTCTGAACCCGGCACCAGAAGCACCGCCACCTGCTGCCGTGCCTGTGCCGCCGCCTGCACCAGCACTAGCAGCAGCGCCAGCGCCAGCACCAGCACCAGCACCAGCACCAGCGCAAGGTCCGCCTCGAGCCTCGGTCTCGCAGCAGACACAAAACCGTCCCCCACAGGCTGCACCAGGAACCGATCCTATCATCGTCACCCTGGCCGAGAAAGCGAATGAAGATCACGAGCTGAGAGACTTGATGAAGCGAGTGGCCAACGGCAACGCGCCCAAGGAGGAGCTCGCCCGCTTCCAGGCCGTCATTGACCAGATCACGCAGGACAGCAAGAAAAAGGGCGGCGTGAAAGGGACACCTGCGGAGCGCTTGTTCGTCGACGGCAAGACAGTCCGATATTTCGCCGAGGAGGTGGATGTCATCGTCTCTATCATCTTGAGGACGAACCCGAAACAGACATCTGCCAACCTTACGCCTCCGGCCAACAGCAATCCCCTGGTTGTGGAGCTGGTAAAGAGAGCGCTTGACGACCCCAGAACACTGGTTCGGGTTCAGCGCGTCGCCAAGGGCGCGCCGCAATATACAGACGCTATAGATCTCCGAACAACATTGGAGGAACTGAAAACCAAGTTAGGCCAGCGGAAACCTCAGCCACCGGCTTCATCCTCAAAGGCCAATGGCGCCGCAACGAATGGACAAGCACAGAGCCCAGTGGCGCAACAGTCGCAACCTCAGCCAACCTCACAGCAGGCCCTCCGCTCCAAGGGACCCCCTCCAGCCGTGAAACCTGACGTCGCGGCTGTCGTTTTCGAATTTGGAGGTGGCAACGGCGATCGGTATCTGTTTCCGAAATTCAGCATCGTGGAGCAGATCAAGACATCATGGGGCCCTCAAGTAATCGCGTCGTTCCTCATCGTCCGCAAGGGAAGTGCTTCAGAGTACGGAGGCGACCCGAAGCTCGACTACTACCAGCCGGTCACTATCCGCATATCCACCTCTCAGCCGAGATACCTGGATTATTTCTCCAAAGTTGTGGCCCCGGAAGACGAGGTCAGACGATACATGGAGGATATCATGGACAACATGACACGAGCAGAATACGTTTTGCTGGCGATGAGGCTGCCCAAGCCCAAAGATGACGCCAAAGACAAAGAGGACGGCCCTGCTAGCTCAGAGAAGGGGCCCAAGCATGAGGATCCGAAACATGCGACGCCGCCTGAGGTCGACGACCGCGGCAGCGACACTTATCGGAAAGGCCTCACATGGAAGAAAGACAAGACCATGAAACTGCTGGCCAGACCTCCCCCGCTGAAGAGCAGCGGCAAAGCTTTGGGCGAAGAGGAGTCCTATCAAAGCTTCATTGCCAGCGTCAGCCGCAAGCAGACGGAGGGTGAAGAGTAGCCTCAGGTGAACTAAGGCTTATATGGCTAATGTGTTTTTGTTTCCTCTCATGAAATGGTTACCCGTGGGATATTGTTATGTGCCAACGGCCTTCCAGGTGCTTAAATTTAGCCTCAACCAGAGTTCCTGGTGGATGTAGGCAGAGATCAAAAGATACGAAAGTTATGTCATGCATCAAATTATCTCTTGTCGCTCATGATGTCCAGGCATTGCTCACAAGGCCGAGCAGAGATGGCATTTTGGTATGCTCTAGTTAGACGAACACATAGCATATTGTTCACGTCTACTACTATGCTTCTATGTATTACGAGAGTCCACGCACCGTAACGGCTAGCCATCTAGGCAGACTCGCATTCACGGCAGTACCATGCCTCATGTTCACCTGGCATTTCCTCCAGGCTGGTGCACTCAATGTGAAACCATTCTCTCGTGCAGTCGTCGCCGTCGCACCCAATCATCACGCCAGAGTTAGGACCTCCACAGTAGCAGTATTTGGCCTCTCCCTCACCAGCAGCCTCGGGCGTTCTCATCGTCCTCTTTCGCCTTTTGAAGAAACTCTAGGCCCTTCGTCCTCATCAACACCTTTCCTCTTCATTCCGGCCACTTTCGTCCCCTTGCTGCTCTCGCGCCCTTCAGACCCGCCCTCCTCTTGCAGCTCGTCATCGTTGTCGTCGTTGTCGTTGTCGCCGCCGCCGCCGCCTCTCGCGACATTTCTCTCCGGGTCATGCAGCGCATTGACGACTTTCTCAACACCCATGTCATCCCCCTTTTTCGTCTCAACAACTTCAGGATCAACCCATCCCTCGGTATAACTCCCACCAAAATCAATGATCCACAAGTCCCCCGACGAGTCCACCACGAAGTTATCACCCTTCGCGTCGCCCCATACGATATCGTGCTCATGAAGGGCTGTCTTGATCGCTTCAGCCTCCTGAGCCCATTTCTCGCGCTGAGACTGCGGAATGGCACTGTTGAATTTCTCCGTCAGGGGATCGGGTCTTGTATGGGCGTCTGGAGGAAGCCCATGATGGACCTCCGGGCGTCGTCTTGGTCTGCAGATGGATCATGCTGCTGAGCGGCGACGATGCCAACGAGGCGGGGACACCGAATCCTGTCGTGCAGGCCCTTCTTGTGGATCTGATCGAGGAGATGGAGCTCTCGCCTTGTCGGCTGCGGATTGGCATTGTCGACGCTTTTGAAGAAGAACAACTTGCGCTTCTCTCCTGTGCCGTCTCCAGAAACCGGCAGCGGCAGCGCCAGCTCCACGAGGGCTGGGTGATATGGTGGAGGAGAGCCGCTGCAGCTGAGAACGCGCAGGTCGCCAGCCGAGTACCAAGGCACGTCGATGTTGCGAATGTACTTTGGAATCGGTGCCAAGTTTGGGTAAAGTTTCCTCATCCGCCCTTCCAGAGCTGGTGCAGCCTCTAGCTCTACTGCGTTCAGGTGGGCTCCTCCCTCGGCTTCCAGACTGAAGTAGCGGGTGGAGGCATTGTGCCAGGCGTCCAGAGTTTGTCCTGGGTGGTCCTTTTTGAGCCCACAGCCCCTTCGAGTATTGACTTCAGTGGTCTGGTCATCCACTCGTACAGATCGTCTGCCGGGTCGCCGTCCTCAATAAAGAGAGCAGCATGTCTTGGACGTGTCTGTATGCACGGTGCCCACGTCTATGCCGCTGTCGATGGACTCGTCGCGACTGTCGTCGTGGCTGTCCATCGGGTCGGCTGTCTTGACTTTGGCTAACAGCCGTACATACTCCTTGAATGGTTCTGATTCATCCGGTCCTGAGTCTGTAATATCCACTCTGAGTTTCGCAACTTCTGCGATGATGTGGAAACGAGTATTGTCATGTGCCAGGATGGTCAAAGCACAGTCATCCTCGTCATCTCTGAAGAAATTGAGAACATTGTAGAGTCGTGATGATGGCTGGGCTGACATTTTTGAAGTGTTTATTTCCAAGAACTGACTTGATCATGTGGCAATGACAGTAGGAAGGGGGCTTGCAAAGAGAAGGAGATGCCCTGTAAGTTTTGGTTTTCTTCTTTCTTTTTCTCTTTTCTTAATGATATTGCAATAAGGAACCAGACTCAGAAAACCCTTTTCAACAACGCCGCTGTCATGGCAATTAATTGGGTGATTCCACGATGATGGAGCCGAACGGGTAATGACGAATAGACTAAGCATTCATTCATTTGTGCTCTTTACATGACGTTCCCGATCGCCAGGTCCAGCTAAAATAGTATCGACGCTTGAACATCGGGTGGACATTACGAGGATCAAATGATCACTTCCATTTCTTCGAGTCGTTGATCAAGCTGATGCACGTACTGATTATATTACAAGGGCCGATGCATTAGGATGTTGCCCAGAGCATACTCCATCTCGCTGATTTGTGAGGAACCAAATTGATCATTTTAGGGAAACACTGGCAGCCAAGTTCTTATGCTAATGTCAAGGCCACAGCATTAGTAGCTTCCTCAGGCGCGGCGTCAGGATTATCGGGTTTCTGACCTCCTCTTCCTTCATAATCTTCACCCACATAACGGTCCTCTACACCTTTGACCTAAAGAGAATAGAAGACAGTTGAGATGGAAACGACGGAACCTTTCCGAATCGAGGAGAGAAGCCTCAGCTAACTTGGAATCAAGTATCGGTACCGCATTACTTTGTATGCAAGTATCCCAGTCATCTCGGCAGATGGTCATGATGGTCTGCTGTGGAATGTTGGAAAGTTGCAGTGTCTACTTTTACTATGGATGGCATCAACTTCTGCTGAAACCAATCTCTGTGCAATCTTGACGTCCTTGACTGACCTGCTCTTATCATTGAGATTTCTCCAATTATATAATTAGCTACTTTATAGTGTTTAGGCCTATGTCTTCTCAATGATACAATATTATCGTTCACCTTTATTATACAACGTAACAAAATGGAGGCAGTCAATATGCTGCGCTCCATACGCTCACACTGCTCTGTTTTGATCTGAACTGTTCCAACTGCATTACTATTGGTGGCCCAGCTGAAAGCACTGTGGTCCATTGTGTTTGTCACCAATTTCTAGACATATCCAGGCTACAAGACAAATTGGACATGACTTCATGGTATTGATACTCCAGTGTATAGTATTAAATACTTGAGTACTTAATACTTAGGCACTAGGTACTTATTTAAAGAACTCCACTATTAAGTAGACAACAAAGTACCAAAAGGACCAGACTATTGAAAGGATTTATGTTAGTCTATGGGTTAAATAGGTTCATTTGCTCATGGATCTCATGTTCAAAGCATCTCTTTTGCATTAAAATGCGTAAATCCTTCCCCCATTCTCTGGTGCCTCCCCTTTCTCGTATACTCACCCCTATCCCACCCATTTTCCTGTCCGATCTTCTTCATCTTCATTTTATTTAGCACTGATTCTTTGACTCTGAAAATATGTACTCAGTCACACCTGGGTTCTGCATAACTGTGCACTGAATACCGCGGCAAGGTGACTAATCCTCTCTAGGGTTACAGTAATTCAATGCGGCTTCTCGCATATAACACAACTGTGCTTTTCCCGGCTCCAGAGCAACCCTACAGCTGAGCAGAGATCAGGGAATTCATTGGCCATCGAGCTCAATGTCTCACAAGGCTATTCTGGTGTCCTTTTTCTGGCAAATGGAGGGAGAGGGACGGTAACACTGCATATCACGTGATGCTTGAATCAAGTTGGGCGTCCTTTGTTCCAGCGGCTGAGCTGTCGTTTGCCTGGCTTTTCCTCTTTCCAACAAACCTCCTCCGTCCGCCGCCGCGCCCCCATCCTGGTTACCACCAAACGCATCGTAAGACCGTACGTGTGGGATAGTTTTTGTTGCTGTCTTCTTCGGAGCCCGTTCTGCACAAGCTCTGTGGCATCTTGGGCGTCATGGCTGTGTCTCAGCTGCAGCTGCTCAGCCTGCCGGACGAGCTCCTGGGCCACATCATAAGCTGCAGCGACAGCGTCAAAGACTCCATAAGCACTGGTCTCTCCTGCAAGCGCCTGTACGGCGTTGTGCGGACCTCTCCGGTCTGGCACGAGCACTGCAACAGAATCTGGCCCCGCTGGGCTCTGCAGCCTGACATTTCCGCCAGGTTGGACCAGCCTGTCCTGCAGACCGACTGGTACGCTGTCTTCTGCGAGCGGAACGCGGGCGATCGCCAGGTCGTACACATGTTCGACGAGCTCCTCTCGACAGCGCAGGACAGAGCCGAACGGATGGCGGCCTTGGCTGCTCGTGGCGCTGATGTGGAAGACATTCTCTGGCATTTGCGTGACCAGAGCCTTGGTCGTGAGGATGTGCTCTCCAGGCAGTGGCATGCGACGGCCACGATGGAGATGGGCCACCGCCTCCGGGTTGTCAGCATGTGGTGCAGGATACGCAGGGGACAACACGTCGGCCTGTTGCGTGCAGTCGCTGCTTTCGACGACTTCGTGATGAGCGAATACTTCAGAATGGAATTTATCGAGGGTCTCGTGAACAACGTCGGTTCAGCCTTCCTGCTGAAACACGCCAGTGTATGGCCCACATGTACGACACGCAAGAAGGCTCATCTCATAGCGGACTACCTGCGAAAGGAAGGATACGCCGAACTGGACCGAGGGCGTCTCGTGCTTGATATGTCGAGGAGTTTCCTCGCCCCGATGGTCTTCTTCGAATCGCGCCGGGTGGGCTGCCGGATGCTGCCGTCGGTGGTCATGTTCTGCGCCGTCGCCCAGCTCCTAGGCGTGAACGCTCAGCCGGTCCTCATGCCGCATCATGTATACGCACTTGTGTCAGCAGACGGCGAGACGACCCTCGACGGACTCAGCCGGGGCGGCACCAGCAGCCGCGGGACGGCATCCTCCGAGGACGTCAGAATGTACATGGACCCCTATCGCCACGGCGACATGGTCGACCGCCTGGACCTCGTCGAAGAGCTCCATAGCCTGGGGGTCCCGCCAGCGGAGCACGCCGCACACCTCAGGCCTGCGAGCACAAGACAGGTGGTCTTGCGGACAGCTACCAGCATCGTCGACTCCCTGAGGGCGGCCCGGAACGTCCCCGCCGACACGTGGTCCGACTTTGAGCAGCTGTTCTGGACCGGGCGCTGTGAGTACGCCGCCGCGTGGGCGACGTTCATCTTGAGCACCGAGGCCACGGTCCGCTTCGGTGCGATGCGGCTCCTGCTGGACCATGTGCACAGCAGGTTCTTTCAGGACGTGTTTCTGGCGCGGGAGTTCATGCCGGACCTGGCGCAGAGCCTGAACCTGCCTCCCGAGTGGACGCCGCTGGAGATGCTCGAGCCCCTGCGGACGTTTCAAACAAGCCCGATCATCCCCTGTCGCCGAAGCACGTCGACTTCGGTGCGCTACAAAGTGGGAATGATATATCGGCAGAAACTTGACGGCCGCCAAGGAATCATCGCTGGCTGGCTCGAGACGTGTCCGGCATCTCCCGCACTGCGTGCCTCATTGCAAGTGCAGGACCTGGAGAGGGGGACTGAACAGCCTTTTTATCTAGTCATGTACGTGTATATTTCCTACCACGCCATTCCCAAAATGCAAGCTAGTTGACTAACAGAGCGTCTGAGTTGAGAACCCCGGGCGATGTCATGCTCTATGTGGCCGAGGAGAACATCATCCCGATGGATGGCCCACCCTCAAAGAAGTTGTTAGCGGCCGCGGGGAAGTTCTTCAAGAGATGGGATGACGACGACCAGAGATTCGTTAGCAACGTCAAGGAAAGATATCCCGACGACTGAAGCTTCTATGTGGCGTTTTGAGGGGGGCAGGGGGGAGAAGAGAATGAAAAGGGTATCAAGCAGTGGGGTTTAGGGTTGGAATTGAAGCATGTCGACAAGCGAAGGAGCGTTCTCTTTTCTTTTCTTTTCTTTTTCTTTTCCCTTCATTCATTCATTTCTTTTCTTTCTTCCTTTTCCTTTTTTTCTTCTTATTTTTTACTTTTAGGTGTATTCCAGACTGGGCAGAACTCCAAAAGCAGGGCACGGGATTCATCAGTTCAGGGTGGACCATTGTACGTAGTAGGCTCCATGGCGGGCAGTCAGTTCCTTACGCGTGGTGCGTATTTTTGCTATGAGAATGACACATAGCATCATTAATACTCCGTACTTTGTTCTTCGTTCTTCTTACATATCATGCCTACAATGTGCAATATCGCGGAGGGAAAGTTCCGGTCTTCGGCCTCACATCCTGCACATCCTAGAGATCCGACAGCAACGTGCAGTACTGCCGGGGGTAAACTGTAAGTTTTGATTACAGTGCTAATGTTGTATGTCGAGGCTACTGATATCAAGTTACATTAGAGAAAGTCCCCCCAAAATTATTCGATTAGCCCTGTTGCGAGTGATCTTCAAAAGTCGATGACGGTGTGGTCAGTCCACAAGCTGCACTCGGCACGCCCACATGCCGTTGATCAGATATTGTTGAGCTGCAGGTGCCTGTATCATGTTGATTCCCTTGCCTCTCTCTGCCTCCTTGCATCAAAGGAGATGTCACACAACCCACACCCACGGGCCCCACGCACGCACACGCTCACACACCGGAAAACGCAGAGATAATCCCCCCTTTTTTTTTTTTTTTTCTTTCTGCCCTTCGGTACCCAACCTATGGAAGGCGTCATTGTGCTGCCCAGGTGATGCGTGTGTCTGGGGCGACTAACACTGCAGCCTCTTGCCGAGTGTAGACGTCACCGACCCACCGTCAGAACCTTTTCTTTTTCGGACCTCACCTCTAAGAATCACTGGGGGTGGCTTTTTGCTTGTACATATTACACATACATACTATAGTACTATGCAGTAGTCACTCCCCAGCCTTCTTGCCAACACGTGCGTGAGAGAGAATAGTGGTGGCTAATAATTCAGCTATTGTAAGCCTTCTACTAAAAGAACGAGCTTGTGTAAATCTAGAGAATCTGGAGAGCAAATAGTGCCCGCCACACGGCACTGTCTGCATATTTTAGTATGGTGCCAAGTGGCATAGGTTATTTGGAGGACATTTCTCAGATCTTCGATGCATGTCGCCACGGGGCTATTTCTTTTTAATTTATTTTTGTCGGTCAGACAGCAGCCTCCTCGGGAGAATTCCCGAGTTCGTGGGAGCTTGCCGCAGTCTGTGATGGTACTTGGGTACTCCTCTGGTCCACACACAGATATCATGCTATTGTTCATGACCTGTGGAGTTATTATTATTCTTCTTCCTCTCCTATTCTCTCTCCCCCTCCATCATTCTCAGGTATACTACATAAGTAGATTCATCGCCCCACAAGCCAGGTATGGAATATACCGTCGTCATCTAATAGAATATACTGTAGTCGGAACAAATCTGCTTAGTACATCTGACAAATTCAAAGAAGGGCGTCAAGGTCTCCTTTTTGTTTCTCCGTTCACAGTCACACCTTAATTATGGTGGTTATGATGCTAGACCAAGAGATGCCAGGCATCATTGTACTATGTACATTGATTTTATCCAGTCTGCCCCCTTCCCCCTTCTCTCCCGGCGGCCCCCTTGCTGGTGATGAGGTCAGAATCCCACTGCTAATATACATACTACCTTTGTACGTGTGTGGGGACCTTGTTGAGAAGGCCGATATCGTCTTTAGCTCCTGGTGGCAGTGGTGGTGGAGGGGGAGGAGAGGGATGAGGTGATGGATGTCATGGAGTTGATATTAATTGCAAAATAAATACAAAAGACAGGTCATGTCGTCCGTCTGAAGTGGCTATTGCTGTCCCTGCATCATCACTCATCAGTCACTCACTCATCCATCCATCTACCCATCCTCAGCTCAAGCCAACGTCATGGCTAGACTCGACCTCCTCGTCGCCGCTGGTGGTGGCCTTCTCGCCCTGGCCCGGCCAGCCCTGGCTGTGCCCGTCCTCGAGGCTCGTTTTGTCTCTACCCCTACAACCACCATCACCTCTGCGGCAGCCGTCACTGCCAGCATCGTGCCAGTCACCGATGTGCCCTCCCACGGGCCCTACACCGGACCATCCCCCACCACAACAGGCGCCCTGTCCACAAGCGTCCTGGCCGCCTCTGTGGCCGCCCTGCCCGCAGAGTCGAGCAAATACGACTACCCAGCCGACGGCGCCCTCCACGCTAACGAGCCCGCCCCCTACACGCCTGCAGGAGGCCTGGGCACCGACGGGTCGGCGCCCGTCTACCGCGTGCAGTCCGACTTTGACTACCAGTCGATCCAGCTGGGCCTGTACCAGGAGTGGATCGAGCTCGACCTCTTCCACTACGGGCTGGCCACCTACTCGGCAGCTGACTTCAAGGCCGTGGGCCTCACCGCCGAGGACCGCTTCCTGCTCGAGTTCATGGCCGACCAGGAGGTAGGGCACGCCACCCTCCTGACCGACATGCTGGGCCCCAACGCTCCCAAGCAGTGCACCTACAACTACCCGTCCATGAACGTGCGCGAGTACATCGACTTCAGCCAGAAGCTGACGCGCTGGGGCGAGTCGGGCGTCTACGGCTTCCTCAACCACCTCGACTCGCGCGAGGTCGGCCAGCTGCTGCTGCAGTCCATCTCCACCGAGGCCCGGCAGCAGATGATCTTCCGCCAGTTCGGCGGGCAGTTCCCCATGCCGGTCTGGTTCGAGACGGGCATCCCGCAGTCGTGGGCCTGGACCCTGCTCGCCCCCTACATCTCGTCCTGTCCCGCAGGCACGCCGCAGCTGATCTGGCAGAACTTCCCCGCGCTGCACATCCTCAACCAGCACAACGCGGCGCGCACCGACGGTGCTGATGTGTGGAACGAGACGCGCGGTGACTATGCCAACACCCTGAGCACCGACGACGTCGAGCCCGGCGAGGCCTGCGTCAACGCCACGGCCGTGGGCGCCAGCTGTGCGCCGGGCATCACGCGCAACAGGACGGAGCCGCTGTCGTACCCCGGGCGCAAGGTGTTTCTGCAGTGGGAGGACCCAGGCAAGCCCGTGGGGCCCAACAACAGCTATGTCACGAGCACCAGCTCCGGCACGCCCAAGTACGCGCTGTGGGTGTCGCAGCTGAACGCAACGTACTCGCCCCTGCTGAACGTGAGCGGCAACTCGGCCTATACCATCCAGCCCAACGTGTCGACGTACGAGGGGGATCCGGCTGTGAACGGGACCATGTTCTTGGCCATCACGGACGAGGAGCTTGCGGTCACGCCGTTTAACCTGAGCATGGTGAACCCGCACGTCTATGCAGTGTCTCTGTACCAGGCTGGCTAAGTGCTAAGTTGTGTATATGTATGATAAAGAGGAAGTGTTGGAATGTGTGGTGGTAAAATAAGATCCTGTAAAAGTGAATAAAACAAGAGTCAGTCATGAAGTAAAACCATGTTGGAATCTGAAAGCTCTTCCAGCCTCCTTCGCGACTGCCTTGCACACAGTATTAAATAATGGCATGCAACCTGCCCGATCAAGTTAGGACGGTGATCCGAATCACATCATCGTCATAGCAACTAAGTGCAGGAGCGATACAAGAATGGCGGTACCGGGGTCCGGCTCCGCTGACCACGTTATCAGCGGCCCCGCAACGCCGGCAACTGCCTCGTTCCCAGACGCACTGTCTCAACCTTCATTCCTCATCCTCTGCTCCTGGCAGCAACTCTTCTCAAGTTCAGATCCTTGTAAGAGGTTCTGGAGCAAAGGGACCATCGACTTGCTTCCTACTCCTCCTCTGCTGAGTGAACGACGAGAATCATGGGCCCTGAAAAGAACGGCCTGCCGCCGTACAGCGACGTGGCTGGACCACCTCCTCACCCGTACTGGCAGCAACATCATCCTCCTCCTCCTCCCCCTCCTCATCATCATCCTCATCCTCATCACCCACGACGACATATCAGGCGGTCGAGGGCAGTGCGTCTGGCTGTGCTCTCGTTCCTGGTCTTCATCGTCTATGCCCAGTGGAGACAGATCCCCTCCTCATCGTCTTCCTCTGAACACGGCAGAGGCGATCACGGGCACCACCACCACCCAACGACGGTCAGCCGGCACGGCCTGTCTGTGGCTAAGCTGCAAGACGACCTTGCCGTGTGCTCCAAGCTCCGCACCAAGCCGCAGGACCCGATCGGCCTAGGTCGTGAGCGGAATGCGCGCTACATTGATGGTCACAAGCCCACGCTCATCCGGAACGCGACCGTCTGGGTGGGTGAGCCTGTCCAGGGCACCTCGCCTGAGGATGCACGCGCTGGAAAGGGCTGGGAATGGATCACTTCTGATGTCTACGTCGAGTATGGCCTCATCAAGGAGGTTGCCAAGGACATATCTGTCGCTTCTCTGCCTGGCGATACCATCATCTGGGACGCCAAGGGCCGCCAGCTCACCTCCGGCATCATCGATATGCACAGCCATGCCGGCGTCAACTCGCTGCCTGACCTGAGGGGCAACGAAGACACCAACGAGATGTCGTCCGACATCACGCCCTACGTCCGGTCCATCGACGCCATCCAGCCTGGCGACGCCCAGATCCAGGTCATCAAGTCCGGCGGCGTGACCACCAGCCTGGTCCTGCCGGGCTCGGGCAACAACATCGGCGGCGAGGCCTACGTGGTCAAGCATGCCGTGGGGAAGCCCGACGGTCGCGACGAGATCGGCGCAGAGGACATGCTCGCGGACCCGGACAGGAACTGGCGGTACATGAAGATGGCCTGCGGCGAGAACGCCAAGCGCGTCTACGGCAAGGTTGGGGAGAGGGGCCCCGTCAGCCGGATGGGCGAGTCGTGGGAGTTCCGTCACGCCTTTGAGCAGGCTGCGAGGCTCAACGGCGAGCAGGACGACTGGTGTGATGCCGCGGAGGAGCTCGGCGTGGAGGCCATGCCCTCGTATCTCCCGCAGGAGCTGCAGTGGGAGTCCCTCGGTGCAGCCCTCCGCGGTCAGGTGCACATCAACACGCACTGCTACACCGTGCCTGACCTCGAGGCCATGGTGGACCACACGAACGAGTTCAAGTTCCCCGTGCGGGCCTTCCACCACGCCCACCAGACATTCCTCGTGCCAGAGATCCTGAAGCGCACCTGGGGCGGGAGGCCACCGGCGTCTGCTATCTTTTCCACCAACATGTACTACAAGGCCGAGGCTTATATCGGATCTGAGTATGCAGGCAAGATCCTCTACGAGGAGGGCCTGACGCCTGTCTATGTCTCTGACAACCCCGTCGTCAACGCCCAACACGTCCTGTTTGAGGCAGCAAAGGGATACAAGTTTGGGCTTCCCTACCATGCCGCCCTGGGTGCCGTCACCACCGAGCCGGCCGACCTGCTGGGCCTGGGCAACCGGCTTGGCAAGATCAAGCCTGGCTACGATGCGGACATTGTGGTTTGGGACTCGGACCCGCTGAGCGTCGGCGCCGCTCCTGTCCAGGTCTGGATCGACGGCACCGCGCAGTACGATGATCCTTTTGAGCTGGTGAAGCCCCTCGCCCCGCCCATGGTCCCGGATCTCAGCCTAAACAGCACGCACGAGGAGATTGCACAGCTGGTCGATGTCGTATTTAGTGGTGTGGCCAAGGTTCTGCTGAGCAGCAGCAGCAGCGGCGGCGGCGGCGCCGAGGGCCTCGAGGCGGCATCGGTCGGAGAAGGGGCCCCCTTCAACGTTGTCGTCTCGAGTGGCAAGATCGCCTGTGTCGGGCCCTGCGGTGCTGAGATGAGCGCAGCCACCGCCAGGGGGAGCCCAGGCTGTCCACCTGGACAAGGGCTACCTCACCAACTCTTTCACTGCTTTCGGGTCTACACTGGGCCTCAACGCCATCGATGCCGAGTCCAGCACCGACGACGGCGACAGCTCCAAGGTCTTCAGCCGCGCCGTCGACGGGCTTGCCCTCGACACCAAGAAGCTGCACGTCGCCCACGAGTTCGCCATCACCCGAGCCATCACCGCGCCCGAGTTCGCAGGAGGGTCCGACAGCGCCCGAAAGGGCGTGAGCGTGGGCTTCTCGACGGCAGCCAAGACAGCCCTCGACAGCGGCGCGGTGTGGGCTGACGACGTCGCTGTGCACTACACGCTCACCACCTCGGCCAAGCGGGACGATACCCCGTCCATCTCGAGCGCCGTCGGGGCCCTGCGCCGCAAGCTGCTCAAGGCTGCTGCCGCCGCATCGACCGAGGAGGACCCTTATTCAGAGGAGGCCTACCTGAAGAAGGTCGTCGCGGGCGAGCTGCCCCTGGTCGTGACTGTGCACTCGGCCGACACCATCGCCGCCATCCTCCGGGTCAAGAAGACGGTCGAGGACGAGCTCTCCCCATCCTCCGTCGACAAGAAGATCCGGCTGGTGCTCGTCGGCGGCGCCGAGTCCCACCTCGTCGCAGACGAGCTGGCGGCTGCCGGCGTGGGCGTCGTGCTCGCGCCCGCACAGAGCTTCGCCTCGGACTGGCAGCAGCGCCGCGCCCTGCCAGGAGCCCCGCTGACCAACGGCACGGCCGTCGACAGGCTGGTCGGGGCGGGCGTGGTCACGGCTCTGGGCCTCGAGGAGGACTGGATCGTGCGAGACCTGGCGCTGCTGGCGGGTGTGGCGTACCAGAACGGCGGGGGCAGGCTCAGCGAGCAGGACGCGCTGGATCTTGTGTCGGCTAATGTCTACAGGATGCTCGGGCTGGAGGTGCCCAAGGCTGAGGTGGAAGGACATTTTGCCGTATTTGAGGGCAGTCCGCTGGAGATTGGGTCGCGGGTCAAGGCTGTCGGGGGTGGGCTGGGGACGGTCTCTTTGTTTGAGTAGTTAGTTAGTTGCTTAGGTACTTACTTAGTAGGGATCTATCTGATCACTGATTGAATGCTACAATAGCTGGTCATATCAGTGGAGTTCTTCTCTCATTCATATACAAAGTAACAGCACTTGATGGATGCTGTGTTGTAGGGCTACTATTCCCCTTAAATATTATTGCAAAGTTTCTCAAATATCAAAGTAGAATACTTCTTCCCTCTGTAACTCACCAGAAATAATGACAAGGTGCATTGGCTGTGTGTCAGGTGAGGTTCGGCCTCTGGGCTGATCCCGCTGACTGCAAATCCTCCTTCGGTCCCGAGAATTTACACTGCATGAAGTTGGAAGGTGCCCTGGACACCCAATTAAATGAATAGCACGATTCACTATTGATCTGTCAAAGACCCCGGACGCTGACTTCATCGGCATTCCGCCAAAGAGCGAGGTCCTGGCCTGCTTATGCTGCCAATTCGACCGACGTTTTATATGAGAAATGCTCCAGGTGTAGACAGGTATTCCTCAGGTGGAGAACTGCCCTTCTGTCCAACAAAATAGCCCATCCAACTTTCTCTCATTTCTAGTATAATCATTACCAACTAACCACCCTCGACCAAAGGCGAAAAACAAAAACCTAACTTCCTCAACCCCCATCCTATGTCCACCATGACCCGAGGCTGTCCACACGCGGGGCCCCACGCCGGCCCACCAATCCCCTTCGTCCTCATCCCCCTCCTCATCCAGCTCGTCCGCACCAGCTACGACCCACAGATGCAAACCTACCTACGAAGCCTAATACTAGCCAACCCGACAAGCGGACGAGGACGAGAGGAAGGAGGAGAAGGAGGAGGAGGTGGTGGTGGTCCCGCCGCCAGCATCGCCGATAACGCCCACCGGATCGTACAGCGGGCCCTGGCGAAAGTGCCGTCGGACGTGCTGTACTGGTTTGTGGGTAGGGTGCTGAATCTGCCTCCCGACGTTGCTCTGCAGACGGCGGAGTTTCTTAAGTCGAGGGGGCAGCGGCGGTAGCAGGCTTGAGGTGGAGGAGGGAGAACAACAACAGAGACAGACGGGAGCGGCAGCACAAATGCTGCTGCTGGAGAAGGAGGAGAAGGAGGGGAGGGTGGAGGCGGGGCAACAGGTAGTAATAGCGGCGTCGCCCCCGGTGGTGCAGCAGGTGGTGGTTCCGCTGGAGATTGAGAGGCGGCTTGAGTGGTTGGAGATGGAGTACCGGTTGCTCCAGGAGAAGCAGAACGAGTCGGCCAGACTGTTGTTGACTTATAATAACAACGACGACGACGACGACAACAACAACAACAACAACAACAACAAGACAGATGGTGCTGTCGACTTTAACTTGCCAGTGAGTCTCATACATCCCGTGGAAGCTCAGCAGCAGATGAGTTTTTGGTAAGAGTTTTGCTGACGATTGGATAATCAAACATTTACAGAGAGAACTCCCATTGCCGCAAGAGCCAGCAATGGTGCAACAGGCCGAGATGATGGCGGCGGCTGGCCAGTCCATGCAGCTGGTTGCGGCGGAGAAGCAGGACCCGTCGACCTCGAGTGCATCGGACGGTCAGGTAGTATTACACGACGTCGGACTTCGTAAGTTGCAATAGTGGTATATACACAAGACAACCCCCTCCCCCCCATGGCTCTCTGAAACTGATAGTCTTCTCTCTCTCTCCTCTTCTCCCAACAGGCCTCGGCAGGATTATGCTCGAATGGGCCGGCGACACTATGAAGCAGTCGCTCGTCACTGCTGCCGCCAGGTACACAGCCAACCAGGCATTCGTTGGGGCAGGCGCTGACCTGGCAGGGAGGCTGGTGGATGCGATCATAACCTGAGTGTGGAGGAGCAGGACGAGGAAAACAGAGAAGTATATATATATATATATATATATATAACAGCATTTTCGATCAGAGAGGATCAGAGAGGTTCGAGCCAGTCAAGGAGGCAGAGACAAATGGGTTGGGATTATGCCTGGGAATAACATCCAGGGTGCTTAATGCAGCAGAGACCTCCTTTTCTTCTAAAGGAGGGTGGCATGAAGTGTGCTAGATCTTGGTGATGGTAGTGATCTTGGACCCGAGCAGCACTTCAAAAGATGTTGTATTAGGGACAGTCGGATTCAAAGGCCTACAGTAGCAGTGGCATATTGAGGTCCCAACAGCCATCAAATCAAAAACACCAAAAGAGGGCAGTGAAACCATAATTGCGTTGTCCATTTGTAGGCACCCCCAACGGTGGGCGTGCTTTTCAATGCAATATCGTTGTCAGCACTCTCAAACCTCCGTCTGATCCACACATCACGTCCACAATATCTCCACAATATCTCCACAATGGCTTTTGCCGACCAAAATCTGAAGTGCTTTTCTTTTTTCTTCTCCCCCCTTGCCTCCCCGAGGGCCCAGAAGTGTCAACCACCACCGCCACTCCTCCTTTTCCCCAAAGTGATCCTGTGAGTTTCTAGATAAACATACTGCCGCTGTCATTAAACGCACCCGAACTATATGCTGAGGTATATCAATTTAAGATAAGAAAACAAACATGCGACCTTGCACAAGCAAGGCTTTCAAAAAGAAAGACAGCCCGCTTAAGTCCCATCCTCTGACTTCCTGCCGCTGCTCCCACCACTCAGCCCAAAGAACTTGCCAATCCTGGAGAGCGGCCGTTGACCCTTCTTGCGGCTGTCCTTGTTGATCTGCATGGCTACCCGCGCTGTCTCGCCCAGCACCTCGAGCACGCCGTCGCCCGTCCGCGCCGAGCACTCGAGGTACCGCGACGCGCCGATGTTCTCGCGGAACTGCTCGCCCTGCTCCGGGGTGACGAGGGCTTTCCCGCTGCGACGAAGCTTCTCCACGGACCGCGCGTGGAAGCGGATATCTGCCTTGAGGCCGACGAGGAGGATCGCTGCGCCGGGGCAGTTGCGGTTGACTTCTGCTACCCACTGCATTCGTGCAGCAAAGTTCTCGGGTCAGCCGAAGAGGAATGACATGTGTGAGGGGAAGAAACAAGAAGGATGGGAAGCGAAGTAGTGTCCAGAACTCTTTCTCTTTCTCTCTCTCTGCACTTACACGTCCTAGATGCTTCCCCTTAGAGTCCGTCGAGCCGATATTAACACTGAAACAGACCAGGGCCACGTGCGCGTCGTTGAGCCATGTTGGGTCGTAGTCGATCCCACGGATGTCCCAGAGCGACAACTCCATGGGCTCCTCGTCGACCGCGATCCGGACGGTCTCGGTGATGCTGCACTTGTCGGTTTTGCCCTAGACGAGGAACATCCATTCGTCAGCGACCAGTATTGAGGACTGCAGCCAGAAGAAGAATAAAAAGAAAAAGAAAAGGAAGCACGTACCTTTGGGTAATGTCCTTTGGCCATCCGCCTATACATTTTTTCAAGTCAGCTCCCTGTGTCGTATACAAGCACAAACATCCGTCCTGCACGGGAATAGAAAAAAAAAAAAAATGGCCCTACGTGATCATGCAAGTCTTGCCGCAACTAAAGTTCCCGACCACCACTGCCTTCTTTTTATAAATGGCCCTGGGAATTTGGGTATATATACGATCGGCGCCTTGGGCAGTGGCTTCTGCATCACAAAGTTGTGCGTGTTCATGGTCGACATGGACGCCGTCTCTCGCAGGCCATTGTTATCGTTGTTGTTGCTGCTGCTGTTGCTGTTGGTCGGCGGTGGCCGGGCGCTGGAGACAAACTGGGGGTTGGAGCGGGTGCTGGGCGAGGGCTGTGTGCTTGACGTGAGTGTAGACTCGGCTGTCCGGTGTGAGGTGGGCACCGACGACGATTTAGACAAGGGGTGAGACTCAGACAGCGGTGGCAACGTGACATGAGACGCAGACGACGGCTGCGAGGCGGACGGAGGCGGCAGCTTGGACACGTCGACCTGCGAGAACTGCAGGTTTCCGTCGCGCAGGCTGCCTGTGTCGTTGGTGCCGTTGTTGGATGCTGCGTCGTCGTAGTCTGCGTCGTCGCACTCGGTGGTCCTGATGGTCGACAGCGACTGGATGACGCTGGCCTGGTCCGAGCCTTCGCCCCGCGGCGAGCTGTTGGTGTAGACGTGGCCGACGAGGTTTACAGATAGGCGGCCTAGGACGTGCACGGGCACCTGCGCAAAGGCCAGAGCTTCCTCCGAGATCTCCCCCCTTCCTCGCTCTCGTCTGCAGTCACCTCCTTTTCGTTGTGTATGGCGACCTCGAGGCCTGATGCGATGGGCCGGCCTGGCCTTTGCTCCTGTTGTTGTTGTTGTTGTTGTTGTTGTTGTTGTTGTTGTTGTTGTTGTTGTTGTTGTTGTTGTTGTTGTTGTTGTTGTTGTTGTTGTTGTTGTTGTTGTTGTTGTTGCTGCTGTGGTGGCATGTATCTAGAATTATTGCGATGTATAGAAGGGCCGTTTAATGATGGCCTGGCGGGCCTTGCTTCTTCGTCTTCAGAGGTGCGGTAGGACGGTGTCTTTCGATGACTGGCCCTCGACCCCATCTGCAGCCTACGCAACGAGGCAGTTCTGTTGAACTGTTGTTGTTCCTGACTGGCAAACTGAGATGGCGAGACGGTGGCATTGTTACCGTGGTCCGAGTTGAGAAACCCGTCCATCACAAAGAAGCCTGTTGCAGGCGCCCTCCCGTCCGCCGACGCATCCGGCTCCGGCGTCCTATCCGGCGTGAAGAACATACTCGCGGGCTTGTTGGCATCGGATGATGACGGCGGTGGCGGCGGTCTCATGGGAGGAAGCTTTTCTAAGCCCCTGTTGGGAACCACCTCGCCACCACCAGCACCAGCTCCGAGCGCGTCGCGGTGGTGGTCGTCGCCATGGCCATGCTCGACAGAGTGGTTTCTCCTCAGCGGCGCAGGCACAGGAACAGAGGCCCTCACCTCGCGGCTCATGCCCAAGTCCGGACCCGAGTACTCGTCGGCCGCGTCGAGCGTCCTGACGGCATCCTCCCAGACCTCTGTCCTAGCGAGCTTCTCTGCGTACGTGATGATCTGGCCGAGGTGGACCTGGAGGGCAAAGTGCTCGCGCGCCAGCGTCGCGTTGCTGTAGCTGATGCGGATGGACGACCCCAGCCCCTGCAGCTCGTCCAGCACCTGGGAGATCTGCAGCTGGTCGCCGCCGTCTTCCCTGAACCTCGACTTCCTCCTCGAGACCAGGATGGCGATGAGGTCCGACACGAGGCCCATCAGGCCACGATGCACGCCCAGCGACTTGGACAGCTCGCCCACCTCGTCCCGGCCTTCGGCCGTCCACCTCGGGCAGCTGACCCCCTCCGCATCGGCATGGCGGCGCAGGACGGCGTCGATCCTAAGCACCACCCCGATGCAGTTGGTCAGGATCGGCCGCAGGTGCGTCTGCAGCTCATCGGGGATGGCGGGCCTCCTCCTCCTCCCGTTCCCTCCCGGCGCGTTCTGCGTGCCGTAGTCGTCCAGGAGCTGGAGCACCATCAGCAGCTCCGATAGCTCACGCGTGACGGGCGCGAGGTCTACCCTCGACGAGCGGCACCGCCGCACAAAGTTGGTCACGTCTGCCGAGATCTTCTGCACCGTTGAGATGAGCGCCTGGCATGCCGACCCGATGATGGACACCGGTCTTGTTGTCGCCTCGCTGCTGCTGTTGCTCGGATGGGCATCGCTACCGCCCGCGGCGGCGGTGTCGCCGGCGGCTGCAGGTTCCATTGTGGCCCGGATGAGAGGCGGAAGGCGGTATGTCGTCGGGAGACCATGAGAGGCGCCGCTTCAAGTGCCTTTCTTAATTTTGTCCTTGTTTTATTTTACGTAAAGGTGTTTCGGCTTGTTTCTTTCTTCGTTGCTTGCCTTCTTCCTCTTCTTCAAACTTTCCTCCACCCCCTCCTCCTCTTTCTCGAGAGGGGCTGTCTGGGTTTGTGTGTGCGAGATCACTGTAAAGTGCTTTATTAAGCCGGCTCTTTGGGGGCTGGGCGCGTGCTTCTTCTTTCTCTCAGGGTCGGGCGCAACACTAACCAACCACCTTGCGACACCAAAGGGCTCGGCGGGATGAGGCTCTAGGAAAAGGTGCTCAAGAAAAGGGACAGGACACCTGCAGCTGAATGCGGAAGACGATGATACTTTGGTGGTGGAGGAGGGGGGCGGAGGGGTGCCACGGTGCCTCTCGAATTCAGGGTAGCAGTGTCTCCGAGCTCCAGGTCGTTGAGTGGAAAGATGTTGGGCGTCAAATCCTCGTTATGCAAGAGGAAATTCAAGATGACCAGGGGACGCATCCCACAGGTGTCACACCCACAGACACACAGAGACACGCACACACACACACACACACACCACCCCTCCCTAATGGACGAGTTGGGTTCGGCGGGCACTGCGGTGCTAATGGTACAGTAACTGGCGAGGTGCGGGCTCATTGGGTGGAGCCGCCCGGGGGCCCGGAAAGAAGGAATACCCTCCCAAGAGGCTTATTACTGAGAGAGCGCCAGGGGGTGGGGGGTCTTTGGTTGTTGGCGCGGCGGGTGTGTTGGGTGGTCTGGAATCCTGACAGCTGATGTTTCTCCTGTCACAGCAGAGGAGGCTGCTGCTGCTGCAGGAAGAGGTGAGTGGGAGAAAAGAACAAGATTTGGGCGCTTCAGCAAGTATGTATGGACTACTCACTGTATTGTCTGGACGTGTCTGCCTGTCCAGAGCTTGTCCTGGTGGGTGGTGGAGACTGGCCCGTACACACACCACAGATGGGTCCTGCCATCACAATACACCGTTGTACTTAGTAGTCTGTACTTGAGTAATTCCCCTGCCTGATCCAAAAAATGGGGCACCCTGAGATGAGCCGGCAGACAGACCCCATCCCCAGTGCGCCGTCTCATGCCGAGGCCGATCCCTTCCCCCTAGGACCTGCTGTACATACTAAGTACATGCTGTGCTATGTTGTAGCATCCGAGTACTTCCAGAATGGTCAAACCCAGACCGCTTCGACGTATGCGGTGGAACGTGAAGGGCACTCGAAAAGGAAGGGAAGGGGAAGGGGGTCCCCTGATTAGCTGGACGTCCTGCAGAATGGACGGGCCGTCGCTCACTGGCCTATTGCTTTTGAACGGAGGGTCAACTGCTTCAACAAAGATGTAATTGTAATGATTGTTGTTGTAGGGAATGAAGACAGGAGAAAAACTCCCCGGTGCAAGCTGGCTCTGAAATTGTCCCTCGTCCCTCAAAAGTAAGCACTGTAGACCCTGTTGATTGCTCCTTCCTGCCTACCACATTTTCCTAGTCACAAAAGGAAAAAAAAAAAAAAAAGAGAAAACAAACCCAAACCCAAACTCAAAACCAGACAGGAGGCAGAAACCAGGCACCTAAGCAGGTGAACTTTCTCTCTCTCTCTCTCTTCTTTCTTTTCCTCTTCTCTCCATCAGCGAATAGCTCTTTTGACGAGATGACAGCTGACGCGTGATTCCATGGAGGGCCCCTTCCGAGACGCTGTTCCTCCCCCTCCTCCCACCCTCGCAGCCGTACTGTACTTATACCAAGTAGATTCCTTCTGATCTTCTGTCCATTCCCACCACCCCTTGTTGCCGCCACACCCTGTCCTGCTGCACTAAAACAGTGGTGTGAAATTGCCCAGTCTACTCTGAAATCCAACGGCTCAACAAACCCAATCTGGGCGCTCCTGGGGGGCACTGTTTCCCTTTGCTCCCCCTGGCAAGAAGGAGGAGGGTTGCACCAGAGCAGCGGGAAGATCTCGTTTGAGGGCAGGGAAGTTGTTGGTGGTGGTGGCGAACCCTGGGTGGAAAATAATGACCCAGGAGATTCCCAGGTGTCTATTCTTGGAATCGAGTCTGGACCATTTGATTGTTCGTTCTTTTTTCTCCTCGGAGGTCCCCCAAATCTGACATGTGCCGTCTTGCCGCAGCGGTTGGTTCTTATTGCGGGCCAGTCCGTGTGGGCCTCGAGTTTTCGGGAACGATTGGACGACGGGGAATGCATCTCCATGTTTCCTGGCTCTCATAAAAAGGGTTCCGCACCCAAGATGACGATCTGTCGCAGGTTCTGTTTGCCACTTTTATTGAGTAGTAGCGCAGATGGAGAGGCTGCTGCTGTTGTTGTTGCATGTTTCGGTTACACTACAGACACACACACGCATTGACGAAAAGACGCTTAGTTGTTTCCTATTGTTGATTGCATGGCTTGCAATGAATCATACGCGTTGTAAGGGGATTTAAAATGGATACCCCATCCCAAAGGCTGCTAAGAGAGCATAGACCTTTTAATCCCAATACCGAATAACGCCGTCCGACCCGGCCGATACCAGCTTGGACGTCTCCTGCGGATGCCACTTGACGCACGTGACGGGGTCCTTGGTGTCGATCTTGTGGTACATCTTGCACGTCTTCCAGTCCCAGAACACCAGGTACCCGGCCGTGTCGCCGCTGGCCAGGAACTGCCCGTCGGGGCTGATGTCGATGTCGATGGCCGTGCCGGCGTTGTTGTGGCCGCGGTAGCTCTTCTTCCTGTTCTGGCGGAACTTGTCGTTGGCGTTGTAGACCACAATCTGGTTGTCGCTGCTCTGGTACGCGACAGACTTGCCCGAGGGGTGCATCGCGCTGCGCGTCATCGGGAACATGTACGTCTCGGCGATGTACTTGATGGGCACGGGGATGTTGTAGTCCCACGCGCGCAGCGACTTGTCGTCGCTCGTCGTCATGAAGCGGTCGCCGGCCTTGGTGAACGTGATGGTGTTGATGGCTGCCAGGTGGTGGTCGTACTCCTGCACCGTCTCGTTGCCCCCACGCGTGTCGAACTGGACAATCTTCTTGTCGTGCATGCCTGCCAGGAACTCGTGGCCGTGCTCCGGCGTCGGGTTGAACACGATGCAGTGCGGCGTGCTGCCCGTGCTGAACTTGCTGATGCACTGGCCCGTCTCTGTGTCCCACAGCTTCATCTGCCGGTCGTACGACGCCGACAGGAACCGCGTGCCGTCGCTGTTGAAGGCGAGGTCTGCTATCGACTTGGAGTGTCCCGAGTATGTCCGCAGCAGCTCCCTCTGGTGGTAGACGTCCCAGATCTTGACCGTCGTGTCCGCCGAGCCCGACAGCAGCAGGTGCCCGCTGTAGGGCATGAACCGTAGCGACGTGATGGCCTTGGTGTGGTGTTTCCACGTGTGCACCATCTTCTTGGGTATATAATTCGTGACGCTGCCCACCTCCTTCCGGAGGTCGATGTCCAGATCCTGTGGAACGTGCATGTATGTCCTCCCCTGGTAGTCGAACTCGTTCTCGCCGTGGAAGGTCGTCGTCTCGTCGCCCAGCTCCTCGACCTCCTTCCGCCTCTCCAGGGCCGCTGCCGGCGCAGACAGCACCGTGCCGCTCTCGACGACGTCGTCCCCGTCCTCACCCTCGTATACCACCTCGTACTCCTCATCGCTCCCCAGCTCTGCCTCGTCGTCCACCTCTTCATACTCGGCCCGCTTGTATCGGGCCCACGGCCCCTGGTACGCCCCGTCGCCGTCCGCCACGAGCGCGCTCCCCTTGCCCTCTCTCCGCCGCCTGTTCGCCGCTGCCTCTTCCTTGAGCTCCTTGCCGCTCAACGCCTCCCTCTGCGGCCCGCCCGAGCGCTCCACGGCCCGGTGTTTTGCGCGGAAGGTGTGCTCGCTCAGGTACGTCTCCGTTGCGAACCCCGTGAGGACGTTCTTGCGCTTGAGGGACGACGACGACGACGAGGCCTGGGATATTAAAGCGTTCGAGTCGTCGCGGAAGGGGTTTGCAGGTCCGGCCTTGGGCCGCGCGAGGTCTTCGCCTGTGTATTGTACGACGGCGTGTTCGGGGCCGGTCTGCTCGCGAACGATGAGAGCGTCCTGCGGCGCCATGTTTGGAGGATAGGCGCCGAAGTCTGCCATTCTTTCTGCTGTAGGGCTTGGCTTGTGTATCGAGTATGATGAGTAGGAGGGGTACAAACGCGAGATCTCGGGATGCGAATGTCGTTGCCAAGTTTGAGAAAGTTGGCGTGTGAGTTCAGCTTCTTTTGAAAGTCGAAAGCGATGGGTTGCGACAGGCGCACAGCGGCAGGCAAGATGCTGGGATGCGTTTGTGCAGCGGTTGGCGCCGATTGCTTGCTTACCTGATTCAATTCTTATAGCACCAGTAGCAGGCACGGCAACCTCTCAACTACAACGTACTGTGTACTTCAGCCTATGGCATCACATGAAATGGCTCTCTGGTAATGGAATCTTGGTTTGTTTTAGTTTTTCTGCCTTTCTTATTCAGGTATTACTGCCAAAGTCTGAAGAGTCACGCTGGGAGGAACCTTACTATCCATCAACCAACGACCCAAGGAACTCGTGCCGCACTCCAAAGTTCCATGTCTTGACGAGAGACCACATTCAATGCTCCTAGTCTTACACTTCCTATCCAGTTTCCAGGCGGAGAGGGTATCAACAAGAGAAAAATTGGGTAGAGAGGTATTTGCAGTAGCATGACAAGTCAAAGCCAACTGGCCATCCATCAGAATCTCGTCTGCGCCTCGAGGATCCTAGACTCCTCTTTCCAAACCCACCAAGAAAGAACAAATAATAAGAAACGACTAAACATGACGTATGTCCCGCCCACTCTCATAGACAACATAGGAATGATCGTAGCAACATTGGCGGGCGTCATCCCACAATACCCGGTGTCACTCTCCTGTCCCCAACTCGCACGTGATTTCTGCTCTTGAGCACGGCCACTATGTCGCGGCAGGTCTCCGTCTCTGTCCCCCTTCCTTCCTCTCCTTCGTTTCCTCTGATCCCGTGATCATCATTTCTGTCCCTGTTCCGCCTGACATGAGGTATGCGCCGCCTTCCCCATCCCTGCCTAGACAATGCCCGGTGACGAGGCTTTGTCCTGAGCCCGAGAGTGCCCCATGCGCGTTCCCGTGAACAGGCAGCTATACCTCATCGCCCGCAGTACGAATCAACGCAATGAGTCTGCACGACCTGGCGTAGTTCCAAGACGACCATCTAGTTCGCCTCGTCCTTGATCAGGGCGACGATCATGCTGTAGAGGTAGAAGAAGAACATGACCAGGTGGAAGCCGAGTTTGATGAAGGATTCCTGTTGCCTCGCGTGTCAGCTTCTCTGGCCCTGGTCCTGAAGAAAACCTCGGGGATGTAGTGCGTGCACGCTCCCTTCTTACCTTCTTGTGCACGTTGAGCTTCCGGAAGATCTCGGTCGCGTCGAGCAGGTGTGTGTTCTCAACGATCCTACCGCAGTTCTATGTCAGCACTCGCCTCCGTTCTTCCCACTTTATACCCCCTCCACCCCGGGAGAGCTCGGGTGGAGCCCATCATGACGTACTTCTTGACATTCCACGCCAACAGCGGGAGGTTGAGGATCAGCGGCAGCCAGTATCCGTTGATGAGGAACAGGAAGGTCAGGAAGCCGTGCACAGCAGCCTCGGGGATGATATAGGTGTTCAGGCGGTTGCAGAGGTCGATAGGGTTGATGTAGTCGCTGTAGTTAGAAAGGGCGGGTCAGCAAGCTGTTGTTGGCCATGACAACACGATACGACACAACACACAACACAAACACCACAAGGAGAGTCGAAGAAGCTTCTCTCTCTCTCTCCAGGCGGTGAGACAAGAAGGAAGGGCGAGGGCACAACATACCATTCCAGATCGCTGTACATGATGGTGAAGAAGACCTGCAGAAACAAGTTGACGGCGTTTATCAACACCGCGAAGAGGAATAGCCACGCCTCTCCAGACATCTTGGCGGTGGTCTGTTGTCGCTTGACAAATGCTGTTCTATCTGCCTCTTTCAAAAGGTATATCCTCTTTTACTCCTTCTTGGCCCGGTCGCGCCTTGAAGCTTCAGCCCTCGTTGCGGCGGTGGATGATATCGTGCAGCTGTCAAGGTGCAGAGGATCAGGTGTAAACGGGGGAACCGGGGGCGCCAAAGATTTTTCTGGCCTCGGGTACGCGCGCGTGAGCTTGCAGAGGTCGGGACTAGGACAGCTCGATGATGAGTCCTTGGTGCAGCGATAGAGAGTGGGAAGGTCTCGCGAGACGTGTCCTCGAGAAAGAGGCTGGTGTAGGTGGCAGATTTGTCCGACGGTGTTGGCTCGAGAATGAGAAGGGCAACAGTAGCAGTAGCAGTAGTAGCAGCAGCAACAAGCTGTAGAAAGGTGGGCAGGATGATGAAAGCGGCTCAGCAGCCCAGGCAGGTCTCCTCCCCCTCCGCTCGCCCCAGCGTCGACGTAGGCCAGAAAATGCTTGCTGTTCCCTGCCATCCTTGATAGCCCGTCTCCGCTTTGCCGCTACAACCTTGGAACCTTGCCGAGCGGCAGCGCTGAACTTGGTATGGTGCTAGGGCCCCCACCCCCTGGGAGCTCCCACTGTGCCCAATCGTAGAGCCCCGCCAGGTCAGTGATCAGGTGGCTGGCGACCGCTCACCCGCTGTGGCGCGAGCTCCCAAGCTGCCAGTCCTGCCAACCAAATAGCCAATTAACACTCCAGTGGCACCGCGATACAGCGGGAGGAACATTGCACAGATCACCCTGAACTTTGAGCAACAACGCCTTTTTAGGTCTGGTCATCTTGATTTTTCTTTTCTTTCTTATCCTGACTCCTACCATGTAGCTGCGCTGGGCCGTTGAGTTGAAAGGCTATTAAGCAGAGAGAGAAACCGCTTGACCCTGCACCACAAGAGACGTTTCCACCTCCTTATTTCAGGACAACCATTATAATCACGATCTCTTTGACCACGCACACCTCATCACTTTTACGCAGCCACTGCTGGCTCGGGTGCCGTTATAGGACCGCCAGGGGAATCTGGTAGGCGTGCTGTCAAAACCTCAACACCATCCTCAGTCACAAGCAAGGTGTGCTCTGTGGGGGCGCTCTCGTTAGTATCTTTCACTTCCCCTACACAAAAGGAGAACGGGCACATAAGCTTACCAAACTGAGCCGTCTTCTTTCCATCCACGGTCGTGCTGGTCCAGTTGTCGGGCCAGGTCACATCACGGTACTTGCCGAGGGCGATCATGGGCTCGATGGTAAAGGTCTGGCCGGGCTTGCACTCGCCGACAGCCTTGTTCTTGGCGTAGTGCGGGATGTTGGGCGGGCAGTGGAAGATGGTGTTGATGCCGTGGCCGACATAGGTCCGGATGACGCTGCAGTTCTTGGCCTTGGCGTGCCTCTCGATCACGTTGCCGAACTCGCGGTAGAGGGTGCCCGGCTTGACCAGCTTGATCGCCTCCTCCAGACACTCGCGTGCCGTCTCGACCACGCGCACCGTGTCTGGGTCTGCCTTGGCCTTGTCGCCCACATAGTACGTCTCGTTCAGATCCCCGTGGTAGCCCTTGTGGTAGAGCGTCACGTCCAGGTTGATGATGTCTCCGTCCTTGAGGACGTACCGGTCAGGAATACCGTGGCAGATGACCTCGTTGACAGAGGTACACACGGACTTGGGGAACATGTTGTAGTTCAACGGCGACGGGTAGGACTAGCAGCGTGTCAGTCTGGTCTGGTCTCTTTCCTCTCTCTCTCTCTCCTCTCTTCTTCCTGCCTGCCTATCTGTCTGCCTGCCACACAACTCACATCACGCTTAATACACTCCTCGTGCACAATCTTGTCGATCTCGTCGGTGGTCATCCCCGGCCTGAGCGCAGCAGCCGCGATGTCGAGGACCTCTCGTGCCAGCCGGCAGACCTTGCGCATAGCATCCTGCCCCTTCTTGTCCAGCTGCTCGACCTTGTGCCGGTTGACGATGGACCGTCCAGCCTTGGGTATGCCGTCCTTCGCATAGTCTGGGTGGGGGATGGTGTCGGGGATCTTGCGTCTCTCGGACAGAGGATACACGGGGCGCAGGGGGCCGGTGTAGGAGAAGGTCGGGAAGGGGTTGTAGTCGCCGGTCTCTGGATCAGGTTTAGATACTATCTTTGGTGGGAAGATGTTGTGGACAATACTGTTCTCCTGCTTGTGCATTGACTTGTGTGTGCCCTGGAAGGAGTCAATGCCCGTCAGTACACACAACGAACGAAAATTCAAAACACTGCTTGCTGGTGTCTCGGAGGGAGGCAGGGCGCAACAAGTCATCATGCGCCGGACAAGAGGACTGACCCAGTTCTTCTTAAAACAGTCCTGAGAGCAGAAATAGCTGTCCTTGACCCCCAGCTTTAAACATGTAGGGCACTGCAGAGAGCCAGCATCATTATCGCAGTCAGCCCCGAGGCACTTGCGCTTGGCAGGAGGTTCTTCAGCCATCGTCGTCGTCGTGGGGTGATTTGAGATTGTAAAAGTCCTTTCTGCGTTGTAGGAGTTGGGAATTCGCGTGGGTAAGCAGAGTAGAAGACAAAGAAAGAATCAAATTGAGGGGCTATAGAGCGGCACAGCGACACCAGTGTCCGTTGGTTCCTCGGTCACTCAGATCAGCCAAGATTTTGTCTTGTCTGTACTTCTTGAGCGCTGATCAGGAACAGCGCGTTACTGTAGGATCATGCGGCGTCCGCGAGTGTCGCCTGCAGGGATTTACTATGACAGACAAGGCTTTGGAGAGTCCGGACCCCTAATGTCTTACCTAAGCCACTGACTCTGAAGGCCCTGCAGTTCCTGCATGGCAGCCTGGAGTGCTTAGGTAGTGCCGCCATTCAGATGAGGGCCACCGGGGGCCAACCGGCTGTAACCGAGCCTGGGCTTGATCATGGCGCTGCAACGCTGGAACGCCATGTCTCTAGCATCGTCATAAGAAGAGAGAGTGCCTCTGGCCAAACAAACGACCCGATGAAGCAAGTCTCATAGATCAATCTTGGGACCGGATGCTCCAGGAAATACTCAAGTCCTCCCAGGTTCCTCTCCATCTCTCACATCTGTGCTAACATAGTCCCTTTATCTATTTATTTCTTATAAACTTAACAGTCAGTGAGATTTAGTCTGGTGAGGCCGTTGAAAGCCGTCATCAAAGTCTTGTTCCGAAGCATCAAAGTTCCGCCCTTCCGGACTTCCGCCTCACCACTATGAATGAGGTCCTAAATCGGACTTCCTTCCCATGTTAATTCGAGGAAAGAGCGAGTCTATGTGTCTTTCTAGAGGCATGGAATTTCCTACACATAAATAACAACCCCCCAAGAATTATCAATCATGTCTTCAACAAAAGTTGTCGTCGTCGGAGCTGGCCCAGTCGGGTCCTTGGCTGCTTTCTACGCTGCGCAGAGAGGTCATGATGTTGAGATCTACGAACTGCGGAATGGTACGTCGTCACTCCTGCTCTTTTTGAGTCGCCATTTTTTACCTCGACATGTCTCTTGAGGTCGTCCTTTGCAATGAACTCTGACCAAAGACCCACAGATCTCAGAGACCCCTCCACTGTTCCGCTCAACTTCACAAAATCCATCAACCTGGCCCTCTCGGTTCGAGGCATCACTGCTATGCAGCATGCTGAGCCAAACACGCCAGAGGGAGAGCGCAAGCTGCTTGATCATGTCCTGGCAGCCACAATTCCCATGAGAGGGCGCATGATTCACGGCAGGAGGGCGAACGGGGATCTGTACGAAGAGTCACAGGACTACGACGTCCATGGCCGAGTGAGTCTTGGTCAGTCAAGTGTGCACAAGAGTTCTACCAGCTGACCTGCTCAATCCAGACAATATTCGCCGTCGACCGTGGCGGCCTGAACAAGCGGCTGCTCGACATCCTCGAGACCATGCCCAACGTCAAATTTTTCTTCAATCACAAGCTCACAGGCGCTGACTTTCGCAGGCGCAAGGCCTGGTTTGAGAAGCGCAACGGGACGACACCCGACGGCAGGCCTCAGGAGATTGAGATCGACTTCGACCTCATGCTCGGTGCAGACGGCGCCCACTCTGCAGTGCGCTACCACATGATGAAGTACACGCGCATGGACTACGAGCAGCGGTACATCGACACGCTGTGGTGCGAGTTCCAGATTCAGCCCAAGGAGGGCCACCAGCAGCAAGCCAAGCCGTCCGACCCCATGAGCCAGTTCCGGATCTCGCCTAACCACCTGCACATCTGGCCCGGCAAGGAGTTCATGTTCATCGCCATCCCGAGCGAGGACGGCACCTTCACGTGCACACTCTTCGCCCCTGGCGAGAAGTACGCCTCCCTGGAGAGCAACCTGGCCAACGTCCCGGCCTTCTTCGATCAGCACTTCCCCGGCGTCACGGCGCTCATCCCGCCCGAGGAGCTAGTCACTTCCTTTGAGAGGAACCCACACTTGCCGCTCATCACGATCAAGTGCAAGCCACACCACTTCTCGTCCTCCGTTGTGCTCCTCGGCGACGCAGCACACGCCATGGTGCCCTTCTACGGCCAGGGCATGAACGCCGGGCTGGAAGACGTCCGCACCCTGTTTACCTTCCTTGACAGGTTCCCCGCCACGGACCGGGCGCGGGCGCTGGACGAGTACACCGCCCACCGCGTACCGGACGCGCACAGCATCAACGACCTTGCCCTTCATAACTACACCGAGATGCGCGCCAGCGTCCTGTCCCCCTGCCTACAGGCTGCGCAAGCTCCTGGAGGAGAGCCTAAGCAAGTACCTGCCCAGCCTGGGCTGGCAGACCAAGTACAGCCGCGTGTCGTTCAGCAATGAGCGCTACTCAGAGGTCATCACGCGGAGCGAGCACCAGGGCAAGATGCTGATGAGGACATTCTTTGGCGCCGTTGGGCTGCCGATCCTGGTGGGGGCGGCTGTGGTGTGGTTTAGGTACCGAGGGGTGGCTGAGACCAGTCTGAGCGCCATGTTTGAAGCCGTCGCTGGCACTTTCAGACGGTGAGAGAGAGAGAGTGTGTGTGTGAGGAAACTAGACAAAAAGGCGAGGCTAAGTAGGTGCATATATTTTCCCCACTCAAGGGCGAGTCAACAGCTCCAAAAGGATGCTCAAAAAAAGGAGCACAAGACAAAATGTATATAGACAACCCTCATATTTATAAGTCTCTCTCAGACGTCCACCAGAGCAGGCTCCATCTCCCTGTGATTCCTCCTACTTATATCCGCCCGTCTTCTTCTATCCTCCAGACTCCTCCGCGAGACCCTACAACACAACTTCACCGTCGCATATAAAACCACCCCCGTGACGCAGCCCACAATGAATCCCGCTCCCAACTGCACCGTCATAGGCTGGTCGCCGATGAGACCGAGTGAGCCAGCGCTCGTAGTGGTGTTGTTGCTGGTTGTCTGGCTGCCGCTGTCTTTGGGGTTCGCCACCGGTATTCCAGAGCTCATGCCCGAGGTTCCGTCTTGGTCGGAGTCGTTGTCTGCTGTGGCGGCAAAGGGGAAGGTGAGGAGAGCGATGACGAGGAGGAGGAGGAGGCGGTCGAGGGTGGAGATTGATCCCATCGTGGGAGAGTCTGTCAGCTGGCGCCGCCGCCACCTCCTTGACAGTCTCCACGGATGAGGCGGTGGAGTTCCTCTGGCGATAATGAGACTGGGTGTGGCTTTGGCATGAACGGCTCGAGGGGATCCAAGAGGCGTCGTGGTCCTTTTCAAGTCGTGAGGAAATGAACAAAATTCATTCCCATCGTCGTGCTCCAGCGGCTGAGATCTTTCCAGGGCTCAGCTCGTCTCTCAGGCGGTACAGCCGCCTCCAGCTGAGGGCTCAGGCGCCTCAAACCAGCAGTGCTGTGTTGTGACGTCGCCTGTGTGATGTAAAAAGGACCCGACAGAATCTTTTTGTTATCTTCTTTTTTCTCCCTGCCAAAGTCTTCTCGTCTTGGAAATCCTAGAATTTTTATCAAGAAAAAATTTGAGGTCTGGCAGCTAGAATCAAGCTTCTAGCAGGTGATACATCCACCAGACCTCGCGATTCTGTGCCACTCGATCGACGGTTCCCGATGGGCTGGGAAGAGACGGGCCTGAATCTAGTGTGGGTGTATTCGTGCTTCGCGCCCTGTAGGTCCGGGTGTGACCTGAAGGGAAACACACAAGGCAGGGAGAGAAGAGAATGTTGGTCCTCAACGACCGCAGGGGCTCGGGGTTTATTCACCCCCAAAAGATGGAAGGGCGAAGTGTGGGATTCTTGAGATTTGTTGCGGCGCACTCGTGGCCCCCATGCCAAGCGTGTGTGCAATCTAAGGTTTGCCCAGGCGCGGTAAAAGTCTTTCTTCATGGTAGGAGAGAAAGATTGTTGCTCGTGTGGTACCCGAGCATGGGAGAGGAGGGAGGAGGGTTTATCAAGTATATAAACGAGAGGCTGTTGCTGCACGAACGTCGCACGAGAGTGGTACCCAGACTGCAGAGCCCTGGCACAGATTTTGAGAATCAGATCAGGCATCAAGCACTAGGCAAACCAGGCGAACACAAGGGAGGAGAGAGGGTGTGCGCGGCTGACGGGTAATATAAGTAGAAAGCTTACTGTTTGCCTGGGGAAAATATATATATATATATAGGCAAACCAGAAAAAGAAGAAGAGGGCTGCTGCTATAAATGGATCTACGGTCGTAGTCGACTTCTATAAAAGCATGTAAGATGGGCTGTGAACACGCCGGCTTGAGTCATCACGCTGTCTGACGGGCACACCGGATTCGCACAAAGCTTACGTTGTCTGTGGATTATTAGGCCACTGCCTGTAGACGTACTCGAATAGAGAACAAAGGGTGGTCGCTACGATGCAGCTCGTAATTGTAAAGCTTGGTTGACGCTAGTTACGGCGACTGAATTTTATTACTAAGAGCATGTGTGCATTCGTATATGATTGCGGCTGATCTGCTGACGTCCCTTTCTCTCAAACAGGAAAAGAAAAGGAGGCAATGGCAATGAAGGAAAAGGAGAAATAAATTGGCGTAAAGAGGCTCTGATATCATGCTATTGATATGGGGAAAAGCATTCATTCTACTTCCCAGGAGCTCCTTACTTGCATATTAATTAAACAATTTTGTGAACTGATTTTTGGTCGAATTGGAATAGCTTTGGCTCGAGGCACAACAATATTCTCGTCAAGGCTCCTGATCCTGAACAATGTTTGCCCTGACATCCATATACTGGTGAGTTAATAATACCCACTGCTTCAAGATCGGTCATGAGGCTGAAGGCTCACGGCTAAAAGGTGCGGCATAGAGGAGCTGTTAAAGGTCACATGGCTTCTCAAGAAGTTATAGCCTGCAGTCATTACTGATTTAAGCATCAACTCCTGTTCATGCTCAGATGTACACACTATACATATATTAGGTACATCAGATCCTCAAGGTCGGTCCTATTAATGGATTACATATAGCACAGTCAGTAAGTCTAGACCAAGTGCATTGATAAGTGATCGTGTGTGCCATATAAGGCTGTGCAAGGACTAGCGTTTTAGCGAGTGATGTGAGCGTGGGTTCTCCTGAGCAGAGTGTGGATAGAGGGGAAGATAAGGTAGCTAGGAAAGGGAGTAGTATATTAACAATAGTACTGCGTAGAAACATCGTTTAGGTCGGTGTGAAGAAGATTGCAATTTGTCGCCAAGATCATGGACCATTGCTAGCCTGCAGAAGATATGATATGCATACGTGGCCATATATATACTTTCTAAGAGCCGAGGTAGATTGTGTGTGAAAGAGCAAGCAAACAGGGCTGCGTAGTTGGGACCTGCTACTCGATATGGTATACATTTTGCGACGCCTTTAAAGACAACACCACCACCTCGAGCATCTAGCGGATCCAGGAAGTCGGGTTCAGTGCTAGTATTAAATTCCCCATCGCCGATCCCCCAAAGATGCAAACGAAATGACCGCTACTAGTATAGGATATTTAGACCTCCGTCTAATACTCTTCGACTCTAAGGGTCCCGCTTCTGATATCCCCCTCCCGTTCCCGCCCACATTACCCGAGTGGTCGCAACATCAACCGAGGTGGGATGTCCGGCTGGGCCAGGCTCCTGCTCTGCTTGGCTCGCCTTTTCTTATACTCTGGGGTAGTGGTGGACCACAGTGGGCACCGGGGGAGGACGTTATCAACCCCCACGGCTTTCAATTTTGGTTCCCTAGCAAAATCTGGGGATGCGGGGAACCCTGTGTCGCCAGAGGGCTGAGGGTCTAGGTGTCTGGGCATTCTCAAGCGCCTGGGTTCTTCTTTTTCAAATCTGGCTAATAACCCAAGCCATTTTCCCAAAGCGCGTGCGATTGTATAGTGGCATGGTGTGGCTTACCGTAAATGCCAAACTGAGACGCGACTACCATAGTCTAACGTCGTGATTCAGTCAAGGGGAGGGACTGGGGGATAACAGGGAACCAGCCAGGTCCTGAAAGCAGCATGGTGGTGGGAGCCAAGAACACCCTCAACTAATGGCTTGTCACGCGGACCACTGATGGATTTTAGCTCGCCATGGCGGCGGCCAGACAATTTTACTGTATGTTTGAGATAAGTCTCTGGGCAGCTGGGTGCGGCATCCGAAACTTGGTACCGTTCTATGCACGAAAGGCGGGATCGTCCATGTGCATCTGTAGTGGATGTCTCTGTCGGAAGGCCACAAGCTCTCCCAGCTCCAACAAAGTGCGGTTTATTACAAAACCCTGGACATCTCCCCTCATCCTTTTCCATCTCTGAATCATGCTTCTCGGCTCTCATACCTGTTCCTAGCTCAAAGGTGGAATAACCAGCCTCGAAGTGTGACGTTGGTGTCACATCAGGTTCTGCTGCGCGACACTGGGCAAGCGAGCCCATAATTATTCGTATTGTTTTGCGAATCCTGAATTTTTACATCTTCTAAACACAACCCCATATAATCAGCATGGCTTCTGAGAAGGAAGATGGTGTCAGCTACGTGCACCAGGACACGGGCACTGGACTGCACACCGCAGCTGAACGGGGACAGTTTGCCACGGACAAGTAAGCTGGGGCTGACCACACCTGCTGTGACTTCTAATGCGGCATACGCCTATTTACTCATACTCTTTCTCTAGATATGGAAACCCCCTCGTACAGTTCGACCCAAAGGTTGAGTCCGGGCTGAGACTCAAGATCGACTTAATGGTCGTGCCAACCGTCTCTCTCCTATATCTGTTCTGCTTCATCGATCGTGCCAATATCGGTAGGTCTACCTTGGCCGCCAGAAAGAGAAAACCATTGCAGGAAAAAGAAGAACAAGATCATTAACATGACACATCCAGGCAACGCCCGGCTGGCGGGACTCGAGAAGGACCTCGGGCTGGAGAAGAACGACTACAACGCGCTCCTGTCCGTATTCTACATCAGCTACATCCTGTGCGAGATCCCTCCAACATCGTCTGCAAGTGGATCGGGCCAGGCTGGTATCTGCCCGCCATGTCGCTCGGCTTCGGCATCTCGTCCGTGGGAACCGCCTTTGTGAAGAACCAGGCGCAGGCATCCGGTGTGCGGTTTGTGCTGGGCATCTTCGAGGCAGGCATGATGCCGGGGATCGCGTACTACCTGTCGAGATGGTATCGCCGCAGCGAGCTGGCGTTTCGTCTCTCGCTGTATATCGTCATGGCACCGCTGGCTGGCGCGTTTGGTGGCCTGCTGGCCTCGGCCATCCTGAGACTGCCTCACTTTGGTAGCCTGCACACTTGGAGGATGATTTTCGGTGAGAACTGAGAACGAGTCTTTATTAGACAATGTGAATTGGGAGCACTACGCTAATCTGTGACACAGCCATCGAGGGAATCATCACCATCGGCTTGTCTATCATCTCATTTTGTAAGTGACACCAGACCTCTGTTATATCATCCCTGGAACTTTATAAATTCGAAATAAAGTATGCACAAGAAAGCCAGAAGAATTGACATATACTTCCCACCAGTCACCCTCACCGACCGACCCGAGACAGCACGCTGGCTGAACCAGGAGGAAAAAGACCTCGCCATCGCCCGCGTCAAATCCGAGCGCGTCGGCCAGACCCGGGTCCTCGACACAATGGACAGGAAGAAACTGCTGCGCGGCATCCTCAACCCCATCACCCTGTCGACCGCCTTTGTCTTCCTGCTCAACAACGTGACGGTCCAGGGCCTGGCCTTCTTCGCGCCCACCATCGTCAGGACCATCTACCCAAACGCCTCGACCGTCACGCAGCAGCTCTACACGGTGCCGCCGTACGTCGTGGGCGCCTTCTTCACCGTCCTGGTGCCCCTGCTCAGCTGGCGGCTCGACCGGCGGCAGGTGTTTATGATCGTCTCTGGGCCGCTCGTCATGGCCGGGTACATTATGTTCCTGGCCAGCGAGAACCTACACGTCCGGTACGGCGCGACGTTCCTCATCACGTCGGGTGCCTTCATGCTCGGCGCCCTCACCAACGCCCAGGTCAGCGCGAACGTGGTCAGTGATACGGCGAGGAGCAGTGCCATCGGCACCAACGTCATGGTGGGAAATGTCGGGGGTCTGATCTCGACCTGGAGCTTCCTGAGCTGGGACGCGCCCAACTACCACATCGGCAACGGCCTCAACCTGGCCACGTCCTCGACTGTGCTGGTCGTCACCACCCTGACCTTGATCTGGATGAAGATGGACAACAAGAGGCGGGACAACAGGAGCATCGAGGAGGAGCTGGCTGGCCTCTCGCCGGAGGAGGCTGAGGACCTGGACTGGAAGCACCCTGCTTTCAGATGGCGGCCATAAGGTTCAATATGAGTGACCTCACTGCTCCCAGGCTGTTTATATCTCTAGCCCTCAATCTCAGGAACCTTTTATTAATGATACCAGGTACACTTTTGAGAGTCACTATGAATTGATAGCCTAGAATCCTCGAAGTCTCGCCTGAATTTTTAACCAATACTCGATCCTGCGCCACACACACCCTTATATTCGAAAAAAACCACCAAAAAAACCACCCAAAAACCTTCAGTTTTCGTCTCCCGTGGGATGTATATAATCCGCCCTATTTGGTACCCAAGACACTCGACCCCGTCTGCTCGTCATGAAGCTGGTGCGACGTCTTGGCCCCCTCGCCATGTTTGGCCTTGGCCAGCGACCCGCCTGTATTCGAGTTCGGCCCGCCTATGACGGTGTCGTTCTCGATCTGATGGCGCGCAATCTGTCTCGGCGCTGCGAAGGTGCTGAAGATGGCGATGCAGCCTAGGCCCAGCCCGATGGTCATGGCGGCCTGACCACCAAGACTCCTGCTTATAATCTCATTAGGAAAGAAGTCCAGAGGAAAAGAAAGAAGAAGGAAAAAAAAAAAGGCTCTTCCAAGTCTTCTCTCACCTGTTTGTCCTCTTCCTGTGCTCTGGATTGGGCGCCTCCTGGCCGTAGGGTCCGCCGAGGTCGTCATCCTTCTTGTCGTGGGGTGGAATTGCATAGCCTGCTCGCTGCTGCTGCTGCAGCACAGTGGTGGTGGGCGCTGACGGTGCTAGCCAGTGGCGGCTTGGCCTTAGTGTAGCTGATGCACAGCGCCCAAGACCCGCTGTACGAATCAGGGCTGTTCTCGAGGCAGACATGTTGAAGGACGAGAGACGGTGAAGATGGTTGCCATGTAGAGTATTGTGGGTGATGGATTGGACGTAAAGAGTGCTAAATAAAGTAAAATAAAATAGAATAAAATAAAAAGGGAATGTCTCTCTAGCTGGAGCGATTACATCACAACTCCAAAGCTGCCCACTCAAAGGTTCATCATACCTAAGTTATGATGCGTCGACATTGATCAATCTTCAGCACTAGCGGCGCTAGAAGGTTGGCATCCCAGAAACGTTGATTTGCTTCATCCTGACATCCCAGCTGTACTGTCAAAGACTGTCTCAGTCCTTGGATGTCAGGATGAACGGCTGGTGAGCTAATAGAACCCCGGCAGTGCCCACAGGCTTGCCTATCAGGTGTAAGTGATAACAATTCATACATGTGAATGGGTAAGAAGGAGATCCGAGTGAGCATATCCCGAACAGGCGAAGGAACAGCAAGATCCTGTCATCAAACCTTGCACAGCAATACAAATCACGAATGTCCTCATGTCAGCGAGTCAGTTTGTCACATGCTTATGGAACAAATTGTAGCAGTGATTTGTGTGAGATTTCCTCTCCTCTGCCAATGGTCTCACGCGGAAGTGTTTTTTTTTTTTTTTTTGGAAGGCGTAGACAGACACACAAACAACCCTCAAATGCCTTGTATTAATCTGTCTATTAATATGCTTTTTACATCCAAGTTTTTGTCGAGACGGCCAAGACGAGCGCCCTTGTAATCCCTCTTAGCCACCGTTCTTTATCTTGCCGGGTCCGGTGCATATCCATTTCATCCGAGCGCCACCTCGTGGACGCCTTTCATTGTACAAATTACTGAGCGTACACGATTTCATCGGGTGAAAAGAAGAAGAAAAGTATGGATAACAACCCAAAATTGCCAACATCTAGTGACGGCTGGCTCTACATCAGACCTGCACGCAAAAGTACCTAGGTATACATAAATGAGGTTCGAAGCAGCTTCAATGCCGGGAAGATGCGTCCTGATATGTCAGCATACGGGCAAGATGTAGTAGTTGAAAGTCGACCTTAGGAATCATAGCAGCTGGCTATCTACTCACCTTCATGCCCTCGCGCCAAGGATCCTTCCACTGACCACCTTTTTTTTTTTTTTTCTCTCTCTTTCATCTATCCGCAATGCCGGCGCCTTTTACGCCCCCAGGTTACGCATCCATCTCGGGTGTTTTGGGCGGATTCTCAGGTAGTCTCCCGTAAGCATCTCTCATCTCAAACACCCCCTCTGTCCTTTCCTCTCTCCTTCCATATATCTTGTTCTAATTCATTCTTTCGAGTGTCATTACCAACCAACAAGAGAGAACAGGACCCACCTCTAGCAGATCTTGAGAGGGCGTACATACTCCATTCTACAGGGCGTACATAGTACGTACAAACTCCACACTGCAGGCCGGGCTGCGGCCGTATGTGGATCTTTCTCCGCCACCGATCATCTTCAAGTTAGGTCCGGCGTCGGCGGTTGAGTTGATTGTAAATAAGGATTTGGCACGGGCGGCTTCTTTTTCCAAATCTCATTTTCTTGCCCGTCAACATCTTTCTCTTTCTTTTCTCTTTTCTTCTCTCTCTCTCTCTCTCTCTCTTCAGAGCAAACTTGAATCCGCTTCCTTTTTAAGAGACGAAGCCAGCATCAGGGGGAGGGGGAGACAAAGACCGCTTGACAAGTCAAGAACTGATTACTTGTGCGCCGCAATCCTTCAAAATTCAGGTTCTTCACCATCACCACCAAAAACAACAATGAACGAGACCTCGCCGCTGCTGCCGGACGCGGCCACGGCCGTTCCCATAGACGACAGGATCCCCAACAAGGACATTGTCGACTTCGATCCCAATGGCGACGCAGAGAACCCCATGGACTGGCCTGTGGCCTACAAATGGGGCATCGTGACCCTCCTGGCCGCCATGGCCTTCACGGTGACCTTTACCTGCATCTCGGTGGTCCCCATCGCCAACATCATCGTGGACGACCTCGAGAGCGGCGGCTCCTCCTCTGCTTCTGGCTCCGGCTCGGCCGCCATCCTGCTGGTGACCATCTGGGAACTGGGCGAGGCGGCGGGCCCGCTGCTCATCGCGCCCCTGTCGGAGCTGTTTGGCAGATACCCCGTCATCAACGCCGCCAACGCCCTGTTCATCGCCTTCACGGCGCTCACGGCCCTCAGCCCCAGCACAGAGGTCATCATCGTGAGCCGCGCGCTGACCGGGCTCGCCGTGGCCTCCAACGTGCTGGCCCCCGCCATCGTGGGCGACATGTTCCCCTCGGAGCAGCGCGGCGCCGCCATGAGCCTCATCCAGCTGGCCCCGCTCACGGGGGCGCCGTCGGGCCCGCCATCGCCGGCGCCATCTCGCAGACCGCAGGGTGGAGGCAGTGTGTGTGGATGGCCGTGGCGCTGGCCGTGGCCTGCGAGGTGGTGTTCCTGACGCTGTTCAGGGAGACGTACAAGATCCCCATCCTGCGGCGCAAGGCTGCTCGCCTGCGGGCGGAGACGGGCGATGCGGCGCTCAGGACGGTCTACGACTCGAGCTTGGATGGCACCCACAGCTGGACGCTGATCTGGGAGTCCGTCATGCGCCCTGCCGGCGTGCTCAAGAGCAGCCTTGTGCTGCAGGTCTTGTCCTTTTACGGCTCGTTTCTCTTTAGTTATTTCTACATCATGTCGACAACCCTGCCTGGCATCCTGCAGGACATCTACCACTTTACGCCAGCTGCGACTGGTTTAGCTTTTATTACCTTTAGTAAGTCATGTCTAGAAAGCTGTCGTCATTATACAATCCAAAAATCACTGACATATAAAAACAACAACTCAGGCGTTGGGTCTGTGGTTGGCGTGTTCATCGTCAACACCTTGCTCGACAGGATCTACGTGCGGCTCCGCGACGCCCACAAGGGCATCGGCCAGCCAGAGTACCGCCTCCCCCTCGTCATAGCAGGCAGCTTCCTCTTCCCCACCACCGTCGCCCTGTACGGCTGGTCGGCCGAGCTGCGGCTGCCCGCCGTGGTCCTGCTCCTGTCCGTGGCCGTCATGGGCACGTTCCTCATGCTCAGCTTCGTGCCCGTCATGGCCTACGTCGTGGACGCCTTTGGCGTGTACTCGGCCAGCTCGGTGACGGCCCTCATCGTCACGCGCTGCCTGATGGGCACCTTTTTGCCGCTGACGGCGCAGCCTGCGGTCGACAGGCTTGGGTATGGCTGGGGGATGACTATTTTTGCGGGTATCAGTGTGGCCACGATCCCGATCCCGCTGTGTGTGTATAGGTATGGGCATAAGTGGCGACAGGCTTCGAGATACACATGAGACGAGTGAGAAGCGGTGCTGCAGTGGGTATACGCCATTACGAAATTTCTATCACATCTTAGAAGTGCTTGGCTATATACTGGTCTAGAGTATTTTCGGTTCACATCATTCATAGATTAGCATGAAATTAGAGGACGAAAGATTCTATTCATTTTGGAATCTTGCTCAACAGTGACTGATACTAACGTCAACATAGGCAGTAAGCTAGAAATTCGAGACCAAACCCCATGCCTTGCGTAGGATCCCATGTCATCATACCAATGAGGTTTCTTTCCATCTTGAAACGTTAACATTTGTCGGCCATAATCGGATCTCAAGACCCCCCAGAGAAATTGTGTGAACTCAGAGGGAAAAGAAAATGGAATGCGCTACAGAAAAGAAGGAAGGAAAGAGAGACTGCCAGCTAATCTGGCTGAGGCTATCTCGAAGGTGGCTGCTGGCTGGCAGGCCCGTGCACGGCCTAGGGCCAGTGACTCACTGGCCCTCGCACAACATCTGGCTTGATAATTAATTGGTTCTTCTAATCTTGTCAAATTTACAATTTTGATTATCGTAGGTTTACATCGTCAACCACCGTTGTCCCCCCAAAAAAATCCAAACCGCCCTACAGGTTCTTCAGCGGGTACTTTGTCCTCAACCACTCCCCTTTCTTCAAGATGTAGAACGGCAGAGGGATCAGAGCCACCGCGATAAAAGCAAGCAGACTGTTGCCCCAGCCCAGACCCAGCTTGTCATACATCTGCAGCCCACGAGAGGGCAGGACGGCGCCGGCGATGGAACGGATCACGGTGTTCGCCGCAAGGGAGGAGGCGGCGTAGATTGTAAATGCGTCGACAAGGTACCTTGCAGAAGATGTATATGAGCTTACGCACAATATAAGAGAACGGGGAAAGAAGGGGAAAAAAGGACAGACTAGGGGGCTTACATCTGCAGGGCCATAAAAATAATAATATTCCCAACCCCAATCACGGCCGTCCCGATGATAGGCGCGATCCAGTGCACACGGTATTCGGCCGTCCACCCATAGATGAACAACCCTATAGGAAGCAGGATTGCTCCGATGGGCAGCTGCTGCAGGCGGTACTCCGGCTTCATACCCTTCCCCTCCTTGGTCGACATCTGTTTGAGGTGTCTGTCCGACGTGACGGAGAAGAAGGCGAGCCCGCACATGGCGCCGACGCCTAGGCCGAGGTAGGCGAGGCCGGCGTCCTGGGTGCTGAAGCCGTAGGAGCCCTGGAAGACCTCTGTCATGGAGGTGAACATGAGGTAGAGGTAGCCGTAGACCACGGCCATGTAGACGGCGAAGAGTGAGACGATGGGTGTGCGCGTGAGTAGCTTGAGGGGGCGGACGATGCCGCGGCCAAAGTAGTCCCTGGTGCTGAGGCCGATGTCCAGCCTGGACCGCAGCATCTCGTTGCCCGTCTCCCTGCGCAGCCTGGCGGTCCTGCGCTGCAGGATGACGGGGGCGTACGTCTCGCGCATGAACAGGAACATGAGCACCGTGATGAAGCCGGCGATGATGACGAGAACCCAGAACACCCAGCGCCAGCCCTTGGCCGCGGCCAGGAAGCCGCCCGCCACGGGGCCGATGATGGGGCCCAGCAGGGGCCCGATGCTGAAGGCGGCCATGGCGGCGGCGCGATTCTCCTGGCGGATCATGTCGGCGATGGACCCGCCGCCGTTGGTGAGCGGGCAGGACCCGAAGATGCCGCAGAGGAAGCGGAAGGCGATGAGGGAGTTGAGGCTGGGCGCGACGGCGCAGGCGACGAGGAAGATGGTGAACAAGACGTTGCACACGTGGTACACGGGCGTGCGGCCATAGATCTCGGACATGGGCGCGATGATCAGCGGGCCAAAGGCAAAGCCCAGCACGTAGACGGACACGACAAAGGCGGCGAGCTCGTTGCTGTCGGAGCCGAAGTCGACCATCAGCTCCGGGACGCCGGGGGCAAAGATGGACGAGGCGAGGGGCGTGACGAAGGTGAGCATGGAGATGATGACGCAGTTGATCACCTTGCGCCACGTTGGCCAGTTATACGGGTTCAAAGGGTCGGTATCGGACTCCCACCAGACGATATTGGGATCATCGCCTTGTGCCTCGTCGCCCTCGTTGGAGCCGCCTGGGGCCGCCACCCCGCCCTTCTCAAGATCGGCGGCGGCGGCGGTCGCGCCGCTCTTGTGAGAGGCATGGCTCCTGGTCTTTGCGAGGGCGAGACTCCGCTGCTTGGCGATGGACTGCTGCCTCTTCAGCTCGCCCTGCTCGTCGAGGACATAGCCCATGCTGGAAGGGATGTCTGCATCGTGCCCTTCTGCGTATGCAACCTCGATCTTCTTCTCCAGGTCAGGGTCTGTATTGACTCCTTCGTCGAGGTGTTTGTCGGTTTCCGTCTCTGTGGTGCTCTCTGTAGCATGGTGGTCCGTCACTGTGCCATCTTCATGGTTGTGTTCATGGTGGCGTTGCTGCTGCTGCTGCTGCTGCTGCTGCTCCTGCTTTTCCTCCTTGGCAGTGGCCATTGGAGGCTAGGGACTGCCCTCGAGACTGTGTATGTACCGGTGTTAGCGATCTTGACTAATGTACTGAGAGATGATCGATAACCCCAAGAGAGCTGATTGAGGGGTTAAAGGAGGGTTGTTGAGCAGGCTCTCGAGTAGGCAGAGCTGTTGTGTGCAGTTCATGTGGATGTTGATTTCTCTCTCTATACTTACAGCCACAGAAGGTAGGATTCCTGAAGAGACCACCAGCGCGGGTGCTAGCGACAGGCTTAAAGTAACTTTCGGTGGTAAGACCTTCTGCCAGTGTAGCCCTAAGAACTGAGTAGGGCTCAGCGTTCCAAGACTGCGTTGATGGCTGTGCAACAATGTCTCTCTCTTTTTGCTCTCTGCAGAGGATCTCGAGAAGAAAAAAATAAAGCAAGCGGCCAGACTTCTGCTTCCTCCAATCTTTCGAGGACCGCGGTAAGCAGCAATCATAGGACTACGGAAAGGGAACAGAGACCGAAGCCCGGGGCGGGCGAGGGTGCCAATACTTTTAGTACCAAAGAAGCATAGCGAGTTGGAGCCTCCGGTACCACACCGGACCAACCAGTTGCCTCTGCATGCTGCAGGGTCTCCAGCTCGGTCTCTTCAAGTTAGAGTCACTTGTCCCGGCCGGCCTGGGATGCGGTGCAAAAGACAGCCTTATCTGCGCCTCGTAATTTCAGCTACAGGGGGCGGGTCTGTTTCCCCAATCCCCAATTAAGTACTTCTCAAGTAAGTAGTTAAGTCCGCCGCCAAGGAGGGATTATTAATTTCGGGCGGCCTACGGAGACGGGATTGTGCGAATTCCTTATTATGAGGAGGATATAATTAGCCGTAAACTACGACATCTGATGAAGGGCTGTGGTTGACAATTAAGGCAGACAGCGTTGAACGGAACTGGCAGGACACAAAGGGCGCGGCTGCAGATGCCCTTAGGTGAAGGTCGAAGGGAAACATACCCTCCATGTCCCATTCTCATAGCGAGAAATACTTTTCCCAGCAATGTCCAAAGACCAGAGTAGATAATCCCTCGTTAAAGTAGGACCTTATATCAACCAAGCGGTTCTTGACTCACAAGACACACGGCGCTTGCAGGTGTTTTAGGCCACGGAGCAAAAGAGACAGGGAACGGAACCGCACACATCCCCCTTTCGGGCAAAGACGGAGCGAGCCACACAATCTCAGACCTAAAGAGCCGAGGTTTTCCAGACACAAAAACTGTTCCCCTTTCTTCTCTCTGCCTAGTACTACTAGAGTATCTTTTCTCACAATAAACCCATTCTTGCGAGACATGTTCTCATATGCTTCTCTTCATGTTCTTTATTCCATGTTATGGGCTTCTTCTACACGGGCTTTTCTGTTTCCCCTTGCTACACCTGAAAAGGTGGTGACGAGGGCTAACACGATGCACTCACTCACGGGAGAAACCAAGGTGACATTTCCATGATTGATTCTTATTGCAATCTACGAATTTCTATCTGCCAGGTCCAGACAAAAGATGACCGAAAGGGAAGGGGGGGAAAGAAAAGGAAATCAGACGCATTCCTTCCTCGCTCTCTTCTCTACCCTAATCCTTGGCCCTTCTACAGAGCACACACGCAGAGGGCTTAGGACTTTTTTTCTTCTAGTTGTCCAGCGAACCGATGCCGAGGTGCTCGGTGTCGGCCTTGACGATACGCAGGGTGTTGGTGTTGCCCATGCCGCCCTTCCAGCCTTGGACGACCACGACGGTGTCGTTCTTGGACAGGACGTTGAGCTCCAGCGCCTTGGAGACACCCCACTTGATCCGCCGGTCGACGTCCTCCTGCCAGTTCACCTTGGAGAAGTCGGGCTTGTCCTCGGGGAAGTGGAAGGGATACACGCCACGATAGAGGTGGCTGTACCGCGAGGCCGAGGCATTCCGCGTCACCATGAAGATGGGGCACACGGGGCGGTACTTGGACAGCAGGCGGGCCGAGTCACCAGAGGTGGAGAGCACGATGATGCCGCCGGCATTCAGGTCAAGCGATGCGCGGACGGCAGACATGGCACACGACTCGACCACGCTGATGGGCCGCTTGATGAGCGTACACAGCTCCTCGAAGTGGGAGACGTACGGGATGGTGTTCTCGGCCTTGAGGCAGGCTATATTGTGTGAAGGCGAACGTCGTTAGCTAACAAACATCTCCAGGTCTGAGTTCGGATGGGGGGAGGGCCATAGCAACTTACACTCGCTCATCTCGTGGACGGCCTCGTTGGGGTAGGAACCCTTGGCGGTCTCGCCAGACAGCATGACACAGTCGGCGCCGTCAGTGACGGCGTTACCGACGTCGCTGATCTCGGCACGGGTGGGCCTGGGGTTCTTGATCATGCTCTCGAGCATCTGGGTGGCGCAGATGACGGGCTTGCCGGCCATGTTGCACATGGCGATCATCTTCTTCTGGGCGGCGAACACCTCGGCGGCGGGGATCTCAATGCCCAGGTCGCCACGGGCCACCATGACACCGTCGGTCTCCTTGAGGATCTCGGGGAAGTTGTTCAGACCTTGCCGGTTCTCGATCTTGGCGATGATCTGGATGTGCTTGCCCTCCTCGCCGAGGACCTCACGGATGGACTTGATGTCGTCACCGCGGCGGATGAAAGAGGCGAAGACCATGTCAACATTGTTCTTGACACCAAACCTCAGGTCGTTCTTGTCCTTCTCGGACAGGGCGGGAAGGTCGACGTCGGTGTTGGGCAGGTTGACACCCTTTCTCGAGGAGATGAAGCCGTTGTTCTTGGCGCGGACGCGGATCGTCTTGTCGTCGACAATGTCCAGGACCTCAAAGGCCAGGATACCGTCGTCGACGTAGATGATGCGGCCCTTCTCAATCACCTTGGTGATGTTCTTGTAGTCGACGTACATGTTCTCGGTGTCACAAGCAGCCTTGTACTTCTCGTCGGTGGTGATGTTCAGCTCGGTACCGGCCGAGAGGGGGAGGTCGGCATCGCCCGTGGTGTTTCCAGTGCGGATTTCCTTTTTATGTCACACAGTTTCAGCATTCCTGTCATTTTTTTTTTTGCCCTCCCTTTCTTCTGCAGCGGGTTTTCAACATACGGGACCCTTGGTGTCCAGGGCAATGGCAACCTGGCGGCCGGGCTGGGCCTTCTCGGCGGCGCGGGCATTGTCGATGACGGACTGGTGGTATGAGTACTCGCCCTGAAGACGTGTGTCAGCTGGTATTCATGGTCGCCTCGCGGTTGTGGTGTCTCGGACATACGTGGGAGAAGTTCCTGTGCGCATCGACCGTCAGCTTTCGGTGTTTCCCGTTGGGAGATTGGGGATCTCGGGATTACTTACATGCGGACAACGTTCAGGCCGGCGTTGCGGAGGCTGTTCATGGCCTCGACAGAGTTGGTCTTGGGGCCAATTGTGCAGATCTGCCCACATTCTTCACATCAGCTGCTGCATCATGATACACACGAGTCTCCATCTTCTTGTCGCATGGCGTTCTTACGATGGAGGTTCGGCGGAGGTTCTTGGTAGGCTGGTAGGCGGTGTCGAGCTGGGCGAGCCAGTCGATCCTACCTCCGAGGGAGAGGTGGTCGAGAGCGGTAGCGGCCATTTCTTCGGTTTAAGGTGTGAGGAATGGGAAGATAGGTCGGATAAGTGGTTACTGGCGTTTGTTCTTGTCAGTTTATAGGTGTCGAAGGAGGACTCAAGTACAGTTCGCGATCGCAGGAAAAAGGTTATGGCTAACGCTTGAGGGGTCGGGAATTGGGAGGCTGAACCGGGAAGGCGATGTCGGTTCGGGGGAGAACTGGGAAGGCCAAGACTGGTGGCGCAGAGAACTCTCTTATGTAACCGGTCAGTTGATGTGTCTCGGTGATAATCCGAGGGTAGTCAAAGGAGTCGCGACGCGGACAGAAGGGGAAAAAGAAGGGGGGGGGGGAAGTGTGAGCAGTGGGTTATGAAGTGGTTGTCATATTCGGGCGAGAGAAAAAGCTAGGATGGGTAGCGTTGAGATGGAAATGGATACGAAAGACAGTATTCATCCGGTCGGGGATGCCACAGATGCGACCACCGTCACACCACCCGGTCGCAGCTTGCACCCTGCTATTTTTAAACAGTTGCAGGATCTGCAGCTCGCAGGTTGATGTGTGCTGCTTTTTCTCTCGCTCGTTCTCGTCCAATCTGGGAGACCTGGGTGGAGGGGAAATTGACTTTTCGCCTACCTCTGGAAACAGTCTGGTTCTTGGCAGGATCAAGAGGAGCTTGCTTGGCTGTGTGTTGCGTGTTGTGTTGTTGAGGATCACCAGGAGGAGGGGCAAAGAACAGGAAGGAGGGAAAAGAAGGAAAAAAAAAAAAGTCGCTCAGATACCGCGCCCTGCTGCCAAGCTAGCTTGTTCCAGGCCTCTTCTGGGCACTGCAGCTGTGCTGGTCTGCTGCCAGTACGGACTGTACGGACGTACACAGTACCACACAGCTGCTGGGGACAGGGACCAGGGACCAGCTTCTCTCAACATTCATTGCCCGCACGACCCCACGACCCCTCCTTCTCGAAAATGCAAGAGATATGCAGGGATCAGAGCCCACCCAAAAACAGAGACACAGGACCTGGCCACTCGATTAGCCACGCCCGCTCACGCCCCTCAACTCTAGCTTACTACTGAGTACCCATCGATAAAGTCAGTCGTTAGGTAAGCAGTGGGCCTGCCGGCCGAATCCTAGCGTGCCGGCGTTGCCCAGCGGCTGCTGCTACAACACCCAAGCCTGCCAAGCAAGCACCTGATGAGCCGGGATGCAACCGGCTGGGTTCATCCGCGTCAAACTGTCTCGTGCCACGCAGACAATCACTCCACCAACAACCACCCACTGGCTTGATACAGTACATACTTGCATTCCTAGACAAATCTTCCCGTCTGCTGCGTCCAACGTCGACGTCCTTGCGTCCCGCTACTTGTCTCCTTTTCTTTCCCCCGAAGTCCCACTCGTGTGAGAAATAACTTTTCAGGATGGTGGTGAGTTTGCAACCCTTCTCTTTTATCTCGCCTCTTGAAGCCCCGACCCACACCCGACCCTCTTCTTTTTGCTCTTCGCGTTGCCGTTCCATGCCATCGTCACATGTGCACACACCATGCGTGCGTCATGGGAGGCTAAACTTCTCGCCTTCTCTGGCTACAGCTCCTCGATTTGCTGACATTGGGGCTGTGGTCGAAGCTCGGAAAACTCGTCCACTACACCGTCGATGCGGTCCTCAGTATGTTTCCCCCTCCATCCCCCTCATCTCCCGATGACGACCAGGGAAAAGCAGCGCCCCCCCGCCTAACAAGTCTTGTCCAACAGTCTCGACCATCCTCGCCGGCATGCGCCGCTCGACCGGCCTGACGTGAGTACACGAACCTCCTCTCGGCAAACATACACCCTCTACCTAGGAAAACCAAGACGGTGCTTGGGATCGGTGGTAGTCCACGGGAGAGAAGAGAGGGCGTTGCTACAGCAGCAGCAGCTTCTTGGATGGTTTTTTTGTCAACCAAGCAAGAAAAAGAATAAAATCACTAACATCGGCCCCATGTTGGGGATCTCCCAGGCCCAGCCTGAAATCCGAAAAGATAGGCGGCGACAACACGGAGGTTCAGAAGTGGGTTGGTCGCTATCTTGGGGTGGGCGAGAGCGTCCTTGACGTGGCCATCACCACCGCCGGCGGGAGCGGATGGTTCGAGCGGACGAGGTAGATCAGAATGAGTCCGACGATAATGCATGTTGAGCCGATGTGCTGTGTGCAGGGCATATTGAGCATCAGGAGTTGGGAAACGCCGAGTCCGTCCGGTAGTGGAAGATCCTCGAAGCGCACGTTGGTCGCAACGGTGCTGAGCAAGGCCCGCTAGGATTGGGATCAGGCGGAACTAGGCAGTTTTATCGGGTCAGGGACGGCGTTCCGGAATGCTTTTCTGGCAGAACTTTCACAATATTGGATGTTCTCGCAAAGACAATTTCTCATCTCGTTTGCAATGGAATTTCAAATCAACTCGCACGGACTGGATTTGCTATCAAGAACCAAGAAAACTGCACAGCGGTAGGGTATATTCGAATCCAAACTCCTCATAAAGTTCCCCCAAAAGTCGACGTGAAGGACCTACTGCTATGCTGAAGACTCCTTTCATACCGTCGACACCCAAAAATCTGATGTGTACCCAATAACCCAAACTTATTAGCAAGACCGCTGGATCTGCGGCTATTGATCTTTCTCATGGTGCCTGGCTCTCTACGAGGAACTCATGCGGCACCTCATTCTCGCTGTCCTCCCTCTCAAACGACGAGCCCCCACGAGCAACAGCAGCTGCCGTGGCGTCCTGATGCTCCCCGTCACGAGACGGCTCGTTCACGTTGTGCTCCTCATCGTGCGTCGCCAACAGCTCCGGCGGGACCTCGTTGTCACTCTCAACAGGATCATCCTCATGATTATTCGGCAGGTCAAGCAGCTGCTCGGAGGGGAGAGTGGTGCTCCCGCCACTGACGGTGTGAAACGAGTTGTGGCTGCCCGTGGTGCCAGAGTCCTCCCTAGGGACGTTGCCAGCTCCCGGGACCGCAACGAGTGTTTCATCCACCGCAATACCCGCGGCTGTGAGCATCTCGCGGTTCATTCTCGCGGCCTCTCTGAAAGCCTCAAGCTCGGCACCTATCGCTGCAATAAGCAGGTTCCACCCTTTCTCCTCGGCGGCGCTGAGCCGCTGCTCGAGGCTGACGATCACGGCGCTGATCTTTTCATACTGCAGCTTCAGCCGCTCGGCCGCTGTAGGCTCGCGCTCTTTGGCCTTGCCCTTGATGTCGGGCTTCGAATCGGAGGGGCCATCTCTCCTTGACATCTGCCTGCGGAGGTCGGCCTCGAAATCCAGCACGAGGCTGACGACCTCGTTCCAGACCTCGCCGCCTGCCTCAAGGGCGATGCGCTCAGTATCAACATCGGCTTTGCGCCTCTCGAGGATGTCAACTTCAGCCTCCCACCATTCGCGGGCCATATCGATTGTGCGCCGCTCCGGGCGCAGACGCATGAATTCCACACCACCCGGTGAGGAAGGCTGCTCTGTGGCTCTCGTGTTCTCAGCCAGTGCCTCGACATCCAGCGGCCTCACAGGAGGCCGAGTCAGGAAGCCCTTGACCGTGTCTTCTGCTTCTTTGAGGGCATTCTTGTACCCGCTCAGCCCGGCCTCTCGCCGGTTCCGCACGTCGTCTATTCTGCCCTCAAGGTACCGCCTGCGGCTTTTCAGCCCGGCAAGCCTCTCCTCCAGCTCGTTGATCTCCGTGCTCACGCCTCTGTGCTCGTTCTCGAGATCTTCAATCTCCCTCCCCAGCGGCTCTTCCTCGTCCGTCTCCAGCGCGCTGAGCTCGTCCGCGATCCCGTCCCTCCTCGTGGCCAGGTTCCGCAGCCTCGCCAGTGCCTGTTTCCGGACGGAGAGCGCAGCGAGGAGCGAGGCATCCTCTCCGGCTTTGAGATTTGCGAGCTCGGCCATGCTGCGCGCAATGCCCTTGCGTGCGCCGCCTATCCCGAGCCTCTTCTGTCTTGGCTGTCGGACAGGGATGACCTCGCCACGGGGGCCGGAGCGCGCGACAGGCTCGAGAAACGAGACTGACCGTCCCGGATGGCGCGATGAGACCATGGAGGACGCGCGTGTCTCTGTGGGCGTGGCACTTCCAGCATCGCTGAAGCTCGCAGAAGTATCCGGGGACCTGGCACATTGCTCTTGTGCCAGCCCACCACCGCTGTTGGCACCGACCAGGCTCCCCTCCTGCACCTGCAAGAACCGCTGCACCTCGGCAACGACAGCCCTCTCTCGTCTTGCCAGGCTGCGCCAGACAGAGTTGCGATCAAAGGCCACCGTCTTCTCGCCGCGGTCGTGTGTCGACCGGCTCTCGCCCCGGTCCCACATCACGCTGCTGATGGCCCGCCTCGCGGACCCCGGAAGCCAGGACGCCGCGAGCCCGGCGGTGCTCTCTTCGTCCTCGTCCTCGTATTGGCCATATCCCCGCTGCTGCTCTTCATCGCGGGACAGGACCCTGGAGACAGCGATCGGCGGCGGCGGACCGGCAAACAGCACTCGCTCGCCAGGCTGGCGCGTCTTGTTGGAGGCCGAGCCGGAGGATGAGTTGGAAGGGCGCCTGTTCAGCGCACCGGTGGGCTTGCGGTTGCTGGAGAGCTTGGACGAGGGGGCATTGTAGGGCGGAGAGTTCGGATCACGAAAGTCGGGGGCAGAAGACCGTCCTCGGCGCGGGGGATAGCTCGTCTAGGTCGTACTCGCTGCTGTGGTCGTGTATGGTCGAGTATCGCAATGTGTTGTTGTTGTTGTGGATGGGGAGGATGGAGGAATTGTCGTTCCCATTCTTGGCTAGGGAGAGCCTTGGCAGAAAGGAGGATCTTGTAGCCATGGTGGCTTTGTTCTAGTGGTGCAGATGTGAGAATCAGGAAGTCTGTGAACTGCAGGCGCCAGAGCTGTATGTCTCGTGGTTGTCTCTTGTTTGCACCTTCTAGACCAGGCAGCAGTGGACAGTGTTGGTGGAGGTAGGATCTCTTCGACGATGAGTCTGCTGTGATCTTGCATCCCACAAGAGTCACAAGAGAGCACACAAGACTCTGTGTGGTAGGTGCAGGAGTGGAGGGCTCGTCCAAGTTCAATGCTGCTTGGTGGTCACAAGTTGACTTCCTGCAAGTTGGCATGTGAGCATCTCCAGTGAGTGACGGTGACGACAGGCTCCAGGGTTCTGGTGTTGGTGGTGGGCAGGGCCCACTCCGTCTGGGCTCAAGGGGTCAGTAGACCTCACAGGGGTGCCCCTGCTGATGCTGGACAGTATCAGTCTACAGTAACCAATCTCTCTACATATAATTTCCTATCTTTACAAGAAGATGAGGAATACTACAACCAGAATGATTTGATAATTCGACAAATAAACTAGTGAGCAGTCGTTATTGCTAAGAGGGTCTTTACTAGACACTCTATGTGAACACAACAGAGTTAATCAATGAACCCTGACCAACCTGAGCTCTGTCTTGCCTGCTGTGACTTAGAGGTACCCTAAGACAGCTACTGAATGATTTAGCTGTAGAAAAGTGTACAGTATTATAAAATCCAATGAAATACCACCCACTTGAAAGCTCTCCTTGGATATTTTAATATGCTGTGATATAGATAAAACTTTCATAGAAAATTATCGCTTACTGTTTCTCAAGGAGCTGAAGTGAAGAGAACAATCACAGGCATTCGAGGCTTCCACCCACCACTTACAAGCAACAGATTTTGTCTTTCGCACGAACACCACAGTAAACTCCGCTTTGCAATCTTCAGAACCGTTACTGATAAAATAATTTGTTGCCGTCTATCCCTGTTCGCTCTACTTTAGGACGAAGAGTCTAAGCAGCTGTCCGCTGCTACATCATCAAAATCTGGCCTCCATCACACCTGATGTCCTCTCCAGTGATGTATGCACCAGCCCTGCTGGCCAGCAGGACTACAGCCCCCATGAGCTCCTCCGGCTGGCCCATCCGCCCCATCGGATGCCTGTGGAACCACTGAGACTTGTGCCAGTCCAGACCGGCCCCCTCATTGAGAATAGTATCCATATAGCCCGGGCTGATCGTGTTCACCCTGATGCCATGGGCCCCCACTCTGCCGCCAGCGAGTCCTTCATAGCCAGCACGCCCGCCTTGGACACATTGTAGCTGACCTGCGGCTGTGGCCAGTTCGGCCGGTGAGCCGAGATGCTAGCCGTCAGGATGATGCTGCCCCTCGTTCCCTGCTCGATCATCCTGCCCGCCGCAGCCCGCGCACAGATGAACGATCCCGTGAGATTGATGTCCACAATGACCCGGAACTGCTCCGCAGTCATGTCGACGGCGTGCATAGTGCTGACCACGCCGGCAAAGCACACCAGCACGTCCACAGACCCGAGCTCCGCGGCCGCCTCCCGCACCGCCTCGTTAACCCTCGCCTCGTCGGTGACATTGACCTTCATGAAGCGCACGTTGGCCTCGGGGAACCCTTCTCGCAGCAGCTGTGCCTTGGCGAGCCCTTCTGTCTCGTCGAGGTCGAATATAGCTAGGCCGCTGGCGCCGTGCTCGAGCAGCACCTGGCAGGCCGTGAAGCCCAGGTCGCCAGTCCCGCCCGTCACGATGGCGTTGCCGGTGACGCTGAAGCGCTCTAGGGCTCGTGCCCTGGGATCCGTCTGCGAGAGGGGTGGCAGTGGCCCTGAGAGGCTCCCTGGTGAGCCATCACCCAGTGTTATCTTGGGGATGACCCTTGATGAGAGCTGCGAGCGTTCCGTCGTCATGTTGTTATCTGAATGTGTGGTTGGAATTGGGGAGGGGACAAGCGAATGTTGAGAGGGGTAGCAAATCACACAGATAACAATAGCTCACACCCAAGGGAGGTGCCCCAAGGTAAATAAATGGTAGGTAGGCGTGTCAGAGCTCCACCAAAATCGATGATCCCAAGGCCGATATCATGTGTTGGTCAAATGTTGGCCCCGGTTACGGCGCTGGGCACTGCGGAGGCGTTATCAAGTAAATACAACGTAGAGTCGTCCGCGGGGTAATTGCGTGCGTAGTACTTAGCGTGTACTCCAATTGTTGATGAGTAAGTATGCACGTATAGGGCGTGCGATTTGAGCGAGATCTAGAAAGGCAAAAAACCCTAGATCAAATAAAGAGGCTTGCTTTATGGGCCCGAATAGAGACTTCGAGTAATTCTGCAGTCGAATTAGGTGTTGAAAAATAGAAATGTCAGACACAGACTTATTAACAGCAAGCAAGATGAGGCAAAATGTGAAAATCGTCTATCATAATACTTATTAAACATGACCCATGACAGTATTCGTCGTCACTTGATCCAATCCTATCAGCTGCGCAATCCAAGATTCAATCAAACATTGCATTCAAACCAAACCAACAAGTACTAGAAAAGGAAATCGCAAAAGCACAAAAAACATGCAAAATGGAAAACACAACCCTAGGCAACAGCACAAACACAGACAAGAAGAAAGCATAGAAAGAAGTCGAAAAAGAAACAGGCAAAAGAAAAACAAGCAAAACTTGACCAAGACAAACAAAAGCGAAAACAAAAATCAGGTCATAAGCAAAACAAGACCAGGAAAGAGCAAATGCTGTGTTGTCTAAAGCGTCATGTTGTCCAGATCGTCGATCAAGTCGAGATTCGCTTTTGTGAAAAATATGTGCTGATGCATCTTTGTCAGCCCTGGAGGTCGAAAGATTGAGAAACCATATACAGATAATGAAACTTACCCAGGTTGAGATACGCAAGCCAGCTGCAGGCAAGAAATTATAGACATTATATACTAGCCTAGAAATTATGTCCAAGAACAATAAAGGAGTGTCTGTTGAGCAATAAGTGTTTAGCAAGAAGTCTAGTGGTGTTCTGCATGTTCAGATCAGTACGCACCTTTGGACCGGCTATACTTGAGAAAGAGAGAGTATATGGCGGCGATGATGTATATGTTTGATTAGCGAAGGTGATGGGCGTCTAAGTCAATAGGCTGCGGTGACAGTGCCAAAAAAAGTGAACAATGTGTGTAAGGCCGTTGGCTCAAAGAGTGTGAATAGTTGAATGGATGCCATCAGGGCTGGTAAAAGGAGTGGACAGAAGACAACTTGATCGTGATACCAAGGTGCGGTCAAGACTGCTTCAAGCTTGTGGTTGAGAGATCGAAAGTGAAAAGACGGAGCAAGCGAATGTTGGGATAATCCTGACCGGGTACGTATAAAACAAAGCTGATGGAAAAATGAAGTTGTGTTGAAAAGAGTGTGCTGGTTCAAGTGGAAACCAGGATGCAAGAAGCGAGCGTCGGATTTGTTGTGATAATCCCAGGTCATATTAGGTGTGTCGGTAAAACGAAAAATAATCGAGGCAAACTGGCGTGGCTAGAACAAGAAAGAAAGACATAATGTTGAAATACTTGTTGAGCGAGCGTGATTGAAGACGAGTAGAGCAAAACGTGACAATGTGGCTAAAAGAGTGTAGCGGTCCCGAGACGGGACCCAAAGCAGGCGTAATTAATGAGTGCCTTGCAAAACGAGTGATTTGAAGTAGAGAAGGAGTGAAGTTGCCCCGGCCAGCCAACAAGAGGTGGCTGCCGAAAGACCAGTCAGAGGAAGGAATGTGAAGTCAGCCATAGGCTGATGTTGTGTTGAAAAAGAAAAAGAAAAAAAAAAAAAAAAAGAGTGGCAGAGAATTCAAAGCCTCCGGTAACGAGTGTGTATAAGCGAGTGACAGAAAATTAAGGATTATAGCGAAAGAGGACACTGAAGACGCTTCCTCTTGCATAGTGGACAAGTCTTCGAGAATTTGCTGTAAAGAGTGTGGAGTAATGAGCGACGGGGGAGGTTTCAAACATTATTGTGTGTGTACGCTGGGAAGGAATCCGTGGGAATAACGAGTGGACTGGATCTCGAAAAATTTGGAACGATTGTGAGGTAACGATAGACGAAGAATTAGGAGGTATTACGCTGCGGAAGGTCGTTGCCGCCAGGATGGATATTGACATAAAAAGAGGGACCAGGGTCTGAGGGGGAAAAAATGAATGATGGTGAAAAAAAGAGAGAAAAGGGGTCAGATAATAACGTTGTGTACACCATGATTGTCAACATGGTAATTGATGACTGGCGGAGGTTTTTGGGCAAAGGCGCAGAAAGCGAGTGTAGCAGCAGAGCGAGTGGACTTGGTGAGGTTCTTGCGAACCACCAGGGATCAGCGCCACGAGCGAGAGAATAAGACCGCACTAAACTGGTCGAAATTGGCCAGTGGTGTGGGAAATGAGAGCGATGCCAATGTAGCGAGGAAACGACTGACACTGGTGGTGGAGAATCACCGCCGTGCGTCGGAAGATGGCAGGTGAAGGCGGTGGACGATGTCGAGGTCTGCCATCATATAGACGGGAGACAAAACGAGCGACTAGCGACGATGATGATCATTTGCGATCAGATCCAAGAACGAGTGTGGGCAACGAAGACTGGTTGAACCCGCCATCGCGAATGGAAAACGAGTGTCAGGCAATGGCAAAGATGCTATTAAATCCGACCATGGCTCCCAAACGAGAGATGGGAGCTGATGGGAAGGACTCAAGCGAGTGCTGAAGGAAGGACGATGTGAGCGCTGAAGATGAGAAGAAATCTGAGTACAAAGCTGCCACATGAGCGACACTATATACTAATTCCAAAGGGCTTCTGTCTGGCAGAATTTGTGATTATCCCGAGATCAGGAGACCACGCTGAGTAGCCACATCAACCCACCTGCACTGTCGCATAGCATGCAAAACCAGGCGGGTTGAAACATTCGCAGCCGGGTCCCTGAAGACCGCCCAATGACGTTTCTGAGTTGTGGTGCAGAATCAGCCGGCCTCTGGACAACCCCTTGAGGGGCTGGCTGAACAAGCATGCATTTGCGCTTTCACCCTTTTGTGGGAAAGAACAGAACAGTGAACAGCTATGCCGCTCCTGTCTGAGTCCCAACACATGGTAGCAGCGAACGTTCAGAGACCAGAAAGCTAGGCCTTGAACCCTCTCGACAACAACAACAGCCAGTGAGCGATGCAGGATCCGGGTACAGCCGGGGTTTTCGGGGCTCAGGGGGCCGTCAGCCGGGCATCGGGCACACCCACTATGCGGCCGGTCACACCCCTACGCCCCGGATGGGACCCCACTCCAGGGGGCCGAAACAGCCTTGAACGGTTTCAAGCCGGCAGCAAGACCTGGCTGGAATCAGAGGCACAAGAAGCCCTGGCTCGTCCCAATGGAAACAGTACAGTCATCCAAGAGCAGCGGTCAAGCAGGTTTCTTGTCGGCCTTGCCTTATTACCTCAAGCTGTCTTCCAGACTCGCCCATGGCCACGTGTAGTCATCTTCATTCGAATGATTCACATAGTAATTACGAGAGGCTATGTTGTATCAAGTCAGCAGTCGCGCCACATTCTCACGGCAGCCTCAGTCTCCCTGCCTTGATTCAATGATGGTCCAAAGGAACAACAAGGCAGACGCCGCTGGGCGCTTTGTCCGCTTCCGCAATGGTGGGATTTACGAATTGAAACAAATATTGATGGATCAAAGGGTCAGTATGCGGCTGATGAGTTCTATACCGACGCAGAAACCTTAAAAAAAAAAAAGAAAAGAAAAAAAAAAAACTCAGGTGCACTGCCGCCCTGACAGCCAGCCTGATTTGTTCAAATTGTTGCAAAGACTGTAGTGCGAATCTATTCGGAGAAGAAGCAACTGAGTCTAGACCATTGTGTATCCGACACAGTATTTTCTAATTATGGATTCAAGACATTTGCAGGTCCTCTCTAGCTGTTACCCACCGCCCCTCAGCAATGGTATATGTTAACATGTTGTTTTTGGTATCGTGTTGCTTGGCGGTTTCGGAACAGCGATAGCTGAGGCAATGATCTGTGTTGCACCATGTGTAGATAAATCTCAAATAGTAATTATCCACCTGGAGCCTACAGGTGAATTCTTCTACTTTTGTTTATTTACTCTGCTGCAAGCACTTGTTACTTGCCATCACCAATAATGCTGACCGGCTCCTATCTTGTACAACTTCAACACACACAATGAATTAGTATTTTCAAGGGAGCGGCGCTCACTGTGCTGACAAGCTGTGTATGACCGCAGTCAATAATGCGGCCAAGACTTTGAACGGCAGTGATGGCTTCAACATCTGGATCCACATCACCCGACACAAGCGGACAAATTTTGTGAAGCTACCGAGAGGCTGATAATTTGTTGGGATGTAAGGAATCCGTCGGCAAATGCACAGCATGAGGCGTGGTCTGGTCCGAATGGGATCTGAGGCAAAACATGTTGAGCACGACATCCGTAGAGAGCCTCGTAGATATAAAAGGACGAGTAGGTTCTCTGTCGTTCTGTTTATCATTCATCAAGCACTAAAATCAAAACCCACTTCACCATCTTTCTGGGAATCTCGTTCTCAAGATGCACACCTCTTTTGTGCAGCTGTTGCGTGCCTTGCTCATTGCGATCCTGGCCTTCCACCTGCCTGGTTCTCTTGCGGTGCCCCTCGAAATCGGACTGAGCGAAAGAGACACATGTGGGATATTGTCCTTTTAGTCTTGTCCACTTCTTCCTCGAGAACTAACAGAGATGCATCAGGCACGGATCTGAGTTCTTTGGTTGCTCCGGGCCTCGCTGGGCGCCAGGCAGGCTCGACGACACCGACCACGACCATCGGCAACCTGCTCGACTAGGACACGCCCTGCATCCTAACCACGGTTGACACTACCTCGCTGAAAGCTGTCATCTCAGCCCTGGCGGCAGCTCACCCTTCACGCATCAAGGCCCGCAACTTCTGGGGCACCTGGGTGGGCAAGGCCCTCAAGGGCACCTGGCACGAGATCAAGTCGGAGATCATCAACATCGCGGTTGAGGATATTGCAGAGTGGACCGGCGTGGGAGAGTGGGTGGAGCTGGTGATCCAGGGCTGGAAGCTTGTCACCAGCCTGGACAAGAAGAAGGTGACCGTCACAAGCCCGGATGGCAGCATCACCAAGACATATGCGATCCAGAAGCCGCCCAAGGCCAAGGATGAGCGGCCTTGTGGAGGTAGTACCCACAGGATGTGCCTCTGAAGAAAGAAGTGCGCGGCATTATGTGGACTGTGGGGATGAGAACATCTTGTATGATTTTGGGAAAGGGTTGGAGAGTCTGTGAATTCGAAACGGAATTCTGTGTGAGTCAATGGCTTTATCGCTCAACTGTTGTCATGTAATTTGTTATCAAGGGCGCGCAATTCAACGTGGAACGTTGCATTGAAGGGGTGAGGAAAGAAGACGAGGACAAATAAAACTGGTTGCAAAATATAGAGTTTCACGTTGGTTGTCACCGCCCGCGGCGCTCAAGTCTCTTTTGTATAAGTACACTCTCAGCACAGACAAGCTCGGCTAAGCATGCTTGTGGACGAATGTAGTATGCATATGCAGTGAGAAGAACGATTCATGGATATGCATGCAGTAGACATCCCACAACACTGTAAAGATGCTTGCAGATAGCAGTCACTTGTGAGAGCTCACAAATGTGAAGCAGTCACCTCCAACAATAGAAGTATCGGGCCGTTTCTATGTACCCTGCATCCGCCAGGTAGAATTAAAGTCCGGCCAGAGATTCTGGATACGTCCCGTTGCGATCTAGGTAAGAACAGTACAACCTCTTGCCATACATACTCCGCAACGTTCCAACGTACATGATATCCCGGGCAATTGTCGCCCGACACACAATCCACAGCCCATCCCCACCCCGCAGTTTTGAGTTCTCCGCGTGATAAAGTCGGTCTGGCAAAATGCAACAAGGTGAGCTCTAGCGCAGGCTCCAGGGCTGGGAAGAGCAGGAGGCCCCAGATTTTCTCCAGATTGCGTGTAACGGGTACACGAGGACCAGCATCCTGCAGGCGGGGTTTCTCGGTACTAAGTGCCAACGACCCACACAAAACATCGAATAAGTGGCTGGCCGACTTTACCATTGGATAATGGGATGACAATGTCGACAGGTTCTTCCTGCAGTGTGAGGTGTGAGCGGCAGGGAACGGCGGCCTTAACGGTCGACGGGTGGGAAATAATATGTCACGAGATGGGATGGCCTATAAAAGATGAGGGGAACTCACTATGTAACAACAAAAATCCCTAGGTGGGCGTAGTAGCACTATTTCTTTCTTTCTTTTTTTTTTTTTTTTTTTTTTTTGTTTTTGGAGATTCATAGAAGTCGTCTTGCACAACAACAATGGCTGAAGCAGAGCCTCAGATTGTGAATAAGAGCTCAGAGGAGGCAGGTGTCAATGAGAAGGAAGCAAAGGGCCATGTCGAGCCGGTGACTGCCGACTGGCGAGTTGAAGCCGCCGTCAAGACCCGTTGGCATTCTATCAAATCGAACCCCAAGATCATCATCATAGCTCTGTTCGCTTCGTAAGCACTTTCCCTCTTCCCCTCCCCTCCTCGCTCATCCCCAATCAAACACAATTGCTTTTCTGTTTCTTTTCTTCTTCCTTTTTCCCCCACCTCCACTGACGATTGTCGAGCTCAGCTTTGGAGGTTTTGAATATGGCTATCAGCAGGGCGTCTTGTCCCAATCCTTCGTTGCCACCCGGTTCACCGAGAACTTCCCCACAGTCGTGCAGTCTTCGGCATCTGAGGGCTGGTTGACATCTGTGCTCCAGCTTGGTGGTATCGTGGGATCACTCTCCGCCGGTCTGCTCGGAGAGATGTTCTCGAGAAAGTATACCATGCTCAGCGCGTGCTGCTGGACCATCCTCGGCAGCTACCTCTACGTCGGAGCCCACGCCGGGCACCCCCAGCTGCTCTACGCAGGGCGATTCTTCACTGGCATTGGTGTTGGCATATACAGTGGCGTCGGGCCGCTTTACAACGCCGAGATCTCGGCTCCTGAGACAAGAGGTTTTATCGTCAGCTTCTACCAGTTTACTACCATTCTGGGCATCATGTTGAGTTTCTGGATCGAATATGTATGAACATTGCCTCTCTTTGACCCATCATCCTGATCCTCCAGATCTCCAGGAATCATTCCACCTTTATAATACTGACTAGACACATTTTAGGGAAGCAATTACATTGGCGGAACTGGCGAGAGCCAGTCAGATTTGGCGTGGAGGCTACCATCCATTATCCAGGGTATACCCTCGATTCTTCTGGCCATGGGCATCTGGTGGATGCCCTTCTCCCCGCGGTGGCTGGTCAAGGTTGGAAAGTACGAGAAGGCCAAAGAGACTCTGGCATGGCTCCGCAAGAAATTGATCGAGGACCCGCTCATCGAGGCCGAGTTCCTGGAGATCAGGGCCGAGGCTTTGTTCGAGCAGCGCGTGTTCGAGAAGAACTTTCCCAAATTGGCAGCCAAGGTTAGACCTCTCCCTCAACACACCTGGTAATTACTATTGCGAGGTTGAATGCTAAAGCAATTGTACAGGAGAAACAAAGCATACTCGTCCGCGAGCTTGCAGGATATGTCCCTCTGTTCCGGTCTCGGGACAACTTCAAGCGGACTGCCACCGCATGGCTCGTCATGTTTTGGCAACAGTGGACTGGCATAGACTCGAGTACGCCGACACGTCTCACTTTTAGTCTTTCGGGAGAAAATCACAAGCTGACAGTTCTGTGCAGTCATCTACTACGCGTCAAGTGTGTTCCAGAGCTATGGCTTCTCAGAAGGCACAACTGCCGAGCTGGCCACGGGCGTCACCGGCTCTGTGTTCATGGTCAGCACAATTCCTGGAATGGTAAGTCTCATGCTGCTGTTGATGGGTTCGAGGTTGGTGGCACAGGCTTTCTATGTACTAACGTGTTTCCAGCTTCTGATCGATCGGCTCGGGAGAAAGACAATGCTCCTCACTGGATCAGCCATCATGTTCGTTACCATGATCAGTGTCGGCGTTATCGTCGCCAAGTTTCGCCACGACTGGGCTGACCACAGTAATGCTGGTACGTTCTTGTTGACTATAAACAAAGTTTGCTGCCGGCCATATTTGCTAACCAGAATATTCTCTGCCAGGTTGGGCCGCAATCGCTCTCATCTGGATCTACGTAAGTGCACCCACCACCTCACCAGTTGACACCGGAACCCAGTAAACTGACACTGAAATATAGACGGCTGGCTTCGGCTATGGTTGGGGCCCGGCCTCGTGGGTATGTCATCTTTCAGTCAAATCAATGGGCACCTGAGTCCTTCAAATACTTTCTTTGACTAACTCCCGATCAGACGCTCATATCCGAGATATTCCCCCTGTCCATAAGAGCACGCGGTGCCTCCATAGGAGCGTCCAGTAACTGGCTCAACAATTTCGCCATCGCTCTTTTCGTGCCTAGCATGTTCGCTTCCTGGGCGTGGGGCACCTACATCTTCTTTGCTGTGTTTCTTCTGGGCGGATTTGTGAGTTTTCCCTGTGCTTGTCTGTTGCAATTCTAGTTGAGAATATCAAACACTAACCAACAATGACCTATCTCTCTTCTAGCTTTGGGTCTGGTTCGTCCTTCCCGAGACCAAAAATGCCACGCTTGAAGACATGGACCGTGTGTTCAAGAGCCATACTGGTGCAGAGGATGCTGCCATGCTAGCAGATGCGCAACGGGATGTAGGCTTGCTTGACTTCCTGAGCCGGGGAGTTAACCCAGACGAACTTGTTGAGAAGGTCTAGATGGTTTGGGGACTCGACAGTCATGATAGAGCGCAATTCCTGCATTGCAGGCAAATGGTCCGGGGGAACAACTCGCTCAACGGTCTTTAGGACGATTTGAGATGAGAATCATATTACAATTGGTTTCCCATCCGAAATAGACGAATTAGAACACCAATCAGCGTCACTTAAGTACCTTGACTTTAGACTTCCTATTTTTGTTGTCTTTGGATTCGCGTTCCGCCTCCTTTACTTTGCCAAAGCAAACGTATTTATTATATTATGTTGATCATTTGAACGATTTCCGGCACTCTTATCTCACAATAAAGACATGGTTCAATTATTTATTCCCTTCAATGTTATGATTAGAATTTAGGAGAGAAGAACCACACGTCAAGGAACGTCAAACTCGTAACCGCGTATACATGCCCAGCTGATAACTTAAAACTACCAGCCTGCCAAACCGTTTCCCAGCTTAAATCCGCCTAACCCGAAATCTGCAGAAAACAAAGGAGAAAAAAAAAGAAAAGGATTCTAAACTCCCTCATTTAATATCCCTGTCGACCATGCAACAATTGCTACACACTGCGGTCTGACATATCCGAGGCTGGATAAAGCTCGACAGACTCCTGTGCTTTTCCTTTTCTACCAAAGAACCCTGTCGTCTTAGCTGCCTTGTTCGCCGCCTTCTGCGCCTTTCTCTCCGCCTTATCAGCCTTCTTGCTGGCTCTTGTCCAGGAAGAGTCTGGGCCAACCAGTGTTCGGCCTGGATGCAGGATGGCGAGCATGAGAAGACAGACCATCATCGGAAAGGCATCCAATGCGTAGCTGTATGCCTCGTGGAACGGGATCGGGTTGGAGGAGGGCGACAGGCCACCACCGAATTCAGCTATGCGGTAAAAGATTCGAAGCTGGTTTCCATTGATTAGAAAAGTGAACACCATATGGTAAAAAGGACAGAGACTTACCGAAATGAGGGCCAGAACAGCGTACAAAGCATATAGAAGACCCTTCCAACCCTTCTTTGGAAGATCGACGTCCTTGTCAAAGACGTTCAGCTCCGTCGGTGTCGAAGATGACTCAAGCTGGAGTGCTTTGCGGTGGAACATGATCATCAAGCATAGGAACACCAGGATGAAGAGCTCTTGAATGGCAACTCCAGCCGTGTACACATGCAGGCCGGTCTGGACCGATCCCGAGCCCGGACTTGTCATGGAGCCTCCAGTCGCCTGGACCAGGAAGGTCAAGATGTCGGCCCACACGAACCACTTGCTCATACCAGTTGCCCGAAAGAAGGCGATCTTCTTCTCGGGCAGAAAGTAGTACACCATCCTCGCAAAAGTCATGTAGACAAAGGCGTTGATCCACAGCGGTGATAACAGGAACAGCAAGGTGTGGGCGAGCGCGTATCCGATGTTCTGCTGGTCGTGTGCTCCGAGGGCGCCGGTGATGAAGGCAATGGTCTCCCACAGACCTCCCATGATGAGGACCCAGGCATAGCGCTTCTTGAAGGTGATGGCCTCGGTCAGGTGTGCCGCTGTCAAGATGCCGAAGATGACCGCGACGGCGACGGCTGCACTGTATGAAGGATCGAAGTTGTAGTTGCTATTGCAGGCTGTGATTGGGACATTGCCGTATTTTCCAGAGACTGCTGTCGTGCAGCTTGCAGCAGAGACATCGGACGTTGAGGTTGGTGTGGATGTGGTGGTTGTAGAGGTCGCCATGTTTCCGGATGCTGATGTGTACAGGTTCTTCACTCTTGAGTGTGATTGTAATAGTAGGTGATTATGCAAAAAAAAAAAAAATATATATATATATATAAATATGAAGAATAATGTGATGATGAACGAATTGATTCGCAACGCTGTCATGAGATTTCTAAAGCAAAAGCTCGAAGCCGTTTATATAGAAGCAGACAGCCTTCGAAATCCCAGCAACACCCAGCTCGTCTGTCGCTGGAACGTGGCTGAGGCTGAATTGTCTGTATCCATCATGCTGACATTTAGCGAGAGACCCAATCATTTCGAGGATCTGGTCTTTGCATACGGCTGAGGCGTAGCTAAGGCTGACATCTTTTTTCTCCCCAGCATACGGCAAGAATTTGGCGAAGGTACCAATCAGAATCATTCTCACCGGATCCACCTGGTGACTGGATGCTTACTTCTTGCAAAGTAGGGCAATGTCTATGCTCTTTGAGGACTGATCCGTCACTAAAAGTTCAGTTATGGGGGAACCCAAGATTCTACCAAAAGGCCATCTTATTTTTGGGAACTTATTCTCCTACGTGAAATGGTTGATTTATGTACCACTCCGTAGCCATAGCCCTGCCATTCGAAATTCAACACTCGGCAAAGCGAATGATTCCAAGGTTCCGAGCAAGCCAAGTTTATTCACCTTCAATGCAAGAATGCAAGCCCATAAAACCTAAAGAGAAACAGCAGACAGTGCTCCATACAAACGGGCGAGAATGAATTATGTGTGAAGGATATGATATATATAAGTGAAGAACAGGAGGAGTGATTGCCTCAATCCTGGATATGAACCAGGATGACCTCCAAGGCAAGGGGCTTCTCGTCAGCACAATGTTCCTTCAGCTTAGTCAAATGCACTGGCTCCTTTGGACTTTGGAGGATTTTCTCGACTTCTTAAGGTGCTATCTGAGTTTGATATGAGATCCTCTCAATGTAAACATTGCCTTGATCTTGCCTTGCGCGCCTCTTGTCCGCGTTTCAGGCGCTCCTCACAGTCCTACCCTGTCAATTTGATCTCGACGTCGATTGCTTGATCGCCCCTCCTCCTTCTTTGGTCTTTCTCTCCCTATGATCTTGCCTAGTTCCTTTCTTTTCTTATGACTATCTGCTGCAGCATAAATAGCGCTCTCATTGCACTTACAGTGAACTCACATAGTCTGCAATGGAACAGAGCTGTTATTGCATCTCCCTTTTCAACCGTGTCTGAAAGCTGTTTGGGCTACAGACGTTCTTCGCCGGGGAACTACGTAATCTACGGCCTCTGCATTGATTTCGTATTTCATTTTGTTCACTCGTGAAAAGCCGATTTAAAGTTTCAGGTAGCATGGGCAATGCGTGACATTTAATATGTAGTATCAGATTGTGCGGACTGATTAATTAGTGCTGCCCTGAGACCTCCGCATCAGGATTTCGGCCTTCCAAGGTCCGCAGCGTCCTCTTTGGTGAGACCGCCTCTCCGTCCACGCGTCACCAGGACAATTCCCTCCAATGACTTGTCATCCATCCTCACAGAAATTTCCATTTCAGGCAAGTAGATCGGGCTAAATTCGCTAAGAGTGCAGAGTTGTCGACGTAACGATGTTCTAGAATGGCCTAACATCTTCGAGATTTGAAGATATATAATACTGGTTGCTGCTTGAGAAAGTGATCACAACGGAACATTCAGACTGATTATTGTGTCGGATTACAAGATCCCTTCTGTGCCAAGGTTGGAGATACCTTGGAACCCACCAGCCCTCATTCCTCCCCCTTCGAGAACACTGCAGGAGTGCTTTTGTCGTGATGTCTCCTCACACCAAGCTTCTCAAAATCGCCATAACAGCGGCTTGCTTTAGTCTTGCCCTGGCTGATACGATCCCGACATATGGACAGTGTGGAGGCGAGGGATTCACTGCAACTGGTGATTGTGCGTCTGGCTCGTACTGCCAATCTGAGAACGCTTATTACTGTACGCACGACTTGGGAATTAATATGTCCGTTCATGCCTGTTGACTATTAGATCATGCAGACCAATGCGTTCCTGGAACTGCAACAACCACTGCGTCCTCGGTAGCCACGACCCCAGCATCGACATCCGCCACCACTACGTCAGCTGTAACGACACAGTCCGGCACCTCAACATCAACAACAGTAGTTGCCACGTCGACAAGCAGTCAGGCTGCGTCTTCCACCGGGTCAACCCGATATCTGGTCGTCTTTGGAGACTCATACTCAACCACTGAGTTCTATATCCAGGGCGGATATCCCTCCGCGTCCGATCCAATCGGCCTGCCTGCACTGCCCGGTGACACGACGAGCGGCGGTCTGAACTGGGTCGGCTTCGTAACCAGCGAGCTGAACACGAGCCTTGTGTTGACCTACGACTGGGCATACTATGGTGCTGACACCTCCAACGCCATCATCAACACCGGAGTCACGACCGACTTCATCGCACAGGTGGGAGCGTTCGAAGAGTACCTTGTTCCTGCACCCTCAGAGGCGGAATGGACATCTGATAACACCCTTGTCGGCGTCTGGATGGGCATCAACGACGTCGGCGAGTGCTTCTGGGAATCTTCTCTTTACGCAACTTGCCCTATCGACGAGGTGATGGAGACATACTTTGGCCTTCTCGAAGATCTGTACAACGACGGAGTCCGCGACTTTGTTCTCATGATGGTTCCTCGTAGGCTCCCCTACCTCCAAGTTTCTCCTTCTGTGTCTCCCACCAGATGCAAGCTGACATTGAGTTAAAGCATTCTACAAAGCTCCGGTCTTCGAGGACTACACAACCTCCGAGCTGGAAAGCCTCATCGACAACATTCAGACGTACAACGAAGCCCTAGAGACCAACCTCGCCGCATTTAAGTCCAGCTATAGTGGCGTCACAGGACAGGTCTTCAACACCTCGGACTCCTTCTGGGCCGTGATTGACGACCCCACGGCCTACGGCGCTGCGGATGCAACCTGCATGAACACCGACGGAACGAGCTGTGTCTGGTATGATAACTACCATCCGGGACAGGCCATCCATAAACTTGTTGCAGAAGCGCTTGTAGACGCTGTGGGGTCGAGCTACTTTTGAATAGTACGAGTGGCGTTGATATAGCATGTGAAGAGCAGTATTGGTTGCCATTGAGGTGGATGATGATGTCTTTTACCAAATAGCTCTCTTGTTACAATCCTGCAAACGGTTGCCGGTTGTTTGGGAGTATCTACTATCTTGCAACAATTAGCAATTTCTACTTGTATATATCAATAACCAGTCCATCGAAGGTTAGATTCAATTGGTTGATCACATTTTAAATTCCTTCATCCACCTGGAGACCTTTCTTTGCTTCTCTCGATGAGGAGTATTTTTACACGTTTCTATCATAGAACACTCTCGCTAGTAGGAGAAATTCGTGTTTAATGCCACTCAAACATTCTGCGTCTAAACACCTTGACGCGCTGTGATATGCAATGCGACTTGAAAGAGTAATACAGTCCGGAACGCCGCGCCAATATGTGCTCTACCCCACCAAACACGGTCTTGCCAAAGATCAAAAGATGTAAGTCTGTGTCCCTATCAAGCTCAACAACCCAGGCTCTCCAGTCAAATGCCTCAGATCCGGTGCAAAGGAAGAGCGGCTCGGGCTGGACGCATACAACGTCTTGAGAGGCTTTGACTCGTGGGTCGTCGAGATGTCCTGCGGCTTCGGCGCACCAAATGTGTCCAATATATCATCTGCCGTCATCCCGCCCAGCCCAAGCGACTCCAGCGTAGTGCCTGTGGTGAGATAATCCTCATCCACCATCGAGGAGGTCAGCGTGATCATTGATCCCATGACGGGCAGCTCGAGACCACGCAGCCTCCCGAGACAGTACCACAGGACCATTGTCTCCTTCATATCCTCGTCCAGAAACCGCTGGCCTTTGAGCCTCGTCGGAGCAAGACCGTGCTTGTTATGCGGCGCGGACCCCTGAGCGAACGACACCCAGTCTGGGTAGTCCGAGTCGTACCAGATGTTGGTCCACTCCAGCACAGATGGCGTCTGCTCACCATTGCTCGCGGCAATAGCCATGCGCTCTGCATCCAGCGCCATGGTCGCCCTCGCCACGCTGGGGGTGATGCCTTCGCCGTACAAGTGAAAAGGGCTGCCGCTCTCGACGCGCCCGGCGTTGAAAACCATGGGTGGGCAGTGCACAACGGGATTCGTGCAGTTGAGCCAGATGTTGAGGATGGAGTTTCGCCACTCCACGCGGTCGTCAAAGACGCGGGACAGGACGAGGCGGTCGTGCTCCTGCATGATCTTGACGGATGCCAGCGGAAAGGTCTCCTTCACGTAAAGGACCGCGACCTCGCCGGGTGCTGGGCTTCGGCTTGCGTACGGCAGGGTACAGGATTCTATAATGTTGCATGCTCTCAGCCCGACCTGCCTGGCCTTGGCTGCGAAGCTCCCTCCGCCAGGGAGTGCCACTATGGTCGTCCTGCGAAGGTCGTGCTTCTGCAGTGCACAGAGGATTTCGCGATGCGCTGTGGAGAGCGTGACAATAATGATGTAGTCCGTGCTGGTGACAAAATCGGCGAGGCTGTCGGCGAGTTGAACTTTGAAGGTACCCTCTGTGGCGTGAGAGGCTCTGAGCACGCTGTCGTGGTTTTTAACGTATTCGTACTCTGTCCGATGGCCTGGACAGCAGTAGATCAAGGGCTTGTATCCGCGTGAGGCGAGGTGAACCGCCAGGGCCTTTCCGCCCTGACCTAGGCCAATGATGCCGACTCGAGTCTGAGGCATGCTTGGCAAAAGAGTGAAGTCTCAGAGTGTCACTAATGGGTGACTTTCGAGATCGTGGGTTTGATTTGAGATGGAAGTGTAAACCCAACGGGAATGTGATTCATGGAAAGGAACAAAGAAAGATGAAATCAAGGGCCACAAGAAAGGGGGAAAAAAATAAATAAAGCAAAGCCTCTGGCACTCTTCTGTGTTGGTCGGCAAGGTACTCATACGGCGCTTCAACAAGAGGAACGGGATGGCCTGGCAGCACGTATTTTCAAGTCAATGATACAGAGTAACATTCAAAGACCACTGGCCTCAGCTCCTCGAGGCACGTTCGTACTTCCAATGTAACAGCCTGGACAAGTTCCAACCATTTAAAAAAACCACCACCTAAGTTATACATCTCTCAAATCCTTCCAGGGCCCAAAGAAAATAGCTGCAGATGCACGTGGATTCTTGGCTACTTTCTGTTACACTGTGTCTGAGTGAATTATGAGCAAGATTCGCCACGCTGCATCCAAGGCCGTCCTGTAAGTGGGTTACTGTATGAGCAAGATCCACTCGTTGATGTGCGGGGAAATCCTCGGGACCTAGACAGGCCATGGTCCTTGGCGTATGGATGTCTGACCAGGGCACAGATTCCAGGTTGCGATCATCTTTGCGTCCGATAGATGGCAGAATCCGGATCAGTCTTTCCATAAGACAAAAATAAGAGACTGTACCACCATAACGAAGTCCAGGCGCTCGCTGATGATTCCAACGCCAAGACTCTGTCACTGCATTAAAGCCCAATATCAACCCGCCTTCACATCTCTCGGACCATGGACATGGTATGTGGTCACGCAGGCGCCACAATTACTTGTCTTTGAACCCGACAGTAACCATGCTCCTTCTTGTGCCCATCACCTCTATGATGTGGATCTAGAATTAAGCATTAGCAAAAAGCCTTGAGTGGCGAGCTGTGTGAACCTGAACCAACGTCCATAACCTCTTGAGATCTAACTGTCTTCCGCTTGCGCGTCAGCGCACACAAGCAGTGTACATATCCGGATCCATACATGAGAGCCATTGGTAAACTGGCCCTGGTTTGTGCTCTGTTGCCAGTCACCTGCCCAACAGCCTGAATAGCTTCAACCATCTGGCTGGCTTTTCCTCCCTTTTTATTTCGATGATTCCCATCTTTGTCCGTCCTCAGCCCCGGTCTTATCCACCATCTGTTGTGCTGCTGCTGCCACCCAGTCTAGGAATTCACAAAATGAGACCCAGAAGGCTTCTTCTAGTTGGGAAATATGGCGAGTCATGTGTCGTGACCGGAGGAATCAAAGATCGGCAGATTCGGCCCCGACACGGAAGTTTCAACAAGTATGGTACAGTACACGTCTTGCATCAATATATTACGTAGCAGCAAACTGAGAAGTGTTACATTGGTTCCCCTGCATGAGCATTTTGATTCCGGCTGCAAGGGCCCCTGACTGGTTCGCTTGAGCGTTGCCAGTCAATCATTGTCCGTCTTTTCTGGACAATGATACATGGCTGTTTCTCTACCCGACAGAGTATGATTAATTTCACAAAACGACTGACCATGAGCCCACAACCTGGAGATGCACCGGATGGAGGGTGTCGGGCATGGCTGGTTGTCCTCGGAAGTTGGTGCTGTAATGTCATCATATCTGGCTGGCTGAACGCGCTGGGCGTCTTCCAGGACTATTACTCGACCGTGCTGTTTCCTGGCCTACCTGAGAGCACAGTCGCCATAATTCCGTCCCTGGTAGACTTTATGATCTTTGCAGGTGTAAGTGTTTGATATCCACCAGCTCAGCAGCCAAAGACAACGTGCTAACCTATGATTTTTTTTTCTTCTTGAAAAGGGACCAATATTTGGCCGGATCTACGATGAGTATGGTCCACGGCTTCTGCTCTGTATCGGAGGTTGTCTGCATGTGATTGGGATCCTGGCCGCCTCAGTAGCCAGCCAGCACTTCTATGCCCTCGTTCTGTCCCAGGGACTGTGTAAGTGACTTGTTGGCACGCGTTACCGAGTGAACGCTGGCGGGGACTGATGCCCAATCCCTCATCTCGAACTCACTTTCCCGCCATCGTTTATTATACTGATGAATATTATCTCTCCGAAGGCTCTGCACTTGGCGCAAGCATGATGCTTTACCCGGCGATATCATCAATATCAACCTATTTCACCAAACGACGTGCGCTTGCCCTGGGCATAACATCAACTGGTGAGCCCGAAAACTTGTCTTCAAATATTAATTGATTACAAAAGCTCACAGAAAGGTATTCTCAACAGGTGGCTCCATAGGCGGCATTATTTTCCCTTTGATGTTCGAGGGCCTTGAACCAGTGGTTGGCTTCGGCTGGACCATGCGAGCGTGTGCCCTGTTCATTTTCATCTTCGCGGTATGGAACACGACGAACGTCTACATGCTTGTTGCGCTCCCGAAGTTCATGCTGAATTGAGAATCTTATAGGTTGTCGCGAACCTTACCGTCTTCTCTCGACTTCCACCGACCCCCGGCCATTCCACGTCAAGGAGTACATCACACCTTTCCAGAGCAGCTCCTATCGGCTCCTCAGCATGAGCATGCTCATGTATCTCGGTCTGTTCCTACCACTTACCTACATAATCCTTCAAGCACGACAGGAAGGCATGTCTGAATATCTGGCGGGCAAACTGGTGGTTATAATCAATGCCGCAAGTTGTGAGTAGCCCTCAGTGCACATCAGGTTCCAAGGAGACGGCGCTCCATTAAATAATAATACCCCACGAGCTCAGATCTGCCAAGCTGACGATTTTTTCTCTTGAGTGATCGGACGGACACTGCCTGCATGGGCTGCTGACCACATTGGCCGTTTTAACACGGCCATTATCTTCAGCTTGCTTTCTGCGACTATGGTCTTCGCCTTTTGGGTTCCTTTACAAGATAATGATTCAGCCATCATTGCATTCTCCGTGTTATATGGCATATTCTCTGGGGCAGTCATCGCCCTTACTCCTGCGCTGGTCTCACAAATCAGGTAAATTGTTTCCCTTAAATTATCACAACATCATTGGTCGCTTTTCCCTTTGTCGTTGGCACTCCTCCTCCCTTGGCCAAAACTATTGACACATTTTGAGTAGCGATGTGCAGGAGATAGGCGTACGGACTGGTACGTTGTATGGTGTACTTGGTTTAATCACTCTGACGAGCAATTTGTCAGCGGGTGCAATTGTGGACGACCTGAATGGTCAGTTTGTTGGACTTAAAATCTTTTGTGGTGCCTCCATCGCCTTTGGATCTATATTTCTGGTCTGGGCGAGGATTTCCATGTCAGGTTGGAGACTAAAAGCTCGAGTATGATACAACTGAAGAAATGATTATGACATTGCATCTTACATTTTCTAAAAAAAGATACGAGCACCTTGAATGATGACCATCCTGGCCTTTTCACCATGAAATATTATGTTCTGTTTTGAGCAGCCTATTTCTTCCTGCCCAGAACTGTCGCGGCAGGCCAGACCAGTTCAAAGGCGCCTCCCCTCTCGCTGACAAGTTTTTCGAATTGGCGAAACTCGTCCGTCTCCCACAGTCTACCGTCCATGACGAAAGGCTCATACCCCAGTGTCTGAAAGAACTCCTTGAGCTGCTCGATGGAGTAGTCCTTTCTGCTCCACCACTCGTCCTCTCCAACCATCTCCACCTGCTCGCCGTTCAGGACTGCCAACCTGGGCTCTCCGTAATGCGCCCAAGTCGAGTCTCGCAGCGGCCACTTGCCGTCCTTGGGCAGGTTTGCCGTCCTCCGATGGACAGTCTCCCACCTGGACGGATCAAAGGGGACGTAGTCGAGGCCAATGGACAGGTTCCGATAGGCTCGCGCTCGGATGGATTTCGTCATATCCTTCTCCGCGTCACCCTTATCCTGGAAGCGCCTGCGCTGCTCAAACACAGCTGCCAGGGCACCTGCCGCCTCCTCGTCCTCCTTGATGGTTGGCTGTGGGTAGACCACTGCGCCGAATGTGCCTCCAGGACGGAGGGTGTCTGCAATGGTGCTCATTGCCGTGTCGATATCGGTCCAGTGGATACTGGCGCAGGCGATGAGCATGTCTACCGAGCCGGGGTTCAGACCAGGAAATGCCTCCTCTGCAGGGCCGCGGTGGAAAAAGAACTCGACGCCAGGGTAGCGCTCTGAGGTGAAGTTCTTCTTGGCGGCGGCCAGGTTGTTCTCATTTGGGTCGGAGAGGTAGACGCGTTTGACCTGCTGGCCACGGGAGCTGGCGACTGCGAGGAAACTCGCGGCCCCCACGCCGCCGCCGGTGCCGACGTCCATGATGCTCTCCAGCGGCCCTTGGTGGAAATCCAGCCATGTGTTCCACATAGATTCCGGGTAGGATGGCCTGTACCTGGCATAGTGGTCCCAGTCATCCGTCTTGACCGAAAATGCGAATTTCTTGTTGTCTGTCATTTTTATTTTTTTTCCCTTTAAAAAAAAAAATAGGTATAGAAGCGCTGGTATTGCGGCTGATCACAAAGATTGTTCGATGGTCTGTCTACTGATACATTGTCTAACAAGACAACCTTGGTGGGCCTCTAATCGGTATTTGAGGGACGATGTGACTCTGTGCGTGTGTGTGTTTACAAACCGAAACAAACATGTATCAGAGAGGACTGGGATGCCAAAGAGGGAAGAGCCCAAGTGGAGATTCTGGAAATCTGCTCATGGGAGGACAGTATTGCAACACAGTATGGCTGGGATGCTCCATAATATCAACCTAAAACTTGCTCACCTGCAGGTTACCATCCAGTCGGCCGTGTACCTCCGCAACTTGCTCAAGTGATGTGCAACCTGCCTGCCTAGCGCTGCTCATGCGTACTTTACCGGAGTCCTACTAATATCGGCGCGGCTAGACCTGCTGGAAACGATGCTAAGTAAGCTGCCGAAGCTCGAAGCTCAATAATGGGGAACGGCCCGAGCGTGAGAGACTGTGGGACAATATTGAGCCGAGACTAGAAGCCTTTCGAGAGTCACTATAACAGAAACAATATTGAGATTGAACCTAGGAACTGATAGGAAAGAATTGTGAATGAATAGGTCAAGATTGTACAGACTACTGAAGATGGTCGACATGTGAGAGAACACTGTCCCACAATCGTATATATCCGTCCGGGTCTTGAACCCACCCAGCCTAGAAATTGTGCACAACCATACCAAAGCTCATTAGCTTACGTGCTCAACTCCAGTAGTCGAGGTTAATGGTGAAAAGAGCATATACATATTATATCACTATGACGGGACACATAATTACTTGGTACAGCCTCATCCCTAAATGCAAGTAAAGAAGCAATGCGAAATATCAAATCTTTTCGCGTTTAAACCCTGACCTGTTGTATTTATAACAACAAGACTATACAGCCTTATTTAACCCAAAAAGCAAGATTCTACCCTTAGCAAATAGTCAATACAGACAATATGGATCATCCGGTGCTGGACTTAAAGAACTCGGGATTTACGGAAATGGGAGATAACTTATAAACTCGATGAATATAAAGTCCCGCCCGCTAGCTCCGTGCAACTAAAGTCCAGCACATTTGCCCCGACCTCAGTTCACGAAACACTTGTCAAAGGTAATGCCTCGACGATGCTGATGGCTCAAGAGTCAAGTATAAAATGCGACATGCTGTCCGTTGAAATGTATGAAGCCTTGAGAGGTGATGTGCTGCAACAACAGATCCAATACCCCGGGTTCATTAAGACTGGCTTGCATCACCAGTGGACTAACGAATACATAAATATTCTAAACTCTTGCTCTTTGTAAATACTGTTAGCAAGGGTTTTTGAATTATGGCAGCAGTCTATAGATACGCCAAAGACCAGCCTCATGGGTTCTCGAACAAAATTGAGAATGTCGCCGTCACCGGTGTAAGTACCGCAGCTAGACCACACATCCTAATTCTGTGTTGCTCATAGATACTAATAAATTGAATTACTATCATAGGCAGGAGGTCGCATGGGAAGTCTGATCACCCAGGCACTCCTTCGAACTGGCAAGCATACTGTGACTGCCATCACGCGCCCCAACAGCGACACTACGACTTTCCCCGCCGGTGTTAAAGCTGTCCAGGTCGACTACAGCGGCGACAATGACACAGCGCTCGTCTCTGCCTTCAGCGAGCAGCAAGCACTGATCATCACTGCGTCAGTCACAGCACCTCGGGGCACGATGCCCAAGCTCATCAGGGCCGCGGGCAAGGCGGGCGTCAGATGCGTCCTCCCGAACTGGTTCGGCCTGGATGCCGCCAACCAGCTGCTGTGCGATGACTCGCTGCTCACGCCCATGCGTGACAGCATCCTCGCCGAGTTTGCAGCTCTAGACCCGAACTCTACTGCGTACTTCCTGCTGAACTGTAACTTTTGGTACGAGTTCAGTCTGGGCGGCGGACCCAAACGGTTTGGCTTCGACTTCCAGAAGCGATCCCTCATACTCTTTGACAAGGGCGACGTGGCTATCAACGTGACCACTTGGCCTCAGGTACGCAAAGTCTCTAGCACTCATGATGACAGAAAAGAAGCAAGAGACAGTGCACTAACTTCTGCCTTGTATTATAGTGTGCCCGCGCCATGGCAAACCTGCTCAGCCTAAAGGAGTTCCCAGACGACGAGGCAGACGAGTCTCCCACAGTCTCCCAATTCGCCAACAAGGGCGTCTATATCTCCAGCTTTCTCCTGACGCAAAAGGACATGTTTGAAAGTGTCAAGCGCGTCACAAATACCTCAGATGATGACTGGGCCATTAGTACTGAGTCGTCGGAGCAGCGCTGGCGCGAAGGCCGTGATGCCGTCCAACAAGGCAACATTGGACCTTTTACCAAATTGCTCTACAGCCGGAACTTCTTCCCCAACGGGGGCGGTGACTACGAGTTCAAGATACAGCTTCACAATGATGTGTTAGGCTTGCCAAAGGAGGATCTTGACGAGGCGACGGCAGAAGCTGTTCGTATTGGTCTCAGTGGCGAGGTGGTAAAGGCGCACCACGATAGAGTCAGAGAGTGGACCTTTTCTTGATCGTGTATCTAAGCCTTTTATCAGCAGATTCCGCTCATGCCTTCTTAGATTTTAGTACTATCATATCAACCTTGGAACCTTGAGTCACTGGGGTCGCAATTCCAAGCACAGTTCACAACGATCAGTTTGGTCATCTTCGCATTTTTAGGTCTTTCGCATTGTGCTCCTGAGAATCATGTGTCACTGGAGGCGGCGTTCAGATACCAGCCCATCTAATTGTTTCCCCCAAAAGGGCTTGCCAAACATCTGTTCTCTGTCCATAATACCTTCGATGCCAGTCCCCATCGAAGAAGGCTTGGGTGTGATCAAGCCATTGTGAGCATGCCGGCTGGCACTCAGCATTCGTCCACAGTGGCGCCCGTGTGGCCGAAGCACTCCAGGTGGGCATTCGAGTCCTGAATGATCGTGCCCTCGTCTATTTGAGTTCACATTTGTCAGCGATGTTTCCATGTTCAGATCAATAAACAATTTGGTGGTAGTCGACTTACTGAGATCGATCTCGATCTCGTCGTAGATCAGCTTTCCATTTTCCTCGTAGGCCACACAAGTACAGTACTTGACCGTAGGGTCAGGCGAGTTGGTCGCGCCGCAATTAGTGCAGTAGCGGCCGAAGTTGCCTCTGTTTACAGTTGTGGTCAGTATGAGCTCAGCTACAAGACCCTCTCCTGCTTTTCCCAGAGGGGTAAAAGGGGGACTAGGGAGATTGTTTTTACCCGTCACTTCCGACAGCGATGGAGGGAGAGTCCTCAGAGCTGCCCAGCTGGAGGCGGTAGCACAGGTTGAGGTCGAGCTGGCTGCACTGGGTGTCTGTGTTCTCCCTGTTCAGACACTTGCCAGTCAGGTAGATGGGAGACTCAGCACCAGTGTACTTGATCTGCAGGTCGGTGCAAGTGCGGTCAATGGCAGCAGTGCTGAGCTGCGACAGAAGGCTGACACCGAGGTAGGTTGAGGAGAGAAAGTACTTCATCTTGACCTTGTTTGTAGATGTGATGTACTTTGGGTTGCCCAGGGCCTTGCCTTTGAGTGTGTTGGTGATCAAGAAATGCTTTTTGGGAGGGTTTTGTTTCGAGAGGAAGTTTCTCAGGATTATATAGGAGAAGGGCATAGTGAATCCAACATGAGCACGTGATCAGGTGTCAATTGTTGTGACTTACCTCCCCAAGTTCCAGCCAGCTGCTGTCACTGGGTTTACAATGGCAGGATCCTTCAAGGTGTGAATATCAAAGACCTAGTGACAGTGTGCCCATTCACACCTGTTAGTATTAACCCAGACAATATATCCATACTTCTCATTTAATTCTAAAACTGCACTAGATTTTTATATAGAGGCTTATGAGTCTCTATTTAGTAAATAGTGTCTTGATGAAGATGAAATTTCTTATAGCCTTTTACCTGTACGACAAAAATGCTTACCACATCACCCACATTATGTGGAAGTGACCTCAGTGACATTCTGCTGCCTGCCTTCCCTCCATTCCATCAATATCTTCCTTCGCGCCTCTTCACCAGCCAATCCTATCTTGACCTCCACATGGGTCGTCTCAAGATGGTTATGACGGATGAGCATGCCAAACAGGAATCCCGCGGCGGCAAAACACACTGCAACAATCCATATGTTCCTCACAGCCATCCAGTACGTCTGGCGGACGATACTGCTCTGATAGCTGCTCAGGGTTCCGATCTTCAGGACGTTAGCCTGGGCACTCGCCCCCGAGAAGAGCTGGGCGGTCGATGCCCCCAGCAGCTTGACGAGCATTCCCTGCTGCGCGTCCATCTTGTTTGCAAAGGTTGCGGAGCCTATGACGACGCCGATGGCATTTGCGACATTCCGGACGAGAAAGAACGAGGACGTGGCCGCGGCGTTGTCCTGGGCAGAGAGGTTGCCCTGCAGCGCAATCATGGGAGTCTGGAAGAGGCAGCCGATGCCGAGGCCGGTGATGAGCTGGTAGATGATGATCTTGGGCCACATTCTCGAGCCTGGGAGGTTATAAAACAGCCCCAGACCTAGGATCATGAACGAGAATCCACCATAGATGCAGTCGAGGTAGCGGCCCTTCTTCTTGACGTAGTTGTTGGCACCCACCTGGCCCACAGACAGGGCCAAGGCGAATGGCAGTATAAGTACGCCCGAGAGGAGCGGGGAGGCGCCCAGGACAGACTGGCAGTAGAGCGGCAGGAAATAGGTGTTCTCTGTCACAACCACGCCATGGACTAGGGCAATGACGAGGATGGCAAAGTTGTGCACGTTGGCGTACAGGTGTGTCGGGACGATGGGGTTTCGAGCATAATGCCATTCGATGGTGATGAAGGCCGCGAGGACGGTGAAGCCAAAGACCAACAAGCAGATGACTGTTGCTGACGACCAAGGGTGAGTGGTGCCGCCAAACTCGAGTCCTAGAAGGAACATCAGAAGGCCACTGACGAGCGCAATGGTCCCGGCCCAGTCGACGGCCTTGAGGCCTGAGATCATTGGCGTGTGAGGAGTTTCCAACTTGAGCATGTAAGCGATTACGATAAAAGCCGCTCCAGAGGTTGGAACTGATGGGTAATCACAGTTAGTCATGTATGAATGAATTCGACGAGGAAGGGAAAACGCGTATAATTAGCATTAGAGGCAGGCTCACGATTGATGTAAAAACACCACCTCCACGATGCGCCTTCAGTTAGACCACCTCCTATCATGGGCCCAAGTGTGTTTGCAATACTCCAAACAACGCCCGTGATGGCATAGTATTTTCCCCTTTCCCTTGAAGGCGAGCCAAGTCAGCCTCGGCCCTTGTTTGGTGTTTTATTGATTAATTAAGGGTTATCATGTCGAGGGGTAGACTCACCTTGGAGAGAAGAGATCTCCGACTACGATGTTGACCAAAGACACGATACCAGCGGCGGGCACACCCTGGGTAACCCTGCCGATCAAAAGCATCGGCAGACTCACAGCAGTTGCGCATAACGTGCTGCCCAGGAAAAAGATGGCGACTGCGACGAGAAGAATAGACTTGCGGCCCCAGATATCGCTCAACTTGGCCCAGATCGGAGCTGCAACGGCCCCTGCCAGCATGAAAGCTGATCCGACCCAGGTGAAGGCTGACGTCGACTCGAAGTGGTCCGCAATGGTTGGTAGCGCTGTGGTCACGATGGTTATGTCGAGGGCAGCCAGGAAAACGGCCATCTGCCAGGCCGAGGTTTTATTAGGGATTAATCATTGTTAACAAGATCAAGTAAGCCAGGAAACTTACGCATAATGTGGCCATCATGACGACCATCTCGAGCCGCGACCGATCCTTTTTGACTTGGTTCCTTTCTTGCGCATCGGGATCACTGCCAGCCACGAGTTCAACCGCGTTGGGACCAGGCTCGGCGTAGTTCAAGGTTGCCATGGCCGAAAGGGTTCCGGAAGCATCATTCGAAACTGAGCCCATGATGGCCATGAAGAATCATTTGTTGGCGTTCAAGCTTGAAGAGGCTGGTCTGGAGGTCGACTTTGTCGCAGGTCAGTCCCCCTCTCCATAGGTAAAGTACTTAGGGAGCAAGCAAAAATGCTTCTGCGGGGAGCCAGAAATCGGGGCTGCGAATCGCGATGGCGCAACCGACCCACGGTCGCTTGTGAGTCTCACAGCCGGTTACGACATCGGATCTACGGCATGTGCTGTAGGTTGCCGGCACATACGGTGGTCGGAGGAATCTGTCATCCTCTCTGACTGCATGTGGCCTTTTGGTTCCGCAGTCGCTCTATGGTAGTAGCGTGCATGGTTACATTGTTGATGGCGTAGACTTCCACACCACTACGATGATTCATTAAGTATGTGAAGCATAATACTGTGTCCTGGTTTGCTGAACTTTGCTTCCGCTCCGCTGCGCATTAACCTCATCTTGGGTCCGACTTTACTTGCAGCTCAACTTTTATTAATAATGCAGCAGGCACCCCACGTCAAGATAAGCACCGACGCAGCTTACAACCAAAAAGACGTCAAAGATCTGCTCTTCTACGTCGCGTCCTGGATCAAGATGGTCGAGCACCACCACTGGGCCCGGAGTCCTTCATCTTTCCCGAGATTGAGAAGTTCGCCGGCAAGCCTGATCTGATGGACGACCCCAAGCACCAGCACGAGCTGTTCCATGACGGCACGGAGCGGCTGCTTAAATACGCGTAGTCAACGAAGCCGCAGGATTACCGCTGGGCTGGACCCGGCGGTATGAAGGAGATCGTTGATGATTTCCCAGCAAAGCCGACTATGAATTCGTGCACATCGTGGTTCCCTCCCTCTCCCCATGTCCTTTCCGTCGCGTCGCCCATGGGAGACGTGAATATTTATGTGCATTTTCTTAGAATTCCTCGTCTGAATACTGCAAGCCCTCTTCAGATCACCACGCGAAGCCACAAGCTCACACGTCAGGTGGGATCAAAACACACTCAAATTTGAAAGTCCAATACAGCTACATCTCGCTTGCCTTCAGACCCACCAGTGTCTTTCCTGACAAACAGCGACAGCACATTTTCAGTGTCCAGCCTAGGGCTGTCAAGAAGTGGCTCGCCCGTGAGTCCTTCCCCGACCCAAACTTCTTGGTAGCTTCCATACGAGTCGCCTTTCAACGCTCGGAGGATCGTCATGGTGGGGGTTGTCGTCTGGGGTAGAATGAGAAGCAAGTCGTTGTCCTTGGTGATGGCCAGCCTGCCTCGCCTGGGTCCATCAATGGGCCGGATGGCTCTCGAGGTCCAGTTTCCTTGTTAAAAATCGAGGTCAGCCACGGAATTGTTTCGCGAGCTCAGCACAGCATGGCGAGGCTGAAGAACGTTACGTACCTGCAGGGGACCGGTAATAGTGTTTCCACATATGACGCCCATCCAGTATGTCCCTGTTCAAAACATGCACGCCCCCATCGTGATCAACCACCTGCGACTCCTGATTCATCAGCCCGCTCCCTTGGGAATTTCAAATGCCACAATACCCTCCGAGTCGTTCTTGATAGTCTGGCCCTGCTTCAGATCCGCAATGACATCCCCTTTCCCGTTCCGCCATGTATAACCCAAATCCTCAGAGTATGCATGGTAGATGTTGTGATTGTTCTCCGCCCCGTTCGGCCCGGCCTGCTGCTTGTGCTTCGTATCGGCCAGGTCATCCCAGCCCTCGTACCAGACGAAGCCGCGGTACACCCAGGTGACGTGTACCTTGCCGTCGCGGAAGTCCCAGCCGTGCACATAAGGGTTGCTGTCGACGCCTGTCAGCGGCGTGCCGACGAACTCCCAGAACCCCGTGTCCGAGCGGTACAGATAGAGGTGGTCTGAACCGAGCCCGGCTTTGCCGTCGCGGAGGGACATGAATAGAACGCCTGGCCCTAGAGTGCCGAGGCGCGGGTAAGTCACGTAGCTGAAATGCTTGTGGCTGCTGGGCAGGCCCGGGAGGTAGTCCAGCGTAGGCGTGAAGAGAGAGGCGTTCCATTGGTAGGCTGTGGGGTTCTGCGCCAGTCCTCGGACCGAGTGTCGATAACGGAGGCTTTGAGTCGGTCAGAATGGACGAGAAGACATAGGAATATGCTTCTGAGGCTTTGCTTACACATCGCAATGGTGATCATATGAGAGATGGATCGTTCCATCCTCGTGACAAACGCCTAACTGGATTGTGTTGTGGCCATCGTCCGTCTGTTGTGGATAGTCCTCGAACACAATCGCTTCCCATGGTCCATCGGGTAGACACCTTCTAGAAAGATGAACAAAGAGCGGCTCAGTCACCTCTGGTCTTGCACTGCTGTAGAACACAGCATACTGCCAGCCATTGAATGAAGTGAGGGCATCCTGCTGAAAGGCATAGCCATTTATGGCATGCGTCCGGTGTGCCGGGTCAGGGCCAAGGATCGAAACGGTCGGCTCCTTCAGCATGTTCTCTGTCTCTGCGCTTGGCAGTTAATAGGTGTTGGTTGCTGGGGTTGTAACACAGGTCGAAAAATTTCCGAAGGGAGGTGTGCTAGGAACAATTCATACCTACCTTTATGGCTGCAGGGGTTTTTGATTCATTTCGAGGAGGAGAGTCTCACGCTCCTACTGCCAAGGTTGCCGTTTCTAGCAAGTTTAGGCTGCGGGGGACCGAGATGCATGAAGATGCAGGACGCTGTTTTCATTCGTGGAGAAATCAGTGGCTAGCCTGAGTACCATTCTTTTCGTCGTCTTGTGCACCTGCTGTGCCACCATATTTACTTGTGCTATACCGACTCGCATTATATTACAAGCTTTCTGCAGTGATCTACTGTGCACTCAGCTGCACACAAGTCGAGGAGATGAGTACTTACAATAAACGGCCTTTACAAACAGATGACGCTGTGGTGGCTCGTGGTGCGAAGAGCAACTTGTTGAATAAATACTTCCCAGCAAGCCCAGCTAAAAATCGTAGAAGCACGCTCGGTCCGCAACGGCCCGATGGATCGTTGAAGGAACGAGCTGTTGACAGGACGGGAGCGCATACAAACAATACCGGAGCACTGTAGGAGATGAAATAGTGAGTGGGTCTTCAGGGTCGTGTCTTCATAGTTCTCACTGTCAAGGTTCCCCGCACAACAGTCGGCATGTAATAATACACTGCAGTGGGTGACGGTGAATTTATCCGCTTCCCTGGATTTGATCCAACGGATCCAATGGTCAAAGTCTAGACTCGCTGGCCCTTTAGGAAGGGGTGGTCGTCGTATTCGTAAATCGTAGGAAGACGCTATATTTTAAAGATGGTCCTATAGAACACAAGAACGAAGGCAGGTAACCGAGCCAGTCCCAGGCTGGCTGAAGTTATCTAGAGAGGCGAGGCAGGTACTTTCCATGCACGCCGTGCCAAGCAATCGGTGAGGGTGCCTAAACAACGCCCATCTTACAATGTGCATCCTGCGGCATGGACGTCGAGGGGCATCGTTTCAAGACTCCAAAGCAAGATGGAGGAAGGGTGGTGTGAACACGAGCTGCAATATACGCCTGCGATCCATCACACCCTTCAAAAAAGTTACATACTGCCGCACCCATCACCGTACGACTTAACGTTATGCCAAGCAGCATCTAGGAAGTTTGACAGCCAAGTGGTCGTGTGATCTTTGTCCCAAGACAAGCAACAGCCAAGTCCATATCGGAAATTCATCCGGAGGCGGTGGCGCCTGCAGATATAGTTGGTTGGCACCGCGGGGATGTAGCCCTGTTGGTGCCAGACGCCAGCATATAAGGCTTACTGCCTCTTTAAGAAACAGACAGTGTCTTCTATTTTGGATGTGGCGCTCTTCCTGCCTGCTCTTCGTTGGGAGTGTTTGCTCTTATAGCGCCACGAGCCACCGTTTGGCCAAGTCTCAGGACCATTTGAACTTTGGCAAAAGCCTCACTGGCCTCGACAACGACGCTCCCTTCAACAACAATTCGGTAAACAGTGCAAGCCAGGCTCGACCTTCAAGATGACAGCCACAACAAAGATCCTACAAAGGATCGTCCACAATGAAGCCAGTAAGCGGTCCCGAGACCTTGCCCGAAGCCACTCTATGTAGCTGCGAGACGTTGCGCCTGAAACTCTCTCCAAACTTTTGAGAAAAAGATAAAGAAGGCTGATGCTTCTCTCCTTATTTCCCAGTGGCAACTGACCCGCCTGAAATATACGGCTGGCGCGTCTACCTTCTTGCCTGCAGCGCCTGCTTCGGCGCCATGTGCTTCGGATGGGACTCGTCGGTGATTGGAGGCGTCATCACACTGACGCCCTTCATCGACGACTACCACCTGGGCACGCCAAACTCCCTCGCGGAGCAGAACCTGTCGGCCAATATCGTCTCTACCCTGCAGGCGGGCTGTTTTGTCGGCGCACTCGCCGCCTCGCCGCTCACGGACCGCTGGGGCCGCAAGTGGTGTCTGGTCGGCAGCTCCATCCTGATCCTCATCGGCGTCATCCTGCAGGCCGCGGCATCAGGGCGTCTCGCCACCATGTACGTCGGCCGCTTTGTCGGCGGCGTGGGCGTCGGTGCCGCGAGCGCAATCAACCCCCTGTACGTGAGCGAGAACGCGCCGCGGGCCATCAGGGGCTTGTTGACGGGAATGTACCAGCTGTTCATCGTGACGGGCGGCATGATTGCGTTCTGGATCAATTACTCCGTGTCTGTCCACTTCAAGGGCGCGTCCATGTACATCTTCCCGCTTGCGATCCAGGCTCTGCCCGCGCTCCTGCTGTGCGGGTGCATGATGCTGTGCAACGAGTCCCCGCGGTGGCTTGCGCGGCAGGACAGGTGGGAGGAGAGCAAGGCCGTGCTGGCGAGGCTGAGAAACCTGCCCCAGACACACCCGTATCTCGAGGAGGAGTTCCAGGGAGATTGTGGACCAGCTCGAGAAAGAGAGGCGGCTGATCGGAGACGCCACGGCGTGGAACCTGCAGAAGGAGATGTGGACGATCAAGGGAAACAGGAACCGCGCGCTCATCTCCATCTGGCTCATGATCTGTCAACAGATGACGGGGACCAACGCCATCAACACCTACGCACCGACCATCTTCCAGAATCTGGGCATCACCGGCACGTCGACGTCTCTGTTCAGCACGGGAGTGTACGGCATCGTCAAGTTCACCTCGTGCTCCATCTTCTTGCTGTTTATGGCGGACTCGTTTGGACGTCGGCGGTCGCTTCTCCTCAGCTCCATCTGCCAGGGCATCTGCATGTTCTATATCGGGTTGTATGTGCGCATCTCGCCTCCAATTGCTAACGAGCCTGTATCCCCACAAGGATATGTGGCACTGGTCTGCATTTTTTGTTTGCCATGTAAGTTGCCTTGCTGTCGTGCACATCGAGGAGTAGCAGGTTCTGACAATAGAACGCAGGTCCTTCCAATTTGGATGGGGCCCGGCTTGTTGGATCTACGCATCCGAGATCCCCACCGCCCGGCTCAGATCGATGAATGTCTCGTACGCGGCTGCAACGCAGTGGCTGTTCAACTTTGTCGTGAGCAGGGCCGTGCCCACAATGCTGAAAACTGTGGGTGCTCATGGCTATGGGTAAGTTCATTAGCGCTGTGTCAAGATGTCAATTCCTCTGCTGATGTTCGGGCATAGTACATACCTCATATTCGGGAGCTTTTGCTTCGCCATGTTCTTCTTCGTTTGGTTCCTCGTCCCAGAAACAAAGGGTCTATCTCTTGAGGCCATGGACAAGCTGTTTGGTGTCACGGAGAACAGCAAGACGGACTTGGTGGCACAGCCTGAGGTGGTGAAGGAGAACAAAGAGCGAGCGGAGACAGCAGAGGTCGAGGTCCGTTAAGAGCCGCCGCCGCTAGATAATTGGTGTGCAGAGACCAACAGGGTGGTCCGATTTTAGTCTTATGAGGCTTAAACCTGCCACGGGAACACCCTCTTGGGTGTCTACAGACCACTTGGAAGAGGAAGAGTTCGTACGACTCGGGGCATCTGCTTCAGATAACAGGACAACATGAGTGGCTTGGATTGAATGACGTCGGAAACAGCAATATCATCTCGTCTCCGCATCCTCGCCCACAGTATAGCCCCTGGCGATACCGCCTCTCCCCTCCTCAATCGTAGCTGCCCGTTCATCGTCGAAGTCGCTGCCGAGGCCCTGCCATGTCCTTTGCGAGCGCAAATATTGGGCTCCAGGGCTCAGGACGCCGTTGATCGTTGCCAACTCGGCTTTTGGGCGTAGGGCCAGAGCTCCTGTCTCATTGGCTGTGCTCTGGGTTGCATCGTGCTCGTCAGGCTTGGCAGCCTTGCGCATCGGCCGAGCCGAGTAGACAAGCTTGCCAGTCCGCAGATCAAACACTGGCACATCCGACTCATCCTCATCAACCTCGACGCCGCTGTCCCCGGTAGCAGCCTCGTCTGTCTTTTTGCACGCTTTCTGCACTCGATTCGCCTTTCTCGACGGCCTTGACGCTTTCAATCCCGCCCCACCAACTCAGGCCCCAGATTCGTTCCTCGTCGGGCATGAGCGCCACTTCCAGCTCAAACGGTGTCAGGACAGGCTGGAAGAAACCAGCATCGTCCTCAACCAGACTGCTCTCCCAGCAGCCGACGATGACCCAGCCTTCAATCTCGGAGAAGTTTGCCAGCTTGGCCGGATTGAGCTTCCCCACGACGACAGTATAGCTCTTCTTCCCAGCGGCAGCTATCTGCTTCCGGATGGCATCAATAGACAACAAATAGTTGGTCACTGACAATGTGTTGACCAAGATGCCTATTATGCCGGCGGATGTGAGGTTGAGAAGCTTGGCGTACCGGCGACCCAAGAGGCCTCGTGTCGTGTGTGTCGGGGGAGTAGTAGGTGGAATCAGACTCTGTAGTCGCCAAGATATGAAGAGAGGCGACCCGGGAGGAGAGGGCGAGGAGGAGCGCTGTCGGTGGTGACGAGACATGGAACACGCTATAGTCTTTCAGATCGATGCTGCCCTCTGCATCGGCGGTAACAATTTCCTGCTCCTCTGGGTTTATGATAGTTCTGTTCGGTATGCTTCCGAGCGGGTTGTGTTTTATCCTCGTCGATAACAACTCGGTATATCCTCTCTCCCGAATGCGCCGGTATAGCTCATCCACGTGATCCTGATACGCAACATCTGCCATGAGCACCACCTTGGCTCCTTTTTCGGGAAATTCTGCCTCGAACGACTGTATCGCCGCGTCCATGTCGAGATTGTGTCTGGTGAAGACGTAGATGACGGGCAGTCTGGAGGTCGGAGACAGACAGGATCGGCCGTAGTGAACAACAACGTCGGCGTCGACATGCTCAGCAGCAATCTCGTCGACGCAGCATGCGCTGTAGGAAGTGTCTGCAAGGATCCATATCCTCTCCTTCGAAAGCGGTACCTCCTCCGCCTCCTGGCCTCCTCTTGCTTGGTCAAGTTCTTGTCGTAACAGCTCAACTACCCTGGGCGCATCTCCCAGCATGTGGTCTGGGAACTGCAGGGCAATCCTCTTCTTGCCCCCTTCTCGACATTCTTTAGCGGTCCGTTCGACCTCGTAGATCTCTCGGAACTCGTCGTCTGACCGCCCGGTGACTGAGGTCGTGTCTGGCTTTTGATATTCGAAGAGATGGTCCTCTGGGGTCGAAAGCACGGGCGCTGCTGTGAGCTCCTCGGCCATTTTGTCTGTGCAGAGGGTGGGAGGAAGGGGAGGAGAGGGTGTCGATCGTAGAGGCTGTTTGTCGTCGCGAGTGGCTTGCAAAGTCGATCCAAAAGTTTGGAATTTGGAGTTCATGGCGGGGGCGGGGCAGGAAATTTTCAGCGGGTCAAGTCTCAAATCAGCACCGGCGTCATTGGTGGACAGGCCTGACGGGAACGTGGAACCGCTAATCCCAGGGACTAGGCGTCCCTAAAGCTTATAATCAGCCCTATAATTTAATGCTGTGTAAACACTACACACAGTCACAACTGCACTCTCGTGGACCGTGTTTCACTGCGCAGTCCCAAGGATAGTACAATACAATTACTGCGTACGATGCCAAAATGGTAGCAATGACCACGAAGAGGGTGCTGCAAAGTAATAGAATGTATATCCGAAGCTCGTTGTGATCAGGGCGGCCTCAACTATTAACCCCTGCTCACTGGGCCTCTGCCGATTGGGCCAACAAATCATGTCGTCAAAGGTTGTTGACTTTGAAAGCTGATGCTTCTCAACGACTTCTCTCTGCACCACCCCACCTCATCGCCTCGCCTTGCCTCGCACCTCCATTCCTCTGTATATGGTAAAATGAAGCTTATCAAATACTGCTCCCGATCCTAAACGGCGACTCTACACCTCTGCCTCTACATGGAGCCCGCCTCGCGGCCTTCGCCTTCGATGGCTCCTTGCCACGATTCTGCCTCAACCGCCACTTCGCCAGTGTCCCCTCAACCAGAAGACACCATGTCTCGCCAATCGAGCTCCTCAGGCCCTCCATCACCTCTGCTCCAGCAGCCTACTCAGCCCATGGGCAACCTTGACCTGCAGGGCGTACCCTCAAGCTCCATCTCCTCTCCGGCGCACAACACAGACCACCTCGAAGAAGATGAAAAGACCAGCAGCCGCACGTCCCGCTTCGTCGGCAACATGCTTGTCTCTCGGATCGGCCGCGCCTCGTGGCAGAGTCTGGAGTCGACTGCCCGCCTTCCCTTCTACCTCTCGCCCTGGGGCGACAACCATCCCTTCACCCTGCCCAACCTGCGCAAGCGCGACCTCGCCCTTGCCGGCGTCGCACACTTCGGACTCGACGCGCTCGGCGCTAGCGCAGTCACCGTCGCTGAGAGCGCTATGGCGCACGCCGCCTCCGCTACTGTCGAGCAGACGGCCGACGAGGGGCTCTCCAAGGTGACAGGCAAGATGAGCAAGGGCCACGTCGTGCAGCGCCGCGTCGGTATGAACAGCCTGACGCTGCGCATCAGGCACAAGCTGATCGGCGAGGCCGCCGAGCTGGTCTTCCAGGGCGTGAGGGACACGGACGACCGCATGGCATGCGCCAAGGGCTGGTTCTGTCCCTACCTGTACGCCTCGGGCCGTGAGCCCGCGATTGCCCGGGCAAAGGACTTCGCCATGGTCCAGCTGTTGACCCCGAGGCTGGCGGCAGATGCGAGCATCGCGCCGACGCTGCTCTCGTCGTTTGCGACCTCTGACACGCCTGTTGTGTCGCCCTTTGGGTGTCCGTGGGAGGATGCGTCTTTCAAGCCCGGCTTCTCGTTTCCCAAGTTCAAGAGGATGGCCATCTTCCTGACCGGCATCTCACCGTACCGCTACGTCACCACGCAGTCAGCGTGGTCCCACTCGAGGATACCAAACGAGGCGCGCATTACTTTTCACCTGTTCACGCACGTTCCGGCCATCGTGCTGCCGGTTAGAGACCAGTCGCCGATCATGGCGTGGAACCCGTGGACGGTAGCGCAGATGCTGGAGAACAAAACTCGCTACGACATTCGGAGGCATGTGAACGAACTGCTCGACTTCATCGGCACAGTCATCGACGAGGACGCGGCACAGAGCAGTCTCGGGTCTTCTGAGCATGGATGGCGCGACGTCATGGAGGGTTGTCTGCATTCCATGCTTAGCGCCGTCCTCAACGTTCCGGATGCCATCCGTGAGACCGCCAAAGAGTGCTGTGAGCTGAGAGGACCGGTGTCGTCGCTTTCAGATACTAGTCTGCAGGTCTTATCGTCTATCCTCAACTAGCAACGTCCTTCTCTCATGACGATCCGTCCCCTACCAAACACCTCAGGATATCGGAGTATCACTTGAAGAAGTCGCTTGCAAACGCACCCGAAACGTTTCCCGTGATCATGCGCGAATCATCCCTGGCTTCTTTGGTTCCAACGCTGACCGCAGGTGCATCGCCATGAAAATCGATGTTTCCCGTGAACAATTTAGCCCTGTCGAAAGCACGCGCATATTTGACTGTTGTCCCTGATTGTCTGCTCGCCTCCCGGACAGCAGGCTCATACACTTCCAAGCACGCCTTGAGCGTCTCTTCGTGCTTCTTGAACGCTTCGAGTAGGTTGTTCTCGGCCTCCTTAGTAGATCCTGAAGCAGACACGGACAACGCTTGCATGGCGACCTCCAAGCTACGTATCTGACCATTGATCTCGCTGAGGGACATGGCGCAGTTGGAAGCAAAGGTGTCGAGGGCTTCCTTGGTCTGCCCAGTGTTTCGCCTGCAATACAATGTCACATCAGCTTACCGTCAAATCTTGGTTCATTCCGAGGAGAATGCTCACAAATTAGCAAACCCCAAGGCGTCGCTCAGGGTTCGCTGGCCTTGCGCCAGGTTCTCCTTGAGGAGGCGAATCTCGCTGTCGTGGAAGTGAAAGCGGAGCCGATCCCGCCAAGCCATTCGGTTCTCGTCCGAGTGGGAGGTGAGCTGGGTGATCCTTTTGGTAAATTTGTCACAGTTGCCCCTGCAGCAGACCATCACTTGCTCCAGGGCCTTCAGGCTGGATTGCTGCTCCAGCGAGAGCTCTGCATCCTCGTGGGGAACGAGATCTCCTTGGAAGGTGACAATGACATTCTGGAATGCATCGAGCGGCGTTGTGAGATCCTGCAATCTTTCCCGGGCGCCCGTGATCCCATTGATCATGTCGTTGAGGGTTTTGCAGCTGTTGAATGCCAGGCCAGTGACAGCAATCACACTTGCAGTGAGACTGAGAGGGTCCATCGGCATAGAAATGAGTCGTCGGCCTCCTAGATTGATCGCTGCTCAAGGTCGTTTTTGCTGTAATACTACAGAATGGAGGATATGGTAGATGTGCCCTGTGCCAGACCTGGACGGCCTTTTCAAGCCGCTCTATTGAGGCAATATGGTGCAGCCCGCTGCAGGATGATATACCTTAGAGGGCCATTATAATCAGCATGCTATGGTTCGCAGTGCTAATCGCGTAATCAGGGGCTGCGCAGAGCCTTACTGAGCCCAAAAGCGGTACACTATTGACACCTCGCTGCAACCTCATCCCACGTTTCCAAATTTCTCCACTACTGTACATTAAGTAAGTAAGCATCTCTTGATTGGCCATGTCCCCAAAAGTCACGCGCGTCCGTTGGGGAGGGGGCGGCCGCGGCCACGGCGTTTTGGCCGACCACCAACGCACAGCTTAATTCCCACCTCGTTTCACTTTTCTCATAGCCCCGCCCATCACCATTCAGAAGGGCATCTGCAGGCTCTGTTTGCTAGCCTCGAGGCATCGCGTGGCCGGGACCTCACGTCGACGGACCTACGGACACGCCGTTCATGAACTGTCGAGAGTCTTGGGCGTCCGATTCGATGATGCTCATCTACCTGTGCAATTCTATCTCGGCTGAACAGTCAACATGGAGGACCCATCCACGAGCAAGCGGCGAAGACCCTCCAATGACACGGATTCCTCCGCCTCCGATACCCAGCGGTATGCAAATCGAGCACGACTGAACCCCGGATCATCCAATGTGCAAGTCGACCATGCAGAAGCATCAGGCAACTCCCGGCCACTTAACGGGAATGTCAACGGCAATTTGGTCCACAGAGATCTCCACAATATCAGTCACAGCAATGTCTTCATCTCCAACGCCGGCAATGAAGCCTCTACCGCTGACAACCGGGACCCGACAACATGCCACTCAAACGTCCTCTCCCCTGCGCAAAAGAAGAAGCTAGTCGATCTTCTGCCTTTCCCACAGCTGGATGCGCGGATTAGGACCTTGAGAAAGGCACACTTGAAGACGTGCGAATGGTTGGCACGACGGAAAGACTATGAGCGATGGGTGGCTGACGAGCATCTCGAGGGGAGAGATTGCATATACTGGATTCAAGGAAGGCCAGGAGTTGGCAAGTCCATTGCCATGAAGTTCTTGTGCCAAAGGTTAGAAAAGAAATTCAGAAAAGGGGATAAGCGGGTCATATCCTTTTTCTTCAACGCTCGCGGCAGCGACATGGAGAAATCGACTCTGGGCCTCTATCGTTCCCTTCTACACGCTCTGCTCTCCACGGATCAAAGTCTGCAAGAGGCTTTCGACCGCTACCGAAGCGGCAGTTACCTCAGCATTCTCCAACAAGAGGAATGGACAAGTGAACATGAGCAAATTCTCTTAGAAATCTTTGAGGAGGCGCTCATCCTGCTTGAGAAAAAGGAGCAGCGTGTGTATTGCTACGTAGATGCCCTGGATGAATGTCCTGAGAGCGAAATCAGGGACATGGTCTTGAACTTTGAAGGATTCTCCCAGCAAACGGATAGTTCAAACTTCCGTGTTTGTTTTTCGAGCCGACACTACCCTCGGATCAGTATGAAAACCAGGTCAGTACATTGTGCATTTGTGGTCCAGAACGCAAGTCAATAACACTGATACAGGCTCACGGTCACACTTGAGAGCGAGCCGAGTCACGCGAACGACATCAAGACTTTCGTCGATGGTAGATTGGAATTGGATGATGGTGTCGATCCGGATACTGTGGCCAAACTGAAGGCTGAGATACTGGCTAAATCGAGCGGAATCTTCCTCTGGGTCAACCTGGTTGTCCACCAGCTGAGCGAGGTGCACCGAAGAGGTGGCACCATCGCCGAAGTATGGGACCGCCTCAAAGAAATACCCAAGGCAGCCAAAGAGGCGGAAGCACCCAACCAAGCGAGGCCCCTCTACACACTCTTCGAGGACATCATCAAAAGAGACAACAGGGATATTCCGCTGCTCGTCCGACTGATCCAGCTCGTCTATTGCGCAAAGAGGCCGTTGTCTCCTCGGGAGCTCTATGTTGCTCTCTGTCAGAGTTATCAACGTCCCTTCAATGCTAAGGAGGTGACCGATGGCGTCTTGAAGAGGCGAATTCTGGATGCGTCCAAGGGCCTTGCGGAGATAACAAAGTCCAATCAGCCAACCGTGCAGTTCATTCATGAGACTGTGCGAGAGTTCCTCGATGATGGAAGATTGAAAGCCATCTCTGACGAGTTGGTTGACGTTGCTGGACACGAGATGATCAAGGAGAGCTGTGTGCAGCAAATCTGTGCGCCGATCGGGGAGCATATCCCCTTACTCGTGGAGTACCGTGGAAGAGCGAGCAGCAACTACCGCGCCTCCGAGAACAAAGTCACCGACGATGACCGAAAAGCATTCCTACAGCAGAGCAACGACAAATTCCCCCTTCTGGAGTACGCGGTGCAGAACGTCTTTCTCCATGCGGACCAGTCCAAGGCACTGGGAAACACCCAAGCCAGATTTTTGGAGACCTTATCCGCCTCGCCCTGGGTTTCCATGCACAACCTGTTTCAAAAATTCCAAACGCGCCGCTTTCACTCAGATAATACTTCGATGCTATACATCCTGTCTTGGCATGGCTGCGAACACCTGATCGACGAGCCGACCGTTTCGAAAGCAGAGTACGCTCGCCAAGAACCAAATGAAGAGTTCAAATCGGCTCTCGCTTGTGCCATCTACAATTGTCGCCTGAATACGGCACGGGCATTAGCCGGCCTAGGTCCCGCAAGGGATAATCGCGACATCAAATCTCCCTCTAAGACAACGTATTGCAGATCAGAGCCCTTATGCAATTCAGTCTTTAAGACGGGAGATATTCAACTCCTACGAGAAGTGATAATCGATGGACATGTCAACGAACTTAAACCACGGGATATCTTCGCACTAGCAGAAATACAGATAGTTGACATCCTTGTAGGATACTTAAAAGTACCTACCTTTCCTCAGCTACCTCCGAGTGCCAGGAACGATGCTGAAAAAGCAAGCCAACAGGGTGATGAAATACCCTTTATTCGCCAAGCCTTGGAATTGCATCCCAACCTGTTGACGGACACGTTCTGGGAAACGACCTCTGGAAGCATGTCGATGCTGGACTATGCTTTCCACAGGGACTTTCCAATGCTTTTGGGCGTTTACATGGAGCATTTCGGTAGCAGTCAAACCTTGCTTGATCATTATCTCCATCGAGCAGCAAAGCGAGGAGCAATAGAGCTGATGAAATATGCAGTACGTCGAGGCGCAAATATAAATTCCCAGGATAAGACCGGGAAAACGGCTCTTCACCTAGCTTCGCCTCCGCGCGACAGCGACGCAGTGCGCTGGTTACTTCAACAGGGATCAGCAGACGTCAAAATCGAAGACCACAATGGGTGGACTGCACTGGCTTTAGGATGGTCCCCGCTTAAAAGCGATATCCTGAAACTCCTCATCGACGCTGGAGCTGATCCTAACACAGTAGTAAAATGTCGACACTTGACTTGTGAAGACCGCGAGCATCAATTACCACTCATCGGCGCTTATGCTTCACAGCATAAATTCGCGAGCGTTGACATCTTGATGTCTGACGGGCGATGCGACTTGAATGCTCGTGACAGTTGGGGTCGGACCCCTTTAGCATGGTGCTTTATTGGCCGACATGAGCGGTCTATTTCATACATTGAACCTGGGTTCGAGGCTCTTCAAAGGGCTGAAAACGTGGATCTCAACTCAAGGGACAATTCCGGCTACACCATCTTGGAACACCTCATCTTGAACCCTTTTTACGAGTCAAAAGAGAAGGCTCTCATCGGGGAGTTTCTGCTCTCCGAACGGCTTGATCCAAACCTGGAGACTAGCACGGGGCAACCACCCCTGGAGCGCATTATCTTCCTGTACCGCGATGAACCTCCGAAAGAGTGGGAAAGCATTTGGAACTACAAGGGGTGGGAGAGAGGTTGCCATGATCATCTGATTTTCTTGACGAGAACACTTCTAAGGACGGGACGGGTGGATCGCTCTGTACAGCAACGGTGCTTGTCAAAGGCTCCGCGGGCGCTTGAGAGCTTGATACGCGAGTCCCTGGAGAGGACTTGAAGACGCCTATACAGCATCCTCGTCTTGTCATACTTGGTTGCATATGAAGTCAAGCTGTGCTCTACGCATTCCATGGGAAATTGTCTATGCAGAGTAAGTATACAGACAGCTTCAAGAGGAATATCCCTTCAACGTTGTATCCGTCTCATCTAACGCTAGGCCTAGGAAGTTGGACCAGCATAATTACACCACACACCCATTAGAACAACTGCCCTCCCTCAGAAAACCCCCATCGCCTCAAAAAACGCCCCCATCTGCGCCGCCATCTCCTCCTCGTTCGCCTCCAGCGCAAAATGCCCAGCATCCAACCACTTCACTACCAACCTGCTCCTAGCCACATCCCGCGCAAACGCCTTCGTCCCCGCCGGCACAAAGATCTCATCATTCCGGCCCCAGACGGCCAGCACCGGCACGCCCAACTCGCGCAGATACCGCTGGAACGCAGGGTACATCTCGACGTTGTTGCGGTAGTCATAGGACAGGTCGAGCTGGGCCTCCGCGCTAACGAGGCCGCCAGCGTCGAGCAGCGCCTGGTCGAGCGTCCCAGGCCTCGGGCGGGAGCCGGGGCGGGATCGGGTGTCCGTCGACGTACTGCGCGCGTGTGGCGGCCGGGCTGAGGGCCGCTCGCAGGGCCTGGCGGTCCGCGTCGGTGCCGGATGCCCGGTATTTCTGCAACTGAAGAGCCTAGAAGGCCGCGCCGAGCCCCTCGGCGTAGGCGTTGCCATTCTGCGTGACGAGGGCGGCGACGAGGTCTGGGCGGCGCAGGGCGAGGCGCAGGCCTGATGGGGCGCCGTAGTCGAAGATGTAGACGGCGAGGCACTGCAGGTCTAGGGCGTCGACGAAGGCCTCGAGGGTGGTGGCGAGGCTGGAGAAGGTGTAGGTGTAGGCGCGCTCGGGGGCCACGCGGGTGAAGCCGAAGCCTGGGAGGTCTGGGGCGACGATGCGGTAGCCGCGGGCGGCGAGGGGGGGGATGAGGTTGCGGAACATGTGGCTGCTGGAGGGGGAAGCCGTGGAGGAGGAGGATGGTGGGCGATGTGGGCAGTGAGGGGCTTGCGTGGCGGTAGAATATGTCTTACGCCGTCAGCTGCGATGGTGGAGATCTTTGTGGTGGCCATTCTGAGGAGGTGAGTCTGGAATGCGTCAATGGATCAGAGGTAATCGTTCAATGCTTGGCGTTTGGGTATGCTTGGTGTTTTGATTGTGCAATGCTGGCTTGGGAACTTCTTTTTACACAGAACCACAGCTCGTGTTTATATATATTCAACGTAAACAGTCGAATCCATCTTCCATCTGTTCCAACTGAGTTGAATAAATCATATAGTCAGCATAAATTGGCTAAGCATCATAGAGAAAAGCCAACTTCTGCCATGAGTAAGCCAACTCTGGCTGGTAAACCACATGTCAGATTGTAATCATAACAGCCTCCCAACCCAGTGCATGTTCTGACGATGCAAGCAGAATAATCAATTCTCCTGCGCGAGATCTTCTTGCTGGTAAATGCTCTCCTCAGGGTGAATGAGGTGAGTAAGCACATGCGGGAAAAAGGGCAACATGTGCAGCCGGACACTAAGTGAGTTCAAGCATCAAGGCTAATGCAGGGTCGAGAGTTTCTTTCAAGAGAATGAATACTCAGCGGGCGCCCTGCTGGACAAGCCTTGCGACATTGATCAGTGGTCGCTTCATCCGGGAATGGCACCCGCAGTGGAGTCGCTATGGCGGCTGACAACTATATTTGGTACGAAGTCACGTTGAAGATGTAAGTAGGAAGCGTAAGTAAAGAATTTCCAGATTGCTCGGGCGACATAATCAACGCTAGCCAAGAAATAAGATATCAGAGAGAAATACCAATCATCAGCCTGCCCTGGCTCTCTTGCTCCAGAGCGCAGACCATGGATTAAAACGCCGTGCCCAAATCCAGTCAGTGCCGTCCCTTAGAAATACATAGGAGCTTTGCTGGACCTCCTAACAATGTGAACAGATCTTCCTCCCTCTTCCTTCCTGCTCTAGACAAAAGAAACACACACACACACAAAGGAAAATCACTTCCGCCTCAGGCTGCCCAGGCGCCTCTTGAGCCCCTCGGCCAGGTTGCTCCCGCTCCTGGGGCGCGAGGTGCCGCTGCTGCTGGCGATGACGGCGCTGGCGCTCGAGCTGCGCTGGCGGACCAGCACGGGATTCTTGCCGTCCCGGTGCGGGTGCTGCGGCACCATCTCGTAGTCGCCGCGCCTCTCCCTGTCGCGGGTCGACCTCGACCGCCCGACCTCGGCAGCCTCGAGCCTCTTACGCTCGTTGTCGATCCTGAACCCGGGCTCGCCCTTGCCCTTGAGGTCGTTCGGGTCGTATTGCTGTAGGATCCAAGTCAGTACAAAAATCGAGACGTCGGGTGTCCGGAAAAGAAAAGAAGAAAAAAAAAAAAAAAAGGACAAAGGACGTACCATGCCAGGCCAGCGCTTGTAGGCGCCGCCGCCAGGGCTCATCTGTCTCATGAGGTCCTCGCCCTCCTCGTAGTTCATCACCTGGCCGTTCATGGCCCTCTCGCCCGGCGGGACGATGCCGACGCCGTCGAGCGGGCGGCCCCTAATGAGCGCGTCTAGCTGCCGCTCGCGGGGGTGGCCTCCCAGGCGGCCTTGTTGCCCTCCTTGGTGGCGGCCAGGGGGAGAACTTGCGGTTCATGTTGAAGGACGGCCGTGTGGCGTCGTAGGGCCCGCCGTGGTGGTAGTGGCCGCCGAAGGAGGTGTCGTCCAGCCTGTCGATGGTGTCTGGGACGAAGATCTTCTGCTTGGGGCGGCGCGGGTGGCCGACGGACTTGCTGCGGCGGACCGAGTCCTGGTAGGGTGGTGGTGCGGATAAGACAGACATGTTTTTTTTTTGTTCTTGAAAAGACGTAAGTTTAAGGTGTATTGAAACTGTCGGCCGAGGTCGAGGCGTAAAAAGTGGTGGTAGAGCACAAAAAGGTCGCGAGGTGGCACAATGAGGCTCAATCAGGCACGCAAGACGAGACTCAGGCTCGTATGATGTCGAGAGCGGCGGTCCTCGGATCGAGTTTTTAGTCACAGTGACTGGGTGTGTGTGATTCGTCAGATAATTGGAGAAAGAGATTGATTGGTGTTGTTGTTGTTGATCTGCAAGCAAGAAGAGACTACCTGCTGAGCAAGGATGAGGTCGACGTTACAAAGATAATGAGGAAAGGAAAAAGGAAAAGAAAGGCATCGTCGCCTGGAAAGCCAACACCGTCTGGAGGGGCGGGATATAAAGGCAGAAGAATGGCATGGTACGGGCGGCGGTGGTGGTGCAGGTGAGGGTATGGCGTAACTGGGCCAAGTCCTTGCCTGGCAGCATTCTTGGGGCAGGGCCATCTCCGGTGACGCAACAAGGTCGTTTAAGCCGTGGGCAGACCCAGGTACGTCTGTACATAGTAGTCCGTACTTGACTATGGCACTTACTATGGTAGAGTACTACCCACCAACCATGCTAGGGCAATATGCACTAGCGCTAGTACATCGTACCTGCCTCCTCCCATCATCCGACTCAGCCGTCTTCCCCAGTCAGTACCTGACAAGCCTGAGTACGAAGTACGTACTTAGTATTGAAAACCTTTCCCTAGCGCCCGGGTCGAGCCTGAACCCATTCCTACCAGGTACTGCCAGGTAGGTCTCCTCCCCCCGGTCCCAAGATTACGTCTTTGGGCACCACGTGCCTACGCGTCCTCTGGTGCGCAGCAAAGAGATAGGTGATGATGGGTGATGGACACTGGTGGGCCTAGAACATTTTAGAAAACATGTTCTAACGTTGTGATAGTAAGAATAGAAAAGATGTACGCGGTATACGAAACCGGAAACAGGAAGCATGCATCCCTGGTCCGTCCCGGAGGCTGTGCGGGAATCTCGACTCGAGAAGAGACGAACGCAGAAATTCCTTCTGTAGTACAGAGAAATAAGTATCACGACAACTAAGGAAAGACGGGCTCCTTAGTAACAGTCCATCCCGTGTCACCACATGATCTCCAGTCACCCGGGTCGACTCATTCTTTGTTGCATAGCCCATCAAACGGATCCCTCACATATTGGAGCACCAAACACTATGGATCAAAGTCTATCAGATCTTCACACGAGGCTTAATCCACTCGGGCACCAACATATGGCATGTACCTAATATGCGCCGCAGTAATAATTGCAAAATGCCTCGGTGGGACCAGTGACGGAGCATCCAGAGATCAACTCCCAAATTCTGAAAGGTATCGTCGGGCATTCATCAAAGCCTGGTCAGCCAGCCGCTCCCCCTGCCGTTGAGCCGTGGGACGAGGGACAATGGACGAGGGCCTGGGTCTAGGCCTGTGTCTGTCTCTCGGCGTACTGAGCACTGTTGTATTATAGGAAAGGTGCGACGTCATCCCGCCAGGAACTGACCCAGGCCTGTGGGATCGGCTACCCTGGACTCTTTTTTCCTCAGGGTCCAGCGATCTGCACCGCCCATCACTGGGCCAGAACGTCATTAGGAAGGGCTTCGTAATTTTATCACTACCAGAGGAATTATGTACATGGCAGTTCTTATTCCAAGATTGATTGTCTTGCGTGCGAATTCCTGAACCGGTCAACGCAAACCTGGCAGGAAGCGAGACAGACCAGACCTTACTGTCCGTACTGCCTATCTCCAGGGCATCCTTATCCTTACCAGACCGCCCCCACAGCGAAGCCTTTCGTCCCAACCTCTCGTCGAAGCCCTTGACATGGTCCCTTGCACGCCTGGGTTCAGCCCGCCAGCCCTCCTGCAGGCGACTACAGGACCCCCACAGCACCGCCGCCGCTGCTTGCATCAACGATTCGGGTACGTGCAGCCACAGATGGGATGAACCGTGGACGCAAAGATGGGCCTGGTCGACTACTACGGATCCTCTTCTTCCTCTTCCTCCTCCAACAGTAGTGACGCGGAACCAGCAGACCACGACGATGAGCATCGCCCGCCAACAAAGAAGAGGAAGACCTCACCAGACCCAACAACAACAACATCAGAAAGCACAAATGCACCTCGTCCAAAGGCAGGTGTCAAACCCTCGACCGCCAAAGATGAGAGCGTATCCTCCCCCTCCTCCTCATCCCCCTCCCTCCCCTCCCACCATCCTTCCACAACCTCTACGCCACCACGGTCCGCCCCGCCGCCGCGGACCTCCCAAGCCTCCACCAAGGCCGCAGGCGCGTGATCCCCCACGTCCCCGGCAACTGGCCCTCCCACCTCTACGCCGAGTGGCACCCCGACCCAGCCCACCACGCCGCCCTCGCCTCTCTGCTGAACGCCCTCGCCGTCACCGTCGCCAACAACGACAAGGCTGCCGGCCTGGAGCTCACCACCCTCCTCACCTCGGACCTTGACGCCCCGCTGCCCCTGCACGTGAGCCTCTCCCGGCCCTTTGTCCTGCGCACGGGCGAGAGGGAGCAGTTTATGAGTGCTCTGGAAGGCGACATCACGGCGAGCGGGGTGCGCGCCTTTGTGCTTGTTCCCGAGGGGCTGGCGTGGTTCCGCAGCGCAGAGGGCGGGCGGAGCTTCCTTGTGCTGAGGGTCCGTTCGGCGGAGGCGGGAAGGCGGCGTGGCGACGGGGAAGGGAGGGCGAAGCAGAAGAACCCCGAGCTGTCGGCACTGCTGGGGAAGTGTAATGAACTGGTCGCGGCGTACGGGCAGCCGAGGCTATATGTCCGGTCTGGGGTCGACGACGACGACGACGAAGGCGGCATCATGGCGGCATCCCGAGAGGGAGGCGGCGGTGTTGAGGCTGTGGGTGGTGATGCTGAAGAAGTGACCGGCTCCGTCGATGGCGCGTTCCATGTCTCCATCGCGTGGTCTTTCGCCGTGCCCACGGCCAAAATCCGTGAGCAGACGGCTGCTGTCTTTGCGCAAGAGGAGTTCCAGGAGGGCATCATGAGAGCCATCAGGATACCAGTCGACAGCGTCAAAGTCAAGATCGGGAATGTCGTCACAGACATTACGCTGGCCGCTGCGATAAGAAGGACGAGCGGCGGCAGCAGCAACACTGGGAAAGGATTATTTGGAATATGAGCTTCACCAGGACAGAATCAATCCATGCTCTGCGTTCAGATATTTGTATGCCCTTGTTGGTATGTGTTATATCCCCAGAGATGCTGACTGAATATGTTCAACAAGCTCTGTTTATCTACGATATGCCTGTATAGCCAAAGGGTTTCGAACCAACCCCCAACAAAAAACAAAAGAGGTTCCCAAGTCCTGCCTCGCCCCCTCCCAGTATGCCTATGCCGTAACGCCAAAACGATGCAGAATCACAAGTTTTCACTTAGACTACAGCTCATCGCGGAGGTTCCGCCATACGAGTTTCCACTCTCTCGGTTTGACGGGGAGACCAATGTAGCCCTTCCACAGGCGGCTGATTTCCTGCGAGACCATTGTGTATCTGTGATTTTGGTAGGGGTCAGAGATTTGGCTTAAGAACAACGCAAGGTGAACCAAAAGAAGGAATAATACTCACATCAGTCCAGGCATCTCCATCCAGCTCCTCCACACCGCCTTAGAGGCTCTAATGACATTCTGCACCTCCTCGTCCCACATCTCACTGATGGTAGGCGCTTTCCTGGGCTCCTTGGCCTCAGGCCTGCTCGAGGTTTTCTCATCATCTAGAATGACATGGTGTGGCTTCCGCGCTCGGTCTGGCAGCTTGCTGGCGGAGTCTCCCTTCTTCATCAGGAGCTGCTCCTCCTGCCTCTCCTTCTCGGCGGCCATCTCCCTGAATCGCTGGATGTTGTCCAGCGACGTGCTCAGCCTGGCGTACGTGTTGAACAGCGCAACCAGCTCCGTCCGCTTCAGGACCGGGATCTCGTCGCTGTCGTTGTCGAACTCGAACAGCACCTTGAGCGCCGTCCCGTAGCCCGCCGTCTGCAGCTTGCCCCACAGCCGGCACTTGTCGCAGCCCACGCAGTCCATGAGCCGGCTGACGTTGCGGAAGCGGTTCTTGAAGTCCTCCTTGAGCGAGGGGCCCTCGCCGTTCTTGAACATCAGGCCCTCGTCAAAAATCTGGGGCACACTGGCGGCGCTCTGCGTGACAGCCAGCACCTTGGCCTTGGTGGCGGCGTCCTGGTCCTGGTCGCCCGTGCAGAAGGTGTAGCCCTGCAGGTGCGGGCCCAGCTTGGCGACGGCGCGGGTCAGCATGGCGTAGTTAAAGTACAGGTTGCTGATGCGCTCCGGGTACGTGTGCAGCCTGTGCATGTAGCAGGGCAGGTTCGGCTGCCACTGGCCGGTCGTCTGGTTCATCCATTCGTAGCACAGGTGCGTGCTGATGCTGGTGTGCATGCCAGAGACCACCCTGTAGAACACGCGCTTCTCGATGCACTCGTCCTCGGCCTCGAGACCCGTGTTGGCCACAAAGGGCGTGTTGGGGCTCTGCTCGCGCGACTGCTCCAGCAGCTGCTGGCGGCCGGCGGCCTCGATGACCTGCTTGAAGTCGAGAGCGGCGGCGCCCTGGTCCGGTGAGGACTGACCCAGCGCGGCATAGTGTGGGAACGAGCTCTTCTGGAAGCAGTTCTCGCGGTAGATGGCGTTCCAGACCTGCTGCGCGCCCTCGCCCGCGTATCCGGTGAACCGCTCCGGGTTCTGCAGGAGGGAGACGTAGTCGCCTTTGGCGGTGGCGGACTCGTCGTCAGGCACACAATAGTCGCGGTCGTCGCACTCGTCGTCGTACTCGACCACGCAGCTCTCGCCCACTTCCTCGCCCAGCTTTCCTTGTAATGGCCGCTCAGGCCGCTTCTCTTGCACGTCTCGCCCCGGGTGTCTGACAGTGGGCCCCTCCAGCTTGCCCAGCTCGCTCGCCCTCCACACCTCGGGGATGTCCTCCTCGTTATCCAGGGTCTGCACGGCACAGGCAATGTTGCCGCACATGCCGTTCTCGTCGTCCCAGAAGGGACATCTCTTATTGAAGAGGTTGAGCCTGTAGTGGGAGAAGAAGTCGGTCGACAGAGTGAGGTCCTCGACGGCGGGCTTGACCTTGCGGTTGAGGTCCTCGAGGGTGGAATACGAGGCGCAGGCGTCGGATACTATGGCCTTTGGAGAGATCTGGTAGTAGTTTTGCGACGTGTTAGAGATTACAAATCGGTAGTAAGAGACAGAGGGCGGCGGCGAGGCCGCTGTGACCAGCCAGCAGGCCTGCAGGAGGAGAAGAAGAATCGAGAGGCTAGGAGCATACTGCGCAAGAGTCATCTTGGCCATCTTGATTCTGGCACCGGGCTTGCGGTGACCAGAGAGCAAAGAGTGACAGGTAGAAGAGGTTGGCCGCGGACTTCATGATGTGTGGAATACTGTACACGTGCCGCCCAAATTAAAGAAGAGGACAAAGTTGGGTCCAGGACGGCTGGCTCTGACAATGTTTCGAGTTTCGTTTCCGAGGAGGCTCTTCTGAAACCCTACTCGGGTCTCATGTCTGCCGGCCAACAGACCGGGTGAGTAAGAAACGAGGGGGACCTGCTGTTCGACGATGTGTGTGGGTGAAAGAAGGAGAAGATCAATTTTCTCGGAGGACTTGAAGGAGCCAGAGGATACCTCCTATGTTTAGAGGGGCAAATAAAGAAAAGACGAAGAGAGAGAAAAAGTAGTTTGGAGACTAAGTTCCGGAGTTGCGTCGGCTGTCTCACAAATGCGTGGTTGAATAAAGTGGATAAGCCGATAAAGAAAGCGTGGTCTTTTTAACCGCCAGCACAAAGATTGGCAGTGGCGGTGGGCTGAAGGAAGTGTTCTCTGGCCTCAATGCAGGGAAAAGTCTGGAAAAAGACAGTTGTAGAGGATTTCCTCTTTTCTTTCTCCTTTTCATGAATTAATCATCAATGAGCAAAAGGGAAGTGCCAGGTGTCCTGATGAAGGTGGAAAGAAAGTCGAATGATTGTCATCAAGAATAGGCACCGTGGCGGGCGACGCCGAAGTGTGTCTTGGCACCACCTTTGGATCATCAATGTACTTTGTATCCAGCGGCAGTGGTACGTACCAACTCACCACGGCAGGTGCGGATGCAATGGCCCCGGCACTAGTAACTAGCATATCACAGCCACAACAGTAGTAAGTACCGCCGTACGGTACAGTGCCTTGGGTCCAACGGTACTACGGCCTCAGGGCCTGTACAGCATTGCTTCAGTACCCTAACGTGCTTAAATGCTAAAGTACCGTAGCGCAACGCCTCTACTCCGAACCCATTTAAGGTTTAGCAGGGGCCACTGCTGTGGACTGCAGTGACTTGTTTCCTCCCTACTGTACTCTGTACTATTCCCACATTTCACGATTCTCGCTTCTTCTCTTCCTCATCGACTTTCGCATCGACTTTCACAAGAGCCCACAGCTCCGGCGGATATTCTCGTTGGAGCGCATACCACTCTGCCTCAGAGGCCGCCTGTCGTCGAGATTCCCGCGACTCGAGGGTCCCAGCAAAGACAAACTCGCTCTCTTCGTCTGGTGAATACTCGACAATGGGGCTGTTGTACATGGACGTCCAGTCGTAGATGTCAAAGTAGAGGCGGGTTGACGCGCGCCTGCGCATCTCATCCGACAGGAACTTGCCGACGGTCGGACACTTGCAGATGAAGGCAATGTCGATGGGCATCTGGCCGTGGTTGTCCTTGCGTGCGATGTCGACCCCGGGCAGCGCTGCCAGGAACTCGACAACCTCCACACAGTCGATCGTCGCCGCCCAGTGCACGAGGTTGCGGCCCTCAAAGTCTTTCTGGTTCGGGTCGGCTCGCCGGCTCCTCAGCAGGGCCATCAGGGTGTCCTTGAAGCCGGCGTCGGCGGCAGCCTGCGGTGCAGTCCTCCCCAGGCGGTCCTGGAGCTTCATGCTCGCCCCGTGCCTCAGCAGCACCTCGCAGCTGGCTGTGTTCCCCAGCGTGGCGGCGATGTGCAGCGCGCTCTCTCCATGGTGGTCGATGTGGTTGACGTTTGCGTCCCCTCGTCTGAGACAGCGCTCGAGGAGGTCGGTCCAGTTGTTGGCAGCCAGGTGGTGCAGGACGCCCTTGCCGGAGTGGTCGACCTGGAACTTGATGTTCTGGTACTGCGAAGTCTCCAATAGCCTGCGACATAATTCCATGTTCCCATGCTTGGCTGCCAGTACCAGTGGGCCCAGATTTTCTCTGTCAGGAACCGGCATGGCATCAGACCGCTCGATGAGGGCATAGGCGACTTGCTTATGGTCCCAATACGCCGCCAGAGCCAGAGGAGTCCGGCCCTGCACGTCAGTCAGGTCCAGACGGATCCCTGGCATCCGCAGCAGAGTTCTGACCGTGTCCAGCATCTGGTATGTCACAGCCAGATGGAGCGCCGTTGACCCGCTCTTGTCCTGTGCATTGATCTTGATTGTGGCCCCCTTGACCAGCTTCGGGATCATTTCCGACGGAACATGCGATACAAGATGGTGTAGAGTGGCTCGGCCTCGCTCGTCCGGTGCGTTCGGGTCAAAGAGCTTGTTACGCAAGAAAGCTCGGTAAATATCCCACTTGCCCTCGAGGATGACCGAGGCAACGTTGGAGCGCGGTGCCTCGCGAGGTAGATTCGGATCCGCTCCCAGGGCCAGCAGGAGCAGCACTGTCCTCTGCACGTCGCCATTCCCGCCAAATTCTGGGGCGTCTTGGTACAGGATCCGGCAGCAAGAATGGAGTGCACCACCTTGGCGATCGCTTCTTAGCCATCTTTCGTTAATGTCGTACCCGTGCTGTACAAACTCCCGCAGCAGCATCTCTCGGTGCGGCATGTCAATATCAGATGTGACCACCTGCAGAGGGGTCTGCCAGAACTTCCAATGTTTTGAGAACTCGGGGAGGGTGTACAGGCTTCCCGGCCCGCCGGCGTCTGCATACACAAGCCACAGATAATCTGTGTGTGGAAGTGACAGGATATGACGCTTGTGGAAATCACCAGCGTACGATAGAAAGGGGTACCTGCTTGTCAGTTCTATGCGCTCAAAAGTTAGCCATACTCATATTGTCTAGATGCAAAGCCCTGGGTTGGGGTGCTTGGGCTTGGAGACTTACCCTCGCGAGACGCTCCATCAAAGGCATTCTGCAGTATGTCCTGCAGCTTGAGATATTTCAGGCAGGCACGAGTAATCATCCGTTCAGCCCTGGTCAAATGGTTGGCCTTTTCCTTGGCCCACGAATCCAAAAGGTATTCCTTGAACGACAGATGAACAAATGTCACGGTGTCGTCGTCGAGCCGAGCAATCAGTTCAGGAATGTGCTTCTCGAGCAGATCGCCCACGCCCCGGTCGATGGGAATGTCATCAGCATTGTGAATCGGCGTGTCAGCTTGGGAGAACCCCAAAATTGTTCCAATCTCGACAGTGCTGAGCGGACGGGCTGCGGCTGCGAGGATGGCCAGTATGTCTCTGATCTGGTCACGCACTGACGGGTCGATCTGGTAGATGATATCGTAGAACGCAGACACCTTGTGCGGCGCCGAGCCGAACTTTGTCAGCTTTCTCCTGATGGTATCTTCATCCCACTCTGGGGAATTTCTAAAGTCGCCCCAGACCATGGCGGCGATCAGGAACGAGCCATCTGCTCTTTCGCACAGCTCGTCGACGATCTCTATGCGTTTCCTCGAGCTGGTGACTGTCGCGAATTCAGGCCGGTCCGCAGCGAATTGTTCGAGCGCATCCTGCAGGAACTTCTTGATACCCGGCCGCGTGTCGGCCTTTAGTATCCGCAGCTCGACGAGCGATGGGTGAGATCGAAGATTGGGTCGGCTCGAGACCAGGATCCGAACCCGGTGGGCTGGCTTGAAAGAATTGATGTAACTAAGGGTATATTTCATCAGCTCGAGTATGTCGTTGGCTGTCGAGTCGCCAAGCTCCTCGATCGCATCTATGATGATGAAAGCGTGCTTCATCGTGTCCATGGCCAGAACGCCACGCAGTGCCTGCCACAAGAGACCGGTCTCCAGGCTGATCTTCAGGCCGTGCGACGTGCGCTGCTCGAGGACATTCTTGACAATAGCCTGAGACGCTGGGTTCTTCTGGATGAGCTGATGCAGGATTGATCGCACAAGGGCGTCTTTGGGATAGGATGCCTCATCCCAGGAAGAGCAGAAGAAGGTAACGACGAGATAGTCTTGAGTGATCTGGAGACTGTTGCCGCCAGAGAGGACGGTTTCTGCTACATGTCGCGTGAGGACGCTCTTGCCAGAGCCAGCCGGTCCGGTCAGGAGGAGCACTGAAGATCTCTGAGACCTGGACCATGACTGGTACTTGGAATGCTCAAAGATCCAATTGCAGGTCTCTGGGTGTGGTCGTTGTGGGCGGAGCGCGGCCACCTTGTGATCGACGCAAAACAGCTTGTCAAGAAGGCCTTGCCCACCCAAAGAAGGACCGAGTCGCGATGCTAGCTCTCTGTTAGAACACAACTCTGCACTGGTAATTGATATGAGCTGTTGGCTGACCTTCTATTAATTGCTGAATTGTCGCCCACACCGGCTTGTACCTTTGCGACTGACGGGGCGAGACCTTGGCAATGTCCCTGTGATCAGCATTGATAGGTATACTCCGTTCATTCGGGAGCCCAAGAATGGCTGAAGGCGGCTCGACAATCTGCATAATAATATGAATAAACAATTGTGAGCATCCTCCCACACGAACTCTAAAGTCAATTCCCATCATGCCTGCAAACTCACCAGTGAGAATCCTGTGAGGGGTTTCTGTTCGTAGAAAGAAACAATGTTGATCTTTTTCAAGAGATCCTTTGCATCCCTTGAGATTTCCTCAAGCTCTTTGGATGATATCTCAAGCGTCCTGAGAAGCGACTTTCTCACGCCCAAGCCCAGAGTCACGGCGTTGATGATATTGGCCAGATGCTTGGCCTGCGTCGCGCTTCTGGATCCCCGGTGTGGAGTGCCCATGAACACTACTCCAGAGATGCTGTCTAGGATCCCCGGGTAGTCCTTGGCTTCGAGCGATGAGAGGACAATGGCCTGTTTGAAAATGATCCCTCCGAGGCTGTGGCAGACGAAGAACAAGGGTCTGGACGTCTCCAGCGCGTCCCGGCGCTCAATGCCCAGGCGTGTCAAGAGGTCCTTTGCGAAATCATTGACGCCCATCAGAGAGTTGCTGAACACATAGGAAGAGTCATAACCATAGGTCATGATGCGAGCCTCGGGGATGTAGTTCGGGAGAGAGTCTCTGAGCCACAGGTGGTGATCCTCGCTCTTATGATCCGTCCAGGTGTCAAACGCGGATCCGCCCAGCCCGTGTATGGCAATGATGCTGTCGAGAGGCTCTCGGGTCAACTCAGAAACCTTTTGTGGATGCGAGAGAGTGGCCAAACTCACTCGACGGTGCAGCTATCAGGACGATAGCGCTTTGGACGCAGCCGGAATAACCCGTGCTTCTCGCCATTCTTGGACGAGTCCTGATATTGACTCATCGTGAGTTGACCTTAAAAGGATGTTGGACAACCACGATGACTGATGCTTGGAACGGCAATAATTATTTCTGAACTTCACCAGGACAATAGCTTGGCCCATGCAAAGGAGGAAAACTGCAGGCAGGGCGCTTACGTGCTGTTATGTATCAACAAGTCACATCACGCTGCATTTATCGGCGGGGGCCTCAGCTGAGCCTCATCCATGAATGCGGCTGATGTCGGCAGTTTGGAGGCGTTGATAGTCTGTCTGGCCATAAGCCGCCAAGAAAACATATGCATGTTTAAGGCATGGCTTCTTATTTAGAGACATGTTGCCAACTGGGGCCTTCTTGACTGGTTGTCAGGCGAATAGAATGGGGTTGGGTCCTTACTGAAATTTGACCAAGATGCTTTCTCGTACCTTTGAATGGGCCTCTGTAAATACGTCTATCCGGATCCAACCTATGAAGCAAAATATTCTGAATTACTTTGCTTATGTTCCTCTTGGGAGTCACGAAGCCGATAGATATGGCCAGCAGCATAAAATTGGCAGATATTCTGCATACTTATTACCAGAAATTTCACCCTTCTTACCCTTGGTTGGAAGTTGTCGAGAGGATTATGGCCATTTACCTCTATTGGTAAATTATAAAACTGTATGCTTTGCTGGTTCCGATTTCACATTTAGTTAATAGAGGCAATGACTTCACGTAATTTTGTTTCCGTATTATATTGATCTCAATACACTTCAAGTTGATAATATTATTTTACATGATAACTCTATTAATGTATTATTAGTTTGTAGAGCATTTTTTGGTTTCTAGTATTATAATCTTTTAGAGGGCATGTTTCTCTCGCAAGGCTCAGGTACTAACTAGAACGTCTCGAAGACAATTCGAGGTTGTCCAACACTAATTGATGGCCCGGACACGGCCAGGGTGAGCCTGAAGCTATAAAAATCTAGCGTCACCCTATTGATCAACAGGAACAATACCCAAGAATACTGTCATATTAACCTGATTATCAACTTTTGAGCCTTCAAATACACACGACCCATACACAATTCAGAGACTAGAGCGTACTCGCTCTCTATATTTTGGAGGAACGAGGCATGATCTCCGGTGGCCCTAGGCAGGTCACCTAGAACGTGCCGAGGCTCAGGTCCACCCTCCGGCCGAGTCCTTTTTTCGTGATCCACCGCTAGGCATTGCCACCTAGGAGCTGCTAGGGATCAAGCTCTCGTTTATATAGAAGACTCTCAGTCTCAAAAGTATTGCCGACGCCTTCCCCGGATTTTGGATGTAGTAAATGTGTAAGGAGCTCCACTCATACGGTCTGGTCCACTTCAGTGTCACCAAACCCCCTCCTTCGTCCAGAAGAAAATTTCCTTACCCCCTCCTCTCAGGCGTGGATGTTGGTTGTCATATGTCCTTCCCAAGCATCACTCCTCCGTCACTGGTGATCACCAATCTCTCCCTTTTCACCGTGTACAGCTCACGATGCCCTCCCAGCCGCGCATCCTCATCGCCGGAGCTGGCATCGGCGGCCTGAGCACCGCCCTGGCCCTCCATGCCGCAGGCCACACAGACATCCATATCTTCGAAGCCGCCTCGACCCTCACGACCCTGGGCGTCGGCATCAACGTCCAGTCCTCTGCGGTTCTCATCCTGCGGAACCTGGGCTTACTCTCGGTGCTGGAGAAGACGGGCGTGGCGACCCAGGAGCTCAACTACTACAACAGACACGGCGACAGCATCATCAGCGAGCCGCGGGGCGAGTATGCTGGCTACGCGGTGCCGCAGTTCAGCATTCACCGCGGGGAGTTCCAGATGCTGCTGCTGGATGTGGTCAAGGAGCGGCTGGGGGCGGAGAGGGTGCACCTCGGCCATGCGCTGAGCGCCTGGGAGCAGGAGGAAGGAGGAGGAGGAGCGGGAGGCTCGATCACGGCGCACTTCGTCAGGCGCAGCAGCGGGCGATCCAATGGCGCAGTGAGGGGCGAGGCTGAGGCCGAGGAGGTCGAACTGGAGTGCCCGAGCATGACGGGCGCCGTGCTCATCGCGGCGGACGGCATCAACAGCACAGCACGAAAGGTGTTGTACCCGGACGAGGGGCCGCCGCGCTTCTCGGGGCGGATCTTGTGGCGCGGGTGTACGGTGCGGGACGAGTACCTGACGGGGGCGTCGATGATCTGGGCGGGGCACGCAGACCAGAAGTTCATCGCCTACCCGATAGGCAGGCGTCCTGGGAACAAGTCGCTCGTGAACTGGATCGCTGAGCTCCGGGTGCGCAAGGAGGGCGACCCTGACCTGACGCCGCCTCCCACGGACTGGACGAGGCCCGTGGAGAAGAGTGTCTTTCAGGGTCCGTTTGCAGGATGGACCTGTGGTGGCCTGAAGATGATGGAGGACCTGATCGAGCCTACAGAGAAGGTGTTCGAGTTCCCCATGTGCGACCGTGACCCAGTAGACAGGTGGACCTTTGGCCGCGTGACGCTGCTTGGTGATGCGGCGCATGCCATGTACCCCATCGGCTCCAACGGGGCAACGCAGGCCATCATCGATGCCGAGACGCTGGCACTCTGCATCTCTGAGAACCCAGAGGACCTCCCTGCGGCGCTGACCAAGTATGAGAAGACAAGGCTTCCGCCGACGGCCAAGATTGTCATGGCGAACCGGGCAAACGGCCCAGATCACGTCCTACAGCTGGCGGAGGAGAGGGCTCCGGATGGGTTCAAAAATGTGTATGATGTTATCCCCAAGGATGAGCTCGAGGGCATTGGCGCAACCTATAAAGCCGTTGCTGGTTTTGAGATGGAAAATGTCAATAAAAAGGCAAAGGAGACGGAGGGTTTGGCCGCCAGATGGAATTAATAACGACGGCAACATATCAAAACTTGGGGAAGGAAGAAGCGGCTACAGGGAGGGTTCTGCTACAGTAGGGTTAGCTTCACTAGAGTGCTTTCCTCAGCTACTCATCAACATTATGAAGAACAAATTGGCGGCGAATGGCATCTTCAGTATTGATTCGAATCAAGTGAGACGCTTCTGGCAGACAATAATTTACGAGTCTGAGGGACAAAGACAGTGCCCTGGGTATTCAATGCCCATCTTGGTAGGTCCAAACTGTCTGCTCCTCTTGCCTCTTCGCTCTGCTTCGGCTTTCTACAGGGTTCTTGCCGGATACCACACACCCACGAATCTGCAGACATGGCGTGCTCGCTGGAACTCAATTGCTCAACCCGCCCCCCCCGCGACACAGCCCTGGGCATAGGGGGAATAAGTAACACTCGATACACTGCCCTGCGTCGCCCCGCCTTTCGTGGGCAAGAGACAAGTCCTACAAGGCCTTGTCAATCATCTCACTCTTGGACACCTTGGTCAAGCAATGACGATGATCACCCGTCCCGCCTTTCCGGCCCCGCAGAGCGACTTGAAGATGGTCGTCGAGAGTCGAAACCGCGAGTGGCACTTCCATATCTACTTCCTGCTTCAGTCGCCCACTGAGAAGGCCGCAGCCTTGGCTATTCGTGATGCTGTTTTGAGGCTTCGACGGGACGGTCAGTTGTGACATGAGGGAGAGAGAGAAAGTCTCGAAAGAAAGGTCTTGGCCAAAGGAAGAAAGATCATTGGATGGCTAACAACTCCGCAGGCGCATTTGTGGCCGTTCCGCTGCAGACTGTCAATGAGTATCCGAGAGGACCACACCCAGCAGGAAGCTATGAGAGTAAGTGCTCACAACTGAGACAGGCTGTACAAACAGCCTGTATGACCTCTCGATCTGGTATCTAAAAAAAAGGCCTCAAACACAGTCTGGGTGCCGGACTCATCCTTCAGCGACGTCTTCTTCTATCTAGCGACCAACCGCGGAAATCTCAGGTGCGTCCTTCGTCATTATTATCTAGTGATAGGCCCCTGCGCGGCGTCCCTTCAGAAGCCAAATGGTGCCTTCGAGTCTTGTTTCACAGGCCTCGAGCAAGTGAACAGTGTCCATTGTCGACACTTGGACAAATTAGTTCCATCTCTGATCTTCGCATCCAGTGTCCTGGTACACCCCCTGACCGCAGACCAACGCCGCGACCACGAGTTCCGCCACGGCTGGATGGGCACCCCCTGGCCTCTCTTCCTGGACATTCTGCCCAGCGACGGCGACATCCCCTCCAGTATCCCGAGCTGGGCCTTGGCTGGTCCACGCAGCCGGACAAGGAGATCTCGCTTGACGAGAGGCGCAAGAGAGGTGCTGAGGTGGAGGCTCTGCTGGCTGACGATCCGGAAGCTGCTCCTGCGCCTGAACACTAGGGGGCTACTGTGCAGGACTTCATCGGCAGGGCGTGTTATTTCTGGAACATGGATCCTGCCGTTGCATGAGAACTGAAGGGGAGCTGACACGGGGCGGAGGCGAGATATGATTCACAAAACGTGGTCTCTGGGTTTGGACCTTAGCAAGAGTGACCGCAAGATGATGAGGAAATTCAGGAGTTATGGAAATACGGAATGCCATCTACGTAAAACGCCATTCCCGCCAGAACCTGAATTCTATCTGATTTTCCCATTTTGTTTACTCTACCTGTGGCAGCTAGCTAAACTTGCCCGACGGTCCCTGTGGGATAGAACCTATCCCATATAATCAGCATGGACTACCGTTCCAGAGCATCGGCCAAACCCGCTCGCGCCGAATTTCGCCTTTTCTGATCCGCCGACATTGATCAGGATTGCCCCTCCAGATCCAGTGGTACTTGTGTGTCTCAAGAGGTATTTGACAGACCTAGACCAGAAAACCCCAAGAAGAGCAGACCCGAAAACAAGTGCACCACCCAGTAAAGACGCCTGCCTATCCATCCCAGAAAAACCCTTGATTTCCGCCCTCTATCAGTCCAAATCACTCCAGTCCGCCGGCTTGAGTCGAGAGTTGCAAAACAGGAAGGTTAGGGCCTACGCCGATTGCGGCTGCCCCCTGAACGATTGCTGCTTATGTCGTTGATCAAAGAAGTTTGGGTTGATGTTGGTGTGAATTGTGAGTTCCTCAGGGCATGAGACCTCCCCCACCTCCCCCAACGAGGCCTTCGCTATGCAGTCGTAGAATGCGAGAACAAGGAGGATATACAAATGGTGTCAAAATCGCAGCCGCTAGGTGCAAGCTGTTGTTCATTGGGCCGGGGGTTGGTAGTTGAGCGGACGCCTAGATTCCTAAGGTAAGCTTGTGTTGCGCATAAACCCAGGGGAAGAGTCGATCAGGTCAGAACGTACTTGAAGAGCAGAATGTGCGGCTCGGGCTCGTGGACCTCGTAGTGCTCCCAACCGAGACTCTGGTAGCAAACATTAGCAATCCGTCCAATGTTCTCGGCGCGGGCCCACTAGATTCTCTGGGGTGTCTTGTTGTCGCGTTGGACGCGTTCGTACCTGGGTTATGCCCATTGACCGCCATTCGTCTTCCCACAACAACTTCAGGGTTCCTTTGGAGGAGTCGAAATACTCCTTGGGTATGATCTTGAGCATGGCCTTGGGCAGCTGGACGTGTCGGTATTCGAACTCGTTGTCGGAGTAACTGCACGAAAAAGGTCTGTAAGCGAGGGGCGCGGGTGGAGGCGCAAAGGGGACTGATCAAATCTATCACGCGACATACCGAGAAGAGTAGTGGATGGCCTCGAGGAACTCCTCCAGACGGGCGCGCTCGCTATCGGTCACGGCGCGAGGCTTTGCGTTGCGACGCGACGTGTCGATGCCCATGTCATAGCTTGGCGAAGACATTATGGGGGGGCAGTCTGGTCTCTGTTGCTTTGCTGCAAATGCGAAGAATGAGGGGAGTGCAGTCGCGTCTGTCCGAAAATGAACAGAAGATCTGTGTGCCCTTGGAAAAGAAAGGCAATCTCTTTTCTCTCTGGAGTAGAACGAAGGGACCGAGACCAAGGCTGACGAGGTATTGGGAAAAGAAAGTAACGGCCGGTGAGTAGTGGTGGTGGTGGTGGGTGTCGGTTGGTGATGAGGTCAGGCTCGAGTCGAGAATTGTTTACGACAACAAATAAAGTTGGGTTGGGCTCAAGGCAGGCGAACGGGGATTGCTTGAGGGGCGACCTTGCAGTGACCTGTAGTACGGAGTACAGCCGAGGAGGTGGTGGGGTCAAGGCTAGCCCTTTTCTTTACAGGGCGGGTTTTTATCTTCTTGGGGGTCGGGGTGCTTTGGCGGGGGTGATTCGGAACGTACAGTACAGGACGTTCCAGCAGCCTCTTGGAACTGAGTAGATCAGCTGACCCATCATGACTTTCTGCATTTGCATTGTGTCGATGCCTCAGGCGATTGTCTAGAAGTCAAGCGATCAGCCAGCTATTATCTAGAGAAAGGCAAGCCTGGTCTATTGTCAATTGATACAATAGTACAGGGCAGGTGGGTGGTGCCAGGCCTGGTGTGCCACTGTGCCAGCCGGTGAACACTGGATTCAGTGAAGGTTGCCCCCTGGGCGAGAAATCGATCTCACTGCGAGCCCAGTGACAGCGCGCTGCTAGCCCGTCAGTGGCAGAGAGGGGCCTGCATCTCCACCCACTACTACACACTGCAGCATTCCCGCGATTCGGCTCTCCAACCGCAAAGTCCAAGGTCGCGTCGCCTTGTCCGCACCACCGCCAAGTCAGGACCACAACCACGAGGCGCCACCCGTCTCTAGGCCTACAGCCCCTCCAATTTTCACAGCTGGCCAGCCAGGACGCGGCTCAGACCTCGACTGCCTGCCAGTCTATCCACCATGGATCACAAGCGCAAGGCCAGCTCCTCCTCGAGGGGAGGGGGCCTGCCGCAGATAATGATCATCCTCCGGCGAAGAGGAGAAAGCTGCCGTCGGTAAGTTGTCTCCGTTGTGTTCTCCGCTGCTGCAACAATCCAGCTTGTCTCCTGTGGGCGGTGGAGTCGCGGATGTGGTCAAGTTCAGGTCCGAGCCGGGTTGGCGGTGCGCATGGCATGGGCTGGAGGAAAAAGATGCAGTGCCGTTGCAGGCATGACTCCGGCATGTCCCAGTGCCAGCTCGCGCGCCCAGGCGCGTCCCGAGCTCGAGCTCCATTTCTTCCTCCGTCAAGCCTAGACAGGGCATAGCACAGCTTCGAACCTGCGCCGATGACATCTGCATCCCGCCGATCATGACTTAGCCCGTCGCAAAAAGAACGCCAAGGTCAATGAACCAACGGGGCTGCTTAAAATTCGAGGCGGAACACTACCTGCAAACTAGAGACTAACCAACATGACCTTCGAAATAGGACTTCCCCGACCTGATGAAGGGTGAATCCCCGAATCAACCTCTGCACACGGTCTTCAGTTCCTCGATGTAATACGACGAACATCCAACAAGCAGTATGTTACCCTCTCTCCCGTCTTCCCGTAGCACCGCCATGGACAGGGCGCGCCAAAGTGCCCGTCTTGAAAGTGCGCTCCATCCGCTTGCGTCCGCCATGACTCGATTCTCAAAACACAATGTCTTCCACCTCCGCATCTGAATCCCTTCGCGACCTATCCCTTTTCTTCTATTAACGGCTTCTTTCTTCTTCTCTCTTGAGCAGTCGGCGTGTTATTGCCGGCTCTTTCGAATACCTACTGCCAAGGGAGGGCAACGAGAAGTACTACAGCAAGATCCCTATGCCCATCTCCCTCCGGGTCATCGAGCGCAAACTACACCGAGAAGAGTTCGAGAACCTGTCGGAGCTGGAGAGCTGGATGAAGCGCATGGTCGTGAACGCAAAAGAATACTACCCAAAGAGCTCCACCACTTTCAACAACGCTGAGCAGATCAGAAAGGCGGCGAGCAGCTGGATGGTCAAATTCAACCCGGCCTACAAGAAGGACCCCAATTACGCCGTAACCCCGATACCTATACCCTCCGACTACGACGTCGACGCCGAACTCGCCGTGGAAGACATGCCTCCAGAGGTGGCTGCTAAAGAGATGCCGGAACGCCCGCCACGGCGCGGGCGCCGGACAGAGGAAGCAGTTGAAGATGATGCAGAAGGCGAGGACGAGGACGAGGACGAGGACATGCCCGACGCGGATGCCGACGACGATGCCGACGAGAATGCCGACGAGAACGCCGAGGATGATGCTGCTGAGGAAGAGGCTGAAGAGGCCGAGGCAGACACAGGCCGGGCCTCTGGTCCCCGGATTGTCCTGAAGCGACGAGGAGCGCGCTCTCAAGAGGCCGAGAAGACACCTTCGGCGGCTGGCGAGGACAAAGAAGAGAATCCCCGGGACTCTGAGTCGGCGTATCAGGGGCTGAGCTTCCAGGAGGCGCAAGAAAAGATAATCGACACCTTGATGGGGCGTCAAGATGGGGAGTATGTCTGGCTGCTCGGCAGAGCCTGCCTGCCCCTCCCTCAAAGGAAGATGGAACTGACAATGCAGCAGGGACGAGTGGCCATACTTTGAGCCTTTCATCAACCTACCTGACAAGTCTTTGAAAGACTACTACCAGCTCATTGAAGACCCAATGTCTTTGAAAAAGCTGTGGCGAGCTGTCAAAGGCATGCACGGCCGAGGGGGCGCAACAGGAATAAGTCATTTCAAGAGCTGGGCCGCCATGGAAGAGAGGGCCAGTTTGCTCTGGAACAATGCCTTCTACTACAATGAAGAGGGCAGCGAGATCTCGGAACTGGCCGCGGAGCTCAGGGTAAGCCACCATCTCCCTTCCATATCAGGGCTTCCCCCTCTCTAACCTCTATCAGGATGCCTTCTTTGAGCAGCTGAACGCAGCGAAGGCATGTGTAGAGGAGCCTCCCCAGCCGAAGATCAAGCTCCGCGCACCTTCCGCTCAGACTCCTGCCGCCGGTCCCGGGAAGCCAAAGCGCATCACAATCCACGTTGGTGGTGGCAGAGAGGACTCTGGGGGTCGCCAGCATCACAAGCAGGCCCGTCTGGTGACTCGGCAGTGGCGCAGCCTGCTGTGAATGGTGCCGTCGCAAAACCACCTCCCACCGCCACGTCCTTGCCTACTCCTGCCGCTGGTGCTCCTGCGACTCCAACGATGGCTGTAAAACGTGAGGATTCAGCCCGCCAGTCTCCTGCCGTCCCTCCTCAGGTCAACAACAGCTACAGCTCAAGCACCTTCCGGCCTGTCACGACGCCAGTCAACGGTCAAGCCCAACCACAACAGCACGGCATGCCAAATGGCAATGCACCACCAGCACCACCACCTGTGCCGCAGCTACCTCCTAGGCCGTTGTACGAATTGAAATATCGAGGCCCGGGCACGAGTAAGTCCACGTTGATCAAAATTTGTCATGCGTGTTTGTCTGTGTGTGTGAGTGTGGTTCTGATCTTGTTGCAGACGTCAAAGATGCCCTCTTGACCAACCTCTGCATCCGTACGCTGGAGGAAGATGACGACAGGCGCTTCTCCTTCAATGTTCCTGCCCACCCCAAGCTTCTCCAGCAGTCGCTCACGGTCACCCTGGGCCCCACGCAGTGGAAACTACAGCTCCTGCCCCGCATCTCGCCAGCACTCGAGGAGCAGCAGCGGGCCTACAAGATGTACATTCTGGTCAATGGTCAGATACTCGCCCGCGGAGTGCCCAACCCCCGGGATCCGCCTCCTAACGGAGAGGCCGTGTACAATGCGACCTTACATGCGGGAGTCAACACCATCGCGCTGCATATGATTGCAGCGCTGCCCAAGGGTGAGACCCTGCCGAACGGCTCAGATGCTGTGATGGAGAAGATCACAATCTTGGCGAACGTGACAACGCAGTAGAACTGCGATATTTGGTCAAAGGGCGAATGCATCCACTGCTGTGAGTTTGTAAGTCAGGATCTGAGTTTTGAAGGAGACCGGGATGAGCTCTAGGCCCCTGTTTTCTTCTGTTCGACCAAGTCTCCAGACGTCATTTTTTTTTCTGGGTAGCCACTTTGTACATTTGATAATGTGTGGGAACGGGTTTTGGGGGGTGGCCGTGTCAACAAGGAGGTGGATACTTGTTCACGGTGATTGGTGACTGCAGTTTCAGGTACAGCATTGGACATTACGCTGCACAGATATTATGGGAGTATGATCAGGAGAATACCTATTCTGTAAGCAAGGGAGGATGAGGGGATAGCTATTATGGCAGGCAGTGTGTTTCATACGGCCTCGCTGGTGTACACATTCCAGAATGTTTCATCACGAGATGGTGCCCCCGACGGAGCGACTCAATCGACGGGCAGACCAATACCATAAAAGTAGTGTAATTGAAGTCTATCGATATTTTGTAGATCACGAGGTTGTCTGTTGTGCAAGGCGCAATTCGCGGGTTGTTGTGCCGGGGTACTTATTTCGAGTAGGTAGCAGTACTCCGTCCTAAGTACCACCTATCAAAGTACTTTAGTACTTATGGTATGCACTGTGCCATTGCTAATGCGAGGGCCCCGATAAGATAAGCAGCAGCCAGGATTGAACGGACTACCCTGATGCCCGTGCACGGCGAGTTCAAAAAAATCTGCTCCCAGCCGCTTGAGTTGCCCCACGTTTTTTTTTTTTTTTTTTTGCGAGCGACTCAAAATCCCATCGGCGGCCAGCCTTAGAAAGAAAAACCACTTCTAACCCGTCGCAGCCCTTTCTCTCCTCCTTCCTGCCGTCAACCCTCCCCAACCACCTTTCCATTTCCTTCTCCTCCCCCAGATTCCATTCAGACCACATTCAAAATGGCCGATGAAGTCTACGACGGTGCCATTGGCATTGATCTGGGTATGTTCTCACATCGTCCCCGCGTCGGCGCAGCGTCTTCTTGTTGTGCGGCGAGAAATACTGTCGTCGTCCTCGCGCTACAGAGTTTGCAAAAAACAGAGTCGCTGACCTCCCTTCTCCCTCACAACAGGTACCACCTACTCCTGCGTGGCCACCTACGAGGGCAACAATGTCGAGATCATCGCCAACGAGCAGGGTTCCTTCACCACCCCTTCGTTCGTCTCCTTCACCGAGCAGGAGCGGTTAATCGGTGAGGCTGCCAAGAACCAGGCGGCCATGAACCCCGTCAACACCGTCTTCGATGTCAAGTAGGTTGCATTCCGGGCAATCCATCGCCCTCTCCTCTCTCGCGCGCGCGTCAACACAAGGAGTACAATTTCTGACGACAGCATGCTGCAGGCGTCTGATCGGTCGCCGCTTCGATGACCCCACCGTCAAGAAGGACATGGAGTCCTGGCCCTTCAAGGTCGTTGACGACGAGGGCAACCCCAAGGTTCAGGTCGAGTACCTGGGCGAGACCAAGCAGTTCTCCCCTCAGGAGATCTCTGCCATGGTCCTTATCAAGGTATGTCCCACTTTGTGCTTCTGTGGCGATGGCTTGCAGGGACAGGCGCTGATGATTTTTTTCCTTTCCCCGCCAAACAGATGAAGGAGATTGCCGAGACCAAGCTGGGCAAGAAGGTCGAGAAGGCCGTCATCACCGTCCCTGCCTACTTCAACGACAACCAGCGTCAGGCCACCAAGGATGCTGGATCCATCTCTGGCCTCAACGTCCTCCGTATCATCAACGAGCCCACCGCTGCTGCCATCGCCTACGGTCTTGGCTCCAACAAGTCCAACAAGGAGCGCAACGTCCTGATCTACGATCTGGGCGGTGGTACCTTCGATGTGTCCCTGCTGAACATCCAGGGTGGTGTCTTCACCGTCAAGGCCACTGCCGGTGACACTCACCTGGGTGGTCAGGACTTTGACACCAACCTGCTGGACCACTGCAAGAAGGAGTTCTCTCGCAAGACCAAGAAGGACCTGTCCGGCGATGCCCGTGCCCTCCGCCGTCTCCGCACTGCTTGCGAGCGTGCCAAGCGTACCCTGTCCAGCGGTGCCCAGGCCACCATTGAGATCGACTCTCTCTTTGACGGCGAGGACTTCAACATGCAGATCACCCGTGCCCGTTTCGAGGACCTCAACGCCAAGGCCTTCACCGGCACCCTCGACCCCGTCACCCAGGTTCTCAAGGATGCCAACATCGAGAAGTCTGGGGTCGACGAGATCGTCCTCGTCGGTGGCTCCACCCGTATCCCCAAGATCCAGAAGCTCCTGAGCGACTACTTCGACGGCAAGAAGCTCGAGAAGTCCATCAACCCCGATGAGGCCGTCGCCTACGGTGCTGCCGTCCAGGCCGGTATCCTCTCCGGCAAGGCCACCTCTGCCGACACCTCCGACCTCCTCCTGCTGGACGTCGTCCCCCTGTCCCTTGGTGTTGCCATGGAGGGTAACATCTTTGCTCCCGTCGTTGCTCGCGGACAGACAGTGCCTACCCTGAAAAAGAGGTTAGTGAATTTCATGCCCATCCCTATTTCTTCAAATTTCATTCCTCCCCCTCAGTCGTATGTCTCCACACCAAAATGTGCTGGACAAGTGTTGCTAGACACGGTCATGTCGATGTTGGAAGGAGGGTACCGGCCTACCTTCGTCGACGGAGGCTTGGAACCTTTCATATGAGTTTCAAAGGTTTCTTGAAGCTTTTTATAGCAAAGGAACAAAAAAATTGACCATGGACTGACACAACACCACCGCTTAGGACTTTCACCACTGTTGCCGACAACCAGCAGACCGTCCAGTTCCCCCGTCTTCCAGGGTGAGCGTGTCAACTGCGAGGACAACACCTCTCTGGGTGAATTCACCCTGGCCCCTATCCCACCCATGAAGGCTGGCGAGGCCGTCCTCGAGGTCGTCTTCGAGGTCGACGTCAACGGTATCCTGAAGGTCACGGCCACCGAGAAGACCTCGGGCCGCAGCGCCAACATCACCATCTCCAACTCTGTCGGCAAGCTCTCGAGCTCCGAGATCGAGAACATGATCAGCGACGCTGAGAAGTTCAAGTCCAACGACGAGGCCTTCAGCAAGCGCTTCGAGGCCAAGCAGCAGCTTGAGTCCTACGTCAGCCGTGTCGAGGATATCATCTCCGACCCGACCCTGTCCCTGAAGCTGAAGCGCGGCCAGAAGGAGAAGATCGAGCAGACCCTGAGCGAGGCCATGTCCCAGCTCGAGCTCGAGGACTCCAGCGCCGACGACCTGAAGAAGAAGGAGCTGGCCCTCAAGAGGCTCGTGACCAAGGCCATGTCCTCCCGATAAGCGTCTCGCAGCCATGCTCCGCTCTCGCTCTTTTCGTACCAAGACACATCATCATCAAGTCTTGGTTCCACTGTACGACACCTCACGATACCATGACGGGGGAGTGAAAAGAGGGGAAAGTTGGGTTATCACTTCCTCGGGTGAAAAAGAAAAAGCAACTAACAAGACGGTCCACATCTTGCACTTTTGGGGGGATGGTCTTGAGGGGAGGCAGTTGAAAACGGAAAAGGTCCTGCACGGTTGAAAAGGCAATTCTTGCACATCTTCTTTCCACATCATCGCTTCCTCGCCTCAGGGGATGCAGTCTAATTTACCCAGCAGACAGACTGTGAGGGTAATGACGCTGATCAAACCTGCGGTCGAGGTGCGAGGTACTGCAATAGTCACCTCCATTTATCTCTTTTGTTTTGTTCCGGGGAGGGCGGTGCTATTGCACTCACTCTTTATGACGATGTTGCTCAAGCAACTACAAGTAGACTTGGGTTGAACAGGCTACTAAAATTGAATGGTACACCGATTTGATTAAACCTTGAAAAGTCCATTGCATCTGTAAATTGTGAGCTCTGCAATCATGGTTAGAAACGATCATTTGTATAGCTCTCACTCTCTGTGGTCATCTACCGTAGGTGCATACTGCCAGCTTAGTCAGCCGATGAGGTACAGTGTGGACGTCAACCACTCCTTCCGCTGAGGAGGCACCACGCTCGCTTCAACCACCACAAGCTTCTCTCATGAGAGCTCTCAGGACGGAGACCTCTACCTCTCAAAACGACCAAACTCTGCAACATGACTGCGCATCAGACTTTCGACTACTTCTTCGACCTCCCAGGAGAGCTGCGGGAACAGATCCTCGGCTATCTGCTCATCAAAAGCCAGGGCATCGCGCTCGGCCGGATACCCTGTATAATGGATACGCTCTTGGCAGATGAAGCCTACGAGTCTCCCGAGCAGGATGAGGCACCTGCATGGCCCCTCAACTACTTCCTCGTCAGCCAGACCTTCAACAAAGAGGCCGCGTCCATCTTCTTCCGCGAGAATGCCTTCCACATAGTCTCCACCGGGCGAAAGTATGAACCGATTCCGGAACACCTGCTTGGCAAACCAGAACCTACACTCGATAGGAGACGCAGGCCGCGGTTCACCCCCTCAGCAGGCGAGACTGTGCTCAACACGCCCGAGTACGTCCGCTCGCGCCGGCAGATCCGCAAGGTCGTGCTCTACATCCAGCGGCCGCGGGGGTCCCTCGAGATTGACATCTTCGACCCGCTCCAGGACATGATCCTCGCGGGCGGGCTCACGAGCCTGGACGTCAGGATCAGCTGGCGCAACCCGAGAAAGACAAAGAATCTGCTCTGGTGCCCTCCGATGCGGTCGCTGTACCGCCTGCTGAGCGATCCAGACCTGAACGACGTGAGGCTAAAGGTGCTTGCGAGAGCTCACGATCGGTCGTGGTGTTGCTTTCATGACGGCGGGGGCGAGGGGTGTGAGCCCTGCAGGGCGAAAAAGATCGAGATGTCTGGCGACCTAGACGGGTGGGTTGATATTGATGTCGAAAGGCTGATCGAAACACACCGCGGACCGGGCGACCAGCCGAAGATCTTCAAAGTTGGCTGATGGGTTATGAGTACACCCAAGAGTCGAGAGCATCAGATCCACAATCCTCATCCTGGCTGGCTCAACACAAAGTCAACGACATTCTTTCAATAAGCAAAAAGGTGTGTTTGATCAGAGCTAGCAGTGCGTGGTCGCGAGGTATTACTGTGCCGCTTGTCACGGGCCACAGCAACTGCCACCAACAGACTATACTTGGCTGAGTTCAGTAAATCAAATCGCCATGTCTGTCACCCCCTATTGAGGTAAATACCGCTTATCAAAGTAGAATGACTGACTTGAATTAAAAAGCAGAATTCAGCTTGGTTTTCCTCATTCGACTGACCACAAATCACTGGTCATGCCATATTCTGCACCAGCTGCACTTCCTCGACGGGGTCAGCATAGAAGGTGGGGTTTGCCATAATTGGCTCTGTTGGCAAGGCAATAGGTTCCTGGTAGCTGACTGTTCAGGATCTTCTTTTCACACTTCTCTTGTTTTCATGGCATGGCCTGGGTATTCCCAAGAGAGTTTTCATCATGTGGACAACTGTTGCTGGATGTGGGCAGTCAGTGTGTCTTTATTCTCCACATTTCCACTCTGTTTGTGACAACATGTTATGTGAGCTCCACAGAAGTCTCTTCGGGTTCCAATGACTGTTGATATTGGATGCAGCAGCACTCTTGATGCATCATCTTTAAATGTCCACAGCTGCAACGGACAGTGACTACTACACTACTACCATTCGAATGCAAGCTTTTGTCTCTCTCCACATCTCAATCACCTGTGGCTTAACCCTGTCCAGTCCTACTATAAATACAGCTCCGAGCTCTCTTCCAACTGTCCTCCAAAATTCTCCTCTCACCACCACCATCATCTCCTCCAGACCGACAGAAAGACAACCCATAATCGAGGGGTCTCGAATATTGGGGAAATGTCTGAAGAAGGGGGCACTTGGGAGACACGCCTCCCAGATATCTCTCCCCGATGCCTTCGTTCGGCTGATATATGAGGAGGATCTGGGACTCCGACAGGGCACTTGGGAAAACCAGGCTCAATGCGCTATGGGATCCAGATACACAAGAGGCTTCCTTCTGGCCTCGCTCAGCCGCGAGGATCTGTCGACAGGACCATGGACTTCTAAGTCGTCACCGGGACCGACTTCAACCGATGCTGGCTCTGCTCCTCTATCTCGAGCATTATATCTCGAGCGGTTGATTCAGACGCCCACTGTATCTCGAGCGATGACGCCACGCGGATCCCATCTTGAACAGTTTGGGACCCCAGTATGGCTCGGGCGAAGTGGTTCGCATGATTTCCCGGCTGGTGGAATCCTTCCAGCTCTATGATCGCCTGCAACGCAGCTATACTCTCAGACGGCGTTGTGACGTGTCCGCCATCACGTACTATTGTGCCCTGCTTCGTGGCTCTCTCTGTCCTATTCGACAGTCGAGTGGTGGATATCATGACGAACGTGGCGAATCTGCTCCAAGACTCCTCTGCTACTATCTCAACACCCAAAGAGCTCTGAAAGACCTGCGCTATGGCTCGTCCTGTGGCCTCTTCCAATAATGGGTTTTCCACGATCGCAGCTCGGCAAAGAAAAGCACGATGGGTCATCTGATGGAGCACAACCCGCGTGGCTGGAGAAGGAAAATATCGACTGGACCGCATGGACTAATGTCCACAGACAGCCCCGACTCTTCACCTTCTGTCTTGGCCCAAATCGGCCCACGCCCTCAATCGACGAGCCCGATCCAGTGGAGCACTGGCGACTCCTACCTTGACACAACCCGTATCTCGTGGATGGTCTTGCATATACGCTGGGCGAATATGTGGAGAAGTGTAAGAATTGCCTGGCCGTTGCCCCCAGTATGAAAATGCCGACTTCAGGTGTAACGGCATGCCTCAAAGGTTTCCATTCATGCTGCTATATTGGCAGGGCTGGCAGGGCTCTGCGAGTTCTCCTGCGCCTCTGATGGCTTCTCAGCAGTCGAGCGCGTTCCCCAACCAGCATGGTGGGGGCTCTCCTTCTACCAAAAGGCACGGTATTATATTGATTCCTCTCCTCCTTCTTCTTTCCCTAGCTCATGGCCGCCGATAGCACTATGATACACCCTCGAGAGCCTGAGGCTGACTTTACAAACTCTGAAAAGCCCGGAAAGGAACTTTATAGCGAGCAGGACACGCGAATTTGAAGGCAAGCCTAACGAGGCGGCGATGAAGGCCTGATTCCAGCTGGACATTCTCAAGACCCTTCATGGAGCAACCCGACCAGCCACTCCTCGAACTCTTGCTGAGAGCCGACTCGGAAGCATTTCAAGGGCGGTCGATCAAGTCACAGAGGCTGTACTGGCGTCTGCACCGCCGCAGAATCATGTGGCCTGGGCCTATCTGTACAATGGAGCTCACAAACCGTGCTTTTTGGTCTCTTGGCACGTCGAGCTGCGAGCTTCGGAAGATGGACATCGAGACCACGGCAACGCACACTCCCTCGTGTTCTTGGGCGACAGGTGCATTAATTAGCTCCAGCACGCTGCCCATATTGGAGGCGTCTTGTGAGAGATGATGCGATCACTGCCCAGGTGGGCAAGCGATCGCACAGAATCACTATCGAAGGCCATATCTTATCGGACACAGTCGTTCTTCGGGATGTGTCCATGTTACCAAACTGCCTTCGAGGTCGTCAGGCAACTCCTCTGCTTCTACCGCCACCACAATATGCCGTTGGAACTCTGGGCCACGATGAAAGTTTGGGTGGTTTGGGTGCTATTATTCGAGATGCGTCAGGAGCCGACGAAAGCGAGGGCACCTCAGAGACCGAAACGAAAATCATGTCCTGCATGTGCTGCCCATCTTCGCATCCTAATGTCATTCGCACGAAAGCCGAGATCAGCATCAAGCCTGTCATATTTCTGGGTGGCAAGTTCCAAAATAGTCGCTACCATCCTCCTCCGCATCAAGATCCACCTATTCCTCCTCAGCAATGCTTCGGGCCCCGAATGGTGATGACGGCAACAAACACAACTCATCCATCACTGACCAGAACAAAAAAATGCTTCTGTACGTTCCTCAGTCTTGCTTACGAAATCTTGTTATCGTGCTAACACATCGCCAGGGTGCTGCGTTTTCTATGCGAACAAGAGGAGGATAATGTTGCTATAATATTGGAAATGAAGTCTCAAGGGCATGAGCATATTCTATCAACCATAGATTCCCAACCTAACAATCAAACTCAATGGTCATTCTAATTTCTTCACATAGAGAGCCTTTGGATGGCCTCTCTGATTCAAGCATTCCACCACTTGTATCTCGCTGGAGACTGCTCGATGTCCGCTGTGTTGAATTCCGTCGCTCCTTGCGAGCTTTTATAGGATTTTTTTGGGAACAGATCTTGAACGTGTTTTGTTGTGATCTCCTCGTTGTTCACGGCCAAAGAATCTGCTTCTGTTCAATGGTCTAGAAGATGACGGGTCTCCTCTAGAGATGGGCTTCCAAATTGGAAGGCAGCGACAAGACACAATGTTGGATTCCCGCAAGCCACACTCGACTGAGTACGTATGACAGGATGGCCCTCAGAGCGAGGCATGACACGCTGATGACGCTTTTCGGCTGCAGAGGGGATTTTCGGCGACCACAGCAGGAAAGCCCCGGCTGAAGGATGACTCGCACATCCGATAACATGGCTGCTCCCAGGACGAGACTCGTATACATTAAACAGGTAATATAAAATGTACATGACACTATAGTCCCAAGTGCGACAGCGTAAAGCCCCATGGAGGATATCGTTTGTATGCTGGTCTTCGGTCCATAACAACTTGGGCTTCTTTGCCTAACACCTTGACGCTTACCTCCTACCTACTGTACTTCTTACCCAGAATATGAACAAACTAGACGGAATCTCTCTACAGAGAAGAGCCTTGCCCCCCCTCCTCCCCTCCCCTCCCCCCGGCGGAAAAAAAAGAAGAATAATCATAGAAGACGCACCCAAAAAGGGTTAATTAATTAATCCACTCTCGAAACGTCCGAGCACCGCGGAGCGGTCCGGAGACAGCCCTGTGAAGATTGCTCCGCCTGCAGCGACGGCGTCTTGGCGACGAGGGTGATCTCCATCTCATCTCATCTGTATTTACCGGTCCCGGCAGTGTGCCTGGGAATGTTGCTATTGTTGGGCGGGAGCGGGAGAGAGTTGAGAGAGAGCCAAGAGGCCAAGAAGTCTGGCGAGAGAGGCTCGTGCTGACCCGTATCATCGAGAACAAGGGGCACCGAGTCTACAGAAAAAGGAGGGAAGCGGGGAGTATTGGACGATCTTCTCGTGTCTCAGTCTCACTCAGCCCTCCTTCCCCGCCCCATTTACAACGTGGCTTGCTTTGGCCCCGACGCCTTCGGATCTAAGGGACAAAACCAAGTTCCGTGGAAGAGAAGGAATTTGTGAAGCGCAGATGGCGAGAGAGGTGTGTGTGTGTCTGTGTGTATGTGTTTGGGCGACCGCCCGCGCGGAGGTAGTTTCGTCCCTCGGCGCCGGGCGGTAATCTCGTACCTCCGCCCGCCCGGCGCCCAGAACAATTGCACAGTAAGCAGCCACCTGCATACATACTTAGTAGTGTGATAGTGTAGTACATTGAACCAAAAACACAAAACTTTGTCTCCAAATATGCAGCAGCAGCAGCAGCAGCGGCAGCAGTAGCAGCAGAAACAATCCACCCCTGCCACCCCCGGACGGCGACCCCCGGCCGTAGCACCCGAGGGCTGCGCTGCACGCGTGATTCCAGAATGTCCCCTCCATCCTCCCGCTCTCCTCATGTTATCACACCAACCAACCTTGGCTTTGTTTTTTTTTTTTTTTTTAGGAAGGTCCACCCTATGGAACATGCAGAACGAGGATCAGCATGGGGTGAGGCGGCCTCTTAGGATCGCACTACAAACGCACCGTACTCTGGCGTGGTGACATGCAAGACTGATGCCAGGGCAAAAGGGCAAGCAAGCAGGACCTGTGTAGTACACGTGTATGTGTGTGTGTTGTATGTGAGACAACGTGATGATGATCTTCATCTCTTCTTGGTACGACGCAACCTCGAGATTCGAAGATGGTTTGAGGCAAGAGAGACAAGTGGCGACCGTGCGGGCCAAAGAGTGTCTTGGCCGTGCTCCTATCAGGGGGAGGAGATAGGGGGTGATGTGCAACGCTGCCCTCTCACAGACCAAGACCTTGGCAGGAGAAAACAAAATGGTCACCTCGTTTCGTTGCGCAAAGACCTGGCTACTGCTGTAGGCTGCTCGTGTCTGGCGTATCCCGTCGTGGAAGGTGGGAAACGTGGCATGCAACCGTCTTATCTGCGGTGCACATGCGCATCCAAGCATGCAATGCATTGTGACCTTTTGTGCTTTGATTGGTGAACCTTTGTCCGTGGAGAGTATGTTCTGGTCTCAGAGAGGATGGGTAGATCACCATTCAGTTGTTTGCTGCTGTTGCTGCTGCTGCCCGTAATATCCTTTTTATCTATTGAGTATTCCGCTAGCGATGGTGGGAAAATATGAGCATAATCCGAAAATGTCCCGTCGTCACCTACTGTGGCTTTAGGGAATTTGGAAAAACAAGACGTTGAGGATAGGCTCATTTCCTAACTAATGAACTAACTACGACAAAATGCCCAGTAGTAAAGTCATGACGGGTGAGAAAAGACATGTTGTCCCCCCAAAGAAAAGATCCAGACCCGCTATTCCTTTTTTTTTTTTTTTTTTGGCCTCCTTTTTCTTGAGTTTTCACCTTGCTTGACAAATGGAATCGTGATAGACCAATTCACCACCGACACCCGAGATAGGTTCCGTCAAGGGGAAACTTCAACCAACCGAAAAAAAAAAAAAGAAAAGAAAAAGAGGAAAATGCCGCGTCGCTGGGGGTCAGACCCATTTTATTGAGGTCGGTCGTGCACCGTGTGGATGAACGACCGGCCCGACCGGATGGATGGAGGGATGGATTGATTGTTTTTGGCTCGCACTCCATTGGGTATCGTGACTGGTTGTTGTTTTTTGCGCGCTTGCATGCGTCGAGAGAGAAGAGAAGAAAGAAGAATCCCCTCACTCGATGGCGATCTCAACCTCGTGCCAGTCGTCCTTGTGCTCGCCGGCGTGCTCGCCAAAGTGGACGGGGGCGACCTTCAGGACCCGGTAGCCAGAGGACTTGCCGTCGCTGCTGAGGGATGAGCTGCGCCGCTTGTGCTCGGCGGTGGGCTGAGAGGCGGCGGCAGCAGCAGCAGCAGCGGTCTGGGCGGGCTGTGTCTGCTGGGCCTTGGGAAAGGAGGCCGAGGTGACGGGGGCCCAGGGGGAGGAAGTTGAGGAGGGGGTTCGGCTGGCAGACATCTTGTTGATTTTCTGTCTTGTGGCGGTGTGCAAGATAAGAAGTTTTGTCTTGTGGTATTTCGTCTTTGAAAGGCAGACCTTTTAAATATCAGGCGACTTTAAAGAGTGGGAAGGAGAGTTGACTGGAATGTTGGAGAGCAGGAGCGGGAAGAGAGAGAGAAAAAAGTTGGCCGACGTTTGCGGCAAGTCTCGTTTCTGCTGAAGGCGGGAGTGTGAATGTCTTTGGGGGAGGGGGGACAGCTGGATTCTTTTTCTTGCAAAGAACTAACAAGGAGAAAATGGGAGGGAGATAGATAACCAATTTATTCTCAAGTCTCAAGCGGCTGGAGGGGAGGGAGAGCTCAACCTTATATGGACGGACGAAGAGGTGCCTGGGTCGAGTAGCTCAGACCGGTCTGTCCTAGCGACTCCCTTCAAAACCGGGTGGTCCGGATTACTACTTCTTGTCCACCCAGCCAAGCTTGCTTTTGTTTTGACTTGTGATACCGAGCCTAGCTCAGCCAAAAAAAGAAATGTACAGTACATACAGTACAAGCAGTATGGGTCGGAGGGGCGCGCCTGGCGCGGGGCAGAGGGGGGCAACGAGGGACAAGACATGTGCATGACCTGGGTGGGATCTCTTGACAGGGGCTTCTCACTGCAGCTTGAGCAATGACTGCATATCCATCTGATCCTCCCAGTTCCGTTCGTCCACCACGACCACACCCGACACGATAAAAGACCCAGACCACGTCTGCTGTCAGTTTCGCCCCCATGGCGCTCGGCATTTGAAAACAGACCAAAGAGACGGTCTCTGGACATCAGTATCCATACATCTTCGTGATGGGGGAACACACATTATCCATGTCTTTGCGTGTGCTGGCAGAAGGGAACCTGCAGGGGACTTGCCAGCATGCCGTCATATGAGATCGTGGGGACCACCAAGCTTATCTCTGCCACGTCCATGCTGTCATGAACGGAAGAGTCTCACCCTCTCTCTCTCTCTGCTCCAGCGTGTCAGAGGGTCGTGGCCCCTCCCCCCTGTCTGACCTACTGGAGGTACACACACACCGCACCCGGGGTAATCTGCATTCCACTGTTATGGAAGAACGTGGGCACGCCATTGGCCATGGACGAAAGGAAGCAAGTGAAAAAAAAAAAGGGAAATGAGCCTTTGTTATCCGAGGTAGAAAAGTGGGGAACGGGAGGCCTACTCTGTGCAAGAGGGAGGAGGCCAGGGGGTGTCTGCAGAGGCTCAGAAGGTTCGTCGGCCAGGCGCGTCAAGAAGACCTCACATCTCCTGATGCAGACACACAACCACGATGCGAAGAAGATAGACCGACTGATATCAGAAAGGGAAGATGTCAGAGGTGGAGAATACGCTTGCGGCTCCGTGAGGAGTCGGCAACGAGACCGTTCGGAAATCGAATCCGGGGTAGATCTGGGGTCAGAGGCACATCTTTCGGAGCCAGCACGGGTCGTGATTGGTCGGCCTGGATATGTCAAGAGGATTTCCCGGAACGTCTGCTGCGACCTCAGCTCCTCGGGTGGTGTGAGACCCTACAACAGCCATCCAGAGCCAAGCTTGATTCTTGCTCTGGCGGGCAGGGTCGGAGACATCCCTGACGTTCCTCCTGTTTGTTGTTTCTCTGCCGAGGCTGCTCATGCCTGCTTTGCTTCCCAACTGTTCAGGAGACACGCCTTGTGGCCTTGTGGCTTGGAAATATTGCTGTTGGTTTACTGCGCCGCATGCCTCCGTGGCTTAACAACCTGACCTGGATGTCCGGCCGTTGCAGGAGCATTTTGCCTGGTCGTCTGTCTATTGTTGGCAATGTGGCCACGGAAGCAGCCGACTGGACAGGATGGCGTGAGCACGCCGTGGTGCTGGTAGAGAGGGTTCTTCCATGGCGACAAGCTCACCAACGCTGGGCGGCCCTGTCAGCCTTAGGGCCACCATAAGGTCCACGGGACACTTGGGAGTCGGCCTGCGTGGACAATTGGTGTCGGCCAACATCTGTTGGGTACTTTGTCAGAGTCTTTGGGTCCTGTCCAATAAGACGTTTGAGGCTGTGGGGACTGCGCAATCCTTGAGGAAGGAGACGCTTATAGGTGACTCAGTCAAGAAGGTTGACGACGTCCACCTGACAACCGAAGAGGGGGCGAGACAAGGCAAAAGTTCTGTCTGCGGGCGCCATGCAGTGTAGGCGGCTTCACCGGTTCGTCGAGTTGTGGTCTTGCGTTACATCGAGACATCAAGTACCTCGACGTACTTCAAAGGTCCCTCGCTTGTACCTACTCTTGTCTTGAACGTACTCCGGATGTTCTTGCTCGTCACTCGTCTGTCTCGACGCCGGCTACCATGGGGGCCGTCGGCGTCAGGGCTTCTTGGTCGCGACTCGGGACAGGTATGAGGGTTACGTCCTCAGACGCTCTTGGATGGTCGGCCCGTCTTCGCAATATGAAGAGAGGGCGTTGGTGACGGCGAGCGGGAGGTGGGGAACGTGATGATGATGGACAAGCTGCATAGTCCCGCGAGCTCGCCGGCGGTGCCTGTCGCCGAGGTTACCCCGACATGGCCTGGGATGTGTACTGTGGCAGCGACCTGCCTTCGCAAAGGATGCCATTGAGGGTGTCCATCGACATGCGCAGTCAGTTCTGTTGGTGGCAGCAGTCCATGAACCAGTCTGGTAGCGAGTTGTGTGCCTCAGCGGCGCAGGACAGCCGGACGGGCGTGGTAAGGAGAGACACATGTATGACAGAAGAAAGAGGTCGATCGACGGTTGACGATGTCATGATGGTGTTGAAGGAGAACCAACAGCAGCACGAAATTGAAGCGATGTCCCCCTCTGCTTGCAAGGTTTGAGGCGGCGGTGTGCCTCCGTGCCTGGGTTCCACGCCACATTTCTTGTGATCGTCCTGGTCTGTCTGAGCTTGCTTCGGGCGAGGTGTGGGTAGCTCATCAACAGCCCATGCGTCTTGATCCTCCGTCCGTGCCTGACCAGGCTACTTGCAGCTGAACGTGCGCAGGAAGCCTGATCACGGGCACGGTCTAAAATGCGCAGAGGGAGGTGGGATGCTACGCTGGCGACGGTGTGGTCAGTCCCAAAAAGGCCTCGAGGTGCGGACAGAGGTGTGCCTACACCACGGCCCCTCGGTGGCATCCACAGTTGGTGCACACACAGCACCCACCATCTGCACAGCAGCGACGATATATCACACCATGCACACACACACACACACACACACACACACACACACACACACACACACACCTGTCCCAGGTCCAGGGCAGGTCATGGTCAGCAGCCAGGCCGTCAGCAGGATAGCCTCTTTCTGCAAGGGTTCCCACATGATTCTTGCGCGAGGATGTGGAGAACCATGACACGGATCAACGTTCCCCTCCTCTTCATGGACTCGGGGAGGGTGTCTTCGGCTGGGAAATTAGCCAAGGCTGTCCTTCTTGGGCAGGTGTGGAAAGGAGGGTCGGACGGGCATCAGCACCAGGGCCTGACCCATCACGTCCTCATGAGGTGTAGCTTGCCTGAGAGGAGGAGCCAAGTCGAGAGATAGCCCGCATGATATTGGATGCTTGTGTAGAGTTCGACCAACATCCGCAGGATGATGGATGTTGCTCCACCAAGGAGGGGGGGAGGAGGAGGAGGAGGAGGAGGAGGAGGAGGAGGAGGAGGAGGAGGAGGAGGAGGAAGAGGAAGAGGAGGAGGTGGTGGTAGTGGTGGTAGTGGTTATACGCCCGCATGAGATAGGAGGGAAGAGAGGGTCCGGGGCTCCAGGAGGCTTACTAGTGAAATCTTGCCCTCGCAATATCGCTGCACGATATCTCAGTCGATTATGAGCTTCCTTGATGATTCTAATAGTCTGTAGATCATGAGAACGGGGGTATCGAAAGCGACGCGGTTCCGACAGCCTGGGCCCGCGCCTATCTTCCGCGCGTGAGAGGCTGTTACATGCTGTTGTCGTAATCCGACATCCAATGAAGTTCCCGTAAAGAAACCAACAGCGTACCGTGGACATCGTTGTGTCTGTTCCAATACAACGCAGTCTCTCCCGACGCGGCCTATCGGGTGTTATGTTGGGCGCTTCGGTTGGTGCATGTGAGCAGGGCTTGCATGGCTCGCCTGTTAGCTCCTGTAGACGCGCCAACAGCTCAAAAATTCACAGGTGCGGCAATGATGTGAGTGGGAAAATCATTTGAAGTCGTAAGTCGTAAATGAGCTAGAAATCCAGGGCCATGACGTGTTGAGAGAGATTCTGCTGGTTCATTCCTGCTCTACGACGGTTCCCTGCTTGATGGTGACTTCCCCAACAACACACGGCAGCTGCAAGTGAGGAAGATGCCCACATGGCTCCTGCCAATACAACACCTTACCCTAGAGAAGAAGCATCGTAATTTCCGGATTTACGCTATCGCCATCCTTCCTAGCAAGGCGAGTTGGTGCAGCAAAACGGAATTTGGCTCTGCGGCAGTGTACTCGGCAGGAACGCTTTCCAACTACTGACGAGATCTTGGATTTCCAAAGTGAGACATACTTGCAGCCGGCCGGCTCCGGTGCTATGGCATACACCTGGGCTCTCACAGATATATGAGGCCCCAAAGCGCGACAGGCCAAAGTCTTGCGTAACTCGTGTGCTTGTTTCAAGATGAGGACAGGTATCTTAAAAATTATCGTGACCCCTGATTGAGACGCAAATGTAGCAAGAAGTCAGTGAGAATTATCGGGGCACTGGCTCCTAGGTGAGGACTACGGGCAGCCTCATCTCGATACACATTCACCTCAATCGGCTTGACTGCGTTGATTGCAGTCTAAGAGGGCAGAAATTGGGTAAAAAAAGAATACAGGGGAGAAAAGTAAGGAGACAAGAGGAGGTCCGGGGGGGGGGGGCAACGCTCCAACGGGTACTGGCGACATGGTGGGAGTAGTGCAGTTCTCGGTGTTCATGGCATTCATGACCAGGCCAGACCGAGACCGTCCGAGCCAAGCAAGCCAATTCAATGCAAGTCCAGACTCAAAATAAGATGTCTGCCCTGATTAGCGCGAGCGAGCGACGACGCGGCCACACGAAAGTTGGCTCGTCTCTGTACACACAATAACGTTGACGCATGTCGTTGTAGTTGTGATGAGAAAGCGAAGAGGCGCCTCGGGCTCGATCCTGATTGGTCCCGGGGCGCCCAAAAGGCGAGGACGCTCCTGACGCCAAACAGGCGCCGGACCGAGTGTGACTGATGCAATGCAACGCCCACATGGTTACATGCAGCATCCGATGCAAGGGGGCATTGCATGAGATGAACGCAGTTGGTTGCCCAAAATATGCGGCTCGATGGCTATCGCGGCAGCCCGTTGAAGCATAGTGGACGATGCAACCTTCCCCAGAGACTGGCGAGAGGGGTTCTTCCTCACCTTGGGAGAATGCCTAACACACCGACTACCATTCTAATCAGTAACTACATCTTGACGAATACGCACCTTACAATTGATCGAGTGCTTTGCGGCCGCACCGTGAATATTAAATAGGCAGGGCAACTCGAGCATGTGGCTGCTGCTTACTGGGACCGCAGAGGCGCTCGGAGGGTGTCGCAGGTGGTCGTCCGCGCCGCCAGGCCTCTCTTGCAGCTGGACCACGATGTATAAGAAAAGCATAAGCAGGTGAGGAGAGTAGAGTTGGTCACGGCCGGGTGTAGGTGTAGAGCATGAGCATGAATCTATAAGGACCATACGTAAGCATGTATAGAATACCCACGCTCCATACTTGGGGTCCTTCAGGCGACTACAACGCACGCAGCGAGCAAGCGGAACCAGCTCCAGTCTCTGATCTCAGATCGCGCAATAGTACATATGTAGTAGCAACATTGATCGTCCTCGGCTGTGTGGAGCTTGACTGATACGACAAGGGACTGTCCTGATCGACTGATGCCCCAGGATTCCCTTCTGAAGACCCGGATTCTGCAGGCGAAAGCTGCGCCATGGAATGTCGATACGAACAGGTGGAATGCTGTGACTGGAGACTGACGAGATAAAGTGCTAAAGACTGGGTTCTTAAGCGAGCCGGTGGGGAGGGGAGGAAGAAGAAAGAAAAAAAAAGAGAAAAAACAGGCCTGCCCTGGCAAGCCCGAGCTGGCTTCAGCAGAGCGCGGAATAAAGACGCAAGTCGACGAGATTGAAGAAAAGATCCCCCGGAACGTACGAAGTATGTAACGTCAGGCCGTGCTAGGTCAGGGCTAACATGGGCGCAGACGGACCTGATCAAAGAGTAGAAATAAGGGGGGCCACACTGATAAGCAGAACCCATCACATATATATATATTTTTTTTTGACAGTTGGCGCAGCGTAGTTTAGCTGTTGGTCCAGGTGGAGGGTACTGCTGTACGTCCGTACGTACGCGGAGCATGGGACAAGGTTGGCAAGGCCTGTGGAGACCACCGGCGGGGAGGGGGTTGGTTCTTTCCACAATCGAGAGAAGAAGAAGTTTAGAGTCTGTCTTATGTAATACGTCCGTTCGTTGCTCAGGCACACACACGCGCACCCTCCGTCCCTGCCAGCAAGTTGCAGCTGGGATCCTCCATGTCTGACAGACAAGGGATGCCCACCTGCCAATGTCCTTGGCAGATCGAAGCTTGGTCCATCAACCTTTGAATCCCAGACCGCACACACACACTTTCTCTGTCTCTCTATCTCTCAAAGATATTCTAACCTTCCTCCATCCACTCTGCTGGTCAATTTTTCTTGTTGGAGGGTCCCTTGTGGATTGATCAGGATGCTTTGAGCACTAGCTGGATCCACCACTGGCAGTTCACCAAGGTCAGAGGACCTCTGCACTGGTCAGTGCCTTGGCTTCCGCCTATCGACACCCATCATTAGGTTCTGCTATGGAGATATCCCATGATAATCTTCCCTTGCTCAGAGATCTTGATCCGATATGCCGAACCAAGGAGGCATGTATGGCATAGTCTGCCGGCCTTGGTGCCTCAACGGGGACCCCTTGACCGAGGTGCCGTCAACTGGTCAGCCACTGCTCGCTCTCAACCGCCTGTGCACTACACGGGTACTGGAATCGCTTCGTCCTCGCCTACGAGCATCGACCTTGTTGGTTCGGGTCGGATCCCGCTGCGCAAGGCCACAGAGGGGGGCAGCGTGTCTGCTTAGACTCAACTGGCCACCCCCACCTCCTTCTCTCTCGCTGTCTCGCTCTCTCTGGCCGGGCAAACCTGGTGCCACATTCCCAGACGGCATGTTGTTCTCCCTCCTGGTCTGGTGAGCCAACGGAAAGGATAGGCTACACAGCTCCATCACCAACGCAGATGGCAATCAGCGCATGCAGCTCTCCCATTTGCGCTACAAAAGTACGGATGGCATGTTCCACGATATCCACGGATGTCTGCTGCAGGTCAGCCACTCACTCGCTCACCAACCCAACAACTCCCTCGGTCCAAGAAAAGCAGACCTTCACACCCTATACTGCCTCTCTTGCCCTTTTTTTTTAATTTTTATTTTTTATAATACGGACCAGGGCCGGGTTGATCGTGTTGACCTGTCTAAACTAACCCGTAGTTCTTGCCGAATCGGCCAGGTAAGGCGACATTCGATGGACTCTTGTTCCGAGGATCACTCCTGATAAGACGTCCTCGCTCTCTGTCAACAGTCTTGTCTTCAGTCTCCAGCGAAGAATGCCCTTACACGCCACAATGTAAGTATTCAGGCGGCTTGTGGAGGGCAAAACCACGCTTGAGGGGCTTCTTTTCAGTCGAACCCACCCCACCATGCCTTCCTATACTTACAGGCCCACCTGCTGGGGGTGTTGTTGGTGACCAATCCGTCCCTTTAGCCAGAGGAGTGTTGGTTCTGTTGGCTAGTCTCCCTGTTCACACCCTCACGCCTTTGATTTTCTCCCCCTGGGTGACCGTCACTAAGGACTCGGTCCAGCGTCAATGTGATGCACGACATCGTTCTGCGTGGGGCTCAACCAAAGTACCTCGTTCATGTACAGATGGATGGCTAGGTGGTACGCCAACGCCCGCTTGTACAAGTCCCGGAATGTCAGTGGAGCGCTATCTCACATACTCGTGGATGTGGTTGTGGCTAGCTTATACCTCTAGGCCATAGTCCCACCGCTTCAAGGCCGTTGTTGGGCCTCAGGGGTTTTGCTTCTCTTGCGGACCTTCCCCTTCCCGCACCGCCGTCAACCAGCGATGGGAAAACCACGCCAAAGAAGAGGAAAAACAAAACCAAAAACCAAGTGTCACACAGACCTTCCCTCTAACAGCTGTAGTGCCCGAGGACGAGCCCCCAAGATCAATGCCGTGGGCTCAAATTTCCAAGTATGCCGAGAGATCTGCGCCAGCTCAGGAAAACGCTCGTCACAAGCGCATTGGGAACAAGTATACTATGACTTGGAGGTGTGGATAAAGTACCGGGACGTGGTGTCATGGGAGTTAAGAGGAGCCCGGCGATCAAGCAATGCTTGTACATGTTTATTCTGTGAGTTCCCAGCGTGCTGCGGCTCACAACGGGCTCCAGTTATGTTCGTTTCCCATGTGTAATTGTTAATTGACAGCCAGTTGCAGGGCAAGTGCCTCAAGGATGAACCACGGCATATGGAGCTGGTAGAGCTCAGAACAGTTGACAGCAACGATTTGGCGGCAGGTTCCGGGATGGTTTCCTTTTCCCCAAGGGTGCCAGGCATCAACAAGGGAAATTTTTGGCCGTATCCACCAACCCGGCGGACCTCTCCCATGCACCGGCATATATCGATACATGGACAGGGCCAACCGGCCAGACCAAACTCTGTGCCGCTGCGGCCCGTGTAAGTTGCTCGCTTGGGGGAAGTTCCATGTACAGCCTTGGACCCAACAGGTACTTATGAAGTATTACCTACCCAACCCCGGGTCCAACAGCCCAACCTTGCTGCTAATGGCCTGCGGCTGTCATCAAGAGATTTCCAGGCAATCTACACGCAAGCCTTCAGGCCACACTCCCCCTTTCTCCCTCCCAGCATGTTCGTGACGTACCAAGCCTCGTTGCACCAACAGACCAACCGAGAACATAGACACAGGAGACCCTTGGCATGTTGAGGTCACTTCCTCTCATGAACCACCACCTCCTCCGCGGTGGATTCTGGAGCACCACGACGAAAAGACCACTTCTTCCACCTCTACTTTACGAGTGCACACCCTCTGACCAGAGGTTCAGACCTCTAGTCTGCCCTTTTTCCGATGGCGTCACGCAGACGTATAAAGCTGCCATCATCTCCCCGTCTTTCTCTGGCTTGCAGTTGAGCATCACCACCATCCTCCTTCACTTTCCCTTGAGATCTTCGATCACCAGCAGCAAAGAATTAGCTCCAACACACACACACACACACACACACACACACAGCCAACAAGCCTACCAACAAGACCTCACACAACCCTCTCATTTTTTCTTCCCCTTCCACAGCTTGATCCTGATCCGCAAGGTCGTCTTATCTGCCACCCACCTCCCTTGTCACACTTCCAACTTCCATCTTTCAGAAACAACATCAATCATCATGTGCAAGGTCACTCGCATCATCTTCTCGTGCGGCAACTCGTACGACATGCGCTACCCTACTGCCGGCTGCGGCGGACGGTGCACCAACCCTGTTGTCGAGATAGACCGCCGCTCGTACCCTTGCGATAGCCCGACCCACCAACATTAACGAGGCCATGTATTCCTCTCTTTCGCCGAGTCCAGCCGGAAGATTTCAGTTCGACCTCTGTAAGCACTTTGGAGTGTGTCATTGATGATTGCCATATTTAGAGCCCTAGCTAATCTTGTTTGTTCGTTCTGCAGTGCCACCAGCCAAGTCCTGCCAACATACAGCATTAGAAACCGAGACGTGACGAGCAATCGTCGTTCCATATGTTTTCCCCTACAGTCAGGCTTGCGCAAGCTTTCCCATGGATTCAAAAAGACTTTGGTCATGTCGGCGGGACAAAATCGGGGCGGACGTTGTTGTACTTTTGCCATGTCTCATTCCCTCTAGATCTCCAGGTTGTCTTTTGATGACCTGGAGGAAAAAGAGGCATCCACTCATTCGGGACAGGGGGCCTTTTTCCTATGTCATGCTTTATATTAGGTTGATTCTCATCCTTCCCTTTCTGCTTTTTTGTCACGTGGCATATATGTTTCTTTCTTTATGTTTTTATCTTCATCTTTCGACGTTTTCAATATTTTCTTTTTCTGTCTTTTTTTTCCAGCATAATTTTCCATAGATAGACCACAACCACACGGCATTTCTTTGCTTGTACAAAACCTGACCAAGAAGGAAAAAACGCATTCTCGAAAAAACCATCCCGTGACATGACACACAGCGGGCGGCCTTAACCGGGAATCTCAAAATCTTGCCTCAGCAAACAGGTAACCAATGCTCTGCTTAGAGAAAATTCCGTCTCTCAAAGAGTCACCACACCGCGTGGCTGTGATGAGGCTGGTGAGCGACGTTGCAACGAGGCGGTCGCAGGACATGCGGCCCAAAAGCGGCGGTGTGGAGATCGCCGCCGCGCTTGTAGGCGAATGAGCGGAGGGTACTACTGTAAGTCAAGGTCAAGCACACCACCTTGGCACCTGTCCTGCCTATATGCCAGGATTTTTTGATTTTTTTTTTTCAATTTTCTATCTCAAAAAAAAAAAAAAAATAGGAAAAGGAAAAGGAAAAGGTGGTCGAATCTGCTATTATGCGTGGTACTTGATATTGCTCCTCGAGTGGACGGTCAAAGTTTGGGCCTTATTGAACGGGTTAGAAGGGGGAGGCCTACACAAAAATCGACTTTCGGAATAATGGGAGTAATTATGATTCCATTCTCTTGATTTCGTTTTATTATTCACGCCTGGATGAGCATCTGACCATCCTGTTTAGATCCCTCTATATCCTTTTGTTTATTCTCCGTTTTTCTAACTAAAAAGAAGAAGAAAAGTACCACAGAACGATGCAGAGAACACAGAAGTCACACAGAGAACGGCAGCTTTCTTGTGCAACGCTGTACTGCCGGATCTGGAGGCGTGCGGCACAGCCGAACCATTTATCATAGCGTGTAGGAGCGCATCCGCTGTCACACGGCCCAGCCGCCACCAGAACGCTGGTCTCTTAGTAGTCAGAAAAAGAAAAGTCTAAAAAGAAGCGGAAATTGAGGGAACAAAATGGCAGAGAAAGAAAGAGAGAAGGGGGGGACAGGAAAGACCTTACCATGAGGCCGTTTTCCATGACTTTTGTTATCCGTCTTTAATAATCACGCGATTTCAAGATATTATCTCGTGTCTTACTATCAGATACATACCGTGCATATACTATGTACATAGTTCTGTTTGATACTATGGGATGTTCCTGGCCCCCATAGGGCAGAAGTGGATCTAGGAGGAATTCCTACGTGCGTATACTAAGTAAGTACTTAACTTTGAGTACTAAAAAGATCCTCTCCCCACAATTTTTTTGGGTTATGCTGGCGGGCGCGAGGCGGGGGAGACTTGATGCGCGTCCCATCCCATCTTTCTCTGGAAACTTTCCTCTCTGTCCATGTCTTATACTCGCTGCTCCTCGGCGGCCCCTTTGGTGCTCATCCAGGGACTGTCGAGGTGAGATCGAATTTGCTTCAGTCCTCCACACACCAGCATTGGTCCGCATAGCCACTATATCATGTGATGACGATGGGTTGTAGAGGAAGAAGATGCTTTTTTTTTTTTTTTTTTCCTATCTTTTTTCTTTCTCTCTCTTTTCCCCTTTTCATTCTTCTTCGCGTATTTCCTTCCCCCTCTTTTCCAAAAGATCTAGCATGCAGCAGCCAACCTTCGCAAAAGTTCTCGAAGCGGAGACCTTTCGGAGGAAAACGATGTTTGCGGGGGGCGGCGTGGAATAGAAGCCGCTCCCAAGCTTCAGCCGTGTGTGTGTCTTTCAAAAAGAAAAAAAATCGGCCTGCAGAGCCGTTCATGGGATGATGATTCTATTACTATTATGTACACAGGAAAACAGAGAAGAACAGACAGTTTAGGAACCTCTTACACCCCACAAAACACCGCACATTGATCCAACCGCGTAACCTGAGCCCTGCAGACATCCGCTGTCATGCCTGACAACTTTATTATTCTCCGGCCCTGTAAGTGGCCCGTGATACACACGCACAGACACACACACACACACACACACATGGCATGGTAGCGTCTCATGGGCGCGGAAAAGGGACGAGAAAAGAACGGTGTGGATGGTTCACAACACGTTCCCGTGGAGAGAAACGTCTCACGAACCTCGTAAAGATGCAGCAAATATGCATATAACCTTGTGTGTGTGTATGTGTGTTTCAATGGAAACTAGACGGCTAATTGCGCCTGTCATGAGAGACAAGCTGCCTTGCGTTCCGCCGTTCCCTCGTTTGTCTTTGTCTTCTTTTTTTTTTTTTTTAAAAAAAAATCTTTTCCTTCTCTCTCGCCATCTCTCTGGGGCACCATAGACTCTTGATGACCGATAAGAGGAGAGAGCGCGCATGAGGGGCGATACTTTCCAGTCCCCCCGGTCTCGGAACCGAGAAGGCGCCTCCAGTGACCGAGCGACAATATTCATGATCCCAACAACGCAATGATTACAGGAGACAGCCTTCTATGGCCAAGTGTCCCCGCCTGTCGACGTAGGTCGCCAGTAGCTCTCCTTACTTAGATCCTCCTAGGTACCGAAATGCTGCAGAGGGACTATCGCCGGCCAGGATGGATGAAGCCTGAACGGTTTTCAGCCCAGCTTCGGTCACTGCACCTACATAGTACCGAGCAAGTACTTTTCGTGTGTTTGTGCGTTGTGCTTGTGTCTGCAGAGGTTCGGTCGTACTGCGAGAAGTCCGAATGAGGAGCAGCAGGTGATCGGACCGACACGGCAGCGGTCAGCCTTGCACAACACTGAATCGCCCTTTTCCTCTCTTTCTGTCGGGCGAGGATATCCGTAAAACCTCCCAACGGCCTTGATTGGCCTGAAGTTGTACGGACGTACGGGTGTGTGTGCACTTACAGTGCTTTTCTCATGGCCCCTGTCATGGCTGCAGTGGGCCCTTTTTCCAACACATTGTTGTTATCTGTACTCGATGCCCGGAATACTACTACTACTACTACTACAGTAGTTTCAAGTCTCTAGAGAGATCCTATTTGTCTGTCGTGAAATGAAAAAAAGACTTTAGCAGACAGACAGGCTGACAAAAAGCTCTCCACATGCAAGTATACATACTAAAGCTGCAATGGACGGCGGCGGCTATTTCAGAGGCCTCGACAACGCCGTCTGATTGGGTGCCTTTTTCTCCTCGAGGCCCCCCGCCTGCAGGCCCGCTGCGATCGATGTTACCTCTCTCGAGGCTGAGACTTTCGCCCCCCTTGTTTTCCGGTTCTAGGGCCGCTGCAAACCTGGTAGCTGTCAGTGCCAATCAACCGGTCTTCTATTGCTCCCTTGCCGGGTCCATCCTCCATCCCCCTGCTTTGCTGTCAGCACTGTAACCGGACCTCGCTCGATGTTACATTCTCTCTGTTTTTGGCTTTCGCTGGTCTTGAATGAGAAATACTGGCCGTAGGGAGGAAGGGTCTTTTTTTTTTTTTTTTCCCCCAGCACGCACCAACCGACCGCGCCAGCCGACCGACCGCTGAGAAGCGCTGTGCATCTGCAACATAGCATTGGACGCACGTCGAGTGCGCAGATTGCGAACTTATCTTGGGGAGCGAGTGAACTTATGAGCTAGCCCGCCCAGATAAATATCGTCACCGGCAAGAGACATAGATGACTCCACACACACACACACACGAGGGATCAGACGAGAGAGGTTCATAGCTTCGAGAAGAAATCTCGGACGAAGAGGAGGCACAGATCGTCCACATGCAAGGGACTTCCGCCCCCTACCACGGCCACACTTGGAGATACATTCTCAGAGTCCTTCCGCCCTCGTTTCCTGGTTGTGGTGGAGCACACCTCCAAGGCAAGTTTCCACTGCGCCGTCAACGACCTACTACCATCATCCCCGGCCGTAAGACAGAGCACACCGAGCCGGCCCAGACATTCGTTTGCTCGTCCTACGACCACTCACAGGTCTGTCTGCGGAGGGCACGGTGAGATAGATGTGTATTATTTTCCTGCGCCTCTGTACAGGTGGCTGACCGACCAACCCGTGGGGCACTTCACCAACAGACCTCGACCACCTTGGGCCTATCTCTCTGTTTCTCAGAGGTCTTTGCGGTGTCCGTTGGTTTCTTCACCCTTGCTCTCCATTGCTGCCTTTTCCCACGGTCACAAGCTTGGCCGCACGCATGATCTGTTCTGCGGTCTTGCCCCCCCAGACAGGAACCCCGGCCTGGTCGGTGAGGGAGGCCAAAGAAGACCTGAACGTATCTCGGGCCGGCCTCTTCGTTGTGACAGAGCATGGGTGATAGTCTGTCGGGCCGCAAAGGGGAGGGAGGCGTCGGGCACCCAGCTCGTGATCCTGGTGGCGTTGATGACGATGTTCTGACCTGCTGTGGGAGTGACGCCCTCTCTCTCTCTTTTTTCTTCTCCTCTGTCTATCCTGCTTCAGAACCTTCGCGTGTGGGTAGGGTAGGTCCTAAGGGCCCAAGCGACCAAATGCGCAGATCTGGTCGAATAGAGACACATACCCGGATCAGAAAAGGGGGGAGAGGGGGAGACTTGGCTCGCCACCACAGATCCCCTTTTTCGGCGCGAGAGGGTGTGCAGTAGATGCAGACAGCGTGCATATCAGTCACCAACAGCTTTCCCTCGGTGTGCCCGTCGCCAATCACTCCAAGCCCCCTTTCTTTCTCGCCCTTGGCCTCGCCCATCAACCCCTCTCCTGGCTAGACACCCACCATCTTCTGTCCTGCAGGCCCTCATCACTGGTTGGGTGGTCAGTTGGGAAGACTGCCTACTCGTAGTGTGATCAGGTGTGTTCGTCATCGAATAGGGACCACACAGTGACGGCCGAACCCTCGTTCCTCTGCTAGGCATCTCCAACCAGGATCCTGTGAGCCAGCAGCTTGAAGAGCCAGTGCCGTGACACATACTTGTAACGTAGACTTTGGTTTTTGAATGCAGGATCACTGATCCAGGGGGAAAGGAAGAAGAAAGGAATGCTGTGCTGGAGTATGATGATGAGGAGGAGCCCTCTGGTGCGAATGGGCCCTAAAGAATTTCCTGCTAGACGCGCCCGACGACCCTGGCAGTTGCATTCAACCGCATCCCCGCGATCCAAAACACCGCCATCTTCTAGACATACAGACAACACACGCAGAATACTCACTGGATCTCATCATTGGTATCATATTTGAGGCTAAGCTGACAAACTAGCTGTCTACCTCTTTTATGGTTCGTGTCGCCTCAAGCATCAGCCAGTCCGCCCGCCCATCGAGGCTTGCCTCTCTGGTGGACCTTGTGTGCCTCAGCCTGCCCAGCCAACCATTTTCTCTCTCTCTCTCTCTCACTTGGTGGTGTCATTCTGTGTTCTCAATCTGTATCACTGTGCCTGTTCTGCATCCCTCTCCGTTTTTAAGGAACCATGTGCCAACTGTAACATCAGAACGGGAAAGAAAGAAAAAGAAAAACACCAAGCAACCCGCATGTGAAGTCTCCCGAACGTGTATTTGGTACGACCATTAATTTGTTTTGGTATCATTTTTGTCCATGTTGGTTCTTTTTGTAGTTGCTCTTGCTCGTCAGATCTTCCTCAACTTGGTGGATTGGCATTTGGGGACAATCTGGTGCCCTGTCATCCTCGTCTAGGGGGAAAAAAAACACGACCGCCAACACTCGGCCTATCTATTCATGCGCAGTCCGGAACCTGTCAAGCCTGGTTCAAAGCAGTTCGTCCACCCTCCGTTTTTTTTTTTTTTTTGTTCTTCTTTCTTTTGTCTCCTATTTTGTTTAGCTCCGAGTATCGCGGAGAAGGGAAAGGGCCTATGAATCTGGTCCCTTCTCAAACCTTCCGTGAAATATACAGTATTCACCCGGTTTCACATGCTCAATCAATTGTTCGAGGGAGAGGTAGGGGAGCTGCAAGGTCAAGGTCAGCAACTCACATCAGCAGGAAGAGGACGGAGAGAGAGATAGAGAACTTACTATTGGTCCTGACCACCAGTACGCCCAGGAGTCCGAGGTGAGTAGTTAGGGGACTAATTATATCGTCAGTTTCACTCGCGATACAGGTGAGATATAATACTTATGACCAGCACAACTTACCGTCGGCGAATAGCTCGGGCTGGTCGGAGACAGGCTCTGACCAGGCGAGCGTTGGTACGTCGGACTCGTGGGGGAGTACGCATCAGGCGACGTGGGTGACCAGGTCGGGGACGCAGGAGAGTACTGCGGCGACGTCGCGTGCAGGTTGGGCGACGTAGGGCTGTAGTTGGGACTTGCGGGCGAGTACGAAGGCGACGTCGGCGAGGCGCCAAAGGTACCAGCCGGCGAGGTTGGCGAGTACCTGGCCGCCGACGGCGAGGTTGGAGAATAGCTCGGTGACGTCGGGCTGTAGTTGGGACTCGCGGGGCTGGTAGGGCCGCGGAGCATGGGTGAGGTCGGCGAGAACGTGGGCGACGCCGGGCTGAAGGAGGGAGAGCTGACTCCGTAGCGACCGCCACCATCGATCATGGGCGAAGTAGGAGAGTACGCGCCCATCGGAGACGTGGGCGAGTAGCCTCCACTAAAGCCGAACGGCGAAGTGGGCGAGGTGCCATGGCTGAACGGAGAGGTCGCTCTCGGGCTCGTCGGGTTGTAACCTGGGTCACCAAAGCCGCCGCCATACGTGCTGAAGCCTCCGCTCGCAGGGCTTTCCGAGCCTGCTCCAACGATGGGGGAGAAGTTGCCAAGTGCAGGGGATGAGAGGCCGAGGAAGCCACCTGACTCTGCCATGGGAGATCCGCTGTCGTAGGGAGTGGCTGCGCCGTCCATGGGGCCATCCTTGACCGTCATGCCCGGCATGAGTCCCATGCGCGAGTTGTCGGAAATGACTGTCTCGAGCATCTTGGGGTCGAGCTGCACCTCGAAGTGACCAGTACCCATGGGGGCCAGCTGGCCAAGCATGACGTTCTCCGAGATACCACGGCAGTCATCAAGCTCGCCCGTAGCGGCGGCCTCCAGGAGAATCTCAACCGTCTCCTCGAAGGAACAACGCATGAGAGCACCTGTGTCGGCGCGGTTGATGCCGTGACGAGTGACAGCAGCGATGCTGCCCCGGTAGGTCATGACGTCCACGAGCAGGGCAAGATGACGGTGGTTCACGTAGGATCCATCGAAGGCCAGCACGGCCGTCAGCTCGCTGAGCAGAGCAGACCGGGCCGCCTCGATGCCGAAAACCTCGATGATCTGATGCAGCTGGTTGGTACTGGTCCGTCTGGTATCGACACCTGGGACCGCGAGGACCTGGCGAAGATTCGTGCCCGAGGTGTCGAGGAAGTACTCCTCGCATTCTGGGTCGTCCGCGGTGGCCTTGAGCGACCCGTCAGCTGCTTCGACGAGGCGTGCAGACTTGTTGATGAACGCCCGCTCGATGCCGGGAACACCACGCAGGGTGAGCTTGTCCAGGAGGTGCGCCTCGAGGCGCTTGAGCATGACGTCCTCCTCCATGTCGTCATCATAGTCGTCGGAATCGTCCTTCTCCTTCATGGAGCGGATACGTATGATCTGCTCCTCGGCGTTGTTGTCACTGTAGATGACCGCCAGGTCATCCGCATACTCTTCCTTGAGGCGAGTAGCCACGTCTTCGACCTGAAGCTCCTTGTCGAGCATCTTCTGTCGGTCCAATGTGATACGCAGCACCCACTTAGTCTGGCGATCAACGTCCTGCTGGCCTTCCGGAATCAGATAATATGACTCTATCATATCATAATCATCCTCGACCAGGGTAGACGTGACATCGGGATCGTAGAAGATTTCGGTCATCTGTGTGACGGCACGCAGGTTGGTGTGCTCGACCAAGCTTCGCAGCGTCTTGGCCGAGTCCTGACCGTGTTCACCGGGCTCCAAGTAGACTTGCATACTAGGCGTCTTTATGTCGCTCGCGACGTTCAGGATTTCCTTGAGACGAGGCACACCAAGGGTGACGTTCTTTGAGGCGACACCAGTAAAGTGGAAGGTGTTCAGCGTCATCTGCGTGGCAGGCTCGCCGATGGACTGGGCAGCAAGCACGCCGACCATCTCGCCTGGGCTGACCATGGATCGGGACCACCGGCTGTCCAGCTCGCCGAGGATGTGCTCAAAGGCCAGGCGGGTGATGCGCTGCTCCATGGCCAGGCGCTTGAACGCCAGACGCGATCGAAGCTGCGCCTTGAAGAGGATGGTCGCACTCTCGTCGGCCTCCTTGGAGATAGGGTCGTCACCTCGGACTACCACCATACGTGCCAGGAGGGCCTGGACGGCGGGGACAACATCGCGAGGGCGCAGGTCGCTTCGCTTTGTCGGGTCAATCCTGAAAAACGCGATGGCGCTGTTGATCATCCTCTCGATGTTCAACGGCAGCTGCATCTGGGTTTCAATCTTGCCCTTGCTCAGGAAGATCTTGCGAATGGCCTCGCGATCGGTGACGAGCTGCTCATACTCGGCATCAAGCAGCTTCTGCTCGTCAGAATCGCTGATGAGCAGCTTGCCGTTCTCGAGGTTGGCGCTCAGTCCCTTGGCGTCATCCAGATCGACCTTGTATCTGGCGTCAAACTTGCCATGCGAGATGTCCAGGAAGTCCACCTTTTGCTTCTCAATGTGCATACCATCGAGGCCATCTTCACCGTAGACAAACTGGATAATATCGTTCAGCGAGTTTCGAACAGTGCCGTCGTACTTGGCGGTCACATCCTCGAGCGCCTTGACGAGTCGGCGCTGGATGTAACCAGTCTCGGCGGTCTTGACTGCTGTATCGATCAAACCTTCTCGGCCTGCCATGGCGTGGAAGAAGAACTCGGTGGGGGTCAAGCCGCGGAGGTAGGAGTTCTCGACGAAGCCACGAGCCTCAGGAGAGTAGTCGTCCTTGGTGAAGTGAGGCAGGGTCCTGTACTTGAAGCCGAACGGGATACGCTTGCCTTCGACGACCTGTTGACCGACGAGGGCGGTCATCTGGGAAATGTTGATCGAGGAACCCTTGGAACCAGAACGAGACATGGTAACTGCATTGTTCAGATCCTTGAGAGAGTTCTCTGTCGTCGTACCTGCCTTGTCACGGGCAGTGTTCAACTCCTTGGAGACCTTGCTCTCGAAGGTCTCTCGAATGCTCATGCCGGGGAGCTGCTCCAGCGTGTTCGCCGTTGCCTCTGCCACGATAGTCGCCACAAGGTCCTTCTGCCCGTTGATGTCTTGTTGAATCTTCAAGATAGTATCCTTGTCGGGGATCGTATCACCAATGCCGATACTATGACCGTTGTGCAATAGCCAGTAGGCAACCACTCGCTGGCAGGCGTTGAGGAAGTGCATGGCCGCCTTGGGGCCCAGCTCGTTGTAGGCAATATGGATGATGCCGCCGGCAGAGGCGCCGACAATCTTCTTGTTAAGAAGACCGTAAACAAGCTCGCCGTTGACAATCCTCTGGGTATCGTCGTTGAGGGGAAAGTCATTTCCACCCATGGAAAGGCTGACCTCCTTGGGGATGATCATACTGATGATCTGCTTGCCAGTCCACCGCGGGGTTGGCTTGAGGATTGCAGGGATGGGTATGATGCCATCCCAGTCCTCGACCCAGAGCATGAGGTTCATCACCTGCTCCTTGGTGAGGAAGACATCACGACGACAGATCTTGTAGGCGCCAGCCAACGAGTCCTGAACGATACCCATCAGCGGGGAGTTACGCTGGGGCGACACGATGTTGAGGGGGACCAGACACAGGTTCTGGACCTCGGCACGCGTCTCTTCAGTCTGCGGGACGTGCAAGTTCATCTCGTCACCGTCGAAATCCGCATTGTACGGAGAAGTAACCGACAGGTTCAGACGGAAGGTGGAGTAGGGCATGACCCTGACACGGTGACCCATCATGGACTCTTTGTGCAGCGAGGGCTGACGATTGAAGATGATATAATCACCGTCGATGAGGTGCCGCTCGACCTTCCAGCCGTACTCGAGGTTGATCTGACTCGCGCGCTTGTGGTGGCGCAGATCAATCCTGGTGCCGTCTGAGCGAATGACATACTTGGCACCAGGGTGCTCGTTGGGACCGTTCTCGACCAGCTTGTGTAGGCGGCCGATGTTATAGGGAGTGACGGTCTCCGGGTACGTCAGGGTTCTCGCAATGCTTCGCGGCATACCGACCTCGTCCAGAGAGATGTTCGCATCACCCGTGATGACGGTACGTGCGGAGAAGTCGACTCGCTTTCCCATCAAGTTGCCGCGGAGACGACCCTCCTTGCCCTTGAGACGGGCACGGATAGCCTTGACAGGCCGACCGCTCTTCTGCAGCGCACGAGGCGTGCCAGCAATGTCGTTGTCCATGTAGGTGGCGACATGGTACTGCAGCAGCTGCTCGAAGTCGTTGATTATGTGCTGCGGCGAGCCCTCATTCTTGGCCTGTTTGACGTTGCCGTTGGCGCGAATGATGTCGCCCAGCTTGTATGTCAAATCATCCTCGTTCCGAATGCCCTGGCCAGTGCCATCCATGCTGATAGACGGACGCACAGGAGGAGGGGGCACCGGCAAGACAGTGACGATCAACCACTCGGGGCGCGCATAGTCCTTGTTCAGGCCCATGTCTTCCAGGTCCGCGTCACTGATCCTGCGAAAGATCTCAAGCACCTTCTCAGGGCTGATGGGCTTCTCGATAACATCCTTCGAAGACCCGCCATCCTCCTTCTGCTGCTGGATCCTCTGGCGAAGCTCGAGGGGGTACTTGCGGATCAGAGGCTGCTCGTTGCCGCAACCACCGTGGTCGTGTGCGACTTGTTTGGGTTTGTTGTCGGGATCAAACTCCTCGTCCTTGGTCTTATTAGCAGTACTCGCGTTCTCGCACTTCTTCTTCTTCTTGCAAGCCTCCCAGACACGATTGAACCGAGTCTTGGGGTCACGGACCATGACAGCCGCGGCGAACTCTGGGTCCTCCTGAAGTAGAAGCATCAGCATCAGCATCTGAAAGAAATCAGCACAGAGAAGGCGCTACCAACCCTGTCAGCCAGAGGCTTGCTGCAGAAGTTGCAGACCACCTCCAGGATCTTCTTCGTCTTGTTGAGGAAGCCGGGGTGGAAGACAGGTGTGGCAAGCTCGATGTGACCGAAATGACCAGGACACTCGGACATGTTCTCAGTACAGGTCTTGCACTTGAACTGGCGGTCGACGGAGCCAAGGCGGGGATCGTTGAGGCCGAACTCGCGAGGCTGCGTCTTCTCCGCGTTCATCGTCTCGGGGTACTGGATGTGCGCCACGCTCATGCTCTTGATCTCGTCAGGCGACAGGAGTCCAAACTGGATCTCCTGGATCGTCTTGACGGGCGCACTCGAGTGCGGAAAGTACAGGTTCGCCATCTTTGCGACCTATGTAGGGTGTCGCGTGTGGGCGAGGGGGATCGGCTTTGATGATGGGGGGGACGGTAGTGTTGGGTTGGGTTTGCGTAGAGCTGATGATGTCAAAGTGAGGTGTGTGAAGGTCGGGCCGCCGCAGCACCACGTCCTGGCGGACAGGAGGGAGAAGAAAATCGTAGCCGGTGGAAAAAGGAATGCTCGAATAATCACTTGATCGATAAAAGTCGCCGTCGTAGAAGTTGCTCGATGGGATTTGTGTCTGTCGATCCTCCACGCTTCACGAACCAGGCCGCCCAAAGGCCCCAGTGGACCGACTCGTCGCCCTCGTCAGCTCGTCCAGCGTCGCGACCGTTCGAAAAGTACGTCAAATCAATCGCCTCAATCAGCTTGCTCGGGGTTCGTGCCGGAAAAGAGCCCTGATCGTGTTGCGCGGGTTCCGACACGCGTTACGTGTGTGGGCGGAAGGGGTTGAGAGGTTGAAGCACTGGAGGCGAGTTGGGAAAATCGAGAGGCGAGAGATGTAGGCCAACCAGCGCGGCCAGCTGCTGGAGGTGGTCCGTGCAGCAGTGATTCAAAGGGACTAGGGACTTCTGCAGAGCGTAGCGGCGATGACAAAAGGTCTCGTGTACCTGAAGGGACCCTGTCGCGCTAACATCTGCCACTAAACTTTGCAGAGCTGACTTTCAGCAACAAGTATCTTCACGGTATCTCTACTCCACCGTACAAAGTTTCTATTCTTAATTATTTTCTAATTGTACCCAGCAGCCCTCTTCGATTTTTCGATTCTTTGAGGTTTCGCACCATTGTGAAAGTAGGCTGCAGATGCTCGAGCCCGTGTGGCAGTATTACTTTTCCTTCCAGCCGTGGCTAAGTACCTAAGTACTTTCATTAAGGGGCTGCGTAAATGTGCAGCTCGCCGCCGGTGACTCAACCAAGCGCAGCTTAAAACGTACGTAGTAAAGTCCGAGCGCTATATAAGGACTGGACCAGGGTCATAACAGCAGGATCTATCTCAAGAATACGGCGTGAGTCTTTCATTTTCGAGAGTACTGTAGTATAGTAGGTTAGTCGATGCTCACTCGTACTCATGAGCCCATCTATTTCTTCCTAGCCCTTCCCCTCACGCCGGTCTTCTTGCCTGCCTTGTCCTCCGCCCCTGCAGCCTCTGTGCCGTCGCCATCCTCTCCAGCACTCCTCCGTCTCATTGTGCCTGTAGAAACAGCCACGAACTCCTCCTCGCTGTCCGAGTCTCCCAGGTTGAACAGGATAGGCATCTGAAAACCGCTGGGCGGCTCCACACCGGCGTGGCCCATCGTGACCACATCGACCGCCTCGTCCTCTTGATCCAGTCGCCGCTTCTTGATCTCCTCCTGCGGGTGTATGTCGAACTCGTCCTCCCTCTCCATATACTCCACGTTCTCCTCGACCTCGACAAAGTCCGGGGCCAATGCCGACCACCGCTGCGGGCTCGTCACAGACCAGATGTTGATGCGCCCTGTCTCCAGCCCGCACGCAGCGAGCAGGGCCCTGGATGGGTGCCACTCTATGACGCCCTGCTCCTCTTTGGGCCCCTCCAACATGCGCACCAGACTGCCGTGTCCACGCTCCCAAATGTACAGCTCATGGTTATTGTATGTAGACGCCACGACGTACTCGCCCGTGCAGCTGAACGTGACATGGTTCCACGAGCACCTGTTGACCACATCCTCAAACTTGTGCTCGATGGTCAACTGTATTCTGTCCGTATCGAGATTCTCCGCCGAGAGGTCTGGCACCAGGAACGTCTTGATGATCTTGTCCTGCCCGTTGACAAGGAGCTCCCTGCCCGAGCGGGTGAGCTTCAGAGTGGTGACCACGCCGGCGCAGACCCGTGGGTGTGTGTATATGATCTCGTGCGTCTGCACGTCGATGATGTTGAGTTTGCCCTTGTTTGTGCCGGCGAGGATGTGGTCGCCCGAGGCAGTGTAGATCGCGACCGTGGTCATGTGGCGCGCGTCGTCCTTCTCCTGCTTTGCCTTCTTCTCCGCGTCGTCTTCCACATTGACGCGTCTCGGCGCGGACGGGAGGATGTGTTTTCGTGCGACCGGGTCGGTGACGTCGACGAGGATGGGTTGGTCTTCGAACAAGGACACGACGAACTGCTGGCTACATGCGCGCCCGCGCGCCCCGGGTCAGTCTCCTGGACGCCGTGCCATCTGGCTATCCACAGCGAAGATGACTTACTGGTTCCAAGGGTGGAGTTCTGCTATGTACACCGGCGCCTTGAACCGCACCTCGCGGTATCGCTTCCCGTCCTGTAGGTCCCAAATGATGGCCTTCCATCCCTGGCATGCCGACAACAGGTACCGCCCGCATGTTGACCAACTCAGCGAGGATATGCTCTTAGAATGGCCCCGCAGCTTGCGTGCAACACCCATGGTATCCAGGTCCCATATGACAACAATGCCGTCGACGCGCCCAGAGGCGAGGTAGTCGCCCTTTCGATTGAAGCGCAGGCATGTCGCATGGCCAGAGCGGATGGTGTTTGTGATGTTCTCAGGGTAGTCTTGAAGGAGGTAGTCGTCTGAGAGTAAGAGGTTCATCTTGACAAATGTTTATGTGCCCGGGTGAGGGAATGAAGCATCTAAAGATTGCATGGAGGGAGGGTTGAAGGCCCCATACAAATAAGTATGGCGTTTTCTGCCCCAAAGTTTTGAGGCACATGAACTTAATTGACTTGATCTGCAGGGCTTTGGCATCGGTGCAAGTGGGTCCCTGTGACGCTGCTTTCTAGGGGCAGGGACCGATCACCCATCCGAACTGTGGGGGAAGACAGGGGGTTAGCAGTCAACAAACTGACCCCACTGGAGCATGAGATAGCGGCACCAAGGCCTGGTCTCAGGTCTCTCTCTTTCTCCAAGGGAGGACCAAAGGCTTTTATCGCCGCCACCCTCCTCATGCTTGCACATCAGTCTCTCAGGCCATTGAGCTCTCTTCAAAAAGCAAGCACAAAGCTGAGGAGCACCAGAAGGAGGCTCCTGACCTTTCAAGATGGCCAATTCCAAGTGCGCCTTGTCTCATCCCAGCCAGGCAAAATATCATCATCTGACTCACCAGCACGCAGGTGGGAATATGTGAAGCAGTTTGAGCGGCCAGACCAGCTTCTGCCAAACACATGGATTGTGGTCAGGATTGATGGCCGCGGTTTCACAAAGTAGGACCTGGAGTTACTGAACCCAGAGCAGATGCACTGGAGGCTAAATAGACTTTAGGTTTGCAAACAAGTACTCCTTCGAGAAGCCCAACGACAGGAAAGCACTAGACCTCATGAATGAGGCTGCAAAGCTTGTCATGACGGAGCTGCCGGAGCTGATCATCGCATATGGGATCAGTGATGAGTACAGGTGTGTTGGTTGTGTGCCTCTCTGAGCTGCAGGGGGGGAGGAAGGCATTGTTCTGACTGCAGACCACCAGCTTTGTCTTCCACAAGACCTGCAAGCTGTTTGAGAGAAGGGAGAGGTATGTATGGGGATCTCCTCGGAATTTGAAGCAGCCACAGGCCTGACCCTCCACAGCAAGCTGGTGACAACCATTGTCTCGACATTTACATCCTACTATATTTTTCTCTGGTCCAAATATTTCCCGGAAAAGCCTCTGTCGCCACCTCTCCCAAGCTTCGATGGCCGAGCAGTGTGCTATCCTTCCGTCTCAAACCTGCGGGACTATATGAGCTGGAGACAAGCAGACTGTGAGGCGCAGCTGATCTCAAGAGATTAGGTATCAATGCTAATGTCTGTAGGCCACATTAACAATCTCTACAACACAACGTTCTGGGCCTTGATCTTGCAAGGGGGCATGAACAACCAACAGGCTGAGCAGGCTCTATTGGTACGCAAGGTAACGGGCTGCAACTTGCTGTGAGATATACTGATCAGATCCTGCGATAGGGCACTGTCTCAAGTGAGAAGAACGAGCTTCTCTTCTCCAGGTTCGGCATCAACTACAACAACGAGCCCGAGATATACAAGAAAGGCAGCGTCATCTTCAGAGATGTAGGTCTCACAAACGCCTCGGCTGAGCGGCTGCTGACTTCTTGCAGTATGAACTTGTCGAGCCGGGGAGCCACAACGCAGCTGAAGAGGCAGACAGCCTGGGTGAGCCGGTCGAGCAGTCCAGAACTCAGGCGGAGAAAGAGAAGAAGAAGCGCGCCAAGGCCAAGGTGGTGATAGAATATCTGGACATTATCAAAGATGAGTTCTGGGACAAGCGGCCGTGGATTTTGTCGGGCAAACCGGGCAGGATCCCCAAAGAAGTATGAGCAGACTTCACATACTGTACAGAGTCACGTCATGTTTCATGCGTCCGAGTTCGTTGAGTCAGACTCAGTATAGATTACTTCATTTCATTCTTTTATTTCTTATTTTGTTTCCCTCTTTTTCCAAAATTTGTTTCTTCTGGCCCGTGGCTGTTAGACATGTTAACAAGACGAAAAAGAAAGAAACGTGGCGCCAAGGCTTTACCAATCTGATCCATTTATTACTTAAGTAACCTCTCATGCAGTCGTGACCGAGAAAAGCAAGTGCATGCAAGCCTTGTGTCAGCCCTCGCTGGTGCCTGGACTGAACAAACCTGCAGGTGACACATTTATCGCAGAGAGGTCTCGTACGGAGCCTCGGGATCCCCAGCAGAACAAAGTGGAATCTGATGGACGGTCATGGAAACAAGCAATAGTCCCAACGGCAGGCATGTAACATTAGGTACGGGCGGCGGCGGCAAGGGAAGCCCTGCAGCTCGGAGAAAGCCTCAGTGGCAGTCAAGATGTGTGTTGAGGAAAGACAGGTTACCATTCATGGTTCCACCAGATCCCAACGTCCATTTGTCTCATGGATGTGTAGAAAGTAAAGCCTGACCATGAAGATACAGGTTCCACAGTGCATGTGCAATTTTGTCGAGTTACCATGGTATTTCTCGAAGGGTTCGCTTGTCGCTCCGGTCCGCTGGGTGAAGTACGGACGTACTTAAGTATGCACTCAAAAAGCAGTCAGATCAGCGGGGCGTTCGTTCGATGTCGCCCCTTCCCACTAAACACCCCCTGTTCCCCCTGCCCGCCCCAGGGCCTCAGCGGTAAGGCTCGCAGCGCCTGCGAATGAGGCGTCGGTGCTTATCTCATACTGCTCGCCCAACTTATCCTCTGCACCCTCCGGCCTGAAGCAGCAACCTCGTTTGTTCTACCTCTGACCTGACCTCTTCCTGAGTTCCCTACCCACCTCTCTCTGGTCTGTCTGGTTCTGCTTGGGTTTTTCCTGCCCTTTTCTCTCCATTGATTTCTCGTTCGAGACTTCTTTCTAGTCTTGTCGAATTTCGCCCGCACCGAGAGTCTTTGCACCTCTAGCGTTTACTACCCCGCCGACAGCCTGACCGATTACCACTCTCGCCGTACTCGCGACGTCACCAGCACCGAGACCCCCAACACCACACCCTCAAAGGACATCGTCGACCTTGACACCCAGCAGACATGGCGGACAATAACACAGAGGGCAGCAGCGACGCCCAGATCGCCTTCAAGGTCAAGGCCTCGGGCGACAAGAACCATAGCATCACCATGGCCGAGTCTGCCACCGTCATGGACCTCAAGAACAAGCTCGCCACGGAGGAGTTCGAGAACATCCCCGTCGAGCGCCAGCGCCTCATCTACTCTGGCCGGGTCATGAAGAATGAAGATACCCTAGCCTCCTACAAGGTGAAGCCAGGAAACACCATCCACCTCGTCAAGAGCGCCGCCAGCAACCCGACGCCTGCTCCCACCAGCGCCGCCTCGCAGCCTGTCCCTCAGGCTGTCCCCAGCAATATGGCAGCCGGCACCTCTGCGGACAACCTCCTGGCCGGCTTGACGGGGGCTCGTTTCGCTGGTCATGCCAATCTTCCCAGCGCCAACCTCTTTGGTGCCGACGGAGGAGTAAGCTATTCTCTCACGGCCCGACGTGCCTGTCCTGTCTTTTGTGTTTTCAGTCTTCGGTCTACTGACAAGGCACCTGGTTACAGATGGGCGCTCCGCCAAGCGAGGAGCAGATGGCTGACATGCTCTCCAACCCCAATATCGCCCAGGCCATGAACGAGGCCCTCAACAACCCGGCGATGGTAGACCTCATGATCCAGTCCAACCCCATGCTGCGCAACAACCCCCAGGCCCGGCAGGTGATCCAGTCTCCCATGTTCCGCCAGATGCTTACCAACCCACAACTCCTGCGACAAGCTGCTCAGATGCGCCGAGCCATGGGTGGAGGCGGCGGAGCAGAGGCCTTCCCAGCGCCCGGTGCGACCGACACAACGCCGGCTGGGGCCCCAGCCGCAGGTGGTGCTGAGAGGGGGGCAGTGCGCCAAACCAACAGAACCCGTGGGGCCTTCCAGGATTCGGCATGTTCCCTCTTCCGCCCGCCGCGGGTGGAGGTGCTGGCGAGAACCCCTTCTTGGCTCTTTTGAACCCCTTCGGCGCACCACCACCTGCCGCGGGCCAGACAGCAGCCGGCCAGGCACCTTCTTCCGGCGAGAATGCTACCCAGCGCAGCGCTTCTACAGCCCCGGGCTCGACCCCTGAGGGCGCGCCACAGGGCGGACCGGCCAATCCATTTGGTCTCTCACCCGAGATGTTGCAACAGTTCATGCAGATGATGGAGGGTTCCATGGGCGAGCAGTCTGCGCCGGTGGACTCTCGGCCGCCCGAGGAGCGCTATGCTGACCAGCTCCGCCAGCTGAACGAGATGGGGTTCTACGACTTCGACCAGAACGTGGCTGCCCTGCGACGTAGCGGTGGCAATGTGCAGGGTGCCGTCAACTTCCTCCTGGGAGGCTGAGCCCGCCTGGCTACGAAACCGGGGTTCAGCCCGCCACTTACTGCTTAGATACGCCACCGCTCACAAGCGCAGTATCTAGGGCGGCATGGCGTTCTCGATCTCTAGCTCTCTTGTTTTTGAGCAGGGGGCGCATCAACATAATTGAACCAAGCAGCAGCGGCTTGGATGACCTGGAAAGCATCTTCTGAGGAACATGATGGATAATTTAATGACCCCCGGTCCTTGTGGTTTGGAGAACAGGGCCCAAGTGCCTTTCAGGACAGGAACGGCTGGAAGAGGCGGATGGAGGGAATAGGACTAATGGACTCTGGGTTGGGAAGTCGTTGACATGGGATCTGGGAACATGAGCTTTTAGCAGCACAGGTAGTCAGTCCAGCAGTCGAAATGGATGCCGTATCCAGAAACAAATTGGCAGGCAGCCTCATCATTGTGCCCTTGCATCGCCCAGCCACTATTAGTATATATGCCTTGATGACGGTGTGCCGAAGCACCGTTGCTTGGGATGGCTGACTAAGCCGATCAACATCCTCTTAATGATCCCTAAACAGGCCACGGCTGTGATTGAAAGAGCCTTCACTAACCATACCAAAAATGTGTACAAACATGTAATTTTCATGCACATGGAGTGACTGTTGTAGGGACGGTTGTCATGAGCTTCATCTATCCCTTCCTCATGATGATCAAGAGCTCACCAGCACGATGATACAGGGCATATTTTACGCCAGGTTTTTCCCGCAGGAAGGTGCGATACAATACCAATCAATCCATGCCTTACACACAGAAACCTTCAACGTCATCACCCAGAGATACGCCCTCCATCTTACTCACACACCCACACACACCTTTCCTCACACGACGCAAAAGACACTGACTCACCGAATGGCCAGGCACCAAGATCGTGGCCCAGGCACCCCCAGGCTGCATCGTGCCCCTCGACTCTTCCTCCTCGCAGCAGCAGCAGAGGAAACCCAGCCTGTTCGACTTTGACGTGCTGCAGGAGTACATCATCCCGCGCAAGGGTTTCTTCAACCGCTACATCGCCGTCAGCGATCCGGACTCCAAGTACTCCATCCTCGGGTTCCCCGTCGCCATCGCCAACCCAAAGTACCAGCGGAATGAGTTCATCTTCAACTTTGGCCTGGTCGTCGAGGCGGACGAGGGCGACCAGATCCACTACGAGCGCGTCGTGAGGCGGCTGGCCGTGACGTTTGCCGAGATGGAGAAGCAGACCGAGTATCTGAGCCGGGACGGTGAGGGGAGCGCCGGTGAGGGGGCACCAGGAGGCCCATCGAGAGCCTGCTGGAGATTATCAAGGAGGACCTGAACAACTATGGCGAGTGCATGATACCCGTCGGTGCGTCTTTATTTTTCATTCCCCCCTCCATTGTCTCTCTACAATGTAAGAAATGTAAACTTACAAGTCCTCTTCCACAGACGATGCAAATACAATCAATATGAAACTCTTTCCCCGCCACCGCACACCGCCCGAGGTAAAAGGCTGGCACGTCCCCGTGGCCAAGATGAAGTTTTCCGACGTCGTCGACCCGACGTGGGACCTGACGCTCCAAAAAGTGATTCACCACATCGACGGCATCAGCGATGTGCGCCGCATCGCCTTCGCCGCCGACGTCTCCCTCGACCTGACCAAGCTAGCCCTGCGGCACCTGCTGTACTACGACACCATCCTGCTGCTAGACATGTTCTTCTTCGGGTCGTGCTACGCGCCCCGCCCCGGCATCCACGAGTTCGTGGCCAACGCGAGCAGCGACGGGTACTACTACACCGCCGCCAATAACAACACGACAACGACCACCGCCACCACCAGTACAGCCGCTGACGAGGACGGCGCCGGGTTGACGGGGCTTTCGGGCTCGGGAGGAGGCGGCACAGGAGGAGGAGGCGTTGGTGGTGTAGGTGGAGGAGGAGGAGGAACCGGTTCCGGCCCCCTCGGGATCGTGGACGAGTGCGCCAACTACGTGTGCATCATGTCCTCCGGGCAGCGCGTGAGCAACTACCAGCTGGTCAAGCTCATGACGACCTTTTGCGTGGGGCGGTCCGTGGCCGAGTGGCTCAAGCTGCACATGGACGCGGGCTTCGACGTCCTGCGGTACGTGGACGTGCGGCGCCTCGTGCAGTTCGGCGTCATCAAGGGCCTCCTGTACCGCGTGCACAAGTATGTCGTCAGCAAGCAGTACCTGGCATCGCTGGTGACGGGGCAGAGCAGGCCGGTTGAGGCCGGCGGCAGCAGCAGGAGTGGTGGTGGTGGTAGTGCGAGTGGTGACCCGCTCCAGAAGTACATGGACGGGATGCATAATCTTGATCAGATCATCACCGAGATGAACGTCACGGATGGCGAGATTATGGAGAAGCTCAAGAGTTTCCCTGCACCGACATACGATCTGACGGTGCTGTATCGGTGAAGAGGGAGCGGGGCTTTGGTATAGACGGCTTGGATTGGATGTAGATGAGCTTTTCTTTTTCTAGTTATCTCGACTGTGCTTTGTGGGAACACACGCATAGTCTCGACGGATTATCTTATTGTACAAGGTTCCACCACCAACACCACCACCAGCAGCGAGGCCCGTTCCGCTTTCAAAACGGCAACTTCTTCATGTCCTTAATCAGGCCCTCCTTCTCGTATTCAGCCATCTCCCGCCGAACGTTCTTGCGGGTAAAGCCCTGGGTAGGGGCGGGCAGCCTCGACACATCAATCTGATCCTCCGGCTTGATCTCACCTCCTTCCGTCACCTTCTTCTGCCTCGCCTCGTCGACCATCCCCCGCATCTTGGACATGGCCTTGCGGAATGCGCCGGTGTAGGGCTCTCCCGGGTACTCCTTGCCGCTCCGGGCCCACTCGTCGTCGCTGATGAGCTCGATGCACCGCAGGTTGTGCTTGCCCTTGCGCAGCAGCAGGATCTTGCCGTCGATCAAGAAGTTCCTGTTGGCCGCGTTGGGCCACGTCTTGACGGGGGTGAACATGAGCTGTTCGGGAATCATGCCCTTGTTGAGGTGGCCTTTCTGGCCGGGGGCCCCGCCGACGTAGATGCCGCCGTTCTTGATGCTGCGGTCGGCGTCCGAGATGCTGGTCGCCAGCCCGGCGGCAAAGATGATGCGCGGGAGGGACTTCTCGATGATGCTTATGGGGAGCTGCTGGTCTATCCGGGGTCGGTTGTTGACTGTCGTCGGGCGGCCCTGTACAGCTTGGTACTGGTCCATAGATTGTTCAATGCTGTCTGTGCCGACTTGTATGCCTGTGTTGCCGCCGTACCTAGCGCGATGTTCTAATTGTGTGCGCTGAGCAACCTCGGTGCCGTGGACGAGGGCCGTCACCTCATAAGCCAGAACATGCTGCGCGACTCGCTTCGGCGGGTCTGCCCTGTGCTCCTCCATGAACTTGGCGATGTCGCTCAGGGGTGGAAGGTGAGAAGCTTCAACAGGCGTTCGACGTCACTATCGGATCGTCTCACCAGGTAGCCATACATGTCGAAGGGGGACGTCTTGAAGGGGTCGAGCCAGACGGCATTCCCCGCGCTCTTTCCGAACTTATTACCAGCCGAGTCTGTGAGGAGCGGCACCGTCAACCCGACGGGTTGGTCAAAGTCGCCATGAGGCAGCTTCAGGGCAGGGTCGGGCTCATTCTCGACGCAGTGCTTGACGGCCTGGGCACCGGTGAGGATGTTGCCGTACTGGTCAGAGCCTCCGATCTGCAGCTGCACACCGCGCTGCTTGAAGAGTTCGTACCAGTCCCAGCCCTGCATCAGGGGATATGAGAACTCAGCAAAGGACATGCCAGTGCCGTCGTCAATCCTCTTCTTGACATTGTCGCGTCCAAGCATCGGGCCAAGCCTCACTTGGGACCCTAGCCGCTTCAGGACATCTAGCATGGGGAGTTTGTTCCACCACGCATTGTTGTTTACGATGCCCCGCCTCCAGGCCCAGTCCCTCTTGAAGCCGAACCTCCGACCGTTGTCCTCGACGTGTTCCCAGAGCGCCTTGAGCTGGTATTGTATGCCTGCGAGGTTCTGCACCAGCTGCGCAGAGCTCATGTCCGGGCGAGACTCAGTCCTGCCCGTGGGGTCGCCGATCTTGGCAGTGGAGCCTCCAATCAGTATCAAGGCGCCATAGCCATGCAGGTACAGCCAGAAGATGGGCATGAACGCCACCAGGTGGCCGAGGTGGAGGGAGGGGGCGGTCGGGTCGACACCGCAGTAGGCGCCTATGCGTTTCCTCCGCATGGTTTCTCTGACATGTTGACGAGTCCTACAGGATGCACAAGCTGTCAGATCACGTCCCTCTGCCGCCTTAGACGATGTCAAAACCAAACACACAGAACCCAGCTTACCTACCCCACGACGTCTTTAACAAAGCCCCGTTCCTCAAACTCGTCAAATATATGCGTCCTCTTGCCCTGAGCAATCTCCTCTGCCATGTGCCTCCACTCCTCTTTCGCCACCACCAGCTTGGCCATGTATTTTGTGCCGATCCATCTTCGCTGAGAAGGAGCCGGATTCAAGAGAGTTCTGGTCCGTAGACAGTCGCGACACAAGAGGGCGCGTGCCGGGGGGCTTTTGTACAAGGAGGCCAGCTGTGTCATTTTAGGCAGCTCCCTGTAGGTTTTTTAAAGTGCCGAAACAGGTTGCAAGACGATGCGCTCGCGTACGTTCAGCGCATTGGCAAGGGAGCAGCAGCGTAGGGCGACAACGCTGGCTCCCGACGTTGTTGAGAATCTGCTGTGTGGACTTTTTTAAGCAGGCCTTCGAGGAACTGTATGCGCAGTGAGTGGTCTGCCCTGCATTCTACGAAAATTTGGAGCAGAAGCCCCGGATGCCTCTTATCGATAAGTGCAGGTCCCGGCAGGCAAACGGTCTGAACAGCCCTTGTCAGTGGGTGCACACCCTTGTCTCGTTACTCATCATCAGCAACCAATCAGAGAGCTTCCGATTCTGCTTGCAGTCCTCGGCAACTTGTCGGTTAAAGCATCATCGACGCCAAACCCTCAATTCTATCTTGGGAAGAAGGACGACTTCAGAACACAACCAATTCCCACCTCCCAGTCCCTTCCCAGCCCGGACTGGCTCTACTGACTACCAAGATGGCATCGGCTGTTCGCTCATCTCTGTTGCGGCAGACGGCTGCCCTCGCGGCGCCCGCCTCGCGATCTGTAGCACCCGCGACCCGAGCTGGCCCGTCGCTGCTCTCCTCGACTGCCCGCCAGCAGCTGTTGAGGCCTGCTTTCAAGCCCAGCATCACCCAGATCACAGCCTTCCACGCCACAAGCCGGAGAAACCTGCTGCCTCCTGGCCCACGTACGTTTCTTTGTTTTGCCTAGCTATCGACGGGTGTACCCCCATTCTGTCTTCACACCCAGGTCGCTAACAAGAATAATAACACTCTTCAAAAACAGAGGTGATCAAGGGCACCATCAACGACCCAGCCCCTGTTCCCGCCCCTTCATCCTCGCACGGCCGCTACCACTGGACTTTCGAGCGCGGCATGGCTGCCGCCCTGGTGCCGCTCAGCATCGCCCCCTTCGCGTCCGGCTCCCTGAACCCGACCCTCGACGCCCTCCTGGTGGGGACGCTGCTCGTGCACTCCCACCTCAGCGTGCAGGCCATCATCATCGACTACGTGCCCACGTGGGGCTACCCTCTGCTGAGGAAGTTCTGTACGTGGGCGCTGAACCTGGCGACCGTCCTGGTGGGAATCGGACTGTATGAGTTTGAGACTACGGATGTGGGTATCGTCGAGGCTACCAAGAGGATCTGGAAGGCATGATTGGAGGCATCGGCAGGATACGGTGGTCTGGTGTGTACTGTATGGTAAATAGAGGAATACCAATGTGTTCTGTGGATGGACAGCTCCGGATACATGGGTTTATGATGGCAGCTCAATGGACGTCTTGAATTTTCATGTGACACTACCACCTGTCTACTTTCGCATGTGCTATGTTCCAACATCTGTCACTGGAGAACTTCAGTTTCGCGACATAGCTATTAGACCTATTGTCAGATCGCAACATGAAACACAGGGTCCTCATCTAAATGTGGTACAGAAGTTGAGCGCGACCAGGCTCAAGTAGCTTGTTGGTAGAACCTCCTTTTGCCCTCCGTCCTAGTAAGTTACTCAGCTGTATAGCGCGCTTGAAAATCAATATATCTTGAAATCTCAGCAGGAGAAGCACAACACTCTTGGCCCAATCATGAGCCATCCCAGAACCTGCTTCTCTGTCCTACACTTTTCCTTGGCGTTGAGCTGTGCTCTTGGTTGACAACATGATATTACTCACTTGCTTTTGACAGCCAGATGTAAATCCTGCTGTACCTGTGAGCCATCTTGGACTTTTGAGACTGATTACACAAATGTCTTGATAATATGTTGGCCCCAGATTCAAGACTTGGTGACAGACATGCAAAACACTCTAGTTCGCGTGATGATTAGACAAGTCTCAGCCCTGAACATAAAACAAGAAAGAGGGCTAAATCTTGAGCACCCTTCTTGGCTCAAGTCGCAGACTGAGCATAGAACTTGAAGACTAATACCATCCACCACAGCACGTACGCCCGCGGGAGGCCTCTGTTGGAGCAAGGGCCGTCATCGCTAACACAAGGAAGCTGCAAAGATGCCGCTGCTCTGATGCTGGGACCGTCGAGCGACGAGTAACCCTGATCCGGACAGTCTCATAGAAGCACTGCTGGCTTTCTGCCAGGCCCCAACCTGTACCGGTCGGGTTATATCTGGCGCAAATACAGTAAGATTTTATTGTCGAGTTGTAGGGCCTATGCAATGCACGACGCCTACCACAGGATATGTAGCCACCAATATGAAATCGGCCGTACGTTGGGACGACGAGGTGGATAGACGCCTTAGCCCACACACCTATCGCGACCTGGCCACGTAAGTGAAGTTTGACGCATTCAAGAGCCGTTCGGGTGAGATATCCAAAGAAGATTCATAGCCGGATCCGAATGAAGGAGCATTTGCTTCAGGGCTATGGATTGTATCTTTTTATCTACTTCTAATACTGCCATTTTTCTGCTCCACGTCCAACGTCCCAACTGGCTCAGTTCCGCGATCAGTTCGCGACAGCGGGGCGTGTGCTGAACTCAGGCTCTGCACCAATTCGGACCTTTCAGCTTACCCATCCACGACGCTCCATGGCTGGCTGAGCGCCAGCTCCCTGAAGGCTCAGATCGCTAGCTGTTTCCAGAATCATATTCCTACCTACTGTATCTTCAAAACGTGGATGGAACGTGGCCAACATATGTCTCATCAACTGATGGCATTCTCAACACGCTGGCAGGTCTCCTGGAGAAAAGTTGATCAGCTTATTGGCAATACAACAGTGTCGAGGTTCAATTTCTTTTTAAGCGGACGTAAATATGTAGCGGAATCCATGAATCCCATATTTCTGACGACTTGCTCATTACTTCAGACTCCTCTTGTTTCTAGCACATATGTCATGCACCAGAAGGGCCTCATATTGGGGCAATGCTGCGTCTCGCGACTGAAGTTGGACATTGGGTTCCGATACTTGGTTCTTGTGGTTCGTAAACTTCTGAACACTGTGCTGTGTTCAGGAGATGAGATGTGGCGGCAGGGACAGCTCGCGCTGGACCATTTGCGCGAGTATTACTTCTGGACAAGCAAACAAGGAGAGAGGATGAGAGGACAAGACGGCCCCCAAATTCTTTACGACCTTGTCGTGGGCCAACGGAGGCAAATTAGTCCGGTTGCTACCTTTGCCGGAGGAATTCTGTGTTCTTTTATGAGGTGCTCAGCTCGTCTCGCTTTTACCCTTCCAGCCATGCACGAGGCCCAAGACCAGCTTAGAGTTGTAAAGTGGATGCGCAGACAGCCGTGGTATACGGGCTCGTTTGCAACGTTCGGCATCAGGCTTCTGGGCTACGCGCAGTGGGCTCTGCTGGATCCCGACGAGCCTCTCGACGACTATGCAGCTGCTTTCATCTTCTGCGGGCCTCACGATTTCAGCGATATGATCGGGGGCACGGGATCGCTGTGGTTGGCCCTTTTGGACTGGGCCAAGCTGAGCACGGCGACTGAAACCCGAGGCTGGCTCATAGATCTGTTCGTATTGGCAACGGCCAGTCCGGACGGCGATATTGCTACCAACCGAGGAGGCGCTGCCGCTTGCTGGTAGTGCGAAAAGGTTTCTGGTTGGACATCCGTCAACGAATGATTGGGTGCAACGCTTCACGCAGGGCTCCGCAGCCGAGCTGAAAACGTCCGACTACTGGAAACCAATGCAACATCCAAACGTGCTCGAAACTACACCAGTACCCATCTTGATGATGGGCGGCTGGCAGGATCTCTTCACGAAGCTATCAATTCTATGAGTACTCGCGGTTGAGGGACCGGGGCTGCACTGTCGGTCTGACCATGGTACGTCTTTGGAGGAGTTCAAGTCCACTTCTCGCTGTTTCCAAGGATTTTATCTGGAGACTAAGTGGACGTTCAGGCTAAGGGCAGCTACAAATATCGCTTACCCGTCATGAATACGTTTCTAGAGGTTCGAGCACGCTGCTGACGACCTAAATACAGGGTCCTTGGAATCACATGGAAGTCGGGATGAGCGACAGCTCGTTGAAAGAAGTTTTGGACTGGTTCGACAAGTATCTGGCCGAGAAGATCACAGAAGACATCCGGTCATCTCAGGCACGAATCAACACTACTGGATCGAATGAGTGGAAGTGGTTTCCCAGCTGACCTCCCGCTACTGAGCCACTCACATTATATCTCGACCCCCAGGGCCGGATTACGCATAGTGTAATCTCAGATACTAAGATCGACAAGGCCTGTTTCACCCTCGACCCTCATAATCCAACCCCGACTGTTGGTGGACCGCTTCTTTTCAATGGCGGCTATACCGACGACTCGGCCCTCGCAGAGCGGTCCGATGTTCTGAGCTTCACCACCTCACCTCTTGAGAAAGCTGTCGAGGTCCACGGCAGACCGCATATAGAGCTTCTCCACAGCAGCGATAACCCACATGTCGATATCTTTGTGCGGCTCAGCCAAGTAAGCTCCAAGGGAAGTTCTCGCAATGTCTGCGAAGTGTACAAGCGGCTAGACCCAGCGCGTACTCCGGAGGCTGGCCAGCCTCTCAGAGTTGAGCTGGACCCGTCTGACTGCGCTCACTGCTTCCAAAAGGGAACTTCAATCCGCCTGCTCATCGCTGGTGGGAACTTCCCAAACTATGCATACAACCTAGAATCTGGTGAGCCGCAAGCCACTGGCACGACCCTGATTCTGAAGCCGGCGATACATACGGTTCACACAGGCGGAGTCAAAGGCTCGAGGATCGTATTGCCAGATCTGGCTGTGTGAGTAAAGGAGAAATCCTGTGCCGTAGCAGAAAAATCAGTATCCATTTGGTCGAAGTATATTGTGGTGCTGAGTATGGGAGCGCAGGAAAAACCAAACCGGTCGAGGAAGGACGACAATATCTCAGCTGTGAATAGGTGGATGTGTTCAGGTTCATCATCAGTAAATTGAAGGAAAGACTGAAGCAGAGATTTCATTAGCGGAATATCAGTAAGACAGAGTCCAATTAATATTTATTTGATATACTACTATTCTAGACATGAGTAATCGGTAATTGGGCATGTGTTTTCTCTCTCTCTCTCTCTGTATTCCTTTTCCCCCTTCATTATAGATCTATTATTATTAACTAAAGAACCAGTTATAGAACTGGTCATTCTATAAGGCGTAAGCAGAGACGGCGCGTGTGAAAAGAAACAAGGTGGGGGAGTCCCTGTATTATTTCACAGCTGACACGATATAATAATAATCATCCATCTCAAGCTACACCAATGACGCCGCCAACCTCAGTCCTCTTTAGTCCTATCCAGGCGGCACATAATACCTCGTGCCCTACGAGCCTAACAACCCAGGTGCATGGTTAGCAGCCAACTCGACCCAACTCCCCCTCATCCTACGCCGGGTATGCCAACCTGTCGACACCGTACGGGCACATCACTTCTCTGGTGCGGGTCCTGGTACAGCCCGAGAACGGCGAGCCTGAGCATCTTGTACAACGCGGCCATCGTACGTAGATCAACGAGACGCTCACAGCTGCCGGATTTCCATGCCGACGACAAGAACACGTTCGCGCAGCCCTTGGGCACGAACCTCACGGCTGCGTCGGCGGCGGTCGAGGGCAGAGAACAGCGGCCTCGAGGTCTAGGTCAGCGGCACCAGCTGGACCATGCAGAACACGTCGTTCATTGGGCAACTACCACAACGCCCACCTTTGCGCGGTACAGCATCGCCGCGGGCGAGTATCTCGCCATGACCGACGACCAGGTGCTGTACCCGACGATGCTGCTTCGTCAACACGTTTTCCTCGAAGCCGGCCCTCTCGTCGAGGCGCTGGGGTTTCTGGAGCCTGACGGCGTATAACGCAGCGGGGTTCCTGATCGATGACACCTAGGAATGTCTATGCGCTCGGGGACAGGAGCAAACCTGACCATGATGGGCAGGGAACAGGTACTCGGACGGCAGCGACGCGCCTTTTTAGATCCCCATCCAGGCCAGTAATGTTGCGCCTCCAGCCAACTGGACGAGCAACCGGCTGCCTTCGCCGGCCGATGGTGCTCCTCTGCACATCGGCCTACGGCTCTACGGACCCTGTGACCCTCTGAGAAACTATGCTATCCCTCGTCCGAGGCTGTTGCAGCCATCACAGCATAAGTTTGGGTCAAGAATACAGTAATCTGTCTTGGGAGAGAGTGTGTAGAGGTGTGTAGAGGATCCTATAAGAAATTAGTGGGTGGGAATTCCGAGAATGTGCGAAGTTTAATGGGATCTTTTTCTTCTTCTCCCGACAGCCTCTGTGTCGGACTCTCAATCAATGAGAGAGAGGGAAGCGATGGCCCTACATTTACTCATGTTCCTAATAAATCACAAAGATAGCGAACGAAGTCAGTCAATGATCACAGCTTAGGGCCAAAAAAAAAAAAAAAAAAAGAAAGAAAGAAAAAGGTTGGAGGGGGGCTTGTGCCCTGGGTCTGACCGTAGCATGCTGAACCCTGCAACGCAACCATCCAAGAAGCCAATCAAAATAAACCGAGACAAATCAAAATAAACCGAGACAAGGTAGGACGTGATGAAGGCTGGGAGGAGCACCTGGGAAGCCTCGCAGAGGAACAAATAAACGGCGCTGTTGATGGGGCAGGATGATCATCCGACCGGGTCACGGTGTACTCCTCCCAGAAGAGGCAACCAAGGCAATCAATCGCATACTAAGCAAGCAGTACTAGCATCGTAAGAAGATATGCCTAGAGGGTGTAAGCAGGAAAGAGAGTGTGACGTGGTGGGACTTCTTCTTCTGAGACTAGGTGCATCGATGCTCATCTGAAACCTTCGAGATCGATCAGCAGTCGAGCCGAGACAAGAAAGACAAGAAGAAGAGAATGATGTAACCCCAACCAGCAGCTCAGGCACGCATGCACTATTGCTGGGTGGCTGGCGGCCGCAAAACAAAACAAAACAAAAACATGTGTGTGTGTGTGTGTGTGTGTGTGTAGGTGTGGTTGCGGAGTAATGGCCGGGGAGAGACGCGCAGTCGCACGTGCGCGTACTGTACCATAAAAAAACAGGGTGCAGGGTACTTGGTACCAAGATAAAAAGGCCTCTTGGTACTTAGTAGGGTCTTGTGTCATTGGACAGGGAACGCCTGGCAGCTTGCTGCGGCTGCAGGAGCAAGCAAGAGTATGCATGGAAGCGTGGAAGGATTTGGGGCCTCCGGCTGTAGCTATTCACACCATCTATCTCCCCGGGGGTGTTCTGAAGGGGGCGGTAGGGGTCCGGGGTTGTCAGCGGAATCCACTGGTTGGATTGGTCCGGTTACCTCCGAGCGTCCTGGGCCGTCGGTATAGCATTTCCTTTTCGGTCGTGGAAGGTAAGTTTGGCAGGAGAAAAAGAAAACGACCTCGGTGTTGCGGTGAGGTGAGATATTCATCGTCATAGCCCCCTCCCCCTCCCTCTCCTATCCTCGTGGAGACCCAAGAAAGGAGGGGGAAAAAAAAAGATTTACACCTGCGCCTGGGTGACTATCATGAGAGAGATATAGAAAGATAAAAAAAAAAAAAAAAAGGACGGCTGGCAGACAGGTGTTGACTGAATGACAGTTTCACAGACTTTGAAGGAGAACAGCACAGCTACATGTAATTCGGCTATTCTTGCTTGGTCTCTCTTGTCTCTTGTCTCTTGGGGTGCCAGAGAATTGGCAGGCCCAGTGAACTTTTGATTAGGTGCCAAGGTCTGCCTTGTCTGCCTGCTGCATGCGCTGGTGGGAAAAGGTCTGCAGGTGAGGGAGGAGGAGGTGATGGAGAAGAGCTGACGTGAGATGCGGTGTGTAAAGAAGGTGCCGTTCTACGGTCTGTTTGGACAAGAGTCCGCAGCCGTATGAGGTCATGCCCATGGCCATGAACAAAAAAGAAGGAGACAAAAAAAAGGTATTCGGACATTTGCTTTTTTCGGTTTGAGGTAACCCAGAGGAGTGTTCTGAGAAAGTGCGGTCTATCGTCTCTTGTGTGGCTGTGCTACTAAGCAGACCTCTTTTGGGCTGGGGGTCGTCTGAACAGGACGAGGAGACGACAGGGCACCGCTGTGTTGCAAGAAGCGCGCTGGTGGCACTGCCAACGCGGCTAATACAGTAAGTACAGACCTACTATGGGGGCCTCAGTGGCTTGCGCTTGCTGCAAGTCTGCCCCGTAGGGCTAAGGGCTCCCCGCGGACAGTGGCCAGTGGGCACGACAGGGCTGGGCAAGACAGGGCATGACAGGGGGCGGCCAGATACCGGCCGACACCGCTGCATCTCCTGCGTCGTCCTCCTTGCATCGCCTCACAGGCTAAAAAGCTTCTGAGGAGGGCCAGTGTCAACGCCGCGGAGACTCTACTGCTGCTGGCTTGAACTTGACCTGCATGGTCTATGAACGGCTCAGCTGCTGTCGTCCCTGGATGGGGTTCACACCTGCATGAAGCTCCAGTCAGAGCTCCCCAGTAGTGCATAGTACAGGTAGTAGCCCGAGGCAGAAGGTGGCCGTGTGGACCGATGTTTCAGGCCCGGCATGACGCTACAGCATAGTGACTGTCGGTAACTGGCGAATTGCAGTCACGCCCAGAGCACTTGACGCTTATCGATCCCCAGAGAGGCGTTCCGGCTGCGTTCCCAAATCTGGTGCATCACATCATCTCCCGGAGATCCATTGCTGCACACTAACCAAGGGGTGGTAGGAAATTTTCTCGTGGTCTCTGGTTGTCGAACTGTTGTTCCCTGGGTGCTGGCCGTTAGGTGCTCGTCCGTCTGGGCAGGGGGCCGCCGGTATTGACCCTTACACCACCACCCGCCGCCTGTGTGTGTGTGTGTGTGTGTCTGTACGGACATACACTTCTCTTGTCTCTGGTGTGGGAAAGCCACACAGCGCTATTGTCGCACAGTCCGCGCAAGCAACGTTCCCTAAAATTAGTATAAAAAAATTAAATATTATTCATCAGAGAGGTAATCGAGGTTATTGTGGACAATAATTCTATATCATATTGCGTTAGTGCGGTCAAATAAAGAAAATGTCACCATGCAGGTCTAGTGGTCCCCGGTGGGCTGAGCGGCGCTGCCTTCACCAAAGTATGCAAAACGGGACCGTTGGTCATCCCACGGCGCTGCTGAGCACATGCAGCGATTTCTGACCAGGGTGGTCCACGGGAGGGCTGTGGACATATATGACATGCTGATGTCGTCCTCAGGGTTGTCATGAATAAATAAGATGGCAGACATCGCAAGTCGATGATCCGGAGTTTTGGGTGCCATTAACCCCCTCCCTTCCTCTCGTTTGTTTTCGTTATTTTTCTTTTTCTTTGTTTAGCCAGTCCGGCCAAGGCACAGTCGCTCCGTCGTCCAGGATGCAGAGCTCGACCTCACTCCAGCTACCGGCCTCGGACCCCCCGTCTCCATCTTCAGATGGAGGTGCGAAGTCATCGAGGGTATGCCTGAACTGTAGGAGGAAGAAGAAGAAGTGCGACAAGAAACTCCCCTCCTGTGGAAGATGTACCTAGTAGGTCTCTCCCCCCCCCCCCCCCCCTTCCGCGCACATATTCGCCATCAAATATTGTCGAATTTGGGGGGCTGTTGTTAACGGGAGAGAAAATAGCTCTCTCGAGTTCTGCCAACACGAAGACGATCAAGCAGCCTCCCGCCCGGCGGACCCGTCGGCACGAACGAGTTTCGAGAGCCTTGGAAACATAAATGCCCCTGGATCATTTGCCGTCAGCGCTTTCCTGGGAGGCCAGCTGGGCCCTGCCAACCCCACAATCAGCCCGGCGCTGTTTGCACCCTTGGAAACGACCGAAGACGTACACCATTTTGTTTCTCGAAACCTCGCACAGATCGTAGGAGACAGATTGACAACTGAAAGCATCATACGATATTATTTTGGAACCATCAATGCCTGGTTCACCATCATCGAAAGTGCCAGCTTCGAGGAGCGACTCGAGCAGATGTGGGCAGAACCCTCGGCCGAGACTGGGCTGTTAGCAGGGTGCATGCTCCTGATCGTCCGCTCGCCAGAGGAGAGCCCCGTCGTTTCGATGCAGAACAGCCTCTATCATGCGGTCAAGACGCTCTGCGGTGTTGTTGTAGCCAAGCTGCCTCTCTCAACGTCCATACTGCAGGCCCACCTCCTCATCTGCCTGTACGAGCTTGGCCATCTGATGCCTCAACAAGCGTATCTGACTCTGGGCACGTGCATCACCATCGTACGTGCCTTCGGATGGCTCGATGAATCGTTTTGGGGGCAGAACCAGTGGATCGTCCGGGGACGGGAGCTGAAGCTGTGCTCGATTCTGTGGTGGACCATGGTGTTTCTGGAAAAGTGCGCATCTCGCGACCCCTCCCACCTTGCCCCCCTTCTTGCTGGCGAAGCGCCCAGGTTAACCCGACGCAGTGGTCTTCAATCAGAAGAACTCGGATATCCACAGGTCATGCCAAGTCTCTCCTTCGCGATCCCATTTCCGGAGACCTTCGATCCTCTCCTTCAGCTATCCCAGGCCGGCCCAGGGCAGTATGGCGGGTCCATGCAAGAGGGCGGCTATAGATTTGCCGACGACGGCGACCAGAAGATGGAGACCATCGTGTATCCAGAAGCAAAATCGGCATCCCTTCTGTCGCAGGTGCTGGCACAAAACAAACCTTCCAGCGTGCCCGCCCTTCCCCGCGAGACTCTGCATGCTGCGATTGTGGACCATGCTCGCAACATAGTATCGACGCCGTGGAAAGAGGGGAGCCGTTTTGCTGCTCTGAGCCTTGCATACACGTGAGGAGAGCCCCTCCCTCCCCGTCTTCCCCCTCCCTCCCCCTTTTCTCTTTCTCTCTCGATCGTGTGCTGAAGGCGGGCTAGTGCGATGCTCAAGCTCAATCATCCTCATCTAGGCATCGGAAGGACATCTCAGCCGGTCTTTGATCCCAACGATAGGACTTCTGTCCAGAGCACGATCCAGGTGATCGATTCGATCTGCCAAAACGCACAGCTTATCACCTCGTCATCAGGCAGCCTGTCGTTCACGGGACCTCTGGTGCCAACACTAGCACACAGCATGTTCCTGGCGGCCAAGGTGCTGGTAACCATCGGAGGGGCGCTGGCGCAAGGGGTTGACATTTCGAACAAGATACAACTCCTCCGGGGGCTGCCTAGAGGTGTTTGCAAAAAGGTGGAAGATTGCTGGTAAGTCTGGTGCCCAAGGATACCAAACAGAGGTCTGCTCGGTGAAATGCTGACTGGTAGCATCAGATCGATACCTGCAAACACTCAATGCAGTTATCCAGGCTCAAATGAGCCGAATGCAACCAAGGTGATGGTTAAAAGTCCTCAAAGGAGACGGTGTCTTCTCTCACCAGGGGCAGAGCCCTCCCAACCCCCCTGCCGCCTTCTCTCCCCAGGCGGGTGAACAAAAGCGGTACAGCCATGAACGTCGTTGGCGCCGAGCGCCAGACGGAGCCGCGAGGAGGCGCAGTGGCTGGGTAATGGATAATTGCCATGAACATTGACAACCTGGCTTGTCAACAACAACATTCGCTATGGAGCAGACGTTGAGCGTCGCCGAGCTAGGGCGACGGAGGTGGCGCTCATGGAACAGCAGGGACTGTCCACGACACACACGAGAAAGACCCCCAAAAAAAGAAAGAAAGAAAGAAAGAAATACCCTCCTCACCCACAAGTTGTAGCCTGGTCAGCATAGAAAGCTGCACGGCTGCCGGTCAGCTAGTGGCTCATCGAGGATTCCTGTCGTTTGCGATTGAGAGAATTGAGTTATTTATTTATTTTCCCCCAAACACCCCCCTCCTACGCAAATCCTGCTGGCGCTCTGAACCTGGCGGCGATCATGAGACTTGCTTCCTTTGGGGGGCACGGGGAATGTGCCTTCCTCCTGTATTACATAATCTCAGACCTGCTGTCAAAGTTCTGAGTAAGTACCGCGTACTGCGGAATACTGCCGGGTGGCTGGACCCTGCCGCCCTGTGTGAGCTGATGTGTCTCATCCTTTGGAGTTCTTCCAATGCTGTGGTATCACTGTATGTAAGGTATCATTCAGTGGTTCAGATTTGAAAGACGTGGTCGCAGATCTGAGTCGAATGTTTCCCAGGTCGGCGGGAGGTACTTGACACCGCAGGGGTGTCTCCCCTTATCGTCGCCCACTACTGTACGGATAAGAACCCTTGAGAGCAGTGCTACTTGTGATGTGAGCTTTGCATCTCAAACCTTTGCCCTCGAACCAAGTATCAAAATTTGGGAGGCCCAGTCGAGGCCGTTTGCCCACGTCTGCTCTACTCCCAACCATATCAATTCTCAGAAAGGAGATGGAACCTTCCGGAACTTGCAATCGTCATCTGTACCTTCTAGCCACCGCACGCACACACACACACACACACACACACACACAAACGACACCATGTACCAATGTATCTTGAGCTGGCAGGCCCTGCGATGCCACGCCTCTGCTTGTCGCAGATGACCCGCCCGAGTCAGATACCTCCTCCCTACCTTGGGCGCTCTGGGCCTCAGAGCATTCGATCTTCCAGCTGTCACGTCAGAAAGTCGGTGGGACATGATGACAATGACAGGATGCGACGCCACCCACCATGACATGCGGAGACTGTTGACTTATGTTGAAACCAGCCACCCAAACTCTCCTTACAGACATCCAGTCACCAAGTCAAGTCAACGGACAGGAGGCCAGGACACGGGAAGGCTCTCTCTCTCTGTGTGTCTCCCTCTCCCTGAAGACAAAGAGAGGAAGGCCGTCACGCCAACGCGGCCGTCGAGAAGGCATAGTTCACTCACTCCAGAGTTTTGACACCCTGCGGTCTCAAGCTCAGGCCATCTGTGCCAGAACTCTCTCACACCGCTCACGAGGGCAGCCGGCCATCCGAGGTCGTGTTCGTGTGTTATGCAAACTTACACACGTGCTCCACGTTAGACAGAACGACGGCGTCCCCATTTCCCTGTTCTTCGATCGCCCGCCAAGCCCGTCATCCCAGATCTGCTATGCTGCTCCCTCGGGCCCATGACCCTGGTCTGGGACGCCCGAGATCCGTCCTCCTCTCAGCCCAGCGAGAGGAGGGATGCGCTGTCCACCCGAGGGGCCTTCAGCAGCGCGGGCTACCGTGCTACTAAGTACGCATTTTCACGAACCACCTCAATATACGCCTTCCCCTCGCATGGTCCCTGCATGCCTCGTCAGCACGGCCATGCCGGCTCAGCACTGGAAAGACGTGCTGTTGTGCGCACGTATCATGGATGGGGACACCTCAGGAGATTCACACGAAAAAGCTTGCTCGAGGGGCGCAGGGCCTCTCCGGTCTCTCGACAACGCATCTATTAGTGACGTTGTTGTGGCATCATCAGGAGCCACTCAAGGTTCTCTTGTGCGTGTTCAGCTGCTGTCGTGTTGGATCTGTCTGCAGCATGTCGTCCAGCTGTCAGCGCAGCTTGTGTATGTTGTCCCGGTGTAGTTGGCCAGGAAGGAGGGGGGCGCAGTCGTGTCTGTACCCGAGAGCTCGATGAACGTGTGTGGACTTTTTTTGTGTCGTGTGGGTGACATCTTCTGGCGCCCGTCAACGAGCGTGGCCAGCGCTAGCTCGAGTGGCCGGTTTTTGTTTTACAGCACTGTACTGTTGGCCCAGGATGGCCTCGCAGGTTCCAAAAACGGAGTGCCAGCGCACGCCACTTTTTTTTCTTCTTTTCTTTTTCGTTCTTCTTCCTTGCTCCTTGCTCTTTGCTTCCGGGTCCCTAAGTTCAGCCCAGCCCCGTCATCCCAGGTGTCGAGCTGGTTCAGCCATCTGCTGGGCAGTTCGCAACGATTAAGCCTTGCCTCTTGTAGCATAGCAGCACACCTGGGTCCTGGGATGACGAGGGCGTTTCAAGAAAACCTCATCTTGGGATTTGCATCTCTGCAGTACCCAACCCATGTCTGCATTCCGCTGCCCCTCCACCCTCTCCCCTCCCTGTCCATCCCCCCTGCTCATGGGTTGTGTGGTAGAACACCTCTCTGCCACCCAGTGGAGGGATGGCGGCAGCCGTGCAGGACTATGTCATGCATCTTTTTCTGGCTTGCATGCAGCCGGCGTCAACAGCAAGGATAGTCTTGTTCTTTTCTGGACCCCAGCACACACGGCTCACCGTCTTGGACAGAGTGACACTGGTTCTTCTGCTCCTGCATTGATTATTTATTCCCAAGATCTCTCGGTACGTATAAATGGACAACTGACCCATCCTGCATCTGCACTAAGCCAGCCCCTTGCTGCCCGACGGCGACCACCACGAGAGGCCCTGCCTGCGGGTGCGACTCAGTCATTATCCTGTCACCTACCTCAGCTTTTATATAAATTTCCTTTTCGGTCGCGCCCGGCCTGTCTTTTTTGTTGTTTTAACCCTTCTTACCAATGACTCGTTCTGTGTCTCCCATCATTGCAATATCATCATCCTTCAGTACGACTCAGAAAGACAGCAAGCCTGGTCTCTGAAAAGTAAACCAATTCCTCACACGCCCCCAAAGACAAGATGAACTCCTCGCCCGCGTCGTCCTCGTCCTCGCGCACGTCGCGCAAAGCGGCCAGCCTGTCTCACGTCTACTACTCCAATGCTGTCTATTTCCCCAACCACAAGATCTACAACGGAGACACACCCGGCTCCATGAACTATAACTGCATAAGCACTGTCTACTACTGCTTTGCGAATGTTGCAACCGACGGCGCCGTCTTCGTGAGTCGTGGAAACCCCCCGTCCCTGCCCGGGCCGGTAGCCCTTGATCTGCTAGTCAGCTGCTAACTACTTGTTTTATATAACATAGCTGAGCGACGAGTATGCTGATGCTCGAGCGCCTTGTGACGGGGGTTTCTGGTGGCCTCGGATCCCTTATGCACCTTAAACAGAAGCATCCTCACCTGCAAGTCATCCTTTCCGTCGGGGGTGGCCAGTCGAGCCAGATCTTCCCCACGGTGGCTGCCAACGCGGTGCTGCGCGACAACTTTGCGAGATCCTGTCGAGGTCTGGTCGAGGCTTCTGGTCTAGACGGTATAGACAGTAAGCAGTTCCCACGTGCCTTCAATTTTTCTTTTTCTTTCTCTTTCTTTTTGTAATGAGACTGATGATCCTTGTTCCCAGTTGTGTGGAGATGTCCTCAGGATGCCGTTCAAGGCGCCAACTTACTGGCACTCTTGGCCGCAGTCCGCGCATACCTGCCCGTGGAGCAATACCTCCTCACAACGGCATTGCCCGCTGTACGGTCTGTCCTCGGCACGATCGACCTCCGCCGGGCCGCAGAGTATCTCGACCTGCTCAACCTGATGGCCTATGACTTGTACGGCCCCTGGAAGCCCAAGTCAGGCCACCATGCACAGCTGTATCCCGCCTCGGGCGAGAAAGACGAGAGCTGCACCGGTTCCTACGCTGTATCCTACCTGCTCTCCCAGGGCTTCCCGGCGAAAAAGATCCTCTTCGGGATTCCCGTGTTTGGCCGTCACTTCCCAGGTGTGTCTGGCCCGGGCCACAGATTCGGCAGGCCGAGCGGCGACGGGACTGTTGACTACTCCCAGCTGCCGCGCAAGGGGACCAAGGAGATTGTGGACAGGAGGGCGTGTGCAGCCTTCTGTGTGGGCGGGGACAGCAACGGCAGCGGGTTCATCACGTACGATAATCCCGAGACGGTCAAGGCCAAGGCAGCCTTTGTGAAGCAGAAAGGCCTGGGGGTGAGTCATTTCTTCCTATCTCCTCTCCCCCTACCCAAAAAAGCTCAGAGAAAACCCTTGTCAGAGACTGACTAGCGATGGCTTGCACTACTGTAGGGCCTCTTTTACTGGACCGGACCAGCAGATGCGAAGGACAGCAAGCGCAGTCTGATCGCGACCGGATTCAAGGCGCTGCACAGCTCCTAATCATGATGATGATGCTATGAGAAAATGACGATTATGGGCAAAGAGAAATACAAGAAGTGAGAAATTTGGGTTTGCGGGTCGGAGTTCTCGGGATTAGGACAGCATGGGCACTGGCGATGAGGCAATGGTTGGATTAACCCTCGCGAAAGAGAAGGACAAAAAAAAAAAAAAAAACACCGAAATTATGGAGCCTCTATCTTGCCAATCACATTGGAATGGGAAGAACAAACAAACTACAGAACAGCAAAGAAATCTACTACAGGTTGGGCATGGACTTTGGAATTCAAAAATAAAAATAAAGGAGAGCTCAGAAAGATACCCCCCAAACAGTACCGAGAGAAAAGATACCCCTCTTCTTCCCCCTCTCCTTCTTTCCTACTATACTACACTAGAAAGACTTTTGAATGACAACCACAACATGAATGCAAAGATCCACGAGATTTCTCAAAAGTGAGGAGTCATGAACCAGGGCGCGCAGCTTGTTGCATGACGGTCTGATTTCCACTCTTCTTACCTTTTCTGGCTCCCTTATCCTGGCTCCCTTATCCTGGCCCCCAATGGCCAGGCCTGACGTGTTCGCTGCTCCGTCTCGTCATTGCTTTGACGCCACCACAGGTTGTCCATCAAGGTCCTGTGTACCAAAATAAGCAAAACAATACTGTCGCACAAGCAGTTGGTGTCCAAGCCAGCAGCTCGGTGAGCAAGCCCATCAGCCCGCCTGTGGCTTGGCACACCGGGGCCCTTGCCCCACGTCGTCCTTGTACAGTACAGTGACTGCTGAAGAGCCTGATTTCCATGCATATCAGGCCTCGTGTTGTCTCGCTTGCTCCACATTCTTTGTCCCTCACGTGCAGCAATGACAACCTTTTACCAGTTTCGAAACAGCGCGATGCTACTCCAGAGAGGAGGAGGAGGGGGATTGGGAGGAGACAGTGGTGGTCCGACCCGAGGAGAAGGGTTGTGTGTGTTGACCAACACACGCGATGAGGGGGAAAAGAAAACTTTTTTTCCCCGTTTCCCTTCTTTGCCCTTCCCCTCTTGTGTGTTTCTGAGACGTGCTTGTGCATATGCAGCCATGTGGCGTGCATGTTGTACCATAATATCTCTGTGTACTCCGTAATGTCTGCTGCGCGATGATGACATTCGAGAGGGAAACGACCTCAACGAGCGGGGCAGCAGCGGCAACTAGACAGCACCACATACTCCTCCACCCTTTTTTCCGCCCTTCACCCCACGATGCTGCAGGTGGGCTGCGACTGTTTGTTATCCGCCCCGGAGAGGTAAGGCAGGCGGGGTGAAGCGAGGTGGGCTTGACCTGAGTGAAGAAGTCGGGTGAAGAGGTGCACCCATATCCAGCCAGCCAGCCTGCATATGCGAGGGGCGCAACATTTACGGGGCAAGAGCCCTTCCCCCTTTCCTGCTTCTCCATCTGGTGTGCTGCAGGATAAAAAATGGACTGATTTTGACTGCTCACTAGCCCACGCAGCCCAATTGGGTTTGTCTTCTTCTTTTTTTCTTCTTCCTTCTTCCTTTTTTTTTTTATTCCTGTGAGTCATATCGTCAACCATGCTGCCGTCGGATTTTGACAGCCTGTGTGTGTGTGCGCCTTGCATGTTGGGCAGCGATGTCTTAATAGACCTGAAACAAATGGCACGCTCCGATGCAGCCGCAAGGCGTACAAGTGGCACCCTGCGCGTCATCTCTTGTTCATATTTGCCCTATTTCTTTTTCTTTTTCTTCTTTCTCCTTCCTTTCCTTCCCCCCCCCCTTCCCACACCCTATTTTTTGACTTGTTGTCGTTGGGCACGAGTTTCACCTCTAGAGCTGCACGTCAGAATCTCGTGGTGACAGGGGTGGGCTCGGCTCCAGCCGATGTCTGGGTGACATCAGTGACGACATTTGTCGAAACGCTGCAAATCTTTTTTTTTACCCAAAGGTGTGGTAGGATTGTTCTGAAAATTCTTCAAGTTTGGTTGGTTTTCGTGTTCCGTTTCGGAAGATTTCAAAAGAATCTAGTTGACTTCTTCTGTCTGATTGACTGGTAGAAGAGAAGGAGGGGGTCAGGGTTGAGCACTGCCATAGTGGCCCGGGTGCTGACTTAGGGGGAAGAGGGGAAAGAGGGGGTCTGGCTTAGGCACTGGTAGGCCTGTCAAGTAGAAGTTCCCACCCCCAACACAAATGCACTGAGGCATCAACACTTGAAGCTTGCAAACAAAGTAGACTTGACTACTGTACATGTCTGTCCTCTCTCAGAAAACCACAGCACTTCAATTCAGCTTGGAACATGTCTGAGGAAGATGTAAGTAGGTAGCAAAGTAGTAATAGTAACTAGAATTGCTTTCAGGGGATCTGAGGTGGCTGTTGTGTACCCCTGTTCTTGGCCTGGCTTGGCTTACCCCTGTGCTCTCTAGGCCAGGTGTGCACTGGGCAGCAGAGCTGAGAGACCCTGGAGCTGTCCACTGAGAGAGAGAGCTGAGGCTGTCTCACATGCAACGTCGCCAGACTTGGGGACAGGCTTTCCAGAAACCACCCATCAAGTCAACAAACAGCCATGAATATCGTGGTGGAGGGCAACAGCCTCCTTGCCCCTTCATCGCTTGATGCTGGTATGTCCCCTTTCTCTCTTCCCCGCAGGGGGTCATTGTATCTGTGGCCCCCCAAAGAAAGAAGTCTTCCCCCTCCTGAGAAGCAAGTCAACAAGAGACAAGCGTCCACTAACTTGAGATGTGCGCGCTGGCAGTCGACTATGATCCTATAGACCACCTGAACGCCCTCTTCTCCCACCCCTCCGCCGCCGTCAACTCCATCGCCCGCGTCTCCTCCGCGCTGCAGACACACAAGGATGAGCTCACGACGTCCATCACCACCAGCGAGGCGTCGCAGGCCTGGCGCCCGGACTCGTCCCTCGAGCGCATGCAGACGGCCCAGGCGGAGCTCGCCTCCCTGTTCCAGCGCATCGAGGGCGTGCGCACCCGGGCCCAGCAGACGGAGCGCGACATCACCACCATGACGGCCGAGATCAAGCGCCTCGACGGCACCAAGCGCAACCTGACGCTCAGCATGACCGCCCTCAAGCGCCTGCAGATGCTGACCACCGCCTACGAGCAGCTGCGCGGGCTGGCCAGGACCCGCCAGTACCGCGAGTGCGCCGGCCTGCTGCTCGCTGTGCTGCAGCTCATGAGGCACTTCAACAGCTACCGGAGCATCGAGCAGATCGCCGTGCTGAGCAGGAACGTCGCCGACCTGCAGAGGGAGCTGCTCGAGCAGGTCTGCGAGGACTTCGAGATGGCCTTCGCCAAGGGCGAGATCGCTGCCCGCCGCGGCACCCTGGTCGAGGCCTGCCTGGTCGCCGACGCCCTGGGCGACACCGCCAGGAGCAGGCTGGTCACGTGGTACGTCAACACGGAGCTGAGGGAGTACCGCCAGGTGTTCAGGGGGCAACGACGAGGCCGGCAGCCTCGACAACATCGGCAGGCGGTATGCCTGGTTCAAGCGCATGCTCAAGACGCACGAGGACGAACACGCCGTCATCTTCCCGCCCCACTGGCGCGTCAACGAGATGCTGGCCATGTCCTTCTGCGACGGCACCAGGGAGGACTTCAAGGGCATCCTCGAGAAGAGCATGAGGCGGGCTGACGGCAACAAGATTGACGTCAACCTGCTGCTCAGCTGCCTGCAGGAGACCATGGACTTCGAGCAGGGGCTGGAGAGGCGCTTCGGGAGCGAGCTGCCGCGCGCGAGCATCGACACCCTCAGCTCCTCGGACGACCGCACACAGAACTTCCACGGGTCCATCTCGGTGGCGTTCGGGCCGTACCTGAGCCTCTGGGTCGAGTCGCAGGACAAGACCCTGGCGGCCATGATCCCAAAGTACAAGAATGGGCCCCTGATACCGGAGGACGAGGAGTTCTCGACCAGCGCTGTCATACCGTCGGCCATCGAGCTGTTCCAGTTCTACAAGATCACATTGTCCCAGTGCGCCAAGCTGTCGACCGGAGAGCGGCTGCACGACCTGGCCAAGATCCTGGCCAGGTACCTCGAGGAGTACGCCCAGCAGGTCCTGCTGGGCTTCCTCCAGCGGGGCGGGCCTCAGGGGCCAGCACTCAAGGACACCGTCCTGGTCCTCAACACCGCCGACTTTTGGCACACCAACACCGTCCAGCTGGAGGACAACATCAAGAAGCGCATCGACCCGGAGCTCGCAGCCAAAATCGACCTGTCGTCGCAGGCGGACGCGTTCCTGGGCGTCGCCAGCGCCTCCGTCCAGGCGCTGGTGCAGAAGGTCGAGGCGGACTGCGAGGGAGCCTGGCGGGAGATGAAGAACACCAACTGGCGAGACATGGAGAGCGTGGGCGATACCAGCTCGTATGTCGGCGAGCTCCTGAAGCACATCAACAGCCAGGCCGAGGAGATCCTGTCGCTCGTCGTCAAACACCAATACGCGAGGGCTTTCTGCGACAAGCTGGTCGACCGCCTGGCGGCCGCCTACATCACCAATATCGTGCTGTGCCGCCCCATCTCTGAAGGGGGTGCTGAGCAGGTACGTGTCTCTCTTTTTCTCTTTCTCTCTCTCTTTCTTTTTCTTGAGATACTCCTATGTGCAGCTGGCAGCTAATTAATTCTTTGTGTGTGTCTAGATGCTCCTCGACAAGTACACGCTTGTCAAGGATTTCGAGAAGCTCATTTTGTTCCATAACTCATCATCAGCCTCCAACCCTCCGGCGTCTTATGTCAAGCGCGTCAGCCAGAGCATGACGCGCATCGACCCGCTCCTCAAGACCCTGCAGGTCAGGCCCTCACCGCCCGAGGGTCTCGTGCAGGCCTACCTGATCCACATCGGGGACCGCTCCGACAGCAACTTCAAGAAGATCCTCGAGCTCAAGGGCGTGCGCAAGCAGGAGCACGCCCACCTGCTGGAGCTGTTCGCGATCCACCGGGACGGCGCCGGTGCGGACAAGCAGCTAGTCGACAGCTCGCCCCCTGCTCACGCCCCTCATGATGACCTCGGCCTCTGCCCTCGGCAGCGCGGGTCTCCCAGTCATGAATCTGCCCGGCGGCCCCGGCCCGGCTGGTCTGCAGGGTCGGTTTGACGCGGCGTCGCTAGGCGAGAAGCTGCTCAGCGCCGCGCGCGATGCCTCTGACCGTCTGGGCACTCCCACCACGGGGGCCCCGCGGGTGCGCCAGGTGAGAAGGTCACGATCAACGAGAACCTAAAGAATATCGGCAAGTTCTTCAGGAGGGATATCGGTGTGCGGTTTGGCAAGAGGGATATCACTCCTACCGGCGGTGGTGACGACTCTCAGCGGGGGTAGTCCGAACGCTCTCTGTTCTTCTGCTGCGGCCGTCAGCAGCAGCAGAATTGGACAAAAGCAGTCTCGTCTCCCTCTTACGGATTACAGTATTTACTTATAATTTTCAAGGCGGCACTTTTGAATCAGCAAGTGGTCAGAACATTATCGAACATGCATTACAATACGACGTGCCCTGACAGCCTTATTTTCTCCCACCAGAACAATAAAGAGAGAGCCTTGGGGAGAAGTCATCGGAGCCTTATCAGATCTGATTCCACACGTTCCTCGTATCATGCCGAGGTTCACTCAGCTAGCACTGGAGGAGTATGACATGCTCATGAACCAACAAACAACAGAATCTACCATTCTATCTCTGCTGCAGGCTGCGATTAAAAGTGCCTTTTGGAGAAGCACCACGTACACCCTGTCTTCTCGATGGGGATCGACACAAAACGGTTGTGTCTTGTTTTGGCTTCAACGGGGAAATGATTTCTTAGACAATGACAGGATGATCGCAGTCAGCATGAGATCGCCCCAGGGCCCAGAGCCCCACTTGTTTTTGTCTCTGGTATAACATGCCATTGGCCGAGTAAGCGGCGATGGCTGCCAGGCGCAGTAGCTTATTTACGGCAGGGTGTCGTGAGGCTGACCTCGACCTCTTCTTTCTTCTTCTCTTTCGCCCCGAGGTAGGGCTGAGAAGGGGGGGAGGGGGCCAAAAGAGATCATAAGATGCTGAGACGATGTCTCGTCTCTCTATCTCTCTCTCTGTCTCTTGCTCAGATGCTCGAGCCTTTGCCCGTTGGTACGTCATTCACACACCCATTCTCACCCAGTCTCGAGGCTCGTGGTGCGGCAAAAAGAGAGTACCCACTGTTAAGTTGCTATAGGATTCAACGGATGGTCTCACCACCTGCCAAGAAATCCCTGGCACAACACACACAAAAAGAAACCTTGGTAATCTACATAGTACCTGCCTACGCCTTGAAGATCACCGCATTCCTCAGCCCGTACCATCTCGAGGACTCACTGCGGAAAAAGGTCTAGAGCCTCAGCACCCAGACAAGGATTGGGAACTTGCCCCTAAGTCCCACTGGAGCTTGCAGTAAACCATGCAGCATCCGCCCGGCTGCCACGCTGCGCTGCTGACAAGATTATGCAGACATGCCCGCGATGGATCAGTATTAAAATCCTTCCAGCACAGCTGCCTTGTATCGCCAACCTCCCTTTCGCTTTTGCCTGCTCGGGCGTGTTGTGGAGTACAAGCAGCACAAGCAGGACGTCTCGAGAATTGTTCTGGAATGATGGAGGGAGGACTCACCTTGAACGTTTTCTGGTTGTGCGCCGTTACGTCTTCGAGGTTTTCTGCGGACGAAGCGAAATCCGGCTCGCACAACGAGAGAGAAGGGGGATCTCTCGTCGGAATCAATCGTTGATGACCTTATGACTTTCTGCGGGCTAGTACCGTTGGCGTCAGTACCTGCATTGATACGTTGGGTGGGATTTTGAGATTGGGGCGGAATTTGACTGTCTTTCAGGAGAGAACCTGCCCCATACTGGCCAACACCACACGCTCTCTGACACACACATACACACACACAAACACACAAACACATGTCAGCCACCATTGCCTGACTTTGCCCTTTGCCAGCTGCACTCCAGGGAGATCTAGTTGCCCCTCGGATGGGTTTCTTTCCGATCCTTTCTGCTTACGTTGGGCGAATTCCACCTCTCCTTTCTGTCATTTTTCCTTAACCCCCTCTCACTTCTGTCAACCTCACCAGTCAAAATCAAACGCTGGTCCACTGCGAAGTAACACCGACCAAGCAAAGTACTGGTGAAGAAAGAGAGAGAGAGAGAGAGACTGAGATAGGGGGCATCGATGGTGGATAACAGCCTCGGCCAAACACGTCGCCGCGAAGACGAGGTGAGAAGACATCATTTCCTCCGACAAAGATGTCCAACGCCGGACCCCTCACGATGACATTCACCGCCCCGCCCGCCTGCACGACCGCGACCGGCCTCTACCAGATATGGGACACCGCGGACACGAACACGCCATACTACTACGAGCAGGGGCCGCTGGCCTCGATGACGAGCTGCTTTCCCAGCGGTTATGACCCGGTGCCGGAGCAGTACTACTCACCTGGCTTGTGCCCCAGCGGGTATACGGCGGCTTGCTCGAGCACGGATGTGGTGTCGGCCACGGTGACGGAGACTGCGTTTGCATGCTGTCCGACGTAAGGACTTACCCCTCTTCTCTCCCTCGTCCCCCCTGGGGATGATCAGACGAAACTGACGAGTAGAGTCTGTAGGGGCGTCGTATACACGTGTGCAGCGAGCTCGACGCCAGGCCAGCGGTACCTGGGATGCACGACGAGCTTTGGTGGGCCCCTGGCCGTGGCGGGCGTGACCGCAGTGTCTGACGGACAGTCGTATGCCACATCGACGACGGAGAGTAATGGGTTTGTGATGGGTGCGAACAGCATCGCTGTACGGTTTCGATCGGGAGACTTCTCGGCTGGTGCGATTGCTACGGTGAGTTGCTCCATGCAAACTCATTTTCGATCCGACGACATCTGCTGACAACTGTTCTTAGACCTCCGCAACGATCACGGCACCATGTCCAATAGAAACAGCACCCATCACCACGTCGTCGTCGTCGTCGTCGTCGTCAGCCGATAGCAAGGCGCTGTCAACGGTGGGGATAGCCGGGATAGCAGCAGGTTCAGCAGGCGGTGCTCTGATCATCGCCAGCTCGCTGTGCCTCTTCTTCTGGCTGCGGAGGAGAAAAAAGAGGGCATCACGAACACTACAACAGTCCCAAGACCGGTCCACCTCAACAACACCTAAACCACTACTGCCGCGGCCGCCACGACCACCACCCCGCCCCCCCACGACCACAAATAGGACCGCCGGCCCGACCCCAACGGCCCCCGTTCCCATCTTCGCCGCCCCCACCACCACCTCCCAAGGACCGACACCTGTGGCCGACCTCGCCGACCCCGAGCAGCACGAGCGACTTCAAGAAGCACTACTACTACTCCCACCGCGACGGCCACCCCAGGAGGTCCCGGTCCCACGACGACTTCAAGAAGGCCTTTGGCCGGGACACCAAGTCCACCTTTGACAGCCTCAACGGGCCCTTTGAGCTCCCCACCGCCGCCACCACCACCACAGCCAGGAGCGAGAACGACCTCGAGCTGCACGAGCTGTATGGCGAGTGGCCCGCAAGCCCCAGCTCGGCGACGGCGCTGGTGTCGCCCACGAGCAAATTCTCTGCTGCGACACAACAGCACCACCACCACCACCACCACCTGGTCTCGCCCAGGTCCAGGGACTTCTTTACCCCGCCGCCGACCCAGGTGCCAGCCCGCTACTGGACGCCGACGCCGCCGCCACCGCTGCTGACGACGACGACGACAACCTACGGGAGCAGCAACCAGCCGGCCGAGCTCGAGTCGCCGTCGCGGACCTCTCAGGCGGCGCCGGTGCGGCATAGGCGGTTGGCGAGTGGGCGCCTGGGGAGCAGCTGGGCGCCGGCGGAGCTGCCTGGGGATCATGAGTCTCCCGATGTTGAGGGTCATCCAGAGGGGTTTCTGTGATCAATGTTAACGCCTTTTTTTTCTTCTTATTTTTTTGTTATGTTTTATTTTGGTTACGATGGCACATGTTGTCGTCCATGAGGTTGTATGAACGCGACTGTACGATTATTCTGGGTTGTCCGGTGGGCAAAGGGAAGGTTTCGTACCTTGGATCCATGCATTGCTTTGGCGCGGGACTTTTTTTTTTTTTTTTGATGTCTTTTTCGTTTTATTTGTTCTGTCATTTATTCCAGAGGAAGGGGTCAAGAAAATTGTGGGCACAGAAAGAAACATAATGGGTTTCAATTCGACATCTGCGTCTTGCCAAGAGCAAGGCCAGGGGGATGGATGTATTTGACACAAGACACTTTTTCTGGTTTTTCTTTCTTGTTCGTGTAATTATTCTCTTTCTCTCTTCCTATTTGCTCTCTGTGGAGAGAGAAGAGAACTCGTGGGGCATTTTCGAGGGACCGAGAGACACACAGGTGCTGGTGTCCCGGGGGATCGAATTAGGCTCAGAGGCTCATAAGGATCAGCCGGTATGAAAAAGGAGAGGTTGTGTGAGAGATTGAGGGTGGTGAAAGTTTGCAGCATGCTTGTGTGGTCTTGGGGGCATGCCCTGCTAGGACCTTCGCGACCCAGACATTGATGATTGCATGAAACACATGGTGGAAAGTCTATTGCTGGTAGAGCAAAAATTGTACCAAAATTCACACTGACGCTGACAGTCAAACTGGATTCCTCAGGTCAGGGGACATGTCTGAATGACTTGGGGTGGTCCTTGTGCTGAGCTGTTCGTTGCTGTCAAGTAAATGACTAGCTGGCCTTCTCTTTTTGCTCACCGGTTTCTAGTATTCATCTTTTGCCGCACCTTGAGGCGTCACATGAGCATGTATGTGATATGGTACAGGCAAGACCCGAGCCGGAATCTTAGGGTTGGTGGTGCCTAAAGAAGTGTGGATGTAGAAGAAAAGCCATAGGGCAGATGTTAACATGCTGGAAGCCTTCTGGTGGCGATGTCAAAAGCCCTCGAAAGGAAGGGAAGAAAGAAAGAAAGAAGAAGAAAAAAAAAAGGAACCAAAAAATAGGGAGAAGAGCCGGGGGGCTTTGCAGAGTAGAGGGAAAATCCATGGCGTTGCTGTGGCCAACAACTTGTTTCTCTTTAATTGGTACCGCACAGCAGGCCAGCACCCCTGATTGACGGTTCATTAGAGAGAGACAGAGTCGGCTTTGAACAAATGAATGCCACGGCAGCCATGTGGTCGGACCAAGATTGAGGGTGACAGGACCATGCAACTCAGTCTAGCGACGGCGTATTACGTGTCCCGAGCAACGCACAAGAGAAGTCCGAGACAAGAAGAAAACCAACCCAACAATCTCCCGTGTTCAAGTAAGCTCTGCTGCTACGTGGAAGCCGTCGTCGGCACCTTAATGGCGGCTGTCGCGAGAGGATGAACAACGCTATCTGCATGTTTAATTCTAACATAAAATGTCGACATGGAGCAAGTGGAAACTCGCATCAGGTGTATCGTCCGTACTTACTTGTTACCGGCACCTACCCACCCACGGTAACCTGTCATGGCGCTTGACGAGATTCCTTGGGCTGCGAAGGCCCAAAAACTACATACTTAGTAGCACAAGTTCCTCCCATCCTAAAGAAACCCCGCCGCGCAACAATAGCCGCAACATTTGCCAACCGCCCAAGCACATCTATTGCCAAAATAAACCCACCAGGCGCTTGCAACATGATCCACACACACACACACACACACACACATATAGCTTAAACCTTGCTCCCAGGCCCAGCCAGTCAGCCAGAAAGAGAGGTGGGCACGGGGGGAGAAGAGAGGAGGGGGAAAAAAGGTTGAAGTGGGAAGGGGGGGAAGCGACAGCAGACAAAGGTTGCCCAATCAGAGGACCAGGCGCGATGAGACCTTCCCTCCCCCTTCCCCTCCTTCCCTGGGGTGTGTCTTCCTGTCTCCCCGGGGTGGCGGATGAATTGAAAATACCAAGTAAGCTCTGCCCCTCTCTTGTTTGCCGGGCGTCTAAAATGCAGCGTGACGGGCGAGGTGATTGGGCGCGGACCCCTGCAGGGTGTGGGTGTTTTTTGGTTTCTGGCGTTGCGTGCGAGCTGTGGTACATGTGAGCGATCCTAAATTTGGACAGCGCTGATACCCACCATTACCACCATGTCTCTCTCTCTCTCTCTGTGTGTGTGTGTGTTCGTGTATTACTGTACAGCAAAAGGTATACAATGGTACATCCACACCTCTGTCGGTATGTGTTCCCCGAGAAAAAAATGGCCAAGGACAGGGCCTGCTCCGCAAGATCTTCGTCTGCAAGCCATCCGCCTAGTGAAGGGGGAGGGGATTCCTGACAAGGGTCCACAGCGCTTAGAGAGAGGAGAATTAACCCCTGCGGTCACTATACCCTATAGCACATTGCTTTTTTGGCGGGAGGGCGGGTAACAGCGAATGCCCGTGGCTAGCAATTGCCCATCTCGGGTTGGAGGAGAAGGAGGAGGAGGAGGGCTGGAACGAGGGTCAAAGAGAGAGAGAGAGAGAGAGAGAGAGAGAGAGAGAGAGAGAGACAGACATGGCGGAGGGAACGTCTCTCGGTCTAATCAGACAGGCCTGTTCCGCCCTCTTGTGTGGTGTATCGCATCTGCAACGGGCGGCTGTGATAGTCGCCTTGCGTGGTTAGCCATTAATGTTTGCCATTGTCCGCCCGTGATAATTTTGACTGTTTCTTTTTCTTTTCTTCTTTTTCCTTCCTCTCTCCTCCTTCCCTTTCCCCTTTTCTCCAATAATTTCATCCCCCTCTTGACAGCTCTTCTTCGCATCTTGCTTGTTTGCTTGCTTGCTTGTTGCGTGTGACGAGGCTTTTGTGTGGCTTCGAGTCGACCGTTTTTGTTTGTTTTGTTTTTTTGTTGGAACTGCGCGACGTGCTGGAAGAGAAGCAGATCACAGTCGACAATGTCCTCATAGCAACAGAGACTGCACGAGACGAAGCCTTTTCTTTTCTATCCTTCCTCCCCTCCTTGTCACCGAAAGAAACCAACCCCAAACGGTGGTGTCCAGACACGCAGGCACACCTTGTGGAAAAGGACACAAGGAGATCAAGACAAGATACAGGGAGAGAGAGAGAGAGTCTTCAAGATTTTTGGGTCAATATTCCGAAGCCTGCCAAGATGTCGCCCAGGATACCACAGGGAGGCGCCTTCTCTCTCTTTCCCAGAGAAAGGTCACCCTCAGGCGGGATGCAGCAGCACGCCGGCGCCGCACCCGGGTCCGGGCCCAGGCCGTCCATCGACTCGGTGACGCGGGACACGCCCTCCAGGACGGGAAGACGCACCCCGCTGGAACGCAAGATGTCCCTGAGGGACGGGAAGAGACCGGCTGCCGCGGTGGCCAGCACAGAACCGACCGGTGCGAGCAACAATAACAATGTCAACATCAACAACAACAGCAGCAGCAGCAGCAATAACAAGACTGCCTGGCCGTCGGAGGAGGGGGCAGCAGAAGAGAAGGAGGAGCCGGCGATAATACAGCGCCCTGCTCCTGTTGCGCTGGCCAACTCGACGTCGCCGCCGCCGCCGCCGCCTCCGCCGCCTCGCTGCGGGACGGCCTTCTCAGAGGCGCAGACCCTCGTGCGGGACAACAGCCCGCCATCCAGGAGCTCCATCGCCAAGCTGCCCCTCGCGCCCGAGGACGGCGGCAGCACCACGGCCGACGGGGCGGCAGCGGCGGCAGCAGCACCCGTGCGCTCCATCTTCCCAGAGTACAACCCAAGCGTGCCCCTCGCCCAGCAAAACTACTACCCAACCCAGGCCAGCCCCACGCGTATCCCGCCAGAGGCCATCAGCCGGCGCCTGTACTCGCCCACCTCCCCAGACGCCCATCACAACCGCAACAACAACAACAACAACAACAACAACGGGCCCCAGTCCCCACCCCTCCGCAGCCCACAGAGCACCGGGACCGCCAACACGGCAGCCCCCGCAGGTGGCCACCACCCCGCGCCAACGAGGTGCACCCTGCCCAGCCGCCCGAGATCAGCACCACCGAGCAGCTCCGCGACTACTGGAAGGTCGCCAACGGGTGGAAGGCGAGCGCCAGCGAGGGGCGCGTGTACACCTTCAAGATCAGCTGCGAGCGGGACGCCCCCGTCTACACCCTCGCCTCGAGGGCCCAGCAGCCCTTCTACCGCGTCAAGCTGGACCCCACCAGCACCTCTGCCAACGTCTCCGTGTCGCGGTTTGACCCTGCCAGGCCGTACAAGCCGCCCGTGCCGCCCAAGGACAACAGCAGCAGCAGCAGCAGCCGCAACGGGAGCAGCGAGAGTGTGGGGGGCGGCGGAGTGAGCGTATCCCTCGGCAAGGATACCAGCGCCAAGGGGGTGGCAGGAGGTGCTGGCCACAACGCTGGAGGAGAAGGCGCGGCACCACGCACCCCACGACGGGCTCGTGGCCCTGCTGTTCCCGTCGGCGGCCGCCAGGCTGGCCATGGACAACCAGTACACCAACGCGGCGGCCTGCGCCACGGCCGAGCGCGAGTGCGCGCGGCTCGTGTGGGACGACGACAGCGGGAGCCACTTCCTCGTGCACCCGGCGCTGGCCATGCCGTTCTGCGTCACCATCGAGCGGAACCCGACGTGGTCCCGCACAGAGTACACGCTCGAGCACATCGAGTCGCCCCAGCACTTTGCCCGCCTGACCAAGGACGGCACCGGCACCGGCTGGCTCGAGATCGACACGGGCATCGCCTCCAAGATCGACGCCGTCTACCTGGCCGACGTCGCCGTCACCGCCCCTGCTGCTCGTCGCCCACGCCGACGGCGACTTCAGCAGGGTCGAGGTCTTTGAGCCGCCCCCTCCGTCGGCAGCGGCCGCAACAGCAGGCAGGACAAGAGGCCCTCGAGCCGCATCAGCCGCCTGAGCGCCAGGATCGGCACCGGCGGGAGCAGCGGCGATGGTAGCAGCAAGAACAAGAAGAAGAACAGGGTCGGCAAGAGCCCGCTGGAGTCGTTCGAGCTGGACCTCGAGAGCCAGACGAGCGACCTGAAGAACCACCTGTCGGGTAAGGAGAAGGACGGCACGCCCGGCTGCGCGAGGATCCTCATCTCGGTGCTGGGCGTCACCTTCAAGTGCCTTATATGGTGCGCCACGGTCGCCTTCAAGGCGCTGACGGGCTGTATTGCGCTGATCGCAAAGTGCGTAACTTCTGAGAAGTTGTAAGTCGCGCAAAGGAAAAAGAAGGGAGGGGGAGGGAAAAAAAAGACAAGGAAACTTTTGTCATGATATGCACGATGGATGATACGCGAGAGAAGAGAGGAAAAGAAAAGAAGATATCAGTAATGGTTGTAGAAATGATGAACGATGAGCCGGCGGGTAGCATCTCTGAGGGCGTGGGATCTCTCTCTCTGGGTTTTTTTTTTTTTTCCCGGCCCCCGTGTTTCTTTCTTCTTCTCTTTTGGCATTGTATTTTTTTTTTCATTTATTTTTTTATGATACCTCTTCTGTCTCGGCATAATTCGAAACGCTTCTGTTGCGGCCGACTCTTTCTGTAGTCCTGCCTTGCCTTGCTGTAAAGTGATCTTGGGTATCCCACACACACACGTCTTTCTGGCTACCTCTTGCGCTCGCGTACCTTGAAGTTCTTGCCCTTTTTGGTGATGCCCCCGACTGTCGCCGTCTTGGCCATCTTTGCCCGCTGCACCTCGAGCTCGGTCTCGGCATCCGTGAGAGCCTTGAGCTTCTTCCTTGCCGTTTGTAGTTTCTGCCGTAACCGCTCGGCGTTTTGTCTCTTTCGCAGCTTCTCTTCTTTGTCTTTTCTGTCGTCCGAGTTGCCAGGGGAGGAGGAGTCCATGTCCATGTCGTCGCCACTGTCATCATCACCCTGCTCTGGCAGGATCTCGTCCATCTCCTCGGCAGTATCGGCAAACACAATCTTTTTCGGTTTCGACCGAGCCTTTGTCGTCCGCAGCGCCTCGCCGCCGTCCTCCTCGTCGCTGTCAAAGCCATCGTCCTCCTCGTCTTCCTCCTCCTCCGCAGCACCGGCATCAACACCGGCAAACGCGCCAGCGAGGACCGCCCGCTGCTCGAGCCGCGCCACCTCCTTGGCGGCCACATTGCGCATGGTCCGCAGGTACCCGATGTCCTGCGTCTTGAGCAGCCGCACCGTGTCCACGTCCATGGCCTTGTTGCCCCCTGTCGCCCGCCACCGTGCCTGTCCACCTCTTGCCGCCCGCGAGCTTGTCTGTCGAGAACTTGCCCCGGGACACCATCCCGAAGTAGAACTCATCTTCATTGCGCTCGGCGGCCTTTTGCTTCAGGCTCTTGAGGACGGTCTGTTTCTTCTTGTGGTCTTTGGCTCGGAGGGCGTAGTCCTGTTGTGGGAGGAGGAGGAGAAGAAGGGAAAACAGTCAGCGCAACCACTTCGTCATGGATGAATAGAGAATCCTTGGAACGGTGATTTGAGGGTTGGGCGTGTTGAGGAGGACGAAGCGTACCTTGTGCTTTTCGAGGAGGCCGAGCCTTTCGCGCTCCTTGAGCTGGCCTCTCTCGCGATGCGAGCGGCGCTGTACTGAGTTTCGTAATGAGGACATGATTTTTCTTAGTTGGGGGTGTGCAAAAGGGGGGGTTGGTTTGCTGGGCGAAAGAAAAGAAGGATATTTCTTGAGAGAAGGCAACAATGAGTAGGAGATGGGAAATTTCCAAGTTGCGATAAGATAAGGAATGGCGCTGTAGTTGTGGCCCACAGAACCTCCAGGCAGTGTGTACTAAGTAGGTGGATGCTTGGCGTAGACTCTCTCTGTCTGTTTCCCTCCAGTTTTAATGAGAACAACTTCTCGTATAAACACAAGCCACTGTGTCGACATGTCTTCGAACGGCGGCGTCATCTGCTAACCTCGATACATTTGAGAACCTTAGACGGACATCCCGCTCCTTTTCTCTTGTACGCACACACCTGCGGTTTACACAACACTGTCGCCAATGAACCAAGAGCACTCGAATCTGGCTGGACCAGAGTCTGCATGGCTCCAGCATCGACATCCTCATAAAGCTCATCGTGCGACCTGCCATGTGTACAACTGATGATACCGTACACAGGATCAGTGCGTGTCGGGTCTCACCACACGGCGTCCGGAGGACCCACAAAGCCAGACAACAGCGTCTTTTTAAGATCTATCCTTGGATGCTCGGTCGGCGCCGGCGGTGGGTGGGACGGTTGGGATAGGGCTCAGAGCGCGGCCCCGGCATCTTCTCGCATCGTGGCTCGTCCCGCTCGACTGTCCTTCCGGTCGCTCCCTTTTCCACTTACTCAATACCGCCCAGATCGATCTCCTCGATTCGAAGGGGGCATACTCCACTGGTCTGAGGAGAGCAGACGTGTACATAGTACACACGTAATAATACCATGGCAGCACGAATTCTGATCTATACATAGTACTTGTACTCTTTTTAAAATTACCTCCCGTCTCCCTGGCGATCCTTGATCAGGACCCACTCGGCTCAGAGAACGATCTCGACCTTATTTACTAGTCACCTGGTATACTTGGTACCTACCAGACCTGGAGACACCTACGACGATTGTTTCTGGAACGACTCGTATAAAATATCCAGGGGCAGAGTTCTCTTCTTTTCTTCTTTTTCCCCGGATTTCCATTGGGTCACAGAGGACCGATCGACCAACCTGGGAAGTCGCAATTTCGTGCTCAGCCGCTGTGGCCCTTGCCCCAGTCCCAGCTCTTTCCCTCAGATACGAGAAACCGAGTAATTAATCCAACTCAGATGATGTCATCTGTGTGCTGCACCCCTTCTCTCCTGAGTACAAACCCTCTTGTTCTGACCAAGGCCAGGGCTGCTACTATTTACTATAGTCAGATCTGTTTCTCATTAAGTAGCATGAGCTTGAATCAGATGTGGATCAGGGGAGAGAGGCATGACCAAGCGGTCGTCAGCCTGTCCATCTGAGTCCTTGAAGAAAGCACGTCCCAAGCTGAGCCCTCAGGATCGGAGATGAGCTATTCCCCGTCTGCTTCACTGTGGCCCGATGCTCCTGCCAAAAGGACATCTCTACTAGGGGTGAAGGGAGGAGGAGACTTTGGAAATCGCCAACCAAACAGCCTTCAAAAAGTGTACATGTGTGGGTGTGGGTGAGTTGAGTCCCTTTACCTTATACCAAGTAGCCACTGGGACCTCATCCTGGGCGGTGTGCTGTCAAACCGTGGAATTTCCACTCCATGCGAAAGCACAAGCATCTGTCGAGGAACGCAGAGTCGCGTGTTTTGTTGGAACCTCCTGTCTGTCCCCCTTGTGTCTCTCATTTTTCTTTTTTGCCTTCCACACACACTCTCTCTCTTCCTGTTTCTTCTAAATCTTTCTTCTCCTGAGAGCAAGGTCTCGTTCTGAGCTCGTTCGTCTTCACCACATTCCTTGCGCTGTGCTGTCTTGCTTTACATGATTCCTCCTTCTTGTCCTCCTCCGTTACGAGGCAATGGCTATATTGAAGAGCCGCCGTAGACAGCTACGCGTGACTCTGGTGACAGTGTCTCTGCTCATCGCACTCCTCCTCACTCTCTCTCCTTATAGCTTCCAGCCTAGCCTGGGCAGGATCCGACCCTACTACGTGCCCAGCAGCTACGACTGGTCGCGGAGGAAACAGATACACCCGGTAGACAGATACGAGACCCTTCCCGAGGGAACCCCCAAGTCCCTCCGCCAGATCCAACACGCCTTCGTCCCGGGGACGGGACGCGCACAGGAGTCACGGCGGGCCGAGGTCAAGAAGACGTTCAGGAAGTGCTGGACCTCGTACGAGAGATATGCCTGGGGCCGCGACGAGCTGCAGCCGCTGGCGCTGTCCGGCTCCGACACCTTCTCGGGCTGGGGCGCCACCCTCGTCGACGCCCTCGATACCCTCGTCCTCATGGACCTGAAGCCCGAGCTCGCCAGCGCCCTCGCCCACGTCGCCACCATCGACTGGGACAGCACCGGCCCCGGCCAGGAGACATGCTCGCTGTTCGAGACCACCATCCGCTACCTGGGCGGCCTTCTCGCCGCCTATGACCTCTCCAACCAGACCGTCCTGCTGCGCAAGGCTGTCGAGCTGGGCGACATGCTGTACAGCGGCTTCGACACCCCGAACCGGCTGCCCGCCAACGCCTTCCACTTCCAGAAGGCCAAGGACGGCGAGCTGATCCCCAGCGCGCGCGAGATCGCGGCCAACGTGGGCAGCCTGGGCCTCGAGTTCACCAGGCTGGCCCAGCTGACGGGGGACCCCAAGTACTTTGACGCCATCGAGCGCGTCAAGAAGAGGCTGTACGCGACGCAGCAGGAGACGAAGCTGCCGGGGCTCTGGCCGCAGTACATGGACGTCGTGAGCGGCCTGCTCGTGGGCGACGGGACCTTCACGCTCGGCTCCATGGAGGACTCCCTGTACGAGTACCTGCCCAAGATGTACATGCTGCTGGGCGGGCTGGACGAGAGCTACAGGGAGATGTACGAGAGGGCGATGAAGACGGCCAAGAAGCACCTGCTCTACCGGCCCATGCTCCCCAACGAGGACATCGACATCTTGTTCTCGGGCAGCGCCATGTCCAACGGCCAGGGCACCGTCGACCTGATGGCGCAGACCCAGCACCTCGCGTGTTTCGTGGGCGGCATGTTTGCCCTGGGCGGGAGGCTGTTCAACCTCCCCGGGGACATCGAGACCGGCAGAAAGCTCGCGAGGGGGCTGCGCCTGGGCATACAGAGTGATGCCGACCAACGTGATGCCCGAGGAGCTCAGGTTCGTGCCGTGCCGGACAACCAATTTGGACAGGTGCGCCTGGGACGAGGCGCGGTGGGAGAAAGAAGGCAGCGCGAGGTATCCCAAGGGCGTCGCGGCGGTGTACATCAAGAACTACCTGCTGCGGCCCGAGGCCGTCGAGAGCCTGTTCTACCTGTGGCGCATCACGGGCGAGGAGGTCTGGAGGGATACGGCCTGGGAGATGTTCCTGGCCATCCAGAAGGTGACCAGCACGGAGCACGCTAATAGTGCTATCAGGGATGCCACGAAGAGCGGCGGTGGGGGAATGCTGGATAAGATGGAGGTGAGCAGCAATTTTTTTGGGGGGGATGTCTTTTTTGTTCTCTTCATGTCTGAAGGCAAATCGGTCGTGCTAACCTTTCGTGTCCCGACCAGAGCTTCTGGATGGCCGAGACCCTGAAATACTTCTACCTCATCTTTTCTGAGACGGATTTAGTTTCTCTGGATGATTACGTCTTCAACACCGAAGCACACCCTTTTATCATCCCCAAGCCTTGAATAGTTTCTCCATCAGCATTATCAACCTTGATTACTATCATGCCGATGGAAACTATTTCACCTTATTTGTGGGATACGGAACAGGGCGGTTCAATGTAAGTCGACATATGGTTTGTTGCGAATGTGTCTGGCGTATATTTGGCTAACGTGCCGTCCTAAGAGGCGACACCTTGGTTCTCCCCCGAGTCTATGCTGAAAAGTCAAGACATTACGATGAGTGACTATTTACTAGATTCCGCTCTTGTCTACCAAAATCTCAAGAAGAGAAACCATGCGGCCGTGAATAAATATCACGGGCATTGTTAAGGTCCTTATACGGTCTTGGGGTCAGCATTTTGGAACGAGGCTTGGGTGAAAGAGAGGTCTGTAAGAAGGGGAACATGTCTATGAATAACAGATGCCGGGACAAGATTCCCTAGAGGGCGCCATTCATAGAGTAAAGGATAGCTGCATAGAAAATAGGCGCCACATCATCCCAGACTAGACGAATAATTCCCCACCAGTCACAAGATATATCATAGCGAGGGGTGTGAATGCATGGTAACATGGGAGCAAGCATCTGTCCAGAAATACTTTTTATTTTATTTTAATGTTTCGCAGTCTTGACAAATACAGTTGTCAGCATGACGTACAACAACACTCGCTGAACGGCTCGTGCGAGCTTCCAGACTTCCTTCTACTCTTTTCTTCCACAAATATCCTCGTAATCTTGCACTCGGATATCTGGCTCTTGACCGCTTTGTCTCTGGTATTGATGGAGCAAAAGTCTTTCAAGCCTTTCGTCGGACATGTCGGCACACATCTCAATGGAGGGGGACGGTTCGGGATTCAACGCTGAATATGATATGGTCGAGAATTTCTCTCCATCCACCCCCTGCTACAGTCAAACGTGACCGAGAGATAGATAGTCCGGCCGGCTGGGGACAGGAAGGAGAAGCACCTTTCCGTTCTTGAAGGGGGCCACACACGGCCGCGGGAGGTACTGAAGGGTAGAGAGAGAGAGAGAGAGAGAGAGGGAGGGAGGGAGGGAGGGAGATCTTTCCTTGCCTTGGAAAGCCTGCTGTTGGGGCATTTCAGGTCGCGCCCCCGTTCGTCTCGTTCGCCTTTGAAGAAGGGCTTGGAGAGGGGATTACATTTGGGTCGAGGTTTTCCACGTTGATCTGGCTTAGGTCGATCCGCGTAACCCTATTTTGGTAAGTGTTAGAAGAAAAGAAACGAGAAGGAAGACAGAAGAAACCTCGTTTGGTTGCGTCGCCACCAACCAAGGAAAGGAATGACAGAAGGAGGAGAGAGTGAGAGAGCGAACAAAAGGAGGCGCTCACCGCTTATAGACATCATCGACGACGACCCCCTTGGCCTCAATCTGGGCAATGAGGTCTTTACGCTCCTGGATCTGCTGCAGAATGTGCTCGACGGTCCTGTTCAGGACGAGGCCCTCGGAGCGGCCCATCCCCTCGAGGCCGGGGACCATGTTGGACAGCTTGTCGAAGCCGTCACGGATGGCCTGGCGGCGTTTTTGTTCTTTTTTGGTGATGGGAGTGTAAGTAGTTCTGAGTTCATCTTGAAACTCTCTGAATGACTTTGAGAAGGAGGGAAAAGGGGGAGGGGACCAGAGCAAACAACGCACCACTGCTGATGTGATTCTGGCGCTTTTGGGCCTCGGTCAGCCTGGGCTTGTTCTCGTCCTGTGCCTGGACTTCGGACATCCGGGCGTCGACTGTACGAGCATCTCGGAGGGGAGGTGACTGTTCATGTTCTGACATGTTGACTGGCCTTGTGGAGGTAGGGGCTTTTTGTCGTTGGGAGGGCGTCGCGGGCGAAGTGTATCTCTTTATCTCTCTCTGTGTCTGTCTGTCTCTCTGTATATGCAAGTGTTAAGTGATTGAGACTCTCTTTTTGGGCATGCGATGTCTATCGTCTTGTCGTGGCATACGCGGTGTCTCTTTAGGAAATGTGGTTGACATGAGAATGTATCGGTGTAAACCAGATTGTGCAGAGGTTGAGCGAGGGTAGGTGCGACTTTTGAGCCCAAGCATGTGACAGAGGCTTACTGCAAGGTCCCGGCTAGACCCACCCCCGCACTTTTCCGAATAAGGGCGAGCTACTGCAGTGATGGTCTCGTGCCTGCGGGGCGGCGGCGTGTGTGCTACAGTATGGATTAGAGAGGCAACGCCTGCTTCATGAAGATGAAATTATCGGGTTTTCATCTGATTTCAAAGTGTAAGTCTCTGCTATTCTTCATCCTATACACACACTTCTTTCTTTATATGTTGTGTAATATCAGTTGCACTAGAATCTTGTCTCAACGTATCAATACACTCACCGTACTCTGAACCCGCCACAGACTTCTTTGATCCTACAGTTCAGACTCTAATCTTCTTTACCTCTATATCCTCCCAAGTGTCTAAAGCCATCTCTCATCTACATAACACATCTATCCCGTCTGAGCAAGCAACCACCATAACCAGCCTCTGTCGTCTATTATAGCTCTAACCCTGCCCTCCAGCCACTCCGTATTTCCCCAGAATCCCCAGCTGGCCTGAAACCTCAGCCAGTCCACTAGCGCCGCCTCCCAGTGCCGCACAAACACATCCCACTCGTACTCCCTCCCCGAGACCTGCCGTAGCCTCTCCAGGTAGAAGCGCAGCAGCTTCTCCTCGCGCCCGTCCATGGGCTGCTGCTGCTGCACCCTGCCCAGGGAGCTGAGCATCGACCGCGGCACGGAGCACGTGAACAGCTTGGCAAGGTCGCAGACGCCGAGCCCCAGACCGACGTACTGGAAGTCGAAGAAGGCCACTTTGTCGCCCTCCTCGCTGGTGAAGAGGTTCTCTGACTTGACGTCTCCATGGATCAGCGTCTCGTACGGCGACACGCCATCCTCGGCGGCGGTGGCAGTGGCCCGAGGCGCCAGCACCCGTGCCACGAGCTCCGCGAGCGACTCCTCCCGTCCGCCTACCGGCCGACACAGGGTTTCGGACCACTCAGTGTCCCCGTCCTCGCATAGGTCGGCATATTCGCCCCGCCTGGTCTGCAGGTAGGTGTACCCGCCGTTGAGCCACACCCTCGCGGCCTGGGTGCCGCCCCCGCCTGGTGCCCTTGTCGTCGCCACACCAGCAGCACCAGCATCTCTGACTACAGCATCGCCGTGCCTCGCCAGATGCTCCAGCGGCGGCCGCACCAGCCCACCGTCGCGGTCGAGGGCATCGACGCGTGGCCACCAGTAACCGTGGAACCCGGCTAGCCACCGCAGGGCGCCGTACACCTGCACCTCGGCGAGAGCGGCGCGCTTCCCGCCCGCCACAGGGAACCCTGGGCGGAGGTCTGTGAGGAGCATGGCAGTCCTGAGGTCGGCGTCGTCGTCCGGGCCTGAGCTGAGGCTCGCCCGACAAGTCGCCACCGCGACGTCTGGGGGCAGGTCCGGCGCGAGGTGGGTGTAGAACGAGAGCTCCACCTGGTAGGACAGCAGCTTGCGGATGTGGCCCTCGTCTGGCGTGGACCCGCCGCGGCTGGCATGGGGCGGCGTGATGTACTTGAGGACTAGCGAGACTTGGGATGACGGTTTCTGTGCCTGCTCCTCCCCCTCCCCCTTCCTTTCCTCGTCTAGAGGGGCGGCGAGGATGTGGCAGATGTGGCCATAGCCTGCCCATAGCGATTGTAGGCTGCGGCAAGAGACCAGGCGCAGGTTCTGCCTAGAGAGCAGATCTGCGGCGACCCGCTCGATGTCGGCCTGCGACTGCATTCTTCTGGGAGGGAATGGAGAAAGAAGACAGGTGGCAGACGTTAGGACCAGCAGAACTTTATGTCTCCTTTAGCATAGAGGAAGGGAGACAAGAAGAGACGAGAAGAGACGAGACAGGCTCCTGGACCCTAACCCTCGAGGAGAAAGGGAGAATCAGTGGTATTGTCAGTATAGGGCCACAAGCTTAATCTGCCCTAGGGGGACCAGTGGTGCGTGCCCTGTGCTAAGCTACAGACGATGAACACCCCTGACCGCCTGTATTGACCCCCGCTGAGCCACAGCTGGGGCCCTTACCCGCCCGCGAGAACCGCCCCCTAGAACGTCATTCAGCGCATCAGTTCGTTCCCTTCTCCTGACTGGACTGGCTATCAATGTTCAGATGAAAGCAGCCGTGACCTCGAATCAGCGCTAAGCCGCCCCTCGACCTCCTCGACCTCGACTTCCTTTCTCTCCTCTCTCTCTCTCTCTCTCTCTCCTCCTACACCACCTATGCCCCCTCCTTCTTTAGCCTCAGCCTCTGGAACACCTCAGTCGCCATGGCCTACACATCTGTCCCCTCCGACCCCCGCCAGACTACATCCAGGCCGCTCGCGACCATGGCATCCGGCTCAGGCAGAGCGCCCCCGTCCGCAAGGGCACGCTGCCGTTTGAGCTGCCCATCATCACACACCTGAAGGGGAAGAGGGTTATACTGGCCTCTTCGTCGCCGAGGAGGAAAGCTCTGCTGGCACAGGTCTGTCTTTGTACCCCCTCCTCCTCCAGTCCCATCGTCTCCCTCCCCAAACGCTGGCTGACAGTAGACGTTTCTATCAAGGTCGGCCTCAAGAATCTCGAGATCAAAGCCTCCACCCTCCCCGAGGACCTTGACAAGAGCACCTACACCCCCTACGAGTACGTCTCCGCCACCGCCCGCCGCAAGTGCATGAGCGTATACGAGGCCGCCCTCGAGGAGCAGGCCGCTCAGGCCTAGACCTCGTCGTCGCCGCCGCCCGACCCGGAGCTCGTCATCGCCGCCGACACCGTCATCGTCAGCAACGAGGGCCGCGTGCTCGAGAAGCCGCGCAGCGAAGCCGAGCACGGCCGCATGCTCCGCCACCTGCGCGACACGCGCGTGCACAGGGTGCTGACGGCCGTCGTGTGCCTCGCACCCAAGGCTGACGCCAGCCACCCGGGCTACGAGATCGCCGCGCACACCGAGGAGACCAAGGTCTACTTTGCCCAGGAGGGCGATGGCCTGCCGGACGATGTCATCGACGCCTACGTCAAGACCAGGGAGGGCGCGGACAAGGCGGGCGGCTATGCTGTGCAGGGGATCGGCGGCCTAGTGCTAGTCGAGAAGGTCGACGGCTGCGTGGACAACGTCGTGGGCCTGCCTGTCAGGAAGACGCTAGCCTTAGCGGAGAAGGTCATCTTCCAGCAGGGAGAGGAGGAGGTTCAGTGGTCGGATGAGGACCACGACGATTGAGCGAGTGAGGCACAGAGAAAGAGACAGAGAGAGAGGCGCGGGGCGGTAGGGCTGTGAGGGCCCCTCTTGCGTCACGAGCGCGGTCCGTGATCTGCGTCTAGGATGCGTATTTCGGTCGGGACCAGCCGAAATACCCAATATATTCATGGGGCGGAGATTATAAATTATAAACAAAGTACGGCATTGGAGGAGACAGTGAAAGAGAAATAAGAAAAAAAATAATAATAATAAGACACTGTGGTTTGGTGCTACCGTACAAAAAATTGCAGGCAGTTCAGAGGAGAACAGTAGATACGACTCTATAAGCTTGGGAACGGAGGATCTCGAGGATATCACTGTATATGTGTATATATATATATATTCTGCCCCTTTTTTTTTTTTTTTTTCTTTGCTTCTTCTATTGATATCTATCAAGTTGCTCCCTCAAGAACTGAAGCAGCTCCGTCGGGCTCATGCGCACGTCTTTCTTCTGGTCTCTCAGCGTTGGGATCCCGGAGACGTTGACATCCACACTCTGGCTCTCCACATTTTTGGGGCCTACGACAACAATGACGCCGTAGCCCTTGTGCTTGGCCTCCCGGACCTTGAGCCCCACGCTCCTCGCGCTGTCGTCGACGTCCACGGCCAGCTGCGACGGGTAGCTCTCACCACCGCCGGCGGTACCCAGCAGCACGTCCCGTGTCTCCCCTGCGAGTTTCATAACAGGCTCTGTGTCGTTGACGGTGATGACGACGACCTGCCTCGGGTTCAGCCAGAACGGCCACCTGCCGTCGTAGTGCTCGATGAGCAGGGCCATGAGCCTCTCGACGGACCCCAGCACGGCGCGGTGGATCATGACGGGGCGGACGCGGCCCACGGAGGCCAACAGGTCCGGGTCGGTGGTGGTCAGGCCCTTCTGCTCGAGGTCGGGGGGGGGGCCTCGTACTCGAGGCCGAAGCGCTTGGGCAGCTGGAAGTCGAGCTGGACGGTGGCGGTCTGGTGCTCCTTGCCGTCCGAGTCCCTGAGGACGATGTCGATCTTGGGGCCGTAGAAGGCGCCGTCGCCGGCGCTGAGGGTCCACGGCTGGCCGGTGCGGTCGAGGGCGCCGCGCAGGGCGGCCTCGGCCTGGTCCCACTCGTCGGTGGTGCCGATGTAGTGGTCCTCGGGCCGGGTCGACAGCACGAGGCGGTAAGGGCCGAGACGGAAGGTCTCGTAGGCCTCTTTGACGAAGTCGAGAGTGCGCCCGATCTCCTCCTCGATCTGCGACGGGCGGCAGAAGATGTGACCGTCGTCCTGGTGGAACCTGCGCACGCGCGTGAGGCCGCTCAGGGCGCCCGAGATCTCGTTGCGGTGGAGGGGAGAAAAGTCGGCGTAGCGGATGGGCAGGTCGCGGTACGAGTGCCGGTGCGCGCCAAAGATCAGACAGTGGCCGGGGCAGTTCATGGGCTTCAGGCCGTATTCGTCTTCTTCGGCGGCGGACGTGCCCTCCTTCTCCTTCTCCTCCTCGTCGAGGGGAGGATCTCGTCTCGCCGGGGAGGTGCTCGTCACGGTGAACATGTCCTCTGCATAGTTCTCCAGATGGCCAGACTTGGCCCACAGCGCCTTTTTGTATATGGTCGGGGTGATGACTTCCTGGAAGCCATATTTGACATATTTCCGGCGCAGGTACTCGACCAGGCGGTTGAAGATGCGCGCGCCCGCAGGGAGGAAGATGGGCGAGCCTGGGCTATATATGGAGGTGGTGAAGAGCTCCTGCTGGACGCCGAGGTGACGGTGGTCGGCGGGCGCTTTCGGGAGAGGAGAAGATTGAGGAGGAGGGTTCGTGGTCGGCGCAGCGTGGTTCGCGCATGGTCGAAGCTGGAGGGACTGACGCGTTGTTGCTGCTGTTGATGGTGGCAGTCGTGGCCTGACCCGTCTGTATATCCAAGGTCGTGAGGATATTCCCACAGCCCTTGTGCCCAGCATGGCCGTCAAGAGGTGTCGTGTGTGCCTCAGACCGACATTGCAGGAAATGTGACCTGGTGGGAGGGAAGAGAAGAAATTCGGGTCACCGTCGAGAGATCGACGAATCAGTGCGTATCCCAGCACATCCCCGGTAGACTTTGAACCCCTGCGTACCATGGTAGGTTCGGACGTACAGCAGGACCCTGGCAGCCAAGTGCCTTAGAGTACGTCCGTACTATGTACAGCACACATCTCTGGGTGATATGGCAGTACCTAATACGGTGAGGTTCCCACCCAGCAGCGCGGTGGTGCTACGAGAAATGCGGGTACCGCACTATCACAACACCACCAGTGTCACAGTGCCGCAGTACTAGGAAACCACCTGACAGGGGCCCCAGATCACCCGCCGCAACCCACGTCATCCCTTCCCCAGCGAGCCTCCTCCACAAATGGCTTGCCATCTCAGCTCGTCCACTGCACATAGTAAAGCTGTGAAGGTCGCCCTCTTTGACAAAACCCGACTCTTTGTACATATCCTTTTTCACATTCACGTGAAATGTTAAACGTAAAAACATCTTGACCTCATCTCTCTCTTGTCTGCACTTCACCTGCAAGGCTGCCTGCAAATAGTGACTCACGCCCTCATTTGAGGACACTACTAGTACAGCACATACAGAAGAGATAGGCAGAGGCCTAGGCAGACGCAGGCCTCGCCACCATCACCGTACAACCAACACCCACTACATATACTACGTACCCAAGTACCAACAACAACAACAACAACAACAACAACACAACAACCACACTTGAGACCTTTTTGTTTCGAGGCTCTGTTTTGGATACTTTGTGGTTTGGAAATCATCTGGGGCCGGCCCCGTTGCGCAGGCGCCTCCTTCACAGCTTCTCGACGGACCCTCTCGGAGCCCATTGCCGACGACTCCAGACCAGAGATGAGCCGTGGCGGGAGCAAGAGGCAGGTGCTGCCTGTCGAGACATCATGGCGCATGGTTGAGGGCGAAAATGACAGCTTCGACACGTCCGTCGTCCCTGATCACCTCCTCGACGACGAGATCATGTCGGCTGGCGGCAGCGGGCCCTCGCAGCTCTCCAACCTGTCACAGCTCTCGGGCTTGTCCTCGCAGTCCAACGGAGACTGGGACTTCAGAGGCTCGTCCCAGGACAGCAGCACAATCCAGGACTTCATCACCAGGGCAGACGACGAGAGGGTCATCATGAGATCGCCCTTCCGGCCCTCAGTACCTGGCGCTGTGAGGCGGTCGCAGCCTGTGCAGCAGAACCACGGCAACCAATCACCAGATCCCGTCTTCTACATGCCCCGTGTGGACGTCGAGGGCTCGCGGCATACGTGGTCGACGCGCTCGTCAGAGACCGTCCAGACGCACGGTGAGTCACAATTCGTTCGGCGGCGACGGAACACGCGCCACCAGCCAAGGTCGGAACAACGGTCTGCGCCTGAATCTATCTTCGCCCAACCACCGCCGTCATCACAACCAGAACCCACAGTCGGACAACGCCTGGCCACCTCGCTCCCGCATGCGCTGTATGACACCCTTGCCTGGACCTTCGGCGTCGTGGGCATGGCCTTCCGGTACGCGCAGAAGCCCCTGGCCCTGGCGCTCGCCATCTACTTCGTCTTCGGTACGCTCATGATCGCGTCCACCTGGCTCACGCAGTCCTTCCAGGCTGCGCTGTCGCCAATATGCAACATCCCAGGTCTCACCATGGTCGTCGACCTGCCCTTCTGCCCTTCATCGTCACGCGGCTCCAACGGCAGCTCTGCGAAGCCTGTCGAGTTCGAGAGCCTCATGAGCGCGCAGGAGCCCTTGGAGGACATCCTCGAGAAGTCTGCAGGCTATGTCAGCCTCCCGCTGGACATGATGCACGGCGTGAGGTCGGTGCGCAGCGTCAGGACCATGGTGTTATACTCGAACCTCGACGAGAAGGACGTGCTGCTGGTCGACCTAGACAGCTTTATCGAGGCGACGGGGTCCGCCACGCACCTCCTGCACGCTTTCAACATACACGTCGGCTCGACCATCGACGCCGTCATCAACATCAACACCTGGACAAAGAGGCAGCTGGAGAGGATGGCCGAGACCGAGCAGCAGAGCATCGGGTGGATCTCGAGCGTCGCGGGCTGGCTCTTTGCGCCGTTCCAGCCCGTCGGCGTGTCCCCGGAGCAGACCGTGGCGGAGAAGTACGTGCAGCACACCGCCGGCGTGTCCAGGAGGATCAGCCAGCTCATCGACGAGGCCTACGACGCGCTCTCGTACCTCGTGGTCGCCGAGGACCACCTGGACTCTATCCACGCCTTCGGCGTCAGCCGGTCCCAGGACATCCGCGCCCAGCAGGAGGGCGACCGGTGGATGAGCTTCCTCCGGCGCATCGGCGTCAACATCGGCCGCATCCGCGACCTCGACGAGAAGCTGAGGCTGCTGCACCGCGTCGAGATGTACAGGAAGATGGCCGCCGCCCAGCTCACCGAGCTCATCGCCGACCTGACCCGCGTCCAGCTCGAGCTGGGCCAGCTGGGCGCCGCCGTCGAGGGGCCCGACGACTCGGCCGCCTCCGCCTCCGCCGCCGACGAGCCGCTCCCCTGGCCGTCCACATCGAGACGATCAACAGCGGCATCGAGAGGCTCCAGCTCGCGAGGCGGCGCATCAGGGACGAGGAGCAGGACCGGTTCGAGCAGGCCGCCGAGAGGAGAAAGGACAGCGAGAGGCTTATTGAGGCTTATTGATTGCTTGTTTTTTTTTTTTTTTTTTTTTGAAATTTTCCTTTCTTTTGTCTTTCAATAAAAACACCTCTGAGACGCCACGGAATCCCCCCGGGTACATGTTTCTCTTTTTCATACCACGGGTCCGATCATTTTATTTCCATCTTCATACTTTTTTCTTTTCGATTTATGGAAAATGTTGCTGGCATGGTGTTCAGGATGCAACTTTTTAGACAAATGAACTGGTGGGTCCGACTTTGGATACTTTGAATGAGGGTGATCTCAAATAGTAGTTGTAGTAGTAGTAGTACTACCAGTAGTCATCATCCGTTTTTCTCTCGTTGTTCCCATAGCAGCAGCAAATACAAAGATACCCGACGTTTCTGAAGGCATGTGCAGAGCAGGATCAGCACAGGGGGTGCTACTCCAAACAAACCTAGTACACATGGCGTCATTTATATACAGGCTCTCCGGCTAGCAATGCTCAAGGGTGAGGCAAGATGAATAAAGTGTCAGTCAAGATGTATTTGTCAAGCGTGAAGATAGGCTTAACAACTTGTAGTAGATTGTAATCCAACGATATAAGTTAGGATTTGACGCATTAGATACCTGACGCTCGACGGCATATAACTCCTCCCCCTACTTCTTTCTTCTCTTTCTCTTGCACACTCCCCTTCCAGGATTGAAGAATAAAAAAAAAAAAAAAAAATGACGAGCCATTATAATTCATTTACTCATCCTCCTCTCAGTACACAAAGTAGTCCTGTCCAAGAGGAAGCTCGGTGCTCGGCTCAGCCCCGCAGGCCCGCCCGTCTGCCTCCACGACGTAGCTCTCCGGGTCAACGCGCATGCGCGGCATGGAGTCGTTGTACCGCATGTCCTTCTTGCCGATGTTCCTGCAGTTGCGGACGGGCTCGAAGCGCTTGCGCAGGCCATAGGCCTGGACGACGCCGTGCTCGATGGAGGCCTGGGACACGAAGAGGACGGAGGTGGTAGGAACGTGGGGGGCGAACATGGGCCGGGCCTGGATGGGCTGGACTGTTGGGATGGAGGCATTGGGGTCGCCCTGAGAGGAGGAGAGGGAGATGTCAGTATACATGATGCTATGCAAAGAGAGAGAGAGAAGAGAAACAAAAGTGCGGGTATCAAAAGAAGGTAGAACAGGCGATGGATATAAGCTTACCATCTGGCTCCAGGCGATCAGGCCGCTCTTGACGACCAGGCTGGGCTTTGTGCCGAACCACGCAGGATCCCACACAAGGAAGTCGGCCAGCTTGCCGACCTCGACGCTGCCGACCAGGTGGCCCATGCCCTGGGCGGTGGCCGGGTTCACAGTGTACTTGCTCACATAGCGCTTGACACGAAAGTTGTCTGCGCCGGTGCCCTCGTCCTCGGGCAGGAAGCCCCTCTGGACCTTGTTCTTGTGGGCCGTGTTCCAGGTGCGGAGGATGACCTCGCCGCAGCGGCCCATGGCCTGGCTGTCGCTGCTCATCATGCTGATGGCACCAAGATCGTGCAGGACGTCCTCGGCGGCGATGGTCTCGGCGCGGATGCGGCTCTCGGCAAAGGCGACGTCCTCGGGGATGTCCTTGGACAGGTGGTGGCACACCATGAGCATGTCCAGGTGCTCGTCGAGGGTGTTGCGCGTGTAGGGCCTCGTCGGGTTGGTGCTGCTGGGCAGGACGTTGGGGTGCTCGACCACGCTGATGATGTCGGGGGCGTGGCCACCGCCGGCGCCCTCGGTGTGGTACGTGTGGATGGTGCGGCCGCGGAAGGCGGCTATGGTGCCCTCGACGAAGCCGGACTCGTTGAGCGTGTCCGTGTGGATGAGGCACTGCACGTCGAGCTCATCGCACACCGACAGGCAGGCGTCGATGGCGGCGGGGGTGCTGCCCCAGTCCTCGTGCAGCTTGAGGCCACACGCGCCCGCGATGACCTGCTCGCGGAGGGCCTTGGGGTCGCTGTCGTTGCCCTTGCCGGTGATGCCCACGTTGAGGGGGGAGGGCGTCGCAGGCCTGGAGCATCTGGCGCATGTAGCTGGCGCCGGGAGTGCAGGTGGTCGCGCTGGTTCCGGCGCTGGAGACAAGAGAGACAGAGAGAGCAGGGATATGTGTTAGCGTGTGTGAATACATGAAGGGGAGGAAAAAGGTCTGACAGGAGAAGAGCAGGAGGAGGGAGAGGGTAAAACAGGGCAGGCATAAGGACGTGTGAGACACGCGTCCTGTTATACATACCTCGGTCCTGTGCCACCGCCCAGCATGGTCGTGATACCGCTGGCGATGGCCTCCTCGGCCTGCTGCGGGCAGATGAAGTGGATGTGCGTGTCGATACCGCCGGCAGTGATGATCTTGCCCTCGCCCGCGATCACATCCGTACAGCTGCCGACGACCATACCTGGAGTCACGCCCTCCATGACGTCTGGGTTGCCTGCCTTGCCGATGCCGACAATCAGCCCGTCCTTGACACCAATGTCGGCCTTGTAGATGCCCGTCCAGTCGACGATGAGGGCGTTGGTCACGACGAGGTCGAGCGTGCTGGCACCAGGCCGGCCAGAGGCCTGGCCCATACCCTCGCGCAGCGTCTTGCCGCCGCCGAACTTGCACTCGTCGCCGTACACGGTCAGGTCGCGCTCGACGCGCACCCACAGGTCCGTCAGCCCCAGCCGCACGCGGTCGCCCGTCGTGGGACCAAACATGGCGGCGTAGGCCGCCCGGCCCATCCTGCATGCCTCGACCACCAGCCCCGCGTCCGCCGCAGGGCTTGCCGTGGCTGGCTCGTGCGCAAAGCCGGCGGCGCGGAGCTTGCTGACGATCTGCTCGGCGCGGGTGGCGCTGACGACGCCAGGGGCGAGGTTGTTGCCGCCCTGGATGATGCGGTTGCCGGCAATCTCGACGAGGGTGACGGTCTTGGTGTCGCCGGGCTCGAAGCGCACCGAGGTGCCGGCAGGGATGTCGAGGCGGAACCCGTAGGCAGCGACGCGGTCAAAGGACAGCTGCGGGTTGACCTCGATGAAGTGGTAGTGGCTGCCGACCTGGACAGGCCTGTCGCCGAGGCTGGTGACCTTGAGGCGGATGCGACGGCGGCCGCGGTTCAGCTCGATGGGCTCGGCGTCGGCCAGGGGGATCACGGCGCCAGGCTTCCGCTCTGGGGCGAGAGCCTCGGCGGCGGGCAGGGGGAACTGGTCCTGGTTGGGCACGGGAAGGAAGCTCCCGTACAGGGCACGAGCGAGGTCGCCGTCATCAGAGCCAATGGGGTTGTGCACGGTGACCAGATACGTCCCCGTGGGAAAGGTGCCCTCGACCTGGATCTCGTGCAGCGTGGCGAGCACCGAGGGCTGCACGTGCCGGCGACCCAGCATGGTGGCGCCCAGGGCCATGAGGTCGGCGACGGTGTGGTTGCCATCGCGGATGAGCTCCTGTAGGTTGTTTGCGATGAGAGCCTGTCGAGGGGAGGAGGGAGGGAGAGAGAGAGAAGAATTGCGTTAGTAAGGAGGTGAGAAGACGATCGGTATCACGTTTGAGAGGAACACTTACGACAGCCTCACTATGGTTCAGCTTGACGCCCCTGGCGAGGCGACGCTGGGCGAGGAAGCCCAGGGTCGAGATGGTGAGCTTATCAAGCTGTGGTTGGCGACGGGTGGATCGTGTTAGCAGCAGCAGCAGGGTCCGGGAGAAGGGGGAGCAGGAGCAGAGGGAGCTTGGGCCAGGACAGGGCCCCTCCTCTCTCCACGACAGCGATGAAACGATGATGATGACGACGACGACGAACCTCTTTTGGTATGAGATGCATTTTGAGAAGCAGAGTATGTTGGCCAGACTTTTTTTTTTTTTTTTTCTTCCTACGTCGAGTCCCTCTTCAACCCTTTGGCCTTCTCAAGGCGTGTGTGTGTGGCATACAAGCTCCCACGAGAGCCGAGTTTGAGGTTGGAGGGCGAGAGAGAGGGAGAAGATGCTTCTGTGTGGATGTGTATAAGTGTGTATATCTGATTCGTGCGTATATTTAGATGTATATGTGTAGGTATTGGTTGGCAGACAGGATCGATCAGATAAAGATAGAGAGGAGGGTTTATTGCGGGTCGAGGTTCCCAGCCAAGGGGTGGGTTGGTGGGAGAAAAAAAAAAGGAGCGTACGTAATTGAGCGAGGCGACGGGGAGACAAGAAAGGACCAAGGTCTCGTCAGGACAAGAGGGCTGAAGACGGGACTGGAGAGGGGAGGAGAGAAGGAGAGGACGGGAGAGAGATGGGAATCATTAAGCGGTTAGTTGGAGGGGATGAAAAATGGCGAGGTTCTTTGCTCATATTTAAAGGAGAGAGACAGAGAGGGAGGGGGAGAGGGAGGGAGAGGAGCAGAGAGAGCCATGCATCACATCACATCCATCCAGCCAGCCAGCCATAATCAACCATGCACTGCTTCCCGTTCAATCGTTGATCCGTCATCCATCATCCATCATCCATCCTCGACCTCGTCATTCATGTCTAAAAGTACAATAGTAGATGCCCATACTTCTCATTCTCAGTCGTACATTTCATCCATCCCTCCTCCATCTATCCACAACCCAAACAAACATACGCATCGCAGACCCTCTCGTCTCGGTAAAACTCCATTTCCCTCTCTCTCTCTCTCTTCTCTCTCTCTCTCTCTCTCTCTCTCCACCTCCCTCCTATCTCTTCTTCTTCATCTTCTCTTCTTTCAGAAGCAGACTATGGATATGCAGTGTGTCTCTTTGACCCCCTTTTCCCCCTCCACGATGCACGGCAGGCGACATGTTATATTCTCTCGTCTCGTTCTCGTTTGTTCTGTCACTTTTTTTTTCTTTGGTTTTGATGCCGCCCTCCCCCGTTCTAGCCTTTAGCTACGCCCGAGACCCGTAAAAACATCAGTCCACAGCCCCCAGCGGGAAAAGTAGCACCATTTACCTTTTCCCCTCCCCTCCCGCTTCTTACATCCCTGGGCGCGCGCTGGGCAGGGGGGGGGGGGCGGGAGGGAGGGAGAGAGGAGAGAGTACGGACGTAGAGAGTAGATAACGAGCGAGCGAGCGACAGCCTGCACACTCGGGCTTTGAGCTTCTATGCGCTGCTGCAGTCAAACTGTGAGAAGGTGGGCTCTTGGCAATGCCGGTTACACACTTGGAACGGTCTAGAACCTTTTTGCAGCCCACCACTGCTTTTATTGTCCCGCGCGCGCCAGGGTGGGGAGCTGCAGCCACAGGAAGCTCCAGCATCAGCACCATCGGAACAAGGTGCACTTTGTTCCAACGACCCCCTTGGGCGTGCCAGAGTACGGAGTACGGACGTACAGTGTACACCCCGCCCCCTTCCCCTCCCTCCCTCCTTCCCTCCTGACAGGTGCTTGATCTGACAGCTAGTCGAACGCGGGGAGAGCTCTCTCTTGAGGGGGTGGAGGATCTGCTGCGGGATGGAGATCGTCACTCGGCGCAGGGACCTCAGATCGACAAGCTGGCCAGGAGGCTTCCTCTTTATGAGAGGAGGAAGAACAGAGAAAGGGGATACCCAAAAACAAATGATGGTGCACACGAGCGCCGCAAATCTGCGAGGCCGCTGGTACAACCATCATCAGTCACAGCCCGTCCTTGGTCCCATGCAGCCTTCACGGTCGCCTGCATGATGCACGGCCTTGGCAGCCTCGTATCGCCATGGTCTGTCTGCACGTGCTTACTTTTTTTGCCTGTGCAGAAGCAACAACTGCTTGGTGCGGGCTGGCTGCGTCGGGCCGGGTCTGGGACCTCTTGTGCATATTTAAGTACTGTATGTATCCGTACATACTTGCTATCAACGTACTCATCATGTACCCCTTATGTAGCGAGCCATCCTCGCGCACTCTAGTCTTCCCTCTCCGGTACGGACTATGTACTACTACTACTCGTCTTTCTCTGCCCACCATCACCACCCCCGCCCGCCGCCTATCTGTTCCGCGCGAGACAGCTGGAAGGGTGGGCTTGCTACCCATGTAGAACAAATTTTTTTGTATTGCTTTTTACTTTTTCCCCCTCCTTTCTTTCTGATCATCGTACATTATACATGACACCCATGTAACATCGTATCTACTCGTGTACCGTGACTGGTCACGCCCGAGAGGAGCCTCAAATCACCTTGTGGCCCTAAGCAAGTCGTATCCTCCACCCGGTGCTGGGCAGGTTCCGGATAGAAGAGGAAAAAGCAAGTATATATAACTAGGAATCCGGATCGTAGCACGAAATGCACATACACTCTCTCTCTCTCTTTCTCTCTCTTCACATTACCAAAAAGTGACACTGACACGAGAGGGGAGCCGCAGCGCGAAAAAGAACCTATTTTTCTCTCGGTTCCCCCCTTCCCCCTCCCTGGAGCGCAACCCCTTGCGCGTGCCGCCCTCCTCGTTCAGGGCTTGCTGGCTTGTTGGGGTCTACGAAAAGTACTGTAAGACCCCATGCCGCTGGCAGCGGGGGCCCCTATCTGCAGAAACTCGGGCCTTTGTTTTCTTTTTCTTTTTCTTTCGAGGGCGCTCTCTAGGTAGGCATGCACAATCCTACGTAGTAATCATACTGGGTTTGGTAGCTAAGGCAGGCAAGAATAAGTATTGGACATGTCAAAAATACGGACGTACTTAGCTAATTCTTCTATACACAACAAGGTCCTGTCTTCGCTATAGTAGATACACACACACACACACACACACACACACACACCGACGACCATTCCCTCCGGAAACACATACGTGTTTTCCCCATCTCTGATGAGCATCTCGACTCCAGGAACGGGACATTCAGCAAAGTCTGTGCAGCATAGTGCTTTTCAAACAATGTAAGAGGACGAACCGTACCCGAGAAACGGGACAAAGAATGAACGCGCTCTCACGCCCTCTCTCTCTCTCTCTCTCTCTTGTTCAACGTACCTCCTTTTTTGGTTTGAGAAAAAGTAGTACTGCTTGTACCGTATCTCAGTAGGACCCCGCGTGTGAAATAACTTGACTACTTTAAATAGTGACCTATGTAGCTTCTGAGGCTTTGTAGTCGGGAAAGAAAAAGAAGAAGAAAAGGCTGCAACCCACACACAGCCCACTACTGCTAGAAAAGAAGCATGATAGCGCACTTATGTATGTTTCAGTGCCCCCGTGTCTCAGCTCCTGCTACTGTGCCTACCAAGGACTTCATAGTACAGTACGTCTGCACATGGCCAGCCGCCGGGCTAGGAACCTACCAGCCTGCCTGCTAACTGCCAAAGTTGCTTTTGGGGCGAGTTCCGTTTACCCAGACTCAGCCATAACACGCCTGCAAGAACAATTAGACACCTCCTGCTAGGCCTCCCCCCAAACAAGGGCTCGATGACCCCCTTCAGGGCGCCTCGACTGACCCATCATAACCACCTGCACCACCTCCAGCACCTCCAGCAGCAGCTTGCTGCTACCATGTACACTCATGAAGCAACAAGAATCCACCCCCTCACCTCACCTCACCAGCAAACAGAACCTTTTTGGGGTAGATATACGGAAAGCAGAATTTCATTCTCGTTATTGCCTGCAGCTCACACCATATACCAGGTGCTCCCTTTGAAATAAATAGAGAAAAACACAAACACAAAAACAAAAAAACACAGCAACTAGTAATAGTAAGTAGTTACACTCGAAGACCAGGATCTACAGAAGCAATTCATGAGGTTTCCCCACCTGCCCTGCCAGTGTCAAATGCGCCCTTCCACAAAACAAGCCCAGAGACAGGCTCCAGCCGTCCACACTTCCTCCCACCCATGGCCACCAAGTCAGCCGTCATCAATAGAAAAAGTAGTACATCAGGTCGTTTTCCAGTACTTCCCGGCTCCACTTCCTCTCTCTCCCCTTCGCCCCTTCTCATCTGCCCATTCAAGACAGACCAGTTCCGCAGCCGCATACCACAGTCCAAGTGAGTCCAAGTAAAAATCACACAAGCCAAGACAAGACAAAAACAACAACAACAAAGAATCACTTGCCCACAACAGCATGGGCATACTTTCCTCTGCCGTCCTGTGGAGATCTTGGGTCCAAAGACCCCATCGATGTTGGCACAGCAAACAAACAAGTCAAATGCTGAAGTGACCCCCTCTCTTGAGACCAGAAAGGGTCAGGCCGGGGTAACCCAACTTTTTCATTGCTGTATCTTGTTACCGACACGCCATAGGAGCCGTTGTGACGTTTGGCGAAAATGGGACATCCTTGATCAGGTCCCGAGCCTGCAGTCGGGTCAATGAGGCGAGACCGACAGGTTGGTTCTTGATCTTCGGGTTGGGTGGTGGGGCGGTGTTTCTTTTTTCTTGGTTTTGTTTCTCTAGTGTGTGATCTGGCTGAAAAAAAATAAAATGTCGAGGGCCGCACCGAACAGGAAGAGGTATCATGGTTGAAATTGGAAGAGAGCCGGGTCGATAGCATGATCATATTGGGATGGGACCGCCTAACCGCTCTTAGCCTTCTTGCGTCCCGACTTCTTGGGTTCATCCTTCTCGGGCTGCTCTACCGGCTTAGCAGATGTCCTCTTGCGCTTCTTGTCCGGGCTGGCAGCACCGGCAGGAGCGGCCGCGGGGGTAGCCTGCGCGGGCTCGACCTCACTCTTGCGCTTGCGGGATCCCTTGGCCTTGGGCGTCTTGCCGGTCGGCTCCTCGACGATAGCAGGAGCATGGTGCTGCAGCTGCTCGGCGATGGCCGCGCTGTCGGTGACAGGCTCGATCTCGACGCCGCCGACCGGGGGCATAGGGACGTTGAACTCCTCGCAGTAGCGGACGGCCTCCTCGTCAGACATCTCCTTGGCACTCACGTTGCCCGCCTTGTACGAGTGGACACGAGCATTGTACAGGCGCAGGTTGTACTGATAGGCTTGGTTCCAGCCCTGGTTCTGGCGCATTAGCAACTGGGGAACTAGAGACGAAAAAAAAAAAAAAACAGAACATAGAAAGAAGAAGACACGGATAGGGGACACTAACCAGCTTCTCCTGGGCAGACATGGAGGCCCAGCGGCGCTGTCCCTCCTCTTGGACGGCGCCCTTAGGGACACCCTCGCCGAGGTCGGCCGCAATGATAGGGCGGGCAGTTTGCATGTAGAGGAAGTAAGGAGTCAGAGGGCGCTTTGGGGCATTGGGGTCATGCTGGCGCTTCTTGCGCTCCTTCTTCTCATCGACAGCGGGGATGACAGGAGTGGGAGGGGCGGGCATGGGAGGGGCGGCGACGACGGGCGGAACATTCAGCAGGCTCTCCAGGTTCTGGTTGAGGACCTCGTCGCCATTGAGAAGGGCGGGCTCCCCCAGCAGCAGGTTGGTCTGCGTGAGGTAGTCCGCGGCAAATGATCCTATTATGCCCTGGATGGTGGTCAAGCGCGAATAGACCTAGAGATGGTGTCAGCGATCGATATGTTTCAGGCATGGTCCTGCATGGCGCATCGAAAAGTGCGCGCGGGCTCATGAGCCCGTGTTCATGTCACGATGGGCCGCCGGCCTCATGGTTGTTGACGCGTCTTCAGAGAGGAGGGAAGGGGCAGTAGGTTGCGCAAAGACGCGTCGCAGTGCACGACATGGAACTAAGTCATGTCTGCATCTCCGACGTTGCAGCGTAATCACGTGAAATGTTGGGAAAATTGAGGAAGTGAGACGGTGTGACCAAGAGGTGTTGATAGGGTGAGTGTTGTAGATGCGAAGCTGGAGACGCCATATGCATGGATTGAAGTCGAGGTGAGTTTGAAAAAAAGGGGGGTGAAATGAAGAGGAGATCAATCGTGCCTCTGCCAACACCTGCATCATCTAATTGACGGGTGCTGAGCGCTGGCGGTGTTGTCGCTCTTCAAGGAGGAGGTTGTTGTGGTCATGCTGCGCTGCTTGGGGGGATGTTGCGCGCGGATGTTTGTTTGTTTGTTTTGGATGGGCTGATGATAGGGGAGGGTTGCTGGGAGGTGGGGCGCGGCCTCTGCTCGAGTTCGCGCGTAGGGATTGTGTGGGAGAGAGACGATGAGGAGACGGGAATGGATTAACGTACGCTGTCCCTGACACGGATGAAGTTGCTGACGTCGATGGTGCGGCCCTGAGGGTTGATGGCGGCGGGCACGGCGGGGACAGGAGGGAGAGGAGCTGGGGCGACAGCCTGAGGCTGCATGGCCGGGGCCAGCTGCTTCTGTTCCTCGGCCTTCTTGGAGCGCGCCATTGTTGTTGTTGTTGTTGCTGCTGCTGGGTTGTGTGTGTGTGGTGTGTCGAAGTGTTTGTTGGGTCCACTGGCGAGTCGAGTCGCTGGAACCGAGAGCGGGCTGCTTGGGTGCTGATGCTGTTGTGCTGTTGCTGTTATGCTGCTGCTGCTGCTGCCGCCGCTGCTGGTGGGCGGGTGTGGTTGGGCAAGGTTTAGCGGTGACCTGTGTTGGTTCAGGCGGTCGTTTTGCTCGATGCCTGTAACGATGATGGTGTTTGGCGGAGGATGCCCTGAGAAGCCTGGCGGTTTTTTTTTGTCCGTGGGTGGCAGGTTGCTGGGGGATGAAAGAGGAGAGAGGAGTTGGGAACAGCGAGAGCCTGGAGAGGTGGGCGGGTCGCTTCCTTATTGAAAAATTGGGGGCTCAAGAGCTGCTGCTGATTTCTAGCGGGTGGGCGGGCGGTGGGCTGCACGCTGAATCAAAAATTGGAGTAAGTCAGTCAGAGGGAGGGGGAAAGAGAGGGGGGAGGGAAGGGGGTCTAGGGCCACCCACCCCAGTGGAAACTGCTGCCCTGTTCCCTTAATTGATTGTCCAACCCAACCCAAAAAAGTGAACTAAGTGCTGCACAAAAAGAGAAAAACACCCTGGCGGGACCTGGAAATCAGCAGATCAGTCCCCCCAGCTGCCCTTCTGATAAACCCCGTCCACGCCCGCCCACTTCTCTTGGTCAAAGGCAAAGCATCCTTCTGAATTCTCAGAGGACCAACCTGCCTCCCCCTCCCCCTGGGCAGCAGGATCTTCCAACGCTCCGAACTCGGGTTTCAGCACCCTCAGTGCTAGCTGTCCCCCCCCCCCCCCCCCCCTCTGCCTGCTGCGTTGGAGTGCCAGAAGATCGCAGCGCACAGGACGCTCACCCCATCGAGTCGGGTGCCTCTGCTCTGCCGCACACGCCCACCTGCGTAATGCTCATTCACCCTGTGCATTCCTAACCTGCCCTAGTTACACCTTTCCCGAGTGCTCAAGGACAGCACGCATTTCTATTTCAGCTTTACTGCCCCAAAAACACCTGCAGCCAAAGAGACAATCTACAGTAGAAAGCGCACCTTTTTGGCTCAAAAGTCTATTGCAAGTAGACGACCTTTCGAAATTTGGTACAGGCTGGGCTCTCTCTTCAGCACGTCATTTGTTTTTTCTTCAATTTTCCTTTTCCCTTCTTTTTCCTTTTCGCTTCAGCAGAAACCCCTCGCCCTTCCTGGCGCGTCTCACGAGCTGTGCGACCTTCTACAAAACAAGCTTGGGATCACTACTACTGTATGTGCTATGTATGGTACAATCTGCCTAGCAGCAGGAAAAGAGGGGCTGGGGGGCCTTAAGTCTGGGTGTGCTGCTGATTTCATAGCTACCTCAGGCCAATGAGGGCGCTCCTCCAGGCTTGGCAGGGGTTGGGGCCAGCAGCGCTAACAAGGTCAAGCTCCGCATTGCCGAGCTTGCAGGTTCTGCCCGGGGCCTGCAGTGGCACACACACACCCACGATGCTGGAAATCAGCGCACCCGCTCCCGTCCGCCTTACACCCCCTCTCCCCTCTCCCCCTTCTCTCTTCTCTCTCTACCTGACTGGACCCTACGTGCTGCCCTCTTTTTCGCCCCAGCTCCTCGGTATTGGTGTCCCCTCCCGACACCTCAGCACCCTCAGCGGCAGCGGTTCCAGCATCACACTGAAGCACCTACCTAGCTTGGGCACTGCGGCGTTCCATTACTGATGTGCTGTGCACCAAGATCTGCTAGAGCATGAGACGGAAACGTTGTAGCCTCGTAGGGCACATACGTAGTAGCAAAAAAAACCAAACCAAAAACCAAAAAACCAAAACCTGCAACGTAGACATCGTTGCATCGCGCCCGCGCCCCTGCTCGCTCACTCTGCCCCTACTAAGTACAACGAGGTGACCGATATTGCTTATTGCTCCATACATTTGTTGGCAGCCAGAGCTTGCAGACGAGTGATGATCTACACCAGTTCAAATGCCACATCCCTGAAGAGAAAGAGAGAAAGCAACATTTGACATCAGCTCAGCTCTTCCACCAAGCAGATGTCATGCTTAGATTGTAGGCTCAGGTGGTTCTGAAACTGGCGGTTTTTGCCTCCGGCGCGCTAAGCTGCTACTGCAGGTGTCAGCCGTGAGATTGCCTGGTCGAGCTCTGAAAAGCCAGAACGAGGCACGCTGCATGTGCGATCAGTGCTGCGCGAAACAAGTCACGACTCAGACGGCTGGCAGGCTCGCGTTGACTGCCACGTACGAGGGAGCAGGACCTCTCAGGCCAGCAAATGTTCTCGTCATGCATTGAACCAACTCTCCCCTGATTGCTGGATCAGGTAGCCGACGGGTACATAAGAGAGACATTACGTCGGGGCGACACAATGACACATTAGCGTTGATGGGTGGTGACATGGCTACCCTGAGACAAATCCTATAGACGTTCGAATCTGTACATGCAGACAAGAAAATACACGATACGTCAACGAAGGCATCATCATCATCATCACCACACACCCTGGATGCGCGTGGAGGGGGGAGGGGCTGCCCACCGCGATGCGAACGGTCCAGGGACCAGCAGTAAACACACAGCAGCAGCTTCGAGGCAGCGTGGCAGCCGGGTGGGGTTCTCGCGACGGCCCGGCGGCTCTTCTCAGGGCGCAACGTGCCTGAGAACAGGAATGTCAAGCGGTAATAGGGTAGCAGGGTAGGGTAGGGCTGTGGGTGGGTGAGGATGCTTCAGTGTTTTAGCTTCGGGGTCTGATTGATGGCTTGTCTAGATTCAACAGCCACCTTGACTCGGTTTCCCCCTCCAGGTACAGTACAGACAATATGTGTGGACACACAAGGGCAGGTACAAGCTTGACTGGGCTGTTGGCTTCCTCGATGGACTTGGTTGGCATCTTGTGCAAGAGATGAATAACTGCTTCAAGTAGATATGGCCAGGAGGTAACTGGATCAACTTATACAACCAGGCAAGGCTGTTATCGACATCTAGCACTGACTATCAGGTTCACGCACTGTCCATCAATCACCTTTTCTCTGTGCAGGATGCTCTTGTGCAGCTCAACCCTCTCTCACCTACCTCTCTTGCTCATATGTGGAATAATAATATGTTGTGTCCTTGGTACCTCGACACAGCATGTGTTGGGTGAAATACCACAGACTCTAACCCTCAACCTTGATCTGAGATCCGACATTTCCATCTGCCTGCTGTGGTGGGTGAGACATGCCAAGGCCTTGAGACTCTTTGGGGTCCAACAGCTGTGGCCAGCAACAGATAAGAGAGGTGTCTTGGCTGGCGGCTGAGCTCGCCCTTTTGCCCCTCCTTCCCAGTGAGTGCAGCTGCCCCTCACCCCACCTAAGCTCGCCAGCTCGAGCTGTGAATGGAGTCTTGGCGTGTTTGACCTGACACGCCATCCATCCAGCTCTTCTGCCCTGCCCATCTTTTTCCCCCTTCTTCGCTCTCCTTTCCTTCTCCTCCTCCTCCTCCTCCTTTCCATGCCAATTCTGCATCAGTTCCTTTCTGAACAAGTGCAACTGTCAAATCATTCACCGCCTCTGCTGAAGAGACACCTCTGAAAAACAAACAGCTGCACACCACTCAATATTTCCTGATCAGGGCCCCACAGAGCTCTTGGTCTGAGCTGCCACTGCCATCAGCAGGTGTGTACGTCACTGAGGATCCACAAAGCTCGCAGCGCGACCTTCTGAAGCTTCATTTCTCCTCCCCTCTCCCCCTCCTACTACTACTACCTCCTAAAGTTGACTCTCTCTCTCTCTCTCTCTCTCTCTCTCTCTCTCTCTCTCTCTCTCTCTCTCTCTCTCTCTCTCTCTCATGATCATTCTTGAACCTAACCAGCTGTCAACATAGAGAAACAAGACAGATCACCATCATGTCCACCTTCAAGATGACACCCCTGCTGTGGGGTATCATCCTGCTCTTCCTCTTCGCCAGGCCTGCCCATGCCTTTGGAGCTGGCAACATTGCAAGCATATCCAAGGTTGAAGGACAAAACTGTAAGCTATTATTGATCACTCCTGTGCGCCTTCCAGACCAGCTGCTGACAGAACATTGTCCCACAGGGTGTCATGGCGATATTGAGGGTAAGCCAAGGTCTTGCGACGACGACAACAACAACAACAATACAACAGCAGGGCGAGACTGACAGCCCGTCTCTGAATAGATACCCTACTGAAGATCTTGATGGCCCGATCTGTGGGCGGCAAGAAGTTTGACAAGCTGATGGTCTCGCGCACCTACTTCGGCAACTGGCTCCGCGATTACTCGCAGGCCATCGACGTGGGCACCGTCAAGTCTGTGTCCGCCGAGGCCATCCGCCTCCTGCTCTGCATTCTCGGCTTCTTGACCTTCGGCTTTGGCTCGCGCGAGTTCGAGGTCACGGCGGACCGCCTGGGCTGCTACCGACCTGAAGGTGATTATAGACCATCAACCAGTCTTGTGATATTGCACGACAGGACAGACGATTGCTGACGCAGCACGCAGATCACATTGACAACCCCAAGAACTACGCGGACAACCTGGATGCTCGTCAGTACGATCGTCGCTTGCGCGCTCCAGTCGACGAGCGGGTCGAGCTGGCAATTGACCCAGAGACGGGCATGAAGAACTACATTGCCAATGAGCGTGCCAACATCATGACCAGCGCCCTCCACGTCAGACGTCTCTTCACCAAGTGCATTCAGCTGGGGCGAAAGTATTCCCGCGAGAACAGGAAGGAGGACTTGTACGAAGCCCTCCGCCTGTTGGGCACTGGCCTTCACTGTCTGGAGGGTAAGTTTCAGCTCCAATCCGTACCACAGAGGACAGCAGGCGACAGACAATGCTGACGTGTTGGCGAACAGACTTCCTGGCGCACAGCAACTACTGTGAGCTTGCCCTCATCGAGATGGGCGAGCGCGACGTCTTCCCTCACGTGGGCAGCAACACCCGCATGCGCCTCGAGGGCGCCCGCAGCGAAGTCTACCCTTGCGTGACCGGAACTTTTGGCGGCGTGGACTTCCTGCACTCCGTGACGGGCGAGGTCTCGGACAAGCTGACCCAGAACGAGATCGACGAGCTCGAGGGCACGCTGCAGCAGAGCTCCAACAGCGACACCAGCATCCTGCGCAACCTGCTTGACATGATCCCCAGCGGTTTCTTCGGCGGCGACGACAAGAAGGACAAGATGGACGAGCTCCAGAGCAACGCCAGCGCGGCCCAGATGCAGAACACGACCATCTCGCCCCGGGAGCCCGAGGAGTACACGCTCTACATCAAGAACATCTTCAAGCAGATCATGCCCGCGATCGAGTTCCACGACGAGATCATCCAGAATATCTCCGAGGAGATCGATAAGATCCCCATCCTGCCCAAGGTGATCGAGCAGCTCGAGGACCAGCTCTCCGTCTTCGTCTTCTCTCTCATCGCGCCTTTTGTCGTCCCCGTCATCAACCAGATCAAGAACGAGCTGCGCACCGGCTCTGAGGAGATCATCCAGAGCAGCCAGAACGAGCAGCTTATCGTGTTCAACGACGACGACTGTACTGACCCTACGCACTCTATGCTCTCCAAGGACCACTTCTCAAACGCAAGTTCTGCTTCGATCCCTTTTTGTCCTCTTCCTCTCTCTCTCTCTGTGCTACTCCTCCTTGGTTTATCCGGCTGACAACGGGTCAACTTTAGATCCTCAACGAAGTAGCCGGCCGGACAGCGTCTCAGGTCGTAGCCTGGGTCGTTCCCAAGCTCATGAGAGCCTGGGATGACGACGGCGTTGACCCTGACCGGATGTGCACCCGTATCATTCGCGGCGTCATGCACCACCCAGCGCAGTAAGTTCCAATACGTGATGATTTTGAACCACATCCTCCCCATCCTCCTGGCAGGAACACATTTGCTGATATCCCATATCTGAATCAGGCGCGACCAAGGAGACGACGGCGCACGAGAGGGCCGCCAGATTATGTTCCGCTCCGTCGAGGAGTGGTGGAACTCGATGGACAGCTCCCAGCAGGACGACTACCGGCGCAAGCTGAGCCGCGACGGTGTCAGGCGCGATGAGAACCACAAGGAGGGGGTCCAGGACACAGGCCACGGCCACGGGTGCAGCGGCAAGCTGGGCATGCACAAGCAGTTCGGCTCAAGCGGTCCGCAGACCACCGAGGACAAGATCGCCAACCAGGCCGCCGGCGCAATCATCGGCGGCCTGACGGGCGGCATCTCCAACATCATCTCCGACTCTACGGGCGGCAAGGTCAACCTGCCCACCTCGGAGAACCCTACCCAGGGCGGCGGGCTGCTTGGCGCCGCGTCGTCGCTGCTGTCTGGAGCCTTCTCCGGCGGCGAGACCGAAACGTTTGAGTCGCGCCCGCACCGTGACGCGGACGGCGGTGTCACCCAGAGGATCGAGCAGTACGGCCGCAGCGCGGACGGGCGCCGCTTCGAGCAGGCTGAGCTCACCGACACGCGCTACGACGACGGCAGTGAGCGTAGGGAGTTCCAGCGGTTCGAGCAGCGCGACGACGGCCGCGGTCGCGAGGAGGGCTACGGCTTTGAGGAGCGAGAGGAGCGGCGCGGCGGAGGTCGGTTCCAGGTCACAGAGGAGCGGCGCTGGGAGGGAGGTGACAGCTTCGAGAGACGCGACGAGGGGAGGCACCACGGTGGTGGTGGCGGTGGCGGTCATCATCATCAGCAGGAACGCAGGGAGGAAGGTGGCTTTGGTGGCTTCTTTGGTGGCGGTGGTGGTGGCGAGGAGCGACGCGACGAAGGCTTTGGCGGGTTCGGTGGTGGCCGCCGTGAGGAGCCTGAGTTTGGCGGATATGAGCGCCGCGAGGAGCAGCGTTTTGAGGAACGCTTTGAGGAGCGCCGTGAAGAGGGAGGCTTTGGCGGCTTTGGCGGTCGCCGCGAGGAGCCCGAATTCGGCGGCCGCCAGGAGTACGGCGGTGGTGGTGGTGGCTACGGGGAGCGCCGCGAGGAGCCCGAATTCGGCGGCCGCCAGGAGTACGGCGGTGGTGGTGGTGGCTACGGGGGAGCGCCGCGAGGAGCCCGAGTTTGGTGGTGGCGGCGGGTTTGGCGGCGGTGGTGGCCGTCGCCGTGACGATGAAGAAGAGGAGTACCGAGGCGATGACGACGGCCGAGAGGGTGGCTGGGGTGAACGTCGCTATGATGAGCGGCGTGGTGGCGGTTGGTGATTGCCTCGACACCAATCGTCCCTCCCCCATCGTCTCCTCTCTTGAGCTGATGAAGATGTGCATCGTCAAGCACACGAAATACGCACGCCCCAAGAATGAAGATGTCTCTTGGGGTTCGTCACTTAGATTGAAATCCTGCTAGTTGTCTCTTTTTCGCCCAACAAATCAAATTTGGTGGTCCATAAACATGTGCATCAGTTCCTCTTTGCATACAGTAGTAATCTCTCCACTCGCCTCATATTGCAGACATGTTCGTCCAGGTCGACTAGGTAAGGGAAGGGCCTAGGGAAGGTAACTCCTTGTTTTTCCCCCCTCTTTCCCGTTTTCTGTACTCAGAGAGATTCGACCTACTTCTACTTGCCATCAAGACTTAAGCGTTCCAACGCCCACAGCCCAATCAATCGTGGCAGCTCCAGGCTCGTCTTTGCCCCAAGGAGGGTTTAACAAGCACACGACGGGGTTCTTTCTTTTCTTTTTCTCTCTTTACTTTTTGAGATTGAAGAGAGTTATAAAACTGCTGTAATTCATCAGAAAGCTACTACAATGTTATAGTAGAGCCGGATCCCTTCTCTAGACCGTGACACGTCTCTTTCTTGGACGTCCACACCCAGCAGCATCTTCCAGCCCATTGTCCGATAGCGGGCGATGCCTATAGAATAAGTCAAAAAACCCTACCCAGAGAAGAGAGAGAAACCTAGCCAATGCCGCCATACCAAGTGCCTCCGGAAAAAAAAAAAAGCCCTTGCTTCCTTGAGGAAAGTCAGTTTTGCCTTCCTTCCTCATTCCTTTTCTCTCCCTCTTACGCCCAAGATGCGTCGGTCCAGAATATCCATTATATGCTGACTTCCCTTCCGAGGTCTTCTGGTTTTGAGACTAGCGATTGCATAGCAATCATATAAATGTCCACGTCATATGAGCCTGCACTGGGCGGCTTTCAAATGTCACTAAACCCCTGGACGCCGTAGGAAATGTCTTTAAAGAATCGTTATATGCATAAAAAAATAAAAAAATAAAAGTGCGTTGGGGTATCATTGGGTCACAGCTCTCTCGTGAGAGGGGGGAAAAAGAGGAAAAAAAGAAAAGGAGAAAAAAAGTTGAGGACATTATCGAAAGCCGGGGAACACAGTCGTGGCAATTTTCTTCCCTGTTTCCATGTCAGCAGAATGGCCAGAGAGGTAGGGCACAGCAAGCACGAGTGATAGGGGTTAGGGAGAACTGACATCTCGGCCGTCCGTCCCAGCTCTGCGCGTCACTTGAGTCCACGCCAGCTAGGTCACGCATACGCAGGCGCGTCTCTGCTGTCGGGCTGTGACGGGATGGTATCTCTGACACGGCGTTCGCCGCAGTGTTGCTGGGACGGAACAGCTTCTTTCTCCGCAGATGAGCAGCCCTCCACCTGTTGTTGGGTCTGCTCTCCAGCTCTGCGTCCTCTACGGTGATGGAGCCGCGCAGCCGCCGAAGGGCTCGTTCACGCCGCACCATGGCGTTTGTGATCTCGGGGCAGTACCCTTTGGGGAGCATGGATGCCTTGCACTGCGGACACAGGGAGCTGTTCTCGCTCAGGAACTCGTCGATACACTCCGGGTGGAAGATGTGGCCGCATGGCAGCTCCTTGATGATGGTGACGCGGTTCTCGTAGTCCTCCTCGCAGATCATGCATCTCGGTTGGTAGTCAGTCGATACGCTGTTGATCGTGAACCCGGTTACAGTGGACCTCGCGGCCTGGCTGGGGGGACGGTCTTTTCCGACAGAGGCCTCGACGGCTGATCGCCTCCTCCTGCTCCTCCTGCTCCTGCTCCGCCGTCATCTCGGCTGCGCACTGGTTCTGGCAGCCCGGGTGACATGGGCGAGGATGGCGTGGTCATGGGCTTTGGCTCGTAGTTGTAGGTGAAGAGGGGAAATTTCTCGACGTGCGCGATGGGCACCCTGACCCTCTTGATGTTCATGGCCTCCAGGTTGACCTCTCCAGACATGACCCGCAGCTGGAGCGAGAGCCGTCGTCTGTGCTGGGTGTAGTGCATCAGACAGGACACGAGGGCCACAAAGACCAGCAGGACCCCGATGCAGATGCAGATGAAGATCCATATGGTCGGCAGCGTGCTGGGGGTCGCGACGTGGATCTCGGACCATATCCGCACGTAGTCATTGTCGCTCGGGCTGTACAGGGCTGTGATGTTGTTGCCGCACGGCACCGAGCTGACGTTGCCAGAGTACAGGCTCAGCTCGGTCATCATCGCGGCACCGACGCTCCCAGAGAGGGCGTAGACGGGGAATTTGCTGGTCGACTGCCAGGCGCCATGGTCTTGGAGGTCCCACTGCCTGTCATGCACGTCGGGAGGTCTGTCCGAGTTGTTGCTCGGTATGTAGGTGAGGAAGGCCCGGATGGGGTCAGACGAGGCAGATGCCAGGTAGGACTTTGTACAGTTCGGGCTGTACCAAGGCGCGAGCGCGATCAGGTTGTAGTCGGACGGCGGCAGGTCTTGTTGGCGGACGGCAGACGTTGGAACATAGTCGGGCTCCAGCTCGCGACACGGGTCGTCGTCGTCCAGATCGGGTACGTATAGCAAGCCCTGTATGACGCCGTTCTGGGTCGAGGCATACTTGGAGGCTAGGATCGTCACGTTGTCTCCTATAGTGGCAGAGTATGCAATGTCACTCTGCACAGCATTAATGGGACATTCGGTCTCTATGGGAAGACCGGGGGAGGAGAGCTCACGGAGAGGGCGGTGATGTTCTTGATGATGGTCGACGGGATGGTAGGGTCGCCAGACCAGGCGGGATTGCTGAATAAAAGACTGCGACAAGATCAGCACACAGAGCAATGTCAAGAGAGTCGGGTGGCATTGGTGGTGTCTTGGCCAAGGCGGCTCGAGGACTGGCGTTGTAGGGGGGCGGCAGGCTCTGCTCGCGTCGGCGTCATGCTGAGCCGCGGCCAAGGAGCACGAAAGCACCTCGTGTGTTCAAGGGGCGCGCAGTGAGGAGCAAGGAGCCCAAGACGACCAGGACAGATCACCCATCACCAGCCCGAACAGACAAAAAGGAGGAGGAGGAGGGCAGGCTGGGAATGACGGCGACAAGAGGAGGGAAATTGGGCGGACGTACACTGCATTTTGTATGTCATCGACGTAGGCTGTGAGAGAAGAAGCGGCAGTCAGTATCCGTCTCCATGCGCGCGCGTGTGTCTTGTGTGCCTGCGTGTAAAAAGAGAGAGAGAGAGAACAAGGAAAAGAGATTGTCCTATTGTTTTTCATGTAGTGCGTTGTCCCTTGGACACGCTGGGTCTTTGCCAAGGCGGTCGCGCGGCTGCCAAGAATCTGGGGGAACGATCACCAAGAACTTGTGACGTGCTGTGGTCCAGTCGTCCCGCCTGGGCGCGCCTCCCAAGCTTTTTTTGACAGGCTTGCAGGGTGGATAGAGATCTCAGGGCAGAAAAAGAAAAAAGAAATCACATAACGTACTATTGCCCAGCATTGTAGACGATCATTGTGCGGGTTCTAGAACCCAAGGCTCGAGCCGCGACTGCATCTAGACTCTGAGGAATCGCGATGATGGTTGGGAGGTGATGGTGGTGGTGGTAAGGATGACGGGTGATGGGTGATAAGCACGCCCGAAAGGGGGAAGAAAAAAAGGAGGGAATGAGTAATGACAAGAGAGCAGGTCGAATGATTGAGATTTGAATGGATTGCCAAGTGGTCCGGACCAGCGACAGAGATATGTATTGTATGTGTACGTGTGAAACTTGACGCTCTCTGGATCTGGTATGACGAAATAATAATACTGCTCATGAGCCAGCAGGGTCGGTTGGACGGGAGGTGAGTAGCCGAGGGGGGGAGAGAAATGGCGATCCGTCGACGTGTGGTCCTCTGATGCCCTCGATTGTTTTTTTTTTTTTTTCAATCTTTTCCCCTGTGATTCTTCCGTCCTTCAACCTACACACACGAGAGAGAGGGGGGAGGGAGAGAGAGATAACAAGGCCTGGGCGGGTAAAGCTGGGCTGAGGCTCACTTGCAGGTCGAGGAAGATTGAAGGATGTGAGACGAGGGGAGAACAGCAATTGTTCCGGCGGCCCCAGGGCCAGCGAGGGCTGCCGCCTGCCAAGACTTTATTTATGAGGAAGGTTCCTGTGGGAGATAGAGAACGACTGAGAGAGAGAGCCTAGAGAAGACTGGAGAAGAGACAGAGAGAGACAGAGGGAGGGACCAAGGGCACACGTGTGGGTGGGGCCCCTGGCAGGCCCTGACAAGAGGTAGCAGCCCAGCAGCCCGAGCCGAAAAGAGAGCGCGCTTGCAAGGACGACCCAGCGGGGGAAAAGGGAGGACTCGATAAACTGCAACCCACCCGCTACCACCCACCCCTGACACCTACCACCACCACCACCCATGCACCCTGGCCCATGATCCATGATCCATGGTCAACTAGCACCGTGGTAGGCTGCTAAAAAGCCCCCAGTACTTAAGTAACACTACTACGTACAAGTACGTCCGTACTGTACTACCACCACAGCAGCAGCAGCAGGCGGCAGCGCTGACAGGGCCTAACCACAACAAGCTCCTCTGCGGGAGCAAATAACCTTCCCGTCTTTCCCACCAGGGAAAACCGTGTTACTGTGCTTGGTAAGGACAGCGCAGGCACGGCAAGTACAGCACAGGGCTGCGCGATCAACACAAATACTTTACAGCATAATACCGAGTACCACACACGCACACGCACGCACACTCGCACTCTATGTCACACAGACACACACAACCTAAAGTACCGGAACTCGTCCAATCGGCACCACCAGACCCGAGATCTCAGGCATCATCATGCTGACCCCCGGTCCTACAGCGTACAAATACAGTACTCTGGACTTGTTTAGTACCTAGGTACCCTGCGAGTCAGTGTCCTCCAGCAGGCAAGTTTCCCCCTGGTCTTCTCCTTCTTGCCGAGAAGGAGGGCGGATGGGGGACCAAGGTGTCATCAAGAAGAGCTTGTCGCTGCTGCGTCACACACATCTTTGAGAAAAGTGGTTGACGTTGCTGAGGCCCACCTCAAAGTCATTGGCATTGGGGACAAGTAGAAGAAGAAGGAGAAAAGAAGCGAATCACATCACGCGCACTACATACTATGATAGATCACCAAAATAAACCTTAAACCATTGATAATTTCCTTGTAATTTCTGGGTCGCCGGTTCTGTCACCACCGCGTCGAGGAGAAAGGGGGGCTGGTTGCGCGGCTAGGCGAGAGTCAGAGGCGTCGGTTTAGACCTTTTCGGACCACCCGTTGGTCACACAGCAGATGGACGAGGAGGAGGTCAGACCGAAGTATGCATATTATAGTGCTGAGCAGTAGCCTTGTGCTTACCTTCCTTGTTCTTCTTACGCGCCGTTGCGCGCCGGGGGAAGAAAGAAAAGGAAAGAGAGAGAGAAAGCAACTAGGCAGCGAGTCGGATTTCAAAGCCCACACCAGCCGGTTTGCAGGGGGTGCGCGGGTGAAAGGATGGTGTGTGTGTGTGTGTGTGTGGAGAGAGAGAGAGAGAGATAGAGAGATAGAGAGGGTGAGAGAGAGAGAGCAGGCCGATCTTCTTCCCTGCAGCCACTCAGAGACGAGATGACCTGGTCCTTATCTTCTCCCTTCGCCCTTCATGAACGTTTTGCTGCAACGCAGTGGCAACATGCTCAGTTTCTCTCCCAAACCCAGCCAGGATCATTGATATCACTCTGAACGGGTACTAGACCAAAAGAGAAAAAACTTAGAATATACATACCTAACCTGAGCAAGGTGGAGAACCAACAGACAGTATGGCGAGAACAGGTTCGATACCAACCTGTCGGGACCATCGCCAAGCCTGGCGGATCAGTCTTGGCTCGATGGTGTTTCCGCCTGTGTGTGTGCGTGTGTCCTTGCTGTGTGTATTCGAGGACCAACGCCACACTTGACCAAAAGGCTTGGCCAAAAAGCTTGTCGTGGTATAATTGACTACCTCTCAACAGAAGCCCCTCTCTGTTCTCTAGCCCGTAGTATATGCTTGCAACATTGGTGGGAGGGGACATAAATCTCGTCAAATTCCTCGTACCAGCTCACACACACACACACAAGCGGAACCCTCACTCTACAAGTACAAGCAGGAAATGGAGTAACCATTGAACAAAGTAACAAGGGATAGGCAGGGAAAGAAGTGAAGAAGGAGAAAAAGAGAGAAGAACAAAAAGAAAAGAAAAAGAATACAAAAGGTATCGCCATCAGAGAATGGATCCCATGCACACGGGAAGACCCATGCCAAGCAACAGTGACAGGCGCTGGCTTCTGCGTTTCAGACTTGGCACCTCGGACTTGTCCCGTGTGTGATCTACACTTTTGGACGCAAAACCCTCCCTTGCTGTCTTTCTTATTCTTCTTGTTCTTACTTAGTACGTCCCCATACTTTGTTGTACTGATATGTACTTGCGGTATCCCGAGTGCGCATGGGCAACTTGGTCTCATCAGATCTGATGATCCGCATGAACACAACCAAAGTTGCTACAGCTTTCACTTTTCTGTGCGCGACATTGCCTTGTCCCACCTTCTCTCCCCCTCCCTCTCCCCTGCTGGGCAGGATAAAAATATAGAGGCGATATACCAAGTACTTGGTACTAAGTACTCGACAGCCTGCAGCAAGATAGCCAGCAGGGATCGACACCTGCATCGGTTCTTCTTCGATCCTCTTTCTCCCCTTCTTCCTCCACCCCACGTACTATGTGCGATGCGAGCAGAAACTTACAAGAGAAAGCAATGCAACATGAAATTCACCCTTGTCCATGCCCATCCATGGATTGTCTTCCAGTTCATCGGCACACAGCCGCGCGCAAGTCGGCACGGAACACGGCACCACTGTAAGTATAAGGCTTTGGTGTCAGAGCCCACCGCCAGTTTCCTTTCCCCCAGTCAGTCATTCACACGACTCGCGCCTCCTCTTGCCGTGTTAGCCGCGGCGATCCACCTCATGGGGAGGAGGGTCTAAGCTTTGCTTTGCTTTTTTGGGGGGCCGGGGGGTTTAGCGCGGGGGTTTCACGTCTAACCTTCGTCATCACTACCATCATCAATCACTCAACATGGACAGGGGATCAGCTGCAAAGAGTGACAGCAGGAGAACAAAATTAAAAATAAAAGCTCGAAAGCGTAAAGGAAATATGCTATTCACGCCCAACCGGCGAGGTCCCACCCCTTCGACTCTAAACACACTCAGCAGCCTAGTTCCGTCTTGCCCACACTAGAGGTTCGCAGAGCGGCGTCCTTGACTCACTTCTATCTGCATCTTGCTTATTTCCTTTGAGCTCTGGGGGAAATTTTGTCCTGCCCCGCTAAGCACGACATTGCTTACGGCTCTGACAAGGTTCGGAAAGAATTTTTAAGCTTTCCACGTCGCCGCTCGGGGGGAGGAGGATGAGGCGGTGGCGCTGAAGGTGGCGTCAGCTCCGTTGATCACGACCTCCAGCGGGGAGATAGGACGTGCTACAGGATGGACTGGCCGTGGGATCAGAAGAGTCAAGTTCAGAGAAGAGAAGAGAAGAGAAGAGAAGAGAAGAGAGAGAGAGAGAGAGAGAGAGAGAGAGAGCCGCCCGGGGCGTTATCATCCACCCCACCAGCTGCCACGTCAGGAGGTGATGCATCAGCAGCAGCAGCAGCAGCAGCAGCAGCAGCAGCAGCAGCAGCTTTGGGGACAGTGTGGAAATCAGCTGTGATACACGATTCGAGGCTTGAGAGAATTCTGTGGAGGAGATCAGGACACGCACCGTCCCTGCCACGCATCGTTCCCTCGAGCGGGTATGTTTACATGGGGTGGGAAAGAGGGGACGCAATGTTGTCCGTCGACTTCGGGCAGGTGGATGGCCTGCACAGTGTATTGTCGGTCAGCTGATACCGCAAGGCCATCACTTGATCTGTTCCTTGCCGTTTCCACCGAGGAGGGACTACCTGAGAAGGAGAAGCGTCCTGCTGAGATATGGTGAGCCTGGTGTCATCTTTGAAGCTGGGAAATAGGCCAGTAATTATGTCACACAGCCCAGCCTGTACTACACACGTTACGTATATAAAATTAACATATTTACTTAGGAAATAAATCCAGTCACAATGAAAGTGATCACAGTGTGTCTCATTCGCATTATTATTACAGTCAAGTCTTATTGGTGTGTTAAGGTCTACAAAGAATGGCGCAGAAGGAGGTATGGAAGATTGGCAATCTCATCCACCAATATGACTACTGGACGACCTCTCCCCCCCTTCTCTCTCTCAACCGCCAATGTAAACTCCCAAGTTCTTGGCACTACTCACCTGAACAGCCCCCTCTGGGTCCTGCGCCCCGACGGCAACATCATCATAAGCAAAAGCATACCCCCGACAGCCTCATGGGCATGGACGACCCGCGCATAGTGATTGGTGATGTCGGCCCTGTTATAGAAGGAGGCCGGCGGCGGACCGGGCTGCACGTGCCCGCCCTCAACGAGCAGGGTGGAGCGCGTGAAGGCGGCGCACACCCGCGGCACGATGGCCTTGAAGGCGTCGTCGGCCGTGGCGTTGATGGCAAAGGCGCCGCTGTTGCAGCCCCAGATGTCGGCGGTCGTGGGCCGCGGCATGCGCACCTTGGTGCCCGTGCAGACCAGGGCGTGGTCCGCGGCCGTGTCCACCTCGCACGAGACGACGGTGTCGTTGATGGTGCCGAGGCCCGCCTGCTGCGTGTCGATGTACAGGGGCTGGGCGGCGTAGCGCTGCCAGACCTTGGTGATGTACGGCTCGTAGTAGTCGTCGCTGGCAAAGGCGATGTGCTGCTCGACGCCGTCCTGCGGGGAGAGCACGCGGAGGAGGGTGGTCTTGTCGCCGCCGTCGCCGTAGATGCACAGCTCGCCCCACTTGTTGCCGTCTTTCTTGGCCTGCTTCTTGAGGTCGGCGCAGATGTTCTCGGCAGGGGTTGAAGTTGCAGTGCTGGTTGTGCTTGCTGAGGAGGAGGAGGACTTACTCGAGCCCCCGCCAGGGAGCGTCTTCATGAGTCCAGGGACCGTGTGGTCAGCACCGCCCTCATCAGTGACAGCGACGCCAAAGGCCAGTGAGACAAAGTCCACAAACGAGAGGTTTACAAAGAACTCGTCCTGGCCGCTCGTGAGCTCGATGAAGCCCCAGCGCGTCTTGTAGGCCAGCGTGCCCGGGTCGGTCACCACAGGCTGCACGACGGTAGTAATCCCGCTCGCCGCGCCCACCATCTGCCACTCCATCTGCGCCCCCTCGAAGGCGTACATGCGCGCCGAGCTGACGTAGCTGGGCAGCGTGAGCGTTGTGGACTGCCCGTGCTTGGCCAGGAACCCGACCTCTCCGGTGACGTTGACCGGCAAGGGCGAGCCTCCCGCATTGAGGGTGAGCCATTGGCCGTTGGTCTGCAGCATGGACTGCGAGCCTGAGGTGTCCACATCACCTGTGACGTAGATGTACAGGTCCTTGCCCGAAGACACGGTGTTGTGGATGGTGATGGCTACATTGGGGTTGGCAGCCCTGCTGGAGACACTCGACTGAGCACTATTGCGGTGGAGACTGTTGACAGTGTCGTCCCTGGTAGAGTGAGTAGTTACAGAAAGATCAGCTGGCTGTAACTTACCTGGAGTTGTCAAGACCAAGTTGTGTCCAACAGGAAGACTGTAAGTAAGAGGGAATGAGGAGAGGAGGACCCCGAGAAGGGGTTTGAGCAAGTGCACCATACTGGGTAGGATGGTTAAGGTTGTGTGCTCTTTTGGCTGAGAGTTGTGTGTGTGTGTGTGTGTGTGTTTGTGTGGGTTTGTGTATGAGTGTGTGAGAGGTTGTGTGTGTAAGTGTATGTGTTTTCTGGCGGTAGTCCTAACTCTTGGTTGAGACTTGTATTGGTGCGATATCTTCCATCCAGTGTAATCAATAGAAAGGAAGACAATCCACCGAGCCATGTAGTACATCCCACACTCATATATATATATATATCCTACACTGATTCGTCCCAAGTCAAGGTTGTCAAAATACATACCTGCTGTCTTGTTTTTGGTCAACAAAGGCCCTCAGTGAGAGTCCACAAAGGTTTTGTGTGAAGGTTCAGGTGAAGGGGGAGTAACAGCAAGGATGTTGGCATTTCTTCATCCAGCCTGACAGGTGGCATTGTGTTCTTGTGAAGGATCCGCCACAAAGGCATTGTTACTTGTATGAACAGTGATATGGGCACAAACACAGACAAAGGGCAAGGGACCGAGACTGAGAGGACAAGAGAGACATGCTGAGTTGCTGTACCTTGTTGAAAAAAAAAAAAAAAAGCTCAATCTGTAGCTGATCCATCATAATGAACAGCTAATAGTCAAACCTAGTGAGCCTGCACTTAGACTCAGGAGCTGATCTCACCCAGGCCATAGTCGAACATGCTGCAAAGTAATTATTCTCCAGGATATGATCATGTAGCAGTCTATAATCTGCTCCTGGCAGGTAGTAGTGGATAACAAAGCGATGGCAGAGAAGAGTTGCCATATATGTAACAATACCTGAGTTCCTACTAGCTGCTGGGAAAAAGAGAGACTTGCCATTTACAAGTTCATGAAATGCCGGTCCACTTTGTGGTTGTGCATGGTTGGATTCTTGGAGGACAGTAATTGCATGCTTGCTGTTTTAGGTTCGACGTCTTAAATAGCTGCAAACTGGCTCCCATGCCTTCTCATCCTGTGTCAAGTCTTCTGCAGGTGGCAAGAGGTCGGCCAGTACACGGTACATCATGGTACCTTCAGTTGATGTTCAAAGTGATAGTTATAGTCTGCCTGGTATAGAAAATAGAGGCAACCTTACAACGCCATTCCGTTACCGCCCTGCTGCCAATCCGTTTTGCCATGGGTACGATCCCGTCAATTCATAATCCCGAATTATTCATACCCCCTTCCAGATAACGCCAATCCTGTCCTTGGAAAGGAGCAAGCAGCTCACTCATCCTCCTCATCATCCCAGTGCTGGGTCTCATACTTGACGAGATCAGTCATCTCGGCCCCCTTGAAGATGGAGCTGTCAGGCTCGTTGGCCCTGGGGACCTTGCCGAGGTTCTCTCCGTCAAAGACGGTGCCGATGCTCTCTATCCACCGGCGTCGTCTCTCCATCAGCGTCTTGGTGAGGTCACCTATGCCGGGCCTCGCGATGCCTGCTGCAGCAGCAGCTGCCCCTGCAGCACCAGGCCGTGCCTTCTTCTTGGTCTTGCCCATCGTGCGCGTCCTCTTCAGATACGCAGCCTGCACCTGGCCGTCGAGATCCTCCAGGATGGTCTGGTACTCCTGGAAGGCCATGCGCTCGCGGACCAGCTCCGACAGCTTGGCCTTGCGCGCACCATTGATGAGCATCTGCTCGCGCAGGCGATCCTGCAGCAGCCGCAGCCTGGCAGCAACCTCGTCATCATAGGCACCATCATAGTCAGCGCGGGCCTCTTCTGGCTGCGGCTGTTCCGGGTCTGGATCCGGGAGGAAGCCAATGTGGCGGAGCTCCTGCTTGATGCGCTCCTCGACCTGATTGTAGTCCAGTTTTGGGTGGGCGGCCCTCTTCCAGGACTCCGAGTTGGACTCGGGCATGTGAGAGGCAGGTGACAGCTCACGCTCGGCAGGCTGCCCGTTGGGCTGCAGGCCTGGTGCTCCGTCAAAGCTGTCGGTGCCGTTCATAGACTGATCAAGGCCTCCGTTCAGGTCACCGTTCACGCCGTTTGAAAGCGGCTTGCCGTCATCACTCGTTTCAGCTCGACACTCAGGCCGCATGGCCTGGAGCAGGCGAGACAGGAGGGGGCCCACAGAGAGCTTGTCGGTCTCAGCAAGCTCATCAGTCATCTGCTCGATGCCCCCGCGGGCGTGGTTGGGATCCAGCTTGTTGGATGCCGAGTCGATGGCCATGGCGCCGTCCTCTTCTGCCCAGACTTCTGTGTAGTGCTTCTTGCCTCGCTTGGGCAGGATGAAGGGGGTCACCCTGTCGCCGCGCTCTCGGAGGAAGGCCAGGTCTTCTTCGGTGAAGGGCCGAAAGTATGGCTCGATGTAGGTGGAGAAGGTGTTGAAGGCAATCTGGTTGGATGGCTTGGCGCTGCTGAAGTCCTTGTCTGGGGGAACACCGGCAACCAGATCTGCAAGGTCGCTCTTGGGATACGTGGAAACAGACGTCGCCTCCTTGATGTCCACGTCTGCCATGCTGTCCCAGTCGACCTTTGTAATCTCGTACACGGTGGGGTCGGGAAACGTGGAAGGGTCGTCGCCGAACGTGTTGGCTTGAGGTACTCGGGGCGGGGAGGGGCGCCATCGTCGTCTGAGCTGGAGTCGGACTCGTCGTCGTCGTTCGCCTCCTCCTCCTTCTTGGCGGGCTTGTTCTTCTCGTCGACCTCCATCGCGGTAGGCGTAGCAGGAGCGACAGGGGAGAGGGATGATGATGCAGAGTCGTGGCCGCGCGACAGTTTGCGGGGCTTATTGGAATCGCGCAACGGTGATGAACGTTCTGTGGCCAGTGGTTGTGATTGTTAGTGGGTTTGTTGATGGGCCAACTAAAGTTTGGATGAAAGAGAGAAAAAAAAAAAAAGAGTCTAGGCAAGCAGACATGCCATACAGCAGGAACAAGGAAGCCTAGAGAAAGAAGGGGAAAAAGAACAAGGAAAACCAAGTACAGTGGACACCAAAAGATCACAATGCCCCCCAATACGTTCTTTTCCGATTGTCCTTCCCTATATCTTCGAGTACAGCTTTGCAAATAATAAAACGTTTCCAACTGACCTATATTTCCGTCTTGAGGCGCTAGACTGTCGGCTGCCTTCCTCTTCTTCTTGTTGGCCTTGTTTGCCTTTCTGGTGCGCTCCTCATCCTCGACGCGCTGGCGCTCCTCCTCCCGACTCCTCTCGGCGGCGACCTCGTCCATCCTGGCCCTGAGCTCGCCGACGAGCAGGCGCATGCCGCGGTCGCAGAAGGTGCTCCGCCTCTCGAGGGTGTCCTGGAGGCGCTGGAAGCGGGTCATGACGCCATCGAGGCTTCTTGACTCGGGCATGTGGGAGTTTGAGCCATTCTGGTCGACCACGTCCTCGTACGTGATGTTGCGGAAGGACTCGTAGGAGAGGTCCAGGTACTCTGTCGACTTGTTCTCGATGGGGGGAGCGAGGCCGACGGCGGCATCGAGCTGGGCGTGGTGTTCCGGCTGCGCTGGCGGGCGATGGCACCGGCCCCTTTCTTGCCGGTGCCCTTCTGACTCGACGGCGCAGGAGGCATGATGTGTCTTATTTGGTGGTTCCGGGTTCTGGGTTCTTCGGAGGCAAGGGAACGTGAGCGTCTTGTTCCAGGAGTTTCAGGGCGAAGCGAGGAGGGCAGTGGCAACTATGCGCGGCTCTGCAACAGGTCCGGCTTGCTATGGACGACAGCAACAACCGACAGCGCCGGAGGTCACTGGTATCAAGAACCTACTCCACGCCAGGCGATGTGGGTCATGAGTGGCTATGGGTCATTAGATGGAGGAAGCAATTGTGAGATGGAGATGGAGAGAGAGAAGGAGAGATGGTCATGCCGCGTTGAGGCTCCTCCTACCATGTAAGTATGGAGCTGACTGACTGACGCGGAGGTGGAACCGGCAGCAGGCATGGCAGAGAGGAAGAATGGAGCACAGCCACACCTGACCAGGGAAGAGGGGATCCGTGGCTTGGACATGTGTGGCTCAACGGAACATCAGCTATTTCCCTAGTGCCAGGGTACTTTATACGAGCGGACCGCATCTTCTCTCCACAATCGCTTCTTTGCCTCACTCACTTTCACGCATGCCACTTGACGATCAATTTGCAAGACCAGCCCCCGACCATGATTATTGAGCCTCTCTTCGTTGTCACAACAGAAAGAAGAAGGAGCCTTCAGATCAGGAAAACGAGGCATAAGAGGGGAAGAGGCGATCTGGTCCATTTCTTTTTGCCGATGCTGCGCGACACCACGCATTGATGATGCCACTGGGCCGCATTTGACGATCGCCTCGATAGCTCTGCAACTCTTATGCAGGAGTAGTCGTTTTCGACATCGTGACTTGAAAGAAAAAAGACTCATGTATTACCCGCAATTGCAGCGCTGCAAGTACATCAAGTGCCGTCCAACAACCTCGTCGAGGGCAGATTCGCAAATGGCTCGAACACATGTCTTGAGAAGATGATGCTGATTGGCTGCTCAGCTGGGCGGCCACACGCCAAAACGCGAAGCTTGGCCGAGGAGATGCGACGGAAAGGTGGGGATCTCTCATCGATCAGGGTTCCTACCGTTTTACCATTTACACGACCAAGGCCCAATTGAGAGACGGTTGCGGCACCACGAGTACTGGCTCCCGAGAGCACATGGCTCGAGATGACTCTCTCGTGCTCTCTCTGGCTCTTTCTGTGGCTGTCTCTTTCAGGCAGGCCGGCAGAGGTAGGTAGGTACTATGGTATGTATGCCCAGTCTGGAGCTTTGCTTTTAAAAATTATTACTTCTGTTGAGGACCACGCCCCCTCTCCCTCCGTCCCTCCTCCTCTGGTGTGTCTTTTCCTGGTTTCTTTCTCTACCGTCTCTTGCCTTGACTCAACGTCTGGTAATAGTTCTCAAACTGCTTCCACAACCTTTTCCTTCCCCTTTCTCTCCTGCAAGCCTTGCAATGAGAGAATATCATGGCTTCTCTTGGTGGTAACATGTTACCTCCACAAATGGATTCCAAGATTGTCTATGCTGGCCTTGCTGGAGTGGTTTGTTTTGCGATTGGCCTGTCTCGGGTCTTTGCAGACAGCAGCGAGAGCAGCGGCCGTGATGAGACGCCAGGTCTCGTCAAGTCTCTGCTGTTGTTTGCCTACTCGTGCTTCTTGAAGCCTCACGAAGGTGATGGCAAGGGCACGCAGCAGGATGCCCTCGAGTCTTTCTACAAGAAGCAGGCGGGCATCTACGACAGCACGAGAAGCGCTCTCCTGAGAGGTCGTGAGGATATGCTGGCGCTGGTAGCTGCCCAGCTGGAGTCCAAGGCCAAGAAGAGCGTCATGGGGAAGGGGGACGGGGTCGTCAAGAGGGTCTGGGTTGATGTGAGTGCCCTCTTCAACGACATGCTTTTCCTCTTTGCTGTAGTTGATCTTGTCCATTAATTCTTTATTATCTATACAGGTGGGCGGCGGCACTGGGTTCAACATTGAAGCCATGAACCAGTTTGTCAGCGTGCCCGAGTTCTTCTCGAGCGTCTACCTGGTCGACTTCTCTCCTTCCCTGTGCGAGGTTGCCCGCAAGCGCTTCGCCCGGCTGGGCTGGAAGAACGTCCAGGTCATCTGCGAGGACGCGAGAAAGTTCAAGCTTGAGGATTATGAGAATGATCCTCAGGGGACCCGGTCACCACCCGTCGCCCGGACTCCCAGCAACTACTTTTCTGGCAAGCGACCCGAGCATGGCGGCGCTGACCTGATCACCATGTCGTACAGCCTGTCTATGATTGTATGTTATATATACATCTAAAGATTTCCTGACAAGAAATTGAATAACTGACCCTTCCCTCCCTGGCAGCCTGACTATTATTCTGTCATCGACTCCTTGACCTCTCTGCTGTCGCCCGGCGGAGTGATGGGAGTGGTCGACTTTTATGTGCAGTCCCAGGTAGACGTCAACTTCCGGAACTACACTGGCGGTCTCGTCAACCGTCATGTCAACTTTCTTGGGCGCACGTTCTGGAGGGCCTGGTTCGACATCGACAGGGTCGGTCTCGAGCCCAGCCGGCGTGACTACCTCGAGTACCGATTCGGCACGGTCCTGGGCGCCAACTTCCGCAACAACATGCTGGGGGCGATCCCCTACTACGTGTGGCTGGGCTGCCACAAGAAGCCGTTTGCCTCGTCCAGCCTGCCTCAGGAGATTGTCGAGTACGTGGACGCGCTGGTGACCGAGTCTCCGTGCCTGCTGCCGGCCGGCGCCCCCAACGCCCTGACCCGCGCCGTCCAGAGGACAGCCCCCGAGATCCGGTCCAAGGCCTTTGACGCGGCCGTGGGCAACCTGGCCTCCAACCTCCCGCTGCCGGCCTTCTTCTACCAGAACCACCACTGGCGCATCTACTACGACGAGCGGCTGCGGAAGCACACGCAGTTCAACGACGAGTACATCTACGCCTTCACGTGGGAGGACTCGCGCGTCGACGCCCGGGTCCTCAACCTCCAGTCGGACGACGTGGTCCTGGCCATCTGCAGCGCGGGCGACAACATCCTCTCGTACCTGATGCAGAGCCCCGCCCGCGTGCACGCCGTCGACCTGAACCCGGCGCAGTGCCACCTCCTGGAGCTCAAGGTGGCCGCCTACAGCGCGCTGCCCTACGAGGACTTTTGGAAGATCTTTGGCGAGGGCAGGCACCCAGAGTTCCGCCGGCTGCTGCTCTCGAGGCTGTCCCCGCACCTGTCCAGCCGCGCGTTCCAGTACTGGCTCGGCAGGGCGCACATCTTCACCGGCGCGCGGGGCCGCGGCCTGTACGACACGGGCGGCTCCAAGCACGCCATCCGGGTGATGCGCTGGGTGGCACGCATCTTTGGCCTGCAGCGCGCCGTCGCGAGCCTCCTGGCGGCCAAGACGCTCAACGAGCAGCGCGAGATCTGGCGCGCCTCCATCCGGCCTGCGCTGCTCTCCACCGCCGTCAACCGCCTCGTCGTCTCCCCAGGAGGCCTTCCTCTGGGCGGCCCTGGGCGTGCCCAAGAACCAGCTCGCCATGATCGAGGCAGACCACGCAGCAGCAGCAGCTTGCAGCAGTGACGACAACAACAACAACAAAACACGGCCTACGCGGTCCCAGGCCGTCTGGAACTACATGGTCGACACGCTGGACCCGGTGGCCGAGGGCACACACCTCGCGGCCGACAACCCGTACTACCACGTGTGCCTGGCGGGCCACTTCTCGCGCAGGTGCCACCCAGAGTACCTGAGCCCGCAGGCCCACGCACGCCTGTCGCGGCGGGGGCGCGCTGGACGGCCTGCGCATCCACACGGACGAGCTGGACGAGGTCATCGCGCGCATCATGCCGGGCACCCTGACGGTGGCGGTCGTCATGGACTCGATGGACTGGTTCGACCCGCAGGGCCCCGAGGCCGCCGCGCAGGTGCGCCGGCTGAACCGGGCGCTCAAGACGGGCGGCCGCGTGATGCTGCGCAGTGCGGCGCTGACGCCCTGGTACGTCAAGGTGTTTGAGCAGTGGGGGTTCTCGGCCAGGAGGCATGGGGAGAGGGTGCCTGGCGGCGGGGCCTGTATTGACAGGGTCAACATGTATGCCAGCTGCTGGGTCCTGACCAAAACGTCTAACCTGCCGCCGCCTACGCCTGATATGGAGGGTGCTGTGGGGGCCGAGATGGACAGCCTTACTATCTGAAGGGGTCCTGTCATTCATTCATTCATTCATTTTATTTTGTTCTTTGATTGGAATATCTACTGTCTTTTGGTTACTGGTGCGTCCTCGACAAGAAAGATGGAGCGAGTACAGAAAGATCCTAACCTAGTGATCAGAATTATACACAAGCTGTGGATGATTGCTGTTCCTTTTCTTCTTCTCTTCTTTTGCACGATCTGCTCTAGAAACGACATGGTACAATCACCCATACCCACACACATTGTTCCTCCGACTGGATAAACACCCTGTGGCCATCTACCAATGCGACAGCTCGGCCGCCCATCCTAACCCCCCAAGTTGTCTCGCGCCATGCCACCCTGCAGCATCGAACATGCGAGGTCAGCTTTTCGATAGGACATCATTGGAGAGCCGAGATGATCCTATTACCTTTACTCTGCTGTCAGTGATCACCGCAAGCCATGCTTTGATAGCGCGCTGCGTGTGATTCGAGAGAGATAATGGGACATGATACTGTTGTATCTTTTGGGCTCCCCCTCTCCCCCTCTTCTCCATCCCCCTCTTCCTTCCTCTTCCTCTTTAAATACGCTTGCGACATCTCTCCTTTGCCAGGCCTTCCTTTTATTTCTCCTGATTTTGTGTCACTGTTGTCTCAGCCCGTAGAATCCAAAGCAGTTGGGATATTCCACCTAATTGTTCATTATTACTTTACTTAACTCTCTGGCTCCTCTGACAGAACAGGCCATGCCCTATCTTGACACCAACCCAATCGCACCGGCGAAGAGCCCAAGATGGAACTACCCCACCCAGGCCTCTTCTCCTCTTTCCCCCAGGGCCGAGCTTACACCAACTGCCTGGTCACCCACCACAACGGGCTCCTATGATTCATTCATCTACATCGCGGGCCTCGGACCGCCGCCTACCAGAGCCGAGGTCTACGCCGAGACAGTTAAACAAACCCCCTTCCGGACCGACACATATGCTTGCATCTTCCCCGGCTGCCGCGCCTCGCCGTTCGGGCGCTCTGCAGACCTCAGCCGGCACGTTAAATATGTCCATGCGCCGCCGGCGCCGAGGAAGTTGTTTTACTGCCACTATAAGAACTGCATGTATTCCAAGTCGCACGGTTCTCTTCCTTTCACTCGAAAGGATCACTACAAGGCGCATCTGAGAGACTTTCACAAGGAGCGGACGGATGAGCTTGCACGGAAGTAGGTGGAGGAGGCGAGGCGAAGGGGTAGCAATAGTGTGAGAAGTGTTTTGTGAGGAGGAATTATATCCAGTTGTTGTCGGTTGAGGATGAGGGTAGTACCTAGGTAACCGTCGATGTGAGCAATATATGGGATTTTCTTTAAGTGATTGTTATTCTTGACGACAGAGGATATGGTTGAGAGGCGGGAGGACGAGGATGATGGTATGATTGTCTATCTCAAATCTCTGATTATTGTGACTGGTTATAGTTTCGATATGACTTTCTATTAATTTATGCAACTATTCTCAAGTCTCATGAGAGCATACCACACTTTTACACCAGAGCCTTGTGGTTCAACAACCAACCATCTCTAAATAAAAGAGTACTAGCAGAGGTATCTCAAGAATCCCAAAAATGCACTTTATACACCCAAATTAGTCCCCGCGAATTCTTTAAGAAGAGAAATGAGGCGCGTTGAGGAACAGCCCCATCAGCACGCCGCCCAGAGTGCCAGCAATGGGGATGGTGAGGATCCATGCGGTGAGCAGCAGGCCGATCCGCTGGAAGTTGACGGCCTTGAAGGTACCGTTGCAGAGACCGACGCCGACGGTGGCGCCTGTAATGCACATGGAGGTCGAGACGGGAAGAGAGTACTGCGAGAAGACGAGCACGGTGATGGCGGCGCCCATCTCCATGGAGCAGCCCCGGCTGGGGCTGTGGTAGGTGATCTTGTTTCCCATGACTGTCGATAAAAGCCAAGTTAGCAATCAAAAATTAAGACAATATCATGAAAAAATATGTATCACCCACCTTTCATGATGTTGTATCCATAAGTGATCAGACCCAGCGAGATCGTGGCAGAGAGGACCGCCAGCTGCCACACGGGGACAGTCGCCTTGGAGGCAGCAGCATCCCCAGTAGACCAGGCCGAGTAGATGACAGCCCAGGGTCCCACCGAGTTGCCGATATCATTTGCACCGTGCGCAAACGATGCGGTACAAGCCGTCAGGATCTGCACAAACGAGTACGTGTGCTCGACCTCATTGGGGTACTTTTGGGCATGCGCATAGACACGCTGCATGCGATCTCCCTCGGGTGTGCCGGCGATGCCCGACTGCGCGGCGTGGATGTCGTAATGCATACCGTACAGGAGGCCCACGACGATCTGGGCCGGCAGGCGCTTGAGCAGGATGCGCATGTTGTGCAGCTCGTAAAGCTGGCCTGCGCCCATGGGGTTGTCGCGGAGGAGGCGCATGGCCCAGCCCAGGGGCCCCTTCTTCTTCATCAGCCTGGCGTGGAACCTGGCCTCGCCCTCGGCCATCAGCTCCTTGTAGGAGGCTGAATGGCGGACGACCTCGTTGGAGACGGCCTGCTTCTCGTGGTCTGCGGTCGGGGTGGAGGTCCTGGTGTCCTTGAGCTCGGAGACGGTGGTGGCCTCATCCTCCTCGTCGTGGTACTCCTGGACGACCTCGTAGTTGGGGACCTTAGCCTTCTCGCTGTCGGCGGGGGCAGGCCTGCTGAAGAGGAGGGGGCCGTAGATGAACTGCCACCACTTCAGGGTGTGGTCCTTCTTGACGATCTTGGCGTGTACGTAGGGCACAAAGAACAGAGCCGCGAGCAGGGCGACGCCCGCACCGGTGCCCATGGTGACGCTGGCCACATACGAGCCGGGCTTCTTGTTCAGGCCCAGGTTGGGAGAGCCCTTGTAGACGATGGAGAGGGTGCAGATGGTGCCGGCGATGAGGAAGAAGAAGGGCGACGACCACACGGCCCACGGCACAGGGTTGCTGCGCATGTGCACGACCAGCTTGATGAGCATGAAGATGGAGGCGGCAAACCCGGCAGAGATGGCCGGCGCCATGCCCAGCCCTGCGAAGATGGCGCCCAGGCCTTTGCCCTTGTTCCACCCCCACTGCACCTCGGAGGCGCCCACCGTCGCGATGCCCACGCCGGCCACGGCCGAGATGAGCGAGTAGGTCGACGAGACGTGGGCCGAGTGGCGGGTGCACCACATGACCCAGGACGAGGCCGCAGCCAGGGCGCAGGTGAAGGCCAGCATCTGCACGCCGGCGTTGTCCTGGAAGGCCGAGTTGGGGATGATGCCGTTCTTGATTGTGTCGGCTGTTCTGGCGCCGACCGTGATGGCTCCCAGCATTTCGAAGATGGTGCCCAGGACCATGGCCTGTCTGTAGGTGACGGATCTTGACGACACACTGGTCGCCCAGGAGTTGGCAACATCATCTGTTTTTGTGACAAACAAGAAAGGTATTAGAGAAAAATTCCTGTCATGAAGCAGCACCTGGCTGTTTTTCCTCCTCCAATCGAGTTGCAAGCAAAGGCTGGTATCGTGACTTACTGGCTCCGTTGTTGTAGGCATCGAGCAAGGCAAATAATGTGCCAATGGCAAAGACGTAAGTATATTGGTCCAACATCTTGATCCAAAGTTGTGCCCGTGAAGGCGAGCCTTGACCGTAGCCAAGAAAAAGAAAAGGGAAAAAAAAAAAAAAAAAAGAAGGAAGAACGGTGTTTGTTCGAGGAGGAACGAACAAGAAGAGGGTGATTTCCGAACAGCACAGGCTTTATTTTCTGGAAGGAGCCATCCGCAGCTCTATATACCTATGCTCCTTTTCTCGCCCCAGGACCAACCGCATTATTAACTCTTGCCAAACCTTCCCGAATCCTCACTCAGCACGCCCAAAAAGATAAGTTGCCTCATTCTCTCTGAACCTTTCCAACGGCGCTGGTCCCGGCCCCATATCTATCCCACCATATCCCGACGACATAGCCACAAGGAAAAGCTTTCCTTGGGCTGTTTCCAAGAGGCACGTTTTTCAATCCGAAGCTCTGACTTGCACAATCGCTCTCGAAGCCTCCTCAGCTAGCCCACATCACTCGGTCTGGTTCTGGGCAGTCCGCCGGGCCAAGCCTTCCTTGGTGTATAACCCCCAACGGGATTCACCCTCTCAGCAACATGACTTGCTGCTACCTAGGAAGGGGACGAGAATTTCTTTAGCAAGCTTGGCGAAGGCCCAGCCCGATGGCGTGGCCCGCTCACCCCGGGGGGAAGCGGGCTCTATATAGGAACTGCAAGGCCGCGTCGGGACAAGGCTCTTGGCGTAGCTTGGCGGTAAGCCCGGTAGGGCAGATGGCTTTCACCTATCAAAGACGTTGAAAGCATGCACGTGGGCTCTACGAGGCTGGAGATTTGTTATCATCTGTCTGAGGCCATGAGTGTTTCTGAGCTTCGACTGTGGGATTTGGATGCGTTGGGCCTCGTCTGATCGTTGCGCCACGTTCCCCATATGGTTGCGTAGGCTTGTTTCCTACTGGAGTTTTATTGAACGTGCTAGCAAAAGTCAGCGAAGGAAAAAGAAAGGGAGAAAAAAAAAGTACACATAGATTCGGTTGAATTTGTCATGGCAGATCCTGTTCAAGATGAGCACGTGGTGTGCATGTGGCTCGAGTGCGTCCACGTGGGTTGCGCAGCCGCTGATGCGCGGTTCAACAAACTCTGGTAGGCTACAGGGCAAAACACTGCGACTGTGTGTATAGGGCTGACAGCTGGCTCTGAGCAGGGATTTTGGACCAGGAAAAGTGAAAGGGTCTCATGTAACCTGAGATCTTGAATGTGAGGAAGCACACTTTGCATCGGCACAACAGGCAAAGAGCAAAGAGCACAATTGTGCTCTTGTCTGATTTGTCTGACTGCAGTCTGGAGCACAATTGTGCTCTCATGGGTGTGAAGATCTGTGCACCTGCCTCTCCACCTTGAGCGGCACAGTTGTGCTTTTGGGCAGTTGTCTGTTCTTATAATGAAGAGAGAGAAGTAGATAATAGGCATCAGCCGATCAAAGAAACAGACTCTGTAGAAATGAAATAACCATTCAAGCGCCCTGTCCTTTGTTAACTGCAGTGGGCACAAATTTCGTGGCGTTTATTACGTCAGCCATTACATAAGCAGTCCTAGGCCTGTTGACGTGCCTCCCGTCCTTCCCATGTCAGCGTTTCTCATTCTCTTCACTTTCAACCTCCACACCACGATATACCTCCCCCGAATAGTCTGGCATCCGAATGGAAACGCTCAGCTTGAAGTTGTGTCGTGGTTCTTTCTGTTTCTCTTATGAGCTTTCCATCCATTACCAAAACGTCGTCCATCATGCGGAGGCTGGCTGTGGGTATTGTGCAACCTCCACCCATCTTGCCCAGAGTCAAAACGAACATTCATGGCTCTCGCCGCCGTGCTCAATTCTCCTCGGGTTGCGAGCCCAGAGCCATCCCTCCTGTATTGGTCCTCCAGGCCGTAGAAGAGATAGGGGAGAACCGAAGACTTCCAGACGACCTCCCTCCTTCTGAAGCCCATCAGGCCTGAGTTCGAGATCGCCACAGAGCACAGCAGCACTGAAGTCGCGACAACCAAGACGAGCGGGTAGATCAGCCACTCGGGACGGAAAATGGTACACACGTCCATCACAAGCATGGTTCCGGGAACAACAGCGAGGTTGTTTTCCCAGTCCGTTCCGATCATGCGCAGCTGACCCGTCAGGCTGTCGAATCCACGATTCATGAAGGCGCGGATGCTCGATACGGAGGCGTTCCCGCCGTTGTAGATATCGTTGAGCCACCACGCCTCAGTACATGAAATAGTACTATAGTTGCCAGTCACCAAGCACGTGTCGTTCGCGCTACCGGCGCTGATGATCTGCGAAAGGGATCGGCTGGCCTGGAGCACCAAGAACCACTCGTTCGCGAAGCCGTACAGACAGCGCGTCGGACCCGTCGTGTTGCCTAGGCTGGTCAGACCCCCGGCATGCTGAAGAGGTTCGCGCTGGTGTTGTCGTAGGCTACGTGGTCGACTATGCAGGGGTCTGAGAACCCGCACTTCCAGTCGCACACATCCTCGAGGTCCATAATGGGGTTGTCCAGGACTTGGTCATCGATCAGGGGGTAGGGTCCTGGACGGCTTCTTCTTGGAGCTGACCGTTGATGACAGAACCCCTGTAGTTCTGTAGAGAAGCGTAGAAGAAACAAGCAGCTGCCGTTACTGAGAAGTAACCAGGAAGTGTATCCACTCCTGGCAGGTCGAGCTGCGGACACGAGCTGGCCTTGACGGGTGGCATGGCGACCGTGTCATTGTCAACATATATTTGGTAGTCCGAGGGATCTTGGCAGGGGTTCCTGGTTAGCATCAAGAAAACTATGCCGTCGAAGGAGGCATTGTTAACAATCTCCCGCTGCCGTTGTGTCATTGCCACATTGTCCAGTGGCAAGGTCCTGTTATAGCTTCTGGCCAGAACTGTGTCCCATCGATCTGACATCGGGTCCAGCTCATCCAGGAGATACTTGATGGCTAGGCCGTTTGGTAAGCTGTAGCTGCTGGCTATAGATGTATCGTTGTGCAATGACTGCCAAGAACGCGACTGACTCTGGGTGATCAGCGACGAGACGTCTATACACTCGCTGCTGAATCCAGCAGTAGAGTGTGTAATACCGTTGGTAGATTGAAATGTACAGTTGCCTGACGTGCATGTCGGCGACAGCGAGTTGAGCGATCGTGAGCCAACCAGTCCAGCAATGAGAGAAACTCTTAGGTCCGCGGTGAGTCCAAAGTCTCTATCATCCAGCCGAAATCCCCGCAGGCTGGTCTGGGCGATGGGAATGAATGCTTGTCCATCTGTGCTGGGTTTCTGGCATGATGACGTCTGGATCGCCTGCTGGGTAAACGTGCCAATCACGACAGACAATATCGTGATTGCCGACCCGAGTGTGGCTAAGTTTCTGCCGTTAGTATTAGGTCAGTAACACCATCTACTCTCATGGCCAAAGAGCTACAATCCGAGTACTTACGGACTAGCAAGAGACAGCATAAATAGAAAAGCCCCCAGGAACCACGACTCGCATGCTCAAAGGTCTGCATGTGGCTGAGCGGGCGCGAGGTTGAGTGAAACCAGCGCCATTTGAGGTGGCCGATACCTGGATCACGGCCAGAAGCACACTCGTATGTCAGCACTGAGAAGGTTTGATCCAGCCATTCATTCTCTCTCGCTCTCTGCCGAGAGGCTCGACAACACTTACCCGACTCGAGGACGTTCTCCAGCATAGACCTGAGAAACGTGGCAATCAGGGCAATGAGAGTGCTCAGGTTGAGAGTACTGGCATAAGGCCAGTTGGGCTGCTGTTGATTGTTGAACTTGGCCAGGATGATGAAGATGGCCACGAGGCAACAGATGGCTACAAGGAGGGCCATGATCTCAGAAAGCCAGTCCCTCACTCGTCCGCGCATCGCGTCATTGGTTGCCGCCACCAGTGGTTGATGCGATGCAGACGAGCCATTCTTGGCGGCCTCTTCCTGCCTCTCTCCGGGCTCGCCTCTTTTCTCGTCAGCGCAAGTTGTTCCGTCCCAATCGTGGCTTTGGTCATCCATTAGTAGACTGTCGACTGACGGAACCCGGCGCGCAGTCCTGAGGCGGTACATGGCGCAAATTCTTGATCTCTAGAGTCTAGATCTGAGTTGAACCAAGGATATAATTACAGCAAGGGATAAAAACAAAATAAATCAGCTGGACGAGAAGGGAAGAGGTGAGAAGGAGGAAGGGGGGTTGGTTGAGATTGGTCAGATGGAAAGGCAGATGCAGGATAATTAGAGCAGTGAGCTCAGATACCCAAACCAACAGCAAGGCCAAGGACCACATACTTATACCATTGCCTAAGATTTTCATCTGCAAGGGAGCATGTCGCTCAGATGACGGTGCATATGAAATCATTGGCTATTTTCGCGTGAGGGGGCCAAGCCATAAGGCAGTACAGTATTTTAGCTGATGTCTCATTATTTCTTGTCAAACCTGAGGTTAGTCGATGCTGTGCACCTGTCCTGCCACTGCCCCATAAATGCTACTTAAGCAGTAATAGGACTGTGCCGGGGGCTAGACTTCTAGACTCGTGCTGCATTGCGAATTACCAGAAATGAGAGCAGCTTGGTGCAGATTTGAGGGAGGAGATCGGGGTTGCTACACGCACACCACCACTCCTGCAGAACTAACGAGGTGACGGTGCATTGCGTGAGGGAGCAAGACATGGTGAAGGAGGCAAAGCATGTAGCGTGAGGCTGGGCAGCGTGCTAGAGATTTCAGTATAGATACATGAATCATTTTTCAAGTAACCCTTGGTATCTTGCCCAAGTTTTACGCAGACCATTGACGAGCCTGAAATGGCTATATACAAGACTGTATGTGCTTATGATACGCTCCCTAGCCTTCCGTTTCGCCTTATTAATGCTCTGTTCATAAGCCTGGGATAATTACTTAGATATTCTTTCTCTTGTGCCCTGTATAATTCATTCCTGGCTTCCAGAGTCCCAGTCCGAAATTGGACTCCATTGTTCAGAGCCCTCAACTGTAACAGACGGGTGACAGCCAGAAAGACCCCCAAAAAGTATGGCGTTGATACAAAAATCCTAGGTAGGAAAAGGTGAAGCCGGTGGTTGACAGCCGAGATCAAAGATCGGGTACGGAATCAGCTGAGGTCACAATCGGTGGAGGGGCCGGCTCCGGGCCGGGAAGACCGGTGTCGGCGATTGGGAGACCTCAACATCGAACGACAGTTGTACTCTCTCTGTCCCTCTCATATGACTTGGGACCTCGTCTATGCTATATACACCTGTGAAAGTCATCTAATTGAGATTCAGCCACTGAAAACTTGAAGAAGAAGTCTATCTTACTCGATACTCCCACGAATTAATCAAAGGAAGGCGTAGACAAGATCAAACACATACTTAGATGCTCCTTCCCTCATCACACACGACCATGTCCTCACAAAAGACTCAGATTGTAGTCATAGGGTAAGCTACAATTTCTCCATACACACCGGACACCAGAAGTCTACTTTCAACTCACAATCTTCTCCAGGGCCGGCGTCACAGGCCTCTCCTGCGCCCTTGACCTTCAAGAAGCCGGCCACCCCGTCACCATTCTGGCCCGAGACTTCCCCGCCCCCTTCGCCCTCATCGACTCCAAATCCCAGATCAACTACACCTCACCCTGGGGTGGCGCCCACAACCGCTGGGTCCCTCCTACTTCTCTCCCCACCACGGCCCGCGATGATGCCAGCAGCCAGCAGCCACTGCACCACGACGTCCGCGACCACCGCCTCGCCCTCGCCACCTTCCACCGCATGCGCAGCCTCGCAGCTGCCCACCCAGAGGCAGGCATCACCTTCATGAAGGGCATCGAGTACCTCGAGAAGCCCGGCCCAGAGTACCTCGCCCTGGCGGCGGGCGGCAGCGGGCCAGGCAGCGCGGCGGCGTTGGGGGTGGAAGGGTTCCGCGTGCTGGGGCGGGACGAGCTGCCGGACGAGAAGGTGGCGCTGGGGCTGGAGTATGATACCTGGTGTGTGAATCCCATGGTGTACTGCTCGTTCCTTCTGAATAGGTTTGTGTATAGGGGAGGTCGTGTGGTGAAGGGGGAGGTGAGGGAGCCCAGGGAGGTGTTTGCGCTGAGGGGATTATTGGGTGGTGAGGGCGGAGAGGAGGTGTCTGTGGTCGTGGTGAACGCCTCAGGTCAGGGGTTTGGGGATGAAAAGTGTTTTATCACGAGAGGTGAGTCTACGAAATATGGGATGGGATGGGCTGGGCTGGAGACTGGTATATTGACAGCGTTAAACAGGCCAGACATGTCTCGTCGCCAACAAGTGCGACGCCACCGTCACCAGGCAGAATGCCGACGGCTCCTGGACCTTTGCGTGCCGCGCAACTTCGAGGGCGGCACCATCATAGGCGGCACCAAGGAACCCGACAACTGGGACCCGGAGCCGTCTCGCGAGGTCAGGGACAGGTTGGTACGGGCGTTTGTGGCCACGTACCCGGGCATTGCGGACGCGTCAGGCTCGGTGACGGTCTTGAAGGATGTTGTCGGTCGGAGGCCGACGAGGCTTGGCGGTGCCAGGATCGAGAGGGAGGAAGTGGGGTCCGGCAGGGCGGTTGTGCATGCGTATGGTCTGGGTGGGAGGGGGTATGAGATGTCGTGGGGCGTTGCGGAGATGGTGTCGAGGCTTGTTGAGGGGTCGGAGCCGACCAGAGCAAAGCTGTGATTCCTGAAGAAGTGGGCTTGAAGGATCGGGGCTCCTTGACTGATGCCGTGGAGGAGATGAGTAGTGTAGATTATGGACCATTTGGCTGCCCCCAGTATCATCCTCCTTCACGGAGACACACGATATATATATCCAGTCTGATGTCCTGTTCACCTATCATCAGCACACCCTGTAGGCCATGGCATGCCGTATATATTATATCCCTATTCCTCTAGGCGCCCTCAACGCCCAAGGAAAGAAGAATGATACAACCCAAAGACCCCACCCAGTCTTGTCTTTTCTTATTCTTTTCACAAACACACACACACACACACACACTCTCTCTCTTTCTCTCTCCCCCAATTACCGCCTCTCCCCCTCCCCTCCCCACCTCGCCCCCGACTCCGAAACCCCCCAACCCTCTCCCCCCTCCTCAGCTTCTCCTCCTCAGCCCGCCGCCTCGCCTCGTCCCTCTCGCTCTCCTCGATGCCCCACCACTCCCGCACGAACCGCGCCTGCTCCTCCTTGCGCCGCTGCTTCTCCACCCGCTGCCGCGCCCGCTCCTGCCGCTGCGCAAACCACTCCTCCCGCGCTGCGTCTTCCTCCTGGGGGTCGCGTGGGCCTTCATGCACCCGTTCATCAGCCGGTGGGGCTCGCGGCAGGCAAAGGGGGACCGAGAAGGTGCGGCCCAGGGCGCAGTCGGCGAAGGCTGTTGTTGTGTTTGGGTCCTTTGTCAGCGGGGAGAAGGAACACAAAGAGAGACAGGGAAGAGAAAGGGAGGAAGGAAGGAAGGAAGGAAGGGGGAATTGGTGGTGTGAAAGCAGCATTCACGGGTATTGTCTTTTCCTTACCTTTTATCTCAGCTGCACACTGCCTCCGCACCCTGTCGTAAAACACCTCTCGCACCTGTGCCTCCTGCGATGCAGACAGAGGTAATGGGTTCCTTGACGGCATCGGCAGGTGTTCTGTTGCTGTTGTGGTAGTAGTATTGCCGTGGTTCGTGCTGGAGCCGGAGCTCGAGCCGCTGGGTGTCTGGACGGCCATCGCGGCCATTGGCTGATCTAGCTATGCTCTGAGTGACGAGGATAGATAGAGAGGCAGTGTGTGTGTATGTGTGTGTCTGTGTAGGTGGTTTGGGTAGTAGATTGTCTCGTGTGTCTGCGTGAGTAGATCTACCCAAAGGTTCGATGCGATGTCGTAGAGGAGGAACGTCTCGAGAGGAAATCGGTTGACGTAGGCAAAGGTTTGTAACTCAAGTAAAGACTGATATGGGATGTTTTCCCTTTCTTTCTACCTCAAGTGTCCAGTGAGTGGGACGGCGAGGTGGGCGCAACGGACGATGCGTTGCAAATCGACTGATGTGATGTGATGTGATGTGGATGATGAGGGATCATGGACGCTGCTTGGGACCTGCCAACTACTGAAATCGAAATTCTGCCGCTTGGGGGTGGAGAGCTTGGCACCACCCTCCAAGAAACTTGACCGCCCTCGGCCAGTGCCGCCGCTGCAATAAAGACGGACAGGACATTTATTTCAGGGGTCATTTTGTATACAGCACTTCTAATACACCACATAGTAATAATGATGGAGAGAGATCCAAAGGAAACATTCATTCACTGCACTCAACACGAGAAATGAGTTTACTTTCTTCTTTGTTTTGGCTGCGGATTAAAAAAGCATCATAGCGCTGGTTTGCTATTGATTTCTCTTTATTCTTAGTTCGCTGGCTACACCACCAAAAAGGCACTTTCTGTTGAAACAAGGCAGTGAGGACAGTTAAGAGAGAAGAGCTGATGAACAAACACACAGAGACGCCCCCTGCTACTCCTCAGGAGTGGCCTCCGTATCAACGCTGCTCATCCGCTCACGCTCAATGTCCAGGCTCTCCCTGCCCTTCTCCTTCTTCTTGCCCATCGAGAACCACCGACCGCTCATCCTGCCGTCCTTGGCCTTGGTGCTCCCTCCCACGGACGGGCTGCTGTTGACGCTGTCGTAGCTCTTCCCGAGGAGGTCCTCGCCCCCGGCGGCGTTGATGCCACTGCCGCCGCCGCCGCCCAGGACGTCGTCGCTGCCGCCGAAGCTGGACCGGTGCTCCCTCTCGGAGATGTTGGTCGTTGTCGACCCCGGCCCGCCCTTCTTAGACCCGCCGAGCCGGGACGAGAGGCTGAACTTGCTGGAGCTGCCCTTGCGGAAGAGCTTGCGCACGACATTATCCGGGCTGCTGGGCTCCTTCGGCATGAACTCCGACGGCGTGTTGGACACGGACTGGTCCAGCGACAGCGAGTCGTGAGATTCGCTGATGGACGCACGGCTCTGCACCGACAGGGACTGTCGAGACTCAGACCGCTCTCCGACCGACTCATTACCCGAGAACGGGGTATTCGCCTGGTCGTCTGCTGCACTGGGCCCCTTCACCTCTTTACCCTTGGTCTTCTTCTCCTTGCTGCTGCTGTCCTTATCAGCTTTCGGCTTGAATATGTTGCCCATGAAGGACGGCGCCGCCGGGTTCAGAGCCTTGGCCAGGGACTTCTTCATCGGACCAGGTCTTCCGATGACGCCGACCTGAGAAGGGGAGACCTGAGGGTCCAACAGCGCCTCGTCGTCCAGGATCTCATCGTCCGCGGAGGCCAGCGTCGTCTTGAGGACCGATGGTGATCCGTGGAGCGAAGGTCTCCTAGACGGGTTCCGCGACCACGAGTTGTTGTCTGGGGACCAGACGAGCCGTGAACGCCCGAAGCCTGCCTGCTCCGGCGGTGGCCAGAGGGAGGAGCTGTCGGTGGACGGGCGGGGCCGATCTGCAGACGCGATCGAGGCGGGTCGTGAGCTGCTCTGGTCGCGATCAAACACCCCCGTCATGGCCCGAGACCCGCCGAAGGGCAGAAAGCTCTCGGCTGAGAAGCCTGTGGTGCCGCTGCCACCGCCGGCCTGCGATGGGTAAGTATCCATGGTGTCGGGACCAACCGAGTTGCGGTTAAACATGTTAAAGCTGGACAGGTTGATGCGGCGCCGGCTCGGGACCCTGTCGAGATCTTCCAGCTGTCGTGGGAAGGATCGGCTCTGGCCGGGCTTGAGGCTGCCCAGCTCAGGAGGTTCATCCAGCGCCTTGGCAGGCTTCCCCGCTGGAAGCTGAAGAGGGACGCCAGCCTGTTAGTAGCGGGCTGGCCGGGAGGCGGCAGCGGCGAAGAAAAGTTGCCAGTTGTAAGTGAGCTGAGCGAGCGCCTCTCGGCATCTTCGCTGGGGAACGAAGAGTACTGCAGGTTCTGCATCGACCCGTGGGGGCTCGATATGATGCTGGCTGAGCGGCCTGAGCCGGGCGACTGCGGGTCATGATCGGGCGACGCTGGCTGCTGCGCGGGCATGATTGGGCTCGTCGGCTCAAAATCAGACGCGGGGCTGTCGGGCTCGTCGTGCTCGTCGTCCGTGAAGATGTTGCTGGGGAGGAGATTGGTCGCCGAAGGGCTCAGCGGCGCGTCTGCCATGAGCGACCTGAACTCCTCATCGTCGTGCTCTTCATATCTCGGGATAGGTTCGAGCAGGAGGGGGCCGAGGCCGGGCGGGGCGCCTCTCGCCCCGAATCCAGCCTGCTGGGGCGGTGGTTCCAGCGCTGTGTACTGGGGCGCAGGTGAGATGCCGACGTTGGAGAGCGAGTTGCTGTGGTGGCTCCGCCGCTTGAGTTGGTTCTGTGACGGCACGTCGAAGTCGGCGCCCGACGTGTTGGCCTGGTGGTGGAGGGCGAGGGTGGCCTGTGGGATCTGCTGCAGGGCGGCGTGGATCGAGTTGAGGCTCATGTCGAGCTCCCTGCCCTTCTGCTCTTCCTTGTGGAGCTTGGCCAGCCACTCGGACTGCCTCCGCGCCCACTCGCGCCGCCGCTCAAAGTCCTTCTGGCGCCACTCGGCATCGTCCTCGCCGCCGGGCAGCTTCTTGCGGTCCTCCTCGAGCTTCCTCACCTGCTCCCTCTTGGCCTTGAGGTCGGCCTCCATCTGGGAGCACTCGGCCTGCAGCTGCTCGTTGCTCTGCCGGAGCTCCCTGTTCCTCGCCGCGCTCTCCTCCTCGATCGCCGCCTTCTGCTCGTCGTAGCTCTCCCTCTCCCTGCGCATCTCCTGGATCTGCTTCTCCATCTTGGCGGTGCCGTCTTCGTAGCGCGACCGCTCGGCCTGTCTCGCCTTGACCTCCTTTTCCACCTGCGCCCTCCTCTGTATGGCAGACCGCATGGCCCTGTCCGTCGTGCCCATCTCTTTTTGAGCTTCTCTGTCTGCTCTTCCTTCTTCTTCTGCTCCGCCTTCTTCTGTTGTTTCTCCTGCTCCAGCTCGTCCAGCAACCGCCTGCTGTCCTCTTCCTCCTTGGCGACGAGCGCTATGGTGTCCTCGAGCTCCTTCTTGATGCTACTGAACTTCTCGCCGAGCCCTCGCACCTCTGCCTCCGATGTGCTGTCCTTGCGCGCCGGCTTCTGGTCCATGCTGCCGACCGACGGTGAGGACCTGCGGCCAATCGTATTTCGCCGCGGAACCTGACCAGCCGCGCTGGAATCTCTCGTCAGCGTCGGGCCGCCATCAGGGATCGTCGCGCTTTCGATGCCCGGGACTGGGCTCCGCGGTGCGACGCCGTCGTCGCCGTTCTCGCGCTGTGCAGACGAAGAGGTGTGGTCCTCGGGCTCGAAGTTTGGAGGCAGGCGGGAGTTGCCCAGCTGAGGCCGTCCATCCCGAGCAAAGGTCCGGAGACGGACGGTCCTGCTGCCGGCCTGGAAGCTGTTGGCGCCGACGGCGATGACGCGCACGTTGTAGAAGTGGCTCGGTTTCAACCCGGTGACCGTGATGGCCGTCTCTTGATTCGCTGGGGACTCACCCACTATTTATTTTGCGACGCCAAAAGTCAGAAGTTGCCCGCCAGAGAAGAAATCTCTGTTGTATAAATTTTGCGACGCGCCCACCTGTCGCGTTGCGACGACGAGACACTTACCGACTACGCCGTTGACCTGGATCAGAAACTTCTGGACGGGCTTGTTGGGATGAGGTCTTGCCCAGTTGACGGTTGCCTTGTCGACACCGATGCCAGCGAGCATGACATCAGGCGCATCTGGGACGTCGACGCCGAGAATACCAATCAGTTCGGGGACGGGCTTCCATAGCGTCTGGACAGCCCTTCGCAGCAGCCTGTAGCAGGTGGGAAAAAAGGGCACTGGTCAGCAACACACGCGGGTCCAAGGAGAGAGAGAGCAAGGGCACACTGCTGGTGCACACGCGAGCACAGGCCCAGGGGGGGGGGGATGCAGGGTGGTAGCGTACCATACGACTGCGGCACTGAACAGCAGCATGCTGGCATTCTCCTCGCAGAAGCGGTCCAGGTTGTCGAGGTTGACGTGAGAGGCAGTATGCATGTAGACCTTCTGGGGCGACAGGCTGTTGAGGTCGAGGTTGACGTAGAGAACCGTGTAGAGGATGGCGCAGACGATGGCAACAATCAGGTGGAGCAGTGCGGCTCTGCGCTCAACGACGAAAGACCAGGCGAAGACGGAGCAGGTGAGGACGAGGAGCGGAACGAGCGTCGTCCATGAGGTCCATGTCATATCGAGGGGGGTGTGACGCCGACCGACAGCAAGGAGAGGAGGGGTCGAACCGATCGAGGTGGGTTGTGGGATGTGACGATGGTGGTGAGGGTGGTGGTGGTGGAGGAGGAGGAGGGGGGAGGGGAGGGACATCAAGAGGAGAAGGAGACGGAGAAAGGTTGGCTGTATGTAAAGTACTAAAGTGGATTTAAATAATGGGTTAAAAAAAGAGGCCAGTTGAAAACTTGGGGTTGGTGGTTGCATGGAACAATGGCCCGTGTTTGGTTTGGGTAAGTAAGTGGAGATGCAGAGATGCACAGCACAGCAGCAGGGCCTGGAGCCTGGGGAGGCACCCGAGTCAGCCGCAGGAAACAGGGCTTACAGGTAGTACAGGGCAGGCAAGGGTTCGGAATATACCTCCTCCTTTGTATGCAATGCGACAGACCAACAACACACAGCTTTCAGAGGATGTGTCATAAAAGAGAAAACAGAACAATATGAACTCTGCCCTATTCCCACTGTGATTTTATACACAAAACATCTTTTTACTTTGAGACTAAAAGTAAGTGTTGGCGGGGGAAGTAGGTGAGCTGAGGACATTTTCAGGTACCTAGGCAGAGCTAGGTAAGTGCCATGGTACTAAAGGTTGCAAGTACTATGTACTTACAGTAGTAATCTGGAGCACTGTGGAAGGAAAAGATCTGACCACAGCAGCACATCAGAAAGGAAGGCACAACATAGCCTGCCCTTTCAACAAGCTCAGCAGGGATCACTACCTAACCACTGGCCCTTTTGTCCTCAATCCAATGTCAACATCATTGCGACAACCTTGGATGGCCCTGATCATATCCATCTTTAGGCCCTTATTGACTAGAAAGTCTGCCTTGCTAGCCTTATCGTCTTTGTTAATGCACTACAGAGACAGCTGACCCTCTGCAGTGGTGAGAGGGGGGGGGGGGAAGAGACAATCGCAGGGACGCAGAGGTCTTGTGGGTGTCAAGGTCAAATCAGCTTCTCTCACTTGACCTAGGATCGACACTGCAGGCCACAAGGCCCTTCCAACCAGAGCTCACCCTGACTGCCAGCATTACACCCCACTTGCAGTAGTCAACCCAAGTATACACCCATGTAACTGATAGCCTCCCACCCCTCCCCCCCCTTCGCCATCTGCATTCGGAGTACGGAGTACTCTTAAGGTTTGATAACAACAAGGAGGCCATATAAAGCACTGGGAAGATAACCAAGGGCGGAAACACAAAGGACCGGCCGGAAGGCAATGACAATGACAACTGACAGAGTGAAGCCACAGGTCAGCACGCGAATCGCCACAAACTGGACACTGAGGTGTCCTCGAGGGCCCAGTTCGTGTTGCGTCCTCTTCAGCTAGGGCCTGGGGGCTCCTCGCCCGCAAGGATGCTATCAGCACGGTACATGATGATCAGGAGCCACCCCGCTCCAACAACTTCGATTGCTGAAAACCGAGGACTGCCGTACACCATCCTCATTATCAAAGATAAAAAATTGCAGATCACCGGGTCTGTCTATCATCCTTGCGCGGGCTGTTCTTCACCTTCCCCTGCCTCGCTGTCCACGTCGGGATGAGAGCGTCGGCGCGCAGACAGTATCGCATTCATGACGCGTTCAACCTGTGCGCGCATGCCCGGCCTCTCCATCGTGTTGCTTCCCAACGCTTCCACCCGCCCTGCGGACGCTGCTGGCTCAGCGGAACACAGCGTGCAGTAGAACCTGGTCACGGACATTTCGCTTTTCTCGGACTTCTCAATCTGCACCAGAATCCATAGTTCTGGAATCGCGAGTGCAGCCTGGCCGTGCTGCTTGACGATGGGGTGGTAGAACCGGCAGCTGTCCACACAGCTGCTGACGAGCTCCCTATCGCAGACCTGGCTGTTCAGGGGAGCATCGGCCCAGGCTAGTGATCCGGGCGGCGAGAAAGACATCTCCGTCCAGTTGCTAGCGGGCTTTAGCAGGTTGTGAGTGGCCAGGCACAGGCCCAGCAGGGCCCCCTGTGTCGCGTTGTTCCCTGCCAACACACTACAGAGGACATGCTGGCAGGCGTGTGAGATGCTCTCCTTGACTGCGTCGACCAGCTGCAGACGAGAATTCACAGACTTACCCTCACCCATTAAGTAGTAATCTTGGGGTGACAAATCGCTGCTGCTAGATGCGGCCCAGCTTCGGGCTCGTAGTCCTGCCATGATGGCCTCGTACATGTTGCCTGCCCGACGTGCGCGCACCTTGCGCTGGCCAGACGTCGCCTCCGCGTCAGCATAGCTGTGAAGCCGGGCGACGACATCATGTTCGATGCCGCGGACGCCGTGGGGCACAGAGACGATGGAGAACAGGTCGGACCCCGTCTCCAGGGCCAGGTTCTCCGCAGTCAGGAAGACGATGTCCCAGAAGACCTCCTCGAGTGACTTGTCGTAGTTCACCTCGAGGTCCACAGGCTCAAAGTACGGGTCGAGGCGGTCGGCCAGGCCCAGAAGGCCATAGACCCTGTCCAGCTGCCGCGTGCTGTCGCAGTTTGAGAACTCCCTGATGAGACCCGAGAAGCGGAGGTACTTGCCGGCTCTCATGTGGTCTCGGAGGTTGACAAGCTTGAACACCCAGTGGCTCGTCCAGGCGTCGGCCTCGACGATGCCGTCCTTCCACGGAAAGCTGGCCAGGGTCGACGCGAGCTGCCTCGACAGGACATCAAAGTCCACGGCGACGGAGCCGTAGACGACCAGGGTGGTTCGGGCGCAGGCCACCTCCTGGATCACCCAGACGCGGCGCCAGTAGTGCTCCTCGCGCAGCAGCCGGAGCAGGGCGCGGCGGAGCGAGATGGAGCGCGCAGAGAGCCGGTCTGCGGTGCTCTTGGGGTCGAGATGGTATGGCAGGCCCGGGCCCCAGTTCATGATGGTCTTGAGGGCCTCGGCGCCGCGCTGGCACTCGCCGAGCCAGGAGACGACGTGGTCCGCCTGGGAGTAGATGCTGCCCATGCGCGTGACCTGGTCGTTGAGCTCGCTGTGGTGGGCCTGGTCGATGCACAGCGAGTCTGTCCAGAACCAAACTGCCGCCTCCTTGTTCATCCAGGCGCGGTGCAGAAACCGCCACAGGTTCTCGTGGACCTTCCGCACCAGGCCGTTGATGTAGACGCTGTGCCTGGGGGTCGGGTCTCCCCAGCAGTAGGACAGGGCGACATAGGGTGGGCGGGACTTGGATCCAAAGTGCTCAAGGGTGCAGACGAGATTCCCGTATTCCAGGTCGGGGTGGATCCTGATCAGCCTGATCCACGTCCGATCCGGGAGGGGTTCATGTTGGAATTCGGTGGTGGGAATGGCCGCCAACATTTCCCTCTCTCTCAGATAACCAAATTTTGAATGATGGGTTTTCTCTACAGTCTTCATTCAGAGTAGAGCAAATGGTGCAGAACATCTGACGCCTGGTGTCAAACATTGAAAAGCGAGTTTCGGTCAAGTGGGAGGGCGGCACCATCACCGAGATTCGACGACACCCATTGAGGCAGAAACGCCTCCTGCTGTGGCAGCTACTGCATGCTCTGAGCCTACGCCCCCCTCCCCAAGTTGTCAGCCTGCAAGTAGAAGTAGAAGAGGGATGGGACTGCATCTCTGTGGTGTGACACGTGGCTGAGTGAGCACTAGCCCACCTCAGCTTTCCAATATCTTGGATGGGGAGACATTTCTCGAAAGTGTTGTGCTCGAGAGAGAAGCTCTTTGCTATATATTCTGTATACGCAACAATAAGGTCGAATCTCATCCACTTGAGGTTGTTACAAGAGATGAGAGAAAGAGAAAGGTACAGACATTGGTGGCCTTCTTTTCGCAGTGCGAGTGCCCAGTGTCCTGAAGAGGAGCCCAGGAGGAATGTCATGACTCAACTGTAGAAGAGGGCTCAGGCATTGGAAGGATTGTAGCGACGTATCGGGAGGCGAAGTCACCCCACGAGCAGGAGGAAAGGTCAAACACAGCCGTCTCCAAGACAAATCACGGTGAGGCCGTGGCAAGACATAGTAAAAGTATTGAGAATGTTGGGGAGGTTACACCGACACAAGCGCCCGCCTGTCACCAAGACTCTCTCCCCTCCAGAAGCGCAGGCCCCCAACCTTGTGGTGCCCAACAGAGACTAAGGAATTACCGGGGCCCCTTTTACAAATTAAGCATGCTGGGTCGGTGGAGGACCAACATCGATAATGGACCGTGTGTAATAGTACGTTGTCGTCGTCAACGTCTGACGACTCTCAAACAAGGGTTGTAGAGGTCAAAAGCCCGTGTGTTCCTTTCCCTTTCCAAAAAAAAATAAATAAAAATGCGCGATTCAAAAGAAAACAGGTCCCCCAAATCGGTTTGCGCAATCGAGATAATGACATCAGACAGACCTAACCTGACTCTAGGCAGACCTCGGGTCATGTTGGGGGCCCCAAAAGTTCTTGACAGGCGGATGGCAGTGACTTCAGGTGACCTTAGCCTCGCGTCCCTTCAGGGCAGCCATGCGGTGCAGGATCGGGGGTGGGCTCGGTAGTTTCCAGGTGGCGGGTGCGCTAGGTAGTACCCTGTAATTCGGTACTATGCTGTGGGAGTACCGCACGGACCGTACGGACTGTACTGTACTCCGTTCATTCTCATGGATCTGAGGGCGAGTCGATCCCCCCAAATATCCGAGGTACGGAGAACACTCCCCGGTTAGCTAGCCATACTCGCTCAGATATCGTAAGATGGCATGTGAAAGAAGAAAATTTTTGAGAGATACTACAGGTGACTAGTAGACGAGGCCTAGAGGGTATCGAGTCTGGATACTACACTGTAATCATGTTACTTAGTACTACGTATTTGGACATAAGTAAGTAAGTACTATGTTTAAGTATTCAGAAGGGTTGCACAATAAGCCGCTAGATAATTCATACATGTTGTACTATGCTACGCACTCACCTGGAACTTTTACTTTACATACTAAGATTGTAGTGGTGGTGACCCCCAACACCATCATCAGGCAATAGTCTCGTCGAAAAGGCTGGCAGCTAACGGGTGGGCTAGCAGGGGTGCCTAATTGTTGGGTTTTCGTCTTTTGCAGCGGTTGACCGGCAGCCCTTCAGGGGGCACTGGGGGCACTGGGGGGGCCTGCGCACTGCTACGGCGGTACGTTGGTGCCGTCAAGTGACGGCCATGACCCACACAGCCCCCATAGAGCATCATCCCTCCCTCCCAAGAGCCTTACACCTACATACATACATACTTCCCATCCCATCCCTCAACAAGCCCTCCCCCTCCTGTTGGAATCTCTCTCTTTGTAACCTCTCTCCCCTCCCCCTTTCCCCTCTGACTCCCTCTGCGACGACTCGCCGACAGACTGCACGATGCAGTACGTGCGCAACATATCAGATTCCGTGTCGACGGCATGGAATTCGATAAATCCAGCAACCCTCAGCGGCGCAATCGACGTGATAGTCGTAGAGCAGGCAGATGGCACCCTGTCCTGTTCCCCCTTTCATGTGCGCTTCGGCAAGTTCTCGCTCCTGCGGCCATACGAGAAGAAGGTCGAGTTCAGGGTCAATGGCAAGAAGCAGGACTACGCCATGAAGCTGGGCGAGGGCGGCGAGGCCTTCTTCGTCTTCGAGACAAGCGACACCATCCCCCAGAACCTGCAGACCTCGCCCCTGGTGTCCCCTGCCTCTAGTCCTCCGATGCCTCCTGGGAGGGCCGCCACCACCTCTCTCCTCCAGGAGCCGCCCCTGCTCGACCTGGACGACGACACCAGCAAGGGAACAGCCCGCTCGTCCAGCCCCGTGCGCCCTCCCCCGTCAGCCCTCTACTCGAGCTCCGTACCACGAGATGCAGGTATGTGTGCTCTCCCGCTCTCCTGTTTCCACTTCTGGGTGCTTTTGTGTGTCGCGTGTGTGTGATAGACAGGCTGGCTAATAACTTCGGGGGCCCAGGGCTGATCACACCAGAATCAACCGTGACCTCCTTCTCGCACGGGAGACCCAAGTCAGGCGACTTTTCCCTTCTCGGCCGACCCCATAGCGAGGATATACTACACCATGCCGCGCGCAAGAAGACCAGCGAGTCCGACCTCAAGGAAGGCGCCGAGAGTCTCGATATTCTGGAGGACAGGTCCATCAGCCCGCCGCTCCTGGGCCCACAGGAGGCTCTGGAGCGGGCCAGGAATCTGTCCAGGGGGCTACAGGCCGTCAACATCCCGACACGCGTCACCGAGACGGGAGATCTGATGCTTGACATGACCGGCTTCAAGGAGAGCGAAGAGGACGCAATCAGGGCCGAGATTCTAGCCAGGAAGGTTCTCTCCGAAGAGCTCGAGGGGAACTACGACATCGGCGCACTGTTTGGCATCGACGAGCACGGGAATCTCTGGATCTACAGCAGCGAGGAGGCCAAGGATGCGGCCATGAGGAAGACTATGGAGGCCGGCCTCCGATCCAGCACATTCGACGCCGACGCAGTATCCGACCCAGGCTACCACAGCGACGACAGCACGGGGACCACATCTGCGCTGCCTGTTCATAGGAGAACGGAGTCGGACGTTGGTCAGGGCAGTCTGCAGACCCCTCCCGCCTCGCCGGGGTCAGGCGGCAGGGTCAAGGCCGCTGGTGATCCTAATAGGAACTATGCGAAAACCCTGCGCCTGACCAGCGACCAGCTCAAGGCGATGGACCTGAAGCCCGGCGAGAACTCGCTCAGCTTCACCGTGAACAGGGCCACCTGCTCCGCCTTCATGTACCTGTGGAAGCACGACACGCCCGTGGTCATCTCGGACATCGACGGCACCATCACCAAGTCTGACGCCCTCGGCCACCTGTTCAACATGGTCGGCCGGGACTGGACACACGCCGGCGTGGCCAAGCTCTACAGCGACATTGTCGCCAACGGTTACAACATCATGTACCTCACAAGCCGGTCGGTCGGCCAGGCCGACACCACGAGGGCGTACCTCGCCGGTATCGTGCAGGACGGCTACCGTCTGCCGCGCGGCCCGACGATACTTTCACCTGACCGGACGATGGCCGCCCTGCGCCGTGAGATCTACCTGCGCAAGCCGCACGTGTTCAAGATGGCCACGCTACGCGATATCAGGCAGCTCTACGGGTCCGACTACCACCCGTTTTATGCCGGCTTCGGCAACCGGCTGACGGACCAGATCTCGTACCGGACGGTCGACGTGCCCAGGACGCGCATCTTCACGATTAACAGCAACGCGGAGGTCTCCCTGGACTTGTTGTCCCTCAACAAGCTCAAGCTCAGCTACGTCAGTATGACCGACGTCGTTGACCACTACTTCCCGCCCGTGTCCACCATCGTCAAGGGCGGCGGCGAGGAGTACACAGACTTTGCCTACTGGCGCGACAAGCCGCTCGAGATGGACGACTTCTCCGCCTCGGACGATGAGGACGGCTTCGCCCTCGAGGAGGACAAGGAGAGCCAGTACGCCGAGGATGAGGACGAGGAGGTCGAGGGCGACGGGCTCGGCGACAGCTACATCTCGCGGGGGTCGTACGACGACGACGACGCGTACGCTGAGGGGAGCGTCCTCAGCGGGGACTACGACGACGAAGAACAGGAGCGCATGACGAGGTCGATGATGGGCGGTCTGGTCGCCGACGGCGATGACGCAGACGATGAAGACGACGAGCCGGAGGAAGGTGACGACGACAACGACGAGGATGAGGCGGTGGAGGAGGAGGGGCTCGAGGAGCAACAGCAGCAGCAGCAGCACGAGGAGGGCGGCAAAGAACGAGGCAAGGCGGACACTCTTGCGCCGCCTGTGGAGGAGAAAGAACAGCCGTCCAGGCCGGTGTCGCCACGCATAGCGGTCAAGGATTACAGTGCTGAGTTGATCACGGGCATGACGGACCTCGCCGTCGAGAAGGAGGTCACCGAAGAGCAGTGATCGCGCGCACACACACACTTGTACACACACATACGCAAGCGTGTTTTTCATATAAACAGCAAGGCGTTCTGGTCAAGCATCATCATCAACAACAACATCACCATATCACAGGGCAGGAGAGGAGGAGCAAAGCGTGTCATCTTGGGTCATTGTTTTTGTGGGTTGTTATTAGAAACTTGTGTATAATAAAAAACCCATCCATCGCTTGCCACACTCCACTCTGTGTGTGTGTACTACAGCGATGTGGGCGTAGCTGGGTAGAAATAGACCGGATTTATGCTCGCGCAGTAGGGGAGAAAAGGGGAAAAAAAAAAAAAAAAGGAAGAACAAGGTATCTCTAGCATTGACACCCTCTCTCTGTCCAGTACTCTCCTGCATTCTTGGGATTGTCCTTTTGTTCTCGTGATCCTTCTAAAGTCTTCTTCTCATTTCACTACTGCTGGGCGGGTGATATCTACACCACGCGGGAATCCTTGTCGACCCTAAACGCCCATCCTGCTGAGTTCTGGCGTGCTCAAGTCATAAAAGCCGCTGAGACGAAGGGAGCGAGGTCGACAGCCCCTCCCCGCACCGCAAAAGGCATGCCTCTCTATGGCGCAGGCCGGCGGGCGGGCGAGGCTCCTGCAGCAGGCGATGGCGGGCTTGGACGACGGAAGGGATTGCGTCCGATAGTCTCGACGAAGCCAGGCTGCTGCTGCTGCTGCTGCTGTTCGGCGGGTTGGCTGTTTCCGTTAGGGAATGCTTGTCGGAACAAGAATGCGTAGCGGCTCGGCACGGTCTGTGGAGGAGACGGGCTGGCGCTGGGTTGAGATTGGTGTGGTGAAGAAGCGGCGGAGGGGCTATTATTGTTCGGAACTGAGCCATTCTGCAGACGCAGGGGAGAAGACAGTCCATTCTGGGGCGGACTGACGCGAGGCTGCCCGTTTGTCTCAACGGCCGCCCGTCGGCTACCAAATACATCGCCGTTCTGCGGTGAGGGGCTCGGTGAGTGGTCAGTGGTAAAAGACTGAGCCTGGCTTGTCTGCCACTGCTGGTGGCTGGCTGCCTGATGACCGTTTTGCAGCGATCCGTGTTGCGAACGAGAAGCTGTAGCATTGCTCGATGGCGTGTTGGGGGCCTCGGGGGAGCTGATATTTGAATTCCAAGCCGGTCGAGCCATAGGGGAAGAAAAGTGCCTCATGTCTGTGGGAAACGTTGTGCCGTTGATGTTCCTCATGCCCAACTCTTCTCCCGAGGCGGCTGAGAATCGAGTCTCTTGTTGCACGGGATCAAGTTGCATCCCCTGTTCATTTTGCGGCGGCGAGCCCATGTCATACGCACTCTCCCAGGAGGTGCCGTTTGTCATATCCAGCGCGGAATGATGTCCATTGGTGAAGGGGCCAGAGCTCTAGTCTGCCCCTCCCATGTCCACATCCTCCTCGCCGACCTGCTCGTTGTTGTTCTCGGCGGTCCCAAAGACATCCTCCATCGTGCCGCCCTCGACGCCATCACCGCCGACGTCCTCCTCGTTCGGCTGCACCTCCATCGCATCCACCATCTCCTGATCGTCGTCGTCGTCATCCTCGTCATCCGCCTCGCTGTCATCCGCACCCCGGGCCAGGACGTCTCGCAGGCCCCACCCCATGCCGGTCATGACAAAGCGCTCGCTCGGCAGCCTGACACCCCATTCGTTGGCGGGGACGCGAGGCAGCGCGACCTTGTTCCGCTCGGCCGCCAGGTTCGCCAGTGCATCCTTGCTGATGCCGCCGCCTCCAGTGGCCCCGCCGCCGCCGTGAAACTGATACGCAAGCCGTGAGCCGATGGCAAGGCGCACGGCATTGGCGCTGACTGTCGCGTCGCCGCCGGTACCCGGGACAGACGAAGCGGCGCCCGATGCCGCAGAGGGCTTGGAACCGGCGTGGGTTGTGTACGGATCTGCAGCAAGATACAAGCTGTCGGAGAGGACGGAGGCAGTGTGGCGGTAGGCGAAGTCGAGAAGGAGGAGAGGCACGCGGGACTCGAAGGCAGTGACACCCTGCGCGTTGAGAAGGAGCTCGATGGTGCGCTGGTCGCGAGGCTTCGGGGCGGAGCTTGCATTTGAGTTATTGCCAGCGGGCTGACCTCCTCTTTCTCCCCCTCCACCCCTCCAGCTGTGGGGGCCTGCTGCTGTGCCGATGATGCCTGTGGTTGGGATTGGGACTGGGTGGGCTGAGAGGGCACGCCGTTGGTAGCTTGTTGGGTGGTGCTGCCATCAGACACAGGCTGTGTTGGCTGCGACTGGGTGTTGTTGGGGGTCTGGGATTGAGACACGCCGGGCGAGGACGGCACGCCGTTTGTCTGCGGTGGTGCTGCGGCGGCAGACATGGTGTGAAGATGGTGAGGAGGCAACGTGATGCGAGCTAGGACAAGGACGCGCTGGCGTTAGGAGAAGGAAGCGTAGGCGCCGCGCTGGCCGCTCAAACGCGTCGTGCTAACGATGATTGTGGCGGGATCGAGACAGCCAAAGACGTCTGCCTGTTTACTGCCAGATTAGTTGAAAGCTGTTGTGCGGCAGAATCTCTTGGATGAATGGGAGCTGATTCATGAAGCTGAGGTGCGAGTTTGAAGTCGCGCCTGGCAACCTTGAGAGAGCCAAAGCTTCGAGAAAGCACCTGCGGAGGCCAGCGAGCTAGCCTATAGCAGAGAGGCCGGCGAGGCGGGAAAGGGCCAAACGATTGCCCGCCGCCGCGGTGAGCTGAGCCAGCTGCTGGGTACGTACCTGCAGAGGACCTGGGAACCTTATTCCAACCCCTGCGAGGCCTAGCACAGTAGCCTCGCACCTTCTGGCTTAGCCCTTGCAGAGCCTTTGCAGATCGCTACAGTAGAGCCCCACGTTTGGAGGGGTTGTACTGGAAGCTGCGACGGCAAGAAAGAACGATAAAGAAAGAAAAAAAGAAAAAGGAAAAAAAGAAACAAAAAAAAAAGGCCCCACGGTGACGCTGCCACTTCCCACCACTTCCCACACAACCAAAGCGGCATCAAGGGTAGAGCCGCCGATCCAGGAGCCCCAGCATCAGTTACGTACTAGCGAATTGAACTTTTTCGATTTCAAGTGCCACCTCCTTGGACCCGTGTGTCGAAGTTAAGACTCATCGACATTAGGTGGTGTGATTTTAAACGGGTCACTGACTGACGGACTGCTTGACTGATATATACGACTAGACTTTTTACATTCCTCAGGTCAAAGAGAGGAAGACACATTTTCTCTTTTTCTTTCACCCCCTCCGATACCGTGAATCGAGCAATCCGAGCCTAGAGAGACAGAGCGGGAGAGAGAGGACATCACAGCTATGGAGACAACGCTTCCCCTCCCATTTCTGGTGAGCGTTGCGATACAGCCTGGCCTGACGGGCGCAGAGGAGGGCCTGAGCCGAGAAGAGATCAGCTGCCTGGGCACTGTCTTCCTCGAGGTCAACCAGGAAAACCTCGAGCAGACCCAGCGCTTCCTCGCCCAGCACAATGTCGACTCCCAGTCCTTCTTGGATGTGACCCAGCTTGGGTCCAAGGATGACGTCCTCGGCCTCCTCGACGCCGGCGCACGAAGGGTCTTTGTGAGGCCTGAGCAGCTTTCTGAATATACCGAGTATGGGTCCAGGGTGGCACCGGCCGTCAGCAAGACGACGACGGGTGCATTGAGCTCGGCCACAGAACATGGTCTGCTTATCACCGGCTTTGACCACTCACAGTGTGAGGTCAGCCAGTTCCTGGAGGAGGCCAAGTCCAAGAAGATCACGAATGTCTTCGTCAGACCCGTCCAAGGGGCGACACTAGAACAATTTGTGGATGTTGCCGCTCAGCTTGGTGCTGTTCCTATCCTCCCCTCGACTGGCCTCACCACTGCCAAGGAGGCCAGCGGGAAGCTGCTGTCCGTCTCCAAGATCCTCTGCTCGACGTGGAGCTCAGACAGGCCAGACAACCTGATCCCTACCGTTGTCTGTGACGAGAATGGCATCGCCCTCGGGCTCGTCTACAGCAGCGAGGAGAGCGTTGGAGAGGCACTCAGGACACAGACCGGAGTATACCAGAGCAGAAAGCGTGGTCTGTGGTACAAAGGCGCAACCTCGGGAGATACGCAGGAGCTGGTCAGGATATCGCTGGACTGCGACAGCGACGCCCTGAAATTCGTGGTCAGACAGAAGGGGCGGTTCTGTCACCTGGACCAGTTTGGCTGCTTCGGCGAGCTGAAGGGCATCCCAAAGCTAGAGCAAACCCTCAGGTCGAGGAAGGAATCCGCGCCACAGGGATCCTACACGGCGCGCCTGTTCTCTGACGAGAAGCTCCTGCGGGCCAAGATCATGGAGGAGGCAGAGGAGCTCTGCGACGCCAAGTCGAAACAGGACGTCGCCTTCGAGGCAGCAGACCTGATCTACTTTGCCCTCACCAAGGCCGTCGGCGCGGGCGTCAGCCTTGCCGACATAGAGAGGAGCCTGGACGCCAAGAGCTGGAAGGTCAAGAGGCGCCAGGGCGACGCCAAGGGCAAGTGGGCCGAGAAGGAGGGCATCAAGCCTGTGAACGGCACCACGACCGCAGCCGTGACGGCACCTGCGACCTCGGCGCCAGTGCCTGCATCTGGCAGGATCGCCATGAAGCGCTACGATGTGTCGCAGCTCGACCAGGCGCAGCTGGAGCAGGTGCTGAACCGGCCATCACAGAAGTCGGCCGACTCGATCATGAAGATTGTCGTGCCCATCATCGACGACGTCAAGAAGAACGGCGACAAGGCACTGCTGTCCTACACTCACAAGTTTGAGAAAGCCACCTCACTCACCTCGCCCGTCCTCAAGGCCCCCTTTCCCGAGTCCCTCATGCAGCTCCCCAGGAAACCATCAAGGCCATCGACATCTCGTTTGAGAACATCAGGAGGTTCCACGCCGCCCAGAAGGAAGAGAAGCCCCTCCGCGTGGAGACAATGCCTGGCGTCATCTGCAGCCGCTTCTCCCGCCCCATCGAGCGCGTGGGTCTCTACGTTCCCGGCGGCACAGCCGTCCTCCCCTCGACAGCGCTCATGCTCGGCGTGCCTGCCATGGTGGCCGGCTGCAAGAAGATCGTGCTCGCCTCGCCGCCGCGCTCCGACGGCAGCGTGACGCCCGAGATCGTCTATGTGGCGCACAAGGTGGGCGCCGAGAGCATCGTGCTGGCGGGCGGCGCGCAGGCCGTGGGGGCGATGGCGTACGGCACCGAGAGCGTGACCAAGGTGGACAAGATCCTGGGCCCCGGCAACCAGTTTGTGACGGCGGCCAAGATGCACGTCAGCAACGACACCAACGCCGGGGTCAGCATCGACATGCCGGCGGGCCCGTCCGAGGTGCTGGTCATTGCGGACCGCGAGGCCAACCCGGCCTTTGTGGCATCGGACCTGCTGTCGCAGGCGGAGCACGGCGTGGACAGCCAGGTGATCCTCATCGCGGTCGGCCTGGGCGAGAAGGAGCTGCAGGCCATCGAGGACGAGCTGCACGACCAGGCCATGGCGCTGCCGCGGGTGGAGATCGTGCGCGGTGCGATCGCGCACTCGGTCACGATCCAGGTCAAGACCATCGAGGAGGCCATGCGCGTGAGCAACGAGTACGCGCCGGAGCACCTGATCCTCCAGCTGCGAGACGCCGAGAAGGTGGCCGAGACGGTCATGAACGCGGGAAGCGTCTTCATCGGGCAGTGGACGCCCGAGAGCGTGGGTGACTACTCTGCTGGTGTGAACCACTCTCTGCGTAAGTCAAAAGTCACAACAACCAACAATCAATCAACACACTGCCTCGACAGAGGTTAGGGGATAAGGGATGTACACTAACACGTTATGTATATGATTGACAGCAACATACGGCTATGCCAAGCAGTACTCGGGCGTCAACCTGGGGTCTTTTGTCAAGCACATCACTAGCTCAAACCTGACAGCCGAGGGCCTGCGCAACGTGGGCGAGGCTGTGATGCAGCTGGCCAAGGTGGAAGAGCTGGAGGCTCACAGGCGGGCCGTGGGCATCCGCATGGAGCACATGAAGCGATAGGAAGAGGGTGTGTCTGTGTGGGAGAGAGAAAGAGACCTGTGTGCGTGTGTGATCTAGGACTTATCGTGTCGATACTCTTCCTTCCATCAGATGTACAGCAACAACGACATTATTTTCAAAATGAGGCTCCTCTTTTCCCCGTCCAGACCAATCCACCTCTACCTTGCTCCCAGTATCTGTTCTTTTTTTTTTAAAAAAAAATTCTCGAGCGCACACGGCAAAAAACGGCTCTCTTGTTGATCCGTCTTATCACCTCGTATTCATTACGAGTGCAAGGGTGTCTTTTTTTGTTGTGCTATTCAGTCTTAGGCATGTGTGTAAGTCACAGGATGACGGTAGAAAACCGGAGGAGCCACTTATCATGTACGTCCGTATATCAGTACTAACTAGTCTGCTGTGGCTGATGACCTCGGCCGCGCATGCTGTGAGTGGATCCCTTGTTTACAACTTGCGGGGACATATCGTCTCTATCCTCTCTCCTCTCTCTTCTTTCTACTCAACGACTAAACTATTTATACACGATTCTTCCCGTCTACAACCTTCCCAAGACATCACATACACCCCAATCAAAACCCCTCCTACTCACCTTCCAGTGAGACCTTGGGAACCAAACCAGCCCAGCCTAATCAAAATGTCGCCAGCAACACCACCAGCAGCAGCAGCAGACGCATGCCCAATAACCATCTCCCCGTCCAGGATGCCTCAGATTTCCTACCCTTCTTCAGCGTCTGCGCCAGGTCCTTTGGCGAGCAGATCCACGACGCCATCTGGATGGCCATCAGCCCAGGCTGGGACACCGACTCCGGCCGCCAGGCCAACGCCAACCGCTTCGTGCAGCGCTGGCAGACCACAAAGCTCACCCAGGCCGGCCACCCCAGCACCGTCTTCCTCAAGGCCACAGTGCCCGACGCGGACAGCCCCGGCGGCGAGCGCATCGCCGGCGTCGCGACCTGGGCGCAGCTCTCGTTCGCCGCGGGGTGGGGGAACCCGCCGTCCACGGAGCTCGGGGCCGCAGACGACACATTCCCAGACGACAGGGCGGCGCGGCTGGCGAGGCAGATCTGGGCGTCGCTCATGAGGCCCCGCGTGGCGGCCGTGCGGGCCAAGGAAGGGGACGAGGTGCCTGCCGTCTTCGTGCTGGACCTGTGCGCCGTCGACCCGGCCTTCCAGCGGCGCGGCATCGCGAGCATGCTTGTGCGGTGGGGGCTGGAGGAGGCGGTGCGGCGCGGCGGGCTCGAGGCCATGACGGAGGCGTCGGTGATGGGGAGGTGGGTGTACAAGCAGCTCGGGTTCGGGCCGGTGGGGAGATCGACTATGAGGTGGACGGGGAGCTGCTGGGGGATACCAAGCTGCCGTCGAACCTCTTTATGAGGACGGGTGCGTGATGAAAGTCTACGAAGGGAGAGGAGACAGTTGTGATGCTGGCCCCATCGGCCACTCTCTGAAGAAGCTGGAAACGTCCTGCAAGATTTCAAATACCCCTGCTGCGACATTGATAAAAAAAAAAAAAAAGACCACGGCTTTTCTCTCTCTCTCTCTTTATTCTCTCATCTACTTGCACGCGCCATAGCCCTGGGCATATGTACAGGATAGACACTACTGCGACCTCAAGCTCCATACTAAACCAACCTGGTCAGGTGAGAAAGAAAAAAAAAGGAAGAAGAAAAGACTTGACTGCTTATCAAAAGAGAACACAGAATTATACAGTCCATGATGCAGCAACACCCTGGGGAGGAGAGAGAAGTTGCAGTTGCTACTTCAAGACGCTCAGCCATAATTATCTCGATTACGGCGAGATCTTCGTCGCTTCACCTACTAGATGCGTCTTTTCTTCTTTCTTTCTTTCTTTAATACACTCCCCAGCATGAGAGGAGCAATGATCAGCCCCGACAATGAACACCCTTCAAAACGCCAGCAGCATTGCTGCCAACCACCGACCTTGTACCATCGTCACCTGCAAGACAACCTGCTCCCGGGGCAGGTGTGCACCGCCGGAACGCTCGTGAGGAGTCCGCCCTGTCCCTGTCGATCCAACTCGGCTCGCACGACGCCATGATGATCCTGCTGCGGAGCGGTGCGGACTGTCGTGTGCGGACGACGACCCCAGGGGTGGTGGTGGGAGGGCGCGGCGTGCTTCACCTGCTGGCGCTCTTTGCGGATGCCGGGAACGATGCAGGCCCTGGCGGAGGAGCCGAGGCTGCTGGCTAGGCTGGACACGGAGAACAAGGGCGACGAGGGTAGATCGCCCATTGACATCTGCCTGGAGAGAGAGAAGCCGCTGGGGCTGGTCTTGTAGTCGACACGGGGCGGAAGGATACTTTGAGCAAGACGTTTGCGGCTCTGCTGCGTGCGCTGGCGGACCTGTGCGAAGCAGGGGATCGTGGTGAGGGGGATAGCGAGGAGGGAATTTTTTAATTCAAGAGAAAGCCTACACAGCGCTGTGGTGAAGGCCTGAGGGAATATCATTGTTGCGGCTACGAAGCACTCACTTGGTTTAGTGAAATTGATGAAAATAATGAATTCCAAATCTACAACCATAAGCAAAAAAACATGAGCCAACCGAAATCAAACATTACAAGAGCAAAACATCATCATCATGCAACCAAATCAACAGGAACAACAAGAAAAGCTGTCTTGTCTCCGCCCAACACCGCTCATCGAGCCGCCGTCGCCTCTGGCACCAGGACAGTCTGGAAACAAGTAGCCTCTTGATTGTCGTTGACGGTGCAGTTGTAGTTGATCCCGAAGAATTCTGACACCGTCCAGTGGCCGCCGCCCGCCGCACCTGGAGCTGCTACTTCCTGCATGTATTCCTCGACGGTGATGTCGGTCAGCGCAACTATGGTGACAATGTTCTCATCAGCATCTGGCGTCGTCGTCTTGGGCCCGGTCTTGGCCCCCAACCCGCCGCCGTCTTCTTCGACGTCGTCTTCTTCTTGCCCTTGTCGGCCGACTTGTCGAGATCGCGGCGATAGTCGCGCCAAAAGTCGAGAAGATGCGCGCTCTGCATCACAGCTGCCTCGGCATCCTCGCGGCTCTTGATGCCCGTTTTCAGCAGGTCGGAGATGAGGGGCAGGGCCTCCTTGACCGCACCCTCACCGTGCTTCTCTTTATACTTGTGGAGGAAACCTTGGAATGCGTCTTGAGCCGAGCCTAGGTGCTCCAGCAGGCCGTGAAGGTCGGCGCTTCCGGTTACTGCCTTGACCTGCTCTTCGACCACAATCTCGTCGCCGTCTTTGTCTACGCCGACGTCGACATGATGTTTGTCAAACACAAAGTCGGCCACCTGAGCCGAGAGCCGACGCATGCCTCCCAGGAGCCCATCTATCATGTTGTGGTTGTCTTCGTCTTTACGACGCGCAGGTTGCTCGTTCGCCGCATCCTCTGCAGCATCCTGAGAATCCTGGGCCGCACCATCCTGCACAGGATCGTGATTGCGGTTGCCTTGCCAGTTGGTCATACGGTCCCATGGCTTCTTGAACCAGGCGTTGAAGCCACTGCCTTTAGTGACCTCCTCCCCAGTTGGCTGCAGGGTTGTTGTTCTTGTCTTTCCCTGGCTCGTGACAGTGTACTCCGAACTTGCATGCCTGTCTGTCACATACCGAGTAATGATATCCTCAGACGTTACTGTCCGAGTTCTCGTGTCTTTGCGAGTGATCGTCTTGGGCTCCCGGGCCGTCGCATCTTCGTCTGATGATCCCTTCTTCATGGTATTCCTCGACGATGTGGTCTTTGTGTTTTTCTCTGTTCCTACGCTTGTGTGGGTGGAAGTGCTTGCCTCTTTGACATTGTTTCCAGAATACATGGCAGGATCTTTCTGTGATGTGACTGTGTGAGTCACCCTTTCTGTCCTCCGGCGAGTGATTGTCTTGGTGGTGCCTTTCGCCTTGACATCCTTTATAGTATCTTTGTCGCTGGAACTGGATTTCTTGGCCGTAGCTTTATCCGTCTTCTCACTCTTGCGAGTGTCCTTCTCGGCCCCTCCCACCTTGGCATCCTTTTTGGTATCCTTGCTGGCGGAACTGGATTTCTGAGAAGTGGCCTTTTCCGTCTTCTCACTCTTGCGAGTGACCTTCTCCTCGGGAGCAGTGGTCCATGTCCCCTCTGTCTGTCTCTCGGAATCTGCCTCGGCCGCAGGAGTTGTCGACACGGGGTCGGGATCGCTGGTCACCTGCACCTCCTCTACGATGACCGTGGAGGCGGGTTCTGTGTTTTCGGGAGGGGCTAATGGCGGTAGCCACGGCGACACAGAAGCATGGATGGATGGCATCCTAAAGTCGGACGAAAGCCCGCTGAAGCTGGAATAGCTTGGCAGGAAGAGGTTCAACACGAACAAGGCGCAGGCGCCAATCCACAGCCACTTCAGGCCCCTGAAGAAGAGGGTCATAAACGGGAGGAAGCTCATGGATGACCCAGACGAGGTCCCCGGCTTGACAATATCCTCCCAGGCTTGGAGGTGTTGCTGCAAGGTGTAGTCTTCCCACTGCTCCATAACTTCCGAGTCACCGCCGGCATAATACACCACTTGTGCCTTCTGGACGATCGTGGTCTGATCGCCGGTGTTTCCTCCACTGCCGTTGGCGACATTTTGTTGCAAGGGAAAGTAGCGCTCGAGGAATGGGAAGAGGCTAATTTGGACCTTGGCAGCACGCCGGACCTTACTGCGTGGTTTGGGATGACGCAGCTCATATTGATTAGCCGGCTGCGAATCGTCGTCCGCCGGCGTTGGGAGTCTGGCCTGCCGGAATGCCTGGTCTCTGTCGGCATGCCACTTCTCCATTACGTCCGATCCTTCCAGGATATGGTTGTCGTAAGCCTGAGCTGCCTGGCTGGACGCCTGCCACGAGATGTCGGTAACGTGTTCCTGGCGGAGATCCCACAGCTGGCCAGGCTGCGGAAAGTCGACCCAGAAGCAAGATCGCGAAAATTTGTCTCCGTTGCCCAGATAGGCCGCCTCGGCGACGATGCTGTGCAGCTTCTGGTGCACCTCTGTGAGTGGTGGCCACGGCGCAGTAGGGCACAAGGGGCCGATCATGTTGATCAGCGGGAGGAGCAGATTGAGGATGCCAGCGGTGACACGGTCGACCTCGGGCCAGAAGTCGGCCGCGTAGAGCTCATCCCTGAGGTACTCGTGGATCGGGTTGTACCGAGTAAACTTCCTCACGTAGCCTGTGGTTGTGACAATGTGTTAGATATCAGGGAATAAGTATAACTTTTAACTTTTGGCAGCGCAGGGGGAAGACACGTCGTACCGTCAGCGGTCTTCTCGGTGGTTCGGTCGAGGTGCTCCAGAGCTGCCTTCTCGTGTGGCCTCGCACCGAACAGCAGAGAGTCAAAGCACTGCTCCTGTAGCAGCTTCGCAATGACAGCAGTACACAGGTACACGCGGTCGTCCTTGGACAGGAAGAGGAACTCGTAGCCGTGATCGTTATAACGTTTGGGTCCGGTCTTGGGCTTTCTGTACGGGTCGCCTCTTGCGACAACAGACGCGCACCGGACGAAGTCGGCTGGGAGATGCCGCAGCATGTCGCGGGTCCAGTCCCTATGCTCCAGCTGCTCGGAGAAGTCGGCATGACCAAAAGTCGCTGCAGTAAAGTCCCAAATCCTGGCGAAGAGACTGGAGGACATCTCCTCGAACCAAAAGGCAGGCAGCTTGTCGTAGTCTCCCTCGCGTATAGGCTTCCTGGGGCGGGTCTCGCGGATGATTGTGCTCACCCTCTGGTGGGTTTCTGCGAGGGGGCGGAACTGTAGCCTCTCGGGCCTGTAATCGGCGAGGTCGTCAAGTGACCGAGGGCTAAACATTTGATCCTTGATCTCCTCTTCTCGCGTATACTTGTCTATTTGTAGCTGAGCGCGGTGGGCGATCTGAGGGGCGATAGGCGGGCACATCGAGGGATACGTCAGCCTGAGCTCCGGCCTCTGCTCCCTCAGGCGCCATTCTCGCCACTTGGGGTCAGGCGAGAGCTCGATGCCCATTGGCCGCACGTTGGGCACGATGATGGCTCCATCGTCTTGTCGTCGTTGGACGTTAGTTTGTAGCTGGGTGATGGTTGCCATGGCCGCTGTAAGTCGCGCTCCGGACCTTGAGAAGCCCAGCAAGTCGAACAAGCCAGTGAGGAGTTGTTGGTCCGCTTGAACTGTCTTCGATCTGCAATCTCAGCTCACTCGTTCGTCGTCTTCCTGGTGTGCACTTGCTCTTGGTCTCCTGAGAATTCCCAAAGTTAACAATGTGTGCCGCACCGGGAGGGTGGCACAAAGTGCCGGTATGGTTTATATGGGCCCTGATGTGCCATGGAAGAATCCATGGGCGCAACCAAGACGCACGAGGCGGCTTTGTTTGTCAACTGAAAGAGCACCTAGATGGGTAATCAGCACGACGTCCGTTTCCGAACAGCACAAAGGGGACCATTAGTGAAGCTTGACGATATCCGGCATCTTGTGAGGGCACAAAAGTGTCAAAGAGGTGGAGCTTGATTGTTCTCTACAAGACAGAAGCACAAGCTGGGCCAGGAGCAATTGCTCAGGACAACAATGCAGTGTACAGTGTGGTGGTCTGGAAGATTGGAAGAAAGCAATTGATTCAAAGAATGAATGGCCTGTCTGCTCTGCAATTTCTTCTTGTTCTCCATGTTTCATATTCAGAATGGAGCTGCAAGCTGAAGATGAAGAAAGATAGCAAGAAAACAAACCCAACACAGGCTGCGCATCAGGGTGCAGGACGAAGCCAAGTCTTTTCAAAAGGAGATATGATTATGGTCTGCTGCCACAGGTGGACAGGTGATATTGGGAGCAAAGAAAAGGGCGAGACTGAAGGAAACCAGACAAAAAAGACAAGTTAGACAAAGCATTGGGGGCAGGGAAAACAACAGGTATGGGCTGAGCTCAACACAAAGAGCGCGCATGGTGGAAGGAAAGATATTCTGAAGAGCAAACACAACAAAGCAACAGCAGCAGAAGCAACAGCAGGTACCTTACATAAGCAGAAGAGAGAGAGAAGAAGCCTGACTGGGTGGTCAGTGCACCACATGACGCCTTACCACTGGTAAGTAGGAAGGCACGCGGGGCAGCAGCCAGTTACAGTAGTGGCAGGCGGCACAACCAACCGCCGTCCCGCATTACAGCATCTGTGAGCCGGGCAGTGCTGCGACGGGGACCCTTCGCCTTGATTTCTTGAAACCGCCAAAAACTCCCATTGCGATCCGAACATCAAATCTTGGCCCACCGACCAACTTGTGAACTAAGTATTGTTCTTTTGCCTGGCGCAAACCCCTTCTGGGCACCTTCAGGCCTTTTCTCTCCATACGATCTCTCGCCAGACGTAACGACGAAGGCACGAAAACAAGTGGCCCCGCCTAGAGCCTGCTTTGCTTGATTAAATAAGTGCCGTTCCTTCTCGACCGAACTTTTTCCCACCGGATCCCACTTGCACGACAAGCCCTCCTCTCTCTGTGTTCCGCAAGCACCATCACCCCGCGCTTTCCCCTCCAGAGCTTGTTCACCACCCCCCAAGCGCTTTCTCGCCATCAGAGAGTAGACAAGAGGTTGTTTACGTATTCTTGTTCTGAGAAAACCTCGTTCCCGACCCTCATCAGTTGCTCCACCCGTCGTGGACCACCCAGCGAACGATACTCCCAAAAAGCCACAACTACACCCAACAAGATCCTCCCCGCCACAGCGTCAAGATGTCTGAGCAGGTCGATCTGTCTACCATCCCCGTCTCGCCCGAGGGCGGCAACAACCCTTCTTCCTCCACCGACGCTGCTCCCTCCACCGACGCCAAGCCAGTCACTGTCTTCGACGACAAGGATAACTTCAACGTTAAGCACCCTCTGGCCAACAACTGGACCCTATGGTTCACCAAGCCATCCTCTGGCAAGGTTCGTCCTCTTGTCTCCTTCCCTCGCAGATTCCTCTCTGTTATGCTGATGCGCGGTGGATGGCTAACTCTGGTTTCGTCTGCGTTTAGGGCGACAACTGGAACGATCTCTTGAAGCAGGTGATCACCTTCAACTCGGTCGAGGAGTTCTGGGGTATCTATGTATGTCCTTCCTGCCATTTGTGCTTTTCGGCCGGGCCAGCGCCCTCTCTGTCTTGTGAACTGGAGCTGACTCTTACTCTTCACTCACTCTCAACAGAACAACATTGCTCCCGTCTCCGAGCTCGCCCTCAAGTCTGATTACCACCTGTTCAAGGTTGGCGTGCGACCCGAGTGGGAGGATCCCCAGAACAAGCACGGCGGCAAGTGGTCCTACCAGTTCAAGGAGAAGCGCAATGTCAACATCGACGAGCTCTGGCTGCACATAATGCTTGCGGCCATCGGCAACACGCTCGAGGATGAGGAGGACGGTGAGATCATGGGCGTTGTCGTCAACGTCCGCAAGGCCTTCTACCGTATCGGCGTCTGGACCCGTACCGTTGGCAAAGCCATCCCCGGCCGCGGCGATGGCGACGTCTCTGGCGGCAAGGGGCGCACCCCTGAGAAGGGCAAAGAGGTCCTGTTCACCATTGGCAGAAGGGTCAAGGACGTCCTGAAGCTGCCTGCCAGCGAGCAGGTCGAGTTCTCGAGCCACACCGAGGCTGCGCATGCCGGCAGTACACGGGCCAGGGCTAAGATGTCGGTCTGATCGCGTTGCTGTCATGCTCTAATTACCATATCGACCTCAACACATCCTTTCAGCATCATCACCTCACCTCTTGATGCTTCCCTTACTATGCCATTCATAATCACGAAGCAGACGGGTCGCCGTCTCTACGCTTTTGTTCGTCCACCGCTCATCACAAAACATAGGACAGCAGATGGTTTTCGGGGACGAGGGGGAGGTGAAATGGTGCTACTAGCCACTGGCAATACCTCTGCACAAAATTTGATTAGGCGGCCAGACGCCTTTAGCGATATCCGGGCCCCATCAGGACTGGCCTGGACAAAAAGCTTTGGAGAAGAAGAAGATGGAGAGACGCGATAAGAGGGACAACACGATTTGTCGCACCGGGGAGGCTTGCTTTTACAACAACTTTTACAACTTCTCTAGAGAGACTTTATCATGATCAAATTCTAGCGACCAGAAAAGAAGAAAAAAATGGGAACCAAAGTCTTTTTGTGATGCAGTTCGAGTGGCATAAAGTGAGGACTAGAATGAAACCCATACCTCTATTGGTTATGACAATATATCTACGTTGGCCCCGTTCGCAAATGCTTTTACCAGGCTGTTACATTTAATGTACAATTGTATCCGTATCATCCAATGATCCTTCTCGACCCAACAAGAAACTACGAGTCCATTCACACTTTTTTGCCCTCTCTTTTTTTTTTTTTTGCTTTTTCTACCATTTAAAAAACTCCACCTCTTTACATCTCATCGCCGCTAAAGTCATCCTGGAAGATGGCCTTGACTAGCTGCTTCTTGTTGATCTTGCCCATGGCGTTCCGCGGTATGTGATCGACGACCCTGAGCACCTGGGGGATCTTGTATGTCACCAGCCGTCCCTTGAGGGCACGCCTCATGTCCATGGCGGACCACCTGGCGCCTTCGCCCTCGGGGAAGTTCTCCTTGTTGAGGATGACAACGGCGCCTACCTTTTGGCCCCATTTGCCGCTGGGGACGGCGACGACGGCGGCCTCGGCGATCTCGGGGAGGGAGAGGAGCTCGCGCTCGACCTCGAGGGCGGAGACCTTTTCGCCGCCGGACTTGATGATGTCGGCGGACTTGCGGCCCAGGATGAAGAACATGTCGCCGCCGGTCCAGGTCTGGGAAGGAGCAGGGGGTAGTGGGGGCGGCGGTGGCGGTGGTTGCTGCCTGGATGGTGGACACGGGACGACGGACTGCCACGTCGCCCGTCTTGAACCAGCTGCTGCCGCCGTCGGTGGCGGGGACGAACTCGGCTGCCGTGGCGGCCGGGTTGCGCCAGTACTCCTTGAAAATGGTCGGGCCGCGCAGCTGGATCTCGCCTGAGCGCTCGCGGCCTTCGCTGTCGTGCTCGCTCTCGCCGGGATGGATGACCTTGCCCGTGTCGACGTCGACCAGGCGGGCCTCGACGGAGGGCAGGGGCCAGCCGACGGAGCCGTCGACGCGGTGGGAAAAGGACAGGCCGCAGGAGAGGGCCATGCCGACCTCGGTCATGCCGAAACGCTCGAGGAGGACGTTGCCGTGGGAGAGATCGGACCAGGCGCGCTTGATTGGGGTGGGGAGGGCGGCAGAGCCGGAGATGCAGAGGCGGAGGTTGGCGGGGGAGATGGCGGTGCGGGTGGCCTCTTGGAGAGCGGGGGACAGGGTCTTGTGGGTGGAGAGGAGGCGGGAGTAGACTGTTGGGACTACGGTGAAGAAGGTGATCTTGTCCTTGGGATGGGGGTTGGGGAGTGGTGGTGGTGGTGGTGATGGTGATGACGGTGGTTGCTGGTGCCGTTGGTTGTTGTCCCGTTGGTAGCATGGCCGTTGACGACTCCTCCGTTGCTTGCTGCGTGCGCGTTGGTGCTGCTGCTGGTGGCCAGGCCCTCCTCGGGAAGGAAGGGAGCGGCAAACCTCCTCCAGACGGCATCCGCGTTGAAGGGATACAGAAACTCGACAGAGCTCCCCGAAAAGAGAGGAGTGAAGATGGCGTTGATGGTGCCGTGGATGTGGTGAAGAGGCAGCACGTGCAGCAGCCTGTCAGAGGGTGTATATTCCCAGGCCTGCAGCAGGCTCCTTGCCTGGGCTGTCATGACGGCCTGGGGGATGAGAACGCCCTTGGGCCGGTTGGTGGTGCCTGAGGTGTAGAGCATCATCCCTGCGGCGCCTGGGTCGGCGCTCTCTGTGAGGGACACTGCTTGCTGCTCCTGCTGCTGGGAGGTCGCCCCCTGCCGAGGTGCTTGGTGAGCTCGACGTGCTTGGGGGGCGTGACCAGCGGGAGGGCCAAGGTCTCCTCTGCCTTTGTGCTGAAGCGTGCAGAGGAGAGGAGGAGGGAGGCCTCGCTGTGGCCCAGGATGTACTGAAGCTCTGGCGCCGGGAAGGACGGCGAGAGGGGCACCGCGATGGCTTTTGCTGCGAGGATGGCAAGCCATGTCACTGAAAAGAAATATAATGTTTTAGCCAAGAGGGATCCCATAATCCAAGAGGTTGAAATGTCGTCTCTGCCGCTCTCTTTCCTTCTCCGATCTCGTCTCTAGACTTCACACACACAAACTCTCAAAACTCACCTACGTAGTCATAGCTGTTCTCTACCAGGAATGCCACCCGCTCGCCTTCAATGTCCTCCCTGCCGGCCTCCTCCAGCAGCCTGTTGCGGGCCAGACACACATCGCCGAGCAGCTCACCGTACCTAAAAGTCCGCTGCGAGGCCGAGTGCACGACTACGGTCGACTCTGGTTCGTGGCTGGCGATGGCCTCGAAGACCGGCAGCCTCGGGAGAGTCGTGGTCGTGGCCGTGGTCGTGGTCGTCGCCATCGTCAAGGCCATTCTCACAACACCCGCGAAGCCTTGATTGCGGCTGTTGCTGGTGGTAGTGGTGGTACACCTTGGGAAAGAACGATGATGGTGTGATGTTGCTGCTGGGGTAGTGGGTCTCGACTTCCTCAGCAGGGGCGCTGTTGATGCTGATCTTATTATGAAGGGGGAGGAGCTCCTCGATGATGATGAGTACTTGGGTGATGACAGGCTTATTCTCAAAACAGATCGCCAAGGCGGAGGACCAATGATCATTATGAGAGAGAAAAGAAAAGAAAAGAAAAGAAAAGAAGAAGGAAAAGAAAAAGATTAAAATAAATGGAGGATGAGGTGAGGATCAGTCGAATATATCAATCAGTCCGATCTCAAAAATGGCATGCATGCAACCCGGCAGGGCAAGGGCAAATGACCGACTGGTGCGTGCTTTTGGCAGTGGACCAGGATCTCGTCGATTCGGCTCATGATTTGAGACGCCGAAACGGTGACCGCAGTAGAGTAGCGCCAGCGGGTTCATTTTCGTAAGTAGTACTACTAAGCTAGTTGAGTAAAGGGCGGGGAGGGACGCAACCCCACTGCTGTTTGTTTGGCTGTCTTCATTTTGTGTTTTATGGGAACACTGAACTAACTGCTTTCCCAAATTCTTTTGACAGTGTGTGATGCCCTTTCAATGAGATGTGAAGGTAGATACGTTGCGCATATGCCGTCTGCTATGACTACTATGTGCATACATCTGCGGCTACGTCCAAAAAGCAATACACCACAGATTCTCCCGAGGTTTTACCCCAGCTCCTCCTAATTTAAGGTATATGCAATATGCAACATGCACACACGGTTAAGTCTAGCAAGGATTGAGAAGGTGTTCGGGCCCGAAAAAAACACACAACCGCATAAGTTTCTCTCTCTTCTAGGTTGTGGGGGATGTCTATGCCGATCAACCTGGTCAACAAGAGAGTCGAGAAACGAGGGGGCAGCAAGGAAAGAGTGAGTGTTCTTCTGCCACCAGGTTTCCGAAATACCGTTAAAAAAAAACAAAAAAAACACTAATTGTTATATTAAAGCACTACGTACATAAAGCTTCACCTTTTTACTTCCGACCTGCCGCTAACGGTGATCAAGAGACTCTTGCCTTGCGAGTCCCCTGCCGGGTGCTAAGGGGAAAAGAAAAGTAAAAGAAAAGAAAAGAAGGAATGTCGAGGCGCAAACGCAGCCGATTGGCTGATACCGGCAAAGTAATTGTGGCACCCACCAACCTCCCCTGTGGCCTGGCACGCTGCTTATTTCTTCCTCGCTTCCCGAGAAGGCAGGCTGGGGGATATATGGGGCCATGGTGTGGCTTTTCGGAACCTAGAACTGGACGGCCGCCCAACAATTTTTCTTTTTTGGCCTTTGGAAGTTTTTGTTGGTGATAAGCAGGCTCCCACCGATGGGCAGGGAAGAAGAAAGACACAGGGGGAAAACCAAGGAAGAAAAAAAGAGACCCAAAGAAAAACCAAAAAAATAAAATAAAAATGGTTCAAACTTTTTCTTGATGTGGAGGAGGGGCATGTGTAACGATCGCCATTTGTTCTCTTGACCCATTTTCATGACATGTGCTTGTCGTTGATGCGGGCCAGCACTGCCGCAGCAGCAACCCATAGCCAACCGTTTTACACAGTCAGGCAGCCGTCCCGGCTCCCTTTCGCCTTGTGAGAAACTTCTTGAAATTTCTGCTTCGGTCCGCTGCAGACTCGCCTGTGCGCTTGGATGATCGCAATATGCTGGTGTTTGACCTGCCTGACGATGCCGGGCTGTGACCCTGACCGGCCCCGAGACCAGATGGATTCGCGGCCGGCGTGACGACCGTGCTGGGTACTGTAAAGCTTGGCCGTGCGCGGCTGGATCTGACGGCTGAGGATGCCGTGGAAGTATATTCTAGCCGTGTTGCTGCTGCTGGTGTTGCTGGTGTTGGTGTTGCTTGTGGTGCTGGTGCTGGTGCTGCTGGTGCTGGTGCTGCTGGTGCTGCTGGTGGTGCTGGTGCTGGTGGTGCTGGTGGTGCTGGTGTTGCTGGTGTTGCTGGTGGTCTCGGGGCGGGCGAGTTTTGTACCACTGCGTTCTTCATTGAAGATGGCGACACCAGCCCTTGGGGTACCGTCTCAAAGGCATCTTCGCTTTCATCTTCTTCTTCATCATAATCATCACCACCGTTATTCGTAGCCCTAGTAGTAGTAGCACGATTAGGTCGCGATCGGGGCGCCGGTGATTCTTGTACCGTCCTCAGCTGGGGGTTGACCATGTCCCCTGGGCAGCTCGCTCAGTTATAGGTTCCTCGGCCCCGCCCTCAACGCCTGCAGAGGAGTGCTGGTGTCTGCTCCATGCTGCTGAAGACCTCGGTTCGCTTTGGGGTTGCAAAATCGCTGGAGTCTCGGGCACTCGCTCGTTGTGAGGCGTAGGAGACTGGGCAGCCGGAAGGTGCATTGGAGGTGTAGATGTGATGATCTTCGAGAGCTCCATCACATCGTACGAGGCGCGGGAACCCGGTCGTGTGCTTTGCGACGAGTGTGGCCTGCGCGGCGACGGTGTCTTTTCCGCCTCGTTCGTAATGCCGCTGTCTTGGGGAGGAGATGGATTCCTCACCGGCCCTGAAAGCCTAGTGGGCGGAGATGATGGCATCTCTCCAGTCTCGTCGTCGGCCGCAACGCGGGGGTAGCCACCACTTGCGGCTTCCTCAATTGGGAAATTGTCCCTCATCTCTTCATCTCTCTGGCCTGTAGCTTGGTCATCTGCCAAAAGAGACCTTCTCTCGGCGAGGTCATCGTCATATTGCAAGGCCATTGTATCACGCATGGGCGAGGGCCATGATCTGAATGGCGGAGGCCCTGGAGATTCAATGTGAAACTCCGGAGAAAACGACTCGGCCGCTGCCGCCACCTCGGAAGTCTCTGGTTCCTGTTCTTGCTCTTTCTCGCCGCCCCCGGGTGCATCTTCCATGTGCTCGTCACTCGCTTCAGGGGCTGATTGTGATGTGGTAGACCGGGAGGCCTCTATACATTGTCTCACGGATTCTGCCTCTTCCGCATGTGCTTCTAGGATGGCAGCTAGGTTATCTCTTCGGACTTGTCTCCTGGTATACTGCATCTCCTCTGTAAATGCATTGTACCATCTGATGGCCGGCCAGACATCCCTGATTTTTTCCTTGTCACATTCTGCCACATAGTGGATGTAGTATACCGAGTGTACCCTGACATAGTCATCGTAGAGGAACTCGGGAAGTTGTCCGTCGCCCTGCAGCTCTTGCAGACTGAGACATGCACTAACAAACTTCCTGCTGTTCTCTGAGTAATCGGGATACGCTGCTCTGAACTCTTCGTATGGAGTCCGGGCAGGGTGCTCCGTTGTGTTTGCTGGCAGCTGGGCTCGCCTCGTGGCGGGCGATGATGATGATGCCCGGTGCTCGGCTGTTCGCTGAGCCAGTGATGGCGCGGTCTTGCGACCAGACATTGGGGCTGGGGTGTTGACTTCTAAATGGGCTGCCGAGGCCCTCTGCCGGCCTTCCCATGTGGGCGTAAAACTGGACCGTTCTTGATGAGTTGGAGCAATAGTAGGTGGGCGGGATCTCATTCCTGGTGATTCTGTGTGGATAGGTCGCTGAGGGGTACGCCGTGGTCCATATGAATTAGTCGAGGTACTCATCGCCATGCTGTTTTGATTGCTCTCGAGCTGTCTGGGCGGTAGCTTCGTGCTGGCGCTGGAGACATTTGACGGTTGCGAAGGCTTTGGAACATCCCCAGAGGATGGGATCTCTTCCAACCCACGCCTTCGCTTGGGAGGCGGAGAGTGCATGGCCCTCTCAACTGTACGTGGCGGCGGCGGCGCCTGGGCAGACGGGGGCGTGGGCTCTGGTCTGCCTGAGCCTGTTGCGACGGCGCGCAGGGCAGTCCTGTTGACCGGCAACTCCATGGACTGACTCAAGAATTCGGGGGCTCCAAGTCGAGGCCGTCGCTGTGTGCTACACTGCTTGCAAGGTCTTCCTCGACGAGATATACATGGCGGTTCCTCTTTAGCCGAGTGCTGCGCACTGGAGACTCGTGACGTTGTTCCGGCGGTGACGATAGCTGCACTTCGGCCTGGCTATTGCTGGGCTCTTGCGTCGCAGCAGCGTCGTCTGCGGACTGCTGAGTTGCGGGCCAAGAACACAAAGGTATGTCATCGCTGTCGGCGTCGTCGTCATCGTTGACCGGGCTGGACACTGCACGCTCCAGCCTGGTTGTCCTGAATGCAGAGCTTGCATCCGTCGCAGCTTCCATCGTAGGTGATGGCGTGCGTTTTTCCTGTGTGGGCTCTGCATGCTTGCTGATGGCAGCGTTCTTGACATCGACCAGAACCTGGCTCGGAAGATTGATCATGCCATGTTGTCCCTTGCTGAGGTTCTCAAACCAGGCGCCGTTGTCATCGAGAAGCTTCTGTTGATCCTTTGGAATCCGCACATATCGGCGTTTGATAAATCGTTCAGACCGGATAATGTCATCGTCGTCGCCAGGATTAGAAGCCATCTAGTTGTTTGGTCGCGCTGGTGAACGAGACCAGCGGCGCTCTTTGGCAGTGCGGGGTTCAAGGAAAAGAGGTTCAGCCCAGTAAACGTCGGCACATTCCGTGTATGATGTTAGCTGGCAGTGACTGAACAAGTCTGCTCACCAGCTGAGTACATTGCTTCCCTGGCTAAGAGATGGACAAATGCAGCCGGCGGTGTGCTTTTGGTAGAGGGGATACTGAGTATGTAGGTAGTCAAAAAGACATAACACAGGAGGATCTCACAGTGGTTGCTGGGGAAAACGCGTGACCAGGTTGCACCTTTAAGGTGAGGCCGCGTCTCACAGGGGTCCTCTCACCCACTCATCCACTCGCCCGCTGTCATCTCCTCCCGCGTCCCGCCTGAGATGACGCCGCACCTGTGGTCCAAGTTTCCAGCGGCAGGCCCTGGTGCCTGAGTGGTCCAAGCGCCCAGTGCCCCCAAACAGACCCCCGCGCTGGTGCTTGCCCTCGCAGGGGTCGTTAGTGGCGGTTGCACGCCCCTCTCGGTGCGATTACATAGTACGGATAGTAGTGCCTTGTAGCGTGGGAACGGTAAGGCTATCACCGCCAATACATTCTTGATCTTGTAGCCACACCCACCCACCCACCCACGTCGACAGCAGAACACCAGGCAGAACCAGGCCAGCCTCCTACTTCGCCCAAAAGCCTAGTGCCAGCCTTATACCCCTCTGCCGGTGACGTCGTGAGGACATGAGGAGCCCTCGTCTGTCCAGAATGCTGCAGCTGTACCTGCCGAAGCAGTAGTTGTGCCGCTTGGGGTTTTTCTTCTTCTTGGAGGATTCTTCTGCCTGTAAGCCTTTTCTTTTCACCTACGTCAGTCAGGCTGCGTTGCCAGGCTCAAGATGACTAACGCAGTCTTTATATATCTCTCCAGCCAGATACTCGTATCGTATCTACAGACCATGCGTACACGCTTATAATCCCCTACAAGTCGACCAGATGCGTACGGCTCCGCGTCCCTCGGAGGCTGTGAACGAGTGAAGACCCGCGATCACTACACAATATCGACCAGCGCGCTCCTCCAGGAAGGGGGCGGCCAGGGCGCAGAGAACAGACAGACATGGAGCCCAGCACGCCGGTCAGGTCAACCATGGCACCCTCGACTGCCTCCATTGATGATCTCCGGTCCCGCCGCGACTCCTTCAACTCCATCTCCACCATCTCTCAGGTCGAAAAGGAACAGCTCGCGCAAGCCCTCGACAAGATTCACACATCAGCCAGCCAGTCGGACGTCCTGACCACTTTCAACGATTTCACGCCTCCTCCGGCCTCTGTTCCGGCGGACAACCGAGGCTCGCCCACCGAACTCGTACATCATGGCATCAGCGGCTTGTATAGCCGTCTCAAAGAGGCTGTCGGCGCAGGCGGCAAGGGAAACATGCCGGACCTGGAATCGCCAGAAAGATTGGATCCTGGGCCCAAGAAGGGCAAGGCACCTGCCGCCCCCTCGGCAGGTAGGGTCGACGGGCTCACGAGCCAGGTCTCAGACCACTCGCAGGCCACAGCCTCGTCGACTGCATCTGTGGTGCTGCCAGACAGCTACCCGTTGGCCCCACAGTCGTCCAAGGCATCATCGGTAGTAACGGTCAGCACAGCCAAGAGCGCGCCGAGCCTGCCCAAGATCGCCAAGGGTGCTGCTCCGGCGGTCGCCGACACAGCTGTTGCGCCCGTCACGGTCAGCGCTTTCAAGGATGACGACGGCCGAGGTGTGACGACGCGCACTATCGAGGAGAACGGCAGGCGTCCTTACAACCAGCTGCCCGAGCTCAGGACCACGAGCGCTTCCAGAAGCTCCAGTGTCTATACGCCCAGCGAGCCCCGGCACATCAGCGACAGGGTCATAGAGCGCTCGAGGCGGCAGGACTCCTTCAGCCACGACGGCAGCTCTGATACGGCGCTGAGCCCCGTCAGGACGTCCAGCACGATGGCAAGTGGCGTTCGCATCCATCAGCCACGCCCTTCGGCAGACAGCCTGAGGAAGCCGGCCGTGATCGACCGCATCAGCCGCTCCAGGACGTCTGTGGAGGTCCACTCCAGGTCCTCTTCGATGGAAGGCAAGGCCGAGCCGAGCCCCATTAACATGTCGGCGCATGGTTCCGTCCACCATGAATCGTTCCATCACAACGAGAGGCCAGAGAAGCTCTCGAGCGGCGGCGGCCTGCGGATCCCTGGCACGAGGGCCGTCGATGGTCCTGGCACAGTGAGCAAGACGCTCGAGGCCATGAGGAAGCAGGTCACGAGCAAGGAGTTCTGGATGGCAGACGAGACAACAAAAGAATGCTTTCTCTGCGGCACGCCCTTCTCTGCGTTTCGGAGGAAACACCACTGCCGGACGTGCGGCTGTATCTTCGACTCGAAGTGTACCTCCAACATCTCTGGCCAGAAGCTGGGCTTTCCCGGCACCCTTAAAGTCTGCAAGACTTGTCTCGATGTCATCAACAGCCGATACGAGGGCGATTCTGACGATTCCGACAACGACACATACCTCCCTGCCATCTTCCGGTCCAACCCACTGAAACAGATTCATGGTCCCAAGTCAAAGGTGGACGACGACACAATCAGCATATCGGAAAGGGCCGAGGACTACGACGGGAACAGGATGGCATCGGCCCCCATGATGGCCATCCCAGCCACAAGGAGGATCACGGATGCGAACAGGCGCTCTGCGATCCTCGAGATAGACGCTGCTCCACAGCTGAGCCGGCCGAGTTCGTCAAGGTCACTGAGGTCGTTGGCATCAGGCCGACCGCAGTCAGCAGGCCACCGGCGTCATCTCTCGAAGCACAACCTGCTGGGACGGCTCAAAGGCTCTCCAGTCCACGACGACTCTGCTCCGTTCCGCAAGTCAGCCAATGAAGAACTGCAGCGCAAGTCTAAGCTTCCTGCTTTTCACGACGACAACATCATCGATCCTGAGCTTGCGCCTTACATGTCTGAAGAATCCAGCGGCGACGAGCAGCAGATGAGCATCTTCGCCACGATGAACAGCAGCGACATTACCCCTTCGAGTCTCGACCCGGACAAGTCAAACTTTGGGCCGTTTTTGAGCGGAAGCCGAAGGCACAGGGTGATACGAGGGGAGAAGAGCATCAGCGGTCTCAGCATCGTGTCTCGTGCGCAGGATGATAATGCGGCCGTCAGCGTTATAAGCCATGGGAGGCCGACACGGCGGAGGAATCTGAGCACTACAAGCCAGACTGGATATCACATGCGGTCGCCTCGGCCACGATCGGGAATATTCAAGCTGCCGGGGCCTGGGATGTCGGTCGAATCACTGGCCGTCTTTGATCCTTCGACCCCCGTCGAGCCGACCAAGCTGGTGAGGAGCAGGTCCCTCCGACAAAAGCCCGCGCAGGACGAAGTGCTCCCAGAGGCCAGCTTGCAGCATGTCAAGAAGCTGTTCGGACAGCTCCTGCAGGACGCCGAGGTCCCGAACCCCTCCGCCTGGGAGAGGGCATTGATCCCTATCCTCGTCCGGTGCTCGAGTGATGTGAACCCCGACACTCGAGTGGGGGACCTGATGGACATACGCCACTATGTGAAGCTGAAGAAGATTCCAGGAGGCAGGCCTGGAGACACTAGCTATGTGTCCGGCGTGATCTTCACCAAGAATCTTGCCCTGAAGAGCATGCCGCGGCGGATTGCCAGCCCGCGCATCGTCATCGTCTCGTTCCCGATCGAGTACCAGCGCCACCAACAGCAGCACTTCATGAGCCTGCAGCCCGTCATCGAGCAGGAGAAGGAGTATCTGCGCATGGTGGTGAACCGTATCATCAACCTTCGTCCTCAGGTCCTGCTCGCGCACAAAGCTGTCTCGGGTGTGGCGCTGCAATACCTCTCCGAGGCAGGCATTGCCGTCGCCTACAACGTGAAGCTGGCCGTCATCGAGGCCGTGTCACGGTGCGCCAAGGCAGACATCATCGAGTCGCTGGACATGTTGGTACTACCAACCCAGGTCGGCCAGGCCGGCGGCTTCGAGGTCAAGACGTATGTGAACAATGACTACCCGGGCCGCAAGAAGACCTACATATTCATATCCGGCTGCACCAAGTCTCTGGGCTGCACCATCGCCCTGCGTGGCGCCAACACCCAGGTTCTTCACAGGATGAAGAAGGTCACAGAGTTCATGATCTACGTCGTCTACAACCTCAAGCTCGAGGCAGCGCTGCTGCGGGACCACCTGGTGTACATGGGAACAGACCCAGAGGGTCCACCTGCGCCCACGCCATCCAGGCCCGACGCTGACCAGAGCCTCGAGTCATCGGCGAATATCAAGAATATCGACGGAGCGGAACCCACCTCAGCACAAGAGGAGCCAGCAGCAGGCGAGAGCCAGCAGAGCAGCCAGCCCAGGTCCGAGGCGGACCCAAAGACGGAAAAGAGCCAATCTCCCGAGGCTTCACAGCCCTCGCTGCCCGAGAAGACGCAAAGCTTGCTGTCTCTCCACTCGATACACTCAGGTCATGACAATCACGTGCCGGAGGATGTGCCTGCGCCACAGTTCTACAGCGACATGGTTGCCAAGTACGAGACGAAACTGTTGTCGGCCTCGCCCTTTGTCAAGTTCACCCAGCCCTACCTGCTCATGAAGGCTCGAGAGCAGGAACGCCGCCTGGTCTACCTCAAACGCCTGCGTGACCAGGATGTCATCGAGGAGCAAGGGAGAAAACGAAAAAGCCAAGCCGCAGAGATTCCAGCTCATCAAGCCAGAGATGGTACACGCGATCGGACAGAAAGCCCCCAGACAAATCATGGAGATCCTCCACGCGGTCCACGATGCAGAATACGACAAGGCTCTTTACAACTATCAGACGCAGACACGGCAGTGGGAGAATTTTATCGCAGGGGCTCTGGATCTCTTTGACCCGTACTCGCACCAGAACATTGTTGTTCTCTACTCTGTCATCTGCACAGAGACCAAGATCCCATGCTCTGAGCCCGGGCTGATCGCCTTTGGCTTCTACCATGACGACCCAGACGACAACATGGATCCCGACTGTACGCTAGGGCAATACATCGAGGACCTCTGTGGGAGCGCTGAGTCCATCTGCCACGCTAATGGCTGTGCCCGGCAGATGGCTGAGCATCACCGCACCTATGTCCACGATGAGGCCCGCATCACCGTCTTCATCGAGAGGAACTCCCCTCTCCCCTTCGATCCCTCCATGCTGAGGAGGGATGAGCTGCCCATGATGGATGACGGCGACGTCGAGGACCCCATCTACCTGTGGAGCTACTGCAAAGTGTGCAAGAAGGACATGGGCTTCGGGCTGCTGTCCGATGTTGCGCGCAAGTACTCCTTTGGCAAATACCTCGAGCTGTCGTTCTGGGGAAGGGGCCTCAAGTGCTGGCCGGACCTCCAGTGTCCTCATGACTACCAGAAGGAGCACATCCGCTATTTCAGCTTCCACGACACGTCGATGCGGGTTCACTGGGATCCGATCGACCTCCTCGAGATCATCGTGCCGCGCGCTCGGCTCACGTGGAAGGTTGACCGCGATCTCCGGCTGAAAAATGACATCTTCACCAAGTCAGAGGAACGCTGGCACCGCTTCATGAACTCGGTCAAGGCGAGACTCAAGTCCATCCGTATCGACAGCGTGCTGCCCGAGAAAGCCGACAACTGCAAGGCCGAGGTCGAGAGGCTGACCAAGAGAGCCCAGGAGGATGAGCCCAGGCTCGTCCGCGAGCTGCAGTCCACATACATCAACTCCAAGTACTACGAGGTCATTCCACTGAATGCTGTCATCCGCACAATGCTTGAGAGAGTCGAAGATTGGAACTCGGCCTTCGCTAAGTTCGAGGCCGACTTCCTGTCTGACAAAGATGTGCGGCAGTTGACTATTATCCAGCTGAAGAAGATGTTCTCGGATAACGAGTCCAAGGAGTCCCTGCCGACCTCTACGGACGGCACTAGCATTGTCTCCGTGGACACGGACGAGAAGGTCTCGCCACCAACGACGCAGTCTAGTCTGATCGAGGGCGATCCTGAGAAGGTCCAGAGCGAACCAAACCTGCCCTCCACAGACCATGTCAAGGAGGAGCAGCCTCCAGGTACAGATTCTTCCAAGGGAGAGACTGGTGTCGGTCCCCAGCAGACTGCTCAGACCGAGCCCGATGCCGAAGACTCTACGACTACAGCAGTTCCAGTGACAAACCTGACAGAAAGTGGAGATCTTTCTCAAGAAGCTCCAGCGAAGCCTGACAATACACATGGCCCCACTAAAGCTCAGCCATCTGGCGAGCCTCCCCCAGAGGTGAAGCCGGCAGCTGGCCCAGGAGAGCCAGAGCAGACGCCAGAGCAGTCCCAGCCGACGGAAAGCTCCGGTTCTCCGCCGCCCACAGAGCCCACCATCAAGGTCTCGACTCCAGCGCACTCGCCGACCCCGTCGCGCAGTCATTCGAGGCTCGCACCCGTACAGACAGACTCGTCCCTGTCGCTCACTGAGAAGGTGGAGCAGCTGCGGCGTCAGCAACAAGCAGCAGCCATGTCTTCGGAGACCTCGAATGCGGCCGGCAAAGCTGAGGCGAACGGTGATGCGTCGGCGAGATTGTCGGAACGCGGGTCATCTCGCAGGCCAGGGCTGTCTGGTCCACCGCCTATGACGCGTGCTATCACACAGCCGGTCGGCACCATTCCCCGTGCGACTTCAGGAATCGGCAAACCGCTCCCAGCACTTCCACCCAAGAGCACCGGGCTGCCTGCTGAGCCAGAGCACCGGCGCATGGCCAAAGTCGAGTCCAGCGCCTCCCTCAAGAGCGACAAGAGCAAGCTCTCGGACCGCTTTAGCATCTCGAGCCTCAAAAACAAGAAGGCAGGCCAGTCATCGATCCCGCGGTACGTTCACACTCACACGACCAAGAAAAGAGATACCAAGGTGTCGAACCTGGCCAAGCATTTCGAGCAGCTGAGCCGGGAGTTTGAGAAGGAGCGCATTCGGGACCGCAACAAGAGGGCCGCGAAACTGCAGCCCTCTCGATCATTCATGCCGCGAACTTCGGCCAAGGCCATAGTGGAAGTCTACGAAGATGTGGACCAGGCCGTACAAGAGCCAGGACCGTCGGACGATGATCACCTGCTTGATAGCCAGCAGAGCGGCGGCGCAAAGTCCTCGGAGAACGCACAGCATACAGAAGCCGCCACGCCTGATCATGCAGGGCCGGCGGCTGGTTCCCTTCTCGAAAAGGGCATGGATGAAAAGGCAGAGCCTGCCGCCTCCCAGCCAGGTGCAGAAAAGGAGGCTGGGGGACAGAAATCGACCAGTCAAGCTGGCACGGATGATGAGGGCGACGGAGCTGCGAGTGATGCCGAGGGATCGCTTCCAGAAGAGATTATGCCGGGCGTCGAAGAGATCGCCGAGACACTAGAGTCGAGCGAGGACATGTCGCTTGAGCTGCCCAAGCACCAGAGATCCAGCCTGATGAAGATGCTCACCACCTTCTGGGCTGAACGGTCTGCCAGCGGTTGGCCCCAGCTGGACTACCCCTTCAACGTCACGGACCATATCTTCATCGATTCCAACGTCATCGTCAGAGAGGACGAGCCGAGCTCCCTGATCGCCTTTGCTCTCGGCTCGGAGGACTACAAGATCAAGCTGCACGACATCCAGAAGCAGTGGAAGATGACGCAGCACGCCGATGTTGGGCACGACACGGCCGACGACGGCAAGTTCGGTGCCCCGTCTGACTCGGAAGCGTTCATCAGCGAGGAGGAGCTCGAGAAGAGCCTCTTGCGTGCCACCGGGACACACCTGAAGTACCAATTCACCGAGGGTTCCTGCAAGATGCTCTGCAAGATCTTCTATGCGGAGCAATTCGACGCGCTCCGCCAGAGGTGCGGCGCCGCAGACCGCATCATCGAGTCCCTGTCGCGCTGCCTTAAGTGGGACTCCAAAGGCGGCAAGACAAAGTCTGTGTTCCTCAAGACCCTCGACGACCGCCTCGTCATGAAGTCCCTCTCGCCGATCGAGACGTCGGCATTCCTGAGCTTTGCCCCGGCCTACTTCAACATCATGGCCGAGGCCCTGTTCCACGACCTGCCCTCGGTCATTGCCAAGATGCTCGGGTTCTACCAGGTCATCATCAAGAACCCGGCCACGGGCACCGAGATCAAGCTGGACCTGCTGGTGATGGAGAACCTGTTCTATGACCGCTCGCCGACGCGCATCTTTGATCTGAAGGGGTCTATGAGGAACCGTAAGATCCAGTCGACCGGCGAGCAGAACGAGGTGTTGCTGGACGAGAACATGGTCGAGTACATTTATGAGTCGCCGCTGTTTGCGAGGGAGCACAGCAAGAAGCTGCTCAGAGCTTCTGTAAGTTTATATATATATATATATATATATATATATATGCCTCTCACCCCCCTCCCCCACCCTCCCCCATTGTTCCATGCCATGGTATATTAATCAGCTTCTTTCCCCCAATAATTTTAGGTCTGGAACGACACTCTCTTCCTCGCACGGCAGAACGTCATGGACTACTCGCTCATGATCGCCGTCGACGAGAACCGCAAGGAGCTTGTCGTGGGCATCATCGACTGCATCCGCACGTACACGTGGGACAAGCGCCTCGAGTCTTATATCAAGGACCGCGGGTTCGCAGGCGGCGGCCGCAACAGGCCCACCGTCACATCTCCCAAGGAGTACAAGTCACGGTTCAGGGAGGCCATGGCGAGGTATATCCTCCAGGCGCCAAACTGCTGGCACCACTTTGGCGTACCGCATGCCGGTGCCATCGGAGGCAGCGCGGGTCCCACCCCCGGTCTGGCACAGATGGCGCGTTTCGAGTCGGATTTGTGATGATGGAGCGATGAGAGAGCGTGGTGTTGGCAACTGCCAGGGGGGGAAGGAAAAAGAGTGTCTTGGGATGATGACTATGATTTATGGACAGCTTCCTTTTGTCTTTTCTCCCTCTCTCAAATGAGCGTTTGCTTTTTTCTTGTCTTCTTCTTTCTTTTCCCTTTGTTTGATGCATTGCGTGTGGGGAGGGTGACGAATAGAGAGTTGCATGGAAATTGAACCTGGTTGTTGGTGAATTTGGTCCGCATGGGAAGGAAGGGTGAGCGAGAGAGTAAATAATGACTGCTGCTGGTTTGTTGGATAAGGGTAATCTTGCGATGAGCGGGAACATCCAACAACTAACAGCCCTGTGAGGGAGGAGGTCTTTGACACATACCACAGTCGAAAATGAGATACCCAATACAAGTAGTGCTGGACCTTCTTTTCTTCTTTTCTTTTATAACTGGTCCTTATGTATGCGTGACTCATCGAGCCGCTGTGCTGAGCCGATTTTTTGATTTTTTTGACTGAAACGGATTTCGTCGCTCAATTATCTCGACACTAGGAATCACTCGCATACAGTTGTCGACGTACATTGAAGCGAAGGGTATGAGTTGCTCTCAGGGGCTTTGTTGCTTTTTTTTCTGGCGAGAAACCACATAGATCAACTTGGCTATTATGTTAACAAATTGTCTCGTCACAGTAAATCACTCTTCGTCCTCGTCCTCGTCCTCGTCCTCGTCCTCATCTTCGAGCTCTTCCTCCTCCTCGGAGTTCTCACTCGCGTCGTCGTCCTCCTCCTCGCTCTCATCATCGTCATCATCACCGCTGCCCTCTATCCTCCTCTGCTCGTCCTCCTTCCGCTTCTTATCATCCTCCCTCCGAGCCTCCTCCATCATCTTGGCCTTCTCGGCCCTCAGCTTCCTCTGCGACACCACAAACGCGCCGACGGGTGTCTTCTCCCAGTCGAACCCGCTGAGGAACTTGTCGACCTGGTCCCTGTTCTTGGGCGCAAAGTCGACCTTGGCGCGCCTCTCCTCGATGAACTTGGCGTTGGCCTCGGCCTTTTGCACGAGCAGGGCGACCTGCGACACGACCTTGGTGTTCTTGTTCCCGGAGGGCCCTTGCCCTTCTTCTTGTTGCCCCTGGCCTCCTTGGACCAGCGCTTGAGCATGATCACCACGGGGAGGGCGAACTCGGGGAAGGCGATACTGGTGGACCAGGTCGCGAGGTACTCGCTGAAGAGCTCGACGACCTGCTCGCCGACGCCGTCCTGGTAGACGCGGGTGCGGAGGTACGACTTGGGGGCCTTGTACTGGACGGCAAAGTCGAGCGCCTTGAGGGTGGTGGCCTTGGGGGGCTTCTTCATCTCGGCCGAGTTCAGAACCTCGAGGAGGGCGGAGGCTAGGGGGATATAGGTGCCCGTGGCGCGGGACAGCCGTAGGAGGGAGCGGGTGAGCTGGAACCGCAGGGGGAAGTAGAGGGCCGTGGGGATGAGGCGCATGGCGCCCAGGGTCACCTGGACGAGCGGGTAGATGAGGAGCTTCAGCTGGCTCTCTTTGTTGGCCTCTGCCTCCCGGAGGAGGCTGCAGTGCTCGGCGAGCACGCAGGGACCAAAAGTCCAGCGAGTGCACGTACTGCCAGTTGTAGACGGCCTTGTACGACTCGTTCTGGTTGTGGGTGATGCTGTTGCGGAGGTGGATGGCGAGCTGCCGGATGAAGGTGAAGGCGGTCGTGTAGCCGATGCCCTGGTCGATGCCCCAGAGCTCGGCTGCCGAGTTCTTCATCAGGTTGATGCCCTGGATCGTGTTGGGGTTCGTCGAGCGGCTGCCCTGGATTAGGCCCTGGTACGTGACCTTGAGCACAGCCTCGCGGATGCCCTTGTCCCCGATGACGACGAGCCTCCGCAGGACGAGGAACGCTGTTATCCTTGTGGCCTCGCTGCTGGACGACTGGGACCAGAAGTGGACCACGGTCTTGATCAGGTTCTTGAGCACCTTGCGGAACGAGAGCAGGTACGGCAGGAGGGGCGTCAGGGCGGAGATGGTGAGCTTCAGCGTGGCGTCGTCCGAGAGGGTACCCAGGAGGTGCAGCACAGAGGCCGTGTAGCTCTTGATGAGGATGGACAGCGTCCTGAACTTCTTGGAGTCGGTGGGGATCGAGACCTTGCCAGATGCAGACTCCTTGACGGGGCAGTGGTGCTGCAGCACTTCGGGGATCTGCTTGAGGGCCACCACCAGGATGTCGTGGAACACCTCGGGGCTCGAGATGCTATACCTCTGCCTGTTCTCCTCGTCGTCCTCGTTGAGATGCGCCGCGCTCCGGAAGGCCAGCACGACCTGGCGGGCTGCCCGCAGGGATTTCTTGTCGGACATAGACACCTTCCACCTGGCCACCATCGCCTTGGTGAGCTCGCTGCGCTGGGAGAACTCATCATCGTCGTCTTCCGAGTCCGCCTCCGCCGCAGCCTTCTTGCTCTTCTTCCGCTTCTTCTTTGGCTGCTGTTCCTCGTCCTCGCCAGAGCTCAGGTCGTCGACCTCGGCCAGGTCCACGTTCTCGTCAAAGTCCAAGGCCTCGGGGTCGTTCTCCTGCAGATACTTGTAGAACTCGGGGTCGTCCTTGGCCAGCGCGTCCATGGCACCTTTGCTCATGCCGACATCACCGTCCTCCTCGGACTCGGCATCGCTGTCGCCGGCAGAAGCAGGGGCGCCGTCCTCCTCTGCTGCATCGTCCGAGTCCCCCTCAGGCTCGTCGCGCTTCCTCTTGCCCAGCTTGCCAGCCTTCTGCTTCTTGCCGTTGGTGGTGGTGGGCTTCTTGTTGTCGATAATCTCGAAGCCGCCGCTGAAGAAGTCGTCCACGCTCATGGAGCTGACGGTCGCATCCGGTGCGTTCCTGGTGGACTTCTTCTTCTTGTCGTCGTCCGCGGCACCGTCGGCCTTGGGGCCCTTGAAAAAGTCGTCATCGGTGGCGCGCTTGGCCTGCTTCTTGGCCTTAACCTGTGCGCGCTGCTTGATCTTTGCGTCGGCCTTGCGCTTGTCGAGAACGCCTTTGAGGTGGTTCTTTTCGAACTTTTTGGTCGCCTTGAGGTTTTTCTTCCCGGGACCCATCTTGACGGCGGGTGTTTGGAGGGTATAATTAAGAAAGAAAACCAAAGGAAGAGTTGAAATTTAGTGTGTAAAAAGAGAGAGAGACACAAACACAAGACGGGATCCAAAGTTTGGCTGCGCATTCTCGAAAAATTTCCAGGTCCTCGAGCGATAAGCGGTTATCTAACCCGGACCCTGACCCACCACCAAGACTAACCCTGTCACCTGCTGTAACAACGTCCAACACGGAGACGCTGTCACTGCTCTCAACGACGAGGTCCATCGTCCATCCACCAAGCTTCTCCTTCATTCATCCACATTGAAGAAGAAGAAAATGACGATTAAACATAGCAGACTTTTGGCGACAAGATGATGCCAAGACAAGCATATGCGCCTACGCCACACAGCTACGTCCCAAACACGGCACTCTCTGCCACAATCAATCTCGATGAGGTAACTCACTTCTTATCCCCGTCTCTCATCTCAAAAGTGTATGTGAAGAGGATCGAGAGGCGCCACTTGGGGCTGACATACAAACACACACACACCAATCGCAAAGGAGGTGAAACTCGCAGACACCCGCGCAGAGCGAGACCTGCAGGACTCCCTCGCAGAGATCTTCAGCATCCTCGTGACCCTCGACGAGCTGGAGAAGGCCTTCCTCAAGGACGCCATTCCGGAGGCAGACTACACCGAGATCTGCGAGAGGTCCCTCAAGCAGTACAATGCCATCCTGGCGGATGAGGGCGTGGCGAGGGCGTTTGTCGGCATCGAGGAGTTCAAGGCGGAATGGGATGTATGTGGTGGTTTGCTTCCTATTTCCCCCTTCTTCTTTGTCCTGTCGCTGCTACTAACTTGGATCTTTTTGTTTAGCTCGAGGTTCCCCGTGCCACAGAGCGCATCCGCGTCGGCATGCCCAGCACGGCTCTGACAGCCTCCTCCGGGACGGCGGCCCCATCCCAGGCGGCAGTCGGGACCAACACCAGCGGCGCGCTCATCCTCGAGGCCACGCAGGACTTCATCACGTTCCTAGACGCCCTGCGGCTCGGGCTCCTCGCCAAGGACCAGCTGCACCCCCTGCTGACGGACGTGATCCAGTCCGTGAACAAGGTGACGGACAGGGACTTTGAGAATAGGGGCAAGATTGTGCAGTGGCTGATCGCGCTGAACCAGATGAAGGCGGCGGAGGAGCTCAGTGAGGCGCAGGCGAGGGAGCTGGAGCTGGACATCAACTCGGCCTATCAGGGCTTCAAGAGCACATTGACCTGAAGATATGCACCTTTCTCTGCGGCTCTTGCAGGGTCAATATATACATTTACATACACGACTAGACGAGGAATGTCCAGAAGCTCGGATAGACAAATTCCTCCTCGAATATCCTCCTCACCTGCTCCAGGACAAACCTCTCCACCTTGCCCACATTCTTCAGGCTCTGCTTGCCCCCTTCCCTCTGCCCGATCTCGCTCTCCACCCGTATCTCCTGCAAGAGCCCGCCCATCTTGCCGTGCCCGTTCCGCCCGCCAGACGACGCACCAGGCGGCCCGCTAGTAGTAGTAGTAGTAGTAGTAGTAGTTGTTGTAGTAGTAGTAGTAGCAGCAGTAGTAGCATCGCCGTCGCCGCCACCAGCCTGCCCCTCCCCATTCTCGTCCGCGCCCACGGCAGCCAGGGCATCCTCCGGGCTGAGGAAGCAAAAGTGCACCCTCTTGCGTATGTGGGCCACCACGCCGACCCCGTCAAACGACAGGCCCGTGATGCTCAGCCGCAGCGGGATGCCCACGAAGCTCGGCATAGGGTAGTCGAGCAGGATGTCCGCCGTCAGCAGGAGCCGCACGTCGCCTGAGTATTTAATCCGGAACACGGCCTGGATGTCCTCGGGCCTGGCCTCGCGGAACCTCGGTTTCTCGCGGCTGTCGTCGGCGTCGTCTTCTCCACGGTGGTGCTCATTGTCATTGCTGTCATCGTCTTCGGCGATTGCGCTGCCGCCAGAGAGTGCCGCCGCCGCCGCCGCTGCCGAGGATGGGTTCCCGTTGATGTTATTGTTGTTCGCGTTGTCTCTCGTCGGGGGCCGTGACGTACCCGTCGAGGACGTCGGCGCAAAAGTAGAGACGCTGGACTTCTCGCGCAGCGCCGGGTTGGAGAGAGGGTGGAGGGGTGTGAGTCCAGCAACCGCGCCGCCGCCGCCGTGGTTGGGGAAGTCGGCCACCGATATGGAGCTCTGGCTCGGGTTGCGGCTGTGGCTGGGCACGCGGCCGTCGACCGAGGCGTTCCTGGCTGCCTGGTCTAGGAAGGCAGCCGTGGACACCGAGAGGGGGCTGTAGCTCCCGCCTGCCGCGTCTGCTGCTGCTGCTGCTGCTGCTGGTGACGGCTGCTGTTGAAAATAGTGGTGGTGATGATTGTTCCCGTTGTTCCCGAGCTGTGCACCAGCTACCGCAGCAAGGGGCGTCTGCGTCCCCGACAGGCCGCCTGCGAGGTGCGAGTGGAAGTAGCTGAGGTTCGACGCCCCGCCCAGGATCCCAGGCGTGGACGTGCCGAGAAACGGGCTGCCTAGGTCCTGTTGCACAGAGGATATGCCCCTCATATGTGCGCCCGGGAAACTCGTCGTGATGTGTGGTGGTATAGCAGAGAGCCTCGCGCCTGAAGCCATCATCGTCGTCTGCGGTCGTCCTCCGCTGTTGTTGTTGTAGTAGTAGTAGTCCCTCCTCCGATCCGCTGCTGCTGCTGTTGCTGCAGTCCTCAGCTCGTGCATCGCGACGCCACCGTCCTCGTCCAAGCGGCTCTCGTGCGCCACCCCCGCCCCCTCGCCCTCACCACCACCATCATCGTCCTCTTCCTCCTCTTCCGAGTCCGCGTCGTCCGCGGCGGGGTTCTCCTCGTAGAAGTCCGGCAGCGGGTCTGTGATGTCCTTGAGCTCCAGCTCGGGCGGCGTGGTGCCAAACTCAAAGTCGTGCACCGTCACGGACTTGATGAAGCGTGGTAAGGGCACGGACTGGAACTTGGTGTGGATGAAGTCTCGGATGCTGTGGGCGAGGGCCTCGCCGTCTGGTCCGGCCGTGAGGGTTTCCCAGTTCAGGTCGATGGACATTGTTGGCGAGAAATGGTTTCAAAATCAGAGAGTGATTGGTGATCCTTTGCTGGTCGAAGAAGAAGAGGAGGGGAAACGGTGCTTTGTGAGGATATAAAAAGAGATAGTTGTTGATGTCTGAGGCTCAGTGCATTACATCATTATTCGTGCACCACGGACCGAATGAGTTGAGTCGATGAACGATGCTGTTTTCTTTCCTGTCTCTTCGATGTATTTCTAGTATAGTGTCTTTTGCCATCGAGAATTGGCTGATCTGCTTTTTCATGTGAGGCATCAAAATTATTACAAGTGAAGGTTGAGTTGGCAGTGACGCTCAACTCTGACAGGGTCACAATATGAACAGTCCAGGGTTAGGGTCTTGTTACAATATCTATTCCTCGCTCAGCCTTCTCCTCGACGCTTTCCCACTTCCCTTCCTTCTTCTATGATCACGAAAAACTTTTTCTCTCAATGAAGGCAAGATAGATTGTAACCATCACAAGCGATGGGTATCTACTGTTGTACACAAAAAACAGGCCAAAAAATCTCGCTCGTGTCATAATCATTCAAGCATCTATACTCCAATGCTATGCAAAACTTCTTTCTCCCTTCATGATCCTCATCCTCTCTTCTTCTTTTAGACCCTATCGTCCCCATCCAGGTTTGCCAGCGGCACATATCCAGCCTCCTCCTTCTTGTTCCTGCCTATCGCGCCCCGGACCCGGTCGGCCACCTCAAACACACCACCCTTCACCGTGTCCACCAGGCCTGGCCTACGCAGCCTCCTCTCCATGGCCTCCTTGCCGGCCGCCTCGTCCATCCACCTAGGCCGCCTCCAGAACTTGAGCAGCAGGGAGCTCACGACCACCGACACCGAGCTGACAGCCATGGCCGCGCCGGCCGCCATCGGGTGCAGGTGCAGCCCGAACGGCAGGAAGATGCCCATCGCGAAGGGCAGGCCGACGATGTTGTACAGGCACGCCCACGCCAGGTTCGCCTTGATGCGGTTGAAGATGCTCTTGGAGAGGTGCAGCGCCGCGGGGATGTCCATCAGCTCGTTGGGCCGCATGAGCACGACGTCTGCCGCCTCCATGGCCACATCCGTCCCCGAGGACATGGCGATGCCCACATCGGCGGTTGCCAGCGCCGGCGAGTCGTTGATGCCGTCGCCCACCATGGCAACCACCTCGCCCTGCTCGCGCAGCTGACGGACGATGACCTGCTTCTGGTCAGGTGAGACGCCGGCGTGCACACAGTCCTCGGGGATGCCAACCGCGGCAGCCACGGCGTGCGCAGTAGAGGGCTGGTCTCCGGTGACCATGGCGACCTTGACCCCCATGCGGTGCTGGAGGATCGAGATCGCTGCTGCTGCGCCCTCCTTGATCACGTCCGACAGGCACAGGTGACCTGCATATTTGCCGTCGATGGCGATGAAGATGTTGGTGGTCCCGGCCGAGGAACGGCCCTTGCCGGACGAGGCGTTTTTATTGATGGCCTCGGACGAGTCGATGGCCTCCTGGGGGACTTCCACGTTGTTCTCGCGGAGGTACCTGACGTTGCCGACGAGGATGGTGTAGCGGGTGCGCTCGGCGCTGGTGGCTGGCTCGACGGCTGCCGAGATACCACGCCCCACAGCGGCGGTGAAGTCGCCCACACTGCCCTCGATAGTGCCCTCGGAGTCAAGTCCGAGCTCGTTCTTGGCAGCGTTGAGCACGGCCTTGCCCACCGGATGCTCGCTGCCCATCTCGGCGAGACCGACAACGGTCCACCACAGCCGGCGGCGCCACTCGTTGTCCTGCCAGATCGAGACGATGTTCATGCTTGCCACGGTCATCCTGCCGTAGGTGATAGTGCCAGTCTTGTCGAGAACAACCTGGGTGACCTTGGTAGTAGTCTCGAGCGCGGCGCCACCCTTGACCAGGATGCCGTTCTCAGCGCCCACTCCAGTGCCGACCATAACGGCAGTTGGAGTGGCGAGGCCAAGAGCACAGGGGCAGGCGAAGACGATGACCGAGATGCACAGCTTGACGCACACGAAGATCTTGCCGCCGCTGGAGTCCTCCTGGAAGATCTTGGGCGGGTTCTTGAGCGCATGACTGAGCACCATCCAGACCACAAAGGTGAGGAAGCCAAGGATAAGGATCGTGGGCACAAAGTAGCCGGCAAGAGTGTCGGCAAGTCTCTGGATAGGAGCCCGCGTGGTCTGGGCATCCTGGACGAGCTTGACAATCTGGCTGAGCTGTGTGTCTCGGCCAGCCCGCGTAACCCTCAAGTCGACACGGCCGTGGCCGTTGACAGTACCACCGATCAGGTTTGAGCCCTTGCGCTTCTGCACGGGCATGGCCTCACCAGTCACCATGCTCTCGTCGACATAGGTCTCGCCCCGGACCAGGACGCCGTCGGCAGGAATCTTGTCACCGGGGCGGAGGATGACGATATCTCCGACCTGGATCAGTTCTGTGGGGATGTTCTTCTCCTCGGCAGCGTTCCCGTCTGCCGTGGGCGTCTTGGGCTCACCGCTGCCGGCAAAGCTGTCCCACTTCTCTGCCGCCTTCTCGGCAGCGATCGGGTCCGCGTAGATGGTGGCCATGGATGGGGCTAGTGACATGAGACGGGACAGGGCCTTGGAAGTCTGGCCCTTGGCGCGGTTCTCCAGGAAGCGACCGAAGGTGATGAAGGTGATCAGCATAGTGCTGGTGTCGAAGATGGTGCTCGGCCGGGTGTGCGGGGGAATCAAGAACGAGACCAACATGGCGACACAGCTGAAGAAGAAGGCGCACGAGGTGCCCAGCACCACAAGGACGTCCATGGTTGGCGACCCGTGCTTGACGGACTTGTAGGCCGAGATGTAGAAGCGCTTTCCGATACCGAACTGAACAGGCATCGTCAAGACCAGACAGAGGATGTCGCCCAGGAAAAGACCAGGCAGGATCTGCCATGATCCAAAGTCCAGCGGTGGGAGGCACATCGGTATGACCATACCGATGAGGAAGACAGGGATGGCAAAGCCCACAGATGTTTTGAAGGCCCTCCGCCACTCGTTGATTTCTCGTGTCTTGGCGAGAGACTCGAGCTGTGCGTTGTTGTCGTCATTGTCCGCGACAAGCGCGTTGTAGCCGGCGGCCTCCACCTTCTCGACAATAGCCCGGAGACCCGTCACGCCCGGCTGATGCGTGATGGTCAGCCTGGACGTTGCAAGGCTCAGCTTCACAGAGGTCACGCCAGGGAGGGCCTGTATGTCCTCTTCCAGAGCCGTGGCCGCGCCAGCGTTCGGTACACCGTAGACCTTGAACTGTGCCGTTGCCGAGGCCTGTGACGTATCGGCCGTCTCCGACTGTGTTGAAACAATCGTGGCGCCGAAGCCGCGGTCCTCGATGATCTCGGCGATCTGCTCGGCAGACAGCCTGGCCGGGTCGTGTGTGATGACTGCCCTCTCAGCCAGCAGGCTGATGTTGAACTTGAGCATGCCGTCGACGTCGCTGAAGCCAGACTCCACAGCTGACGTGCATGCGCCGCACGTCATGCCCTCGATGGCCACCGTGGTGATCATCTGGAGAGCCTTGCCTGCTGGTGCTCCCGAGGCGCCCTTCTTCTCGTCCTGTGCCTCTGAGCTCTCGACGATGGTTGCGCCGAATCCCCGGTCCTCGATCATCTCGGCGATCTGCTCGGCGGATAGGACGGATGGGTCGTGGTCGATGACGGCCCTCTCGGATAATAGTGATATGCTGAAGTTCTTGAGGCCCGCCACGTCCTTGAAGGCACCCTCGACGGCTGATGTACATGCGCCGCATGTCATACCCTCGATCGCGACGGTTGTGCTGAGGATCCTGGGCCCGGCCTGTGCTGCTTCTGCGAATGCGCCGTCCATCCTGTCGACCCTCGGTGATATTATGTCTGTAGAAAGGACGTCTGCGTCGAAGCCTCGGTCCTCGATGATCTCTTGTATTTGTTCGGCGGATATCCGGTCTGCGTCGTGCATGACTACTGCCCTTTCCATAATCAGACTGACAGAGACGTTACCGACGCCGTCCACGCCTTTGAGTCCGCTCTCGACGGCCGATGTACAAGCGCCACACCTGTTTGCGCCTGCAGGTTAGAACAAGCAAGAATAGCAGAAAGAGAGCGCTGCGCTGCACTGCCCTGGGTGCCTAAGCCTCGCAGGGCGCGGAGTAAGCCCGAAGGGGGAGAAAGGGGGGGAGGAGGCGACTCACGTCATACCGCCGACCTTCAGAGTCGTCGTGGCCATGTGCGCAGTACTCGCACTCAGCGAGTCCGCCGGCTGGACCTTGATCTTGGATGGGGCCATGTTGGCGTGTTTGTGAGGAGTATTTTTGAAAAGGTCGATGCGCACACAAGTAGTGGTTGTCGCCGGTGGTCCTCTAAGTCGAGGCCGAACGCATCTGAAAGAGGTGAAGAGATGTGTAGGAGGGTGTCTTGGGACTGGCGTAGGGGTATATAGTATAGATAGATGCAAGAAGTAAAACCAGAAGACCAGCTTCTAGGCGGTGTGAGTTCTCTTTATACTCGTCTTGCGTATATGTACAAGTCGATGCTCGAGTAGGAAGTAGGTGTAGATTAGGAATCGAAGGATTCGACCAGCTAGTGGGGAGAGGGGTAGAGGATGCGGCGGCCCAGTCGGGTATGTTGGAGGTGAGGTGATTATGCAGAATTGCAGTAGTCGCCCGTATGATTACTGCTTCATAAGCGCTGGGGTGGCACTGGACGGTGAAGACAGGACGAAAAGAGGCAGAGAGAGAGAGAGAGAGAGAGAGAGGAGAGAGCAGAGGCGAGGATGAGAGTGGAGGGTAGCGAGATGCAGGATACAAATGGTCTTAGACGAGGGAGTCCTGCATCGTCATTTTGAGCTTGGTGCCGACAGATACGGGGGAAAGTTTCGTCGTCGTGTCTCGTCGTCGCGGCTGCTGGAACCAGAACCCACAAGAATTCCAAGGCTCCCCTGTGGCGTAGACGTTGACATGTGGTCCAGCAGACAGGGTGTGTGTGGGTGTGGGTTTGGGTGTGGGCGTGGGTGGGGGTGGAGGATGTCCGAAGTTCTTGCAGATGCGATTGCAAATCATCCCAGGCGGCGATGGGCGCGGCGATGAGGGCCGCTGGGGGAACGCTCAAAAGCCTATGGTTTAAACCATACTTAGCATAGCTGGGACAATGGCGCAGGGGTCCGATCCGGCGTGCCGGGGTCAATTAGGCACTACATAGTAGCTTGTCTCTAGATCAGTGGCACTGTAGTATTTGTCCCCCTTCTGCCGTTTCAATGCGCCCAAGTGCCCCCTACGGTGGTACACAAGTGCCTGAGCGTGGGCGCCGTTCCTGTGTGCTCTGTGTGTCATAGCACCCATGTGCTATGGCACCAAGGGGGCGCTGGGGGGACCTCCCTGTGGTACTACCTCAATCTACAGAACACACACTGCTGGTAAAACAAAGAAGAGACGAATGATACAGTCCCAAGGGGCTCAGTTTCACTTTCTTTCGTGGCGTTCTTTCAAGTTTGAAAACAGAGACGAGCCCTGTCAGTTCTCTTCGCTTGGATCGATGGTGGGGTTCTACGGCATCGGTGCATTGCTCTGTCTCCACTGGAAAGGTGGCTCGGTAGTGTACTATTAGTAGTACGTAGTATGAAGGACAGTGGATAAAGAGCATGGGCCACTATAGAATCCGCACCGCCTGCTAAAGAAAATGAGTCCGCCCTGTTGAGTACAGGAACTCTATACAGAGTCTCATCTCCGACAATATAGACAGAACCACCGAGCCGAGCGGCGCATAGTGCAGTAATACATTGACCACTATCGTCGATAAACACAGCTCGTGCACGCGTGGCCTCCTACATAGCCACCCGCAGCATTTTCAATAGTGCGGCCACTAACTCGCCTCTTCTGCGCGGGCGGCTTGACAAGAAGAGTCGTATTTGGTGATACTCTGTCGGGTCTATCGATATAATATCAGCAATAAGACCGCTGCCTGTCAGTCGTCGGGCCCCTAAATGAGAACATAGTACAATTGATTTCCCTCCTTGTCTCTGCCACGTTGTCTTTTGCCCTTCACCAGAGAGGGTGTCGCGGCTTGTTGTGTGTGTTCTCCACCGTATCGTCCACTCGGTTGAACTGTGGGTTCACAGCCAGCATGTGTTTTGTTTGGGCAGAAAGCCTCAGGTCGAGATGATCAGCACCTGGGTTCATGGAAAAGTTTTCTTCTCTTTCTGGGGAATACATCAGGTTGGACCAGTCAATTTACTATGTACATGGACGATAGGGGAGGAGTCTTGCAGAGTACTCTGCAAGCTGCAGAAGAGGACGTAAGGAACAGTGGGCCGGTCGGGCCTCTCCCCTCCTTGCCTTGCTTGTAGTCTGTACAGACCGTACATAGTACATCCGCACACAGCAGTGCCGTCCCTGCCGTTCCCTGTGCCCTGTCCACATTTGCGGCAGCGGCCCCAGCCAAAAGGCTTAACTACGACATCAGGCAAAACGCATCTCAAACGGTCGCTTTTCACCGTCCCCAATCAAATCAAGCCCCTCAGCTTCGAGACACAGACTTTCTCCACGGTTTCAACCCCACTGCTGGCGGCAAATCGGCAAAGTCGGATTCGATTCCCATTGAGGAGTCAATACAGAGCCTCTCTTTAGGCCTCACAGACAGAGAGAAGTCGCGCTACTTAGCATCCTATCCTTCAACCCAGCGGCAACTAACAGCTAGGCACCTGCTAGCCTCTGCTGTTAGGGTGCCAGAGCAGAGGTGGTGCTTGCTTGGCTGCCAGCCTGCCGAGGACCCCACCAAGGCTTGCCATACAGGGCTTCATTGTTGACGTCGTCAAGCAGCTCAACCAGAAGCTTGACCACCCCTCCCTCAGCCTTATCACCAAAAAAAAAAAAAAAAAAAAAGAGGTTTCACGCCAAGAGAGGGAGAGACAGAGAGAGACAAGGCTCAGCAGCATCACTTCTAAGGAGGGTCACAGAGTCAGCCCAAGATGGAGCAGACCAAAGCACTCAATGCACTGGAGGCAAGTCACATTGTCATCATCACCATCATCACAACCACAATCAAATCCACATAAGGCAGCTCGTACCAGTCACAGCAAGGCTAACACTCTTCTTCACAGCCCTTCCTGGCCCTCTCCAAGTCTGCCACCTCCCCCGAGCCGCTGCCGACCTCATCAACCGCGCAACCTCCGCCCCTGGCACCTACGCCTTTACCGAGCTCCTCAGCACGCCCAACATTGCCGCCCTCGCATCGTCGCCCGAGCCCGAGTATCGGGCATGGCACACCCACCTCGAGCTCTTTAGCCACGGGCTGTACGAGGACTACGCCGCCGACGGCAACCTGCCGCCCCTCAGCCCGGCCCAGCAGCTCAAGCTCCGCCAGCTCTCCCTGTTGACCCTCTCCCGCGACAAGGCCCGCCTCACCTACGCGGCCCTGATGCGCAGCCTCGACCTCGCCACCCCCAGGGACCTCGAGGAACTCGTCATCGGCGCCGTCTACGCCGGCCTGCTCGCTGCCCGTCTCAACCCGGCCCGCCGCGAGGTCCAGGTCAGCAGCGTCGCACCCCTCCGAGACGTCCGCCCCGCCTCCGTCGCCGGCATCGTCACCACGCTGCAGGAGTGGTCCGCCCGCTGCGACGCCACCCTCGCCGAGCTCGAGGCCTCCGTCTCTGCTATCCGCGATCAGGCCGCCCGCGCCTTGGTCCGGAGGCGCGAGGACGAGAAGGTCGTCGCCGCCGCCCTAGCCGCTGAGGAGAAGACTGCTGCTGCCGCCGGCAGTGTCAGCCAGGCTCCCGAGGGAGGAGTCTTCGGTGCAGGCGCGCGACACAGGCAGAGGAAGCCCCACGGCCCCTCTGCCTTGGCCAACTTGCGGTCCCATATCAGTCAAATTAGCAATCACGGCAGCCACAGCAATCAGAGCCATCACGCCCATCTCCTCGGTCTCGGCGGTCTCGGCGGCAGCGGTGCCAAGAGGGGCAGCGAGAAGCTGATGGAGAGCACGGCGGGTGAAGATGAGGACGACGAGGCGATGGACCTGGATGACCCGGCAGAGGGGCCGGGCCAGGGCAGAGCCAGTCGACGCAAGTTATGAGGTGAATACGCCCGGGTTGTGGTCAGGGCACACGTGTTCAGGTGCTCGGATATGAATCGATGGCTTGAATCGCGGACGATACCAGGCATCATTGCATCCACTACAGTATGCAATCCTCTCCAAGAGATTGGAATTTAGGGATCTTGCCTGGGCGGTGCCTCATTGAGCCTCGTTAAGTAGTCAGGCCGGCTCGCCTCTTCCAATACGGCGACAGACAGATCAGAAAATGAAGAATATAATCTTAAAACCATAGCTTTTGACTTCTCTGTGTATCTGGTCACTGCAAATGAATGTAGTCATGACAATATTCCAACCAAACAAGATTATTGTATTTGGATGAAGCCCCTAGGCTGATACGGGTTGTTGCAAAAAGAATAGAATTGTCAACGACACCTCCCGAGAATAATGATATTAGTGAACCAGAGTTCAGCGCCCAAGAGATCTCTCCCTGCCAGCACCCCCTTCCTCCTTGCCTGTCCTTTCGTGTTGTCCCAAGTATCGGTTCGCATCAAGCTGGCGGAGGAAAGAAAGAAAACACGCTCTCTCTCTCCTTCCGCAAATCTCCCCTTCTCAAATCAATGAGAGCAATCAATCGTACAAGTACAATGGTGTTCGTAAACGGCAACGTAAATCCCTTGAGGATTATCGTTGTCCTTGATCCACTAGGGATTAAAAAAAAAAAAAAGACCGCCAAGTATCCCCCTCCCCTCCCCTTCCCTTTTCGCGGAACGTCACATGCCTCAGCTCGCCTTCGAAGCTACAGCCTCGAGACGACTCTAGCATCGACGAATCCTGAATGAGGACACTGCTTGGTCCAGCAATACAAAGAGAAATTGACCCGGTTAAGAATATCTCGTGTCGCTAGAAAAGTTGGTCGGTGGTGGAAAAAGTCGTAACGTCGTCAATTAAGAAAAGTGTTGGATGTCGAGTTTTGCAATGGCCCCGTCAGTGGATCACAGGCGCTTGCCAGGCACAAAGATGAACAGCACTGACAAGGCTGCATCAACCAGTGCCGTCACGGCCAGAACCATGACTGCGCGCTTGGCGAGCAGCTTTCGGACATATGGCTCTCGAACACGCGAAAAGTTGAAGGGCGTATACTCGCTGAGGCCGATGAGAGCGAGCACAGGGTCCAGGGAGTACTGGTACGAGGCGAGGAAGTAGACGCCCAAGGTGAAGGGCAGGATGAGCTGCAGACAGGCGTTAGTGAGAAGACGTGTCTTTGTTTTCCCCCAGGGAGAGGAGAGCAACATACCCAACACCTCGTCAGCCTTGACTTGTCGAGGAAGATCAAGACAAACCCAGCCCAGAACGCGCCAAACATGGACACCAGCCCGATGATCAGCCTTAGGATCAAGGTCGGCGGGATCAGGTTCCCCAACGCCTTCATCCGCAGGAAGCCTGGGAAGGCATCCCTCTCCATGGCCTGAAACACATAATCCTTGGCCAGGTCGAACACCTCAGGGTCGTCCCTGCCCTCCTCCTCGATCGCCCTCGTGACGTCCTCGGTAATGTGGCCCGGCAGCACGATCTCCCTCTCAGCGCCAGGAAGCAGGAAAGTATACAGGATCTTTTCGGCCGATGCACGTATGTCCTGTCGCGCCACCGTGTGCGCAGGCGAGTTCGAGTCCGTAACCAGTTCCCGCGGCGTGCTACCGTGGCTGGGACGGGGCCGCTCGGTGGTGCTCTGGCGGGGAGAGTCGTAGAAGGCCGCGCCGGGCGTGCCCGGAGTAGCAGGTCCTGCTCGCTCCTCCCGCAAGTATGCCGACATCTGTGCGTCCTGGTCGCGCTCCTTCTCGGTCGCGTACATCGATGGGCCAGGCGCTGAGAAGTTCATGTCGCCCATGCTCTCCAGGATCTGAGAGGAACGCTTCGAGGCGTGTTCAGGGTCGGGAGTGCCGATCAGGACGGACCTGCGGAGCTCGCGGACGTAGTGGCGACATAGCGTCATGTGCTGGGCGACGTCGAGCCTGTGTGATGCATCGATTAGACGGATGAATGGGGGATGAGGGGGAACGGGCTTTCATTCATCGCTCGTTGGGAGATTTTCCGTACCAGAAGTCCAGGTAGTCCACCGATCTTTGCTGATCTCGCATGAAGATATAGAAAGAGAACAGGTCGACAGGAGGAAGAGTTCGTCGGCTCAACACTTCGAAAAGAGTTGGAAGCCGATTCCTGTTGAGATCAGGGACGGGGGATGGTGAGAGATCCCCCATCTTGGAGTTGTCGTCTGTTTCTAAGTCACGCGGTTGGCAGGTGGACGACGGAATTAGGATGTAAACAAGCCGAACGTGCCGCGATGGACTAGCGAAGGCAGGCCGGCAGGTTTTCGAGTCGCGACTGATGGGCTTGTCAATTGGGGAGCCGATGGTGGCTCGATAGACAATAAGGGGCGGGCGGTTGATCGGTCGGGTACGAATCAGTCTCGAGAGACTTGGAAGGTCAAGGTAGAAGAATGAGGGAAAGAAGAGGGAAGGGAAAGGAATTAAACGAGTGGCAGGGGTGACTTCAAGACCCAGTAGAGAGGTGTATGGGCAGGCGGAGGCACACAATCGTGACTCCGTGGTGGTGGGAGGCTCGGAAGCAGTCTCGCCTGGTTGCTTGCTCGTGTTGACAGGCGCCGCTTGACGATCGTCTTGGACGAGATTCAGAAGAGGCTGCAAGCGCACAGACCATACTCGTGCTCCCTATGCCGTGACGCAGCGTGATATTTTGCTCCACGCGAAACCGCTAGGGCGCTTTTGATTTGGTGTTGAAAAGTGGGGTACCTGACTTGCTCATTTTACTACTATGGAATGTACCACCACTGACCTTGGAAGACGATAATGAGGGCTTACTATGTATTTTATGGCTGCTGAGTGCTACACTTTCAGTTTCAGCCCCAGCAAGAGCATGCCACACAACCCCCAAGCAAATATTCCGGAGGCTGTGTGTCACAGTGATAAAATAGTCAGCGTTTCAACCTTGATATTGCCCAGAAAAGTCTTTTCAGTGCCTCAAATGGAACTGGTAGCAGAACATCACCACAGCCTCTGCCGTGCTGAGACTCTCTACAATCGCTACTCAACACTTGACCAGGACTCAACACTGTGGTTCCCTGCATTATATTGTGCGAGTCTCGCAGCAGCACATGCATTCCAGAGCCTATTGGCAGAGCTGCTGTAAATGTTGTGCCCACGAAGGCTTCCATACTATTGATGCAACCTCGCAGTGTCAACGTTCATCACCCTGCCCTCTTCTCGTGTCCGGAGGAGGGCCTGGCTGCACGTTTTTCCACTGCCTGTTTGGTAGGTACATGGGTTCCCGCATAGTTGTAGCGTTAAGGAAAGTACCACTTAGCTTGAGGTCGCAGCTGCACAATTAATCTGTCGCAACTTGTTGCCAAAGAATCCTCACAGCAGATATGGTTGAAGTAGCAATGTCTCAATATTATCCGATATTATTCACTATTTACCTTCTTCCATCTTGCTCTAAAATTTTACTTTTTTTTTTTTTTTTTTTTTTTTTTTTGAGTTTCATTCATTCTTCTTCTTTTTAATAGAAAACGCTGAGCAGAGCCAGCAGCGACGGCCATTTTGGAGGGTGAAGGCGCCCCACACGTGATTGGTCAGTTCAGATTCCAGCTCCGGCCCTGAAAATTCTGCCACCTTTGCCTACCGCCTTGCGAATTTCGAGCCCCCACACAATTTCGCATTGCAGGTCAAATCGTCCTCTCGACACCTACCGCGACCATCTCTGCAACCCGACCACCACCACCACCACACTTTCTACGAATCCCCTCACCAATTCGCAGAGATGTCGTCCACCAAGAAGACCACCAAGCCCGGCCGCTCCGCCATCCAGGATGTGGTCGCCCGCGAGTACACCATCCACCTCCACAAGAGGGTACGTTTTGCCCAGCCTTCACGAGCCTCAAAATTCGCGGCTTGCCCTCGTGACACCCGATACCCGGTTGAGAAGCACGGCGAGGTTCTAGAGAGAAAAAAACAATTGGAATGCTGACGGATTGATCTCGAATAGCTGCACGGTGTTACCTTCAAGAAGAGAGCCCCCGCGCCATCAAGGAGATCAAGGACTTCGCCACCAAGTCGATGGTATGCATTTGACCACCTCCTCTACCCTCGACCGGACAATCGAAAAAACCATATCAGCTCCCCCAACGGCCGAACATTGCGAACGCCACCAACGAGAGGCCGAGGGGGCGCCATGGGAAGCAAGATTGTGTGGAAACCCGGCAGGGACAGACAGCTGACTAGAATTTAAACTGCAGGGTACCTCCGATGTCCGTCTCGACCCCCAGCTGAACAAGAAGGTGTGGGAGCAGGGTGTCAAGGGCTGCCCTTACAGACTTCGTGTCCGCATCTCCCGGCGCAGAAACGATGAGGAGGGTGCCAAGGAGAAGCTGTACAGCTACGTCCAGGCTGTCAACGTCAAGAACCCCAAGGGCCTGGTCACCCAGGTCGTGGAGGAGTAAAAAGGTCTTTTCTGATGATGACGGGCGCGTTGAATGATGGGGTACGCTGCTGGGTTGGCGCGCTTGCTGTGCGCGGCGGCCTCTCCCCTGCGGGCGAAACGACGGGACGGCAATCCTTTGGTTTTTTTCTTGAGGGTGTGAGGGTCGGTCGATGACACTCAATACTGGTTCCCTTGTCTGGTCATGGTGGCAATTGGGCATTCCGGAGTTTTTTCGACGGCGTCTAGCTTCGCATTACCGAGACCACAGGTCATATGAGGAAGCAGCAAAAATGGGAAAACAACATTCAAGACACATCGAATCATGCCCCGAAGGCGGTCGCCGTCCTGTCTCGCGAGGCAATACCGAACTCGTCACCCTCTCTCGCGAAAGACTGCGACCGATCCAGAGGAAATGGAAGCATCATACCTCTTTGTGGCACATCCCCCTTTTGTAGAATACACTCGAGGTCATGATGTTGAAAGCAAACCAAGGCTTGCGTGCAATTCTGTGTGGAAACAACAAACCTGCCTATGCTTGATGATTGGTAGAACTGAACATGAAGACAATTCTGTGTCCCCTTGACCCCCATCCTCAAATTACCCGAAAATGCAGCAATGCCAACCCCTTCCTTCTTCTTCAACCCAGCATTGTCCTATCCTGGAAGTGCATTATGATCATTCTACACGTTGACTCCATGCTCCCAAATGACAAAATGCAGCCAAATCCCTGACCAGCCAGCAGTACACTTCCCTCACTCCTCATCAATATCCTTGTGGCGAGCCAATACCTTGCGCTTGAACTCCTCGGGGTCCTTGTCCCAGAGCTCAGCAGCCTCAGCATTCAGCGGCGAGTCACTGCAGTATCAAAGTGTCAGCCCACCAGTCATACAACCTTGCCCTGCTTTCCACCGCGCACTGTTTCCCTCCTCCCAATAACAGATTGCTCCCAGGGGAAAAGGGTCTCCAGCTTACTTGTTCGGCTCCCCCAGCAGACTCTGCAGGCTCAGCAGCACGGTCCGGATATTGTAGGCCGCAGACCACTTAGATTTGAGGATGTCCAGACAAATCCGGCCCGAGAAGTCGACGTTGGGGTGGTAGATGGGGGTGCGGAACAGCACCTCTGGTGGCTTGTAGGGATAGTCGGAGGGGAAGTTGAAGGTCAACTTGAAGATCAGCCCGGCGTAGGGCGTGTCGTCGACGCCGTTAATCGTCGCGTGCCACTTGGTCAGGTCGCCGTCGGCCGAAGGAAAGGCGGAGATGCCGGGTGCGGGCGAGGTCATGAGCTGCATCAGCTCGGTCTGGAGCCTGTCGTTTGGAAAGGAGACAGAGGGATAAAGAATGGTAAGCAGATGGTTCTTCGAGCAGGGCATCATGACCCCTTTGTGGGAGACACCATCATCATCAACTCTCTCTTTCTCTTGGGCTGGTTGACTTTACCTCTTGGTGACATTTGCGGAGTCGGTAGCCTTTCTAGCACCGGCAAGGGGAGCACCGGCTGCCTGAGGGCCCTCCATATTGTGTATGAATCACGAGGGAGAGTATTTCTCGGTCAAAACAACAGTCCTAGAGAGGGGAACTGTAATTCGAGGGCAGAGGACTCCAGCACGGAAGGTTTGCCGGCTGAAGATCAATCGCAAGTCAACCGACACAGCCAATGTCAGCTCTGTATTGTATTGGAAAGAGAAGAGGAAGAAGAAGAAAAAAAAAGTTAGCTTCTGGGCGGAAGGGAGGGGACCACGTGTAGAATCCCAGGTCTTGTGCTATCCCGTTCGTAAAGAGAGGCTGGTGGGAAAAAAAAAAAAAAAAAAAAAAAAGTCGACACGAAGAAAAGCGAGGCTGGTCGTCGGGCAGAGCAGGTCTCACTGAGGACCCCTGCGGGCGGTTCAAGCTGCCCTTCTGAAGGGTCGATTGTTTACTGCACGATGTGCTGCGGGGGTCGCCCCACTTGGCTCCTAGCAACCGCCAGGCTTCTTCCACAGCAGTGGATTAGCGGCCCTCGGTTGAGACCCCACTGGGCCTTGCCTGCAGCCAACAGGGTTGCTCAGTCAATCGACGCGGCTGGGGGCTTCGCAGCGCCTCTCTCTGAGACAAACAAAAGAGGCCCCCACCATCTTTTTCCAGCCACTCGAGTTGGACAACCAGACTCACTTTCGCGATCAGACGAGCGTCACGCGACTCAATTTACGCGTACGGCACGCGAAGGTCTCTGATCTTTGTAACTTCTGGGAGGGTTCGCGTTGATCTTTGGGGTTCTGGATTAAAGGAATTAGACCAAAGGAAAAGAAGAAAGTTCTCCAGCCTCGTCCCGCCTTGACTTGGGTGTGCACCCCAGTCACACTTCACTTATACACACGATTCCTGGACTCGACTTGTTGGGTGAGAAGGATTCCTTGGTTTCTAGGCCAACATGCAACACTCTCAACTGGATCCCTTACCAAACGATCTGCCCTTCAGGGTAGTGTCCAAGACCATTGGCAGAGGGGCCTACGCATCGTGAGCCCCAGACTGACTCCCCACGGTCCTCCCAGAAGTATTAATGCGTACTAATGCCGGACCCACAGGATCCGGAAGGCCGTTCCCCTGGATGCTCAAACACCAGTCTTTGCAGTCAAGTTCATCCACAAGGGCTATGCTATCAAGAATGGCAGGATATCAGCAAAACAAATCTCCATGGAGGTTTCCCTCCACTCGCATATTGGTCAGCACCCCAACGTCATCGAGTGGTTCGCTACCGGCGAGGATGCCATCTGGAGGTGGATAGCCATGGAGTATGCCGAGGGAGGGGACCTGTTCGACAAGATTGAGGCGGACAAGGGCGTGGCCGAGGACATCGCCCACCTGTACTTCCTGCAGCTCATCAGCGGCGTCAGCTTCATGCACTCCAAGGGCGTCGCGCACCGGGACCTCAAGCCGGAGAACATCCTGCTCAACGAGAGCGGTAATCTGAAAATTGCAGACTTTGGGATGGCGACCCTCTTCCAGTACAAGGGACAGATGAAGACGAGCTCGACAATGTGCGGCAGCCCGCCCTATATCGCCCCAGAGGTGCTCCGCTGCGCCACAGGAGACAAGTCCCTGAAATACAGGGCTGACCTCGTGGATATATGGTCATGCGGGGTCATCTTGTTCGTCCTGCTGGTCGGGGAACACACCGTGGGAGGAGCCCACAGAAAAGAAGTGGGAGTGGCGAGAGTACCTCCGGACCAAGGGCCGGAGCACCGACGAGCTGTGGGACGGGGTGCCTCCAGAGGCGCTCTCTCTGCTGCGGGGCATGATGAACGTCGACGTGGACAAGCGCTTCTCGTTTGCGCAGATACGGCAGCACCCATGGTACACACGTCACAACCCGCTCCTCACCTCGGACGGAAAGATCCTCGACCCCATACAGCTCGCCACCCAGATGCTCGCCAACCTCCGCATAGACCTCACGCAGGAGCCCTCGCCCTCTCAGCGGTCCGACGTGATGGACATCGACTCGCAGCCCACCACGGCCGCAGACTTCTCCTCCAGAATCTCCGCCACGCAGCCCATCAACCCGATCAGCGACGTCGCCTTCGACTGGGAGCGCCCCTCCATGCGGTCGATCGGCGCCATGTCGTCGACGCAGCCCGTCGCAGTCATTGACCTCTCCGCCGCCGCCGCCGGGCGGCCCATCCACGCGCTCGACGTCCTCGCCGACGAGCCCACCATGAGCCAGTTCTCGCAGGCGCCCGGCGTGCCCCTCAGCCTGACGCAGCACGCAAGACGATTTAGGGACATCGTGCCGTCGTACAGCCTGACCCGGTTCTACTCCCACGTCCCGCCCCAGCTGCTGGTGCAGATGCTCAGCGACGCCCTGCACCAGCTCAACGTCCCCCTCCAGCCGCCCGCCGTCAGGCCCGACTCGGACCACATCAGCACGCTGCGGGTCAAGACGGCGGACGGCCGGGGCCAGAGCCTGCACGGAGAGATCATGGTGGACAAGTATGTGCTCCCGGATGGGTCCGCCGAGGTGCTTGAGGTGCGATTCGTCAAGATCAAAGGGGACCCGCTGGAGTGGCGGCGGTTCTTCAAGAAGGTAGCCCTGTTGTGCAAGGACGGCATCTATAAGGATGTGTAGGATCATCGCACACTATTTTTTTGGGCGTTGGACAGAAAAGTGGGAAAAGACAAGAAGAGGAAGAGTTGCATTAGAATGCATATATGATTTGATGGTCAGCATGATTAAATGGGTTGGTAGATACTTGAGAGCATTTAGATAATTGCACGATGCGATGATTGTGGTGTTATGGGGTTCCTGGTTTCACGTCTTGTGCCATCGCCCTGTGTGAAAAATGCCTCTCTTCAGTGTTATTTCCCTTTCTCGAAATTCTTCTATTTATAACATCTTCAAGGCTGCATGGCTATGGGACGTAACTCTGTGTAATTTGCCGGCTGCAAGATTTGTTACCAAGTTATTCCTCCCAATATATTGTAAACTCGGAACAGCGAGCGAGCGTCAAGACATCATCATATCGTGTTCGCATGGCTCATTCTATTCTTGTATATCGAATACCCCCGTGCGTATTTCATGTCTATCCTGTACCCAAATTTCAAAGCTGCAGAGGCATGATTCCGTCCCCTTCATCAATAAGCCCTTCCTTGATCCCCTGCATCACAAGCGGCCACGCAGCCAAAGCATAGTTCGACCTCCTCCTCAAGACATAAGGAACAGTAATCCCCTCGAACCGCGGCAGATGCGCCCCCATCACCGGCCTGTACGCATGCAAAAAGTACGTCTGGCTAAAATCCACCTCCCAGTCCGCCCCTTTCGCCCTGTGATTCCATCTGTCCAGCGCATCGAGCGTGGCGACGTTGGCCTGCTCGCCCAGCGCGACCGGCTTTTCGCCGGGCCTCCTCTCGGAGAACAAGGCGCAGGCGCCCTCGTGCGACCAGTTTGTGGGCGCAAAGGCCTTGTAGTCCAGGATGAGCACCTCGCCGGGAACGTAGGCGATCCTCTCGGCGATGGGTGTGAGAATGCCAGTGCTACTGCTAGGTGCCTGCCGCAGCTCCCTGGTGGAGAGGACGGCGGGCATCTCTTGTAGCATCAGCTGAACGAGCGCTGCGTCTTTTTGGGCCATGAAGCAGCCATTGTTGATGTTGCCGTCGATCTGCCTCCCGACGATGGCGGCGAACCCAGCACGCAGGAGAGGCACAGGGGAGCGTAGCGTCAGGACGTCCCAGTCGAGATAGATCCCGCCGTAGATTGCCATCTGCTCCATGCGCACGAAAGCAGACCTGTGCTCGATGTATTCAAAAGGTACTCTGTTGGCGGCCGAGGTGGGTGGAGTAATATAATTAATCTCGACCGTATCCGAGAACATGGTGAGGATCTTGCGCGTCCATGGCGAGCCATGTCTGATGGCCTGCTCTACAGCGCTCCGGCTGTAGTCTGTATGAACAAAGATTGTGGATGGTTGAATAAACTGGTAGGCTGAGTAGATGCAGAGAAAAGATTGGAAGGAAAAGTTCAATATCTCAGATTCCTCTTCCTCGTTTGGTTTCAGTGCGACGAGATGGACTATCCGAGGAATCCCATCATCATCATGAGCTGTGTGCTGTCTGGTTGGTTCGAGGACTGTCCTAAGGGCTGCCCGATGAGAAGATGGTAGGGAGCCCACCAAGCAGAGCAGGACCAGCACGCTGAAAAGAGCTACATGCTTTCGAGCCGACATCTGTCGAACAGGGCCCACTTTGGAGATAACAGGAGGTTTTCGCAGACGCTGTCGACGCATGTGCGTGATAAGGAGTGGTGATTAATAAAGGCACTTTTGATGTTGAGTATCGAAAGAGATACGTCTAATGTAAACAAGAGAAAATTCCTATGCAGAATGAGCCATCAAATACGCCTATCCCTTACCAAGGGTTGCATTGTTGGAATGTGAGTGTCTTGGATCAATAGGCTCGTCTGCAAAAAAAAAAAAAAAAAAAAAAATGAAGCAAGAGTCCCCATTTCGCAAACGAGAATGGCCAGGGCAGACTCTTTCTGGAGTGATAATGAAAGGCAGCTCGAAAAGGTCCAGACGATGACCTGGCCAGGTCGCTCAAGTGGCATCTCATACCTCACAGCGCGGGTGATGTGCTCACGAGTAGAAACGCGCCGGTGCAGATTCATGGTCATTGAAAATTAGACGAATCGAGGGATTGTTCGGGGGCAGGAAATGTTGATGATTGACAAACAAGACACAGAGGTGAATTCGTAGTAGCCGTCATATAAGAAGAAACAGTGGACATGCTGTGTCGACGACGGCTGATCCATCCCGAGGCCGACTCCCTCAACAGCAACAGCAATCATCAACGCACTTGATGCAAGCCTCGCAACACTCGCAGCAGATGAAGCAGGCACAGCTGAGTATTTCAAGTCAGTAAGGGTGACAATGGGAATGACTTTGCATCGACTCTTGCTGTAATGATACGTACAGATCGACTGAAAAGATGTCAGTGAACATGCCAGCTAATGCGAGTGATTATACGGTGATTTAGGATCCTCATAAAGGTACTCACATATAAGACCTCCTCCCCTGAGACCCAGCCGGGACTGGATTGATTTGTGCTCAGTTGGATCCTACATCAGCAGTTCCCGTCAATCAGCAAGAGATTAAGCCCGCCCAAAAGCAGCATCGAAGAGTAAGTAGTAGTATTAGGTGGTCAAAAAGTTACCTCGTGCTGTGGTGGCGACGGAGCTGCTGTGGACCCCATCTCGATGTCAGCGGCTGCTGGGCGAGGGGCCATCTGTGCCTGCAGGTGGGGTTGCGACTGAACGGGCGACATGATTGCAATGGGATTTTTTTTTTTTTCCACGAGGAAGAGTGTCTTCTGCTCTTCTCTGGGGAATGTTTTCAGGTGACTTATTTCTCTGGGCGACGAAAGATGATGGAGATTCGAACCTAGAGAAAAGACAGCGACCATGAAGATAAAGCAAAGACTTTCGAGATATAAGTAAGACCACGCTGAAGGGGGGGACAGACAAAATCGTATGTTATCTGAACGGATATCCGGGAGTGGCCAAGAGGGGGAAGAGGCAAGAAAAAAAACAAGCTTTCTGTCTGTCAACCTAGATCTACAGCGGCCATGCCAACGGCTTCCCGATGCTGGCAAGGTCCAGCCAATCTGGCGTTCCGTCCCACGATCATTGATCTCTCTGGTAGGCCTCCTCGTTCACCAGCTACGTCATTCACGAGATCAAGGTTGCAGGCTGCGTCTCTGGATAGCCCACTGCGTTGGGTCGTAGTAGTAGCAGCAGTAGCCGTAGTAGCCGTAGTAGTGGGAGTAGAATCTCGTATAAAAGAGGTTCATACCACAAGTATGGTACTTAGCTAATTAGCACCGTGGACCTTGCACCATCTGCCAGGAAGACAACCCCCGTGGGAGCAGGGACATGATACGTGTCACTGCCCATGGGCGGAGCAGCGAGAGGGGCTGCTGTATGCAAGAGGAGAGTGTTTGACTGACTGAGATTGGGCTTCATTGAGTCAACGAGGTATGCAATATTTCAGACGTATACCGAGTCGCCGTCCGTAAAGCGTTGCTTACACTAGATTGCCAAGCCCGGACAAATGTTCTCTGCACCAACTGTCCGATGTCCATTCCTGGACAGAGGCGGTTTCGGTTTTTAAAATTCATCAAGGACCTATAGTATGCAATCCAATAAGCCTCACATGCACCTCTCGCAAGGCTGCATATACGTCTGTACAGATCAACAGCGGCTCCCTGCTCAGTGTTAGGTAAGTAGAAAGTAGTTGGTGGCGGGTTTCCGATCCGGAGCAACGGGCCTTAAGTCGATTCATCTGGGCGGAAACTTGAAACACCAACAACATCACAATGTGGTGTAAATGTCCTTTTTTTCTTCTTTTTTTTTTTCTTCCAAATCTCATGAATCTTTATCAGTGCTCATTTCCTACATCTGGTTCGACTCTTCCAAAGTGGTTGGCGTAGTAGATCCCAATATCCCCCCGGAGTCAATCAGGAACGTGATGCTGCCCAGGCGTGGCGCTCATGTGCCCACCACAGCCCCCCTCCCCTCCTCTCTCTGGGGTGGTACTGCAATGCATCCAAGCCCCACGCTGACCCAACAATTCCTTCCGCTCCCCATACTTTTACCTTCCCCTTCCCTCCGAGATTCCCAGAGGTTCACAACTTAGTGTTTTGGATCAGAAAATGTGCTTGCACCGGCAACAACGGAAGTACGCCGTAAGTATATTCCTTGTTCTCGTGGCTTACAACTACGCAGAATAGTCCAAGGGGGAAAAAGCCGGCTGGCCAGAGGAGCTGCGCCGCTGTGTTTACTACTTACATCTTTGCCTAGTCTTTTTTTTTTTTTTTTTTTTAGGCGGCTGTGCTTACTGGTTTTCCCTGGGCTGCCGTGCTGCAAAGGGGGCCAATCTTGTCTTTTGTAGGAACAAGACAGGGCGTGGTGATGATGATAATGATGATGGTGGTGCTCGCATGAACTATTGACATCCTACAAGCACCGGTGTGCCCTACCCTCTCTCTCACTGAATAACAAGACACACATATACCCCCGTCAATCCATTCTGTATGGACTAATAAAGCAAGACGCTCATCGCACCCACACCCGACGTTGGCTGCACCCGCACAGGCATCCCCCGCACTTGCTGGCTTCAGCCGAGGCCAGAGAAAGAGAAGAAAATGGCCACCGAGTTCAGCTCGTCAGCAGCGGTTGGCACAGGGAATACGGATACAGTTCCTCGTATGGTTTTGTAAGTAGTACTTACTGGAGTCATGAGGAACGCCTCCCTCCGATCGTGATGCACATGCCGATTCTTCCCTTGTCCCTCACGACCGGTCAGGCATTAAGTAGTAGTGATGACTTTGTTAAATTATACAAGGGGGATGTGCCTCTTGCACTGGAGCCATCCAGGTTTCTCCATGCGGAAGGCCAAGACAGCAATCCCACACCTCAACCAAGGCGGCAAAAGCTACTATCAAGCACGTCGCTCCATAGTGTTACAATGTTACTGTGCAACGCTATTGCCACGGCCAGAGCCTATGCTTGGGTGATGGCCAAGTGTGGAGGCGTGCTACCTACCACCAACCTTAATCCGCAAGGAGCGCTATCTTGTTTTTGGAAGGTCGAGTTGAGGCGTAGTGATGTGCCCCGTACTGTGTACTGTGTACTGTATGGGTGATTTTCTAGGTAGTGTCAGCAAGAAGGGAGTTTAATATAAATACTTTCTCTTAACCCACTTGGATTCGTGTGTGACTAGATCTCCTTGGTTTTTGGTTTCTGGAAGTAAGTGTATGTGCCTTCTGCCTACCTCCCCCTCCTCCTTCTCCGGCGCCCTCTGGCCACCATTACTATGCGCTTCTTCATCACTGTGGCCTCAGCGGCCCTCCTCCTGACCTGCTCGGTGGCAGTTCCTGCGGCCTCGTCGAGCAAGCACGTGCTTCACGAGAAGCGAGAGGGCCGACCTCACGCGTGGCAGAGGCGGAGTCGTGCCGGCGCCGAGCATGTGATGCCTATCCGGATTGCCCTGCGCGAGCGCAACATTGAGAATGCCGACCAGTATATTTATGATGTTGCAGATCCCAAGTCGCCCAACTTTGGTGAGATTCATTCTTGATCTTCTTGTCATGATTCAATATAGGAGTCTCTCACATAAAAGTGAGGGACAAGTGGAACAATCAGGAGAGCTCAAAAACGGGATAATTGGAGATGATGATGTCTCTCTCTTTGTGTGTCTTTGATATATACACGAGAGATAATAACTAAAGTGGCTAACCAATAATAATCCTTATGCTTTGGCAAACAGGCAAGCATTGGTCCGCCGAAAAGGTTGCGAACACATTTGCTCCGCACCCAGAGACCAAGAATACTGTCATGGACTGGCTCGTGGACTCGGGCGTTGAGCGGTCCCGGTTGTCACTCTCGACAGGTAAATATAGAAACATGCAGCCCTATTCTCTCCTTCCAATAATATAGCCTGTTACTAAGTTCCCCCCCCCAGGACACAACTGGGTGCAGTTTGAAGGCACAGTAGAGGAGGCAGAAAGGCTGTTCGCCACAGAATACTGGCACTACCAGCACAAGGACACAGGCGGATCCCGCCTGGCCTGCGACCACTACAGCCTGCCCGAGCACATCCAGGACCACGTCGACTTCGCCATGCCCACGATCCAGCTCGAGGGCCTGCAGCCCGTGGCCAACGCCCTCACGCGACGCGACCTCATGGCCGAGATCACGGATGGCGCCGTCCTGGGCACGTACCCGTGCGGCGAGCTGGTCACCATCGACTGCCTGCGGGCCCTGTACAACTTTGGCCCCGCAAACACGTCGGCCGCGGGCAACCAGATGGGCATCGGCGAGTGGGCCGACTACCTGTACGAGCCGGACCTGCCCATCTTCTTCAGGAACTTCACGTCCCCGCAGATCCCGGCCAACGTGACGCCCGAGTTCATCTCCATCGACGGCGGGCTGACGGCCAACCTGACGACCGTCTCGCAGGAGTCGGGCGTCGAGTCTGCGCTGGACTTCCAGGCGGCCTACTCCATCATCTACCCGCAGCAGCTGAGGCTGTACCAGGTCGGCGACGGCGTTAATGTGGACAGCGTGGGGACGTTCAACATCTGGCTGGATGCCCTGGATGCCAGCTACTGCACGTACGAGGGTGGAGATCAGCCTTATGTTGGTGAGTCAATACATACTTATTATGATGTCTACACTGGTTCTTGAGGAAGAAACTGGAAACACCAACACTTGAGACCACAGATCCTGCATATCCCGACCCAAATGACAACGAGAGTGGCTACACCGGGCCGCTGCAGTGCGGTGGCGCTCCCATTTCCAACGTCATGTCTGTGAGCTACGGGCAGATCGAGGTAAGTAATAACACATGGTTTGATAATAAATATATATATATACTGCCTAGATGATGACTACTATGGCTGACGTATGATTCACTCTTCATAGGGTGCCCTGCCATACTTCTACCAGGTCAGGCAGTGCAACGAGTGGATGAAGCTCGCCCTGCAGGGCGTAAGCGTCATGTTCGCCAGCGGAGACTCGGGCGTGGCCAACAGGTACAATGCTGGCTATCCCGACTCGTGCCTGAACTCTGAGCAGTTATATGTCGATAATAACGGCACTCGCTACTCTCCTTCGTTTCCTGCAAACTGCCCATACATCACCGCAGGTAAGGTCTTCTCATGGTACTTTGTCCCATCGTCGCGGTCACTTGCTATTATCTTTCTCTCTCTCTCTCTCTCTTCTTTACTAATCTTGGAAACACAGTGGGCGGCACTGAGCTCATCACCAACGACACCAGCGACGGAGAGATGGCAGCAACCTTTGGCTCCGGAGGAGGGTTCTCCAACGTGTTCCCCCTGCCCTCCTACCAGGCCGATGCCGTGGGCGAGTTCATGGACAAGTACGCCCCCGACTACGGCCCCAACGTCTACAACGACACCGGCATCGCCCGCGGCTTCCCCGACGTCTCGGCCAACGGGTGGAAGGTCGTGGTCGTCTTCAACGGGACCACCTATGCCGTGGGCGGCACCAGCGCCAGCTCGCCCATCTTTGCGGGCATCGTCACGCTGCTGAACGAGGACCGCATCGCCGCGGGCAAGGGCCCCATTGGGTTCTTGAACCCGACCCTGTATGCGAACCCGGATGCCTTTAACGATATCACTATTGGGAGCAACCCGGGTTGCCGGGACGGGAGGGTTTAATGCTACTCCTGGGTGGGACCCGGTGACGGGGCTGGGGACACCTAACTATGAGAAGCTGAAGGAGGTTTTCCTGGCTCTTCCCTGAGAGAAACGATAGGTGCTCTGATGAAGGACAGAAGAAATGTATATATCTAGACATGGAATAAAAGAATCAATCCGGCGCTCGTATATCGGGTATTTGTCCGAGTGCTGAGATGCCAAGAGGAACAATCTCATCAAGAGGCAGGCAGGTTTATAATTATCGTTCGTTCAGTACATGCGGACGCTTCTCATTGACCTTCTACTACAATAGTTGTTCTGTTTGTTCAAGTCCCTCTCTGCCTGTAATGATCCCTCCACTGACGCGTCCACGTTCCTCTCTCTCCACACGCTATTTACAGCGCACAATCCCTAACCACTTCTCCAAGGTCTCGAGTGCCCATCCAAACATGTATGACTGTTGATCGGCGCCATGCAAAGCTCAAGTCGAGGTTGACGACCACGGGTCATCGTCGATATGGAAGCGCTTGATTGTGACGATTGACGATGAGGTCGTCTTTAGGTGTTGGTTGGTCTTGAAATTACGGTGGAATATCGCTCGAGTAGGTCGACCTATTGATTGTTAGCTACAAGTACAAGTACCTCGCAGTCCCAACACCGTGATGAGATGCTTTTGGAATATGGCATTACCTCAGACCTGATTCATACAACCCTACTTCCATTTGAACAAGATATGTCGACCACAAGGAGGGCTTGAAGATCGGACTGGACATGCCTGTTAATTATCGAATGGTTGTGTCACCGGGATGAATGGTACTAACAACAATTGGCCAGTCGATAGGTTGACAGGCTGCTGTGAGAGAGCAATCCATAACCGCAAAGGGGCGCTTGTACTTACCTTCAACCAAAACTTCACGTCCTGCCCGACCCATGGACGAGATCTTTCGCCTCTTCGTGGTGCTCCTTACCTTCCAAGCTGCTGCCATGCCTGTGCTGAAATGGAAAAAAAGGTAGAAAGAGGTGGTACTCACACAAAAGAAAGAGGTGTGGTTCTTGAAAAGGCGTCTTGCATCTTGGTGTCGTCGTAATCACAAGTCAAATCCAACGGCTGCGGCCCCCAAAAAGGACAGCGCCCGAAGACACAGCACCCGCATCTCAGGCATCTCCCACAGAGGGAGTCACCTCCGCAAAAGACAGTAACTGGTCCCACAATGCTTAGTTGTCCTCGCGGCAAGACTGGTGGCCGTCTGTCGGTGACCTGTGGGTTCCCCGGCCTCGCAAGGAGGGCAGGCCCCTACTGGACACAAACCCCTTCAGGCCGGTCAGGGACGTTCGGCACATCGCAAATGAGCTTCTCCTCTCCAGAATAACCCGCTGAACCAAAAGCAGGAGAACAAGCAGGGCCGCACGAGTTGGCGTGCGGTGCTGTGCTCGTTTGGCTGGTGCAGAGACAGGCGGGCGACTTTGAAAGCAAAGCCGCGGGGGAGATTAGAGACAGAGCTCCCCCAGCCCCGTTCACCTGTCCTCGACGCGGACAACAGCGGGGCCTAAGGAGGTAAACTACCCTTTTCGAGGCTCATAGAAAAGAAACACACCAGCTGCTGGACAGAGCAGGCCGACCGGAGCGGGTTAAAAAGTTATTGGTAAACGGGTTGGAACAGCCCGACCTCACCGACTGTTGGGAATTTGCTGTCCGAGAGGTCGTGATCCCATAAGGTTTTCCGGCCTTGTCCCCCATGCCCAACCGACCCAGCCGGAGCAAGGAAGGAGGAACAAGAAAGGAGGAGGCAGCGGCGGAAGTCCAGAACGCTACAGGGACTCTCGGGTGCAGCCCGGCCGTGTTGCTTCGTGGTGTCCTGGAGGAACGATTGCCATTTCACACGGGGATACTACTACGTCCGAAGACGCATAGACACCTCCCTCCACAGCCTCGCACAGTGGCTCCCCTCCTGAACGGGAGGAACACACACCATGGATGTGATGAGCCTGTACTCGGTCTTTGTAACACTTCATCTGAGGCAGTTGGACGGGGCCCCTAGGACTCCCTGTGAACAAGTGATGGTGTATGTGTGTGTGTGTGTGTGTGCGTGAGTGTGTTGCCTAGAGGGTTAGTATGTCGATGATATCTGTGGAGAGGACATGTCAGCTATCCGCCCCTCCAAGACTTGTGTCAAGGGCTTGTCAATGTTTCCCCAGCGCGACCTTACGCGCGGCAGCAAGCTTCTGGAGCAGGTCTGGGGATGACGCGTCTGGATGATGGGCTGAGGCAAGTATGGCGCGCGGGATAGTACTGTACTCACCAGATCAATAGAAGCGGCTGGGGGTTTCGTTTCTTGATGGCTTTCTGTTGGCTCGTTTGGTGTGTTGCTGTGATGGGTCAGCGCTCAAGTTCACGTCAGGCTGTGATCATAACAAGCAGCTGCAGGCACGGAGGCAGCTTGAAGGGCGGGCGTAAGGTTGATTGATTTGTTGTCCCTGAGGTGAAGTCGGTCGGCATAAAACGCGTCAGTCAAAAGGCTATTCAAGTAAGGCCGAGGGCGCGTGCTGGAGGAGCTGGAAGGAGAAAGCTGCTCAGGGGATGTTGTGGTGTTGAAATGGGGCTGGGGAAACAGGAAGAACGCGCTGGCGAGCTTGAGATGGAAAGATGGAAAGGAAGGGTGGGTAGAAAAGGTGGAAAGATGGATTGTATGGATTGTTAGAGAAGGTAGGTGGTTTGGAAAGGTGGAAGGGGAAAAGGTGAGTGGCTGGCAGAGTCTGGAGGAGGGGCCCTAACGATGGGAGTAAAAGAAGCTGGGTTCCAGGCTGCTGGGTACGGAGAAGGAGGCTGAGGGTCAGAGAAGAAAGGGTAGAGATGGGAAGATGGAAGCAGCAGGAGGTAGGAAGACGAGGTGGGAGAAGTCAACAGCAGAAGGTAGGAGAAGGTGGGAGAAATCAGATCGGGGCAGCTTGCAGGCTGCCAGACGACGCGTTGGCAAATCTGCAGACGCGCCTATGCGTGACCTGAAGTCAACAACAGAGCTGTAAGCGCCAAGCAGCCTACCACACAATCTCGAATGCCTCTATTCAGCGCCTGAAACTTCTGAAAAAGGCGTGCGCCGTCAGGCATCCATGCATCAGATGGGCGCTTACCACACTGAGTCCTGTGGCCGAACATCCTCAACCAGGACAGACTCTCCAGTCTAAGCTTTTGGATACAGAAGAACATGAGATCGTGACTTGCCTCGTTTCGGGGCGAGTGGATGTGCAAGAAGCTTCTTGTGACTCGTGTGAGGCCTGGCGGGAAGCTGACCTTTGGCCGCCAAAACAACACGAAACTCGTAGCCTGGAATCCCCAAGATCAGCCAAACGCGGACCTTTTCACTTTGAATAGGACGATAGGAGACTGCGAGACGGGCTAAACCACAACATACGTCTCCGAAATATGATTGTTGATGGCTTCTCGACGCGAGGAGGGGAGTTGCTTGGGTGTATCAAGGCTCGAGGGGTCGAGGTGCTTGGAGCGTATGAGGTGGGCTGTTGAGTAGACGTGGGGAAGTTGGAGGAAATACAGGACGTGAGAGATAATAAAATACGAGCTTCATAGAACTCAAGAACCGTAGGAATCCTGGCAATCAGGGTCTGTTTGTGTTTTGTGTTGAGATTGCTCGCGCTTTGCTTTGCTTGGGCTGTTGCGTGTAAGAAAAGAAGGAGGAGGATGGCTTGTGGAGGGTGGCCCCGACGCGTTGAGCAAGTAGCTTGCTAGAAAGTACAAAATATGATGCTGGCTGATGTAGTAGGTCGATTGATTTTTTTTTAAAAAAATCGACTGATATTCTATCAGATCTCATGGCAGTATTTCTTTCATACTTACTCTACCGACTGATTCTGGGCAGCGCGGTGGTGATTCTGGGCCAAGAGGCAACCGCAGGGTTAGGGTTGGTGTAAGTCGGCACCGCCCGAAGTTGTGCTCCACCACAGTATTTTCCTGCCATTTCGACGCATAGTAATGTTGCAAATTTGTAATGAAATAGAGGTAGAATAAACTATATACGACTTATATCGACTAGAAAAAGAAAGAAAGAAAAAAACGATTAAGGGGGCAAGTGGAGAAAATTCAGGTTTTGGTGTTCTTTTGTCTTCCCTTTTTTCTTTTCTTCTTTTTTTTTTTTTCTCTTGGTTGGGAGCGTGGTGCCCCAACCGGCCTTCCAACAAGTGCAGAGAAAACCAAAGTCAACGAGCGGTCCCTTTTCTCATATGCAGAAGCCAAGACTGTATTCTTCCGCTTCTCCTCAAAAGCACGAGTCAACTAGAGAACGTGACATGGGAAACGGGGGAAACGAGGTGAACAGTAGTAGTTCCCCCAGAGGCAGCAGGTTACAGAAGCTATTCCCCTCATGACCGCAATGCTACACAAGCCGCTCCTGGTGCTCAACCTTGACTTCATTTCGCAATAGTATAACGCCGTCCTCTGGATGCTGCGCTGGTTGTGCACGCTCCGTCGGTATGACTTGCGCATTGTGGCGGCTGCGCTGATCCTGCAGCTCGATATAATCATCGTCACCACGCGTGCTGAAGACGGTGCTCATGAGGCTCTTGCCGAAAGACGACTCCGCAGGTTTCTTGATCGCCCGTTCGTTCCACCCCCTCCGGAGCTGTGAGGCGGATGGGTGCTGCTGCGGCCTGAGGCCCTTGCGATTCCTCCTGCGGAACAGGAAGGCCACCTCCGGGAAGCAGACACACAGGTTGCCGGTGGCCAGCTCCGCCGCCGCCCACAGCAGGATGTCACACTGGTCCCAGGTTGTATCTTTGTCCGCGGACTGGCGGAGCCGGACGATGAAGCCGACTGTTGCGAAGATGGGCCCACTATCATCATATGTGTGTTTCAGTATGGGACCGGCACATCCCGTCTCGGCGCGGGCTCTATTCTGCAGCTCTCAGGAGGGACGCAGGACGTACCATAAGCCGAAGGTGAACCCCAGGATCACAAGTACCCGCTTTGACGGGCTCATCTGGAGCTTGGACACGGCGTGGACGGGAAGCAGCAGGATGATAAGGTCGGACACAGCGTTGAAGCCGCCGCTGATGTTCAAGACCAGGACGAGGTCCACACACCTGCCGGGAACGGCGTTATTCCATATCTTCTCGCGGGGGATGCACTCAAAGATTTTCAGGAAGGTATTGCTGCCATAAAAGCCTGCCATTATCACCATGAGGGCAATGATGGTTATATCGAAAGGGCTCCTCCGCACGGGAGAGAAGACGCGACGGTAGAACGTCAGAAGGCCACACTTTGTGATGCCGATTACAGAGCCGTATTCGATGGCGGTGACATTGAACCAGTACATAGCCTCGTGGGCCTGGGCCGCAGTAAGATCCCAGGCGTGTTCGCCGCCGTGATGTGACATGGTGGCCCTCATAACAGCGCAGTAACCCACGGCGCCCGCCCACGAGATGGTCACGAGGTAGTCTTCGAGAATCCATACCCTCTTCATGAATAGGCGAACATAACAACGAGCCAAGAAGAAGAGAGTGATTAGAGGCAGACATATCCCGATTGTGATGTCGGCGAGATGAGCCAGCGACTCTGGGTGCTCAGGGTTCGAGGTGACTCCAGGTGGTGGCTCCAGATACGGAGTAAAGGTCGACGGAGCGACTGAGGAAGAAGATGATGATGGCGTCCGCGGGAGGGTCATGTCTGGAACTCTAGGGCTGGTGGAGCCGCTGTGGATGTGCTGGTCGGTGTTCAGCTGTGGGGGGGAAGATACTGCAGTGTAATTATGCTGTGGTGGGCTCAACAACGCTGACTGCTATTCTGGATCCGGGGTTTGCAACTTACATAAATATTGTCTTCTCACAACGGCTTTTCCTCGCAACTGAGAACACCACGGCTACTTGCCCATCTGTTGGCTCATACACCAATCTTCCACAGTCCATGGAAACAAGGCTTTGCTGAGATTCGAGACCAGCCGTGTGTCCTAGGCATGCGCCGTCCAGCTGATATGCATTCGAGACCTTTGGTCCCCAGGTTTCCACCCTTCCCCCATGGGGCGGTGATACGTTGGTTCGTGGGCGCTCCACAATAGAGCATTCCTTTGACCCGAGGCAATTCAAGCTGTGAGAGAGTCCTGCAATATACGGACGTACCGCACCCCTGAGGCCCCCATGTTGATAGTCGGAAAGTCTTTCCCATCAGCTCACCGGTGTGAGCTGCATGCTCAGCCCCCACAGCAGAGCGGGATGAGCTGACCACCCTCCCAGACCACTACCCGGCCATCATCCCAGCAGACCTACCCAATAAATTCTATCAAAAAAATGTCAGGCTACGGAGTCTGTGGCAGACATGTGCGGGCTGGTCTTGACCGCCTAGGACGGCCAGGAAAGGTATTGGCTTCATTCCTCTTGGGCCCCACACACAACCCGAAGGCACAGGTAGTATTTGAAGCCGAATCCCACGTGAACCTGCCTCATAGATACTTCTCAACCTTCATCTCCCAAACTTTCGCAAAGAGCCACCTGTTGGTGACACACACCCTCCCCCCCCCCTCCTCCTCCAACCTTTCTGTTGCTTGCCTTTGCGGTAGCCAACCCCAAAAATACCTGCTTGTGACTTTCCGATTTGACTAAAAGCGATTCTGTCTCGCCTACCTCCACCAAGGCGATCTTCATCCTAGGAAGGGCAGCGATGGGCAACCCAGGTGCGACCCCCTAACTGTCTCATCACCAACAATAATGAGAAGACTAAGCCTTAAGCCCAGAATCGGATGGCGAAGTCGCAAAGTCTGCCTCGATCCAGGCCGTCGAGGCAGAGAGCCTCTCAGAGGCCGAGGCTGCCAAGCTGCTGCGAAAGATCGACCTCCGCGTGCTCCCGATGCTCTTTCTCATCTATGTAGTTGCGTTCCTGGACAGGTAAGCCCCACGCCCGAGCAGCCCGGTCGGGTTGTACAGGCTGACACCAGCTCGTGTGACTGGCCAGGGCGAACATCTCCAATGCTCTCACCATGAGCATGCCCAAAGAGCTGGGGCTGGTGGGCCAGGAGCCGAATGCTGCTCTGGCCATCTTCTTCGCCCCCTACATTGCCTTCGAGATACCGTCCAACATCTTGATGAAGAAGTTTAGCCCCCATGTCTGGCTTGCCCTCTGCATGTTTGGTTTCGGCGTCGTCATGCTGGGCCAGGGCTTTGTGCAGGACTACGGCGGCCTGCTCGCAACACGGTTCCTGCTCGGTGTCTTCGAGGCAGGGGTCTTCCCGGGGAGCTTCTACGTGATCAGCTTCTGGTACAGGCGAGAGGAGTCCCAGAAGCGGTTTGCCATCTATTTCTGCTCTGTCGTCCTTGCTTCTGCCTTTGGTGGGCTCCTGGCATCCGCAATCGAGAAGATGGACGGGGTTGGGGGCAAGAGTGACTGGAGGTGGATCTTTATCCTGGAAGGGCTCCTGAGCATACTGGTCGCCTTTGCAGCATTCTTCCTCGTGAGCGACTTCCCGAGCGAGGCGGCATGGCTGTCCGAGAGGGAAAAGAGGTTTGTGCTCCAGAGGACTCAGTCCGACGAGGAGACATCCGCACCGCAGGTGACTGGCCGGGATCTCTCAGAGTTCTTCCGGGACCCCAAGAATTACTTCGGCGCCATTATGTATTTTGGTAAGCCCCTGTTGTGCCTCACCAGAGCACGCACACATAACAACCCCCAAGGCCTGAGCCCAGGCTGACAAAAGTTATTACCACCAGCGGTTGTCGAGCCGATCTATGCGTTTGCCTACTTCACGCCGACCATCATCAAGACACTCGGCTACACAACGATCCAGACACAGCTGCACTCGGTTCCTCCATTCGCAGCCGCACTCGGGATGTGCCTCCTCCTGGCATACCTCTCGGACCGATCAAAGTATCGCCTGCCGTACGTCTTGTTCCCCGGAGTCCTCCTCATCGCAGGACTGGCAATGTCCATGACAGCACATGGGCACTTCTCGGTGCAGTATGCCGGGGTGTGCCTTGTGTGCATGGGCGCCTTTGGTGCAGGACCTACAGTCATCTGCTGGTACTTGATGAACCTGCGGGGGCATCAGCAGCGAAGTATTGGATCCGCTTTTATGATCAGCGTTGGAAACACGGGCGGAATCATTGCCCCCTTTACGTTTTTGACCAGCGAGTCGCCATACTACCGCGTCGGCTACTCGGTGTGCATGGGGGCTGTGGTGTTGGGCCTGGTTGCGAGTATCTGCTATGAGCTGTTGGTGCTGGGGGAGAGGCGAAAGGTCCACCTGGAGGGTGACAGGGCTGACCAACCGCACACGCGTGCTCTTGCTCTGTGAAGGCGAAATGATTCACGATTCTGCATACAAGGTGCCACGACGTCGGGCTGTGTGGATGCAACCTGCCGGGGGGGGGGTAAGAATGGTGGTGCTGCGGGCAGGGGGCCAAGACGGCAGGAATGCGGGAACCGAATGCTTGTTTTCCCCCCTGTACGCTGTGGACGTACCTCTGCAAAGTTGTGTCGCCACAAGTACTACTTACTTGTAGGTAATGTGTGATAGCAACGTGCCAACCTGCCTCCGAGCTTGGGGGCCGAAACGTGTGAAACCGCAGAGGACAAAGAAATGCGACAGTCACACTTGCTTTATCCGTTCAGCCGCCACTCTTTTTTGTCGTTTTCTACTCTCGTATTGGCTCATATAAGAAGTCCAATCATGGCACCAACAGGGACACTGAAAAGAACACCGAGAATATCGTGTATATATATATATATATAATGTCGAAAGGTCTTCCGCGTAGCTTGACTGGTACATATCTTGACTTCAAGAAGCCGTCTGGTGAAAACTGATTCCGGATCCCTCGCCACGACAGCCGAACGTGCCCCCCTCTTCCTTTCCGCCCCTCCCGTCCTGATCGTTTGTGGGGAGCACACCCACCTGTTTGTTGCCCAGACTGGAAGCGTCTGGGGATCCCAGCCATGTCCGCTGCAGGAAGAACCGACGCCACTCCTGCAGAAGTAGCAGCGAGATTGTCCACAGCAGGTTTCCCCTCTTGCTTCCTATGCTTCCTATCAAGGGCTCATTACCGCTGACCAATAGCTGATACTAATTAACTCGCCCGCGCTGTGCAGGCACGGAAAGCATTCATCGCCGCCACGGTCATCCTGCTCAACTTCAACGTCACCCTCAGCTCGTCCCTCCCTACCGGAGCCGGCCTGACCCTCTGGCGCCACTTTGGGGTCACATCGGAGCTCCAGAAGACACTGCCCGTGGCCGTCTTCCTGGTTGGTTACAGTGAGCCTCCCCTTTTGACTAGTAGGCAACAGTCGCACCCACGGCAAAACGGCCCGACTACTTTTTTTTTTTTTTTTTTTTTTCCTTAAAGTTCACATGGCTAAGCAGAAGGTGGTGTGTGTGTGCGTGTTTCTGCGTCGCGTAGTTTTTGGACCTATTGCGTTCGCGCCGCTGTCCGAGTACTGGGGCCGCCGACCAGTCTTCCTGGCATCGTTCGGCATATACACCGTCTTCACTGCCGCATGTGGTCTCGCACCAAACTGGCCAGCGTTCCTCTTCTTCCGGTTCATGCTGGGCGGCGCGGCAGCCGCGCCCCAGACCGTCTCCGGCGGACTCTTCTGCGACATATACCCTGATCTGGGCCCCCGCGGCGTGGCCGTGACGCTGCTGGGCCTCACGAGCAACATCGGCCCCCTCCTGGGCCCCATCATCTCGGGTTTCGTCTCGGCCCGCGGCTGGCAGTGGCAGTTCTGGTGCGCCCTGTTCCTTGCTGCTGCCAACTGGCCCATGCTGCTCTTCATGCCCGAGACCTTTGCCCCTGTTCTCAACGGCTATGTGGACTCCAGGACAGCACTCTCCCGCACCACGGTCCGGGAACAGGTGAGGGTTCTGGTCCGCCCCATCAGGATCCTCTCCGAGCCCCTCGTCTTCTTTACCGATCTCTTCATCCTCTACCAATACGTCATATATTTCCTCTACTTCGGGGCGTATCCCATCATATTCCACCAGACATACGACATGTCTGATGGGGTGTCTGCCCTGATGTGGATCCCCGTAGGCATTGGGGCCGTCGTTGCTCTGGCGGTCTTCGCGGCCTGGGACAGGTACCACAAGGCCAGCGTGGCGAGGGGCAGACCGTGGGCCCTCCAGGAAGAGTACCGACGGCTGCCCTTGGCATGCCTGGGGGCCCTCTCTTCGCGCTCTCTCAGTTCTGGCTGGGCTGGACTGCCCGGAGAAGCGTGCACTGGGTCATCCCGGCGCTGTCGGGCATCCCGTATGGCATAGGCATCGACCTCACGTTTCTAGCAATGAACAACTACCTCACAGACGCCTATGACGTATACAGCGCATCGGCGCTGGCATCGAGCGTGTTCACCCGCAACGTCCTGGCTGCAGTCATCATCCCGCTCTGCACGTATCCGCTCTATCAAAACCTGGGCACCAGCTGGGGCTGCACCGTGCTCGGGTGCATGGGTGTCGTTCTGACGCCAATCCCCTTCGCATTCCTCCGCTGGGGCCCTGTGCTGAGGGCACGTAGTCCCTTCTGCCAGAAGCTGGTGCGCATGGGGGACGAAAGCGAGCCTGGTACCCTGGCAGTGCCTCTGTAGCCGGAAGGGGGCTCATTCATTCCGATCTGTGTGATGGAATCCGAGGAGAAGCCGTGGGGGGGGAGGAGGCGGTCGGACACTGTCTGTGGGCGGTTGGGGGCCAAACAGAAAAAAGAAAGGGAAACACAATGCGAATTGGTCAGTGTCTCAAGGCGGCTAGTAGCAAAAGAAGGGGGGAGGGGGAGAAAGGAAACAAAATGCGAAGGGAACTCCATAAAAATGGTTGGTGTCACAAGGCGCATATTCTCGCTCATGCAAGGTGCTTTATTTCAATCACACCTGCCGGTCTGCCCGCCAACAAACCACTGCTCATCAAACCATCCCTGCTTTTCGGTGATGTTCCAAGTACGGACGTACGTTATGCTGACGATTAAGGACACAGCACGGTACGTTGCTACGAGATGTTGAGGAGCCCACACCCTTTTCGATGTTTGTCTGGACAAGTGCGGGCGCGCAATGTCAGCCAATAGTCTCATTGCACCTCATCGGGAAGAGGGAGGGGTGGTCCAGGAGTCCGGAGCCTTGCTCGTTGGGGGGGCACCCTCCTCAGAATTCAGTGACATTGACCTCGCATCCCGGGCTTGCATCGGAGAAATACAAGTCTCTCCCACGTCAGCATGTTCCCGCTCCTGCAAGTCAGACTCGGGCGCACCCAGAGCAACCGTTCGCCAGCCTTGTTATTGCGGGCCCACCTTTTGAGGCCGGCAGGACTGTCAGCGCATAATTATGCAGGTCAGGTATTAGCCACACACACCCTCGGGCGGCCCCCCTCCATTGTAAGAAGCACTCCCACATCTGCTATGTCTCGGGAGCCTTGCTGCATATTGCCAGTACGTAGAAGATGGAATGCATATCGGGAGGAATTGGGCTGAGACCTGTGACTTGGATCACGCTGTCACGTCCTGCCTGCCAAGTAGTGGTCCACAGACGTGTAATCTCAGGTCAGCTTGCTGGTGTTGTCCTTTCCCTGGGGGGGGGGCCGGGGGCCGACGGGCGCCGTTGTTCTCAGAAGCCAGGAGCTCAGATGTCGCGATAATAGCATCTCAGGGTGGCTGGTTGCGGGCAAGGATTGATTCACAACAAGAAGAAGAAAAAGGTCTGAGATTGAGACCCTCGCTGCCTTGTCCCCGTGATAGCTAGCTGCTCGTCAAGCCTCGCCATACAAGCGTGTCTCAAGAACTATACGACTGGAGACAGATTGTTGAAATCTGCATCAAGATCCGCCGATGGTGAGGGAAAAAAACAAACAAGACAAAAAACAGAAAAGTATTTGTGACACGCCACTCAAGTTCATACTTGATTGTTCAGACGTCGTAGGATCATTCCAAGCTATCACCCTCGAAGTCCCGCTTCATATCATAAGATGAGTCCACGCTATCCTTCGAAATCTGAAGGAGACGGTCACCCTCAAAATCTCTCTTTCCCTCAAGGCCCTCTGCATGAATACTTAGACTTGATGTGCGAGAGGTATGGGGTGCTGGGTCTCTTTTTAAAAACTCACTCGGCTGAGAAACAGGTGCGGCCACGGCGAGGCTGGCGGCAGCGACGAAAAAGACTGTCAGTTTCATGTTGGCGAGGCCTTGGATTATAGTTCTTGGCTTTTAGATGATCAAAGACTGTGGTTCTCTCAGATGTGAATGACGGTTGCTCTTGCTGATAGATTTCGGAGGCGAAAGACATGAAGGCTGCCGGGCGGAGACGGCATGTTGCTGCATATTTGTACATGCTCGCGACGAGCCCACGTTGGGTCCATCCACCAGGACCGTCCGAGCCCCCTCATCAGTCCTCCCATCTATTGGATCATCATCGCTATCTATGCAGTACAAGAACCTTATGTGTAATGCATGTGTGGACCCCACGTTGCTTACCTGTGTCTTGTGATGAAATTACGTGACAGCGCAGCTCGTCAAGCCCGCCCCCAAGCATGTACATATCGCATCGCCACCGGACAGTTGCAATCTCATGCACAGTTCCAGCCCCCAAATTCCTAGCCGATAGGAACGGCCGTAGTCACTCACCGGTTGTTGAGATGGGGCATCTTTACGCGATGCGTTCCATCTGCATCGTGGCGGGCATGGCTGTGGTCTTCTTGTACTGATCTCGATGTTACTCGGATGGCCTTTGCCTCCGAGGGTGATCAACACTACAAAGTCACAGTGCATTTATTGCTGACTGCAGGGTCGGGGGACCATTGCATGGGACGCCATCTGGCCGTCAATCAGAGGTAACTAAAACTCCTCGGCATGTACAACACATTCATCAGGCGGTATCTCATTAATTCTTCCATATTCCGGGAACCATCAACAGATAAAGTAAGCAGATTGTCGGACTCCTCCCAGACACCCGTGGACCATTCGTGTCCCTGGGCTCTTTTCTGGCAACTTGGGGGGAAATACTCCTCCAACCTCAATACAACACAAAAAGACATCCAGCTCCCGGAGTCCATCTCATTCCATTTGTATGACATCATTTCCATTCAATGTTGAACTTACCATACTGCTGTACAGCGTGACATCTTTATTTTGACAAGTTCGGCGAAAGCTTCGTTGTGATGCAGTCCAACACAAAGTACACCCCTTTGCAGGAGGACCGCAGTAACTCCACATCGGAACCTCTGGGGGAAAGCGACACAGGCTCTGAACTATTACTAGATGAAGAGCAACGTGAATCCACCGCTCATAGACGCAGCCCGTGGAGAAGACATGGCCACTGGATCTTCCATGGGGCTCTGATATCCTGTTACCTGGTCATTCTTCCGTATCTACAAACGATATGGCACGGAAAGCTGGGCGGCGGCTGCGGCTGCGTGGATAAGACTCATGCTTATTGTATGCCACTCCATGAGGCATGGACCCCTTGAGGACAAGACCAAGGCCTGACAGACATTTATAGCCCCAATAAATGATGCTATACAAGAAGAATACGTCGGCACATGGTTCAGAGGTTCCCTCTGGTATGAATCTCCATACAAGGGACCGCCCACGCCTGAGGTAGAACAGGCCTGGCAGGACCTGATGCAGTGTAAGCTGAGCAACATTCTCTCGCCTCAAGACAGAGACTCTCGCTGACACCATGCCCTTTGGCGTAATTAGACGGTGCCGTTAGCATCACCGCAGAAGATATAGTAGGCATCGGTCACAACCTCACCGCGGTGCAATACCCACCAGAGGTGGGCGGTGGATATCTAGGCGTCGCCCTGGGAGTGCACCAGCTCCACTGCCTGCACTTCGTCTGGCAGGATCACCACATGGCCTACTTTGAAAAAACCCAGGCAAACAAGGACGGCGTGCCCGACATGTACGAGCGGCATTACGAGCACTGCATCGACTTCATCCGCCAGGCCATCATGTGCAACTTTGACCCGGGCATCCTGCCGTTCTACTGGGTCAACCAGCACCAACAGCCGACGCCGGATGGAAATACCTTCCACAAGTGTGTAAACTGGGATGCCCTGCAGGACTGGCTGAGGGAGAGGTCAGTGGCGTTGCCCGAGGGATATGCGTGGCATCAACCTCCTGACGCGGCGCCTCTGCCGCACAATCCTTAGGCGTGTGTTCCGCATTGAAGTGTTCTCAATGTCATTGTTCAGGCTATGTGGAACGTAGAGTTATCCTAGGTGCGATCCACGCAGCGAAGGACTGGATCTGTTTCACCTAATACTCCGACTGATAGGGCCTTGACGGAGGCAGTTGCTTTTATTTAGTAGGGCTTAGTTTAGGCAATATCCAACCTCTCTTGCTCACGCTCACACGGTTTCTTTGAGAAGAATAAAGACCACCTGGCATTTGTATAGCACACCAGGGAAATGGCAGGTGGCCGGTACTCTGGTAGTAACACTGTGCTGACGTTTGGAAATCCCTGGCCATTGTAACATCCAAGTACACAAGTACCCATCGGTAGCGGGGTTTAAATATCCCCAGGCCAACCCGCCCCCGCGCGTCGTCAGGTGCTTTTTCTCTTCCTTACCAACAACTCGATCAGCATGGCTTTCCGTAGTGCTTCCACGTTCAGCAACTCGAGCCTGGCCGCCCAGGCCGCCAGGAGGCCAAATTGCTTTCCGACTCGAGCGAGAGCGAGTCTCTTGCCCTGGACATCCTCTGGTTGGCCTCGGAGCCGCTCTCCCTTGTTTTCCGCTGCCTTCTTGACGACAAAACAAGGCGCGACGAGTCCTGTAACACCTTCGGCTCACCGGACTAGACCAACGTCCCAGAGCACCCCCGGATCGTGAGTGATTGATCTTTCTCGGTTGGGATGTTGCTTCACCTGCACGAGCTGCGAGGCTGACTGGTGTCGGGGGCCAGATACACGACCGCCTTCGCCATGCTGGAGGCACTCTGGGAAGTACGTCTCTCGCTGCCTTGGCCCGCGTCTGTCTTCCCTCGCTCACTGGTGATTACAAGGCCGGCGTGACAGCATGCTTCGTGAATGTCGGGTCCGACCACCCATCCCTTATCGAGGCCATCGTCCAGGGCAAGAGAGAGCGGCCTGACGCCTGGCCCAGGATGATCACGTGCCCGTCCGAGATGACAGCAATCTCTATGGCGGACGGATACGCTCGGGTGTCAGGCCGGCCACAGGCAGTCCTTGTCCACGTCGACGTCGGCACGCAGGCACTCGGCCAAGGCATCCACAACGCGAGCATCGGCCGCGCCCCGGTGTTCCTCTTCGCCGGACTGTGCCCCATCACAGAGTCTGGAGAGCTCCCCGGCTCCCGGTCCGAATACCAGCACTGGCTGCAGGAGCCTCAGGACCAGAAGGCCATCGTACGCCAGTACTGCAGGTATACTGGCGAGATCCGCAGTGGGCTCAACGTCAAACAGACTGTGGGCCGTGCGCTTCAGTTCGCCACGAGCGCGCCAAAGGGACCAGTATACCTTGCCAGCGCGAGGGAGGTCCTGGCCGAGGAGATCGAGCCGTATTCTCTACGTCAGGATCAATGGGGCCCAATTGGATCCGGCGCTCTTCCGGCTGCTGCAGTTCATGAGATTGCCACAGCCCTCGTAAAGGCAGAACGCCCTCTTATCATCACGGGATATTCCGGCCGCGACCGTCGGACGCCGGAGCTGCTCGTGGGCCTAGCTGACTCCGTCCCCGGCATACGCGTCCAAGATACAGGCGGTAGTGACATGTGCTTTCCCTGCAGCCATATCGCCTCCGAGGGCTTTCGCCTGCCGGGCCTTAGCTTTGACCCATGCACCAAGGACGCTGATGTGATCTTGCTTGTGGACTGCGACGTCCCCTGGATCCCGTCTCGAAACCCGCCTCCCAGAGACGCCAGGATATATCACATCGACAGCGACCCCCTCAACCAGCAGATGCCGATCTCCTTCTTCCCTGCCGACGGCCGCTGGAGGGCAGAGAGCTTTACTGCGCTCACCCAGCTGGTCACATACATCAAGAGCGACGCCTCGCTCGCCACGACGCTCCAGGACCCCAAGTACGCCGCCCGCGCAGAAGCCCGTGCGGAAGCCCACAGGTCTCGTCTGGCCAAGATCGCCGCCCAGGCTCGCCTGGACGACCAAGCGACCCTGGACGCAAACAATATCGGCAGCCTGCTCAAGTCGTCGCTCCCGGGCTCGACTACTTATGTCCTCGAGGCTATCACGGCAGCGCAGGAGCTTCACGACCAGCTGCAGCCGAGCCGGCCCGGGAGCTGGATCAACTGCGGCGGGGCGGGCATCGGGTGGAGCAGCGGCGGGGCGCTGGGCGTCAGGATGGCGCTCTCGGACCTCGAAAAGGAGGAAGGGCGCGGGCCTAGTATGGTGTGCCACGTCGTTGGTGACGGGAGCTTCATGTGCGCCTCGCCGTCGAGCGCGCTGTGGGTCGCGAGCAAGTACAAGATACCGGTCCTGACGATCGTTCTAAACAATGGGGGTAGGTCCTCCTCTCCTCGATGCAAGGCTCTTTCTTTTTTTTTTTTTTTAAAGAAAAAAAAGATCCCCATCCCCCCTCTTCTTCCCCTCCTCCAGCTCTTTCTGCGCCGCATGTATTTGTTTTGCAATGTCACTGACGCATTTCTTTTGCTCACCAGGCTGGAAAGCGCCTCGACACTCCACGAGACTCGTCTACCCTGAGGGCCTCAACACCTCGGCCTCGGACGAGGAGATCAACATCTCCTTCCGCCCGACGCCCAACTACGCAGCTCTCGCAGAGGCGGCGGCGGGATCCGACGCTGGCTGGGGCAGCCCGGCCGAAGACTCGGACGGCTGGATGAAGGGGGTACGGGCCAGAACAGTGGGAGAACTGAAGAAGGCGCTTTCACATGCTAGATCGAGGGTGGGGAGGGATGGAAGGGCTATGCTGATCGAGGTGTTGATGTAGACCAGGCACGACAGCGGGCTCGACACCGCTTATGTAGGCTTTTGAGCCCGCTTTTGAAAATTATCAGACCTTGAGTGGTCTCTTCCAAAGCCACTCGGAAATACCTGACCGCTTAGAAGATGTCCGGGTTTGGGGTTTTTTTGGGGGGTTTCTTTTCTTTTCTTTTTTGCTCTTTCAGCACTGTGCAGCCAGAGACTTGGTACCTCAGCTTGACTTCTTCCCTCTCTGCACCTGTCCAGATGGTATAGATAGCCTCTTAGTCTACCTCTCGCCCCGTGGTCCCAAATTCTGAAGCCGACTCCTTTCGCCCCTAGCAGAGGCCGAGGAGAGCCTGTCGATTATCCTTCAGGGCCTGGGAAAGCTCACAAGAATATCCACAGCCGGAGACCAGAGGACACCCGCCTCCCGATCCGATACGTCCAGGACATACAGTGGACAAAAGTGACCTGATTATCTGCGACGCTGGCTTCGAGTACGATGTCTCATTGACTTTTTTTTTTTTTTTCAGACTTGCTGGCAAAGGTCTTCCTGGTTGTATCAATGGCAGTCTGTGTTTGTGCGTAGAGGAGATACGGCTGAAGTCGGCTGATCCACAGCATCCTCACCATAACCTGCTGCCGACACTGTTTCCCGTTGTAAGTACTTACTTAGCTGTACGTCGGCCAAGAAACTGTCCATGAGCACCCTGAGAGATCACCATTGCGCCCTCAACGGGCCCCAGAGGCAATCAATCAGGGTCCTACATTGGAACACACCGTTCATGTGCCACGTTCAAAATCGAGATGCTCTTTCGGAATCAGGGCCCCCTCTGCAGCCTGGCCTCCATCAATGCCGGTTATCGAGAGGCAGCCGTCTTGGCTGCTCAAGGCACCAAGATCATATTGAAGTTGCGAAACTTATGCCTGCGGTCGCAGGCATGTCAGCAGCTGTAAAGAAGGCGCAGCTGGCGGCACAACAGCTCGAGGAGGCCTCATAGCCAACCCACGGCGGCCGCTTCAGAGGGTGTTAGCGCTGATGTCAGATTGTTTCCAAAGAAAGTTGATACCATATCGTTTGATTCTATTAAATATGGTCGTTGTGAACACCCAGAGTCTCCTCTGACGACCTCATTTCCTCTTCGTCAACGACATTCAGGACAGCGCACTGACTTGCACCCGGTGACCAAAAAAAAAAAATCAAAAAATCAATCCAGAACACCAATTAATCACAATGCAGATCCCGTATAACAACGGCAGCCCGGAGCCGTACGGCCAGCCAGATGGGCCCCGCGGCTCGTCGCCCTATTCCCAATCGCCATCTCAGCACCAGTCTCCTTACCCGCCCTCTCAGTATGGGCAGGGCTATGGGCAGCCCGGCTACCAGCAGCACCAGCAGTACACGCCGCCGCCTCAGCAGACTTATGGTCGACACGGCGATGGCTATCGTCCACCAGCACAGGCACAGTATGGCGACTACCGGCCGTATGAGGGCCAATACGGGCCGCCACACCAGAGCCACTCGCCTTACCAGCAGCAGTCGCCCCACTACCCTCCCGGCTCTCAGCCTCCGTACCAGCAAGGCACTGCCGCGGACTACATGAGCCAGGGCCAACAAGGCGGCGGCCCCCTCATCCCCCTCCTTACCCGGGCAATAATAACAATAACCCAGAGGAGGAGGACCGTGGAGTGATGGGCGCCCTGGCCGGCGGGGCAGCCGGTGCCTGGGCTGGACACAAAGTCCACCACGGATTCCTGGGAGCCCTGGGCGGGGCCTTTGCCGGCCACAAGCTCCAGGACGCCGCGCACGACCACAACAAGCACAAGAAGGACGAGGAGGAGAAGCACCACAACAAGCCCTTGCCCTCCCCGCCGCCACCGCGCCCACAGAACCAGCACCAGCACCAGCACCAGCAGCACCAACAGGGCTCTCTCAGGGGCAACTTCTCGGCGTCATGCACGCAGCTGAGCCTGGACGGGGACTTTGACCTCATCGCGTCCTGCGGGCGCATCGACGGGAGCCGCAAGCTGAGCTCCATCAGCCTGAACCGCTGCCTGACCAACTCGGACGGGCACCTCCGCTGGGCACGGGACGGGAACTTTTCTGCGTCGGCCAGGAACGTCCGGCTCGTCGACGGGGGGCGGATGCTGGAGGCCGAGCTGAAGAACTGCGGCGGACGCTGGGTGTGGGACCGGATTGTGCTGGATGAGAAGATCTCGAACGACAATGGAAACCTGGTGATGGTCTGAAGGGGCCACCGCAAGTGTCAAGCAGGGGCATCTCTTCTTGTGCCCATGATCGCCTGGCAGCGTTTCTCTGAGGCCTTCAATATACCTCCTTCGTACTTGTCGCGCATCTCCTCGCTGCTTTTCTTCTTCTTCTTCAGCCTGTTGTTGTTGGGCTTGCAGTGCTTATTTATAGGGGCACAGCGCTGTAGGCTTTGTGCTGTGGGTGCGCTGCAGCAGCCGCGACCCGCTAAACATTCCAGCGACGTCATACTGTAACGCTGCATGCTGCAGAATTGCACCATTTCCAGACCACACACACACACACACAACTCAACCCACTGGTTGGCTACACTGCTGCTGCTGGCCAGCGTTGTGGCTTGGACCCTATGACATACATATGACCCGATGCTCAGTTTGCAGACGCTGCTGGCAAGGCGAACGCAGTCTTTTTATTTTCCTTGTTGCCGGCAGAGATATTAGCAAACTACAGCAGCTCGTGTGGACCACTCCGTCATCCTCGACACGATGCCCGCGGAAGCAGACCCAACGCTGGAGCCTCTCCTCGGATCCCCCAGCAGACAGGTTGGCTACGGCGGCCATGACAGCACCAACAAGGCACACGATGCAGCTCCCGGCCAGGCCAAGATCGTACACTTCTCTGCTGGCGACGCAGGGGACCCTCGGAACTGGCCCCGGTGGAAGAAACGGCTCGTGATTGGGCCCATCCTGCTGATTGACCTGTCTGTGAGCTGGGGTGCGTCGGGCTTCTCGCCCGCCAGCAAGAAGTTCGCCCTCGACTTTGGGCTGCCGGCCGGCATGGGCACTCTTGGCCTGTCTTCATACGTGCTCGGCCTGGCTTTTGGGCCCATGACCCTGGCGCCGCTCTCAGAGGTTTGTTGGTTGCTGCTGTGGGATCCGAGTGCGGTCCTATGCTGACTGTCTTTTGTGTGTGCCCAGTACTACGGACGGCGGCCCGTATACATCTACTCGTACCTTATCTATCTGTGTCTGCTGGCTGCCTCCGCCGTCTCGCCCAGCCTTGGCGTCTTCCTTCCCATCCGCCTGCTGTCGGGCTACTTCGCGTCCGTCACGATCGCCAACTTCGGAGGTACCATCGCTGACCTGTACCATCCTCACGATACCGGCCCTGCCATGTCGCTCTATTTATGGGCCGCGACGTGTGGCTCGCCCAGTGGGTTCTTCCTGCTGTCCTTTGTTGCCCATTACAGGGGCTGGAGGGACGTATTCTGGGCGCTGCTGGCCATCTGCGGCACCCTCTGGGCCGTCATGACGCTGTCTCTGGTCTGCTGCGGAGAGACACGGCACAGCATCATCCTCGAGAGGAGGGCCGAGCGTGAGCGGGAGTCAGCTGGTCAGAACAGGGCAGTCGACATACCGGAGCACCTGCGGAAGCGAAGCATCACAGAGCTGTTCCGCCTCACGCTGTCCAGACCGTTCAGGTTCCTGGGGACCGAAGCCATCATCATGTTTGCAGCGCTGTACAACGGGTACCTGTACGGGCTGAGCTTCCTCTTCAACACGGCCTTCACGCTCGTCTTTGGCCAGGGACATGGCTTCCACACCATCGGGGTCGGCGTCTGCTTCCTGGGCCTCTGTTTCGGGATCAGCCTCGGCCCGGTAACCAATATCCTGCAGGAGAGATACTATCAGCGCATGGTGCACCAGTCTGGTGGCAAGAACGTTCCTGAAGCTCGGGTCGAGCCCATGGGAAAGGTTGCAGCTATTCGTAAGCTGAACCAAACCCTCCCAGTTGATGTCCTTCCTTTTTTTTTTTTTTTTTTCTTTCTCCCCTAGAAAAGTAAAAAGTGGCTTCTAGCAGACTGACACAGCACTTCAGTTCTCCCAGTGTCCCTCCTCTGGTTCGCCTGGACGGCTGATCCCAGCATCCACCCCGTCGTGCCCGTCCTCGCCTCAGCACTCTGGGGATGGAGCTTTTACTCTCTGATCCTCATGACCTTCACGTACACCGAGGATTCGTACAAGCAGTACTCTGCCTCTGCGCTGGCAGGAATCGGCCTTATCCGTAACCTCTTTGGAGCAGTCTTCCCGCTGTTTGCGCACAGCCTCTTCACGAACCTGGGGTACGAGTGGGCAGGCACGCTGCTCGCCGGGCTTGCGCTGGTCCTTGTGCCCATACCATTTGTGCTGAGCCGGTACGGGCGGCTCTTGCGGGAGAAGAGCCCTTGGGCGAGGGAGCACATGGACGACCTGGAAGATGAAGACGAAGCCGGACCGTCCGCTGCCGCAGGGGTGTGAGCACAATTTGAGATCTATATTATTTATCTTCTTTACGTGCGTATCTCCATTTCCCTTCTTTTTTTTTTTTTAAAAAAAAAAGAAATCTATATCTCCCTTGCAATTCCTGGATACTATAGTACACCCCAGTGCAGTGCTGAGTAATAGGGCGTCACAGACCGGTCTCTCACTGGTCGACGACCAGCCCATCTGACTCTGGTGGTCCTTGGTAGACTGGAGTATGGTGTCTTCTGTGTCAGCTTTATTCAAACTTCCCATATGCGCTCCGGTGTATGAGGCGACCGGAATTGATGGGAGGGAGGGGACATAAAGGAGCTGCTTACCCTTGCGAGCATAAGCCGCATACCAGACGGCACTCATGGCCATGAAGCCGAAGAAGACCACAACCGCATAATTCATGCTGGCGTCCGTCACCGGCAGCACGGTCGGCATCGAGAACAGCACCGTCTCGAAGGCTATCCACAACAAGGCCACGATATTGACAGTCCAGCCGACAAGCCCTCCCATGGTCCACCGAGCCGCATTGACGTCCCTGCGCCGGTGGAACAGCGAGATGGCAATGGGGATTCCGTACGACACGGCCAGCGAGATGACGCCCACGCTCACAAACGCCAGGAAGGCCGACGAGGAGCCCAGGTTGATGATGCCCAACAGCATCTGGACGACGGTGGTGAGGACCAGGGCCCAGATGGGGGTGCCGTGGCGGGTGTCGACGCGGGACCACAGGTGGCCGAGCGGGATGGCCTTGTCGCGCGAGAAGGCCCACGTGCACCGGGAGGCGGCCACGGTGATGGAGATGGAGCAGAAGAGGGTGATGATGAGCACGAGGAAGGTCAGGGCCAGGCCGCCGCCGGGCGAGTCCATCACGACGCCGAAGATGTAGGGCAGGGCCTGGGCTATGGGTGCCTCGAGGATGTCCTCTAGGGGTGGGAGGGTAGCACATATGGGTCTGAGAAGATGTTAGTTTCGGCATGGCTTCCCTAACCTCTGTGGAGGAAGAGAGAAAAAAAAAAAGAAAAGAGGAAAAAAAAAAAAAAACACAGGCAGTCTTGACTTCTTGACACTTACATGATGAAGAAGAGGCCTGCGATTCCTCCTACGGGCACGCAGAGGGCGATGGCCTTGGGCAGCTTGGTCGTGGGGTCGCCACACTCTTCAGCCATGGATGTGATCATGCCGAGGGCTGAGAATCTGCGAGGGAGGTCTGGGTTAGAGGAAGTTTCTTTCTCTCGCACAGGTCTAAAGAAAGTGATGGTGGTCTGTCTTTCAATTTGACTTACGTGTATGCCGAGGGCTAATTAGAGATTTGAGTGTTAGTATATTGACTTTGAGATCATATGAGAGGGGTGGTGGATTCTATGGACCTACCAGCATGCCAATAAAGAAGGAGAAGCCTCCCCAGCCAGAGAGGGACGTGTCATAGGCGCCCTGTGATGAACATTCAATCCTGGTCAGCGGATAAAGCCCTTTCCTTTCTTTCTCTTCTTCTCATCCTTGGGCTGTGTGTTTATTTTTGCCCAGCCGGAGTTCTGGCCGTTCAGGAATTGCATATATATATATATTATATATATATATACATACCAAGGTATCTCGAGCCGAATGTCTCCCCACAGCCGCCTTGGACGACAGGCAGATGAGCGTGACGAGGATGCTCACGGCCGTAAAGACAGCACAGATGGTATCAACCATGGGCAGGACCTTGTTGCCATAGGCCACAATGAAAAAGGTGATGAGGCAGATGGCATAGAAGATGAGCAGCAGCTGCCAGGACGAAGGGGCCCAGTCCGGGTGGTACAGGGCGACGGTGGCGGCGATGAGCGAGGCGAAGCCAAAGTTGACGGACAGGGTGATGGTCCAGTTGCCGATGAGCCAGGTCCAGCCAGTGATAAAGGACAGCACGGTGCGGTAGCGGGGGCTGGCGAGCTGGAAAGACCAGTAGTAGGGCCCGGCGGAGGTTGGGTAGCGGGAGGCGAACTCGCCCAGGGAGAGGGCCACGCACTCGTCGACGATGCAGACGACGACCCAGCCTAGGAACATGGGAAGAGCGCCTAAATTTCGAGAAGAAGAATACGCAAAACGGTCAGCAGCGAGCAAGGAAGGGGAAAAAATGAATAAAAGGGGGACAAAGAGGATGAAGGGGGGATAAAATGGACTTGCCTCCGCCGTAGACGGCACTGATCAGAGGGCTGCCGAAGCCATAGGGTATCTAAGTAGTGATGATCATGTCAGAAAAGGAAGGATCCTGGATGTGAATAGTGGCATATATATTAGTCTGAAAGGGAAACTCACAGCTGCGATGGCCAACGACTGGAACAGCAGCGTGATCATGGACCGGTTCCGCTGCAGCTCAGGCGTGTACCCCAGGACCGTAAGATCGTGGAGTTCCGAGGCGGTGCCCTTCTCTGGAAACGGGGCCTCCTCGTCGCCACCGGCAGAGGCCGAGGTCTTCTTTTCCACCACATCCGAAGATTCCATGGTTTGTTTGCTGTTGTATGTGTGTGTATATGTCTCTCTGTCTCACTCTCACTTTCTCACTCCCACTGATCGCCGTGATGTATGCAGCAGGGGGGGAAGAGCGGGAGCGGATATATTATTACCAGATGCAGACTGACGTTCTTCTTTTTCTGTCCCTATGGAAACATCCCGAGGCTGCCCCGAAAGATTAGTCGTAGTCATGCTCAGGGGGTGCAAAGAAAAAAAAAAAAAAAAGCATATCTACTTAGGTACGCCACTTCTCGTATTTGCTGATGCGCACACGGAAAAAGGAGATGGAGAAAGGAGGAGACAGAAGGAGATAAGCCGTTTCTTATCTCGTCCTACCATCAAGCTTTCTGTGTAAGTAGATAGATCCCCAAGAAAAAGCACAGGCAACATGACGGAGCGGGAGGACAGGTTAGGGACCAGGTCTCCCCCCCCCCCTGCCGGCTGGCCCCTCACAACAGTACCAAAGTAGACGTTGCTGCTGCTGCTGCTGCTGCTGCTGTAATACAATGTCATCATTCTACTCTATCCATGCATGTGTGTGTGTATGTTAAGGCGAAGGTGGGAGGGGGAGGAGTGAGACACAGAACTAGTCAGTATTACTACATACAGTCAGACAGTAGTACTAGTATACTACCAAACTATATACTTCATTCTAGTACTTATCATTATACACAAGTAGTAGTAGTAGTAGTAGTTGAAGTACTATAATAGTCCTAGCCGTACTTCTACCCAACAAGGCCATGAGATAAATAACCGGCCGTTTCCCACAGACACTAATAAAACATGGCGTTCTCTTGGCCCTGGCATGAGAGGGTCCTCGACCGCCAGAACTGATAGGCGGTTTTGCAGTGATTGGGTTGTAAAAATATTGTAGGTAATAGTCAAATTATCAAGTCGGAGACCTAAGGGTTGCATAGTAGATACGTCCCTGGCCGGTCGGGGGTTAATCGGCTTGCCGATCGGCAAAAGCTACCCCTTTATCTGCTCTGGTCGGTCTGCATCTAATCTGGAAGATTGATTATATGGACGTGTTATTGCACTTGGGAATCTGTGTTCATTGGATTTCTTGGATGAGGCCCTAAAGCTGGCATCACTGCTATTAGTCAACATACATTGCATCTCTGAATAGAGACCTCAGGGATGGTAATCCCCTCACCTTGAGTGATACGAGAATCATGTTACGCTGTTTGTTGGCTAAATCTAATATTGGCCACATGTATACTTGAGTATATATATATATCAATCATCCGCTAACTCCAATGCTAGAGCGCCATACCTTCCATCCATCCGCCGTCCTTTTCCGATGTGGTCGCATTTGATGTACATGCGATACCCTTGAACGAACCGTCCTCGCTTTTCAGAAAGCCAAGCCGCCCCCTACCCCCAAAAATGAAAGGGAAACAAGAACAAAAAGAACAAGAATGATGATCATCATTCAAACGCAGGATTCCACACCCACTCGTCGTGGCTGCCAGGCGCATAACAGAGCTTGGCCCTGCCCGGGAACACAAACATGAAGACGAGGTGGCCCAGGAGCAGGAGGACGGTCTTGTACAGCTCCAGGTTCCAGGAGAGATCGACGGCGGCGACAACGGCCAGACCACCTCCCACGGCCAGGAAGCTGCCTGGCCAGCAGGCGCGGGCCAGCAGGCCCATCTTGACCACGAAGAGCAGGAACCGGAACCTGGGGGATGTCGGCCGGTTCATCCTGCGCACGAGGTGATACCAGCTCAGCTGCACAGAGCCGAGCCAGGTCGTGGGAGGGGGCATCAGGAGAGGAGGAGGGGGCGGCGGCGGCGGCGGTGGTGCCGTTGACATGGCGGATAGGATTGGTATGTCGGCGCCTGGGAGATATGGCCCGGAACGGGCTCTCTGGGCTCCGCGATGGTGACATGGTGGGGGCCCGGTGCCGGGGCGTGGACGGCGTCATCGGGAGCTTCTGCAGGCTGTTGCGGATGCTCGGCTGGGGTGAGTCGTCCTCCCTGCCGCGCGCGGGCACGAGGTCTTCTTGAGATGCCGACTGCACTGTGGCGCGCTTCCTTGGGTCTGTTGATGCGGTCAGAGAAGTGCATTTTCGAGATCGCGGAGTTCGTTGGGGAGCTAAAGAGACAAATGTACCTGGTACGGGGGTGCTGGGCGGCGCAGGAGAGTCTAGACTCTGGATCCTGCGGCCTGGGATGTTGAGCGAGGATCCCGACGCCCTCGACATGTCCTCAAGGTTCGTCACGTTCTTGAGCGCGCTGAGGACCTCATTCGCGCTGGGCCGGTCCGTGGGGTTGAGCGCCAGCAGCTGCTTCAGGAGCATGTAGAGGCTGTCCGGGAGCTCTGGCCGCTCCCGCCTCTCGTCCTCAAACCCCTTCCAGTCCGTGATCTCGGCCCGCAGCGTGTCGATGTCCTCCAGCTCCTCGTGGATGGTGTTTGCAGCCTGGTAAGGGAGCCGGCCGAAGCACATGAAGTAGAGGATCATGCCGAGCGAGAAGATGTCAGACTTGGTGGTGAAGTTGCCGTACCTGCCGGTGCCGTCCTGCCGCAGGACCTCTGGCGCGCAGTATGAAATCGTGCCCGTAGACCCCGTCGACTTACGCACGACGTTCTCGGCCTGTACTTCGCCAAAGTCGCTGATGAGGCAGATCGTCTTGCCCCTCTCCTCGTGCAGGAGGCAGTTGCTCGGCTTCAGGTCGCGGTGGATGTAGTTTGCGGCGTGCAGGTAGGCCAGGCCGGCGGTGATGTCGCGGAAGTATGAGTAGATCTTCTCGGGCTGGAGCTGCGACTGGGCGGACCACATGCTGGTCGGCTTCTCGGCCTGTCCCTTGACCGCCGCCGCATCTGAGCCTTGAGCTCCTCCTTGGTGGCCTCCCCGGGAACCCTGCCGACGACCTTCTTCCACAGGTCGCCCCCGTTGCAGTACTGCTGCAGGATGAAGGCGCAGGCGACGGGCGGGCTGAAGCGGCCGAGCTGGACGTCCTCGAGCCAGACGTGCCGGTACGAGACCAGGTTCGGGTGCGACAGCTTGGCGAGCAGCTCGACCTCGAGGAGCACCTTCTCCAGCCAGGCGTGGTCGTCACCCACGGGGACGCGCTTGCACGCAAAGTAGCCCAGGTGGCAGCCGTCGATCTCGTGTCTCACGAGCAGCACCACGCCCTTGCCGCCCCTGCCGAGCTCGCTCTCCTCGACGAAGAAGGTCTTGAAGTAGTTTGGCTGGAACGCCGTCCTTCTGATGCGCCCACCGTCCTGCACGGCAGGCGTGCTCGACACAAACTCGGCGTCTGGGACCTCGTCGGCGGGCAGGCTCTCGCCGTCGTCATCGTGGAAGGGCTGGACCAGCCTGCGGATGGGACTCGAGGGGGAAGGTCGGACCGGAAGAAGTCGTTGCCGCGAAGCATGCGGAAGTATTCTGGGTCGACGTACGATTCGCTGTCGGAGGAGGCATCGTAGGCTCTGTCGGGGGAGGAGGGCCGCAGGGGCTGGTGGCACGCTGGGCATTCGCTCAGGGCACGGTCGAGCTGGAGGCGCTGCGAGGAAGGGTCGCGGACGACGACTGCATTTTGGTGGCGCCTAGGGACAGAGAGGGTGTGTTAATAACCAGAAAATAGTAAGCAGGCGCCATGGAGAAGAAGCAACCAGAAGACAATGTCCCATTCTATAGGTACTAGAACGAGAGGCGGGGGTTGGGGGCGTACAGGACGATCTCGCGACCTCGCGAGTGGTACGGAATCATCGACATCACTGTTTGGCCAGATCAGGACGCATCAGGATGCAAGAGAGAAGCTAGCATTGTGAGTAGAAGAGGGCCCGCCGCTTGGAGGCATACGGACAAGATGGTGGAAGCGAGTGGACACAGTCAGTAGGAGAGAGGGAAAGGTCCTTTGTTGTCGTTGTTGTTGTAACATGTTCTTCAAGGAAAGTGGGATGTTCAGGAACATTCAAGAATCATCTTCGCATTCGGCAGCCCTCGGCGCTGACACAAGGCAGTTGAGTTGAGTGCTACTGTAAGCATAAAGTAATCAGCAGGTCAATCGCAGTGGGCAGGGATTGTCGAGTCACGGTATTTCCTCTACAATAGCGGGGGTTACTATGGGGCCGCTATGGGGCAACGCCACCAATTCAGAACCCTGAAAGGCCTGTAAATTGACAGCAGATTAGCACCCGTTGGGGGCACTATACGCCTAAGAGTGGCATCAGTCTCTCTCTCTCTCTCTCTCTCTCTCTCTCTCTCTCTCTCAGCCTCAGACTCAGCACGAGGTGGTCTCTCATCTTTTCGGCCCAAGTCGCTGCGTTGCGAGACATGTGGACAGCCAAGTACAGTATAGAGACTCCTGACCAAGCAATTTCGACCACGACATTGTGCATCGTGCTGCGTAACTCGGGTTTAGAGTCTGATCTGTGGATGTGGAACCTTGGTGAGGGCCATGAACCGCTTGGTCCTCCTCGGCGTATCAGTACTTAGGTATATATTCGCCTTGTAACAGCAGTCGTCATCAAGTACACATGATAGATGACGTGAACAGCATCTTCTTGTCGAGTGGCGAATCCTCAACACTGGACAAGAGACTGACTGCACGGAACTCGAGAGTTTAGAGCCGCCGTTGAGCTTTGTGCGAACATATACTATGAAGCTCAGTCCCCAAGAAAATCCATCTTCAACAGGAACTCCTCAATGAGCCCCACCTGCACGGAAGTCCGCGACTGTCTCTTGTCCAGCAGCTCATGCTGCATCCTCAGAACATTCCCCTCCAAGCAGTCCTGCGCCGACGACGAGGCCGCGCCGCCTCCGGTCGTCCACGCCGCGATCCGCTCGCCAAAAGCCCCCAGCCGGCCCGCCAGCCTAGCCACCAAGTGCTTCATCAGGGCGACCTGCATCAGCACGGCCGCGGTGCGCTGCGGCACAAACGAGCCGACGCGCATCTCGGACACGTCAAAGTCCGGCTCGCGCCTGCTGGCGATGGTGACGCGCACGCACGAGGTCATGAGCTGGAACATGCCGTCGAGGATGTCCAGGAGGCGCGTGTGGCACGCAAAGACGAGGCTGACCAGCGCCATGTCCACGGGGCTCGGCCGGAGGACGTGCTGCTCGAACTCGCGCACGGCGGCGGGGAGCTCGACCGTGTGCGTGCAGTCTGGCTGGGTGCAGGCTGAGGCGGCTGCTCCGCCTGGCTGTAGATCGGGGGTCGCGGAGGCGCTCGCGGCCGCTGGGTAGACGTCGACGAGCTGCTGGGCGACAACAAAAAAGTCTTCCAGCAGGGACTTGGTGGCCGTCTTCTCGGCAAGCTTCTTTAGAGCGGTCTCGTGGATGTCGTTCCGAGAGATGTGCAGGCTCAGCCTGAAGGGAAGCCTTGCGGAGAGTGATTCTGCCTCCTCCAACAGGCCTGTCAGCTTCCGCAGGCAGGTAGACCTCGTGCTGGCGTGTCCATCATCAAACAACATATCGTCTGTCGAGCTAGAAATTGTTGTAGACGGGCGAGACGGCGCGGCTGGGTATTGGGAGAAGGGCATTGGGTCCTGTTGGGCGGCCACACTCGGCGGCGTCACGGTTGAGAAAAAGTTGTTGAAGTCGAAATTGCTCGCAGTGCCCCAGTCAAAAGCACCGGCGAGCGGAGACACTTGTTCTTCTTCTCTCCCGCCTGCCTCGCCCATGGCCTCCTCCTCGAGGGTGGTGACACCATTGGCGGTCCTGGGGGGAGCACACTTGTGCCCGGCGGGCTGTAGGTGCATGGAGTGCCGGCCTTGAGGCAGCGGGCGCACACAATGCTCCCTGCCTGCTTCGGACATCGCAGCTTTTGGGAGTGGCAGCGGTCGCAGGCTGCTCGATTTCTAGGTCGACAAGACATGATTTGGTTGGGTTTTGGACGACAAGAAGGACGTAAAGGGGTTGGTTAGTAATTCAGGCGGAGGCGGTACAGTAATTAGCATCTCACCAATTCAGTCGCAGTGGGCTTCGGCGTGTTGTCTTCAAATGCGGGCTTAACTAATGTAAGCAACGTGTCGAGGGATTTCCCCCTTCCCTTTGCGTTGACCTGTGCCGCAATGTAACAGTGTCATGCGATGGTATTCACATTGAGTAGATCGTTTTAGCCATTTACGCAAGAAATCCTCGAGGAAATCCATATGAATTTGACAATTTACAACCTCTTCCTGCCGAGTAAGTACTTGAGTAATAATATCGTTTGGATTGAATTCCGCCTCAACGCTCGGCAAGCTAATTGTTACAGGTAGATACTATTTCTTAATTACGATAGACATCAGTTTGTGAGTAAACCTTTAGTTACTGGAATGTATCGAAGGACGTCTCTCTTTATTTTCTTTTCCTCTCTTCCAGATCTTGAATCACTTTGTGGTCTCTGCTAAACATCTACTATTAATAATAGCGGAATCAATACTGCAATGAGATGTTCTTATAGTACTTTTGAGTATGAAAATCAAAAAGTGTTCTCACACTTTGCACTTGAATATATACATTAACATACTGGTCATTGCTTCACCCCACGCTTGAACAACGACAACAACACTTTCCTACTGCAGATAAACCACCAGCGCCTCACTCGCCGCCACCGTAAAGGTCGCCTGCCCACCAGACACGCTCGTCGTCTCATACGTCTCCGTGCCCCCTACCACACACGTGCCGTTCGCATAAGTCTGCCCGCCCCACGAAGGATTCCCACCCTCGTCCTGCCTCGACAGCGCGCTCGCGGCCGTCAGCCTCTTGGCCTTGACGCTGCTCGACGTGGTCAGGCCTGTGAGCACAAACGACGTGCTGCCCCGCGTGCCCGAGCCGTCAAAGTAGTCCGAGTTGTACAGCAGCACCCTGAGCGGCGCGCCCGAGGCGTCAAAGGTGGCATAGGCGGCGTAGTCTGTGCTGCCGGCGTCGAGGGCGGTCAGGTGGGAGCCGCCCGCGAGGAAGGCGGTGGCGGCGGTGGCGCCGTAGTAAGGGGCGCCCATGTCGTAGCGGCCCCAGAAGCAGTAGTAACAGTTGCCGATGGTGCCCTGGTGGAAGTAGGTACGGGAGATGTTGAGGTAGGTGGCACGCACGGTGTAGTCGAGGGTCCAGAGGGCGGCGCCGAATGTCGGGGAGACGGTGGCCGCGCCGCCCCCGGAGACGGAGTTGGTCTCGCCCAGAACGTAGGGCTTCCCCACGGCCAAGGCGGCGGCGACGTCGTCTGGGAACTGGTCCAGGTTGCTGACAATGTCCGAGTGGCTCATGAGGCTCTCGACCGTGCCGCCTGGGTAGTTGTGGTGGGCGTAGGTGGCGACGTACTGCTTGACCGTTGCGTTCTCCGTCGCGATGAGCTCTGCCGCGCCCCATGTCGGCGGTGCCGAGTTGGAGTTGCCCGCCTGGATGATGTTGGTCCTGCCGATGGCGCTGCCTACCTCGATGTCCCAGTTGTTCTGCGAGGCGGCGTCTGTAGCCGGAGTCCATGTCCCGGATGCGATGGGCTGACCAGCTGAGGCCCAATCTAATAATAAGACACAAAACACACCTATGGTCAGCACCCTTTCTGCTTTCCGTGATGATTACGAGGGAGAGTAATGCAGGTTCCACAACTACTCACACTCAGGCTCATTCCCCAGCTCGATGGCCAGCAGGTTATCCATCTCCGAGACAGCAACCTTGGCAGCAGCAATCGTGTTGGAGATGTCGTCCTTGCCGCGGTCCAGGCCGAGCACCACGCTGCCTTCATATTCGCCAGCCAGGGTCATGAAGCTGGACCCAAACGTCAGGCTGTCTGGAGCATCCGTGGAGGCCGCAACGGTGTAGACGACATATGCCGAGGTGGTAGAATCATATAGCGCCCTGTCCTGTGTCGTCCCGCCAATGCGAATCGGGGGCCATGTTCCCGTCAGTGCCTCCCAGTTGGCGAGGCACTGTGTGGTGGCGGTGACGTTTGTAAAGTACGAAGGGAACGTGAAGAACTCGAAGCTAAATTGTGTACCACAAGAAGAAATCAGAAGCCTTATACCAAGGAAGAGGGGGAAGGGCTGTTAGAGCCTGTAGTCAATTACTCACGAGACACCAACTGGAGCTGGGGCCAGCGATGCATATGCGTAACCACTGGCGCCAGTCTTGGTGGGAACTGCAAATGTAACGGCCGACACCAGCTGTGCCCCCGCCGTGAGGACAGCAATGAGACTGCTTATGAGCGCCATCTTTTCTTTCTCCAGAGCTTCTTGTTTAATAAAACCCCCAGAAGATGACGAGCATGGTTCTCGCGCCGGTGAGATGCGGGAACTGTCTTCTTAAACATCTCCAACTCTCATAATCAGAGTCTGTCACGACGACGTTGGGTGGACCGACCCCTCGGTGTTTTCAGCCCGAGAGTGACCGCCAAAAGCGTTCGGTATAAACATGAGACACCCCATGTCGACTTTAGTTTTCCCGGCTGTACGATGCCGTCGTGAACCAGTCAGCACACCACACAATACCTAGGTAGTCTGCTTAGTCGGGACCAGAACCGAAAGAAAAAGCCTTGGCTTTGGCATCCCGTTGGCGCGCGAAACCACTTCTACTCGGTTAATAAACTTCTCCCCCCGTCTTTTGGAGGCGTCAGGTGGAACCCCGTGATCAATTCTTGAAGCGCGTGCCCTTTGATTGGCGCCCCTGCAAAAAAAAAAAGTATTACCCTTGGCTCCGAAGCGGGCCGAGAAGGCAAAGGTCACGAACTGCCGTATTGGTGAGCCTAGATTGGTGGACGAGTTTATAGCCGCGCCGCCTTGAAAAACACACTTTCAGAAGGTAAATTGTGACGAGGACGGATCGAACGGAAAGCCTCGGCTCCAAGTCTGCGTCTTCCTGCAACTGTCTGTCCTCAGCTGGGTGCAGGAGCCTCCTCTCTTTTCGGCACAGAACTCATCTCTTGTCATCAAGTTGTCCGTTCCCCCCAAGTGAAACAGAAAAGTGCAAGCTTGCCAACGGAGGGAAGACAGAGCGGATGCTTGGCCTCCGCCTCCTCCCAAATTCGCAATGGTCAATACCACGTCTGGGCTCACTAGTAAGCCGCCACCTTTTTCTTTTGTGTTTATTGATCAAATTAGCTTCTCTTGTGTATTAGCCACCGGGGAGGATAGTCCGACGTACTCTGGAACATCGACCGACCAGTTTCCTGTCCAAGCGCGGCGCACCTGGGATGAACTTGAGAACCAATAATTTTTCTCGAGAGTTCCGGTGTTTTTGGTGTCGTGTCGTAATGCCGGGCCAAAAGACTGCGGAGTTTTCTGTGTTGTTTCCTTTTTGCCCTTTTTTCTGATATTTTCTCTTTGCCTGGTTGATTTCAGAAAAGAATTATTACCGAAAGCTTTGAACGAAGAGAAACTTAATACTGATCGGTATCAAAGGGGTCTGGCACGATGGTGATTTCCTTGTCTTACTTTGTCCGCCCGCCAGTGTTGCTGACTGCAAGAAATGTCTTATATTTTGTCAAAACCGACGTTGACCAATCGTAACTAATCTGGAGAGCCAGAGTTGAGAGCAGGGAACAAGTCTGTTGCAAAGTAGCCGAATGGTTCACCATTTCTCGAAACAACTCGTCATCGAAATCGTGCTCACTTGACAGCGCGGCTTGACAGACAAGAGAAATCCACCTGACGAGGCGGTGTAAGACATGCATAGAACATCAATTGATGTGTACCGACGCAACGCGAGGTCTAGGGAGGGCAACACTATAGTCTCAGTATTATGTTCCGCCGTCTGCCTTTGTTGTTGTTCCGTCAAAGGAGCGCAGGATCTCCCAAGACGATCATGCCTGGTTTCTGTGAGTCCTCAGAGCAAGCAGCAAGTCTCCTGCTCCATCACGTCGGTAGCCTGCCCTGAAATTTACCAACAGACAATGTGAGGACGCTTCTCGGGCTAAGCAATGATGGAGTTTTGTTCTCAAAGGAGGTCTTTGCCGCTGGACTTGAAGACATACTCGCATCAGCAATGTGCATCTTTGAGGTGTGATCTTGCGGACGCTCAGAGAAGCAAACAGGAACTTGCTGTGGTAATGACCGCGATTATAAAGCCTGGTGTGATACAGCACGACACCGAAACACAGGTCTTGCTTCTAGGCTGAGGTAAGGCCTCAAATGCGAGTCTCGAAACGAAACAGGCTCGCTCATGCCAGTCATGAATGCCATGACAATGTGGACAACCACCAGGAGACGCAAGGGCTCTCTCTTAAGCATGATCGCCAGAGGCCCCTGGCCTATCAAGGCCACGAACATGGTATCAAGGAATGTCGAGTAAGGGTTGAGTAAGTACGAGATGTGGAACTGGAGATAAGCGGTGTGTGTGGCTTCATGATCATGACTTCTCAATAACCTCGGACAAAAGAATGTGGGCAAAAACGAGTCTGGAAGGTCTTTGGGCAATGTTCCTGGGTCATGCATCGTCCTCGTCACCACCCATCGAACTTTGCGGCAAGACAAGCCTGAGCAGAGTGTTTGAGAAACCTCACACCGACTCCTCCGAAAAGCCTGTTGAGAGCTCACGACGTCAGACCGAGGAGGGCTGGGGATACTTGAGTAAGTTACCTAGGCTTCAGACCTCGACCGCTCATTGCAGTCCAACCCGAAGAACGCCCGCTCGGAGCGGGCCGAAGTACTCAACTTGGGCTGGGGCTACTCTGGGTGAAAGAGGGCTGAGCCATGACGATAGATAACGAGGGAGGGGAAGGGGTGTTTTATTTTCCCCCTTTCAAGTGCGACGAGACAAAAAGTATCGAAAATAGAAAATCCGCCAGCCGCGTCGTTTGGGCCAGCGGTTTCCCTTCCCCTCGACATCGGCGGCCGCGGCTACAAGTTCCGGCAGAAGGGGGCGAGAAAGAGAGCCTCGTGCGATGCAAGGCCGCGCCACCCGCATCGGGGGTGCTAGGAGAATTTTCTTGATCGAGATGGTCTCCGAGACAGCGGTGGGCGGATCTGAGGGAATTCTTTAAGGGGATCTGATTATGCCGCGCCCCGGCTGATCCGCTTGGATTGGATATGTTGTGCTTTGCTTTGTCGAGGATTGGTAACCTTGGAAGGAAGAGAGAGTTTCGGGGCAAATTTTCTGTGTGTGTGTGTGTGCGAGCGACGCCATCTGCAGAGAGGAGACGCCTCTGCCCCTCCCATTGCCCTTATTTTTCTTGTGCCACCCTGCTGACCCAACCTCCGTGTCGACCGTGTGTAGCGACGGCTTTTTTTTTTTTTTTTTTTTTCCCTTTTTAACCCGGACTGGGACTGGCAAGCAGCAGCAGCAACAACAAGCTTTCAAGGACAGGGCGACGGTAACTCGGCCGGGACTCCACTGCAGCAGCGCCATGCGAGGATCCAATCTGCCGTTCGGGGGATTTTTGAATTCTTGACACTGCCTGACAGGCAAGGGGGACGGGACCCGCTGCTACCCTCCGAGGGTTTGAGTAAGTGTAGCGCGATGAGACGCTGCTGTCGTCCCCCCCCATTTCTTTGGGTTTTTGATACAACAAAATTGCACTTTACAAAAGCCCATGGTAATGTGATGACTCGGGAAGAAGAAGAAAAAATCTGATCTGTCAGAATTTGGCGTGACTTGTGCACGGGTCAGTCTTCCTCTTTCAGGTTCCTCGGCCGATCGGGAGCAAGTTCTCCAGAAAATAAAAAGGTGCACAGCCCGGTGTCCGACGCACCAGGCGTCCACCGCTGTCGGACCAGAGTCCGGTCCGGCCGGGATGGTTGCCGTTTCAGTCTGATTTTGCGCCGCGGTGGACCGACCTAAAAACCCAACAACAGCTGCCTCGGCTGTGGACCACATTGGGGGGAAGGGGCCGCGCCCAGAAAAAACCGCCCACGGCCCTCTTGGAGTTGGTCCCATAGTAGACAGGAGAGGAGGTATTGATGTTTGATTACGCCATAAAACGCAGTGTCGAGATGGGACGTGATTCACTAGCTTGGGCTGGCGCCCGTAGTAATAAGAACCACGTCCCGGGTCGTCTGCACAAAGTTGTTTGTGCCGTAGTAGAGTCTGTGCCGCCCTATAATTCTTTGTTCGTAGACGGGATCCTCATCAAAGACAACCCAACCTTTTCTTGTGACGTCTTCTTTGCCGCTACTTGGACGGACCCACACACTCATACACGCACGCACGCACAAAAAAAAAAAAAGACAGTCTGGATAAAGACGACCATGGCTAAAGACACAAGCCTATCGTACATCTTTGCGAAGAGGCCGACGGGCCAGATCGTGCCGGGGGAGACTTTCCGCGCAGAGACCAAGCCGGCGCCCACCGAGGCAGACCTGCAAGATGGAGACGTCCTGCTCGAGACGCACTACATCAGCCTCGACCCCTCGATGAGGGTGTGGCTGAAGGGTAAAGTCGACCGCATCTGAAGGCTGAACTGGGGGAGAGAGGGGACACACTGCTGATACTCGACAACCAGACAAGCCTGGCTACCTGCCACCACTGCAAATTGGTGAGACAATGCGGAGCGTCGGGGCCGGCGTTGTTCTTGCGTCCAAGAGCCCAATGTTCAAGGCCGGTGACTGGGCGACGGGGTTCACCGGCTGGCGGGAGATTGTGAAGCTTGGCCCACGGGAGGCCATGCCTGCGGCACGGCTGCCCGGCATAGAGATGCCTGACCTGCTGGGCGCCATTGGGCTGACAGGTATGACTGCGTATCTGGGCCTAGAGAAGGTCGGGCTGCCCAAGGCCGGCGAGCTGGTGGTCGTCTCTGGGGCGGCGGGCGCGACGGGCTCAATTGTGGGCCAGATCTGCAAGCTCAAGGGCTGCCGCGTGGTGGGCATCGCGGGCAGCAAGGACAAGTGTGCCTGGCTGAAGGAGCTTGGCTACGACGTGGCTCTGAACTACAAGGACTCGGATTTCCGTGAGCAGTTCATCGAGGCAACCAAGGTAGGAGGGAGGATTCTGTTGAGTCATGTGTGGCTGCGTGGGCGCTGACTAGATCTGCAGGATAAAATCGACATGTACTGGGACAATGGTAGGTGTAGGAACAGAGATCCCACGGAACGACCGATAAGGCTGACTCGAGTGTATGTAGTTGGTGGTGAAATCCTTGATCTTGCCCTGGGCCAGGCCAAGCTTCACGGCCGTATCGTGGCGTGTGGATGTGAGTGAATGGCGAACATCCGTTAGAAGCTGCGAGATACTAACACGTCAACAGCTATCAGCGCTTACAACGAAGATGGAGAGACGGCCAAGCAGTCCTTTAGCGTGAGATCACCACCCCACGGAGGTAATGAGTGAGTGGAGTGGATGAGCAGACACTGACCTAGCGAGTGCAGAACCTTGGGATGATCACGTCGTTCCGGCTGCGGTGAGACACTCCTAATTCCAAACATGTTGTTGCTTGTTGTTGAGACTGACAATGAATGATAGCATGGAGGGCTTCATCATTATGGATTATGCAGCAGAGTGGGCAGCAGCCGCCAAGCAGCTGGCTGTGTGGGTGTCCGAAGGAAAGATCAAGTCCAAGAACACTGTCGTCAAGGGAGGCCTGCAGCAGGCAGAGTCTGCTCTGGTTGATCTCTTCAAGGGCGTCAACACAGGTATGGACCTCTCCGTGTGCTCACTTCCTGATGGTTTCTTTAGTGCGTCGAAGCTGACATGGCCCCTAGGCAAACTCGTGGTCGAGGTCAAGGAGCTCAAGGCGTAAAGGAAGCTCCGCCCTTAGACAGCAGCGAGCAGCCGCGCAAGGCGGGTCATGACATGTCCATCCTCCAGCTTGAGAAATCAGAGCTGGAATGGGTCCAAGACTGGAAAACCGAAGGGAGGGAATGTTCTTGCTGGTGGCGTCAAAACAAGGCCTGAGACATCCTCGAAATCATGGCCGATGGAGGCATTTCGTGCTTTGTGATTGCGCAAGATAGACCGTCGTATGCACGTAGACGTGGTAGGCCAATGGTACACATAGACATGTAGAAGAATATGAAAAAATGACAAGCAGGTGTGCTGATTTATGTTTTGTGGTGACCTTGTGTTGATTTGACGCTTTGGACGGGTTGTGGGCGGGTATAGCAGGAAGGAACCACCTATACTAGAACGGTGCGGGGTGCTTGCAGTAGCTATCCCGTTCTGTGTACAGACCCCGCTCCACACTAATTACAGACCTTGCTTGACGCAGACCCTCTTCCATGTTTACCGTATCCTGTGCAGGGGTCTTGTCGCAACCACACTCGTGTCGCATAAACCTTTAATTTTCCGACGACGCGCCGCGCCCTGTCCAGCTCATACGTGACGGTCAGCCAATCTGCGAGCATCTGCATGTGATGTGATGGTCTCGAGCCCACCACACCAGACAGGGATTCGCGGCTTGCGTTCATACGACCCAAAATGACTCTGAGTTGATCCTCGGCCTCTGCTGCTCTGACCCGATCTCCTGGAATTGCCGTCTTCGCGCAATCGTCACAGCTCGCTGGACTCCTCCACAGATCCCCCTTTGGAACGAAGACGTCGTCAGTCACGCAGTCGAGGTCAGAGCTCGTCATCACAAGACTTCCAGAGACACGTTCAAGATGTCACGGCTTGCACTGGGACGACACTTGCTGTCGAGATGCGGAAGCAGCTGGATGATGGCCGGCCCCGCCGTGGCTCCTACGAGAACCCCCACCACTGCTCCCCTCTACCAGGTCGTACGCCAGGTCTCTACCACACGTCCGAAGAAGGCACAAGCCATGAAGGAAGCTGCGAAAGAGACCGCCGCGCCGCTGCCCAAGGCAAAAGCCCCTGCAGCCAAGACCGGGACAAAGACGAGGAAAACGTCTACCAAAGCGACTGAGCAGGATGCGGAGGGGACAAAGACGGCGGCGGTCAAGAAGGCACGAGTATCGAAGTCCAAATCGACTGCCAGTACCAGCACGGAAGTGAGCACACCGGTAAAGGGGAAGAAGACGGTGGTGTCCAAGAGCACTGCAGCAGCAGCTGCTGCTGCTGCCAAAGCCACTATGGCCGCTGCCGCTCCAGAGCCGACGGTCAAGAAGAGCGCAGAGACAGTGGCTTCAATGCCTCCACAACAGCAACAAAAAGACGATGCAACCAGCTCGACACGCTTCGCTGCGCCACAGCCAACCCCGGCATCGAGTGCATCAACAACGCCCGCAGCGCCCGCCTCCAAGCCGACGTCCTCGCCGTCCCCAACACCTAGATCGGTTCCTTCTAGCTCGCCAGGCGACTCGAAGCCCAAAATCGATACCAACAGCTCTGAATACAAGAAAGCTGCGCGGAAATGGACGGCCACGATGATAGCGCTGCCCATCTTGCTGGTCACGTCCTATTTCCTCTTCGAAAGACGTGAGTGGCAATTGCCTCGATCCTGACTTATGCTACGTTTTGATTTACGCAGGCCGATCGCTGACCTAGTCTCTCCCTTAGTGGCCTTGGGCAATCACTCGAGCCTCGAAGAGATTCGAGCACAGATTCGAGGCGATGCTTCGGGAGAAACGAAGACGAATGAAACATCATGAAGGGGATGAAGTTACGGAATACCAGACTCGACTCTTGCAATCTACACTAAACCATAATGACCGACCTGACCCATGGCTATTTCTTTGACGGTGCGCATCTAGTTTCTATCCAGGAGAGGGTGGTGTTCACGGCTTGGTACTGTTGACGTTGGATTCATCCAATGACCATCCCAAAGACCCGTGTAGACCCCAACGGCCCGTGGAATGTACCATTCAGTGACATAATCTACCCTATTGTCATCCCGGAGAAGAAGACCCAGCCACCAAATACAGCAGTGCATGGTTCGGGGTGTAGACGACAGCGACCACACAACGAGAACTCGCCTTGACTCAAGCTGACATGTTTGCTGTCATAGTTTTAGAGTCAGCTTGACTGGGCAAACAACTCGAAAGGGCACGCAGCCTCTACCACGTTAGGTTTTGTGTCTCATGGGAAGACCTCCTCGCTTCCCAGAGACATCACTGATTTTGAATGACCCATTTTGTCGTTGGGAATGTTCCTCTCCGAACAATACTCTGTCCTGTGCAGGCTTATTACCGCGCAACACTGCCTGCGTGTACGAAGTCGGCACCGAATCGGCCAAGCTTCCAGCCCCAATCTGCAGCCACTTGCCTCTGAAAGGAAGGCAAGCAGGGGGCATCGCCGGATAATCGGCACAGTATCGGCAAAGGTCATTCTCAGATCGCAAAAGGAGAAAGAAAGACCAACGGAGTAGTTACATTTGCCTATTGATTAGTGATGTTTTTTTCCCTTCTTCTTTTCCTACAGGGGCGAACATTTAATGCCGGTCTTCTCTGTGGCCTTTTACCTGTCCTGGCGCGATCGGTGCTCATCTTTGTCTTGTTCAACACACACGAGATAATTGAGCCATGGAGAAGACGGACCAAGAACAGCGGCTGGCCGTCGAAAAACAGTGTGTCCGGCGACAGGCGTCTGGCGAGACATGGAGCGAAGAGGTCCCGACCAACGCCGACGACCTCGCTGCTGAGATAATGGAAACCAGGGAGGTGCCCGACAACGAGAACGCAGAGGACAGCGGAATGACGACTGCCAGGAGCTCGGTACACAAGGCCCCATCAAAAGAAGCAGCTGGAGAGCTGGAGCGGCCGGCTACTCACCAGGAGGCCGTCTACTCTGTCATACCCAAGGCGCAAAAAGTCCAGATTATCATGCTGGTGGCCTTCTCGGGCGTGCTTTCACCACTCACCGGCTCCACCTACTTACCCGCCCTCAACAAGATTGCCGAGGACCTGAAAGTCAGGACGTCGCTCATCAATCTCAGCATCACCACGTACCAGATCGTGCAGGGAATCGCACCGTCCTTCATCGGCACGCTTTCCGACGTCGAGGGCCGCCGGCCTGCATACGTGGTCACATTCTCGATATATCTGGTTGCCAACCTCGCCCTCGCCCTGCAGAACAGCTATCCTGCGCTCATGGTGCTGCGCTGCCTGCAGTCGGCAGGTAGCTCCGCCACCATAGCCCTGGCCGCAGCAACCGTGTCGGATATGGTCACGAGAGCCGAGAGGGGATCATGGCTCGGCTACACCACCCTGGGGGTCTCGCTGGGCCCTGCGCTGGGCCCGGTCATCGGCGGGCTGCTGAGCGAATACCTAGACTGGCACTCGATATTTTGGTTCCTGCTCATCTTTAGCGCCATCGTCACGATCTTGATGATTGTGATCCTCCCGGAGACAGGCCGGGCCGTCGTAGGCAACAACACAGTACGGCCGCCGAAGTGGAACCTCAGCGTGCTGCAGTGGTGGCGGCTCAGGCAGGGCAAGCCGCTCAACGGCGGCCAGGTCTTTGTAGAGGAGGACAGGTCTACGATCATGACGCCGAGGAAGCGGCCGAGCCCGCTGTCGTCGCTGCTCATCCTCACCGAGCGGGAGGGCGGCATCACCCTGGGCTTCGGCGCCATCTTCTTCGCCGGGTACTTTATGGTGCTGACGACATTGTCTGAGCAGCTGACGGCCCGCTTCGGGTTCTCGCCGGCCGTCACTGGTCTCTGTTATCTTCCGCTTGGCACAGGATCCCTCTTGTCTCGGTTCCTGGCGGGGCGGCTGTTTGATTACAATTTCCGGCGGCACTCGCGACGCCTCGGCCTGTCGCTCGACCTGTCGCGCCAGCAAAAGATCGAGGTGTTCCCGATCGAGAGGATCAGGCTCGAGGTCTGCATCCCCTTGGTCTACATCTCCTGCGGCACCGTGATGGCCTATGCCTGGACCATGGAGTCCAACTCCAGCCTTGCCGGGATCGAGGTGGCTCTCTTCTTCCTGGGCCTGTTCTTCAGCGGAGCGCAGCAGGGGTTCAACACGCTGGTGGTGGACACGCACGCAGACATACCGGCCACGGCAACGGCGGCCAACAACCTGTTTCGGTGTCTGCTGAGCGCAGGGGCCGTTGCTGTGGCCCCCTTCATGATCGAGAGGATTGGGATCGGCTTCACTGGGGTCTTTATCAGCGGTACATGGCTCTGCTTCAGCCCGCTGCTCTGGCTCGTCCTGCTGAGGGGAAAGAAGTGGAGAGAGGAGAAAAGGGCGAGACAGGAGAAGAAGGATGCAGAAAGAGAAAAGGCAGCAAGAGAAGGGGTATAGATTGCTTGTGGTATACATAGATTAGAGCATGTAGAGCACTGTTGCTGTGGTGAAGGACCCATACACATTATAGATTTCATACTATAAACCGGGGCAGCTTCAGCTGAGTTGCTTACGATCGACCATCAAGATAGGACGTCCTCTAGTCAAGCGAGCCGTGGCAGAATCCCTTTGTACGCACCTACGTGGCGCTGTAAACTGTGCTGGTCGCTTTCTACCCAGAACCTCAAGAGGACCTGGTTGGCAACTAATTACTTGGACAATCAAAAGGTCTTTATCAGTGTCAATGCTCAACAGCGGTCTGTTACCAAAGTAAACTTGATGGCGTTTTTTTTGGGAATATTAGTGCATATCACACCTGACCTCAACCAATACTTTTTCTTGACATTTAAGCACATTTAATGCCATCATTGAATTTCACATGAGCCACCGCCTTATAAAACAGCTGGAGCCTGCTTCTAAATGGAACGCCGATCTTTGAAAACCCGACCTCTCAAGTTTCTTTCGTCAAAAATTCACACATAGATGTGTGAAACCCCCTTAGACGCTGAATCCTTTCCCGACAACACGCGGTCCTGATCACAATCAAGGAACATTTTAAGATAATTATTGAACAGATGTCTCGCAGTATGGTCACTGGGAGCCAAAGAGAATTAACACGGGCTAGCCTTGGGACAGGAAGTTCCATATCAACCACCGCCAGCCAGCGAGTTCGTGACGGCCCCCATGACGCCCGTGTCGGCCGATGGCGAGAAGCAGCCCCTTGAACCGGCCCACCCGGACAACTGGTCCAGAGGCCCGTATTCATCATCATTACCGCGCGGCTGTGCCTCAGCCTGGAAAGACGTACAAGATCCACCGCCGAGACACGAACCAGGTGGTCACGCTCGTAGAGGGAAAAGTCGTGCTCGAGCCGGAGGAGAGCGCAAGGTCGGGCGGAGGAGGAGCAAGAGGAGGAGGAGCAGTGGGGTGGTCCTGGGGTCTGCGTGGAGAGGAACGGGTGGCCTGGGTTCCGGAACACCGTGTCGGGGGATACCTTGGGAGCGAGGTGTCCCGGTGGTCGCCTCCGGCGCTGATCATCCATCGTGAGACTCACCAGCCCTCGTCAGGACGCGCGTGGGGGTACATGATTCTTGTCAAAGTTCAAGGTGAGGATGGACTGCGGCAGATGGGCGCAGATGAAAAGAGCCCCCTTCGGTCTTTTAATGTTGCACGTGGCGATCAGTGGGATTTTGAAGAGGTGTAGTAGGTCAGTGGCGTATTATATGTGCGTTTTTGATGTTCGACTGCTTGCCGCAACTGTGGTAAAAGTCTGGGCTATTATTATGTTTGGCACTCCTATTGCTGTTACTAGCATGCAGCCTTGGGAATATCTACAGTAATGATTGTTCAAGATTGTTATACTGCTTTGGTGATTAGTTAGAATTATAACCCGTTGTCGAGCATTAAAAAAATATTTGCTCTGCCTTGCCCAGTAAGCTGCGATGTAATTAAGCCCAATTGAAGGGATGATTACCAGACGAACCCGTGTAATCGCTTAAAAGTTATGCTTATGTTGATCCCATCAAAACTTTAAACACCTGCCTTGATGAGATAATGGCCAAGATGGAGTGACATGCTCTGTTCACATGGGACATGATTTCGGCGCCAAGTCCTGTGGAAAATTAAAGGGATCAGCTGATGCTCATCCTTCCGGCCCGCCAGCTAACACAAAGACAGCAGGTCATGTTCTTTAGTCCTGACTGTATTTGTAGCGTCTTTTTGAGATTAATAACAATTTTTTTTTTCTTCATCTTTCTTCCTCCAGAAGAGGTTGGAACAGGGAGAATTATCGACATGGGGTGTTATATATACAACATGTGTGTGATGACATCTCTCTCCCCCCCTCTGAATCCATTTTAAGCCATGGGGGCCCGGATCTTCATCATGGGCACACCTCGGGTCCCCTTCCAGCCCTGCAGGCCCCTCTTCTTCTTCATCTCGGCGGCCCGCTTCATCTTGATGTCCCTGGGGGCATCGGCATCGCGCTTCTCCAGATCGCCCGTCTCGCCGGCAGGCAGGACGCCCTCGCCGTCGGTAAGGCTGCCAGGGCCAAAGTCGGGCTCGCCGCCGAGGGAGCCGAAGACGTCGCCGATGTAGTTGGAGGGCTCGACGCCAGCCTCGAAGGTGCAGTTCCAGTCGTCCAGGATGCCCTTGACGATCTCGACGCCGGCGTTGTAGATGTTCTCGATGGCGATCTCGAAGCCGTTCTGGTCCATGATGAGCAGGTGGTCGTAGGCCGAGACGCCCGGAGGGGGCGGTCAAAGTCGGAGCCGGTGCGCATGAGGACGATGCGGGCAAAGTCGACCAGGCCCTCGATGGCCATGCGCACCATGACCTCGAGGGTGGCGTTGTCCTCCTGGGCGGTCATGCAGTAGGCGCCGGAGCCGTTGGTCCACAGCGTGGTGGTGTTGTCGAAGGCGCTCGAGAGCAGGTCGCCAGAGTAGTAGACGTCGCTGGTGGCGGTGTCGCAGAGGACCACGCTGGGGGCCGAGGCGCCCGCGGTATAGTTCTCGGTGCTGGCGGCGTAGCGCTCGCGGTAGGCGGCGGCGATGGAGTTGTCGCTCAGGTTGGCCTCGAGCGCGTAGTTGTAGGCGATCTGGCGCAGGTCATCGTTGAGCTCAAATACCTCGGAGCCGTACCACTCGCCGGGGGAACGTGTTGGGCATGTACGTGTCGAAGCCAAAGTAGCCCGTGGTGAAGTTCTCAGGCATCTCGCGGGCGTCAAACTCGTACTGCAGGGCCACCTGCACCGCGTACCGCGACAGGGCCACGCCGCCGAGGGTGCCCCACGCGGGGCTCACGCCTGCGATGCCGGCGATCAGGAAGTACGTCGAGGTCAGGTCGAACTTGCCAGACAGCACAACCGACGTGATGGTGGTGGCCGCGTTGATCTCGGACTCGCCCGTCGTCACCTGGCAGATCTCATAGTCTGCCGTGCAGTGGACGTGAGGGAACAGCATGGACAGGCCAGGAGCCGAGATGTTGACGGCCAGGAGATCACCGAGGCCGCTGCTGGGCAGGTTCTCATACCAGATGTCTGCCTCAGGGCTGAACTGTTTATTTTATTATGAGAAATTAGCAACAATTCGGAATAGAACAGGGAGAAGGAGACAAGAAGAAACCAAACAAAAAATAAAAAATAATCGAGGTCTCAATTTTAATAGCATGCTTTGTTCAGGCAAAACTTACCATGCTGATGATAAAGACCTTGGGAGCAATCTTCTGGTCGCGAACCACCACAGGGGTCTTGGGGGTCTGCACTGTGGCAGCAGCAGCCGCCATCTGGCCGGCAGCCAGCAGTGCTGACGCCGCTGTGGACAGGAAACGCATTCTGGTTGAGGTTACAACAAGAAGACTCCGACCCGTAGTACTCGAGGTCTCAACAGCTGAGGAGGAAACAAGCTGCTGTCGGCTGAGGAACAACAAAGGTTAGAAGAAGAGAAGGGCCAAGTCTGTTTATTCTTTGAGGAGGACCTGTCTAGTCCATCATATATATATACTCATGCACGAAAAGAGGGACGGCCCAGAGAGACAAGAGAGAGAGAGAGAGTACTAAGCAAGCTACCTGCGTAGGATTCGTGGGGCTAAGCGGTGGGTGGGTGGGCAGGCGGGAGGGATGGCTTCGACATGGGGCGGAAGAGACTCCAGGGAAAAGACAAAAAGTGATTGACGATAGGGGACGCGTCGTATTGGCGGAGACCGCCGTGGTGGAATCCACTTGGACTGCAGGAACATGTAAGATATCGGTTCCACTCCTCTCTCTCTCTCTCTTTCTCTCTCTATACCCTCACTCTAGGCCAGGGATGAGTGGATGGTCTTGTCAGCAGTGGGAAGAAGCAGGGCCAAGAACAAACTAGCAGCTCGGAGGAACAAGGAGCAGACTGCTCAAGACGGACAGGCACAAGGTCCCCCAGCCTGCATGGCCCTGGATAGCGTAAGACGCATTCAGCTGGGTGCAGAAGGAAAAGAAGAAGAAGAAGAAGGAAGAAGATCAATGACCTAAAGATGGGGACGAAGACGGCCGACCGAGGTCCTCGAAATCCGAGATAACGTCTCTAAGCATTGCCCCCTACTGCGCTAGCTATAGGGCCTCGTCTAGAATTCGGGATGAACTGGGAGGAGAAGGGCCGCTAGAAGATAAGGAAAGGAAGAGGAAAAGATTAAGGGCCCATACCATGTTTGGTGAGAAGAAAAATATTGGTCAGCAGTGTCGAGCAGGGACCAGAGAAAGATGACGTTGGGGTGGGAACAGGTTGCATACCGTCAAATCCACCTTGGGTATTTTCCAAGATACTATGGTAACTATATGGGTGGACTCGACAGTGTAAGGTATAGTTTCTTAGGTCCACCTTGTCTTACATCTTAGCAGGGTCGATTGACTCACTTTGATTCATTTTTCTTTTCTTTTTGCCCTCGAGTGCAGCTCAACGCAGGTCTACGCCCAAGCCACCAACAGACTTGGCTACGAGACTACTATTGCCTTCCGCCAGCCACACTCTCTCTCTTCTGCCTGCATTGTGTGTTTCTTTGTTGGGAAGGTCCCTGTCGTCGATCTGCGCTATAACCGGCAACGGCAATTAATTAAGAAGGGGTGAGAAGAGAAAAAAAAAAAAAGGACAAGGAGGTTGTGATAAGAAAATTACTCGCCGAGCTTCCGGCTTCCAACAAGCAACAAGATCCTTTCGGAGCTGACAGGCCTGGGGGCAAAGTAGAGAAGGCAAAAATTAAATAAATGAAAGGCTGTCTTGAGAATCTTTGTCGCCACACACCCAGAGTAGCCCTACACACCCTCCAAAGCTGGTCTAGGAAGTGATGCAGGTGAGCGGCGATGCTCCTTTTCGAGCTTCTGGAAACATTCCATCCTACCCGCAGGGCCGCAGATCCCCTTCCCGAAAAAATGAATTGGGTTTCGATGCAGTGAACCCTTTTGCATACAGCACAGTATTATTATCCCCCCCCCCCCCCCCCCACACACACACAAGAGCATATGCAAGGTACGAGATGCGGTACGTGCCCGTTTCTCCACCTACGGGCAAACCACTTGCGCGTCTGAACTGTTCATTATCAAGTTGTACGTAGTTTGTAGAAGAAACATCTGTGTGTCGTTTCTACGAGGATCTTTGCACGACATTGCCGCAGTGTTAGGACATCGGAGCTTTCGGACCAGGAGCTGATAGGCCCCTCCAGGCGATAGATTTGACAGCTTCACGTTGTCGCGACCAAAGTTTCGGCAACAGACCGCCATGTTTTGGATCTATTGAACGGCACTGCAAGCCACATGCAACACGCCAATTTCTGTTGATGGCATTGTATATCGAAAACCGAGTCTTTTCTTGTCTAACTCCGACATTCTCGAGAAAGCAATGACGCATGGTCGTACGTCACCATCTCGGGTTGTCTTATCGTTATTTTCCCAGGGAAGGGCAGGGAGGGCTTCGCCGGGTGGTCAATCTATCAAGGCTTCGTCCTCAACACGGCGAGCTCCGACACGTTCTAGACTGGCCTTTGATGGAGAAGGACTCAATCTACACCTAGGCTATCTGATCAGATCAACAGGTTAGCTGAACGATCGAGCTGAACGATATGCCCCCCTCCTCCCCCCTCCCCAATCACGTATCACACGGCCGGTCCTGCCCCTATCTGGACCCGGTACGACCTGAACGGGCCCTTCCTGGCGTCCACATTGTTGTACTGTCTCGCAGGGGCCAGGCTCAGCTGGTTGGTGCAAAAGTAAAGATACCCATCCAGGATGGCGGCGCTGTCCGCGTGCTGGATCAGACCGCTCCTCACCAGCGTCTTGACATGATAGTTGCTGGCGGCCACGGGGCCCGAGCCCCCAGGGGCCACGCCGTTCACCTCCTCTGTAACCCTCGCCTGGTCCGTCTGCACATAGAAGATGGCATTGTGCTCGCTCGCCAGCATAAACACGCGGCCCTGGTCGTCGGCCGTGAAGCCGGCCTGCTCCGAGCCGAGCTCGCCCGGGTCCTGCACGGCCGCCAGCACCTCGGCGTCGGCAGCGCCAAAGTCCTGCAGCACGGCCTGCGCGACGTAGTAGAAGCGCCGCGACCCCAGGTTGCCCCAGTAGGCGTTGCCCCCTGCAGCGCGATCCCGTCCGAGGCCGTGTCGCAGAAGCCCCTGGTCGTGCCGTTCCAGCAGTAGATGGGCTGCCCGTTGTAGACGCCCACAAAGGCCGGGTCCGCCATCACCACGTGCGTGCCGTTAAGCCGCTTCGCCACGCCGCCCGTCGCGAGGTCCACGGCCACCACGCCGCCGTTGGGCGACTCGTCGGTCAGGAAGGCGAACCCGCCGCTGCCCGCCGTGTTGTTGATGCGCACGTCGTTCAGGTTCGTCTTGTTGAACAGGATGTCGTCTGGGAACAGGTAGGTCCTGACCAGCGCCCTCGTGCTCACGTTGAACGACATGATCTTGGCGCCGCCCGAGACGGCCTGGCCGCCGGACCCGTATGCGATGCCGCTGTCGACGATCCACATCTGCCCTGTCGCGTCCAGCACGACGTTCTGCACGTTGATGAAGCAGGTGGCTGGGTCCTGCCCGGGTGCACACTGCTGGATCGCCGCCGAGGGCCACGGCTCCTCGTCTTCGAAGCTTGTGCAGATGACCACGTTGTTGGTCGAGTTCTCGGCATTGCGCGGGTATGTCAGGTACACGTTGAGGTCAAGATCCACCGCCAGCCCGGTTGGCGCGTCGGTGCTCTGGTGCACAGCCTCCAGCGGGTCGCCGATGATGGTGAAGTCCTGCGGGCAGATGCCGTTTGTGGAGTTTGAGCTCGACAGGGCTGGGTTGGGGCAGGTGGTGGGGAAGGATGCTCCTGCCATAGTAGCAAGACTCATGAGGGCGACGAGCGTGGGCCACATTTTGATGATACTAGTCTAAGTGTGTTGAGTAAGTACGCAATGGTATTCGAGCCGGGTGTTCTGGCTCCTTGGTGTTTTGCTCTGCGTCTCAAGTCGACCGACCTCGTTGTGCTTCTCTTGTCAGCCAGGAGACGCTATGCCTTGAGATTCCGAGCAGTGAACTGTACACGCCTGACGAAATCGCTCGAGATTATATGCTCATCTGGGGTGATTCGAAGAGTAATTAAGCCATAGGTCACAGCTTTGTCCCCTCTTGCAAAAGCAAAAGCAACTTGGGCACGCATGCATGGCCTAGTGGTCCCCCGCACCTTAAATGATGTCAAGTATTTCAACGTCGTACCGGCAGTTCACTCAGTTCACTCGACACTATAAGATGTACTGCGGACAAATCCCTGGCTTATTTGAGATTCCCGGACCTTGATGCATCAAAGACCCGAAGGTATCCCCGCAGTTGCATCGTCTTGGTTATCCTGGACTCATAAACGTTATGTTTTGTTTTATAGAAGTTGGGATTTTGCAACGCTGGTTGGTATTGTAACATTTTGGGACACCAAGACCCCCTGGTCTGTCTCTACCAACGTATTAGGAATATTAGCCAAAAAACAAGCTGAAGAGTAGTGCCACCCAAACACCGTGCTCATCGTCCGTGTACGGCAATTCTTTCGGATCAGAAGACTCCAAGGCTAATTACATCTTGACGAACAAGAGAGTTGAACTCGGCATCGTATGTTGCCGGCCGGCAATATATGTGAAGCCACAGCCAAGTGTAAGTTCGGTTTCCAAACAACTGCAAAGGTATTCGGCATGCTGATACGATTGCTTCTGAAGATACTGCTGAAATTAACAATAATAAAATAATACGCCTAGAAACGGTGGCTGTACCCTAACCCTGGCTATCCCGTTTTTTACCTGTGCACAAATAACTGTAAAGTAATCCTTTGATCAACCAAGTCCTGAATTATATTCATAAAATACATGTACATTATGTACTCCCTGAATATCTACAATAATTACCTAAAACTGCGATCTGTCAGGGCTTCCAAAAGTTCAAAGTTGGTTCATGGCCCTGAAGGTGAAGAAGAATCAATTTCAAGCTCGGATGTCGCGCTTCCCCTGTTCCACTTTACCCGACGCGCAGACGGCGACCACGCGCCATCCCGGTCAGTCGCCGTTTCTCGGTCCACTTCAACGTCCACTTTCGACCACTCACATTGCGATTGAGAGTGGTTCAGTACGTCCTGGTGCATTCTTTGATGAGCACCTATTCTCATTTTCTTTCTTGGCGACGCCCACAGCGTGCGAGTGTGTGTCGTGACCGTTGGCTGTGTGTTCAGTCTCCAGGTGGCGGTGAGCGACCTCCGCGCGTTTCGGCACCCACCACATACCTAAAGACCGCGAACGTCTCACGCAGCTTCATGGATCGAAAGCATACCCTTCGAGAGTATCTTTACGTAGACGACGCCAAGATGCAACTCTAAGGCAAGCCGAAAAGGTCAATCTCAGGCATGAAACCTCACAGTGGACATGTCCCAGCAATCCTCCTGCACCCAGCTGCGTCGCACACGAGGCTGCTCATTTCGCAATGGAGTCAGGGCCCAGAATATCCCAAACTGCCGTGCCCTTCTCGGGTAGCAGTTCTGGACCCTTTGCGGCGGGGCCTTCTGCGTCGTTCAATGTTCCTGCGAAACGTGCCTACATTGACCTTACGGCATCTTCTGTGAATCTCGACAGCTCTCAGTCTGCCTGGACGACCGACGGCAGTCCCGAAAACAATCTTGGCCGGCCAGACAACAAGCAGCTCTCTTCCCAGAGAGCTGCGAGCGGCGATGGTATCTCGAGAAAGAGGCAGAAAATGGCAGCGGATAAAGATCATAGCCCGGGGGATGCAGCAGCGCCCATTCCCAAACCTCCTCACCGCAGCAACATAGATCACCCGGCTTCACCTGGCTCACTTGAGGTAATTATGTGGACATGCTGCCTATACTACCCTCTTCTTTCTGCAGTTGTGAACTGCTAATCATCTGGTCTATGCATTTACTGACATCAGGCATTTTCACACAGCCTCTTCCAAAGTACACCACTAACGCAACCCAGCTCTGGGACGAGCATCGGAAGGGGCCGAATACCGTACAGCATTCATGGACCAAGGCTGGAGGTGTTGGTGGGACGACAACAGTCTTGATGAAAGCTGCAAGGCTCAGTAACAGCCCGAACGACCCCACGACAGCTACAGGGTCCAAGAATACCGAGTCAAACCGTCTTGAAACTGGTGGGGAAGAGAGACTTTCGGATCAGCTGGAGAAAGTGAGCTGTTCAAACCCTCCAGAAAAGGTCTACACCTGGTCAATTACTAATGTCAACAACACAACTGGAGGTCTTCAATCACTACAGAGGTCAATCTCCAGGTACAACAGGCTCCGGTGTAGTCACTGCATCAGAGCCAGGTGAAGTGTCTCAAACCGGCGGCGAATCGCGTGGCCCTCAAGATACCACGATGCTGATGGATTTCTTATTTTTTTGGGAAGAGATCGAGAAAAATTGTGACCGAATAAGGTTCTCGCTGTGGTCTGAGCCACCCAGGTGGGCCTCAAAGCTGGACACCTTTCCTAGAAATGTAGACGGGGGAAGTATATCAGGTTGAAGGTGAGGCAATTTGATACCGGTCCCTGAGATCATGTCTTGGGGGTCCCCTCTTCCTTCTCCCCTCATCCCAATTTTCCACGTTCTAGTGTCCGGGCGGCTGACCAGTACACCAGCCGAATGGGGCGGACTCATGCTTCCCGGAAGAAAATACGAAATGACGAGGCCTGCAGACACTCGTTTGTCTTGGGTCTGTCCGATCCGATCCTGCCAATACCAATTCTGGTCATGGACCGCTCTGGGCAAGCATTGGAAGGTCTGTCAGAATCGTCTATTCGCACAAGCAGCGTAACCATCTTTCGCTGACGTATAGCAGAAGGAACACCGCCGAAGCCTCCTGAACGACAATAACGATGGCACCTTCACCGTCAAAGGAGAGTACGATCCGAGAAGGCCTAGACGGTCAAATGCCCTGGTCATTAGTCGGGAGCCAGCGGGCACACATGGAGCCCCAGTCCCAATCAATCCTCCTTTCCGGCCGCCTCATGAGCCGCAGCCCGACACAGCTGGTGCACAAGGGAAACCCTTTGCTCCGACAGAAGCTGGAGCTTGGAAGGGAGCTGCTAGTGAAGCATCACCAAGAGCACCCATGGGGACAGATGCCCAATTCTTTGCTAACTATAGACCGGGTTGTGTCGTGGTTCCTCCTCGGCCTGATATGGCCACGACTCTTCGAGCATACAATGCATGGCCAGGTGTGATCTAATTGCCACTTGTTTGCTTGTCTGCGCGTCCTCCGCATGCCACCGTGTCCGCTGACTATTCTATCCTTCCACAGATTACACAGGAAAACTGGTCAAGACTACTGGAGCGCTCCTGCCTGCCCACTACGAACTTTTTGATTGTCCTGGTTTCGAATGGATCTGTCCAATCAGGTCTTGCAGGCGCGCGACGCAGTCTCTCGAAGCCCTCTCCACTCATTTTAGGGCAAGTCTCTCTCTGTCATTCCCCCCGCCTCTTGGTTTATATCTCCATAGACCACCCCCCTTCTTCCCTTCTCCCAATCCTACCGCTCCTTCGCGTTATTTCCTCTTCGTATGTGCCTATAAGTATTAACGTCAATAAGGCTGAACATGCGTCTGCCCTGTTGAACGATAATAGGGATGGCACACTCACTGAGCTCGGACATTACACTGGTGGTCTCACACCCATCATCCAGTCCAAGAGAGCAATCCGCCCATCGACTGCGATGGTGAGGCCGAGTTTCAATCCTAAAGACCCTAGGCTCCCGGATACATTTTCATGGACTCGATCTGAGTGGCTGCAAGAAGTGCGCAAACGAGTGCCCGCGGGTGTACATGAAATGGTGGTGAAAACGGTCGACCAAGTCATGGCCGAAGATTACTACGCGCACCTGCAAGCCCTGGAAACCGCGCGCTACGCACCGCCATCTACCTACCAGCCTCTGCCTACTACTTTCACTACAGTGCCAACCCTATCCGACTCTGGAACCTCTTCCAATGCCGCTCCGGAGCATTTGGACGATTCGAAGAAGATGAATGAGGAAGAGGCAGTGAAGAAAGCAGAAGCAGTGAAAGGACCAGAAACAGTGGAGGGACCAGAAACACCAGAAGCAATACACAAGGGAGAAGAAGCCTTAATCCCTACGGAACAGGGGAGCAAGGCCTCAGATATGACGACCACAGCAGCAGAAGAGAACTGGGCGACGATCGAGGCTCTCTTCACCGACAAGAAACTCGCGCCACCTCAGTCAGATCCTATGCGGACACTCCTATCTCGTCCCCGCGTCCGGGAGCTTGAGATGCCCACCAGTCAGAGGTTCTCCGTGGCCTGGCCCAAGGACGTGTCTATGCTCATCGTTCAGCTCGTCGGAGATGAATCGCCGACACCGTGCAGCAGATGTGCCAAGGGGTTGGGGATCTTCAAAGGCTGCGTGCCGCTGAGCGGTGAGGTAGCCCAGGTTACACAACAGGGCAGGTGCTCATGCGTCAATTGTGGATGGAAGAGCGGGAACATTCTCTCGTGTGATCTCTGGCTGAAGTCGCAAGCCCACGGGCAGGCGGCAGACAAGGCAGACAAGCAGACTTCGGTGCCGGTTCCAGACGCGCAGCCTCCAGTATCGATTCGAGAAGTTAAGAACCAGCTTGACGGCACGGAAAATGGCTCAGAGGACAGCTATCGTCCGTTGCGTGCTCGTCGATCCGAGCGGCTTCTGACGGAGAAGTCGACCAAGAATGAGAGGGAGAGGCCACAGCCAACATCTGATGAGGGTACCCTGCCTGTGACAGCTTCGGCCCCGGCACTCTCAGCCGACCCGGAGAAGAACAACATTACGGGAGTGGAAGGGACTGAGGTGAGGGCTTCAGCAGCTGTGTCTGGGATGACCAGCAGGTCAAGGTCCATCAAGGTTGATGAGTGCTTCACCTTTGGGACCCATGTCATACCGCCAGGTGCATCTCTCCAGCTCGATGCTGAACCTGGAAGCGTTCGCACGTGTACTCTGGCCGTTGGGAAGGTGACTGTCAGGGTGCAAGAGGAGCCGGCCTTTAGGATAGGAAGCCAGGGCATGTTCAAGATTGTGCCTGGGGGAAGTGGGGAGGTTATCAACACAACTGGCATGGATGCTGTCTTGCATGTATACACTATGCGAATGAAGGGCAGATGAGCAGCAGGTGTGACAGTATCTCTCTCTCTCCCCACTATATATGTTAAAACCAAACAGTATCTGCCATCTCATGTTCCCAAGTATATTATCTAAAGAGGTGGTGCTGAGACCTTTGGACTGTCTGGCCCAGATCAATATCAGCACATCATGTCTCCCTGCCCCCACGGACCTGACAGACTTGAAGGTCTGTGTGTTTGACATTCAAGCTGGAGCCCCTGTGGCTTGCCCATACTCTACTTTGTCATAAGCATGAAACATTGCGGTCAGGCCTTGATACACTGATCCACCAATGAAGGACATCAGCCAGCCGCCCACAGACAGCCTCACAAGGCCCCCTTGCAGGGAGCTCACTTCATGGCCCCAATTTGATTCAACAAAGTCACCCAACAAGACAACACAACAACCGGTATGGTGCAGTGGTGAGTATCGATGGTGTATTCCCCCTTTCTACTACTTTCTGGGCTAACATGTAATAAATCTAGGTTTAGCATATTGGATTTTCAGAAGCTTGAAAACTTCCAGAGACCGGAGTTCGAACCTCCGTGCCGGTGGTATTTTTTTTTCTTTTTGCCTCTGTTTTTAGCCAATAATGGACGAATTTCGGAAAACAACATTCTAGCAGTATGCATTTCACAAGCATCTGCACCTTATCTCACACACATCTACGCCCTCAGCCCAAACCCAACCTTGCGAGTATCCGGGCACCGTGACAATCGGGACCACACGGCACAGCAAATGCAGGCTGCCTTTCCAAGCCCCCTCATAGTAGACTATCCAAAGTCTTATGTGAGTATCAGGTGGTCGATTTAATTGTGGAACCGCCATGACTTTGCGACTGGTATAATTACTGCAAACAGCCGAAGTTGTAGGAGGCGAAGTTGCGAAAGACGGCTGTATGGTGTAAGTCCGGACTAACCCCGACGCGTGGAATATCTTGATATCGGCCATGTGAAGATCTTTCCCTTGTCTTGTAGTAAAGCTGCTCGTTTTCTCCATGATTTCAAAGAGTGTTAATGTCAGTCAAGTCCGTTCCGATACCAATATATACACTGCTCTGTCGGGACCGTCAGAATAACCAACACCACAACGACCACCATCGCCCTTTATCTGCCCACATTCCAGTCTACACAAAATCCCATACCATGGTTTCCAGCAACATAGACTTCCACCCCGCCTTCACCACGCCCTCCCGCCCCTTGACCTGGCTCATAACAGGCTGCTCCTCAGGCATAGGCCTGGCCCTCGCCCGCCACGCCCAAGCAGCCGGCCACACCGTCATAGCAACCTCGCGCAACCCCTCCCGCACCCCCGACCTCGTAGACGAGATCACCAAGAGCCACCTACACCACTCGGGGGCGGCACCACCGGGCAGGTGGATCACCCTCGACGTCAGCGACCCGGACTCGGGCAGGGTGATCACCGACCTCGAGGAGGCCCAGGGCGTGCAGATCGACGTGCTGTGCAACAACGCTGGGTACTCCATCCACCACGCGGCGGAGCAGTTCACAGAGGAGGAGGTCCGCGCGCAGTTCGAGACGGTCTTCTTTGGGCCGTACCGGCTCACCCGAGCCGTGCTGCCGGGCATGCGGAGGCGGCGGTTCGGAGTGGTTGTCAACGTGAGCAGCGGTGCTAGTCTCGAGGGCAGGGACAGCATGGGCGCTTATGCTGCTTCTAAAGCCGCCATGGATGGTCAGTCCACTCTCCTCTCCTTGCCTTTCGTGTCGATTGTTAAAACCTGAAATTGTAAGGGACTGTTCGGATGAGGCTGACAAAAAGTTGACAAAACAGGCCTCACAAAAGTCCTGGCCAAAGAAGTCGCGGCGTTCAACATACGCACGCACACCATCCTGCTCGGTGGCTTCCGCACAGACATGGGCAACAGGGCGCGCATGGGCAGCGCAGCGCTGGCTGAGGACTACAAGGGCAGCCTGGTGGACCAGACCATCCAGTTCATGGCCAGCGGCAAGTACGTCGGCGAAGGGGATCCCAACAAGGCAGCCAGGGCCATCTACGAGCTGGTCGTAGGCCAAGGCGTAGGTGCCGGCAGGGAGGCCGAGCTGCTCATGCCCCTGGGGCGAGACATGGAGGCGAGAGTGCAGCTGTGTCGGGATCGTCTGGGCCATTGCTGGGAGGTATTTGGTGATCTCGCCATGAATGTGCGTGCTGATTCGTGAGAAACGGCCGGAACAAAGGTCATCTTAGAGAGGACCTGGGATCTCATGTGGGTGAGCAACGCAGACAAATTATTCGACTACCTAGTACTATCTCGCCCACTTGACAACTAGGAAATGCCCTCATCAACTGAAATTGACCCATTTGCCTCAGTTTTAACGTGATAACCCTAAGTGCTTCCTCGATCCTCCTCTGATCCACGCCCAAGAGTCTTTGTAAGAGCTATTAATCGAAAATGTCCTCCATGTCCTCCAAGGTCCGAACGAACATACCGAAGCTCAATTTGCCCCAGATCCCGGGTCCATATGGGTGCATGGTGCCTGCATATCGCAACATTGCACCGCGAAAAGCAAGCAGACAATCAATATGGTCTTCTTCTGAAACAATCCTCACTTCCTGGTCCTGGTCCTTCTCCCAATCCGTTTCTGGAACCCTTCCGGCCCCGTCATGCCAAGGCGACAGCCAACAGCTCTGGGGCATGAGAAGGTCATTGACAAGGACTAATTCTTTGAGGTTCCTAAACCTGAGGACAAAGTTGGGCAGCAGGACAGAGTTGGGGAACAGGATGCGAGGATCGACACCACAGCCCCAACGACGGTCCAGAGCGATGCCTAGAGAGAACACCTTCCTGAAAACCTCATCAATCCGTGTGGTGTCGGCTTCATCGAGACGGGCGAGCGTTTCGGGCGTCAGATTGACGAAGCAGAATCCTCCTAGCCATTTGGTCCACGGGAGAAAGACTGGAACAATGGCAGGGGTGTCTCCAACCATTTTGGTTCCCAGGAAATGCAAGTAACGGTGCCAAAATGGCGTCTTGTTGTCTTCGCCCAGGTGGCGAGTCTCATTATTCACAGCCCTCAGGCTTCGGAGGTCGCGGGTCAGAGTGGCGACTTCGTCGAGAGGCGTGATGAGCGCGAGAAACGTTTTGGGTACGGCACCCTCCATCTGGCCTCCCGTTGGTTTTGATAGATTTGCAAAATCGAGACGGAATCGGTACAAGCATACTGTTAGCCAGTGTCAGCAATGTTGCTCTCCCGGAGTGCTTGGACTTGGACAAGCCACTCTACAGGTGGTATGTCAAAAACAAAATGCTCGGCTTTCAACACGATGCAGATGGGGTGGAAAGTGAATCGCAAGGGAGCATACTGGATGGGATCGCATCGAAGGCCTCCTCCCAGACCACGATTCGAAGCTCAGGCGGCAGCTGGGGGGAAAGGATGGAACGATTGCTGTTCATTGGGGAGATGGATGGGACTACCAGGCACTTGAGAAGGTGCTACGGGATCGGAGGCCGTCGATGGAGGCATCGTTGTTGTGATTGGTGCAGATGGCGGTGAGGACAAAAGTGCAACAAAAGATGGACGTTCAAAGTTGTTGCTCGGATGATTCGCCGTCTCTCGACAGAAGTGTGGTGAGATTTGTGCTAAATCTTGAGGCACTTCAGATTCCTCCTTCCTTTGATAATCCAAAGCTAGGCAAATGGCTCCTTCTCCATCATTTTTTTCTCTCCCTGACTCATAGTGATGACATCGTCTCATAGGTAGTATCAAAGACAGAAGGAACTTCCGGAACCTGACGTGATTGATCTTTCCGTTGTGGTTGAAGAAGTGGAAGTCTGTGCAAGGCTGGCAAGTGCGTGCGCAGTCTGCAGACCAACACCAATAATTTACTTGAGAAAATACTTAAGCACTACTGTGGTAATCAGCGAGTGTCATGAGGCCATGTACTATGCTAGCTTGAAGCATCCTCGACGGCCCTGAGCGTGCAGGCCAGAATCATTAGCCCGCCACCGGCGACCGACAAGTAAACGCATTCACCTGCGGCGTCTCAAAGGCAGCAACCAGCGACTTGATGGCAGCATACGCACCCAGGCCACTGACAACCAGAGAGCCCAGCGCGTAGAGCGTCAGCAGGATACAGAACCACCAGTACCGCCCCATATACCCCCTCACGAGCCTCTTGAAGCCGTGGTCCTGGCGGTGCACCTCGCCCGTGTGCGGGTCAAACGGCGTCTCCCCCTCATGGCCTCCCTCTGCACAAAGAAGCCAAGGCCGATGAGGGCTGGGAAGGTGTAGGTGAACTGCACGAAGAAGAGCGCGGCCGTGAGACCGATCAGGCCGAAGAAGTCTGGGATGGCGGCGGAGATGATGAAGGCGACAGACCAGAAGACGGGCACCACGGCGGCCCAGCACCATTTGCCACGCCTGGTGGTCAGGGGCGGGAAGTCAAAGAACTCGATCAGGACGTTGTTGTAGATGACCTTGATGCCGATGTTGCCGTAGAGGGTGGCGGCGATGATGCCTGTGATTACTGCCAGGACGTTGCATACGGTCTGCCAGGCGTAGGGGGACAGGCCTTGGTAGGAGAGCTGCAGGACGGTTGGCCATTATTCCACAGAGATAGCAGAGAGAGGGTCTGACGGACCTGGTTTGAATATTGGCCTTGGAAGTAATACTGATACGACCCATAGATCATATACACGGAGTAGATGAAGAACTGCGCACCCCACATGACCTTCAGAAAGTCGCGCGGCCGCTGCAGCTCGGCCATAAACTCGATAAACAGCTGGGCGCCAGCATACGCATACACGCCCTGCATGAGACCGACAACAGAGCCGACAAACCCATTATCCGACGGCGGCACGGTCCCGTAGGTGATAACGGGAGGGTACGAGCCGTCCGGGAGCTGAGCCACCGAGGCCCCGCCGGTCGCAGCACCCGAGGAGCCGGCCTGTGCAGCAGTGTAGTTGGGCGGGCTGTGGGCAAAGACGCCCATCGAGATGAACATGATCATGAGGTTGATGAAGACGGCCCAGTTGGCCAGCCATGTGAAGCGGGACAGGGTCCGGATCTGACCCATCACGTAGCCGACGATGGCCCAGATCAGGCAGCAGATGCAATAGCAGAGGCGGAACTTGGAGATCTGGGAGATGGATTGTCTACACAGGGTTCAATGAGTATGGTTAGTATTATCTCCATCGACAACACTAGTCTGCGGTCGAGGTGTGCAACACATAATTACCCATTACTGATGATGATGTTTCCAACAGACAGCAGCAGCATAAGGGCCTGGGACGAGTTGACCAGCCAGCGAAAGTATCTTCCATAGGTCCGATAGGCCAGGTCGCCATAATTCTTGGCTGGGAACTCATAAGAGTCCAGGTTCATAAAGGCTTTCCAGAGGAGATATCCAGAGCTGTGGTGGTAGTTGGTACATGCAATGATGATAATTCTAGGTCTGGCTGTACTCACATTCCGGTCATGATTCCAAAGAGAGTGTAGAGGCCAAACCCTTCCCCCATCCCATGGTGCCCAGGGCGAACCCGACTCCCTATCATTTTCAGAAAGTCAGTAACAATTAATATGAGACGACATCCATCTCTCGTGCTTTCTTCGAGGAAAATGAACTTCTCTACTCACAAAAGGTCCCAGGATGTCCGTCGTGATCAAGTAAAAGCAAGCCGCAGCCAACGCAGTCCGCAGCGCCCGGCTGGCGTTCGCCCACTCCTCGTCGCTGATCGTAGCCCGCACCGCAGGATCCGACAGGTTCAGCTCCGTGGCCGCAGACCAGGCGCCCCCGTCGGCCCCAGCGCCGGGGCTACGAGTCTTGTTGTTGCCGGAGGGGATGAGGACGGACTTGAGGGAGATGCCGACCTTCTTGCTGTCGAGCGCGGCCGCGTCGTCCTCCTCGGCGCGCGCCCGCTCGGCGTAGAACATGTACTCCTCAAAGGTCACGGCTGGGTCGTGGAGCCTGCGCATCTGTGGCTTGATAGCTGCCGTGGGGCTGCCGTGCGGCACCATCGAGCCCTGGTTGGCTGCATCATTGCTGCTGTGCTTCTCGTTCATCGTGTCGAGAAACGAAATGACTCTAGATTGTAGGTTGCTGGATGAGCCCGGTAAAAGATTCTGAGGGTGTCCGTGCCTTCGAATTACTGTCGGAACAGTCTCGAGTCACCAATGAGTTCGCACAGCTTATGAATGCATTCAAGGAAGTTCGAATATATTTATGAATTTCGACTTAAAGAGGGGGAGTCTAGGCTAGAGATAAAAGGGAAAGAAAGAAGAAACAAACGAAGAAATAAGATGGTGAAGCGCAACTCGGGGTCTCAGTAAGACATCTCATCTTCGTCGATCAGTCCATTGGTCTTGTGGCAAACCCGGCACGTATGACGATATGGTTGCAACAGAAATGTTGGGCGAACCCCTTGACCCGACGGTTGCTGTCAAACCCCTCTCCCCCTCCTCTTCCCAATGTACTGCTTACGACATATTACATAGTACGTCGTACTTCCGCTTCCAGCAGGCAGTAGTTTGGATCAGCAAAGAAAGGCGGTGGAAGTCATGCCCAATCAGGAATGTGAGCAACTGACACCGCCGTGGTGGCCATGTAAACCACCCTCCGAAAGTACAGAATAGTATGTATTCTCAACTTGTAGTGTGCCCCCTTTGTATTCGAGTTGGTGGTTTTACTACTGAACTTACATAGTACGGTACTTTTGGTAGTGGCAAGTAATACAGTACAATGCCAAGGCCGCCTCCCCGGGACACTATGAAAGCTTATGAGAATCAAGCTTTATGTTTGATCTGAGGGGTGTCCCAAGAGGGGTCCGCGACTTAGTGGATCAGGCGCCTCCTCTCTGCAGGGCCTTTGGATTGTTGGAGGGGCTTGCCCTTAGCCGTTGTGGTGGTGAACTCCACTTGGGGTTTGTCCACTGGGAGAGAAATTCCGGTACTACCGCAGCGGCCCGTACAAAGTCAGCCCAGAAGAGCTGGGAGTGCTCGGAGAGAAGACGGCTAGTGATCTGCAACATCCTCATTCGGAATATCAATTGTCAATTTAACATTAAGCAGCGTTTTACGTATCAAACTCAAAGTGGAGCGAGTCCTGAACAATGGGGGCCAGACACCTCACCATACGTCGGTCAACTGGCTCTGGACAAAGGCCGGGATTGAACACAGTCTCCAAGGCTCGATGGCCGAGAGATGTGGACGCGCTTCAGGTCGCCAGCGACATGCAACGCAGAGGGAGGGTGTGGATCGTCGAGGAACGCAGTGCAAGAATGTAGACAACGAACTGGGTTCTCCTGCCCGCCTGCCATCCATAGCAAAGTCGAAATTGAACACGCTCTGCCAACCCATTCCTTGCCTCCCCCTCGCCATCATTGTTGGAAAAGAAAGCTTGGATCCTGCGTGGCCTCAGCGTTGGGGAGCGATATTCCCCAGTCACCCTCGTCCATAGGCCAGAGATTTGGGTCCAACGAGTCAAAAGCATTGTCCATCCAGAAATCGTTCAACATGACCTCGTCGTACATGGCCTGGTCTTCCGCGGTGCCGCCCTGGGGGGGGCAGCAGCAGCAGCAGCAGCAGCAGTAGCAGCAGCAGTAGCAGCGTCCTCAAGCCCCGGCTCAGGAGCAGCAGCACGGCCGCTCACCACCGCCGGCGCCTTGGGCCCTCTACCGGCATCCTCTGTGCCAGTATGAGCAGCACCAGCACAAACACCAGCACCAGCATCAGCACCAGCACCATCACATGCCTGCACGTCGCTGCCGCTCTCAGTCTTGCTATTGTTGCTGCTGCTGCTGCCCCCTTGTGCTGCTGGGTCTCAGAGACACCGCCGGCACCAACAATCTCGGAGAACTTCTCGAGCTTGGCCCGCGCAATCAAGACCTTTTTGGCGCAGACATACCAGATGTCGTTTTGCCAGCCGCCGCCGTTGTATTTCTCGACGCCGTTATGCGCCTCCTCACAGCGCTGTGCCAGGGTCGTCAGGATGCTCACGATGTCGAGGTTCAGCCCGGGCTGTGAGTTCAGCTTAGCCTTGAGCGCCGCCACGACGCGCGGGATGTTGGGGTCAGAGGTCTCGCGGATGTAAGAGGCCGAGATCTGGGCCGGGTCTGTGATGGGAATCGGTACCTGGCGGAGCCTGACTGTCAGGGTGCTCGTGGCGGCCGCGGGGGAGGCAGGGCGCTGCCGCTGGTCGGGGGCGAGATTGCCCCTGGCTGAGACGTTGTTGTTGGTGCTCTCTGTCGTCCAGGTGGGTTTGGAGCAGCATCGGCGGTGCTTCCCTCCTCAAAGGAGGGCGGTGCAGGGAAGCCAGCCCCATACAGGGTAGCCGGATCTGGCCTGGGCGCTGAAGGGTCCCAGATCACCTTCTGCGGGGTGAGGATGTCGGGCGGAGCTCTGGACGAGCGAATACGCCCGGGCCCCATCACCTTGGCCCATCTGGAAAGCATCGTGACGCTCCAGAGATTGTGCAGCATGGTGTACATAGGCATCACGGCATAAATGTCGGCGGGTAGGCTGAGAAAGGTGTCAAAGAAGCCTTGGAGGGCGGCTCGAGCGCGATAGAACACATCGAGGGTGCTGAACCTGCCGTTGCGTATGGTGGTGAACGAGTCGGCCAGCTCTTGAAGTAGTGGGAACTCAATAGGTGGTGGCTGGTAGATTCGGAGGATTGTTGATGCATAATACACTTGCAATATTTCTAAGGAGGGGGACATCCACGCGTCAGTAATTGACTATAGCAAAAGAAAAGCAGGGAAAGCGTCAGATGTATTTCCTTTTCGAGACAAGACTCACGATTGTCTTTCAGGGTCGAAGGCAGGGACTGCTGCAGTCTTCGGACCTCCTGTTCGAAGGCGCTCTGGCATGCCGAGATTGGTGTGCGACAAATGCCGGGGATATCTTCATCGTCGTCGTCTTGATAGAGCATGCTGTGGACCTGCTCTGTCAGGCGTTGGATCTTGATGAGTTGAACAACAAGCTGATCAGAGGCGACCTCTGGCGTATCTTCCAGCTCCCTCAGACACTTTTTCAGGTACTTGGCAAACTTCATTGGAAGCACCTTCTGAAGTGAAGTGTGTATGCTGTTTTGAAATATCTTGAGTCAACAACCATGTCACTTGTGCATGTGGTCTTTTTTTTTTTTCTCTCTCTCTCTTCTGCTTTCTTGGAAAGTGGGAAACTTACTGTGAGGTGAGGAACCAGACGCCCAAGACTGCTCGTTTGTCCTCGACGTTCCTTGGTGGCGGGACGGGCGGTGCCAGGACCATCATGCTGGTCCTCTCCTGGACCTCAGGCTCCTGAGACAGGCCCATGTCTGCCACGAGCGCCTGGGCCAGATGGAGCAGGTTGGACAGCTGGCCGTGAATGACACAGTGGTTGTGGAACCAGGCGAGCATGACCAGGATGGCCTGGAGCAGGTCCAGAGACCTCGTCGACGAGATGAGCATCTCCCGGGTGACCTGGTCCACGAGCTGGTACATCTGACCACGGATCGACCGGACGTCGAAGAGCGACGCCGCCATCCTGATGGCCGCGAACAGGTGTGGCCCATCAGCCTTGAGCTGGTCGATCCTGGTCTCCCGCGGGATGATGACAAAGGGGAACTGCGGCATCAGCCGCGTCTGGTAAAAGGCCAGGAGGTCTTCGTCTGAGACCTTCGGCATGTTGACCTCGCCATGGACAGCACAGCAGACACATCGCGGCGGACTAGACGAGTTCCACTCCGGTGGGACGTGGATGGTGTTGTTGCTGTTGCTGCTGCCGCCTATGCCGGAATTGCTTGGCGATGGGCCCGGTGGTGTGCCTACATGCGATCTCAGAGTTAGTTCTTTTCACAAAGGCGTGGTTGAGAGAGATGAGACGCACTGCGGATATCCTCGGATATGGAGGGTGTTCGTCTCGACGGAGCCTGCGTCGAGAGTTCCCCTGAGGCCCTGAGAAGGTCAACGAGGCCGTTCAGGCGCTCCTCCAGCTGGGCCGTCCGTCTATCATCAGGTCAGGTCAGCAAAGCAGAACAGCACCTCACAAAGCGGCCAAGGTCTGTGTGTCGACCCGCAGAATATGGGAAAACAGGCTTACGTATTCTTGGTTGTCCGTTTCTTCCTTGGAAGATGGACCTGATCTGTGCACTCCTTGGACAACCGCTTGCACCTGGTAGGAGAATCCGACGCTTAGATTAGTATCCCAGGCTGATAACAAGCCCAACGCAGCTGATGTATTCACCTGTCACATGGGGCACCAGCTGTCCTATCGCTCCTGATGCATTTGGCCTGCTCTGAGTGTGAGTGAGTGCGCGTGTGTGGGTGGGTGTGTGTGTGTGTGAGACAACAGCTTGTCAGGGGGCACAACTCACTTTGGCCGACGAGCACACAGCGCAGGCGCTTCCCCACTTGCCCTGCTCATATCTCAACGCCCGCGGGCCAGCAGCTTCAGCGCTTATATCCATCACATGCAGTGGCTCTCGGAAAAGAGTGCTGGCTGGCAAGGCGAGAGCTTGTGGGGCGGACTTTGAGAGGGATCTCAGTGTGCGGGTGTGGATGACGATAGAGAACAGCATGAAACAGTCACCGTGGCAGGGACATGCGGACTTTAAAGGGGTGGCCGAAATCTCCGTCCTCAAGGAGACGGCATTTTCAGCCCTGCTTATGTAAGCAGCCAAGCCCCGCGCGCGGTCGAGAGGCCTCGCGCGGTCAAGAGGCCTCTTGACGATGCTGTGGTCTTGTGAATCCTTGATAAATAAATTGATATATTTTATGGCAGGAAAATCTTATTCCTGCGCGACTCTATCTTCGACCCTCTTGCTCTTTTTAGTAAGTGGTTCCAGTCCAAGCAGCTCTGTTGCTTTTGGGTCGTCTCATCGCATTCAATGCTCCGTATCTCCGCTGAGCTGCGTTAGTGGAGCTGTGGAAAAGTGGGCCACGTATACCCCAACCCTTAGGAGTCCACCCTATAAACAGCGTTTCTGAAACACGCGCGCATAAATGTGACGGCAGCTGAACAGCAAGAGATGGAGGTACCTATGACTTCCTATCTACGCGACTACCGCTTGCCACCTGCAACCCACGCCATGTCCTCTGGCCCTTATTCTCGAATCGCAATGCGCTCGTCGAAGCCTATGAGCAACATGTAGGCGTACTCGGCAGCCTTGTGGAACTGCTTTTGCGTATCCGTCTTATCCATGTGACCGAGAGCCCACGCGGCGTCCATCAGGGTAGTTACCACCTTGACCGCCAGGCAAGACGGCCTGCTCGCGTGCTCGTGGAAGAGCTTTGTGGGGTCCTCCCCTCGCTGACCTCGAAGCCATAATTCCGCAGCACCCGCAGTGCTGCTGCAAAACACTTGGCGTAGCGCTTTCGCCCCTTGAGCGCCTCCAACAGCCACTCCGTGGGAAGTGTCAGCATCAGCCGCGGCAGCCCATCGTAGACCTCGGCCTCGTGCGCCGCCTCCAGCTCCCTCGTCAGGCGCTCCATGGCCTTGATGGCGGCGTCGGAGACAATTTCTGTGCACGGTCTCTTGCGGTCCAGCTTCTGGATCTCTGCGAGCACCCGCTCCCTCTTGAGCCTGTTTGCTTGCTTGGACTGTGCCTCGCGCCGGCACAGCTCACACGTGCACTGGAACCCCTGGGCTCTGTACCCTGCCTGCCTCTCTCCCAGGTCCGCTTTGATGCTGGCGTAGCTGTGCGTAAGCTCCTCGCCCGCCGCGATGTCTCGTGTGGCGCGGGAGATGAGCACATGCCCCATGAAGCTCTGGACCGTGTTGGGGACGCAGGAGTGGTTCGTGTGGCACGCATAGGCCCAGAGCCCCTTGGTATGAGGAGCGGGCTGTCCGCTGCCGGCCATGACCTCGTCGCGGCTCAACTTCGGCGCCCTGGACTGGTTGCACTGCCGGATCCTCTCCACGAGCCAGATGTCAATCACAGGCGCGCCATCGATCACCGTGCCCTCGAGGCCGGTTCGTTTATAATCGCCTGCAAAGAGCTTGAAGAAGTTCTCGGCAAAGGAGGGCGTCTCGTACAGGAGGTGGACCAGCTCAGCGTAGAGCGTGGCGTCTGACGCGGACAGGCCGTATCCGACCGGCATGGCCAGGGCGCTCTCGCACAAGACCAGCTCGCCGGCTTTGATGTTCTCCTTGGCAAAAACGCCCTGGCCGTGCAGCGGTGAATCCGCAATCTTAGTGCGAGCCGTGAATGTGGCGCTTTCCATAACATCCTCGTCACGAAGCTTTTTCCTCATCTGTGTGAAATTGTATCTCCCGCGAAGCTCCTCTGAGAGGCGTGATAGGCTGCGGTGGACCTCTTCTTTCACCATGCCACAGTTTGGGCTGAGCTCCAGGGCCCGCCGAAGACAGTCGTAGCTAGTCTTGTATTCTCGAAGATTGTACGCCGCGCGACCGACTGTGAACCAAGACAACCAGTCGTTTGGGTCTGCAATTGTCAGACTCTCGATCGCGTCTTGCTTGCAACTTTCATACTTAAAAAGCATCAGGTTGACTGCGGCTCGTTTGTTCAGAAGGTGATTCTTCGTAGCCAAATCGTCGTCGTCGTCGTTGCTGCTGCTGCTGCTGCTGCTGCTTCTTTTTCTGTCGATGATATCAATGCCTTGAGTGCAGCTGTTGGCCAATCTTGCATTAGCAACGAGATTTCGTCAATTACGACTGACCAGGGGGATAGACACAGATACAAAACAGTCGCGGGCCCAGAGGGGGAGAAAAGAAGGGAAGGGAAAAAAAAAAAGACTTTACCAATACGCAGAGAGTGCAATGTCCTTCCTCTGAAAGGCCTCCTCGCCCATTTCCTTCCAGTCCTCAACCGTCTTTACATGGCTGGAAAGCAGTGGTCGAGGTATGATAGGGTCGCTATAGTTCAGCAGCACGAAATCGGAAAGATGGTCCACGCAGATCACGAACTGGTCCCCTTCAATGCCGGCGGTCCTGTAGTAAGGCTCCTTGACAGCAACCACGAAGTCACGAGGCAGATTATATTGTAGAGACGAGTCGCTCGGGTTGTACAAGGCCAGCTTGTCGACGGTTCCGTGCTCGTCCTCCACGAGCGACAGCGCGGCCGTCCCTAGATACGCCCTGGTGATCGTCTTGACAATCACTGCTCGCCCGCGGTGGTGACTCTCGATACGGAGCTCACTCAGAGCCATCTAGAAGTCCCATGAGCATATTACATACATGCATGCAGTGACGTCAGCTCGTGTGGAGAACGTACGATCTCGAGCTCGGCGAGAGCCTTGATGCAGGGTGGGTATGCTTCGGCATCGGTGGGCTGCCTGACAGCTCGAGTTGATCCACCCCTCGCGCGCATTGCATTATTCACATGTTCATCATGTTCCTTGATGAGCTGCGCCCTGCCCTTCCGCCGCTCGGGCAGCTTGCCCTCCAATGTCTCGGCCATCTTCGTGGGCGTGTGCGCGTGCGTTTGTGCGTACGTGTGTGGGTGTGTGCGCGCGCGAGATGGGTCTGATGCGGCAAAAGCTACCACAGCACAAAGGGAGAGAGACAGTATTTACAGCTCTGACCTGCAGCGCCGGCCGGCCAAGCTGGGCCCAGATTTAGGGAGGTGGCTGGCAGTGGCACGTAGTGATGTGGCTGGCTGGTCGGAACATAGCAAGCCACATCTTAAAGTGGGTGTGTGACATTCACTGCATTAGTCTGCTGCAGCTTGCAGTATTTCTGAAGACGTGGGCGCGTAATAATGGCATAATCAGTCCAACCGGGGGCTCGGGCCAGCCACTCCATCTCGCTCTTGTCTCGCACCAAACACATGCGGGAGGTTCAGATCAGACTTCACTCCCTTGTTCCTTTCCTTTCATTTTCTTAACGACCGCCAGCAAGCTGCGAAAGTCCCGAGCTTCGACCACATGAGAGGTTCAATGCGGTCCACTACTTAAGTAATTAAGTAGTGTTTGATGTAAGTTTGTAGCGATCCTCCCAGCCAATCACCGGTAGCATCACCTCAGGTCTCTTACCGGTATTATTAGTGGTTGACTGACTTTTGGAAACATCATGAATTATATACTTAAGCAAGGACTCAAAACAACAGGTGCAGCATATCGAGGGTTTGTGGAACGGTGCAACCTCAAGTCTGTCTTGCAGCACAAAGTCTCAACCTGAAACGTCCTTGCATATTGTTTATGAGATTTATACTGTAAAATCTCAGGCTCTGCGCACCTTATTATGTCTCGATTGTCCTACATTGCTTTTTACTAGCCATCTCTTTTACACCGTGGCCCGTAGTGAAGGCTGGTCAATTAACACCCTAACCGTCACATTTTTCTATTATGTGAACCATCTGCAGTGCTTGAGTATGTACTCTTCAATCTCAATACTGTTCCTACTATTGGTTAACTCCAAAACCTCTCTCTTTAATTCGATTCAGATATTGCCTCATCACGCGCTCGGAAAACTTCCAATAGAGTGGCCAGAACCAGTAGGTTGTGGCAGAAACTTGCTCGAAGCATCAATTCAGACAATAAAGTGCTGTCTCATACTTCTGCTCTTCACCTATTCTGCCATAGCCATGCAAGCACTGCCCACTGCCATGTACATAAGGCTTAAGCACATGGTCGGCATTTTGTCTCCCTCTCGCCCTTGGCACCACTATGGTGCTATATTATTATTACACCCCTGTCTAGTCAAGTAATAATATCAAAGACAAGGCTGAAGGGACATGGACATTGCAATATGCAATGGTTATGATCCAAGTGATTTATTCTTGGTCTCAGAAACAAAGACAATCAAGATTTTACTTTAAGCAAATAGCCCTTTCGGACTTATTAATTCATGCAACCATTCAATTTCTGAAAGTATGGGTGTATGCATACATACTATGCACATCCCTTTCCCTGTCTGGAATTTGAGCTCATCTGACACACTCGTCTGGCCCACTGCTTGGTGCCACCACCCGTGGTCCCCGTGCCCCCTAAAAGAAGCTTCAACAATGTGAGACAGGCAGCAGCTTCATTAGCCTAGTGAGTAGCACTTGGGTGCCATGTTTGGTGAACAGCCACACAAGGAGACTGAGCGCTTCCTGACGCATTTGTCTCTGACCAAGGGTCTTAAGAAGGAAAGAGAAGAAAACAAAAGAGGGAAAAGAAAAAAACAAAAACAAAAACAAAAACAGAAAAAAAAAAAGTGTGAGAAAGCACAGACAGATGTTGTGATACTATATAGATCATAGCTTTGATCTAGGCGAACAAACACACAAGCGAAGATGTGGTAAAACTTCCAAACCAGACATGTAAAACAAATCTCAGCCACTGTAGTGTGTAATTCACAGCAGCAACGGATCTTGTCGTTAGTCTTGTAGTACTGCCTCAAAAGTTTGCCGTCTAACGGCTTGCGATGCAAAGTTGACACAGACACACAAACTCACTCATACACACGCGCCATGTACTACTTCTACACCCAAGCCAAAAATGATGTGTCGATCAAGAAAAACGGTTTTGGATCCTACCGAATTTGTGTAGCATGAAGAAAACCTGCAGTTTCAAACGCGCAATCCCTATGCATGCTTATCTTGCTTCAACGCACCACATGAGGATTCAGGCCGCATCTGGGTGTTGTTCCCATATTATCATCGAGAAACATCTTCAAGCGAGTGTTACATATATCTCAGACCGTCTAAAGGAAAAAAAAAAAAAAAACTTGGGTGGTGTGTGTGTCATACACTAAAGCCGCTTTCGATGAACCGCAAACGGGAACTCGAGGCGCGGGTGAGGGAGGCGGGAACGCCCCCCCCTTCCCCCAGTGCCCCTCAACTCAAAACGCTAGAGGCGTTAGCTCACGTCCAAAACCTGAGACATTGGAATGTGCAGTAAATGAGATCGTCAGAAAAACTGCGTGCTACAGCTTGAGAGGTGTCTGGTCCCCCGCCAGCAGGCCAAAGGGAGATATACTACGGCTCGTCGTGAGGAATGGGGGTGATATGGATTCCTTATTTTGGGCTGAAAACAGAGGGTGTCCCCGGAAACGAGTGCCCGCAGAAGGGGAAAGGGGGAAGCCAAGGGAGTTTGACAGAGAATACGCAAAATCGGGCAGTCAGTCAGACATCTGGCGTTTTCCTTCTCTTTCTATAATGTCCTTCTAGGGGGCGGAACTACCCGGTTCTTCTTCTCACCTTTCTTGTCTCTTCATGACATGACCTTTTGTTGTTGTTTTTTTCTTCTTTTTTCCTTTTTCCCTCGGCCCTCCCCGCTGCTTCACCTCCGCTTCCCACCTGCGGTTCCATACCGCCATCATGTTCCTTCCCTGGACATCAAAGCAAGCAGCAGGGTCTGGTGGCATTTCCAACAACAACAACACGCCATATGTGCCGCTGGAGAGTGTGGAAGGGAAGGAGGTGAACGACATAAATCTCGGGGACGTGGAGATCTACTCGGAGCCGATAAACTTGAAGATCCTCGCGAGGGCCTTGCTGCGTCGCCTCAAGAATGGCCTGGGCCACTTAAATATTGGGTCGCTACATTTACTACTCCCGAGCTTCCTGGATCGGACACCCCGCCGGCCAACAAGAGTACATTCGACAGCTTGGTTAGGTAAGTACTTTTATGTGCGTGTGTGTGTGTGTGTGTGTTGTGTTTATTCCAACCAACTCGGCGGGAGGAGTGTGGGCTCTTGTGACAGAGAGGTGGCGCTGGCTGACACGATGAATGAATGACAAAATAATCTAGACGGCCTGCGCGGGATTGCTGCCTTCCTTGTGGTCCTCCACCACGCCAGCCTCGTCTGTTTCTCGTGGGACATCCACAAGGGCTGGAGCCCAACCTCGAACCAGACAGCGTGGTTCATCCGACTCCCCATCATCCGGCTCATCATCTCGGGGGCGCCGCAGGTCCGAATATTTTTTGTGGTGTCGGGCTATGCCATCTCGCATAAGCCCATCAAGCTGGCCCGCCAGGGACGGTACGCGGAGGTCGGCGCAGCGCTGTCCTCGTCCGTCTTCCGCCGGCACTCACGACTCTTTCTGCCTGCAGCCGTCATGACGCTCATCAGCGCCCTCCTGGTACAGCTGGACCCGGACTGGTTCGGCGCAGACGGCCTGGAGGGTGTGGCCGTGCCGACCAGGAGGGTGCCACACGCAAACAACCTCATGGACCAGCTGTTGCACTTCAAGGACGCCGAGATCCAGGCGACGAACCCCATCTCCCAGGGCCTCGCGCAGGGGCCCAGCTTCGGGGTGTACGAGAACCCCTACGACCCCAACCTGTGGACGCTCCCGATGGAGTTCAGCAGCTCCTTTGTGGTGTTCCTGTTCCTGACGGCCTTTGCCCGCATACGCAACCGGGTCAGGATGTTTTTTGCCCTCGGGGTCATGGTCTACTTCCATCACAACTTTGTCTACTGGGGCCTCTTCCCGTTCCTGTGCGGCATGCTCATCTGCGACATCCACTTCGAGATGGACGAGATCAAGGCGAAATACGCCGTCGCCGCCGCTGGGCTTGACGCCTCTGCTGACCTCACCTCCCCGGCCGTCCTGCCCATGTGGGCTCGCGTCCGGCAGGGGTTCGCGGCACAGGTGGTGACCAAGACGGCACGGGCCTGTGCTGGCGCCAGCGGCGTCTTCTTCGGCCTGGCCGCGTTCATGGGGTGCCTCTGGCTGCTCAGCACACCGGACTCCTTCTTGGGGTCCAAGCAGGCCTGGGGCTACGTCACGCTCGTGTCGTGGGTGCCGGACCGGCTCCGGGACCAGGTGCTGGTGCCCGCGGGCGCGGTCCTGCTCGTGCTCGTCGTGGACCAGTTCCCGTTCCTCCAGGTGCTCTTCACCAACGGCTTTGCCCAGTACATGGGCCGCATCTCGTACTCGCTCTACCTAGTACACGGCCCGCTGCTGTGGTCGCTCGGGCTGGGCTTTGCGCACGTCATGCTCGGGCTCACGGGCCGCGACGGCGACTGGCAGTACGGCTTTGGTATCTTCCTGGCTGCGTGCCTGTGGTGGCCCGTTGCTATCTATGCGGCAGACCTGACGGCTCGGTATGTGGATGAGAACTGTGTGCGTCTTGGCAAGTGGGCCTATGAGAAGTTATTGAAGTAGTAAATGTAACCTAAGGACATGACGGTGCGGAGTACGTGATGAGTATAGACAATAACAAGATGGGTTGAACCGTACGCTGTGGTCCTGTGGGAAGCCTTTGTGAGCTCAGAGATGTTCAATGGACAATCTGGAAGGGAGGAGAGGGAGGAGGGAGGAAGGAGGCAGCGGGGCGGATGGAGCCTCAAGAGCTTGATGCAGCTGCATGTACTCTTCGGCAGCCTGGGCCCTCCAGCTAAGTAGCATAGCGTTCCCACTACGCACAGCAAGTCCACATCGCCCCGGAGCTAGTCTCTATTGCTATATAAAGCCCCAGTAAAAGGAAAATTTCAACAGCGATCCAGACCCACTACATACCTTACAAAGGTACAGATCTAATAGATCATCACGTCTTTCGTAGTATAGAGGTCAGTATGCAAGCTTGTCACTGTCCCCACAAGGCCAGCAACTCGCTTGAGACCCGGGTTCGATTCCCGGCGAGAGAGAATCTTTTTTGCATTGATTTTGATGCTATATCGAAGAAAAAAAGTGGTGTTTGTGGCTGCTTGTATATGTGCTCAAAATTGCCTACCTAAGCTTTTTTTTTTGGTGCTGGTGCCTACAGGGGTGCTTAGCCCTGTAAATTAGCCCTAAGCAAGATAAGTAAGCCGGCAGAGGGTGATTCAGTGGGTTGCATGCATACTCTGGTACACTATAGATATACTATGTAGGGCTTATAGGGTCTTCTTAGTACCAGAAATTGACCCCCCTTTTCAGTTTACAGCCTTTTTGTGACAAACTCAATTCAAAAATATTGGAGTATGAAATGGAGTATATGTTGTTGCAGAAGCGAACAACGTGAGGGATATCATGAGAGACTTCCAACCTGGATACTGGCAGGCTTCCTCTTTCACCGTTAGTCGCTTATTAACTGTTATCAAACTTTGGCTAATACCCAATTTTTGAGCTGCATACAACTAACTACGCACTGTTCCTGCCGATACAAAGCACCCCTCTCAAAACTTTCATCGCAAGCATCAGTAGTCACCAAAAGTTTACAGCATATTCTGAAAATTTACTGAAGTAGAGCGCTCCTGGTCTTAAAGGTTTTTTTGGTCTTTCTTTTTTTAAAAAAAAAATCTGATTTGGCTGAGACGCAATGCTAAGGGTTTCCTCCCTTCAGTATGTAGAGCCCGATATGCGATGGACTTGTTGCTTCAAATAGGCCCCGGGCCCCATATTCATCGTTATCATTATGAACGTCTTTTGTAAAGAATGGAGCTATCAGAGAGCAGTGAGCTGACACAATACAGCAATGTCCTTGGTCCTTATTTTTATTTCTATTCTATAGCTGACGGTTAAAGATACATTCTACCTGTCCATCTTTGTATTCGCCTTCGGTTCCCCTACACCCGAGTCCTTGATCAAATCCAGTTCGACCAGCCAGGGCAACTGAATGGAGCCTTCAATGTTTCTCCCCTCGATAGCCGCGTTCACAAATAAAATCTCTTGGCCATCGCTACGGCGGCCGAGACGTATGCCACAGTAGTTCTGCATGGCATACTTCCGGGCCTTCGCCTCCTTCTCCTGAGCAGTCTCGTCGTCATCGAACCGGCCTCGCTTCAGCGTGCTGAGAAGCTCGACCACATGCGACTTGTCATTGTCTATATCGGTCAGATGAGATGGCTTCTCGCTCAGTGGCTCCCTCCAGGCGACCACCTTGGCGCCCCAGGCCTCGTGGATGTGTCCGAAGCAGTGTACGCGTGGCTTCGAACGGGCAACAGCCGCGAACAAGTCTGGGCATCCTGCCCTCTCACGACCGTCTGTCCGGTCTAGAATACCCCGGGGCGGCCCGTGTGTCATGGCGATATCTGTGCCATCGAGAATATCGAATGTGTGTCCCTGGTCTGGGCGATATTGGAACCCCCAGTCGCCCAGAGACGGGGTGTAGGGACTTGCATAGACAGTTAGCCTTGACCCGTTTGCGAGGCCGAATTAGTGCGTGCCTTCGTCGAGAAAGTGTATCTTATGCTCCCGAGCGTCTGTCAAGAGCTGTCTTGCCTGTCCGTAAGCTCCATATGTAGTTTCAATTAGCTTTCGATCCGAGTGGGCCAATGCCTCCTCAGCTTTCTGTCGGAAGATGGGCTTGTCTAGAGTGAGATCGTGGTTGCCGGCGATGACGAGCTTCAGGGGTGCTTTGATCTGCCGCAGGAGCTGGAGGGCGGCGTGGAACTCGTCCAGCTTGGATTCTGTGGTGAGATCGCCACAGTGAATGGCGACATCCGCAGACTGATGAGGTAGGTTGCCGTCCATGGCCATTCCGTGTGTGTCAGACAGGATGAGAATTTTCGTGTTAATTGTGGAGTCCATATTGATTTTTGGAGTAGTGGTAAAAGTTGGGAGGAAACTTTACCAATTGAAAGATTGAAAGTTGAAATGGTAGAGGTCAAATTGATTGCCTGCTTGGCTGTTCAACATGGGTTTTGTTAGCAGCTGTGATGGGAAACAGTCAGTGTTGCGAGAAAGTTCCAAAGTGCAAAAACTAAAAAGTTTGGGTAGAGACGGAAGACACATTCTTCGGTCCTCGGTGAAGAGATGAACAGATTTATATACAATTTGCAGCAAAGAGACTATTTGGCACCGTCGAGGCGCTTTGTGAAGCTTTCCATTCCCTTTTGGGGATCTAGTCTAATAGAAAGCCTCAGGCCCTGAACATCGCTGTCTATATTTGGTGTCTCAAGTTATTAGTCAACGGCCTCGGTAACACTGCTGCTTTAGAATTTTCAAAAATTTCCAAAGTTCCGATGCAGACTCTATCATCACAGAGTCTTTACAAAACTTTCGTCGAATGGCGTGCTGACGGTGAATTCAGAATTGGGACGAAGCGCTGTACATGCAGTAGTACATAGTACATACTTTGTACAAGTACAGGGCCGCCAGGGCCTTTTCGCCCGCTAGCACGCCCTGCTGAAGAGCCCTCTGGACCCGCATGCACAGTGCCTGACCCCTGCAGGGTGAGTGACTCCTTCAACTGTGGCCTGCCAAGCCCAAGCCTGCCTCCCTCCCTTGCTTACGCCCCCTGCTGCTCACTCCCAATCTCAGGCCTGTGTCACACACACTTGCACAGATGAGTCTTGCTTGACCGAGAACTTGGCGAATCAGGACCCGCGACAGCGACGGTGACCCATATTCAGGTCACGTGAACAGGCGATCTCGTGCCGCGGACTAATCTACCTGCAAGAGCCTGCGACGCGGTTGGTCCGACGTCCACGCGTTATCTTCTCGCCTGGTTCACCCGAGCTGGGCTGACCCTGAGGCAACCGGGCCTTTTGCTACAATGATCAACGCCTTGATGCATCCAAGCGGGCGTCTGGGCCGGCTCGGTAATCCTGATTTGCATATAAATGGTAGGTGCATTCCCGTCTATCCGCCTCACGCTCTCTCTCTCTCGTTTCCTCCTTTCTTTTCCCTGTTTTCTTTTCGCCTCCCAACTCCCCTTTCGACTGGCCAGCGTCAGGTTTCTGCCTGAGGTAGGTCCCTTCCCTTCCGACATAAAACCCGTCATCTTTCCGTCGCATTTTCGTTTCCTTTCATGCTTTGGCTTCCCCCTTCTCTCTCCTTGTCTCTTTTCTCTCTTTCTGTTCCCATTTTTCCATGCTGCCACCCTCGACATCAGGCTGCAGCGGAAAAACAAAGTCTTCGTCTTGTGCCATCCCATATCGATCCGGACATAATTTCTGGACTGCGAGTTCAATGAGGCTGGGAGGGAGGCGGGCCAAGATGTTCACCAAGTCGACTTCGACCAAGCAGAGCTTCTCTAAGGGCTCAAAGCATGGCAAGTCGAGCTCGTCGTTCACCAAAGGAGTCCGGCGTCTCCAAACGCCGCCACGAGCCACGACGCAGGACGCAGAGCGTGACGACCGTATCCACCGCTGCATCGTCGCCAACAGTAGGAAGGTGAGTCTAGCCCCATTCTTTTTTTATTACTTTTTTCCCTTTCCTTCTTTAACCTGCATTCCATGAACACATTCTGACATCTGCAGCGGCATCAGCCCCATCGTCACGCTCATCGTCGGTCCCGAGCAACGCATCTTCGCCGCCCACGACGATGTCCTCACCCGTGCTCCCTACTTCGCCAACGTCATGAACTACAGCGCCGAGTCGTCCACCAAGCGCATCGCCCTGCCCGAGGAGTCGCCCGAGATCTTCTCGTCCATCCTCGAATATCTCTACAAGGGTGATTACTTCCCGCGACTGGTGCACAACAAGAAGCGGAATACTTGGGAGATGGAGCCCGCCGAGGATGTGCGTGGGTCCAAGAGCGAGTCTACCGTCTATCACCACAGCGCCGAGGGACCGCTGCTGAAGGACACGGTCATCTACTGTGCCGCGGAGAAGTACGGGTTGGAGGAGTTGAAGCGCCTTGCCCTCCGCAAACAGGGTCTTCGTAAGTAGCATCTGCATCTCCCCATGTTCTTCATTCCATCCTCCTCTCCATCCCAATGCACATCGCTGACCATTCTCTCCACAGAATGTGGTGTCCAATGCAGCACCATTCTCTCCTCCGCCCGCTACGCTTATGCCCACACACCCGACACCGACTCCAAGCTCCGTGCCCACTTCCTCGCCCTCATCATTCGTAGCCGCTCCACCTTCAAGCGCAGCGGCACGATGCAGCTTGAGATGTTCAACGGCGGCACTCAGCTTTTCTTTGATTTGTTCGTCGCGCTCTGCAACCACGTCGACGATGTTGGCGCCCAGACCTCACCTCGCACCAACCGTTTCACGTGAACACGTACCCGACCTTTGTCTTTTCTGTTTTTCTCCTTGTCTTTCACATGTCTTTCACATCACCCTTCTCAGCCCTGGAAATCTACAAAAAGAATACCCCTCATCCTTTTGCTGTTTCTGTTTTTGAATTTAATGATTAATGATTCTTCTCCTTTTTTCTCTTTTCCCTTTGTCTGGTTTCATGTCAGTCAGTCATTTCCGTTCTGACATTTTCGGGCAATCTCGTCGGCGAGACCCAAGATGTACGGGCGTATGAAGGCATGGTCTTCACACCTTACCAAAGAATTTCCTCATACACCTTCTGGATTTTCTTTCTCTCCTTTCACTGTATTATTATCACTACCTTTCACGACGGACACTTTCACGATGGGGAAAAGATTGGGACGAGATGGTTTTCTTTCTTTCTTTTCTTCTTTTCTTTATCCGAAAATCTTTGGGGGACGCTTTTATACCCGGCCGTTGGCCATCTCAAGCACAAGCAATCTCATCAAAGGTCAACGGCGGGTCTTGAGTTGAACTAAAACCGGCTTTTCTCTGGCAGAAGAATAACGATTTGACAGGCAGACAGGACAGCCTGGAGAACACATGGGCTATTTACATTTCTAGTCTTTCGTTTATGACGATTTGCTCTATTAGGTTCTGTCCATCAACAATCTACTTACCAGAGTAAGGACAGTCAGAGCTCTACAAATTGATTCTGCTTCTCAAATTTCCATCTGACGTCCACTCCTCCGGGAAACGAGGCCCTAGACGGGAGTGTGAAATGCAGTGAACCTTGAGAATCTTGTCCCGCCCCCTTCCCAGGTTGCTGATATTTGACTTTTGAGCCTGACACGAACAAGGGAATCATCCATCTCCAGGTAGTATCCCGGAAGCCCCCAGTTATTGACCAACTGGTGCAACAAAACTCAATTTTGCGCACACACCTCGTCTCTCCACACGCCACTTCTGCGACCTGACTATTGATTGACTGCACGGTGACCCACCCTATCCAATTGGGGGCGGCCGTACGAAAAAGAACAGAGAAAAAAAAAGCTTAATATTGGGTTACATTAATTAATTAGATCCAAGCGCCTTGCAGCCTCTTTTTTTCCCTTAGCCCGTCCCGTTCACAGCCGTTCACGGTCAGCGTGAATGGGTGGGCACGGAAACGTGCAGGACGGGAGGAGGGCTATTGTGAGACGTGGGGGAGCGAAAGAAGGGGTGGGACAAGGATTATGGGATGATTAGGGATGAAAGAAAGTTTGGAATTTGTTGTCTGTGATCCTGTGCGGGATTATTGATCTGAATGAAGGAGGAGAAAATAGGAAAAAAGAAAATTGAGACCATGGAATTATTTTATTTCTTAGGTTGTGAAGGTTCGGTGTGATGTGTGAACTTGTCACCGTCTACTTTCCTAGCCAGCAAGGAGGGAATGACCGCTTATTCCATTTGAAAAGGTAAATTGGTTAGCATTTGCCAATCGAAAAATAAATATTCTTCCCATCAGTTAGTCCCATTTGCTCCACTGCTATTGATGTTTTCAAATCTCCTTTCACCAAGGCAATTATCCCCCCCAAATAGTCCCTCGCTCCCACTGCAGGTTTTCGTCTTACTCGATCCCTTATCGACAGACAATATGTAATTCTAGTGCGCATACTATGTTTGGATAAGGCTGCGATATATTCGGGGAACATTGACTCATCCAGCTGGTGTCCAACTTGAATGCGATGCGTACGATTGACTTTGATAAGATTTTAATACGCAACTTGAATCATAACTTCTCGCGTGAGAGAAGATTGCCAAAGAGGCTAAAGGGGATGAGTCTACTAAGTGTCTTGACCGCCGTTGACTTGTTTTCCCTATTCATTTGTCTTTGTTGACCAAAATTATGCTCGGGCGACAGATGACAAGGGCTCATTTCCATAAGTCAAGGTTGACAGACATTGTAATAGGGTATCTAATTGTGTGAAGGGGGAGGTTGTGAGGCCAAATAAAACGGCAGCATCTGCTTCGAGAAACCTATGAGAGAGCCAGGGCCATTGGTACTAAGTCATTCCATCACAAATTTCTCAGCAAGTCGTCCTTCGAATGCCACGACCTGGCGAGGTGTTTTCATGGTCTCCTTCCTGAATCCTCGATATGTAAGGCGGTACCTGATATTCAGAGGCGAACCATCTGAAATCTGCACGTTCTGGCGCTGAAGCGTGCCACGACCCAGATATTAGGCACTGTAAGTATGTCGACGATAGGATCCAGCACGCTCTCTCAGACTCCGGTTCCAGGGAAGGCTCCAGATTTGCTCAGCACCACGATCTGCCTCTCGCGTGATATGTAGCCTTTCATCAGGCCCTGTTTGAGTTGTTAGTCAGTCTACTGGACTATTGTTGAAGTACACCCGGAAGACGGTGGGTAAGGTGATGGGCCCAGGTACAAAGTCTGGGACCGTGCAGAAACCAATCGACAACAGTACTCACCTTGTAGATCATATTAGCTAGCTGACACTCCACCTCATCCGAGTCGACCTGCTGCTTGCTGCCGAGGCTGATGGCGGCTGTGAACTCAGAAACGGGAATTCTTGTCCGACGAACTGGTGGGGCACCCGGTGCATCAGGTTTGGGCTCCTCAAACCCGCCAGCAATGAAGACCTTGCGCAGAAGGTTACGCAGACAGGTATCATGGGCCCGCTCGAGTGGCAGGTAGATACGCCGCTTCACGAACTCGTCCTCGCCGTCCTTCAGAGCCTGCTCAAAGGCATTCAGATCGCCCTTCTTGATGCACTGTGCTAAAGGCAGGAACAGTTCCTGCAGGTGTGGGTACGGTCCCAAGAGAGCTGGAGTTGGGAGGGTATGGCTGGTGAGAAGATGACAGGGGATGAGGTAGGTGAGAATGAGTCTGTGCGAATGTCAGTCTCCCTGTAGCCCGTAGTATGTCTAGCAGCTTGGCTTTGACTTACTCCTTGTTTCTTGTGGCATCCTTGTGACAGAGGGCCAGAGCCTCTCCCAAACAACGTTCGGCCTCCACATAGTTCTCCTCAAGGAAAAAGAGGACGCCCTCATAGTACTTGAAAGTGACCTGCTGGGACTTTGGGAACTGGTCGAGGGATGGCATGTCGCGTTCGTTGGCACGTAGGTTCTTGAGAATGTTGCGGGACAGGCTTGCCTGGTTGAGCTTGAAATACGTCTTGAAGAGGAGGTTGATGATGTAGTAGATGGCCCACTTCTTGGACTCCTCCAGTGGGTTCCTGTCCATCAGGCAGAGTCCGAAGATGGCGTTGAGCTGTCGTGCGCAGTCCTCGAGACTCTGGTGTGCCTCTGCCTCCGGGTCGAAGTCGTCCTGGAGGGTCATGGCCCCATCGTCGACGGGTTTTGAGCTGCGTTCTTTGTCTGCATTGAGGGCAAAGACCCTCAGGTATTTCCCGGCGATGTAGAGGCACGGTATCGTCCAAGCTCCAAACCCTGCACCCCGGTATCCCCTCGTGAGCGCCAGAGTGAAATCCCGCCATGATTCGTAGACTCTGGTCCATGATGGCTGCTCAGGCATGTCAGCGTCTTCTGAGACATATGTGACGGCCCTGTTGCACGGGGAAGACTCACCGTTCCAGGCGCAATAATGTCGCCCTGCACTGCAAGAATGGCGCCAGCGGTCAGCCAGTATTGGTAGAAAACATCAGTCCACGCGTCAAGCTCCTGCTTCGAGATGCTGGTCTCCCTCTTAAGGTTGCGTCGTAGGTAGTCTTTGGCCTGGTGGTGGTTGGTGGCTTTCCATATGATCATGAGCAGATCTGTGCCCTGCTCTGGTGACAGCGCGCGGGACAGCTCGTACCCGTTGCCCGTCTCGAACGCAGAGCCAAAGTCCTGAAAGATGAAGTCCATGGTCAGGCTGCAAAGAGGTTACCTTGCATCAGGAAACTGGTCAAGAAGCTTCCCAGCAGTGCGAGGATCGAGACTCTGTTTGGTTACAGAAGTACGGGCGGATCGAAAGTCACATAATCTGTTGCATCAAAGAACTGTTTGTCTAGGCAAGTACTGCCCAAGGGGCGCCTACCCTGAGCCCCTGTCGACTTAGGTGAGATGAGTCAGCTGCTGGGCAGTGTGGCACGAACCATTTGGCCATGCAGCTGTGCTGCAGCTGCTGCCAGCTGTGCGCTAAAGTCTTGGAAGCGGCAGAAAGTTTTGCGCTTCCCGCCTTAAAGTCCGCTAGGCGGTGGGTCCTCGACCACCAATCAGCCACCAGCACCACCGCGAGCACACAATCCACCGCCAACGCAAAAAATCCAACCAACCCTCTCGACCCGGTCCAGTTGTTGCAACAACCACTAACTTGCAGTCAACCATCAACCCTCGACAAGACGGCAAATACAGTCAAAGTGAGCCTCAACAATCGAGATTAAAGTAATCATTCCTGTTAACTTTACTGACATTATCATTTCCAGATGGGTAAGCAGATTTTCCTTTCTTACTGGATCGAGACCTTGGGAGCGACTTCGACATCGACGGCGAGAACCACGACGATCAGCGATTACCACTGGACGCCCGAGAGGATGGGAGTACCAGATGGACGCCGACAGTATCGACCACGACGTAGGCGGTGCCAATTGAGCAGATGTTCAAAAGAACGAAGACATTGCACCTATTGAAGCGCACCTTGGGAACGGATTGGCGATCGAGCAAGAGCACGCTCATGGTTGCAGAAGGGATGCGAAAAATCTTGCGGGCACTATCACAGACCGCGAGCACCACTGCTATCGACGACGAAGACCAGAATTCCTTCCTTGTGCGACCGATCTCCGCACGGACGGCTCTGAACGATTTTCGACTTGTCGCTCTCAGGATTCTTTCGCGGATACAATCGCCAAATACGGTGGTACAGCCAGCTAACGTTAGTTTGCGGACAGGTCGTCTTCAGGAGTACCAGGTCATTGGCAGGCATCTGCCTACCGAGGCCAACCCCACCCCGTCCCTGTACCGCATGCGAATCTTCGCTCCCAACCCCGTTGTCGCCAAGTCCCGGTACTGGTACTTCATGCGGGGTCTGAAGAAGGTCAAGAAGGCCACTGGTGAGATCGTCAGCCTGAACGTGGTATGTGGCAATATTCCCTGCATCCCTAGCGATCATGAGGAGGAGAAGAGAGGTAGAGAAGGAGGATACCGGAAGGCAGTCGAGGGGGAAGAATGAGGGCGTGATAATGGACACCCAAGAGTGAAAGACGACGGAAGGCTGACAAAAGATGCACCTCGAAACAGATCCACGAGAAGCACCCCCTGAAGGTCAAGAACTTTGGCATCTGGATCCGCTACGACTCCCGCTCCGGTACCCACAACATGTACAAGGAGTACCGCGAGATGTCCCGCACTGAGGCCGTCGAGGCTCTCTACCAGGACATGGCCGCCCGCCACCGTGCCCGCTTCAGGTCCATCCACGTACGTTTCCCAAAGTTCAAAACGATCTCGATTTGCGCACCTCTTAGGGGAAAATGAGTTATTCGGCGAGGGCGAGAAAGACACAGAGAGAGAGAGATGGAAGACGAGGCTGGTGTGCTAACGAAGAGAAACCAATCTAGATCCTCCGCGTCGTTGAGCTCGAGAAGTCCGACGATGTCAAGCGTCCTTACATCAAGCAGCTGCTCACCAAGGACCTGACCTTCCCTCTGCCCCACCGCGTCCCCAAGATCAGCAACAAGAAGGTCTTCTCCGCCACCCGTCCTTCGACTTTCGCCTAAGTTTGTGGGCTCTCGTCTTGCTGGGTATTGTGCGGGGGAGCAGAAGAAAGGGGTAGGTTGGTTTGATGCGCTAGGGATTTTCGAAGGAGGCTTTCGGGGGTCGGCGACGGCCTTGGGCGCTTTTTTTTTTTTTTGAACAAAAAAAGGGAGCAGCAAAATGGAATCGTTGGTCCGGATGATGGTTTTCCTCAGGTGTTCATTAGGGATCACGGCGTGTCATTAGCATTTGCTCTCTAAAACAAAAAGAGGTTCACGAGCAAAAATTGAAATGGAACAAAATCCAAACACTCGAGAACGACCAAACACACGTTTTGATCTTTGCATCGCCTAAGCCCGCAAAAATTTATGTGGTGTTAGAGTGGTCTTTGATTCTCGAGCTGGGGTGTGTGATATCTTCGCCATCAAGGAAACTACCTACGTTCCCTGCTTATGGACAGTTGCCTACTTGACCAGCCCATCTCTTCCTCCATGGCGAGATGTGGCGATGTCTCTGTGTACACTATCCAAACGAGATCTCTCTAGATACAAGACAAACCATTACAACGCCCTCCCCTCGCTGCTGGGACTCGTCCCATCCTCCAGGCTAACATTCGCATCCACCACAAAGTCATTCCAGGCCGACCAGTCCATCATATCCAGCTGCAGCTGTTGGTTTTGTTCCTCCTGCTGCATCTGCAGCGCCGGGTCGATGTTCGCCATGGCGGCGACGGCGGCGTCGTCAATGTCTCCGAAGTCGATGGTCCACTGCGTGTTGTGTGCGTTGTCCAGGATCAGGGCGGACGGCGTGGCGGCGGACTGGGAGCCTCGCATGCCGGCCCCAGAGCCGGATCCCAGAGCCGCCGTCGAGGTGGCTGTCGTCGTCGTCGTCGGCGGGACCGGTGCGTTCTCCGCCATAGTCGTATCGGTGTCACCAAAGTCTGTAGTGAAGGGTATCCCCGTAGGACCTACCTCCGTCGCCACGTTGCGTGATGGCGATGCCCTAGGAAGGGCTGCCGGCTGCTGCGGCAGTGTCTGGCTCCCCTCGGCTGGCGCTGGCGTTTCCCAGCTTGCATACATTGGCGAACCGAACCCCTCTGTGGGTACCCGCGCTCGTATGTTTGCCAGCATCTCCCTGGGCGACCTTGGGATCGGGATTTGCGACTGCTCTGGGTCCCTATAGTACCCCGTCTGCACACGCTGCTTTTCCTTGGCCTGTGGCGCTGCTGCTGCTACTGGTGGTCCTGTTGCTGCTGCTGTTGCGGCCTCTCCGCCGCCATGGAGCCGCAGCCTCCTCAGCTGTGCTTCGGTCCTCCTCTCCCTCGCCTTGCGCAGCAGCTTCCGGATGGGCCGCCACAGGGCGCCGCGCTTGGTGTCGGCAACCTTCTCGCCCCATACGGCCAGGGCCTTCTCGACGGTGATCCAGGAGCGCTCGACGAGGGGCCCGTCGGTCTGGATGCAGAGCTCGGCCAGGGCGACGGCGAGGGCGTGCCACTGGACGTAGCCGTCCTGCCACCAGGCGAATCGGTCGCGCCACTCGGCCTCGGTGATGGCGGTGCCGACGGTGGCAGGCCCGCTGGCGGAGAGGTCGAGGATGGCGACAGCGGTCTGGAGCATGTGCTCGCGGGAGACACGGGGCTTGATGGTGGGCTGGCGCACGCGGAAGGGGTACTGGATCGTCAGCCAGATGATGAGCGTGGTCAGGCGAACGACGGCGGCGGCCATGACTGCGGGGAAGTGGTCCGGCCGCGAGCGCGCTGGCGCCACGAACTGGGCCTCAAGCGCCTTGATGCGCTCAATCACGTCCTCCTCCGAGGCCTGGGTGGCGACGTAGCCCTGCTGCGGCGGGAAGGCGGTGAGGTTTGTCTGTGCGCCACCGCCAGCAGCGCCTGCAGAGGATGAGGACAGGTCGTCAGCGCCGGCGGGCTTGAAGAATTTGCTCCGCGGGCCGTGGATGTGCAGGTAGAGGCACGAGCAGTGGTAGGTGCACAGGCTGAAGGTGATGTCGGTGGCGGCGACGCCGCGGGCAAGCTGGGGGACGGGCACGGTGGTGTCAGGGCCAAAGTCGGCGTCATCAATGTTGGAAGGCGGGGAGGTGTTGAATGTCTCCTCCATGATCATGGGCTCGGTGCCACGGTCCTGGGAGGCGCGTACGTCGAGGACGATAACCTGGGCCCAGAGGCGGCGGCGCATCTCAGCCTCGTAGGGCGAAAAAGCGGCGCCGTTCCCGTCGCGCTGGAGCCCGCTGGCCTGGGAGAGGCGGAGGACGAGGGCCAGGAGAGCCCAGGAGGCGCGAGATTTGGTGTGGCTGCGGAGGCAGGTCTGAAGAGAAGAACAGTCAGCAAGTGATGTCAGTACTCGCTCGTCTGGACCAAGAAAAAAAAAGACGTACATCATATATTGTCAGCGCCTGCAGGGTCTCGAGTGATGTGTTGTTCAGAAAGTCGGCCCTCGCCAAGGCCACCTCGACGCCCTGCCTATACTCGGCCACCAGCAAGGAGCGCTCCTCACCTAGCAGCTCCACGCATGCTGCCGGCGACAGGCTCGTGACGGCGGCGAAGTACATGGAAAACCACAACGCTTCGACCTGCGGGGGTGGCGGGTTGTCCTCTGGGTTCACGATGAATAGGTCGAGCTGCCTCTCGACCGTAGGCCTGTGCAGGATCTTGAGCAGAGGGTCCACGGTGTGGAAGTAGGTGTCACGCAGCTTCTTGATCTTGTCAGGAGGCGGGTGCCGCGGCCTGTTGCTCACGACCTGTGGATTGCCGAACATGGCGGCTGAGACGGCATAGTCGGCATGGCTGATGTATGGCTGCTGCTGCTGCTGTGTTTCCTGCGCCGCCGCGCCAGACTCAGGCGAGAGCGAGTCGTACCCCTCACCGCCCTCATCGTCAGTCTCCTCCGTGTCGCTGGGCAGCTCCAGCGCGGCCTTGATGCCCTCAACCTCGGTGGACAGGTTGGCCCAGAACTCGCCGCTCACATACTTGGCGGCTGGGTCGTCCCTGGATGCGGGCTCAACAAGCGGGCAGCGCTTCTGCGGATTCCTGAGCTCCATTTCCCTGAGCCGCGCCGCCGTGAGACCTGGCGTTGTAGTGGTAGTGGTGGTGGCAGTGTTGGTCGCCGCCGCCGGCCCAGCCTCGGCGTCCTGCTGCTGGCCCAGGGAGGCGGCAGCTGAGGAGGGGTCAGCCTGGCCGACGATGGCCTCGAGCTTGGCCAGGCGGTTGAGCAGCTCATGGTTCCTGGTGCGGCGCGGGGCGCGGTCCTTTTGCGAGAGGGGAAGATACACTCGAGGCCGCCGCGCACGCAGTGGGGGCACGGGTAGACCTTTGCGCATTTCACCTTGCGCTGGCGGCAGTTGACGCAGGAGAGGGCGTGGACCTCCTGCTGGCCCGCGCTGGGTTCAGTGGTGCTCATTTCCAACGCGGTAGGAAGAGTCCAGCCTTGTCACGAAGACAGAGGATGAGAGTAGTTAGAACAAGTAATCATAAGGAGGAGGAGAAGATCGACGACGCGGCGGGCGACGACGACAGCGATGATAATAATAATGATGATGATGAGGAGGAGGAGGAGGCGAAGGGGATGAAGAAGTTAGGTGGTTGGATGAAGGTTCAAGGAGGTCGTGTATTGATCAAGGCTAGCATGTGATAGTATTATCTCTTGAGGTTTCTCTTAGTGAAAGACGTCAGCGACGTAGTATCGAGTGTGTGAGAGTAGGTGAAGTCGAGTAATGAGTCGCCAAGGCTTTCGTTCACGATGATGATGATGGTTCCTTCCCGGGTCCGAGATCCCGTCCCACGGGCCCACGACCACCCGCTCCGGGCGTAGGGCAGTTGCCAGTACTTGGTTTGCAAGGAAGGGTGAAGGAAGGAAGGAGGGGCTAAAAAGAAAAAGGTGGGCACAATGGAGAAGTTCCAACGCTAAAATGCTTCTTATCAAGGATGATAAGTTGGCCCTTGTGAGAGGAGTGGTTTTGGGTGTTGGAGTAGGAAAGTGAGTGGAAGGGAGAAAACCAGATGCAAAGATTGACTCATATCGACGAGGCTGGTGAGGTTGAAATTATGAGAAGAGATGTTGTTGTTGGGGTTCAGGATCAAAAGGAATCTTACCATACTTGCATTTTACTTGCTTTACCTTTTGAGCCCTTGCAAGTTGCAACTCGAGGCAGTCTGTCAGTCACTCATTAAATATACCTGCAACACTCATCTCACCCCATATTCGAGCTCAGTCACATCCACAAAATACTCACCTACTCACCTTCGCCGCTTCGAGGTCTGGAAATGGCATCCAACACAGGCCCTCGCTGGACCAACATCCGCACCACCCTCCCGCGCCTGCCCTCCTCCGCAGCCCGCCACTCCGTCACCACCTCCCGCCTCTACCTGCGACCGCTCGCCCCCTCCGACCTCGACGCCCTCTACGAGCTGCAGCTCCAGCCCGAGGTCATGAGGTGGACCGCAGCCGGGCGCCCGGCCGCCCACAAGGACGAGACGGCAGCCAAGCTGGCACAGTTCCTGCCGCCACACGACGTCGAGACCTTCAACTGCGCCATCTGCCTAGCAGGCGAGGATGGCGGCGGCGGCGGCGGCGGCGGCGGCGGCGGCGGCGGCAAGCTCATCGGCATCGGCGGCGTGCACAAGATGAATACCATCTCCACCACTGCTGCCGACAGTACTGTGGGTCCGGTGGGTCCGGCGGAGGAGGACATGTACGGGTGGCCGGAGCTCGGGTACCTGCTCAGAAAAGAGTACTGGGGTACAGGCCTGGCGACGGAGTTTGTGAGGGCGTTTCTGTCCATGTGGGAGAATCTTGACAGGGTGCCTGTCGAGGTGTGTGTGAACGCGAAGACCCTGGTGGGCAACGAGGACGAGCAGGACGCTGATGGGTCAGTCACGGTGGCGAACAGGGAACAGCTGGTTGCCATTGTCGACCCGACGAACGTGGCCAGCCACCGTATATTAGAGAAGCTTGGGTTTGAGCGGTTTGATGTGCTCAAAGAGAGGCATAAAGACGACCCAGAAAAGGTAATGGAGTTGTATGCATTTCGGTATTTTCCCAAGGTCCGAGGGGGCGGAAGATAGGGAGCATGCAGACATGACGAGATGTAGGATAGCGACTAAAGAAAAGGAAAACGGCCCTGTAATGTTATAGAATTGTAGGGAAAGACCCGAGGAACAGCTACCGAGTTTTGCCAGACTTTGGCCCGAAATGAGTAATCTACTTTGTGGTGAGTGTGCCCTGTGGTGATGGACCGACCTCCTTCGGACATTTGGAGGGCCGTTGAGGCCGCATTGCACCGATCCGTAATATCGACATTTATTTTTATTTTTTTTTTTTTTTTTTTTTTTTTTGGTGGCGCCGTCATTCTTGTTTAGGGAGAATCGGAGGAACCTCTCAAGTAGGACTTGAAAATGAATTTACCCAGGCAGTCAGGCAAGAACGCGCATATAGAGAATATTTGTTTGAAAATATAATATAAAAGAGTAGAGAATAGCCAGGCCATCATCCCTCTCAACCTTTACTTGCTGTCAACTGCTAAGGTTGCGCTCATTATTTTCGATTGGATTTCGTATATATTTCCCTCAGGACAAACCTATTTATTGCCATTTAACAATCCCACATCTCTCGGAACTCGAAATGTCTACCCTCCCTACAGCAACCACCATCGCTGCCACGGTGGGCATTCTAGGAGCAGCGTGGAACTCAGGTAGGCAAATACTGTCACACCCACACCCACACACACACACATAAACTAAATCATCTCCCTCTTCCCAGGCGGCCAAGCCATGCTCTCCATCATCGCCGTCCCAGGCCTCTTATCCCCCACCACCGCCTCCACCCCGATCACCACGCAGGTCCTCGCACAGCAGTGGGCAGGCATCTACAACAGAGGCAAAGTCCTCGGCCCCCATGCCGCCGTGCTCTCCCTGCTGGGCTACAGCTACCTCGCCTACGCGCAGCACAGGTCACGCGCCGGTGGCAGTGGCAGTGGCAGTGGCAGCGGCTGGCAGCCGTTCGTCGGGGGCGGCGGCGCTCACCGTGGCCATCGTGCCGTTCACCCTGGTCTTCATGGACGCGACGAACCAGGCGCTGCTGGGGGTGGCGAGCGGTGCGGCTACGGTGGGGGAGCGAGGCGCTCGAGGAGCTGTTGTTGCGGTGGAAGGATCTGAACTTGGTGAGGTCGTTCTTCCCGCTGGCTGGGGCAGTGGTGGGGCTCTGGGGACTGTTGGGGTGAGGCTGTGGCTTTGGGTGTTGGAGCGTGAATAAGATGTGAAGTGTGAAGACATGTAGAAAAATAGGGAGAAAAGTCGATATACTATCCCGCCTTGCCTAATAGTGTGTGGATGGACGGAAAAGCCAACTGCTTACTCGCCTTGTAGATGGATGAGTAGCCAGACAGTGACCCAACAGCAGAATAACCCATCCGCCCACCCACCCACAAACAAAGTGCAGTTTATTAATTCATCCTGACCCGATTTGCTCGATGTTGAGGCACCTGACGGCGGACTTTATCAGGAGTGAGGCGTGGTCGTCTATGGTTGGAAGCGGGCAGGTACCTGAACTTAGGCACAGCTGGTGATCGAAATACCCGGTAAGAGTCGTCATTAGTGGGCGATACTGACCTGCACTGCCGTGAAATGCCACTCCTTTGCTGGCTGTTCAGTGTTGCACAACCACTAACGGTCAGGGTTCCAGCAGCACCTGTGTTGTACTGTACTGTACTGCTGCACCGCCTGTAACCGCTTATTACCAGCAGCCGTGAGTGGGGCATGCCGTGGCCTTCGCCTTGCGTCACAGTCACAGTCACATTCTCAGTCCACCGTAACAGGCACAAGAACAGGCGCAGGCGCAGGCACAGGGCCACAAGCTGCAAGGCAGCAAGCAACCATGCTCACCTGCGGCCCAACGTCCCGGATTAGAAACGCCTGCTGCAGCTGAGGTACAGCAGCGAGAGACAACAACAACAGACACTCTTCCTGCATTTTTTTGCCTCTTTTTGCCGTCTCTCTTCTCTTTTTTTTATTTGCTTCTCCTCCTCCTCCTCCTTCTTACTCTGTTGCACCTTCGATACCCGTCGCGCCTCTCTCTCTCTTCCCCCGCCCCCTTCTTGCTACACGGTAACAGAGCATTAAGTTTTTGGGGCCCAAGTGCCCAGTTTTCCCAGTTTCTCGGACGGATGCTCATTATTAACTGCATCTCGAATCCGCCGTCTTGTTGGTTGAAGCTGCTGCCCGATGACGCTGCCAGTCCCCAGTGGAGCCCTGCCACTGTTGTCGCTGACCGCCCGAGCTCAAGCACGCGCGCCCTCATGAGCAGCCCGCCGCTGAGGCCCGCCGCATCAAAATGGCCACCACCGCCGGCGCGTCCCTTCCCAAGAGACCCCCAGCACCGCCAGCACCAGCGGCCGCAACAGGAGCAGCAGCAGCGACGTCAGCTTCAGCTCCATCTCCACGAGCAGCACCAGCAGCTGCAGCAGCAGCACAACCGCCGCCTCAGCAGCCACCACCACCAACGTCCGACAACCCCACACCGCAGGGCGGCGGCGGCAGCAGCAGCAACTACTATGGCTACCTCTTCGAGCCGAACAAGACACCGACCAAGATCCTTGACGCCCTGCTGCGGTCCATCGGACAATATATCGTGAGCGCGGCCCTCCTCGCACTGCTGCTTCACTTGGGCGCCTCCACTTCTCTTCCCTGCCCCTTCGTTTCGCAAGGCTTAGGCTAACATGATGGCCCTTTCGTCCGTTTGCGCCCCTATAGATCGATCATGTCGGCGACAAGGACGAGCGTACGCTGAAGCCCAGCAAGCTCGCCGCCTTCTACAAGGCCGTGGGAGGAGACTACGACAGTGAGTGCGGGTTGGACGGAGCTCTATGTAGACTATGTCATGCCGTTTGTCGCAACAAGAAAAGCCTGCTGACACAGTCGATCGCCTTGTCGCGCGCGCGCACACACACAGGACTCTTCCTCAATGCTCCTCACGAATCTCTCTCGTACATATGGCAGGTCTTTGGCTGCCGTCACACCTTCGAGCCCACCGAGAATGACTACGAACAGCCCTCCATCCCCGCCCTGACCCTCAAGGGCTTCGTGCGCTGGGAGTCTATCCAGATCCTGCTCACCCCCGACGTGGATGTACCCCTGATCCTCGCCGCTGTGAGGGATTGGGATCTGAAGCACCCAGACACCGGCGAGCCCTTCCCTAAGGACATCTCCGCCCTGTCCTTCCCCTCCGAGCCCGACCCCGACATCGCCGCCTGGCATGCACGATGCGGCGAGAAGCTGAGGGAGATGGCCATGCCCAAGGATGAGTCGACATCGTCGCCCAGACCTGCCTTCGCGTCTTCTGCCGCCGACCGGGTCAACGCCGGCTTCTCGCACGTGCCCGCCGGCTCGAAAGGGGCGACAGACTACTTCAGCCACCGCAGTGTCCCTTTCACCCACGTGAACCCAGGCGACACTGGGCGTTTTACCAGGGGCGGCGCCCGGGTGCGCATAACTCCCGACATGCCGGAGCGGATGAGGCATAGCGGCCTGTCGCCGGACGAGAGGGCCCGCCGACGGTCCTTCTCTGACTATCCCTCCCCCACGAACCACCACACTCCTCGGCGCACCTGGACCCCCAGAGGCCCTCGGCAGCCCGACGACACTCGCACCCGCGCAGGCCGAGCACCGACGACTCCGACCTGGACGACGACTTCAGCCCGCGGGCTGGCAGGCGGAGCGCTGAGCAGTACAGACCGCCACCCCACCGCAGCCCCAAGATCGTCCCGCGCTACGTCGCCGTCCCTGCCACAGGCCCACCTAGTGGTGGTGGCGCGCCCTTCCCGTACCGAGCGCAGACGTCGGCGGCGGCGCCAAGCTGCGGGCCGGATATCACACCGTCGGGGCGCGCAGAAAGAGCAGCGTGGGCTTCGACAGGGCCAGGGACTGGGCGAGCGAGAAGCTCTCTGGCATCTTCCCGCTCGCGTCGCCCATGGAGCGGCCGCGCAGGAGTCCAGGCTCCAGCAGCGGCAACGTGGCGACGGCCGGCGGCGCGAGCTCCCGGGATAGCCTGCGACTGAGCCGTAGGTCGCACGACGAAGACGAGGGCGACACGGACTCGGAGCAGGAGCGAGAGCAGCGGCGCCGGCGGGCGAGGGACCGAAGGCGGCGCGAGCGAGACTATGAGCGGGATCGGGACAGGGAGCAACAGCAACAACAGCAACAACGCGGCGCGCGGCGCGGGAGGGATAACCTGCCAGACTGGGAGGACGCCGTGCGAGACAGACCACGAAGCAGGCGGGACGGCGTGCGGGAGGCGAGGTACCCGCACCGGCCAGACATCAACCCGCGGCGGACCAGCAGCCACGCCGACGTGGACAGGCTTGACAGGGACAGACACAGGTACGAGGTGGACCCTCGGGACCGGTATCCCGACGAGAGGAGGCGGCGTGGCGGTCCCTTGGACGAGAGGCCGATGGACAGGACGACGAGCCCCGGCATCAAGGGCGTCGGGGGGCGGAGATATCCTGCCGAACCGCCTTGGACGCAGGACAGCCCTCCACTGTGATGATGCAACGACTTTTTTTTTTTGTGCTTCCTTTTATCTCTTGTCTCGACCGCTTACATATATATGTCTACTCTTGAGGCGAATGGGAGGGAGCAGGTTGGGTGTTTTTTGATGTTCTTCGCGGGAAGCATGATGGAGATAGACACATGAGATGCAAGGACGACTATGATGCAAGGAACTCACCATGAAGCCACACTGCAGCTGGCCTTTTTGTTCTTTCTTTCAGTCTTTCGCTTTTTGTTCTATCGTTTAGCGGTGCGGTTTATGGTATAGCGTTCTGGGATGGAAAATATTCGCGGTCTTTTGATGGAGTGGATGATAACAGCCGTCACCAATACCTTTTCGAGACTCAGGACTTGCTATTAATTGTCTATCCACTTGTTGGTATTGTCATATGAGAGGGGTATATAACATAAACGTCTGCTGATACATGTTTACATTTTTTGTCTTTTACACACATGATGGCTGTTACTTGCGTAAGAACATTTAACAGTATATAGCTTTCCTTGCAGAGGGCATCAGGAAGGAAATAATCTCCACATTAATACATCATATATCCCATTCGACAAAATACACCAAGCGACCTCCTCTCATTTCCCAACAAAAAAAAAAAAAAAAAGCCGGGGGGAGGGAGAAAACAGTCGCCCCGAGTCCTGACCCAGGAGACCAAGGTCCGAGATAGAACAGACGAGTTAAATCATGTCATTCACACACAGGCAGCAACTACTCACGATGATGATGATGATGATGACGATGACATCCCAGCCCAGGGGTTTGGCCGGGCGACGAAGAGTGGCCGGGAGATGGGTGAATGGTGGCAAGTAAACCAACAACTATTTTACACAAATCGCCCGCCCTCCTCGGAAAGTTCAACTCATCTCGCCATGTGCTGGCGGGGTCTGGGCTGCCGAACTGAGGAGAGAAAGAGAGAGAGAGAGAGAGAGAGAGAGAGGAGGCTGGGTAAGGCAGTCATGTAATGGATTGGGGTGATGTGAGACTGGGTCATGGGCCATGGGCTGGGAAGGGGGCTGCCGCATGATGATGATGATGATGGTGTTATGTGTGCACGTTGCTTTTGTGTGTGTGTGTGTGTTTGTGTGTGGCTGGATTATGTTACTGGTCACATGAAGAAGGCTGGGCAAGAGACGGGAGCTCAACGATCCGCTGCAACTCCAGCGCCACACACAATTTACTTTTTGTTTCGTGAATAAGAGGGGGGAAAAGAAAGAAGAGTGATGGGTGCCAGCATCACACAAGGTCGGTAAGGTAACGAACGAGTGTAACTACAACAGGCTTACTTGCATGAACGGGCGTGCAGAAGCGAAGGTTGTATCCCCCAACCAAGTAGAGTAAGCTGGCCTGCGGGACGGGCCCTCTTCCGCCTTCCTGCCTGCCCTGTCTGCCTCGACTGTCTCATGTGTCCACTCAATCCTCCTTTTTTTTTCTCCCCTGGGTGGCTGGTGGTTGTGGTGGTGGTGACGGTGGTGAGTACTTGATTAAGTTAAGTTTTGGTCTTCTTTTGTTGCCGAGGACGGCACAAGTACATGGTAGGGTTCAGATGAGAGCGGGAAAGAAGAAAAAGTAAAATAAGACGTAAAAGGTGCACTGAGGATGTGCATTCGGTTAAGGCGGCTTTTGCAAAGGATCTAGTCGAGGTGTGTGTGTGTGAGGTTGTAACGACGGGCTGGTGGTGCCAGTGCATGTCATCTCTTAGGCCTCGTGCATACGTAAGATGACGGCTTGGTTGGTCCAGCTTTGCCAGTACGAGAGGGGAAGCGGAAGCCCGGACGAGCAAAGGAGCGAAAGAAAAAGGGACAAAAAAAAAAAGGAGGAAGGTCCCCGAGACGGGCCGCCCACACCTCCTATTTGCCTTTCCTTTTCCCCTTCCGGGCGGTGGGTGACATGCACAAGAGGATGCGCTATTGGCGTCATCCAGAAGAAGAAAAAAGCACGAAAGAGGAAAAGAGCCGGGGGGATAAAAGAAAATCAGGTTGTTGCTGCAGGTGATGATGACTACATACATACACATCGGACCAGAGCTGCAAGGTGACAACTAATCAGCGTCGAGAGAATGACAAAGACAAAGGAGAGGAAGGGGGTTGGTTGGATGGTGGGTGGCCGTGTAAACGGGCCGGGAGGATCTAAAGAGGAGAGGGTGGGAGAAGGGAACATCGTGATATCCTTGGCGTATGTGAGTGGAGGGGAAGACACAAAGAGAGAGAGAGAGAGAAGAGGGGGTGAAAAGGGCAAAAAGAGGAGGAGCAGAGCAAGGAGGCGAACGGGTCTGCCGGTCTGGCCGGGAGGATTCTCTGCAGGACGAACCCCGGCGCTGAGATCCTATTCGGCGCTCCGGGGAGCACTTGGAGAAGGGGCAAGGGGGAGGGCGGCCGTGGGCGCGGCGGCCACGGGAGCAAAAGTGCGCACCAGTAGAGCCAGACAGGCCTGTGGCGTGCTGTGATTGGGTGGTGGCCAAAGAGACCATGTGGAGGAGGGACCAGGAGGAGGAAGAAAGAAAGCCAGGAAAAGGAAGAGAGATAAAAAGAAAAGGCGGTGGGCGGGAAAAGGATGAATCTACATCACCTTTGCCCGACAAGCCAGGCCAAAGGATAGCCTATGAAGTTGAGGATCTGAAACCAGGACCACTCTTCTTCCAAGACAAGAAGAGAAAGAAGAGAAGAGAGAAAAGCAAAGAAAAGAAAAGAAAGCAACGATGGAACCCTGATCAGGCGCCGACGAGCAAGACAAGCAAAAAAAAAAAAGCAGCTAACAAACAAGCAAACAGGGCGGACGGGCGGTTGCGGCGGCGTCGGCGGCGGTCAGTCGGACTAGATGCTAGAGCAGAGGCTTGGTTGGAAATGGACAGGCCAGGCGGCGCGATGATGACTTGTCCAGCGCATAATAGTCAACCGTCAACTTTTTAGTGAGTTGTCCACGCGGAACATCAAATTGGCGGATAACAACAGTGCAGATGGCTTGTGTGTGTGGGTGGCCCAGGGAAGCGGCCGTGTGTCAAAGCGAGGAAAAAAGGAAGGCCGGCCTGCCACCCAAAGTGATGGATGATGTGTTGGTTGGCTTAGAACAGTCCGCCGCCTCTTGCCTCATCTCACCATCACATGTCGCAGCCTGTGTGGTCTGGAATCTTCTCTCTCTGTCTCTCCCCCTCTCCTCTTTTGTCCTGGTGTGGGAGAGAGAGCAGGCTTGCATGAACAAACAAGCAAAAACACACTTGTCTCAAAAGCAAGATAAAACAGAGGCGGCTGGCTGGTGGGGTGTGACGGGTTGTACGCAGATGTAATGATTCAAGGCAAGGGTGACGTGACAACCTTGTCCTATGTACTGTGTGTACTGTAGTAAGTAGTAGTAGCAGCCCTTGTCCTGAGGGGCGAGAGTGACAAAAAGAAGGAGGAAGAAAGAAAGCAGATGCCAAATAAGAAGAGTAACGAGAAAAAAAAAAAAGAAGAAAGGAACCGAATATGGGTACTGGGTGATCTCAATGTCAGAATGAAGGATTTGTAAGGCCGTCACCGGCCACAGGTCTCTCTCTCTCTCTCTCTCGGAGCAGGTCAGGAGGTCGCTTGGAGGATCTTGGGCTGTAACACATTGACTGACTGGCTTGTCAGAGCCCTGACCTGGCCATGGTCTGTGTGAGCATCCATCAAAGAAAAGATGACGAAAAGGGGGTCCGTTCTTTTGATGGGGTTCTTCGGCTTCTGGAAGGCAATGCCTGAACACGAGAGAAACTGGAACCTTCCTCAGTCCTGGCCCTGGGATGAAATAGATGAGCAGAGTTTCTGTGGCTTGGTCATGGGGTCATGGGAAAGTCATGCTATGTTAGATGAGAAGAAGTCAACAGAGAGGATATCATGTCCGTGTAAATGACCTGTCAGAATGGAGTAGTAATTATGTACTTTTCTCGGATATTGATCCCATTTTCATTTGATTCCTTCATGCCTCTCTCACACACAAGAACAAGAGGAAGACAATATCCTGCATTAGATCTACAGCTGCATACATAAGAACCTGCAGTGCAGGTGTACAGGTGTATTTCGCACAGGTGTTCACATTGCCGGCCCTGGATCAAATCTGACAGATCCCAACAGGGTACTGAAGTACGGTGATCAAAAAATCACATCAGATGGTGCATTCAGGTGCCATTGAGTTTGCCTGGCACGCTGGTTAGTGGGTTCAGTGACATGGTACCTGGCCTGGTCCCTGCAGCCACTTTCAAAAATCTGGCGGCTGCAGGTGTCCCTTGCACCCCCCAGTAGCCCCCTGGGAGGTGTGTACTATGGTAGGGGGTTGGATGTCCAGGGGGTTCCACACCTGGGACGGACCACTAACAATAGTACAGCTGGTACAAGTATGTCTGTACAGGTACCAGAGCACACACCCACACACTAGTACTAACACCCACTGTAGACACCCTTGGGCTCCACACAGGGGGTGTGACCTGCACCATGCAGTGCAGCAGGTGCAAGTGGTGGGTGCTGGTGCAGCTGCAGTTGCACATGCTGTCTGGGACTGGCTTGCCGGGCCTGGGCCTTGGTCTTGGGCCTAGGGCCTAGAGCCTAGGGCCTACTAAGTACACTGGACCTTTTAGGCCCTTGTGCTTTCGGTCATGGCTCGCCTCATGCTCGTGCGCGCGCAAACGGTCCTCCTCTTGGCCCGACCGCTCCTCCCCTTTGCCGACCCCGTCTTCTTCTTCCTCTTCCTCCTCCTCCTCCTCCTCCGCCTCTTGAAGGTCCCTTCTCCTCCTCCTTGTCTTTCTCCCCTTCCTCGTGGCTTCTACATACCTCCTTGGACAACAGCACCCTCCTCCCCCTTAGCCACTGCTGACCACATATCGTGGCCGTCTCACGCCCAGGCAACATTCCTCATCTCTTCTCTTCCTCCTCCGACACAGCTACCACCTACTTCCAAACCCGCCTCCTGTCGACCTCCCTTCGTCTCTCTCCCTCTCCTCTCCTCCCTGTCTCGATACTCTCACCCGACGACACTTGTTGTTTGGCATCTCTACAACGACAAGACCACTATCAATTTCCCGTCTTACCAACACCAGAGCGGGATCGGCAACGTCCACGACCCTCCTCGCACCCAGACCCCAAACCTGCACACCACGGCTTACACAGACAACATAAAGCCTATTTTCGTCTTGGCACCACACAGATCGCTTGTGGACATATACACATACATTCCTACCTACTACCCACACCCACAGACACACCCACAGAGGCACACAACAGTCCACCATGAAGGGCCGTCCAGTAGACGCGCTCGTCTTCGAGCAGATGTTCCCCAAGGCGCGCTCACAGGACCCTCAGAACTTCCACGCCCTCCTGCAGCGACACCTGATCCTCGAGGTCCGCCAGGAGGTCCACGCCTTCTATGGCCACCTCGACACCCACGAGGCCAAGTACCCAGGGCTTGACTACAACAACCCTACACACCGCACCCGCCTCAGCAGGTGGCAGTGGCACCGCCGCCTCTTCAGGGCCTTCGACGCCCTACGCCTAACCCCCAACGAGATCTCGGGCTTAACCAAATGGGAGGGGACCAGGTGGGCAAAGGAGCGGTACGAGCGCGAACAAAACTGCAGCATCCGCGACACCGCCATGGACGGCCTGCGCGTCTGGGCCGGCGAGCCACAGCCCACCCGCGGCTACCAGATCAGCCTCGCCAACAACAGCGACTCTCACCTCGCCTCCCCCTCCTCCTCTGCCGCCGCCACCAACAACGACAACGGAAGCGACGTCAACGACGACTCCATGGCCGGCGCCGAGGGCGAGGAGAGCGAGGGCGAGCTGGAGAGCGTGGGCTTGGCCCTCAATCAGCGCCTGCGGGAGCGCCTGGCCGCCAGGAGCGGTGGTGACTTCTCTGTGCCCCTGGACGAGGCCTGGGAGCAGTGGTTTAAGAACGCCGTCGAGTCGGGCGAGATCTCTGCCCTGCGCGAGAGGCAGCGCATGGTCGACAGCGTGCGCTCTGGGAACTGGGACAGCGTTCCCCAGAGCCTGCGGCCCATGCTCCGTGCCATGATCATGGCCGACCAGAGGGCCATCGTGCTCGAGCAGAGGGACAGGAGCACGAGGGGCCGCGCCGGTGCCGGTGCCGCCGCCAACGCCTCCTCCTCCTTCTCTCCCTCCACAGGCCTCGGCGCCTCCCCGGGACAGGTGGCTTTCACGCCTGAGCCTCTTCCGCCCGCCGCCTACGGCACCCATGCGCCGCCTCCCCAAGCTCGTTCACCGGCCTCAGGATACCAGACGCGTTTGAGCCCATGGACGACGGAGGCAGCAGCCCGCGTCCGCAGCGCACAGATGCCTAGTGGACTCGCCCGGATACACCCGCCGTTGTGATCTCTGCTCCTCGGCCCCCACATATGCGCTCACCGTGGTCCTCAGTTCGCCCGTTGTTGGTGGTGGGGACCATTCATCCTGAGGGCTGGCCTGCGACTACTACTGTCTCGGGCGATGAGGACGAGCCGCGGCTGAGGGGTGGTGGCGGAGGGGGAGGAGGAGGAGGAGGAGATGAAGCTGCGGCTAGAAGGCGGCTCGGTGGGGGTCAGGACAAAACTGTCATAATCACGGCCCCGCGTTTGAGACGCCGTCCGGAACCCAAGAACTGCACGTATCCGTGCTTTGAGGTCGATGAATCTTTCGACAGGATGCGACCGCGATATCGAGTGTGGCTCTCGATGCCCCAGAATTGGCGGGGGCATGACGCTCGAGGTCGATAAAGATTTCGACGTCGAGGACTTCTCCAGATTCAAACCACTGCCGGTCGCCAAGACCGTCCCGGACTGGCAGCGTCCTGAGTACGACACAACGCGGCTCGCACGCGTAGGCTTTGAACCCTGCTTTGAACCCTCCTTGCCGCCGCCAGTCGAATATGATGAGAAGAATGGTGACGGGGTCACCGACAGCCGGCAGGGATGCAAAGCCCAAAATCTGTCTTTTTCGGCCATTATGGTTGTGTTCGATGACGCTGGAGCGTCTGACGTGGCTATCGATGCCGAGGGTGAAGAGGGAGAGGATCCCGAGGCGGGATATGACGAGGACGATGGTCCTGCACAAGATACCCAAGAGCTTGAGACGCAGTTGGAAATGTTTGGCCGCTGGCAGGCCTGGTGGAGGTTTATTCGCATCAAGCAAGAGGTGGCCGCATTTGAAATGCAGATGCTGGGCCGCTGGGGTTCTTGGTTGAGACCCGGTGCCGTCGAGCCAGATACCGAAGAGACGGAGACACCGACACGCTGGGGGCATCGACAAGCTACCAAGGCCTTGGAGATGGAAAATATGCCCAACATGGTCCTGGGCCCGAGCCGGCTGGAGGGGGATTGGATTTCGACGACAGGAGCCTCAGCACCATCATCGAGGAAGACGAAGAAGACGAGTCTCCTGCTGCCGCCCAAGAAGAGACTCTGCACCCAGTCTCCCAAGGGACGACCAACGATCAATCGCAACAGGAGACTGATCCTGCCCAGCAGAGTCCAGGTCGGTCGAGTCCTGATCTCGAGGTCAGCAGAACAGACGCCGGCTCACAACTTGATAGCAAGGATTCTAGTCCTGTCACCAACGAGGAGACTCTCAAGGAACCCCCTGTGAAGACCATACCAGTTGTACCACCCCAAAGAGCCAAGTTTTGTGGCCCATTTCCAGCGCAAGGCAGAAGGCTCATTCTGATCCCGAGCTCTATGCTCCCCGTCTATAATCCCAGCATAGACACCTCAGAGCCTAGCTCGCCATCACCCGGACTGGATGGAGGAGAGCGGCACCAAAGGTGGAGGTAGCAAGCATATTTCCAGGTGTATTTTTTTTTTTTTGGTCACACCAACTTTATCACCTCAGCGAGGTCCAACATTATTATTTTTTTTTTTTTTTTTTTATTTTGGTACGGAGGTCACTTCTGCTGGAATTCCTCATCTGTCAGGGACTTTACTACTACATGGAAGGTAGAGAGGATCACTGGCCAGGGGTGAGGGAAAGTCTCGGTTGGGATTTCTCTTTTTCTTGGACAAGTTTTTAAGTGGCGTGGAGGAGCTGCTTCATGCACGTGTCCCTAACTTCCATGGAAATAGTTGCAGCGAGGTAGACTAATAGCGGGAAATCAGATTTGAAAAATCATGCCTGTCTTATGATGATGTGGAGATGTTTCGTGTTCTTGAACGTGCTTCCAGGTGGTGTAGCACGGTCGATGTGGGTTGAAGTGACAGCGGCATGCAGAGAGATGACAAGAACGAAGGATGTTCCCTTGCACAAGACAACAGGTCCTTGGGCAGGAAAAAGAGAAGCTTCAATATGTGATTAATGTTGTCAATTATCAGACGAACTTGGCCAACTATAGCCCAAACCCTCTCTCTCCCCTCGCCAACTATTTTACAGACGGAGAAGCACCGTTTTACAAACGCGAGTCACTATAGATGTCAGGTAAACCAAGTACAAATAAAATCAAAGCGGAGCCATCGAGCCTCACTGCCGCAGTCTGAACCGTGGTACAGGCACCTTCTTGCCAGAAGTACCCGGCCCCGCCGTCGCCGCCTGGTCCCCAGCAGCAGCAGCAGAAGTACCACCACGGCCATCAAGATCCTGCAGCTCGAGACCGCCATCATCGTCCTCATCTGTGCTGGTACAGCCTGCATCTTGTTGTTGTTGTTGCTGCTGCTGCTCCTCCAGCCCGTTGCCCCGCGCCGTCTTGCGTCTGGTCTGATAATACCGGCGCAGACACCAGATGCACGGGGCGAGGAGGAGGAGGCTGAGGAGAGCCAGGGAGCCCACAGCTATTGCGGCGACGGCGCCTGTGCTCAATGACGGCGGCGGTGACTGTTGGTTAGACCCTGTCGTCGGGGTGTTGGTGGACGGAGGGGACCCGGTTATGGTTGGGGTTATGGTGAGGTCTGTCGTGGACTGGACGGAGGTGGCTGTGATCCAGTGGGTTGAGCTTACTGTGACTGTGGTCCAGGTGGAGTTTGACGGAGATGGCAGTGGTGGCGGCGGCGGCTGCTGTTGGGTTAAGAAGAAGGCCGGGGATTCTGCGATTGTGGAGGTGTTGTTGGCTGGGTCTGTGAAGAGGACTTGGTAGGTGTAGCTTGTGTTCAGGAGGTGGGAGTCAGCGCGTGGGAGGGACAGGTTCTCAGTTAACTCAACTATGCCTGGGGTGGCGAGGTTCATGGTTACTGGTAGGTTTGTTGGTCTTGTTAGTCCTTGGTTTTTATTTCCTTACTTGTTTCCTCTTCGCAAAGAGAAGAGGGCGGGGGGAAGTTGGATTAGTTACCTGTCCCAAAGTCAAAGCTGGAATGATTCCCAGAGACGCTGGACCCGTACAGCAGAATTGCGAACTGGTATGCTGCGTTCTGGTGTTTGCTGCAGTTGACCTCGGCCGGTGCGGTGATGGTGATCAGCCCGGAGGATGTAAAGTTGGAGGGGTCTGGGGTGATGGTTCCCCAGGATACGCAGGTCCGGGGGTTGTTGATCGAGGCTGAGGTGCCTGTTGTTCCGGTGGGGATGGAAGTCATCTTGACAGAGGAAGCTGCAATAATTAAGTAGTAATTGTTAAGTGCTGGCTCTCGAGATGTGACTGTGGCTGTGTTGTTTGTGTGTGGAGGAGGTGTTTGTTCGGACTAGATTTATGTGTTTGTATGGTGCAGATTATCTGGGAAAGAATGTTGAGAAGAGAGGAGACAAAAACACTCGATGGAAGGGGGAATTATGAGGTTATATATATACTCTTTGTAGTCATCCAGTGACAGACATGTTTGTGTGAATAAGTCAGGTGCTCAAGAGGGAGAAAGAGTCGCCAGTTTCCTCTAATAAATTACATAATTGTCAGTCTATTGTCTTCTGTGATTGCCCATGCAATTATCCTCAGAAAAAGAGCAGTGACAACAGGCTTGCAGTCAGGATGCAGGAGAATTGCCAGATGATTAGTCTTCGGTCACAGCTGCTGGTGTTTTCATCGGAACTTACTGAATCATCGGAACTCCTGCCCTGTAGATCTAGGGGTGGAGCAAGGGTGAAAGAAATCCACCATATTCTTTGCAAAGCATCGCAATTGATCACCTTACTATAGCACATACCAAGCTTGTTGTCCATTATTGACTACCTTGCTACAGTACGCCTGTACTTTCTTGGCAGATTATTCTAAGCCACAGGGGATTTCATGGGTGCTGCGTACGTAAGTATCTACAGGAAGGTGCGTCATTGCCGGTGTCGGTACCGATATTACAGCAGAGGGCCCCGGTATGCGCTTACTTGGATATTATATATGTAATATCTCTGCGTACAGTATTTGCCCCTTGGGTCAAGGTCTCTCCTCCCTCTTCTGCAGACTCTCATTCTCCTGCCCCTCCAACCATCACTCTTTGGCCACAAATTCCCAAGCTCAGAGAACATTCAAGACGATTGACCACAACTCCAGAACGAAGATTCTCCCGCCCCTAGATAATGTCTACTTCGCCATCCCAACTGCTACAAGACTTCCCCCTCGACATCCTCGGCCAACAAGAGCGCATCAGCCGTCTCTACACGCCCATCACCTTTTGTTTCCCGCTCCCAGACTACAAATCAGAGAGCACACGCGCCGAGATCATCGAGACGCTAGAGGACGGCCTCGGCCGTCTGGCGCGAGCGTTCCCGTGGACAGCAGGCGAGGTAGTATCATGCGAGTCGGCAGGTGGCGAGAAGTTCAGGATCAGGGACAGGACCTCCTCCTCCTCCTCGCCTTGGACCGTCCCGCCGTTGGTGGTCAAGGACCTGAGCGGTGATGACAAGAACGACGAGAACGGCTCGGTGGTGGCCTCGTGGGACGAGCTGCAGCAGGCCGGGTTTCCCTTCAGCATGCTGGACGAAGACGTGCTCTCGCCGTGCAAGACGATGACAGAAGAGCAGCAGGTGGAGGAGGAGGAGGAAGAAGAAGACGGGATAGAGAGGCCCGTGTTGCGGGTTCAGGCTAATTTCATCCGGGGCGGCCTGCTGTTGACTGTCTGTGGACAGCATGGGGCGATGGACGTTGCGGGACAGGCGCAGGTGGTCGCGCTGCTGGCCAAGGGGATGCGGGGGAGGTGTTTAGCCGGCAGGAGATACAGGATGGCAATGCGATCCGGAGAGGGCATATCCCGCTCTCCTCTCCAGAGCAGGAGGAGGAAGAGGGGGAGAGGCACAGAACAAGGCTAGACACAGATGATATGCACGAGGAGAGAGAGGGTGTCGCGGATAAGACGCAACAGCCAACACCGCCGCTAACGTGGGCTTACCTTGCCTTCGAGAAGAGCGACCTCCTCGTCGGGGGTGAAGAGACCCGCCTCCGAGGAAAAGACCTGGCAGGCGTTTGTGTCTACAGACGATGCCCTCACGGCGTTCTTCTGGCAGGCCATCAGCAGGGCCCGCGAGCCACGCCTGCAGCGGCAGCATGAAGAAGACAGCAGCGCCGGGGCCAGGACCCTGGCGACAACGACCACGCTCACCCGCAACGTCGACGCGAGGAAGCACTTTGGCCTGCCACCGACGTACCCAGGCCTCTTCGTCACGACCACATCCCACAGCGCACCCGTGGCCGACCTGGTGCACCGGCGATCACCGAGCTCGGTCGCCCTGGAGCTGCGCGCCGCCCTCCACCCCTCCACCCTGCGCCGCAGCCTACAGGACCAGGCAGCCTCTGTCGCCCGGGACCCCGAGACGGCAGCAAGGAGGGGCACGGCACAGCGCGCCCGCCCGGATCTAGACGTCAAGCTGAGCTCGTGGGCCAAGGAGAGGCTGTATGGGGTGGACTTTGGGGTCTTTCTCGGGAAGCCGGAGGCGGTGCGCAGGCCCAGGTTCCAGAGGGGTGCCAGGGAAGGGCTGGTCTATTTCATGCCGAGGGGCACGGATGGGGAGATTGTGGTGGGGGTCTGTCTGAGGGGAGAGGACATGGAGAGGCTCAAGGGGAGCGCGAGGATTGCAAGTTTGGCGAGGTGGATTGGCTGAAATGGGTTGATTCAACGAGTGTGTATATAGGCCCTGAGCATGGCGACAGGTGCAAATCGCCAATCGAGTACGTAAAGTATTCCTATCGCTTCTCCAAATGCGCACTCTTGCATCTTGAGTCACACATGCCTGCGCCGTTGCGATGCAGGACGAAGGATTGGGTTCAGTGGATGATGATGATAATGATTATGATGATGCAGCAGAAGGATGAAGGATTTGCAACCAGCGACCGGCAGCACACACTGTGTGTGTATATGGTAAATAAACGCAGATAAAGAGAAGGGGAGAGGGAATGCCTCCGAGCTTGGCCAGAAGGAAAGCAAAAGTTATGGAGTACGGATACAGTACGAATCAGATTGACCAATGCAAGCTAGCTTATTGGTGTGCCGGTCCTCGGATCGCGGCATGGGCGACTTTTCCCCCTCTTCAGCTGATAAGTTTAGTTGATGATTATTACATAAAGACGGTGTGTTGGAATTGCCGCCCAACACCTCCTCCTTCTTTGGTTACTTACACAGCTGGACTGCATCGCCTTTTATAACTATCACCGCTCACAGATTCAATACACTTTATAATTTGTTCTATACTTATACAAAAGCCCTGAATCGAGTAGGAAGCCTAGGGGAAATAACACCTTATACATATATACAAACAAGACCAGCACCAAACATGCCGGCTGAACCCACCGACATCACGGAGCAGCAGCGCGCCGCCTACCTCCTCGGGGCCCAGAACAAAGCCCTCGCTCTCTTCGACGAGATCCAGCGCACCCTCCTCCGCCCGGGCGCCACCGAGGCCGGCCTCACTAAGGAGATCTTCGACCTCGCCGCCGAGCGCTACGGCGTCAAGACGCACTGGCACAAGCGGGTCGTCCGCAGCGGGCCCCACACCCTCGAGCCCTACTCCGAGAACCCGCCCGACCGCACCCTCGAGGCCGGCGACATCCTCTTTGTCGACCTGGGCCCTGTGTTTGAGGCCTGGGAGGCTGACTTTGGCCGCACCTATGTCCTGGACGGGGCCGACGAGTTTAAGTGCAGGCTGAGGGATGCGCTGGAGCCCTGCTGGGAGAAGACCAAGGCGCGCTATCTGGCGAATCCTGACATGACGGGCAATCAACTGTTTGATATTGCCAAGGAGTAAGTTCTTGGGGCTGCCTTTCTGCTCACCACACTTCTTTTGTGTTTAAGCAAAAATTGTTGGCCAAGTGGGGAAATTTCACACCGCCCCCCAAAAAAGGATACTGTATGAGAACTGACAACTAAACTTATATAAAGAGAGGCTCAAAAGGCTGGGTATGAATTCGGCGGCCCCCTCGCCGGTCACCTAGTCGGCCACTTTCCCCACGAGCGCATCCCCAGGGACAAAGTCACGCTCTACGTCGCCGACGGCAGCGACAAGCCCATGAGCAGGCTCGACGCCAACGGCAAAAAGTATCACTGGATCCTCGAGATACACCTGGTTGACCGGGAGAGGCAGATTGGTGGCTTCTTTGAGCAGCTGCTTACTGTGGATTGAGATGACCACCTTGATGGAGGAAGATCGGGTGTAGAAACTTGGCCAGCTTGGGATCATGATGAAGCAGTGGCTGTGGTTGAGCCACAAGCATCAAAATGTACCATGTCTCTGCTGGTGGTTGAAAATCAAAATGTATATGTTCATTGTAGTATTCATTGTAGTGTTCAATTAGTCAATTTGCTTTACAGACATTGCGAAGATCTTCACTTTCTGGGGGGGGGAAGGAGGGATTATGGTTAGCCTTCTTTATACATTCATGTGTGCAGTAATTATTATCTGTTGGATGACAGACTGAACTTTTGAGAAATGTCCCTATTGTGGATGAATGGATCGATAATGACCAATGACTTCTCAGATTCAGCAGTTGTTATTGACACTACTCACACAGCATGTCAGGCAATTAAAGATTATATGGCCCAGAATTGATAATCGATTCTTCTCTTTTGGGCTGTCTAAACAGTACCAGCTACACCAAGTGTAGCTTGTCCTGTCTGTTCAAGAAAATGGGGAAAAGAAGAGGAGAATCAAAACTGTAAACATGCATTCTTCTCTGAGGCCAAAACTCATAATAATATCATATGATGCGCAATCCTATACCTACTCAAGTGCTACCTGTCTCTCTCTCTCTCTCTGCCTCCCCTCGCAACCGCGCATAAACATCCTCCAGCTCAGCATACAGATCCTCGACCCGATCCGCATACCGGTTCCGCGCCAGCCGCACCAGATCATTCTGCCCCCGCAGCACCTCCGCCTCCCGCCGCGCAGCCTCGAGGTCCCGCACGGCAGCGTCCCGCTCGAGGCTGAGGCGGTACACGGCGATCTCGCACCTGTTGACGAACTTGTCAGCGCGGTCGAGGCGCCACTGCATCCTGGTGATGCGGGCGGCCTGGGCGCGCCTGTCGAGGTCTGCGTCTGCGTCTGCTGTGTTCTGGGGTGGTGGGCACAGGACCGAGGAGGGCGAGGTGGGCCTCCTCGCGGCGGCGTTGAGCTGGAGACGAAGGCTCGAGACCTCGGCGTGCAGGCGGTCGTTCTCTAGCTCCAGGTGGGCGCCGTGATCGGCCAGCTCCTGCACTTCGCGGCGGAGGGTGGCGCCCGTGACCATTAATTCAGGGCCGCCGCCGCGCTTGTCTCTTTTGGAGGAGGAGGAGGAGGAGGAGGAGGTGAAGAGCAGGTCGCCGGCGCGGTCCAGCTTGGTGAACTTGAGGACGCCCGAGACAAAGTCCCGCAGGTGCCGGAGCCGGAGAGGATGAGGGCCAGGTTCTTCTGGTGCCCTACGATGGCGCGGCGAAGGCGTGACGTCGAACGAGACAGGCTCAGGGGCCGGCGGACGACTGATCTGCACAGGATCCTCACAGGGACTAGCCAAGGTGGGCGTTCTTGGGGGGAGAAGAGGAGGAGCTGGAGGAGAACGAGGCGTGGCATGGACCTCCTCGACCCCAGGTGCTGAGGACGAGTCCGAGTAGCCCCGCAGAAGGCGCTGCAGGGTGTCTTCTGAGGGGTTGGAGAAGGAGCAGCAGCTGGGAGAGTCCACGCGGGCCTGGAAGCGCTCCTGGAGGCGACGTCTCTGTGTGGCCTTGAGGATGATGGGCGATGGTGGTTGATGTGATGAGGCGGGCGAGTGGTCGTATCTTGGTGGTGGTGGACACACGACGGTGAGGAGATTATCACCCTGGGTGGGCGTGCTCGACCGGGAGCGAGGCTTGGTAGGTGTGCCAGGCTGAACAGGCCTCTCCCTTGGCCGAATAGGACGAGGAGGAGTCCAGACCTGCTCATCTGACGGTGGGCAAAAAGAAAATGTAGGAGTTTCGAAGCCCTCTTGGACCATCTCCTCGACAGACACACTCTGCTAGGTGATATCGTCGATCGCGGACGGTCCTCCTTGGGTCCTCCTCGAAAAAGGGTTGTGGTGGTTCAACATCTTCTTCTTCTTCTCGAGGACAACAACTTTGTCTTCCTGGTTGGTTATGTCTACCAGCCAGGAGGGAGTGACACATGCCTGTTTATTAGTATATAGGGAACCATTGTTGTCGAAATAGCCAAAGGCGAGCTCTTGTGGCTCGTTGACAGAGGCCATGATGAGGCCAGGTTGAGCGCCAGCAGTGGTAGTGGTAGTAGGCGAACAGCCGCCACGATGGCGGTCCTCCCGCTGAAGCGAGGCTGATCGAGGCATTGTTCACTGAGTGGGTGAGTATGATATTCGGATCCAAGTCTGCGGGAAATTGGGAGTACAGTACATACAGCACTGTTATTCTGAACCTCAAAGTGATTTATTGAGGGCTTCAATCTTTTTCCCCCTGTCTCTTCCAAAATTTTGAGAACTCTGGTCAAAGAGCCAAGTTCAAAGTAGCCAAGAACTAGCAAGCGCAAGATTTCTCAAGAGAGGAAGAAGAGAAATACGAAATTTGTGGATGCCGGTTATGATAATTGAGTGCTTTCGGGTTTGACGAGAAGGAAAAGAGGGAAACCAGAGAGAGACAGACACAGCGGCGGCACAACAGCGAGCATGTCTGCTGGCACGGAATCACAAGCCGGCCCAACGCGTCTCGTCACCTTACCCAGCGCGACACGGAGATCATAGGGTGATTCGGGGTTAATGCTCGAGGCCAAAGGTGGCCCGGAACGACGATGCGCCTGACGATATTCAGAGTAGCGAGTTGCTGGGTGAGAGGGGTGCGTAGAGGGCTAGGGGTCATCACTGCTGTATTGGGTGTTCAGAGCAGCTACCCCGGCACCCCCGGGACCCCTAGCGCAAGCTCTGACGGGCGCCGTTGCACGCCTAACAGTGGCTTAGAGGGTTCACTTGCGAGTGCTAGCCTCACTGAGACTGCACCATACTTACAGGCCTTGACGTTTTGCAGCGGGTCAGCAAGCAGTCATTGCTCGGTATCGCATAGTCAACCAATCGGCAACAAAGCGAGCCTTCCTCTCCCTCTCTATGGGAGAGAGAGTGAATAACAGCGGATTAGAAGCAAATGAAGGGCTGCGCCTCTCCATAGTCTCGAGGAGCAGCACAGCAACGTCGAGAAGATTATGGCGGCGGCTGAGCAGGACCTCCTCGTCGGCCGCCAGCTGCGTCTCGGGTTCGCAAAACTCAGCCCCTTCCGGTGTTTCCATGGAAGGATAGTAAATGAATCAAAGACAGGTCGATTATAAGAAGGCAAGATGACTCCCATCTTGCCTTGTTCTTTGGTCCTTGGTCTAGCTCAGCATCTTCAGCACATTTATATCAACCAAAAAAGCTGATTAGATTTTCAAATCAATCAAGGATACACATTTGCCCTTCTTGAGAAAGAGACTCAGCGAGGTCAAGACTTCCCAACATCTCGAGCTCCACCAATTCCACAATACACTCACGCTCCCATATACCAAGATGTTCATCTTCGGCCTGGTAGGACGGATCATCAACGAAGTAACCGGCCAGTCCCAGCGCGACCAGAACCGCCCCGCCCTCGCCCGCCCCGCCCCCGCAGCACCGCCCTGCACCTGCCGCCGCCGCCGCTCCTGCGCTCAGTGCGCCTACGCACCACCGACTGCGGCGGCGGCCTATGCCTGTCCCTATGATCGCGGTGACTACGGCTACAGCCATTTGCCTTACCTGTCCCGCCGCGACGTCCGCCGCGGGTACCGCCATGAGGTCCGCGCCTTGAAGGCCGCGCGCAAGGCCGCTAGGAGGGGCTATGGATATCCTGTTGCGGTGCCGGTGCCGGTGGGGGCTGGTGGGAGCTACTACACAGATGCTGCTGCTCCTGCTCCTGCGGGCCCTGCCGCTAGGAACGGATACGGCTATGTTGGGGATCTGCAATATGATGGTGTTGTTGGTGCTGGTGAAGAGGCCATGACGGGACCGTCGTCGCGGACGGCGAGGCGGGGGCCGGAGCAGCGGGGCCGACAGGACCAAGGGGTCAGGAGGGCTAGCTTTGATGCGAGCCACTTGCGGCGCTCGGAATTGGAGGCCGAGGAAGGCAACGACGAGGGAGGAGGAGGATCTCCCTCCTCGGTATGAGCGTGGAAACTGGAAGCCCCAGATGAGGAGGTCCGCCGAGGTCTTGACAACAGAGGGCAAGTAGGAAACAATGTTATTGTGCGACCAAGGAATGGGCTCGTGATCAGGCATTTGCTGTTGTCCTTCTTATTCGTGATGATTTCGGATCTCCGATATGCCAGCAACGGCGGTGGGAGGAATTATTGTTGTCTTCGCGCTCAAATGTGCCATTGCATGGTCGTAGATCTCATGTCATGCATGACACCTTTCCATTCCTTTTTTTTTTTCCCTGAGCCTTCTTCGGGCCGATATGCTTGAACTTCTTATTGTACATTTTCACCATGTGAAGAAAACTCCGGCTACTTGCTCCAGATATGATTCCGTGGCCCTCCGTGCCGAGCTGATCATGATCTCGCACAGGAGCAGGGAAAGGACTGACTGATCGGAGATGTCCGCCAGGAACAATCAGCTGAATAGGGGGTATGATGGAATCGTGATCAAGCGGCCTCTTGATTGCGGACCTCCCCCGAAGAAAACTGCCGCCCTTTCATATCCTCCACAAATCGATCTATCGCTCTCCAGCCAGTCGCCGGCTCTGCACCTCACCAAGGGCCCTCATGCCGGAGAGAACCGCGGTGGTGCTCAGGACAGCCACGGGGACGAGAATGTGGCCCAGGGACAATCCGCGGTGGTAGAGGAAGTACACGAACTCCATGGCCAGGATCGAGCCGAGAAAGGTAACGTAGGATACCGGAGCCGCGCCCATGGCCTTGGGGAGGTGGCTAACGTTGGCGCCGTGCAAGAGCCACTAAAAATCAATACAATGTTAGAAACTTATGACCGGCGCAACTACAGAGTTCTGGCCGATTGGCAAAAAGTATATAGTTTGACTTACCACACCGACAACGACTGGCAGTGTAGCCGCAATAACCAGGGAGACGGCGATAGAGATGGTCTTGTACCCATACTTGGTAGGCTCTCGGAAGATGTGGTGGATCTGAGGTTGCTTGCCGTAGCGGACAGGAGGAGATGCGACAGCAGGAGGGGTGGTGGCGTCCGGCTTGATCTCAATGTTGAAGGCGTCAGAAATAACACCCTGAGAAGAGCCAAAAGAGCCGATGACGACGCTCGCGTGGAGAGGTTCGGACGACACGAAGAACTGCGCGGGAATGTCTTTCTGTGTCTGTACCGTAGGAAAAAGCTCGTGTGTTAGAAACAAATAACAGAAACTCCAGGCGTTGATACGGTCGTATATGCGCTGTTACGTACGATCTGCACCTTGCCCTTGCCGTTGTCCCGGACGCTCAGAGGGAAAGGCGCCTCCAGACCCGTCGACTGGTCCGTCACGAGGAGAAACGCCTGGTGTGGTCGCTTCGCCTTGCCATTGTCCTTGGCCGTCAGGCTGACGGTGAGGGTGTCTTGTGCGCCGAGGGAAACGGGGGTCTTGAGGGGGACTGGACTCCAAAACTACATCCAGATTGTCAGCATGGGGAAAGAGAAGTGAGGGAGTGCATGCAGCAGCAGTAGCAGCAACATCCAACAAACACTCACGATTCTTTGTCAGCTTCGCCAACAGTCTTCTTGTTGCTGATGGAGATGCTGGCGTCGTCAAAGCTCCAGGAGCTGGCAGCCTGGACAGCACCAGCTGCCAGGACCAGGAGGGGAGGAGATACCAGCAATATGCATGTTGTCTGGCTGGTTGAGGAAGAAGGGAGGGGGTTGGATTGGTGAGGTTGGAGCAGGTGGACGAGGCTGAAGTGCACAAATTCCCAATGGACACTTGTTGCCAAGAGCTGCTGCAGTTGCACCCCCAGCTCACTGGTACTGGGAGCAAGCTCATTACGTGGCGTGAAGCAGGCACAGGCACAGGTGCTGGCACGGGCCACCCCTGACATCAGACAGTGAGCAGGGGCTCTCCCCTGTCCTCTGGTACAGGGACCTGTACCAGGTCGGGTTAGGGTTCTGATCCCCTGACTGCCCTGTGAGGACCCCTGGAATACTTGCTAGAGTTGGGAGCTCAGGAGGAGTCAGCCTGTGATCCTGTCAGTATCTAGCCTGGCCAAGAAGACCCATATCTTTGCTCTTCCTCTACAGCTAAACTTGTTGTTCTTTTCCTCTCTTCTCTAGACAATGCTCTCGAGGTGCAGTGCTGTGCTCCAATGTCGCGCTGTGGGTCACAATGGGTACAAGGTCACCCATAGCTGGCGGCGATGATGGCCCGAACCAGGTCAAGAAGAGTTGCCAGATCCTGTCAAAGATGTAAGCAACAATTCAGCTTTCCCATCAAGACTAGCCATGTGGATAGTCTCTCTCAGGACTGTGGCTGAACCAGGGTTGATGCAGGACACAACACCGTTCCTTACGGCTACACAGCATGAAACGGTTGGCCGTCGTCCTGTTTGTGGCATGTCTCCTCGCCCCAGCCTTGGCCTACACCCGCCTGTCCGACGATAGCCTCCGCCAGATCCCCTCCGCAGGTGCCGACTTCGACGTCCACAATGCCGCGGGCCTCCTCGCGCCCATCCTGATCCCCCGCGTGCCCGACACGCCCGGCTCCGAAAAGGTGCACGAGCACTTTGTCAGCTTCTTCGAGACGCACCTGCCCGGGTGGACCATCTTGCTTCACAACACCACCTCCACGACGCCCGCCACGGGCGACAAGCTGGTGACCTTCCGCAACGTCATCCTGCGGCGCGACCCGCCCTGGGCGAGCGCGGGGAGATGTCTCGCGCCTCACCCTCGCCGCGCACTACGACACCCTGTACCGGCCCGAGAACTTCATCGGGGCCACCGACTCCGCGGCCCCGTGCGCGATGCTGCTGCATGTCGCCCGCAGCGTGGACGAGGCGCTGACAAGCCGCTGGGCCGCCATGGAGGCCGCGGGCGAGGCGGACGGGCTGGGCGAGGAGAAGGGCGTGCAGATTTTGTTGCTGGACGGCGAGGGAGGCCTTCGTGACCTGGACGGACACGGACAGCACGTACGGCTCCAGGGCGCTCGCTGAGGCCTGGGAGGCTGAGGCGCACCCGGCAGCGTCGACGTATAAGAACCACATAGACGCCATCAGCCTGTTTCTCCTGCTCGACCTGCTTGGCGCCGAAAACCCCAGGATCCCGTCGTACTTCCAGACGACGCACTGGGCATATCAGAACCTGGCCAGGATCGAGGAGCGGATGCGCAGGCTGAAGCTCCTCCAGTCGAAC